>CAXKWD010000008.1:118946668-120282668 GCA_964059195.1 Ectobius pallidus | reverse complement strand
ATAATAATAATAATAATAATAATAATAATAATAATAATATAATAATAATAATAATAATAATAATAATAATAATAATAATAATAATAATAATAATAATAATAATAATAATAATAATAATAATAATAATAATAATAATAATAATAATAATAATAATAATAATAATAATAATAATAATAATAATAATAATAATAATAATAATAATAATAATAATAATAATAATAATAATAATAATAATAATAATAATAATAATAATAATAATAATAATAATAATAATAATAATAATAATAATAATAATAATAATAATAATAATAATAATAATAATAATAATAATAATAATAATAATAATAATAATAATAATAATAATAATAATAATAATAATAATAATAATAATAATAATAATAATAATAATAATAATAATAATAATAATAATAATAATAATAATAATAATAATAATAATAATAATAATAATAATAATAATAATAATAATAATAATAATAATAATAATAATAATAATAATAATAATAATAATAATAATAATAATAATAATAATAATAATAATAATAATAATAATAATAATAATAATAATAATAATAATAATAATAATAATAATAATAATAATAATAATAATAATAATAATAATAATAATAATAATAATAATAATAATAATAATAATAATAATAATAATAAACTATATTCATATTCATCACTATTATTGTCAGAACATGATAACAGAACACAAATTAGGTTAAATTGTATTACCGGTATATATTACAGTACTGAAACTGAGTTCACTATGGTGCTTTTGGTATTACAGGGGTTTGGATGATTTGTCGAGTTCAATGTGTATAAGTTTGCTGAAACTGTTGGCTCAACAAGGAAGAACAATTGTCTGTTCAGTGCATACTCCCAGTGCGAAACTGTTTGCTATGTTTGACCATGTGTATATAGTGGCTGCTGGACAGTGCGTATACCAAGGTTTAGGAAATAATATTGTACCATTTTTGGCCAGTGTGAATCTTCATTGCCCAAGACATTACAACCCTGCTGACTTCGGTAAGTTGAACAGAGGCACTTAAAAAGGCAGAAGAGTGTGTGTCAATATGCCATTATTAATGAATAATGTAATATTTTTTCATACAGTTTTATAAAGCAAAAGTGACAAAGAATAAATAATACTTTAACAAAAGTTTATTCAAAATTAAATTTTAAATGCATAATGATAAGAATTTGTAATGAAATTTGTTTCTTAATGCCATTTCTTGGGACACAACCCTTTGCTCTTTTAAGTGCCTCTTTGGGGGTGGTGATGGTTTTTTTTTTAATCACTTTTCATTTGTGTACTAACACTTGGTTAAAACTTTAAAGCCCATACCCAAAAACTCAATTTTTTTTCTTCAAATTTTCTATTGTTAGGAATGTACCAGGTAATTTTAAAAACATGCAGATTACAAATTGACTGCTTCTGTGTTCCATTGATTAGGTAAGCATGCTGATTCTATTGGCAGTCATAGAGGAACAATTTTTTGCTCCAACATGAACAGCTCACTGAGAAAGCCAAAGAGGAAAAAATTTAGGATCATCATACAAAGCAAAGCACAGTATGCAAAGTGTACTCTCCCACTATCTTTGTGTGGTCTATAAATTTTAAGCTCTTTACAAATGTTGTAACTTGAAAAATATAAAATTTATCAAATTTTTTAATTATTCAAAATTTTCTATTAAGAAAATCTATAACAAAAGCAATTCTATTTTCGTAATGTTTGTTTCTTCAATTCTTACAGACATTATTCATTATGAACTTAAAACAAAATTATAATTTTCTACAATAAACTCAAATATCAGTGGCAGATAGTTCGAATTGAGCTGAGAGTGACAATCAAAACAACTTGAGTGTTCATAATAATGTTTAGTAATGAATTATAAGACTTGCATTATATAGGCTATATATATGTATTTTTTTTTTTTTTTAATAACACTCCCAAATTAACAATAACACTGTAGTAGTGAAATTTAAAAACACAATTTCCCTAAAAATAAAACCACTTTCATGAATCTACATATTGGAGGTTGGACCCAGGCTTCGAGATCTGTGCACATACTCAGCAAAGCTAAAACTTCTTAGCCTATACACCATAATTGTTACTGAATAATAAAACTTGAATTAAAACTTGACATCAGCGACCATTAGACAGTGACTGCTGCAATAGGTTTTGTCAAAAATTACAATTATGTTAGTCTCTTAACATATTCATCACCTTCATTCACAAACATTTTGTTTGTACTGTATGGTGCTTTATCTAAAAGCCTATTAGTTAACCATCTCTTGAACTCATTTACTAGTATGTCTGTAGGTACCCAATTCAGTATTTTTTTCACCAAGACCTACCGGTATATTTATATATATTTAACAACTTCCACTAAAATGCCATAGATGTAAAAAAAGACTAACACAAATAGTAATATTTGTGATAATTTTGTAAATGCCATAATATCACATTATACAAATTTCACAAATAATTTCAATGTTTATTGACCTTGGCCATATAATGGTGGTTTCTGGCTTTAACAAATGAGTTAATGCATACACTATAGGGTTACTGTACCAGTAGTTGACCATTTAAGGCGTTTTATTTCTTTGATAAAGCCTATAATACACAATACTGCAAGAACTGAATAAGTAATTTATGTAAAAGGAAGTTTGAAAGCTGTTTTACAAAATGCATATAAAAGTTTTCAATATTAAACAATTGGTGTACTACTTATCTAAAGTCAAAAATAATTTGTTGTGATGTACCTCTAGTTGACCACTACTACCCAGTTCTTGACCACCGCTTGCACCAGTAGTTGACCACAATTTATATTAATGAATTTTGTTGGAAAATATATGAAACTGATATGTTTGCAGGTTGTAGAATATGTGTTGCATTTGGCAATAAAGCAGACTGCATAATGTCATTCTCAGAACAAAGTTTAGACACATTGTAGGCCTATGTAACATGTGCCTTACAACCATTTGCTAATAGAAGGATCGGAAACATAATTTGCTAACTCTCCACCCGTGAAATCAACACATTTGCAATATAGGCAATTCATAATAAATAGCACCTGTTATCTACCCATTTCTTGATCTACCAATTCCTTAGAAATTTAAGGGCCTTCATGTCCTGAATAGGAAACCCCCCCCCCCTTCCTTTTTCCACTTTTGGGGCAAGTTTGAAAGCCTAACTCGTTCACATTAAGCATTCTTGAAGGATCTTTCAAAATATCCAGTACATTCTCTTCTTTTACATAATCATGCAATTCATTGAACCAGTTTCTATTTCTTCCACATCTGCTCGAGCTGTATGAATACCTTCTAAATACCTTTCTGACATTATTGGATGCCACGTCATGAACGATTCGAACCAATGTGTACCTGGTTTGTTGTTTTTAAAAGGAATTTTTCTATTTGCATTTATCTTTAAAATCTTGTTTTACAGTTTCTTTAACAGTTTCAAACATTGTGTGCCTTTTTATTGCCAGACACTTTTGCACAAGAAAGTATCCCAAGAAACAATTAAATTTTCCTAAATTTTTAATGGAACAGTACATTTTAGTTTAATTAGGAATGAAGAATTTGGTATGCCGTATTTCCTTGTAGTTTTTCTTATGTTGGACCATAAATATCACTTGTAAGGTGCTGGTCAACTACTAGAGTAAGGGATTCCAAACTACTAGATACCCGGCCATTTTGGTGTTCCAGTAGTTGTCCAGCCTTTTCTTGCCCTAACAATCAAAAACTGGTTGTTAGCAATAGGTTATTAGCATTAAGTAATGTGCATTTTAATCATATGAATTACAAAAGAAATGAATATGTCATTAATCTGTATGGCTGTACAAGAATAATAGAAAAATGCGCAGCTTACCTTCTTTATTAATATCTGAAGCAATCCACGTTGCACCACCAGAAAACAATGCTAAAGAATGGCAATCATTCAGTAGATTCAGTATCTGATAATTGTATTTGGTGAGGCAATCCCTACTCTTTCAAATGACATATAATTTTATACTCTTTGGTTTAGCACAACAAAACACTGCCTTATTATATGCTGATTTGGTCAACTATAGGTGCATGGTCAACTACCGGTACAGTAACCCTATGTTGTATTAATTCTTTCTTTGGAAGTATATTCTGCAAAGTTGTAAGTGAACCGGGTAAAAAAGTAAAATTTTCTAGGCCTACATAGCAGTACTTCACATATTTCAGTGGCTTTAAAAAAGCTCTGGAGATAGATTGGGCATGGGCTTCAAAGTGTTCAAAACATTAGCATGTCAGTATACTCCTCTCGTATTAATACTTTATTGTTGCTATTGCTGAAAAGTGTTCAGAACAGTAGCACGTCAGTATGCTCTTCTGGCAATAATTCTTGATTATTGCTATTGCTGAAAAGTGATTCAAAACTTTAGCATGCCATTATACTTTTCCTGCAGTAATACTTTATTTTTGCTATTGCCAAAAAGTGTTCAAAACATTAGCATGGAGTGCTTTTTTCTGGGGGTTACGCAGGGGTACGCATACCCCTTAAAGAATTTTCCAGTTTCATAAAGGAGAAAATCATTAATTTCCATAATTTTGAAATCTGGAGAAATTTGAGGCAAAGAAAAAAAAAGTGATTACATGCATAATTTGCATTAAAGTAGCTACTTTTAGTGTTAAGTTTGTTATATATAACATGATTTTGATGAGGTGCTGACTGACTTCAGCACTGCTATTATCAGGAAAGCAAGTGAGTGCTACAGCACTATTGCAATAATAACCATTACTACTTTGCCAATATTATCACATGCTCAAGAGTTTGTCTTCCTTTCCTCTTGGCTTCAAATTGCATTTATTTGCATTAATGTTGCTGCACATATCATCCCGTCCCTGGCTATTCTAAGTTGTTTTTCATGTGTTAAATTACGTGCACCCTTGTGAAAATGACTCTTCTCTTACATATGTCAGATAATCAGCAATATCACGCAGTAGTTCCAAGTTGGTCGCATACCTGTCAGGCCCCAACTCTCGAAAATATTACAAATTTAGCATCTTCTGGTGAAAGGTTCAAGAAACTCTGTGAGCATATCATAGACTAAATTGCAGCTTACGGGTAGAATGATGTGTATGAACTGACTCCACCTCATAGGACTTAAATTCGTGTAACCTTTTGCATATTGTGTGATTACATTTTCATTCTAAATATGTGGGTAAGTCTGGCAATGTTCCATCAAGCCAAAAGCAAGAGTACCCCTTATTTTTTTAAAGGAAAAAACTCTATGTCAGCATCCTCTTCCTACAGTAATACTTGATCGTTACTATTGATGAAAAGTGTTCGGAACTTTAGCATTTCAGTATACTCTTCCTAGTAATATTTGATTGTTGCTATTACTAAAAGGTGTTCCAAGACATAGCATGTCTGTGTACTCTTCTTGCCGTATTACTGGATTGTTGCTATTACTGAAAAGTTCATAACATTAGCATGTCAGTATAATCTTCTTGCAGTAATATTTGATTGCTAAAAAGTGTTCAAGACATTAGCACGTCAGTACACTCTTCCTGCAGTAATACTTGATTGTTGCTTTTGCTGAAAAGTTCATAACATTAGCATGTCAGTATACTCTTCTTGCAATAATACTTGATTGCTAAAATGTGTTCGAAACATTAGCATGTGAGTAATGATATGTGATATCTGGTTTCAGAGGACTAGGAAATATCTTTTATTCAGTTTTGAAATATTTGCAATTTTCATTGGTACAGTAATCTGATATTACTTTTTGGGTACAGTCTTACAATCAATGATTTCAGATGCAATATGCTGATATCTAAACAAATAATACTATAATTAAAATAACCATTATCTTAGATTATACACGCATAATATCTTACATTCTCAGTGCTTCTAACAAATAAAAAATTAATTATATCACCACCTTCTGAATTTTAAAACAAATCTTGTAAAAATAAAAAAAAAATTGAAACACTTCTACCAATAGCTAATCACTTTTTCATTAATGCATATGGATTTTACAGTACAGTTATGGTTATTTTTAAATATACATTTTAACAAGTTGTGTGTTCATTTTCATTATTACACGGCAAAAGTACAGAAATAATACCGGTACATCTTTTTTTTTTTTTTTTTTTATTAAATTATCACAATTGAATGCTGACAGACATGTTGAGAGTCATGGATATCTGCCAAAAACTAAAAACAAAATAACAGGCTGTTACGTTTTTCAAGCATTACAAAAAATAATTATTTAAAGATAATTTAAGTAAATAACACAGTGCCAAGATCCTTGAAGGAGTAAGGAGTAGTAAAACATTAAATTCAAATTACAACAAATTAGGACTGGGTAAATTTTTAAGCAGGTGTAAAAAATGTTTAATAAACACACATTTTTCAAAGTTCACAAATGATCGAGTAAAAACGGTAAAAAAAAAAAGATATATCAATGAGCTAGTGCCAATCAACATTTCTAATGTTAATGTTTGAAAAAGTCCTAATTTGTGAATCACAAAATTTCAAGGTATCCATTTTTCAGTAGTAATTATATTTTAATATTTTTGTCTTATCTTTTGCAGTTATTGAAGTATCCAGTGGCGAATATGGAGACCACATTGATAAAATGGTTAATGCTGTAGATAATGGAAATTGTTACTGCTGGCTTCCTAACACATCTTCTGATCTCAGTCCAAGAAGAGAAAGTGTCACTAAATATTCAGGTAAGTTTACATTAATTTGTTCTTAAATCTCTTGCATAATAATAATCTGCCCAGGTGCATACTTTTCTCTACTTAAAATTGAAGGGAGATTGAACTACCATAGTTGTTTAGGTAGAGATCTGTGAAAGTTTCAAGATGCGATAACAATGAATTATTCTCATTTCGACAATGTTTGCAAACTTTACTTTTACCACCATCCTTTAACCCCCAAAATATACTTTTGAATCGCAAAATAATGCAAATTCATATAATAATGTAAAATATAAACATATTCCCACTTTTTAAATCAATTCCGGCAAATTTTTTTATTTTATTTGGACTATTCCATTCATACGCCGCATGTTTGATATTGGCCAATAACGTTTAGCAATTCCTCAGATATAGATCAATCAAGATCATTTATCTTATAAAATTCTTGCTACTAATATGAGGAAGCAATTTTATCTGATAAAACGTCAGCTCGTTACTAGACACGTAAGGCATCAACGTGCCGTGATTAATGTGTTACATGCTGCCATTCAGCAGAATAAAAACAAATTCTTGTTTGGAAATTGAAATAATATAAACGTACATTGATTAAAAACAATTTTAATTCGGTGCAAGCCAGTTCATATGCTTTTATTCCGTTCTACTGTTAGCTTACCTGAATTAGGTTAACTGTGTCTTATATGTACCATTGGTAGCATTGGTTTTCAACATGGTAACTCGAATTGATTCATTGATGGTTGATTCATAGTATGCTGTGATCTCGCAGCTGTTAGTTTTATTTTTATGTAACAAAGTAAGAAAGTAATTATTATTTGTATAATTCGTTACATTTTTATCCATGGAATAGTCTTAATAAATTTAACTCGAGTTTACGAGTTTCATCAGATAAGTTTGTTCCTGCTGTGCAGTCGTGATTCCATCGATAAACTCGTAAGCTCGCATGGAATTACCTTTGACAAAATCTTAACAGTCCATTTTTAGGGAATATCTTCATAATTTCCTGTGCTTACTACCTCATGACTGTCAACAAATAAATGCGTCAGCCATGCTGCCATTTTCGCTCCACTACACATCATGCAGCCAAGGAGGAAGAACCACAGGTTGCAGTACGTTCTGAATACAAATTCATTTCAGTTCTAAAGGAATGTATACTTCTAAGTTCTTGCAGATATCAATACCCAATAATATGCATTCAGTACGAGCTTTTGAAAACTTTGAAATAAATTAATATTTCCTACAATAAATGAAAATACAAGCTACAGGAAGTTTGAATTAAGCTGTAAAAACCCGATTCATAGTAGGCTAATTCATAATAACCATAATGAGTGGATATAACATTTTCAAACATAGGTCTGGATCATGTTTTAAAAATAATACTGCCAACTTAGTATTAACACTAGAGTATTGAAATATCAAAACCAATTTTCCTTTCAAATAAAACCATTTTCACTCTAATTGAGTGAGTGAGCACCTATACCATCTTTTTAAAGTTTGGAGAAGAAGCCATTTAAAGTTCTACATTTGTAGTTTTTCACACAGTTTGAAAAATAAGCTTTTTTTTCAGAGTGGGCGTTGTATGGAGCTTATTCAACTTAATTACAATGCTACATAGTCTAGGTCTACTGTTCAGATTGTTCAGAGATATCATTTTTATGAGATTCTGCAACGCTGTTTTCTTGGTTAGACCACTGTTGCACTGACATTTATTTCTACTTGACATAGGAGAAAAAAATTATTTCAATAATTGTTGGATTTTTACATGTAATAAAACATTAATTTTAACAGGAATACTGATATTAGTTTTATTCATAAGTTCCCGTGATTATTCAGTTCTACACTCGAAGTACATGAAAAAGCTCACTACCATTCTCTACAGTTCCTTTAACACTTACCTCATTAATAGAAATCAGATTATCACGAAATTGACAAATGAACTGTACATTTTTTAGAAGATTGTTAATAGTCTCTAGTTTCCTTGGATTTATTTATCTTTGTTTTTAAAATTTTGGTTGCCCTTATACAAGAGGAATTCTGTTTCAGAGAACAGATAATAGACTTCAAAACTACCTTCAGCAGATTAAATTGGTTTAACATCTATACAAGAATAAAGTTTATCCCCAAGTCATGCAAATAGCATTACTAACTAATTTTTCATGTCAGAGGGGTTAGAACACTGTTCCACTGACCCCCTCAATTGGTGTACACTGTATTGTAGTTGACAGTGAATGTCAAGGTCTTCACCAGAAATACTTCTTCTGAGTTCAGAAATGCTGTTTTCTGAAATAAACATTTTACCTCTCAGTCAGTATAACTAAATTTTAAAAAATTGTTAGCCATTTTCAAGAAAATAGACTATAAAAATTCACCACAACTTACAACATGAAAATATAATTCCATTCTATTACTTTTAGAGAAATATGCAATGGTTCATGTTGATCCTAGGTAGAAGATTCTCTCCTATACATTATCTTTCATAAGGGTTGAAACTATTTATTTTGTAAACTTAGTTAAATTATTTACTCACTACAGTTGCTACTCACAACAGTTGCTACTCACAACAGTTGCTGAAGATGGCTGCTTATGCAGTTGAAAGCGCTCCAATGAGGTAATTAACATTGCCTAATTGTAGTAATGAGTGCCAATCAATAAAGTTAAATGGATTAACTAAATTTCACATGCAAGTATTTGTTTAGAAATTAGTTTTGGGGAGGGTACTAAACTGATTGACTATAAATTACTGATATCTTCCCTTCCTGAATTGCACAAAATTACCTGACTAATACTTCATAAATCTCACATTTTGGGTAGAGGGTCCGGACCCCAGGATTTCCCCTTAAATACATCCTTGTTCACAACTTATTACATAGGCAAAATTCAAGTTTATTTTGTGTTTAATGCTTTTATGGATGATAGGTTACCAAGCTTGTGGGCTTTCTAAAGAGATTTGAGTTGTAACATATGACTAAATAGCATGGCAGTATTTCCTAAATGTATCTAGGCCTAACAGCATTTCTTTCTTTATGTTACAGTTCAAAATGACAAAGTGGAGGACCAATCAAAACATGCTGTTAAGCAGAAGCATGACTTCTTACGTGATGATGATGATGATGATGATTCACAGTATGATTTTAAGTGTTCGTGTCTGACTCAAGTACAAATAATTACAAAGCGAATGCTTCTTCAAACAGCAAGAGACAGGGTGAGTTTTGGTTCTTATTAGAATTTTTAATACCGTAATAACTAATAACTAGGGCCCGGATTCATATGCACTAAAAAACTTGAATACATACATGCATTTATGCAATAAAAAATTGAAAATATGCACCAAAAATGGCCTTAATTTCTGTAAAAAAAAAAGTAATTGTACAATTATATTTGTCACATAAATATATTGCTAACATTTTATTCCCTAGAGTAGACTCATACAACGGGGGTAGATAATTTTTTCTAAGAGTTGATTCATCTGGGATTCTTTGATTTACACAATATGTCTCCAGAAATGATCGCAATTTATTCCAGGAAATGCTACTGCACACCAAAGCCTTACAAAGATCAGCTGAAAATGTATTAACAGAGGATTTGGGTTTTACCTGTGTAAAGAGTAGTTGTTTTCGTGCACTGTTGTTCTTCCCCTCCTTTGCCGTAATATGTGCAGTTCTTGAATGTTGTTCAACTGCACAGCATCACGGTTAATAGCGTAGAACGCTCTGTACATTCACAAAATAATATAATTTTATATTATCATTAAGTTTACCAATAGTTAAATTAAATTATAAAATGACACTGTGACACTTCTGTTTCACTTACCATTTTGATTGGTAGTATTTGTTTCAAAGACCAAATGGTTGTCCCCAGCTTCAGCTACTTATCAACTGACAAATCCTGATATGCATCTGGTGGAAGTTTGATGACCTTCTTGATCAGGTTCTCATCTTCTGATATGCAAAATTCATAATCTACTTCCAAATTTTTAAATGTAAAACTTCTTACGAATTTCCAGATCTTTTGGTCTATTCACTGATTTCAACCCTTCAAGTAGAACGTTTAAATGCTGCAGAGCCGCCTGTATTTAAATGCCGTGCATTGTAACTTAAATATTTCTGCTCTTCTTGGTGTGGATGGTCTTGGAAGTTGGTCTCAATATAAAATCCCACTTGGTAGTGAGGAACACAGGAGAAAAATAGGCCTAATTAGATATTAAATTATATGTCTGTTCCCAACAATATGTATCCCATTTCCTTTTATTGATTTATGTTTTGTGTTTCTAATTTTTCCACATGGGCAGTATTTTTTTCTATGAAATGCCGCTCTTTAAGGGGGTTAAAGGGAAGATTTAATGAAAGCAGACCTTGTTTGCAAGTATTTCTGCCCTCCCGTGTTTGATGAAAAGCAGGTGGAATAAACAAGAGATTTGCATATTTAAACCAAGAACTTCTTCTGTATGGCAACATTTAACTTTACAATTAGAGGAACAACAATTATTTTTTCTCATGGACTGAGGATCTTGGTACATCCTTGTGCAAATAATTTCAAATTTTGTCAATACATGATTGAAATATTTAAGTTAAAAGACTGTGTACCTGGAACGTATAATCGTCATAAGAGTAGACAAATCCACTGTGAGCTTAGCACCTAAAACAGGGTCTTAAGGGCTAACAATTTTGCTTCTCTAGAGGTCATGTGGTTCTTATCCTTTAAATGAGTTGCTGCAGCTAATTTCTCAATCTGTTTGTATTTTCTTTGCTTGTGTTCTTTGAATCTAGTTCCAGTAGTTTTATAGAAAGAACACATGAAAAATCTTAAATACAATTGGATGGGGAAATTGGCAGTAGCAACTCATTCTTAGGGCAAAGATCACATCATCTGTAGTGAAGCAAAATTGTTAAAATTAGGAAATTTGGGAGAATATTTACTTAACAATTTTTAAAGTAGGCCTCATCTATGAATTTTGAGATACCAGAAGATGAAAACCTGTTCAAAATGTTCGTCTAACCTCCACCAGGTGCACATCAGGATTTTCAGAAGCAGAAAGTTCAATTCATGTCATAATTAGATTATTAAAGTTGTTTCATTCTAAAGATCACTATAATATTTATTACTAGGGGGCGGATTTCTATGACCTAAAAAATAGGATATATGCATGCATTTATGACCTAAAAAACATTAAAATATGACCAATAAAATTTAAAATATGATTTTACCACTTACACATTGTGTATAGGCTATTTTTTTTAAGTTTCATTACAATATATTTTATTAAAATATAGTGTTAATTATTTATAATATCTGTAAATTCTCTAAAAGTATCATTATAATGCAAAATTTACAAAATATGATATGAAAGTTCAAAATTTCCTTAATATGCACACCAATATGCCAAAAATATGACCTAAATATGCATATTCATACTAAATATGCTACAATAGTTGAAAATTTCCTAAATATGCAGTTATATGCACAATAAAAGCCGTTCTATTTTCACCAGGTTTAAATCAGTCGGAAACCTGAAATAATGCAAAGGGGAAAAATTTGACATGTCATAGAAATCCACCCCTATTTATTACTAATAGTTTTTTTTCTCTTTTCTTTGTTTCAGTCATATCTGGTAACACAAGTATTAATGTACATGTTCCTAATGTTTATAATCGGGGGTCTGTACTACAATATGGGTCATGATGGTGGAAAACAACTATTCAACTTTGGTTTCTGTTACACCTGCATCATTGTATTCCTGTACATACCTATGCTTCCAGTTCTTCTCAATTGTAAGTATCACTTTTGTATTCAAATATTTTCCTAGAGTCTTGTTTTTGACCATTGGTTCCCAAATTGGGGACGTGAGAGATTTACAGGGGGGTAGTGGGGCAGACAACTCAAAAGAAAGCAGAAACAAATGGGACTGGATGTGGAGAGTGACCTTAGATGTGCTTTAACCAGTTTGACACCAAACATTCAGGAGCTTCAGAAAAACAATTTCAACTGTCTAATTTATATTGAATTATATTGATTTTCATCACATAAGAAATGTTAGGTGTGAAATAAGTGTTGTTCAAAACATATACGAACAGTAGGTAGGCTACTTAAGCAAGGCATAAAGACATTTTTATTTCTGCTACATAGTAGTTTTGTGTTGCTCAGGGTGTCCACTGGTCGAGAAAATCTGGGAATCCGGGAATTTCGTATGGTCGGGAAAATCCGAGAAAAGTCAATGAATTTGTTAAAATATCCAGGAAAATTCGAAAAATTGCAAAGTGGGATCAAAAAGACTTCTAGACAATAATAGGCCTTTATGAAAGTATATTTAATTTTTTTTATTGTTCCTAATTTTTGTATCTGTAGCTTCATATTTTGGTCGGGAATTTCTAAATGATCAATGAAAATCAGGGAATAAGCCGGGAATTTCTTCAGCATTACTTGATGGACACCCTGGTTGCCCTACATTTGGTAACCCTCTTTTATTAAAGTGTGGTTGCAGATTATCAAATAAAGTTCTTTGTTAGAAGCAAAATAAATAAATAGGCTATATAAAATCAGATAAACTGATGCAACAAAGTGCCAGAATGCTTTTGTTTAATCAGTGGTAATTGCAATTATGATATGCAGGAAATAAGTTGTTATCGATTTCAGAGTTAAGCTCCAGATTGATTCATTAAGCAGGGCTTATGGAAGGACAAAGGTCTAGTTTGATATAAGCATATGTGAAGCAATATGTGGGTAGTGGGTAGTGTTTGTCAAAGCTATCTGTATTGCAACTTCCAAAGCTGTATATGAACACTGTAAAATATGTTGTCATGAGAACTGATTTGCATTTGATAAATTCTTTCTAATATATTACCGTAAAATAGTAACTAAATTGGACTTTACTCCGGTACCAGTCAACCGATTTAGTCCAGTATCAATAGGCTTCTTCCCATGGACGTTATAAATTTGTATACCAAGTTTCATGAAAATCCGATAAAGCGTATTTAAGTTATCGTGCATACAGACACATGGACAGACAAACCGACAGACAGTACCATTCTGGCATTTAATAAATAAATAAATATAGGTGCATGGGATATTCCAGGTTGCAAAGAGGGCACCACTGGTTTCGACTAATTAGTGTTACTGATAAAACTGTGTTGATTATTCAAAATTAGACCATTTTAATTGGTCTTTGTGCATATGATTATCAATGATTAGAGCTATCTAGTTTTCATAAGTGACAGATTCACGAATTGATTAAAGTGAAATTCTTTTGTTTCAAACATTACTAGGTCAAAATGTTGTCGTTATTTAGTGGGAAATTTTTCTTTTTTGAACAAAATTTTATTTTTCAAGAGATCTCAAGTTTCAGAAAGGTTTCTTAGTAAGGTCCATCTGCAAATTTTATTGTGTGAAGCTCATGCGTCTGCCAATGGAGGATGATTAGTAAAGTGAAAATGTTCTTTCAACATCCCAGGACGTCACAGGCACATATGAAAAGCAACACAGTTCTTCAACAATTTTTTTTTTCACCATCTGTTTCTTCATCTGAAAGCTTTTTAGTAGTCTGACAAAGTGTTTTACAACCCAGATTTTTAACTTATTCTTTTAGACTATAAATGAAAGGGAACTGGTGGGAAGCTGTTAAAAGAAAGGAAACTGCTGAGAATGACGTCTAGGGATGAAATAAGCACATCTAGTGTGACAGTTTTAAGTATAATATGCTATTTTAATTCAAAATCATAAAATAAGCAAGAAAAATAGTTTTCCCCTCTGAATAAGCAAAATAAGTACTATCAAATAAAGTTTAAATTGCTTGTAAATGAGTTTCTTACAAAACATATAACATTTTTGCATATGTCTGGCTAGAAGTCTGAAAATTAAAATGCATTTTGCTTAGAAATCCAGGCTCTTAAGACATAAATGTTCTAAATAGTTGGGTTGTCCCACAACAGAAGGTTTAAAGGCTAATAAAAATAAAATCTGAAGTGCGACACAGCAAGAGAAAGAGTCCAGTTGTAAAAAGTGTATTTTTTTTTTAATAACAATTTGGGAACATTCGTAATAATGGAATTAGTTTCCTAGACAATGATACTGGCCTTCAGTTTTGTACATTTTTTGTTGTTGGAAAATTCACATCATACCCACTTACTTAGTAATGTCCAATGAAGCCATGATACATAACAATTTTTACTATCAAGTCAGGCTAAACTGAAAAGATAATAAAAAAAATTACTCATGACTTTCTCAGAGGAATGATCTGCAACTTGCATAAAGCTGATGTCTCACGATCCGAAGTTCAAAAAGGTGGGTGGTTTTCCTCGTGAAGAAGCTGAGTAAACTTTTCTCGGGTGTTGAGACAGGTGTGGAAATCAATTGTTCCCGACATTTCAAACGCCCATGCTGCCTCCATCTTCAAAGGCATTAAACATATTGAAGGTGGAGGCAGCTTGAGCCTCAAAACGTGAGGAACGATTGACTTTCACATCTGGCTGACCACCCGAGAAAAGTTCACTCCGAAGTTCAAAAAGTTTTATCAAGTAGCATTTCTTTACTGTCATTTTTGAGGGCTTTTTGGGCCAATACACTATACATCCGAAAGAAAGTCAGATGCTTCAAGAACAAATTATGGTCACTTCCTCCTTGCGCTTCTCCAGTAAAGATAAAAACCATGCAAAATACTTTTTTACCCATATGAAGGATAGGTAGGTAGTATTTACTGAGGCTACTGAAGACTTTTGTGCTTTTTTGTAATTTCAATATTCATATTATAATTGTGATTTTTGTTTTGACATGTCTAATGTTCAGATGAATAAATGTTCAGATGAACCAAACACATTCTATTTTATCATATACCACTTAATGGTATCTGTTTTCAACCATATTTCTCTTCTTTATAGTTCCTACGGAAGTAAAACTTCTGAAACGGGAGTATTTGAACAGATGGTACAGTCTCAATGCTTACTTCTTGGCCTTGTCCTTCGCAAGGATACCTCTACAGGTAAGACGTTTACTCATTAAATTGGGCCACTCATCAAATTTGTCTGTCATCTGTTATATTTTTATTGAGGAACTTAGTTTTTAAAGTGCATAGAAGACATTATATAAAATGCATGTACTCTGCGAATTTTGAAAGTTCTTATGTATGGTTTGATTATGTAATAGTAATAATAATAATCTGTCACTAAACTGATACAAAGTAATAGACATCATCAATGTAAACATTCTAAAACTATTAAAACACCAGGTCATCCATATTTGTCTCATCGAACTCATTTATACTGTTAACTGCCTTGCTTAGCCTTGCTTAATTACTATTCTAAATCTTTTCGAATGAACATTTCTGGCATTTGGTGGGAGTTTGTTAAAATGTTTAATTCCAACATGCTTAAAACTATTCTATAAATCTGTCATGTTGTTCCTGATTGAAGAATCTTGTAAAATTAGGGACTACATTATTTTTATTTCTTGTTTTGTATTTATGTATATCTGAACTAATATTAAAATTATCATAATTATCTTTAACATACTGTAGCACATGTAATATATAAAGACTAGTCAAGGTCATAATGTTCAATTCTATAAAATGTGGTTTGCAAGATTCAATATTTTTGATATTATAATCCATTACCATTGAGTATTATTAGTTTTAGATTTCGTTTTTAGAGAATAGGCTATTCAGTTTTAAAAATCAATTAATATTTTATAATTACTGTATAAATAGGCCTATATAAAATTGTACAGATATAATAAATTTAATATTACTTATTATGTATAGGTAGAGATGTTTGAAAAGTTTTTACTTTTCACAAGATTTGTTGTTTTAAAATTCAAAATGTGGTGTTTTGTGTTTTTATTTGTTAGAGGTACTCTTTAGAGAAATTACTAATTGTGAGATTGTACCCCCTAAAAAGTAATATTTCAGATTACTGAAATTTGTTGTCAAATATGGCACTATAATAATTGATAGTAATATGAAGGAAGCATATCAAAAGTTTAAATATCCGTGTGATTTCAAACACTAAATTTTGAAAATGCCTACTTATATTGTAAAATAACATTAGGAAAATAACCTACTTTCATTTTTTATATATATTATGCTACACCAAAGGGTAAGAGTTACGACAATCCACTTTTTCTAAAAGGCTCATACGATATATTAAAGCTGAGGAATAAAAAATGGATGAAAAGTATAATGAATTATCAAAAATAAGTTTTATTTAGCTGATTATGGCTTTTGTGGTTTTATTTATGAGATTAGAGTTATTTCATGATTTAATTTTACCCCCAAATAATTCCTATCATCCTAATATGGTAAGAAAATGTAACTTTATCCTGAAATACAACATTTCGTTTTATAGCTTATTAACAAAAACAAACACCTCTATGTATAGGCCCTAATACTGACAATCAAGAAATTTCTTTAGGCCTATATCTTTTTTATCATATGGCATAGTATATACATTATTCAGAGAACAACAGAAACAGATTTGTATAGTGCGAGCAGCTCTCAGGGATTGAGATTGATTGCAAAGGCTTGTCCACCTGCAAGTTGACTCTCTGAATGCCACTCTCCCCTACCTCTCAGACAGTGCTCTCAGTCATGTGTCCACATACCAAAATGCAACTCTCGACAGTGCTCTCAGTCATGTGTCCACATACCAAAATGCAACTCTCGACAGTTTCTCGCAATCTCAGCTCTCATGTGGACACTAGCCTTAAGAAAGAACTGTGATGATCTTATGTTAAGGAATGGTATTCACACTTATGACATTTTATTACAAGGTTCCTATCAAGTACAAAAACCTTAGAGTTTTAAAACTAAAATATTTGAATGGTTTGTGAATAATCCAGTTTATAGTTTTGTCAAGTATTTTAACATGAACAGCTTTTGTCTTGTTCTTAATTATCTTGGAATGAGGAATTTCATTGGCAATGTCTATTGTATTTTAAATATTTAATGGCAGTCAATCTTAGATTTTATTGGGATTAAATATTTAAAAAGTACATCAATAATTCGTAGATTGCAAATTACACTGACCGGCAAAAAAAACCGATCACTGTAAAATTTGTTGTACTTTTAAGATTAAACATAATTTTGATTGGATGTTTATACATTGTTGTTGGTGAGGATGAATTATTATTTTTAATGGATCATTAGCTATAGATACAGCATATCTGCTTTCTTCATATCTTCACTTTATCACCAAACAAAACAACAAAAAAAACATCGCAATACGGTGATTCCAATATGATTATAAGCACTAACTTGTCGTACATATTGCTAGGTGTTTCATTGTTGTATTGCGTCATTTCCTTCCAAACTGAACGGAAACTGTCTTCCTTCGCATCGCAGTGATTCTGTCAGTAAGTTTAGTTGAAATTAATGCCTCTCAGTCCTGAAGACTTTGCCAAAGCTTTTGCTCTAATTGATGATGGATGCAGCCTCAGTCATGCCCCTGCAACCTTAGGCTCACCATTCACCACGGTGCAAGAGGAAAAATGGGGAATTAAGTGTGAAATGTGTCATTACATTTTAATCTTAAAAACGTATACAATTGCAATAATTTTATTTCAAGCAATAGGCCTACTACATAATTTTTATTGAAACTTCATTTTTAAAAATTTCTTTAAGTGATCGGTTTTCTTTGCCGGTGAGTGTAGTTCAAACTAACTAAATCTTCTTGAAACTATAATTCAAGCGTTTACTTTTATAAGGGTCTAAGGGCCAAAATCATGATTCTGTAGAAAACAAGATAAAGATCCACAGAAAGACATACTGGAGATAGACCCAGCGCTATGTCTTGGAATTTATTGCTACTAACTTCACTTTCCCTGGACCTTGAACCCTTCTGAAATGCATAGGTCTGGGTACATAAATCCATTTAAAATTATCAGCTGAAAAATCATGGTTTTGGCATTTAGACCCTTCAATTAGACTCTTCAATTATTAAAACAACACACTTATTTAATCACTCAACTTCACTTATTAAGTAGATTATTACCCATAACGCCTTTCACAAGCTGTAGCTTGCATCATCAGATGGACACTGCCGGTTTCACTGGATTTTGAAGACTACATAAGATTAATAAAAGGTGTAAGTAAATAAACCGGTGGACCTGAGTGTATGGGAAAGAATTTATATCGAAAGGAACAAGAACAATTTAGTTAATTTTGACATACCTAATGAAAACGACTTGATCGCAAGATGGATCCTTCCTACAGAGCCATCTACCAGCAATCCAGTGAAACTGGCAGTGTCCATCTGATGATGCAAGCTACAGCTTGTGAAAGGCGTTATGGGTAATAATCTACTTAATAAGTGAAGTTGAGTGATTAAATAAGTGTGTTGTTTTAATTTAACCACTTCACTGTGTATTCCCGCAAGAATTATCGGATATCTTCAATTATTGATTTTATTTTCTGTTTCAGCTTTTTCTAGGAACAGTTTACATATGCTGTGTTTACTGGCTATCTGATCAGCCATTCGAATGGTTCCGAATAGTCCAGTTTGTGATTATCTGCCATCTGATTGGATTCTGTTCTGAAAGCATGGGTTTGGCAATAGCATCCAGACTTAGCATTGTGGTAAGTACCTTGTTATACTTCATATTGTTGTATGGACTGGGCCGGCTCTAAGTATTTTGGCATACTAGGCATCCTAATTTTGGCACCCCCCCAAATTTCCACCTCAATCATTCCGTTTTGTACCAGGTGATTAAACACGGAATTTCAAATCCTCTAGCTTGGAATGTTAAATGGTTAAATAGTTAAATAGAATTGATTTAAATTGGCCTGAAAAAGGCTTGTAATTATGAAGACATAATCTATTTAAATAGATAGCCCTAAGTAAAAAAAAAAAAAATGTGTTTAATTAAAAAGATTATAACTTTTATATTTACATTAAACAAACAAGAAACTACGTCACATATAAGTTTGCCCCCAAGAGGAAAAAGTCACATAACTTCCTCTGCCCAAATAAAAGTTAGCAGTATTCACATATCCTTGTACAGGAACGCAAGACACACTTTAACGCTAATTATACGATAAATACCTGATAACGTCTTCTTTGAAAATGATGCGACTAATAAAAATGCAGACTATATAACAAACTAAACAAAAACAAGTGACTGCAGACATTTATTGAAACTTCTGTCGTTAAGAATAATTTCTGAACTTCATCGTATATTTCCCTCCAATACGTCTTTCTCACTTCAATCTTAAATAGAATAAGAGGCCGTGAAAGAGCACGTATTCAATTGTTCACCACGCAACACAAACTTTGTACAAACAGTGGGTGGCTTGTAACTACCCTTCAGAGAAATTTTTCGAAAAAAAGTTTTAGCTCTCACTATAAGCTACACTTGTGCAAAATTTAAAGAAAATTGTTAGAGCCATTTTCGAGAAAATCGCGAAAAACGAAAATTTCTTCATGTAAAGTCCCCTTAAAAATAAGAGAAACTTGTCGCCAATCTTGGGCACACATCTTCAGAAGGTACTTGACCCAAATACGAAATTTTGTTTTCATACGATTTTCCATTTCTGAGCTAGGCTGTTCACAGGCAGACACACAGACATGTTTCCAAAAATAGTATTTTTGGATTCAGGGGGCCTTGAAACGTGTATATACGCTAATAACTCAACTTCGAATTTTGGGGTCGAAAACAATACCTCCTCTACCTAGAGGAAGTAAAAAGGGTTAAAACCACAAACATACTTTTCTTGAATTAAAATTAAAATTAGTCAAACATTAAAAACACTTGTTGCTCCACTTACATTATTTATGTAACTGAGTCAACCATCAACTGAGGATGAGGGAGCTCCTTCCCTGGAAACCGGTTCTACATAAATAATGTAAGTGGAGCAACAAGTGTTTTTAATATTTGACTAATTTTAATTTTAATTGAACATGCTCTACTGTATAAAAGACTTCATACTGATTTTTATACTTTTCTTGCTTTCATTTTGGTAAACTTTTTAACAAGATCTTTTACCTCCATTTGAATGGCCTACTCATTTTTGATGGAAATGGTAGCAAGACCTGAAAGTTGAGTCAAAATTTTTCATCTCTACCCTGGCAGGCGCAAGCTTATGTTTTTATTGAAGCCAGTAAATACTTTGACATGACATACTGAGTTTATTTCTATAATTTGCTGTACTATTTACTCTTACTGTACATAATTTTTTATTTTATTTTAATGTTGCGTTGGATATTTCAGCTTTTTAAAAAAATGTTTATTTTTCCAGCCCTAAATGTTCTTAAAAATTTCCCGCCCTAGGTGGCTGCCTATTTTGCCTATATGGAGCCGGCCCTCTGTATGGAAGAAGTTGTGATAATAGGACTATTCAACTCATACGCCGAGTGTTTGATATTGACCAATAATGTTTAGCAATTTCTCAGATATAGACCAATCACGGCCGTTTATCTTGCAATATTCTTGTGGAATCGCGAGGATGGTGTTTTATCGTGATAAAACCGTCTGCTCGTTACTGGAGACGCAAGTATCAGTGTGCAGTGATTAACAGTCAGATGCTGCCACTACGCGGCACGAAAACAGATTATAATCTGTTTTCGTGCCGCGTAGTGGCAGCATCTACCTCTGTAGAAAATCTGTATTTACATTAGACATACGTCGGTATGTTTTACAGCAGTGTTTCCCAATCTGTTGAACAAATTATCTTAAATTGTACGTCTATTAAAAGAATAGAGAATTTCAAGATATGTGGAAATTTGATTATCCCGTAATTGAATTTATTAATTTTATTGAATTCTAAATTGGGGGGAAAGTAGTACATTAAGACTAATAACAATAAATAATGTAATATATGATTTAATTATTTTATACAACATAACTTGTTTAGAAATTGAAATAATAGAAATGTACATTGATTAAGAACACAATTTCGATTCGGTGCAAGCCAGTTCGTGTGTTTTTATTCTGTTCTGCTGTTAGCTTACCTGAATGAAGTTAACTATGTCTTATATGCTCATTTGGTAGCACTGATTACACCAAGGAAGCTCGAATCGATTCATGGATGGTTGAGTCACAGCATGCTCACGGAATTGTAGTCGTGGAGAGCAGTAAATAGAAATTTTCATACATAAAACTATAAAATTAAGACAATTACGTCACAGTTAAAAAAAATCATGGTCAGCCAACCAGAGATCGTTTTAAAATGAAATCTGCTCATGGTAAATAAATGTGGTGGAACATTTTTAGCATGTTTGAATGTATCCACCTCTGGTTAGTTAAGGTGTTAACTAAACCAGTGTGAAATAATATAAATACATAAAAGAATCTAGAAGGCAGTGACCACACATTGTTGGCTTCAAGATTGATAGTCTCATATTTGGCGAATTACATGAGTATATTTATATTTTTGTGTGTTCTAATAGTTCCTGCAGTTCCTTGTTCTCTTTACTGTGTTCAGGTAAATATTTTCAAGACATTTATAAGCAATTTAGCTCAGTGTTGTCTGTTTTTGTGTTGCTGAGTTTGCATTCTGCCTCTTATCCATTTTGTGATATCGTTTGGTGTTACAAGAGAGCTAAGTTGAATACATTTCGATGGCTCATACCAACGGCCCTGATTCTGGTAAATTAGTGATCAATCCGTCTTCATCTGCTAATATGGTTTCGTTCGCTGAAACTCGAAACGGGCTTCAGGATGGTCAAAATGCATCAACGGACCAGCTTGCCAGGCGTCAAAGCCTTCTGCACCCACCATCACCAATGCTTACTCAGTCTGTACAACAGCATGCCGAATTAGAGGAAGAATTTCAAAGGTCAATTGAAGTGTTAATTGCTGTCACAGAGGATAGCAAGAATTTAAGAAGTGATCTAAAACAAAATATACGGCTAGCGGTTAAGTCCCTTCGAAAAGTATATCATAAACTAATTGCCAAGCTTGATGAAACAACAGCCAGTGCTCTTGAGGAGAGAGCAAAAACCCTTGCTGAGAAAGAGAAAGCGCTAGCTGAGAAGAAATTGACCCCTAACATCTCTCAGGAGGTGGCGAGACCTGTCGGGGCGAACACGAAGCGTAGCTATACCGAAGCTCTACGCGGCAAACCACATCCACCAGAAGAGAAAAAATTTAAACTCTTTGTTAACTCCATAAATAACCAGAGCACAGAGTACATGAAAACATTGATCAAAACAAAGATAAATCCGGTTGAACTGAAAGTGGGAATTAATTCCTTGAAGGCGCTAAGAAATGGACAGATGTTAATCGAATCCCAAAACAAAGTGGAAGTTGATGCAATTTGCACAACAATAAATGAAAAATGTGGTCAAGAATTGACTGCAACAGTTGGAAAACTCCGAAAACCTAGAATGATAATATACAATATTCCAGAAGAGGTAACACTGGAAAATGTTGTAGAAGCGATTGTTGCACAAAACCAAGAACTAAATATCGATCCAACCAAGATCGAACCTAAGTTCATGTTCGAAAACAAGAAAAAAATCAAACATATAGTGATGGAGGTCAGCCCAGACACAAGGAAACTAATAATTAATAGAACACTGAAGATTGGATGGCATATGTGCAACAATGATGACTACATCAGGGTAACTAGATGCTTCAAATGTAGCAGATACAGTCATCGAGCTGCGGACTGCAGGGGAGAACAAACGTGTCCTCGCTGCTCAGAGCATCACTTATTGAAGGAGTGTAAATCTGAACAGATGAAATGCATAAACTGCATAACACATAATTCACGCAATCCAGCAGTGCTAATGAACGTGAACCATTCAGCGTTGGATAAAAATTGCAGCTGTTACCAATACATGGTAAAGAAGTATCAAGAAAACACAGATTATTAACCATGGATACACACACAATAACACATGAATTTATGCAATGTGTACAAATAAATCTGCAACATTCAAGAACAGCTACCTATAACCTAACAGAAATACTGGTTGAGAAGTGCATCGACTTTGCCTTTGTGCAAGAACCGTACATCATAAACAATAAGATTGCAGGAATCCCTAAATTATTCAGAGTTTATTCCTGTGGAGAAGGAAGAAAGAGGTCAGCTGTAATTGTAAACTCCAAAAGGACGGACGTACTACTTATAAATCAACTGTCTGACGAAGACTGCACCGTGATAGAAATAAAAAACAAATCCCAAAATATGTATGCTGTTTCTGCATATTTCGACATAGAAAAAGATATCAATATAGACATAAATAAAATGGAAAATATAATCAATTTCTGCAAAGGACACAAACCAATGATTGCAATTGACTCTAATGCTAGGAGCACAATGTGGCATGACAGGCTCTCTAACCAACGAGGGAAACGTATAGAGGAATTTCTAATGGCAAATAACCTGTATCTAAACAATGAAGATACATCATCCCCAACATTTGAAACCGTTAGAGGAAATAGTTGCATTGACCTCACTATTTCAAATTACCATTTAGTGCAATTCCTAACCGATTGGACCTGTGGTTTGTTGGAAAGCTGTTCTGATCACGCACTAATCTCTTTCATGGTTGGATCAGAAAAGCAAAATAACAAGCAGATATTCTGTGCAAAACGATATGTGGTAAAGAAGGGAAGATATGAGATATTTGACAACTCCCTACTGGCAAATCTAGCCAAAGAATTTAAATGCACAGGTAACAGAGTGGACATAGAAAAGGCAGATAACGAGTTCAGCGGTAAGGTAAACGCCTCTAACAACTCAGAAGAAGTAACTAACATCATTCACTCATGTATAAAGGCAGCATGTAACAAGCATTCTATTTATCATCGGAAAAGGAACTTTCAAAAAAAGGGAAAACAGTACCGTGGTGGACTGACCAACTAACAATACTAAGGAAGAAAGTCAATGCACTAAGAAGAAGGTATCAGAGGACTACCAACAACATGGATCTTAGGCAAGAGAGAAAAATTTCATATATAGAAGGGAAACGACAGTACCAAGCCCAGCTTCAACATGAAAAATTCAGTTCGTGGAAAAAGTACTGCACTCTTCCGGAAGGGGCAAATCCATGGAATGCAGCGTACAAACTGGCTGCCGGAAAATTTAGAAGCCAAACAAGCTTAACAACGCTTAAAAAACCTGACGGGACTTACACCAGAGACATAGATGATACAGTCATACATATGCTCGATTACTTCACTCCTGAAGATGACAAAGACAGTGATAATGAACAAAATCAGAAAATTAGAAGGGAAATAAAGAGTCAATTACAAACAGCAGACGACAAACTTTTTACACAAGAAGAAATATTGACCGTTTTGCAGAAATTTAATTCTGCAAAAGCACCGGGAGAGGATGGTATTACTAGCGACATCATACTGAGAGTGTTCATGAAGTTCCCTAAAACATTAACGGCCATGTACAACTTATGCCTGAAACAAGGACATTTCTCAAACATCTGGAAACGATCTATAATAGTACCAATAGTAAAACCGGGAAAAGAAGATATTCAAGAAGTAACCAAATTCAGACCTATAAGCCTAATCAACATTGAAGGAAAAATCTTAGAAAAACTTATGATAAACAGAATAAATCACCACATATACTCAAAAGATCTGCTAAACTCAAATCAGTATGGATTCATTCCGCAGAAAAATACTGTGGATGCTGCCATGGCCGTTAAAAAATTAATACAGGATAATCTTAATCAGAAGAAGACAATCATTGTAACGAGCCTAGATGTAAAGGGGGCATTTGATGCTGCATGGTGGCCGGCGATACTACACAATCTGAACACACTGCAATGCCCAAGAAATTTGTATAGTCTCGTTACAAGCTACTTTAGCAATCGGAGAGCAATACTGTCCTTGAACCACAGCGCAGCAGAAAAACAAGTAACCAAGGGCTGCCCTCAAGGATCCTGCTGCGGGCCAGGTCTGTGGAACATATTATATAACACCCTGCTAAATTTAGAATACACGAAGCACACCCATGTCATAGCTTTTGCGGATGACCTGATAGTAATAACCATAGGTGTTAATCTGGAAGAAGCCGAAATGTATACCAACACAGATATGAAGAAAATTGAAAAATGGTCAGCTCAAAATAAAATTCAATTCAATGAACTCAAGTCAAAAGTCATGCTTGTAACTAGGAAGTTCAGAGAACAAAATAGCCCTGTCAGCATATATTTAAATAACAAAACATTGGAACAGGTTCAGGAAATCAAGTATCTAGGAATAATATTTGACAACAAATTACTTTTCAACAAACACATTCAATATGTCAGTGACAGATGTGTTAAACTTATCAGCACCCTCGCAAAAACTGCAAAACTTAACTGGGGATTTGGACATCAAGCACTTAAAACAATTTATAAAGGGGCTATACTCCCAATGCTCTTGTATGGGGCACCAGTATGGCAAGAAAGTATCTGGAAGCACAAAAACATTGCTAAATACAAACGAGTACAGAGACTCATGAACATCAAGATCTCCAAAGCCTACAGAACTATCTCATATGAAGCCTCGTGTGTAATAGCCGGTCTTACACCAATAGATATAATAATACAGGAGAAAATGGAAATCTATAAGACAATAATTAATGAGGGCGAAACACACTTACAAATTGAGACTCCCCCAGACCTGAAAACTTGGAACCACCCAGCGGAAAGAGTAAGTATTAAAGAGGCGGAAGAAAACATAGACTATCCGATAGAAATATATACGGATGGAAGCAAAATTGATGGGAAAGTAGGTGCGGCAGCGGTCTTCTTTCAAAATGGAAATGTACTTCACAAACTGAAATACAAACTACAAAATCATTGCTCAAATAACCAAGCTGAACAAATAGCCATTCTGCAAGCTCTACACACACTTCACGAAAATCCAGAAAATAGAATTACTGAAAGGAAAGGAATAGTATACACTGATAGCAAAATAACCATAGACCTCTTGAGAAACAGCCAACACCGAAATGTAATAATTGATGACATTAAACAAAAACACAAACAACTTGAAGAAGAAAGATGGACAATTCACTTTAACTGGGTGCAGGCTCACATTGGAACTTATGGAAATGAGGTGGCAGACAGACTCGCTAAGGAAGCAGCAAAACAGGACGATCTACCTATTATATACAAGAAAATACCGAGAACGGAAATAGAACGAAATATAAAATTAAAGAGCATAGAAAAGTGGCAAATACAATGGGACCAGACAACAAAAGGAACAGAAACCAAGCAGTTCTTCCCAATCATCAAAGACAGATTGAAAACAGTCCTCAGGCCCACGCCAAACTTCACTGCAATGGTATCCGGACACGGCAAAACAAGATCATATCTCCACCGCTTCAAGATTGTGAACTCCCCAATGTGCTCCTGCAATAGCGGAAACCAAACAGTAGATCACATCCTTTATGAGTGTCCAATGGTATCGGATGAAAGAAATAAACTTGTGAACAGTGTTATAAAACGGGATAACTGGCCAGTGTCGAAAAACAGTTTGATAAAGAACCATAGAAACTCTTTCCTTTTATTTGTAAATTCAATAGACTTTGAGAAACTGAATGGTTGAAAGCGATAGGATATGTTAGTATAGACTGACTAATAACGAAGCTACTGTTCATGGACAGTATGGTGTATATTAATACCCAAAATAGGTCAAGGACAATAGACTAAGGAAACAGGAAACAGGCTAAAATACCAATGCATAGTATATAGTATATAAGTAATAGGATCCAATGCAAAGTTTATAGGCATGTAGTGCTACCATTGTGTAACGGAGCATGCTGTTGATGAATTAAAAAAAAAAAAAAAAAAAAAAAAATATAAATACATAGCCTATGTTATGTTATATTATATATTTTGTTGCATGCAATATTCATATGCAAAGAATAACAAGTAAAAAGGTGCTTTCTTCTTTGCACAGAATGGTATGTTCATTGGACCTGTGATGTCTGTTCCTTTAATGCTGTTTGCTGTTTATGGAATGGGTGCTGGCAGTGTGAGTATTCCTATCTACATGAGGATATTGATGTGCCTCAGTTACCTTCGATTCGGTTTTGAAGGACTCATGTATGCCATATACGAAAATGGTCGAACTATGATGCCTTGCCCAGAAGAAGAAATGTACTGCCATTTCCGTAGCCCAAAGACACTTCTTGTTGAAACAGGCACAGAGGACTCAAACATTTATGTGTCAGTGTTTGCCTTATTATTAAATGTAATCTTTTACAAAGTCCTGTGCTACCTCATCCTGCGATGGAGGTTGTCACCACATAGGAGTTTCCCTGCAGTGAATTACATTGGAAGGATAATCAAGACACATTTCAATGCTGCTCAACAGTACAAGTGAATATGTTTGCTAATAGAAGCAAAGCACATACAACTTGTTTGTCATTTATAATTTGTGATGTTTCAAGTTTCATATTATGTTTCCATGATAAAAAACTAAGTGATTCCGTTCTATTGTACATACTTTAATTTTATATTTATAGAAATACAGAATGTTAACAATTATGAATTAAGTTTTATTTTTTACAATTTGCAATTTGTACTTTGGACAGGCAACTCAAATTTCAATTTAAAACAATAAAAAATAAAAATACAAATTATGAAATAAAAATAAGAATTAAAAATAAAACCAACAAATATGAAATAAAAATAATGAACTAAAACTTATTTTAATATTTTATAATAAAAAAAATTTAAAAAAATTTAAAATATGAAAATTGTAAAAATATAAATTACTAGCTGAAAAGGCCCGGCGTCGCCCGGGCTTTGTATTTTTTAATTTAAAATTAATTTATGGAGGACTTTCGATTTTGAAACTCTAGGTCCTTATATAATATGTATGTAGAACTTGAAATGAAGAAAAAGATTTATCACACTCAAACTATTCCATCAGAAAACGCTAGATATAGCTTTTTATGGCTCATAGAGGATGTCGAATGCTGCATTCCGTTGCTTCTACACATCATGCCTGGGTGGGGTTGAAATAAGAAGAAACATAAATTTCATAAAATTGTATTTGGCTTGACGGAAAATTTTATTTCTCATTCTCATCTTACAACCGTTTAGGGGCTGAAATAAAAGAGAAATGCAGTATCACTTTCATACTTTCCTCCCCTAAAACCCGGGTCATAATAAACTGCGAGCATAGGACTCAAAATGTGCCATCCCACGCTTAGGGCCTATGATAAATCTCAACTAATACAAAGCCTATGGATAACGTATCAGCGGAAAGGATTATTTACAGACTTCTGATATAGCATACTCACACACTTAAGTTGTCCCTGTAATATGACCTCTTATTCTACATCAAAATGTAAAGTGAGTAAATATTTCTTATGTCGAGGGTAGAGAAAGTTATGTGACTACATCACACTGT
Organism: Ectobius pallidus; assembly: GCA_964059195.1. Lineage (NCBI taxonomy): Eukaryota > Metazoa > Arthropoda > Insecta > Blattodea > Ectobiidae > Ectobius > Ectobius pallidus. The sequence continues at coordinate 120,253,642 of CAXKWD010000008.1, read as the reverse complement.
GCTTTATTTTCGTGGATTTCATTTTCAGTAATTATTTTCGCCAATATATTACATCGATGGAATCATAAATCGTTAAAGTCCAGCATTAGGCTATATAGTTGCCAAGGCCCTATGTAATCACAGTAAACAATTCACTGTTGCCATGTGAACTGAACAACATTCTTTTTTTCAGTAGAATATTCACAGAAATTATATAATTTTCAAGGGAAGGACTGATTTGTTTCAATTTTAATGTTGACCGCTATACTTTCCGGACTTAACTGGGAATGTGTACAAAATTCAGTGTAAATCGGTAAAGAAATGTAGATTTGTATAAGGAACAAACATACCCACAAACACACATTCGACTTTATATATTAGACTAGCTGAAAAGCCCGGCGTCGCCCGGGCTTTGTATTTTTTAATTTGAAATTAATGTATGGAGGATTTTCGATTTTGAAACTCTAGGTCCTTATATAATATGTATGTAGAACTTGAAATGAAGAAAAAGATTTATCACACTCAAACTATTCCATCCGAAAATGCTAGATATAGCTTTTTATGGCTCATAGAGGATGTCGAATGCTGCATTCCGTTGCTTCTACACATCATGCCTGGGTGGGGTTGAAATAAGAAGAAACATAAATTTCATAAAATTGTATTTGGCTTGACGGAAAATTTTATTTCTCATTCTCATCTTACAACCGTTTAGGGGCTGAAATAAAAGAGAAATGTGGTATCACTTTCATACTTTTCTCCCCTAAAACCCGGGTCATAATAAACTGCGAGCATAGGACTCAAAATGTTCCATCCCATGCTTAGGGCCTATGATAAATCTCAACTAATACAAAGCCTATGGATAACGTATCAGCGGAAAGGATTATTTACAGACTTCTGTTATAGCATACTCACACACTTAAGTTATCCCTGCAATACGACTTCTTATTCTACATCAAAATGTGAAGTGAGAAAATATTTCTTATGTCGATGGTAGAGAAAGTTATGTGACTACATCACACTGTGCTTTATTTTCGTGGATTTCATTTTCAGTAATTATTTTCGCCAATATATTACATCGATGGAATCAAAAATCGTTAAAGTCCAGCATTAGGCTATATAGTTGCCAAGGCCCTATGTAATCACAGTAAACAATTCACTGTTGTCATGTGAACTGAACAGCATTTCATTGTTTTCAGTATAATATTCTCAGAAATTATATAATTTTCAAGGGAAGGACTGATTTGTTTCAATTTTAATGTTGACCGCTATACTTCCCGGGCTTAACAGGGTATGTGTGCAAAATTTCGTGTAAATTGGTAAAGAAATGTAGATTTGTATAAGGAATAAACATACCCACAAACACACATTCGACTTTATATATTAGATAAAACGAAAATAGAAGTTATACAATAAAATACACTATTTTATTTATATTTTATAAATAAGTACAAAATAAAAATTGAATTATAAAACTAAAGATCAAAATTGTCGTATTTCATCGTATTAGTAGGAAATGGCTTTTATGCAAGAGTTTACAGAGTTCAAATTTTTTGTAAATACAATATTGAACCTGGTACACTCTTGCACCAGAAAAAATCTAAGCCCAGTAAAAAACGCACCCATACCTAGCCTTCTTCGAATTCTGGGTGCATTTTTCGAAATTTTCAAAGGGGTTAGCCTTCTTCGAATTCTGGGTGCAATTTTCGAAATTTTCAAAGGGGTTAGCCTTCTTGGAATTCTGGGTGCATTTTTCGAAATTTTCATAGGGGTTAGCCTTCTTGGAATTCTGGGTGGACTTTTTCGAAATTTTCAAAGGGGTTAGCCTTCTTGGAATTCTGTGTGCATTTTTCGAAATTTTCATAGGGGTTAGCCTTCCTCGAATTCTGAGTGCAATTTTCTAAATTTTCAAAGGGGTTAGCCTTCTTGGAATTCTGGGTGCATTTTTCGAAATTTTCATAGGGGTTACCCATCTTGGAATTCTGGGTGGATTTTTCGAAATTTTCAAAGGGAAGTATAAAAGGAACTTGAATTATGCTTTATTAGCATCAAATTCACCGTTTATAGGTTCAATATGTGATATTCAGAAACGTACAACGCATCTGAAAAAACATTTCTACAAACTCACATTAAGTGCAATAGTATGTAAGAGGAGCTCGAATAAGTATGTAATATCGTCATATTCACTGTTTATAGTTGGAATTCGCGATGTTCACAAACATAATTCACATATGAAAACACTTTTCGGAAATAGCACAATAAGTACAAAAGGAACTCGAATAGCCTTCTTGGAATTCTGTGTGCATTTTTCGAAAATTTCATAGGGGTTAGCCTTCCTCGAATTCTGAGTGCATTTTTCGAAATTTTCAAAGGTGTTAGTTAGCCTTCTTCGAATTCTGGGTGCATTTTTCGAAATTTTCAAAGGCATTAGCCTTCTTCGAATTCTGGGTGCATTTTTCGAAATTTTCAAAGGGGTAAGCCTTCTTTGAATTCTGGGTGCATTTCTCGAAATTTTCAAAGGGGTTGTTAGCCATCTTCGAATTCTGGGTGCATTTTCCAAAATATTCAAAGGGGTTAGCCTTCTTCGAATTCTGGGTGTATTTTTCGAAATTTTCAAAGGGGTTAGCCTTCTTCGAATTCTGGGTTCATTTTTCGAAATTTTCATAGGGGGTTAGCCTTCTTCGAATTCTGGGTGCATTTTTCGAAATTTTCAAAAGGTTTAGCCTTCTTCGAATTCTGGGTGCATTTTTCGAAATGTTGAAAGGGGTTAGCCTTCTTCGAATTCTGGGTGCATTTTTCGAAATTTTCAAATGGTGCATTTCTCGAAATTTTCATAGGGGTTAGCCTTCTTCGAATTCTGGGCGCATTTTTCGAAATTTTCAAAGGAGTTAGCCTTCTCGGAATTCTGGGCGCATTTTTCGAAATTTTCAAAGGGGTTAGCCTTTTCGGAATTCTGGGCGCATTTTTCGAAATTTTCTTCAAATTCTGGGTGCATTTTCGAAATTTTCAAAAGGGTTAGCCTTTTTCGAATTCTGGGTGCATTTTTCGAAATTTTCAAAGGGGTTAGCCTTCTCGGAATTCTGGGTGCATTTTTCGAAATTTTCAAAGGGGTTAGCCTTCTTGGAATTCTGGGTGCATTTTTCGAAATTTTCAAAGGGGTTAGCCTTCTCGGAATTCTGGGCGCATTTTTCGAAATTTTCAAAGGGGTTAGCCTTCTCGGAATTCTGGGCGCAATTTTCGAAATTTTCAAAGGGGTTAGCCTTCTCGGAATTCTGGGCGCAATTTTCGAAATTTTCAAAGGGGTTAGCCTTCTCGGAATTCTGGGCGCATTTTTTGAAATTTTCAAAGGGGTTAGCCTTCTCGGAATTCTGGGCGCATTTTTCAAAATTTTCAAATGGGTTAGCCTTCTCGGAATTCTGGGCGCATTTTTCGAAATTTTCAAAGGGGTTAGCCTTCTCGGAATACTGGGCGCATTTTTCGAAATTTTCAAGGGGGTTAGCCTTCTCGGAATTCTGGGCGCAATTTTCGAAATTTTCAAAGGGGTTAGCCTTCTCGGAATTCTGTGCGCAATTTTCGAAATTTTCAAAGGGGTTAGCCTTCTCGGAATTCTGGGCGCATTTTTCGAAATTTTCAAAGGGTTAGCCTTCTCGGAATTCTGGACGCAATTTTCGTAATTTTCAAAGGGGTTAGCCTTCTTGGAATTCTGGGCGCAATTTTCGAAATTTTCAAAGGTATTAGCCTCGGAATTCTGGGCGCAATTTTCGAAATTTTCAAAGGTATTAGCCTCGGAATTCTGGGCGCATTTTTCGAAATTTTCAAAAGGGTTAGCCTTCTCGTAATTCTGGGCGCATTTTTCGAAATTTTCAAAGGGGTAAGCCTTCTTTGAATTCTGGGTGCATTTCTCGAAATTTTCAAAGGGGTTGTTAGCCATCTTCGAATTCTGGGTGCATTTTCCGAAATATTCAAAGGGGTTAGCCTTCTTCGAATTCTGGGTGTATTTTTCGAAATTTTCAAAGGGGTTAGCCTTCTTCGAATTCTGGGTTCATTTTTCGAAATTTTCATAGGGGGTTAGCCTTCTTCGAATTCTGGGTGCATTTTTCGAAATTTTCAAAAGGTTTAGCCTTCTTCGAATTCTGGGTGCATTTTTCGAAATGTTGAAAGGGGTTAGCCTTCTTCGAATTCTGGGTGCATTTTTCGAAATTTTCAAATGGTGCATTTCTCGAAATTTTCATAGGGGTTAGCCTTCTTCGAATTCTGGGCGCATTTTTCGAAATTTTCAAAGGAGTTAGCCTTCTCGGAATTCTGGGCGCATTTTTCGAAATTTTCAAAGGGGTTAGCCTTTTCGGAATTCTGGGCGCATTTTTCGAAATTTTCTTCGAATTCTGGGTGCATTTTCGAAATTTTCAAAAGGGTTAGCCTTTTTCGAATTCTGGGTGGATTTTTCGAAATTTTCAAAGGGGTTAGCCTTCTCGGAATTCTGGGTGCATTTTTCGAAATTTTCAAAGGGGTTAGCCTTCTTGGAATTCTGGGTGCATTTTTCGAAATTTTCAAAGGGGTTAGCCTTCTCGGAATTCTGGGCGCATTTTTCGAAATTTTCAAAGGGGTTAGCCTTCTCGGAATTCTGGGCGCAATTTTCGAAATTTTCAAAGGGGTTAGCCTTCTCGGAATTCTGGGCGCAATTTTCGAAATTTTCAAAGGGGTTAGCCTTCTCGGAATTCTGGGCGCATTTTTTGAAATTTTCAAAGGGGTTAGCCTTCTCGGAATTCTGGGCGCATTTTTCAAAATTTTCAAAGGGGTTAGCCTTCTCGGAATTCTGGGCGCATTTTTCGAAATTTTCAAAGGGGTTAGCCTTCTCGGAATACTGGGCGCATTTTTCGAAATTTTCAAGGGGGTTAGCCTTCTCGGAATTCTGGGCGCAATTTTCGAAATTTTCAAAGGGGTTAGCCTTCTCGGAATTCTGTGCGCAATTTTCGAAATTTTCAAAGGGGTTAGCCTTCTCGGAATTCTGGGCGCATTTTTCGAAATTTTCAAAGGGTTAGCCTTCTCGGAATTCTGGACGCAATTTTCGTAATTTTCAAAGGGGTTAGCCTTCTTGGAATTCTGGGCGCAATTTTCGAAATTTTCAAAGGTATTAGCCTCGGAATTCTGGGCGCAATTTTCGAAATTTTCAAAGGTATTAGCCTCGGAATTCTGGGCGCATTTTTCGAAATTTTCAAAAGGGTTAGCCTTCTCGTAATTCTGGGCGCATTTTTCGAAATTTTCAAAGGGGTTAGCCTTCTCGGAATTCTGGGCGCATTTTTCGAAATTTTCAAAGGGGTTAGCCTTCTCGGAATTCTGGACGCATTTATCGAAATTTTCAAAGGGGTTAGCCTTCTCGGAATTCTGGGCGCATTTTTCAAAATTTTCAAAGGGGTTAGCCTTCTTTTAATTCTGGGCGCATTTTTCGAAATTTTCAAAGGGGTTAGAATTCTCGGAATTCTGGGCGCATTTTTCGAAATTTTCAAAGGGGTTTGCCTTCTTGGAATTCTGGGCGCATTTTTCGAAATTTTGAAAGGGTTAGCCTTTTCTGAATTCTGAGCGCATTTTTCGAAATTTTCAAAGGGGTTAGCCTTCTCGGAATTCTGGGAGCATTTTTCGAAATTTTCAAAGGGGTTAGCCTTCTCGGAATTCTGGGCGCATTTTTCGAAATTTTCAAAGGGGTTAGCCTTCTCGGAATTCCGGGCGCATTTTTCGAAATTTTCAAAGGAGTTAGCCTTCTCGGAATTCTGGGCGCATTTTTCGAAATTTTCAAAGGGGTTAGCCTTTTCGGAATTCTGGGCGCATTTTTCGAAATTTTCTTCGAATTCTGGGTGCATTTTCGAAATTTTCAAAAGGGTTAGCCTTTTTCGAATTCTGGGTGCATTTTTCGAAATTTTCAAAGGGGTTAGCCTTCTCGGAATTCTGGGCGCATTTTTCGAAATTTTCAAAGGGGTTAGCCTTCTTGGAATTCTGGGTGCATTTTTCGAAATTTTCAAAGGGGTTAGCCTTCTCGGAATTCTGGGCGCATTTTTCGAAATTTTCAAAGGGGTTAGCCTTCTCGGAATTCTGGGCGCAATTTTCGAAATTTTCAAAGGGGTTAGCCTTCTCGGAATTCTGGGCGCAATTTTCGAAATTTTCAAAGGGGTTAGCCTTCTCGGAATTCTGGGCGCATTTTTTGAAATTTTCAAAGGGGTTAGCCTTCTCGGAATTCTGGGCGCATTTTTCAAAATTTTCAAAGGGGTTAGCCTTCTCGGAATTCTGGGCGAATTTTTCGAAATTTTCAAAGGTGTTAGCCTTCTCGGAATTCTGGGCGAATTTTTCGAAATTTTCAAAGGGGTTAGCCATCTCGGAATTCTAGGCGCATTTTTTGAAATTTTCAAATGGGTTAGCCTTCTCGGAATTCTGGGCGCATTTTTCGAAATTTTCAAAGGGGTTAGCCTTCTCGGAATTCTGGGCGCATTATTCGAAACTTTCAAAGGGGTTAGCCTTCTCGGAATTCTGGGCGCATTTTTCGAAATTTTCAAAGGGGTTAGCCTTCTCGGAATTCCGGGCGCATTTTTCGAAATTTTCAAAGGGGTTAGCCTTTTCGGAATTCCGGGCGCATTTTTCGAAATTTTCAAAGGGGTTAGCCTTCTCGGAATTCTGGGCGCATTTTTCGAAATTTTCAAAGGGGTTAGCCTTCTGAGAATTCTGGGCGAATTTTTCGAAATCTTCAAAGGGGTTAGCATTCTCGGAATTCTGGGCGCATTTTTCGAAATTTTCAAAGGGGTTAGCCTTCTCGGAATTCTGCGCGTATTTTTACAAATTTTCAAAGGGGTTAGCCTTCTCGGAATTCTGGGCGCATTTTTCGAAATTTTCAAAGGGGTTAGCATTCTCGGAATTCTGGGCGCATTTTTCGAAATTTTCAAAGGTGTTAGCATTCTCGGAATTCTGGGCGAATTTTTCGAAATTTTCAAAGGGGTTAGCCTTCTCGGAATTTTGGGGGCATTTTTCGAAATTTTCAAAGGGGTTAGCCTTCTCGGAATTCTGGGCGCATTTTTCGAAATTTTCAAAGGCGTTAGCCTTCTGGGAATTCTGGGCGAATTTTTCGAAATCTTCAAAGGGGTTAGCCTTCTCGGAATTCTGGGCGCATTTTTCGAAATTTTCAAAGTGGTTAGCATTCTCGGAATTCTGGGCGCATTTATCGAAATTTTCAATGGTGTTAGCCTTCTCGGAATTCTGGGCGAATTTTTCGAAATTTTCAAAGGTGTTAGCCTTCTCGGAATTCTGGGCGCATTTTCGAAATTTTCAAAGGGGTTAGCCTTCTCGGAATTCTGGGCGCATTTTTCGAAATTTTCAAAGGGGTTAGCCATCTCGGAATTCTGGGCGGAATTTTCGAAATTTTTAATGGGGTTAGCCTACTCGGAATTCTGGGCGCATTTTTCGAAATTTTCAAAGGGGTTAGCCTTCTGGGAATACTGGGCGAATTTTTCGAAATTTTCAAAGGTGTTAGCCTTCTCGGAATTCTGGGCGAATTTTTCGAAATTTTCAAAGGGGTTAGCCTTCTCGGAATTCTGGGAGGATTTTTCGAAATTTTCAAAGGGGTTAGCCATCTCGGAATTCTAGGCGCATTTTTTGAAATTTTCAAATGGGTTAGCCTTCTCGGAATTCTGGGCGCATTTTTCGAAATTTTCAAAGGGGTTAGCCTTCTCGGAATTCTGGGCGCATTTTTCGAAACTTTCAAAGGGGTTAGCCTTCTCGGAATTCTGGGCGCATTTTTCGAAATTTTCAAAGGGGTTAGCCTTCTCGGAATTCCGGGCGCATTTTTCGAAATTTTCAAAGGGGTTAGCCCTTTCGGAATTCCGGGCGCATTTTTCGAAATTTTCAAAGGGGTTAGCCTTCTCGGAATTCTGGGCTCATTTTTCGAAATTTTCAAAGGGGTTAGCCTTCTGGGAATTCTGGGCGAATTTTTCGAAATCTTCAAAGGGGTTAGCATTCTCGGAATTCTGGGCGCATTTTTCGAAATTTTCAAAGGGGTTAGCCTTCTCGGAATTCTGCGCGTATTTTTACAAATTTTCAAAGGGGTTAGCCTTCTCGGAATTCTGGGCGCATTTTTCGAAATTTTCAAAGGGGTTAGCATTCTCGGAATTCTGGGCGCATTTTTCGAAATTTTCAAAGGTGTTAGCATTCTCGGAATTCTGGGCGAATTTTTCGAAATTTTCAAAGGGGTTAGCCTTCTCGGAATTTTGGGGGCATTTTTCGAAATTTTCAAAGGGGTTAGCCTTCTCGGAATTCTGGGCGCATTTTTCGAAATTTTCAAAGGCGTTAGCCTTCTGGGAATTCTGGGCGAATTTTTCGAAATCTTCAAAGGGGTTAGCCTTCTCGGAATTCTGGGCGCATTTTTCGAAACTTTCAAAGGGGTTAGCCTTCTCGGAATTCTGGGCGCATTTTTCGAAATTTTCAAAGGGGTTAGCCTTCTCGGAATTTTGGGCGCATTTTTCGAAATTTTCAAAGGGGTTAGCCTTCTCGGAATTCTGGGCGCATTTTTCGAAACTTTCAAAGGGGTTAGCCTTCTCGGAATTCTGGGCGCATTTTTCGAAATTTTGAAAGGGTTAGCCTTTTCTGAATTCTGAGCGCATTTTTCGAAATTTTCAAAGGGGTTAGAATTCTCGGAATTCTGGGCGCATTTTTCGAAATTTTCAAAGGGGTTTGCCTTCTTGGAATTCTGGGCGCATTTTTCGAAATTTTGAAAGGGTTAGCCTTTTCTGAATTCTGAGCGCATTTTTCGAAATTTTCAAAGGGGTTAGCCTTCTCGGAATTCTGGGAGCATTTTTCGAAATTTTCAAAGGGGTTAGCCTTCTCGGAATTCTGGGCGCATTTTTCGAAATTTTCAAAGGGGTTAGCCTTCTCGGAATTCCGGGCGCATTTTTCGAAATTTTCAAAGGAGTTAGCCTTCTCGGAATTCTGGGCGCATTTTTCGAAATTTTCAAAGGGGTTAGCCTTTTCGGAATTCTGGGCGCATTTTTCGAAATTTTCTTCGAATTCTGGGTGCATTTTCGAAATTTTCAAAAGGGTTAGCCTTTTTCGAATTCTGGGTGCATTTTTCGAAATTTTCAAAGGGGTTAGCCTTCTCGGAATTCTGGGCGCATTTTTCGAAATTTTCAAAGGGGTTAGCCTTCTTGGAATTCTGGGTGCATTTTTCGAAATTTTCAAAGGGGTTAGCCTTCTCGGAATTCTGGGCGCATTTTTCGAAATTTTCAAAGGGGTTAGCCTTCTCGGAATTCTGGGCGCAATTTTCGAAATTTTCAAAGGGGTTAGCCTTCTCGGAATTCTGGGCGCAATTTTCGAAATTTTCAAAGGGGTTAGCCTTCTCGGAATTCTGGGCGCATTTTTTGAAATTTTCAAAGGGGTTAGCCTTCTCGGAATTCTGGGCGCATTTTTCAAAATTTTCAAAGGGGTTAGCCTTCTCGGAATTCTGGGCGAATTTTTCGAAATTTTCAAAGGTGTTAGCCTTCTCGGAATTCTGGGCGAATTTTTCGAAATTTTCAAAGGGGTTAGCCATCTCGGAATTCTAGGCGCATTTTTTGAAATTTTCAAATGGGTTAGCCTTCTCGGAATTCTGGGCGCATTTTTCGAAATTTTCAAAGGGGTTAGCCTTCTCGGAATTCTGGGCGCATTATTCGAAACTTTCAAAGGGGTTAGCCTTCTCGGAATTCTGGGCGCATTTTTCGAAATTTTCAAAGGGGTTAGCCTTCTCGGAATTCCGGGCGCATTTTTCGAAATTTTCAAAGGGGTTAGCCTTTTCGGAATTCCGGGCGCATTTTTCGAAATTTTCAAAGGGGTTAGCCTTCTCGGAATTCTGGGCGCATTTTTCGAAATTTTCAAAGGGGTTAGCCTTCTGAGAATTCTGGGCGAATTTTTCGAAATCTTCAAAGGGGTTAGCATTCTCGGAATTCTGGGCGCATTTTTCGAAATTTTCAAAGGGGTTAGCCTTCTCGGAATTCTGCGCGTATTTTTACAAATTTTCAAAGGGGTTAGCCTTCTCGGAATTCTGGGCGCATTTTTCGAAATTTTCAAAGGGGTTAGCATTCTCGGAATTCTGGGCGCATTTTTCGAAATTTTCAAAGGTGTTAGCATTCTCGGAATTCTGGGCGAATTTTTCGAAATTTTCAAAGGGGTTAGCCTTCTCGGAATTTTGGGGGCATTTTTCGAAATTTTCAAAGGGGTTAGCCTTCTCGGAATTCTGGGCGCATTTTTCGAAATTTTCAAAGGCGTTAGCCTTCTGGGAATTCTGGGCGAATTTTTCGAAATCTTCAAAGGGGTTAGCCTTCTCGGAATTCTGGGCGCATTTTTCGAAATTTTCAAAGTGGTTAGCATTCTCGGAATTCTGGGCGCATTTATCGAAATTTTCAATGGTGTTAGCCTTCTCGGAATTCTGGGCGAATTTTTCGAAATTTTCAAAGGTGTTAGCCTTCTCGGAATTCTGGGCGCATTTTCGAAATTTTCAAAGGGGTTAGCCTTCTCGGAATTCTGGGCGCATTTTTCGAAATTTTCAAAGGGGTTAGCCATCTCGGAATTCTGGGCGGAATTTTCGAAATTTTTAATGGGGTTAGCCTACTCGGAATTCTGGGCGCATTTTTCGAAATTTTCAAAGGGGTTAGCCTTCTGGGAATACTGGGCGAATTTTTCGAAATTTTCAAAGGTGTTAGCCTTCTCGGAATTCTGGGCGAATTTTTCGAAATTTTCAAAGGGGTTAGCCTTCTCGGAATTCTGGGAGGATTTTTCGAAATTTTCAAAGGGGTTAGCCATCTCGGAATTCTAGGCGCATTTTTTGAAATTTTCAAATGGGTTAGCCTTCTCGGAATTCTGGGCGCATTTTTCGAAATTTTCAAAGGGGTTAGCCTTCTCGGAATTCTGGGCGCATTTTTCGAAACTTTCAAAGGGGTTAGCCTTCTCGGAATTCTGGGCGCATTTTTCGAAATTTTCAAAGGGGTTAGCCTTCTCGGAATTCCGGGCGCATTTTTCGAAATTTTCAAAGGGGTTAGCCCTTTCGGAATTCCGGGCGCATTTTTCGAAATTTTCAAAGGGGTTAGCCTTCTCGGAATTCTGGGCTCATTTTTCGAAATTTTCAAAGGGGTTAGCCTTCTGGGAATTCTGGGCGAATTTTTCGAAATCTTCAAAGGGGTTAGCATTCTCGGAATTCTGGGCGCATTTTTCGAAATTTTCAAAGGGGTTAGCCTTCTCGGAATTCTGCGCGTATTTTTACAAATTTTCAAAGGGGTTAGCCTTCTCGGAATTCTGGGCGCATTTTTCGAAATTTTCAAAGGGGTTAGCATTCTCGGAATTCTGGGCGCATTTTTCGAAATTTTCAAAGGTGTTAGCATTCTCGGAATTCTGGGCGAATTTTTCGAAATTTTCAAAGGGGTTAGCCTTCTCGGAATTTTGGGGGCATTTTTCGAAATTTTCAAAGGGGTTAGCCTTCTCGGAATTCTGGGCGCATTTTTCGAAATTTTCAAAGGCGTTAGCCTTCTGGGAATTCTGGGCGAATTTTTCGAAATCTTCAAAGGGGTTAGCCTTCTCGGAATTCTGGGCGCATTTTTCGAAACTTTCAAAGGGGTTAGCCTTCTCGGAATTCTGGGCGCATTTTTCGAAATTTTCAAAGGGGTTAGCCTTCTCGGAATTTTGGGCGCATTTTTCGAAATTTTCAAAGGGGTTAGCCTTCTCGGAATTCTGGGCGCATTTTTCGAAACTTTCAAAGGGGTTAGCCTTCTCGGAATTCTGGGCGCATTTTTCGAAATTTTGAAAGGGTTAGCCTTTTCTGAATTCTGAGCGCATTTTTCGAAATTTTCAAAGGGGTTAGCCTTCTCGGAATTCTGGGAGCATTTTTCGAAATTTTCAAAGGGGTTAGCCTTCTCGAAATTCCGGGCGCATTTTTCGAAATTTTCAAAGGGGTTAGCCTTCTCGGAATTCCGGGCGCATTTTTCGAAATTTTCAAAAGGGTTAGCCTTCTCGGAATTCTGGGCGCATTTTTCGTAATTTTCAAAGGGGTATGCCTTCTGGGAATTCTGGGCGAATTTTTCGAAATCTTCAAAGCGGTTAGCCTTCTCGGAATTCTGGGCGCATTTTTCGAAATTTTCAAAGGGGTTAGCCTTCTCGGAATTCTGGGCGCATTTTTCGAAATTTTCAAAGGGGTTAGCCTTCTCGGAATTCTGGGCGCGTTTTTCGAAATTTTCAAAGTGGTTAGCATTCTCGGAATTCTGGGCGCATTTATCGAAATTTTCAAAGGGGTTAGCCTTCTGGGAATACTGGGCGAATTTTTCGAAATTTTCAAAGGCGTTAGCCTTCTGGGAATTCTGGGCGAATTTTTCGAAATCTTCAAAGGGGTTAGCCTTCTCGGAATTCTGGGCGCATTTTTCGAAACTTTCAAAGGGGTTAGCCTTCTCGGAATTCTGGGCGCATTTTTCGAAATTTTCAAAGGGGTTAGCCTTCTCGGAATTTTGGGCGCATTTTTCGAAATTTTCAAAGGGGTTAGCCTTCTCGGAATTCTGGGCGCATTTTTCGAAACTTTCAAAGGGGTTAGCCTTCTCGGAATTCTGGGCGCATTTTTCGAAATTTTGAAAGGGTTAGCCTTTTCTGAATTCTGAGCGCATTTTTCGAAATTTTCAAAGGGGTTAGCCTTCTCGGAATTCTGGGAGCATTTTTCGAAATTTTCAAAGGGGTTAGCCTTCTCGAAATTCCGGGCGCATTTTTCGAAATTTTCAAAGGGGTTAGCCTTCTCGGAATTCCGGGCGCATTTTTCGAAATTTTCAAAAGGGTTAGCCTTCTCGGAATTCTGGGCGCATTTTTCGAAATTTTCAAAGGGGTATGCCTTCTGGGAATTCTGGGCGAATTTTTCGAAATCTTCAAAGCGGTTAGCCTTCTCGGAATTCTGGGCGCATTTTTCGAAATTTTCAAAGGGGTTAGCCTTCTCGGAATTCTGGGCGCATTTTTCGAAATTTTCAAAGGGGTTAGCCTTCTCGGAATTCTGGGCGCATTTTTCGAAATTTTCAAAGTGGTTAGCATTCTCGGAATTCTGGGCGCATTTATCGAAATTTTCAATGGTGTTAGCCTTCTCGGAATTCTGGGCGAATTTTTTGAAATTTTCAAAGGGGTTAGCCTTCTCGGAATTCTGGGCGCATTTTCGAAATTTTCAAAGGGGTTAGCCTTCTCGGAATTCTGGGCGCATTTTTCGAAATTTTCAAAGGGGTTAGCCATCTCGGAATTCTGGGCGGAATTTTCGAAATTTTTAATGGGGTTAGCCTACTCGGAATTCTGGGCGCATTTTTCGAAATTTTCAAAGGGGTTAGCCTTCTGGGAATACTGGGCGAATTTTTCGAAATTTTCAAAGGTGTTAGCCTTCTCGGAATTCTGGGCGAATTTTTCGAAATTTTCAAAGGGGTTAGCCTTCTCGGAATTCTGGGAGGATTTTTCGAAATTTTCAAAGGGGTTAGCCATCTCGGAATTCTAGGCGCATTTTTTGAAATTTTCAAATGGGTTAGCATTTTCGGAATTCTGGGCGCATTTTTCGAAATTTTCAAAGGGGTTAGCCTTCTCGGAATTCTGGGCGCATTTTTCGAAACTTTCAAAGGGGTTAGCCTTCTCGGAATTCTGGGCGCATTTTTCGAAATTTTCAAAGGGGTTAGCCTTCTCGGAATTCCGGGCGCATTTTTCGAAATTTTCAAAGGGGTTAGCCTTTTCGGAATTCCGGGCGCATTTTTCGAAATTTTCAAAGGGGTTAGCCTTCTCGGAATTCTGGGCGCATTTTTCGAAATTTTCAAAGGGGTTAGCCTTCTGGGAATTCTGGGCGAATTTTTCGAAATCTTCAAAGGGGTTAGCATTCTCGGAATTCTGGGCGCATTTTTCGAAATTTTCAAAGGGGTTAGCCTTCTCGGAATTCTGCGCGTATTTTTACAAATTTTCAAAGGGGTTAGCCTTCTCGGAATTCTGGGCGCATTTTTCGAAATTTTCAAAGGGGTTAGCATTCTCGGAATTCTGGGCGCATTTTTCGAAATTTTCAAAGGTGTTAGCATTCTCGGAATTCTGGGCGAATTTTTCGAAATTTTCAAAGGGGTTAGCCTTCTCGGAATTTTGGGGGCATTTTTCGAAATTTTCAAAGGGGTTAGCCTTCTCGGAATTCTGGGCGCATTTTTCGAAATTTTCAAAGGCGTTAGCCTTCTGGGAATTCTGGGCGAATTTTTCGAAATCTTCAAAGGGGTTAGCCTTCTCGGAATTCTGGGCGCATTTTTCGAATCTTTCAAAGGGGTTAGCCTTCTCGGAATTCTGGGCGCATTTTTCGAAATTTTCAAAGGGGTTAGCCTTCTCGGAATTCTGGGCGCATTTTTCGAAATTTTCAAAGGGGTTAAGCCTTCTCGGAATTCTGGGCACATTTTTCGAAATTTTCAAAAGGGTTAACCTTCTCGGAATTCTGGGCGCTTTTTTCGAAATTTTCAAAGGGGTTAGCCTTCTCGGAATTCGGGGCGCATTTTTCGAAATTTTCAAAGGGGTTAGCCTTCTCGGAATTCTGGGCGCATTTTTCGAAATTTTCAAAGGGGTTAGCCTCGGAATTTTGGGCGCATTTTTCGAAATTTTCAAAGGGGTTAGCCTTCTCGGAATTCTGGGCGCATTTTTCGAAATTTTGAAAGGGTTAGCCTTTTCTGAATTCTGAGCGCATTTTTCGAAATTTTCAAAGGGGTTAGCCTTCTCGGAATTCTGGGAGCATTTTTCGAAATTTTCAAAGGGGTTAGCCTTCTCGAAATTCCGGGCGCATTTTTCGAAATTTTCAAAGGGGTTAGCCTTCTCGGAATTCCGGCGCATTTTTCGAAATTTTCAAAAGGGTTAGCCTTCTCGGAATTCTGGGAGCATTTTTCGAAATTTTCAAAGGGGTATGCCTTCTGGGAATTCTGGGCGAATTTTTCGAAATCTTCAAAGCGGTTAGCCTTCTCGGAATTCTGGGCGCATTTTCGAAATTTTCAAAGGGGTTAGCCTTCTCGGAATTCTGGGCGCATTTTTCGAAATTTTCAAAGGGGTTAGCCTTCTCGGAATTCTGGGCGCATTTTTCGAAATTTTCAAAGGGGATAGCCTTCTCGGAATTCTGGGCGAATTTTTTGAAATTTTCAAACGGGTTAGCCTTCTCGGAATTCTGGGCGCATTTTTCGAAATTTTCAAAGGGGTTAGTTTTCTTGGAATTCTGGGTGCATTTTTCGAAATTTTCAAAGGGGTTAGCCTTCTCGGAATTCTGGGCGCATTTTTCGAAATTTTCAAAGGGATTAGCCTTCTCGGAATTCTGGGCGCAATTTTCGAAATTTTCAAAGGGGTTAGCCTTCTCGGAATTCTGGGCGCATTTTTCGAAATTTTCAAAGGGGTTAGCCTTCTGGGAATACTGGGCGAATTTTTCGAAATTTTCAAAGGTGTTAGCCTTCTCGGAATTCTGGGCGAATTTTTCGAAATTTTCAAAGGGGTTAGCCTTCTCGGAATTCTGGGAGGATTTTTCGAAATTTTCAAAGGGGTTAGCCATCTCGGAATTCTAGGCGCATTTTTTGAAATTTTCAAATGGGTTAGCCTTCTCGGAATTCTGGGCGCATTTTTCGAAATTTTCAAAGGGGTTAGCCTTCTCGGAATTCTGGGCGCATTTTTCGAAACTTTCAAAGGGGTTAGCCTTCTCGGAATTCTGGGCGCATTTTTCGAAATTTTCAAAGGGGTTAGCCTTCTCGGAATTCCGGGCGCATTTTTCGTAATTTTCAAAGGGGTTAGCCTTTACGGAATTCCGGGCGCATTTTTCGAAATTTTCAAAGGGGTTAGCCTTCTCGGAATTCTGGGCGCATTTTTCGAAATTTTCAAAGGGGTTAGCCTTCTGGGAATTCTGGGCGAATTTTTCGAAATCTTCAAAGGGGTTAGCATTCTCGGAATTCTGGGCGCATTTTTCGAAATTTTCAAAGGGGTTAGCCTTCTCGGAATTCTGCGCGTATTTTTACAAATTTTCAAAGGGGTTAGCCTTCTCGGAATTCTGGGCGCATTTTTCGAAATTTTCAAAGGGGTTAGCATTCTCGGAATTCTGGGCGCATTTTTCGAAATTTTCAAAGGTGTTAGCATTCTCGGAATTCTGGGCGAATTTTTCGAAATTTTCAAAGGGGTTAGCCTTCTCGGAATTTTGGGGGCATTTTTCGAAATTTTCAAAGGGGTTAGCCTTCTCGGAATTCTGGGCGCATTTTTCGAAATTTTCAAAGGCGTTAGCCTTCTGGGGATTCTGGGCGAATTTTTCGAAATCTTCAAAGGGGTTAGCCTTCTCGGAATTCTGGGCGCATTTTTCGAAACTTTCAAAGCGGTTAGCCTTCTCGGAATTCTGGGCGCATTTTTCGAAATTTTCAAAGGGGTTAGCCTTCTCGGAATTCTGGGCGCATTTTTCGAAATTTTCAAAGGGGTTAAGCCTTCTCGGAATTCTGGGCACATTTTTCGAAATTTTCAAAAGGGTTAACCTTCTCGGAATTCTGGGCGCTTTTTTCGAAATTTTCAAAGGGGTTGTTAGCCTTCTCGGAATTCGGGGCGAATTTTTCGAAATCTTCAAAGGGGTTAGCCTTCTCGGAATTCTGGGCGCATTTTTCGAAACTTTCAAAGCGGTTAGCCTTCTCGGAATTCTGGGCGCATTTTTCGAAATTTTCAAAGGGGTTAGCCTTCTCGGAATTCTGGGCGCATTTTTCGAAATTTTCAAAGGGGTTAGCCTTCTGGGAATACTGGGCGAATTTTTCGAAATTTTCAAAGGTGTTAGCCTTCTCGGAATTCTGGGCGAATTTTTCGAAATTTTCAAAGGGGTTAGCCTTCTCGGAATTCTGGGAGGATTTTTCGAAATTTTCAAAGGGGTTAGCCATCTCGGAATTCTAGGCGCATTTTTTGAAATTTTCAAATGGGTTAGCCTTCTCGGAATTCTGGGCGCATTTTTCGAAATTTTCAAAGGGGTTAGCCTTCTCGGAATTCTGGGCGCATTTTTCGAAACTTTCAAAGGGGTTAGCCTTCTCGGAATTCTGGGCGCATTTTTCGAAATTTTCAAAGGGGTTAGCCTTCTCGGAATTCCGGGCGCATTTTTCGTAATTTTCAAAGGGGTTAGCCTTTACGGAATTCCGGGCGCATTTTTCGAAATTTTCAAAGGGGTTAGCCTTCTCGGAATTCTGGGCGCATTTTTCGAAATTTTCAAAGGGGTTAGCCTTCTGGGAATTCTGGGCGAATTTTTCGAAATCTTCAAAGGGGTTAGCATTCTCGGAATTCTGGGCGCATTTTTCGAAATTTTCAAAGGGGTTAGCCTTCTCGGAATTCTGCGCGTATTTTTACAAATTTTCAAAGGGGTTAGCCTTCTCGGAATTCTGGGCGCATTTTTCGAAATTTTCAAAGGGGTTAGCATTCTCGGAATTCTGGGCGCATTTTTCGAAATTTTCAAAGGTGTTAGCATTCTCGGAATTCTGGGCGAATTTTTCGAAATTTTCAAAGGGGTTAGCCTTCTCGGAATTTTGGGGGCATTTTTCGAAATTTTCAAAGGGGTTAGCCTTCTCGGAATTCTGGGCGCATTTTTCGAAATTTTCAAAGGCGTTAGCCTTCTGGGGATTCTGGGCGAATTTTTCGAAATCTTCAAAGGGGTTAGCCTTCTCGGAATTCTGGGCGCATTTTTCGAAACTTTCAAAGCGGTTAGCCTTCTCGGAATTCTGGGCGCATTTTTCGAAATTTTCAAAGGGGTTAGCCTTCTCGGAATTCTGGGCGCATTTTTCGAAATTTTCAAAGGGGTTAAGCCTTCTCGGAATTCTGGGCACATTTTTCCAAATTTTTTAAAAGGGTTAACCTTCTCGGAATTCTGGGCGCTTTTTTCGAAATTTTCAAAGGGGTTGTTAGCCTTCTCGGAATTCGGGGCGCATTTTTCGAAATTTTCAAAGGGGTTAGCCTTCTCGGAATTCTGGGCGCATTTTTCGAAATTTTCAAAGGGGTTAGCCTTCTCGGAATTTTGGGCGCATTTTTCGAAATTTTCAAAGGGGTTAGCCTTCTCGGAATTCTGGGCGCATTTTTCGAAACTTTCAAAGGGGTTAGCCTTCTCGGAATTCTGGGCGCATTTTTCGAAATTTTGAAAGGGTTAGCCTTTTCTGAATTCTGAGCGCATTTTTCGAAATTTTCAAAGGGGTTAGCCTTCTCGGAATTCTGGGAGCATTTTTCGAAATTTTCAAAGGGGTTAGCCTTCTCGAAATTCCGGGCGCATTTTTCGAAATTTTCAAAAGGGTTAGCCTTCTCGGAATTCTGGGCGCATTTTTCGAAATTTTCAAAGGGGTATGCCTTCTGGGAATTCTGGGCGAATTTTTCGAAATCTTCAAAGCGGTTAGCCTTCTCGGAATTCTGGGCGCATTTTTAGAAATTTTCAAAGGGGTTAGCCTTCTCGGAATTCTGGGCGCATTTTTCGAAATTTTCAAAGGGGTTAGCCTTCTGGGAATTCTGGGCGCATTTTTCGAAATTTTCAAAGGTGTTAGCCTTCTCGGAATTCTGGGCGAATTTTTCGAAATTTTCAAAGGGGTTAGCCTTCTCGGAATTCTGGGGGCATTTTTCGAAATTTTCAAAGGGGTTAGCCTTCTCGGAATTCTGGGCGCATTTTCGAAATTTTCAAAGGGGCCTTCTCGGAATTCTGGGCGCATTTTTCGAAATTTTCGAAGGGGTTAGCCTTCTCGGAATTCAGGGCGCATTTTTCGAAATTTTCAAAGGGGTTAGCCTTCTCGGAATTCCGGGCGCATTTTTCGAAATTTTCAAAGGGGTTAGCCAACTCGGAAATCCGGGCGCATTTTTCGATATTTTCAAAGGGGTTAGCCTTCTCGGAATTCTGGGCGCATTTTTCGAAATTTTCAAAGGGGTTAGCCTTCTGGAAATTCTGGGCGAATTTTTCGAAATCTTCAAAGGGGTTAGCCTTCTCGGAATTCTGGGCGCATTTTTCGAAATTTTCAAAGGGGTTAGCCTTCTCGGAATTCTGGGCGCATTTTTCGAAATTTTCAAAGGGGTTAGCCTTCTCGGAATTCTGGGCGCATTTTTCGAAATTTTCAAAGTGGTTAGCATTCTCGGAATTCTGGGCGCATTTATCGAAATTTTCAATGGTGTTAGCCTTCTCGGAATTCTGGGCGAATTTTTCGAAATTTTGAAAGGGGTTAGCCTTCTCGGAATTCTGGGCGCATTTTCGAAATTTTCAAAGGGGTTAGCCTTCTCGGAATTCTGGGCGCATTTTTCGAAATTTTCAAAGGGGTTAGCCATCTCGGGATTCTGGGCGGAATTTTCGAAATTTTCAAAGGGGTTAGCCTACTCGGATTTCTGGGCGCATTTTTCGAAATTTTCGAAGGGGTTAGCCTTCTCGGAATTCTGGGCACAATTTTCAAAGGGGTTAGCCTTCTCGGAATTCCGGGCGCATTTTTCGAAATTTTCAAAGGGGTTAGCCTTCTCGAAATTCCGGGCGCATTTTTCGAAATTTTCAAAGGGGTTAGCCTTCTCGGAATTCCGGGCGCATTTTTCGAAATTTTCAAAGGGGTTAGCCTTCTCGGAATTCTGGGCGCATTTTTCGAAATTTTCAAAGGGGTTAGCCTTCTCGGAGTTCCGGGCGCATTTTTCGAAATTTTCAAAGGGGTTAGCCTTATCGGAATTCTGGGGGCATTTTTCGAAATTTTCAAAGGGGTTAGCCTTCTAGGAATTCTGGGCGCATTTTCGAAATTTTCAAAGGGGTTAGCCTTCTCGGAATTCTGGGCGCATTTTCGAAATTTTCAAATGGGTTAGCCTTCTCGGAATTCTGGGCGCATTTTTCGAAATTTTCGAAGGGGTTAGCCTTCTCGGAATTCCGGGCGCATTTTTCGAAATTTTCAAAGGGGTTAGCCTTCTCGGAATTCCGGGCGCATTTTTCGAAATTTTCAAAGGGGTTAGCCTACTGGGAATTCTGGGCGAATTTTTCGAAATCTTCAAAGGGGTTAGCCTTCTCGGAATTCTGGGCACATTTTTCGAAATTTTCAAAGGGGTTAGCCTTCTCGGAATTCTGGGCGCATTTTTCGAAATTTTTCTAAGGGGTTAGACTTCTCGGAATTCTGGGCGCATTTTTCGAAATTTTCAAAGGGGATAGCCTTCTCGGAATTCTGGGCGAATTTTTTGAAATTTTCAAACGGGTTAGCCTTCTCGGAATTCTGGGCGCATTTTTCGAAATTTTCAAAGGGGTTAGTTTTCTGGGAATTCTGGGCGAATTTTTCGAAATCTTCAAACGGGTTAGCCTTCTCGGAATACTGGGCGCATTTTTCGAAATTTTCAAGTGGGTTAGCCTTCTCGGAATTCTGGGCGAATTTTTCGAAATTTTCAAAGGGGTTAGTTTTCTTGGAATTCTGGGTGCATTTTTCGAAATTTTCAAAGGGGTTAGCCTTCTTGCAATTCTGGGCGAATTTTTCGAAATTTTCAAAGGGGTTAGCCTTCTCGGAATTCTGGGGGCATTTTTCGAAATTTTCAAAGGGGTTAGCCTTCTCGGAATTCTGGGGGCATTTTTCGAAATTTTCAAAGGGGTTAGCCTTCTCGGAATTCTGGGCGCATTTTTCGAAATTTTCAAAGGGGTTAGCCTTCTCGGAATTCCGGGCGCATTTTTCGAAATTTTCAAAGGGGTTAGCCTTTTCGGAATTCTGGGCGAATTTTTCGAAATTTTCAAAAGGGTTAGACTTCTCGGAATTCTGGGGGCATTTTTCGAAATTTTGAAAGGGTTAGCCTTTTCTGAATACTGAGCGCATTTTTCGAAATTTTCAAAGGGGTTAGCCTTCTCGGAATTCTGGGAGCATTTTTCGAAATTTTCAAAGGGGTTAGCCTTCTCGGAATTCTGGGCGCATTTTTCGAAATTTTCAAAGGGGTTAGCCTTCTCGGAATTCCGGGCGCATTTTTCGAAATTTTCAAAGGGGTTAGCCTTTTCGGAATTCCGGGCGCATTTTTCGAAATTTTCAAAGGGGTTAGCCTTCTCGGAATTCTGGGCGCATTTTTCGAAATTTTCAAAGGGGTTAGCCTTCTGGGAATTCTGGGCGAATTTTTCGAAATCTTCAAAGGGGTTAGCCTTCTCGGAATTCTGGGCGCATTTTTCGAAATTTTCAAAGGGGTTAGCCTTCTCGGAATTCTGGGCGTATTTTTACAAATTTTCAAAGGGGTTAGCCTTCTCGGAATTCTGGGCGCATTTTTCGAAATTTTCAAAGGGGTTAGCATTCTCGGAATTCTGGGCGCATTTTTCGAAATTTTCAAAGGTGTTAGCATTCTCGGAATTCTGGGCGAATTTTTCGAAATTTTCAAAGGGGTTAGCCTTCTCGGAATTCTGGGGGCATTTTTCGAAATTTTCAAAGGGGTTAGCCTTCTCGGAATTCTGGGCACATTTTTCGAAATTTTCAAAGGGGTTAGCCTTCTAGGAATTCTGGGCGAATTTTTCGAAATCTTCAAAGGGGTTAGCCTTCTCGGAATTCTGGGCGCATTTTTCGAAACTTTCAAAGGGGTTAGCCTTCTCGGAATTCTGGGCGCATTTTTCGAAATTTTCAAAGGGGTTAGCCTTCTGGGAATTCTGGGCGAATTTTTCGAAATTTTCAAAGGGGTTAAGCCTTCTCGGAATTCTGGGCGAATTTTTCGAAATTTTCAAAGGGGTTAGCCTTCTCGGAATTCTGGGCGCATTTTTCGAAATTTTCAAAGGGGTTAGCCTTCTCGGAATTCTGGGCGCATTTTTCGAAATTTTCAAAGGTGTTAGCCTTCTCGGAATTCTGGGCGAATTTTTCGAAATTTTCAAAGGGGTTAGCCTTCTCGGAATTCTGGGGGCATTTTTCGAAATTTTCAAAGGGGTTAGCCTTCTCGGAATTCTGGGCGCATTTTTCGAAATTTTCAAGTGGGTTAGCCTTCTCGGAATTCTGGGCGCATTTTTCGAAATTTTCGAAGGGGTTAGCCTTCTCGGAATTCTGGGCGCATTTTCGAAATTTTCAAAGGGGTTAGCCTTCTTCGAATTCTGGGCGCATTTTTCGAAATTTTCGAAGGGGTTAGCCTTCTCGGAATTCCGGGCGCATTTTTCGAAATTTTCAAAGGGGTTAGCCTTCTCGGAATTCCGGGCGCATTTTTCGAAATTTTCAAAGGGGTTAGCCTACTCGGAAATCCTCGCGCATTTTTCGATATTTTCAAAGGGGTTAGCCTTCTCGGAATTCTGGGCGCATTTTTCGAAATTTTCAAAGGGGTTAGCATTCTCGGAAATCTGGGCGCTTTTTTCGAAATTTTCAAAGGGGTTAGCCTTCTCGGAATTCTGGGCGCATTTTTCGAAATTTTCAAAGGGGATAGCCTTCTCGGAATTCTGGGCGAATTTTTTGAAATTTTCAAACGGGTTAGCCTTCTCGGAATTCTGGGCGCATTTTTCGAAATTTTCAAAGGGGTTAGTTTTCTGGGAATTCTGGGCGAATTTTTCGAAATTTTCAAAGGGGTTAGCCTTCTCGGAATTCTGGGCGCATTTTTCGAAATTTTCAAAGGGGTTAGCCTTCTCGGAATTCTGGGTTGCAATTTTCGAAATTTTCAAAGGGGTTAGCCATCTCGGAATTCTGGGCGGAATTTTCGAAATTTTCAAAGGGGTTAGCCTACTCGGATTTCTGGGCGCATTTTTCGAAATTTTCATAGGGGTTAGCCTTCTCGGAATTCTGGGCATATTTTTCGAAATTTTTTTAAGGGGTTAGACTTCTCGGAATTCTGGGCGCATTTTTCGAAATTTTCAAAGAGATAGCCTTCTCGGAATTCTGGGTGAATTTTTTGAAATTTTCAAACTGGTTAGCCTTCTCGGAATTCTGGGCGCATTTTTCGAAATTTTCAAAGGGGTTAGTTTTCTGGGAATTCTGGGCGAATTTTTCGAAATCTTCAAACGGGTTAGCCTTCTCGGAATACTGGGCGCATTTTTCGAAATTTTCAAGTGGGTTAGCCTTCTCGGAATTCTGGGCGAATTTTTCGAAATTTTCAAAGGGGTTAGCTTTCTTGGAATTCTGGGTGCATTTTTCGAAATTTTCAAAGGGGTTAGCCTTCTCGGAATTCTGGGCGCATTTTTCGAAATTTTCAAAGGGGTTAGCCTTCTCGGAATTCTGGGCGCAATTTTCGAAATTTTCAAAGGGGTTAGCCTTCTCGGAATTCTGGGCGCAATTTTCGAAATTTTCAAAGGGGTTAGCCTTCTCGGAATTCTGGGCGCATTTTTCGAAATTTTCAAAGGGGTTAGCCTTCTGGGAATACTGGGCGAATTTTTCGAAATTTTCAAAGGTGTTAGCCTTCTCGGAATTCTGGGCGAATTTTTCGAAATTTCCAAAGGGGTTAGCCTTCTCGGAATTCTGGGCGCATTTTTCGAAATTGTCAAAGGGGTTAGCCTTCTCGGAATTCTGGGCGATATTTTCGAAATTTTCAAAGGGGTTAGCCTTCTCGGAATTCTGGGCACAATTTTCAAAGGGGTTAGCCTTCTCGGAATTCCGGGCGCATTTTTCGAAATTTTCAAAGGGGTTAGCCTTCTCGAAATTCCGGGCGCATTTTTCGAAATTTTCAAAGGGGTTAGCCTTCTCGGAATTCCGGGCGCATTTTTCGAAATTTTCAAAGGGGTTAGCCTTCTCGGAATTCTGGGCGCATTTTTCGAAATTTTCAAAGGGGTAGCCTTCTGGGAATTCTGGGCGAATTTTTCGAAATCTTCAAAGCGGTTAGCCTTCTCGGAATTCTGGGCGCATTTTTCGAAATTTTCAAAGGGGTTAGCCTTCTCGAAATTCCGGGCGCATTTTTCGAAATTTTCAAAGGGGTTAGCCTTCTCGGAATTCCGGGCGCATTTTTCGAAATTTTCAAAGGGGTTAGCCTTCTCGGAATTCCGGGCGCATTTTTCGAAATTTTCAAAGGGGTTAGCCTTATCGGAATTCTGGGGGCATTTTTCGAAATTTTCAAAGGGGTTAGCCTTCTCGGAATTCTGGGCGCATTTTCGAAATTTTCAAAGGGGTTAGCCTTCTCGGAATTCTGGGCGCATTTTCGAAATTTTCAAAGGGGTTAGCCTTCTCGGAATTCTGGGCGCATTTTTCGAAATTTTCGAAGGGGTTAGCCTTCTCGGAATTCCGGGCGCATTTTTCTAAATTTTCAAAGGGGTTAGCCTTCTCGGAATTCCGGGCGCATTTTTCGAAATTTTCAAAGGGGTTAGCCTACTGGGAATTCTGGGCGAATTTTTCGAAATCTTCAAAGGGGTTAGCCTTCTCGGAATTCTGGGCACATTTTTCGAAATTTTCAAAGGGGTTAGCCTACTCGGATTTCTGGGCGCATTTTTCGAAATTTTCAAAGGGGTTAGCCTTCTCGGAATTCTGGGCGCATTTTTCGAAATTTTTCTAAGGGGTTAGACTTCTCGGAATTCTGGGCGCATTTTTCGAAATTTTCAAAGGGGATAGCCTTCTCGGAATTCTGGGCGAATTTTTTGAAATTTTCAAACGGGTTAGCATTCTCGGAATTCTGGGCGCATTTTTCGAAATTTTCAAAGGGGTTAGTTTTCTGGGAATTCTGGGCGAATTTTTCGAAATCTTCAAACGGGTTAGCCTTCTCGGAATACTGGGCGCATTTTTCGAAATTTTCAAGTGGGTTAGCCTTCTCTGAATTCTGGGCGAATTTTTCGAAATTTTCAAAGGGGTTAGTTTTCTTGGAATTCTGGGTGCATTTTTCGAAATTTTCAAAGGGGTTAGCCTTCTCGGAATTCTGGGCGCATTTTTCGAAATTTTCAAAGGGGTTAGCCTTCTCGGAATTCTGGGCGCAATTTTCGAAATTTTCAAAGGGGTTAGCCTTCTCGGAATTCTGGGCGCATTTTTCGAAATTTTCAAAGGGGTTAGCCTTCTGGGAATACTGGGCGAATTTTTCGAAATTTTCAAAGGTGTTAGCCTTCTCGGAATTCTGGGCGAATTTTTCGAAATTTTCAAAGGGGTTAGCCTTCTCGGAATTCTGGGGGCATTTTTCGAAATTTTCAAAGGGGTTAGCCTTCTCGGAATTCTGGGGGCATTTTTCGAAATTTTCAAAGGGGTTAGCCTTCTCGGAATTCTGGGCGCATTTTTCGAAATTTTCAAAGGGGTTAGCCTTCTCGGAATTCCGGGCGCATTTTTCGAAATTTTCAAAGGGGTTAGCCTTTTCGGAATTCCGGGCGCATTTTTCGAAATTTTCAAAGGGGTTAGCCTTCTCGGAATTCTGGGCGCATTTTTCGAAATTTTCAAAGGGGTTAGCCTTCTGGGAATTCTGGGCGAATTTTTCGAAATCTTCAAAGGTGTTAGCCTTCTCGGAATTCTGGGCGCATTTTTCGAAATTTTCAAAGGGGTTAGCCTTCTCGGAATTCTGGGCGCATTTTTCGAAATTTTCAAAGGTGTTAGCCTTCTCGGAATTCTGGGCGAATTTTTCGAAATTTTCAAAGGGGTTAGCCTTCTCGGAATTCTGGGGGCATTTTTCGAAATTTTCAAAGTGGTTAGCCTTCTCGGAATTCTGGGCGCATTTTCGAAATTTTCAAAGGGGCCTTCTCGGAATTCTGGGCGCATTTTTCGAAATTTTCGAAGGGGTTAGCCTTCTCGGAATTCTGGGCGCATTTTTCGAAATTTTCAAAGGGGTTAGCCTTCTGGAAATTCTGGGCGAATTTTTCGAAATCTTCAAAGGGGTTAGCCTTCTCGGAATTCTGGGCGCATTTTTCGAAATTTTCAAAGGGGTTAGCCTTCTCGGAATTCTGGGCGCATTTTTCGAAATTTTCAAAGGGGTTAGCCTTCTCGGAATTCTGGGCGCATTTTTCGAAATTTTCAAAGTGGTTAGCATTCTCGGAATTCTGGGCGCATTTATCGAAATTTTCAATGGTGTTAGCCTTCTCGGAATTCTGGGCGAATTTTTCGAAATTTTGAAAGGGGTTAGCCTTTTCGGAATTCTGGGCGCATTTTCGAAATTTTCAAAGGGGTTAGCCTTCTCGGAATTCTGGGCGCATTTTTCGAAATTTTCAAAGGGGTTAGCCATCTCGGAATTCTGGGCGGAATTTTCGAAATTTTCAAAGGGGTTAGCCTACTCGGATTTCTGGGCGCATTTTTCGAAATTTTCGAAGGGGTTAGCCTTCTCGGAATTCTGGGCACAATTTTCAAAGGGGTTAGCCTTCTCGGAATTCCGGGCGCATTTTTCGAAATTTTCAAAGGGGTTAGCCTTCTCGAAATTCCGGGCGCATTTTTCGAAATTTTCAAAGGGGTTAGCCTTCTCGGAATTCCGGGCGCATTTTTCGAAATTTTCAAAGGGGTTAGCCTTCTCGGAATTCTGGGCGCATTTTTCGAAATTTTCAAAGGGGTTAGCCTTCTCGGAGTTCCGGGCGCATTTTTCGAAATTTTCAAAGGGGTTAGCCTTATCGGAATTCTGGGGGCATTTTTCGAAATTTTCAAAGGGGTTAGCCTTCTAGGAATTCTGGGCGCATTTTCGAAATTTTCAAAGGGGTTAGCCTTCTCGGAATTCTGGGCGCATTTTCGAAATTTTCAAAGGGGTTAGCCTTCTCGGAATTCTGGGCGCATTTTTCGAAATTTTCGAAGGGGTTAGCCTTCTCGGAATTCCGGGCGCATTTTTCGAAATTTTCAAAGGGGTTAGCCTTCTCGGAATTCCGGGCGCATTTTTCGAAATTTTCAAAGGGGTTAGCCTACTGGGAATTCTGCGCGAATTTTTCGAAATCTTCAAAGGGGTTAGCCTTCTCGGAATTCTGGGCACATTTTTCGAAATTTTCAAAGGGGTTAGCCTTCTCGGAATTCTGGGCGCATTTTTCGAAATTTTTCTAAGGGGTTAGACTTCTCGGAATTCTGGGCGCATTTTTCGAAATTTTCAAAGGGGATAGCCTTCTCGGAATTCTGGGCGAATTTTTTGAAATTTTCAAACGGGTTAGCCTTCTCGGAATTCTGGGCGCATTTTTCGAAATTTTCAAAGGGGTTAGTTTTCTGGGAATTCTGGGCGAATTTTTCGAAATCTTCAAACGGGTTAGCCTTCTCGGAATACTGGGCGCATTTTTCGAAATTTTCAAGTGGGTTATCCTTCTCGGAATTCTGGGCGAATTTTTCGAAATTTTCAAAGGGGTTAGTTTTCTTGGAATTCTGGGTGCATTTTTCGAAATTTTCAAAGGGGTTAGCCTTCTCGGAATTCTGGGCGAATTTTTCGAAATTTTCAAAGGGGTTAGCCTTCTCGGAATTCTGGGGGCATTTTTCGAAATTTTCAAAGGGGTTAGCCTTCTCGGAATTCTGGGGGCATTTTTCGAAATTTTCAAAGGGGTTAGCCTTCTCGGAATTCTGGGCGCATTTTTCGAAATTTTCAAAGGGGTTAGCCTTCTCGGAATTCCGGGCGCATTTTTCGAAATTTTCAAAGGGGTTAGCCTTTTCGGAATTCTGGGCGAATTTTTCGAAATTTTCAAAAGGGTTAGACTTCTCGGAATTCTGGGGGCATTTTTCGAAATTTTGAAAGGGTTAGCCTTTTCTGAATACTGAGCGCATTTATCGAAATTTTCAAAGGGGTTAGCCTTCTCGGAATTCTGGGAGCATTTTTCGAAATTTTCAAAGGGGTTAGCCTTCTCGGAATTCTGGGCGCATTTTTCGAAATTTTCAAAGGGGTTAGCCTTCTCGGAATTCCGGGCGCATTTTTCGAAATTTTCAAAGGGGTTAGCCTTTTCGGAATTCCGGGCGCATTTTTCGAAATTTTCAAAGGGGTTAGCCTTCTCGGAATTCTGGGCGCATTTTTCGAAATTTTCAAAGGGGTTAGCCTTCTGGGAATTCTGGGCGAATTTTTCGAAATCTTCAAAGGGGTTAGCCTTCTCGGAATTCTGGGCGCATTTTTCGAAATTTTCAAAGGGGTTAGCCTTCTCGGAATTCTGGGCGTATTTTTACAAATTTTCAAAGGGGTTAGCCTTCTCGGAATTCTGGGCGCATTTTTCGAAATTTTCAAAGGGGTTAGCATTCTCGGAATTCTGGGCGCATTTTTCGAAATTTTCAAAGGTGTTAGCATTCTCGGAATTCTGGGCGAATTTTTCGAAATTTTCAAAGGGGTTAGCCTTCTCGGAATTCTGGGGGCATTTTTCGAAATTTTCAAAGGGGTTAGCCTTCTCGGAATTCTGGGCACATTTTTCGAAATTTTCAAAGGGGTTAGCCTTCTAGGAATTCTGGGCGAATTTTTCGAAATCTTCAAAGGGGTTAGCCTTCTCGGAATTCTGGGCGCATTTTTCGAAACTTTCAAAGGGGTTAGCCTTCTCGGAATTCTGGGCGCATTTTTCGAAATTTTCAAAGGGGTTAGCCTTCTGGGAATTCTTTGGCGAATTTTTCGAAATTTTCAAAGGGGTTAAGCCTTATCGGAATTCTGGGCGAATTTTTCGAAATTTTCAAAGGGGTTAGCCTTCTCGGAATTCTGGGCGCATTTTTCGAAATTTTCAAAGGGGTTAGCCTTCTCGGAATTCTGGGCGCATTTTTCGAAATTTTCAAAGGTGTTAGCCTTCTCGGAATTCTGGGCGAATTTTTCGAAATTTTCAAAGGGGTTAGCCTTCTCGGAATTCTGGGGGCATTTTTCGAAATTTTCGAAGGGGTTAGCCTTCTCGGAATTCTGGGCGCATTTTCGAAATTTTCAAAGGGGTTAGCCTTCTTCGAATTCTGGGCGCATTTTTCGAAATTTTCGAAGGGGTTAGCCTTCTCGAAATTCCGGGCGCATTTTTCGAAATTTTCAAAGGGGTTAGCCTACTCGGAAATCCGGGCGCATTTTTCGATATTTTCAAAGGGGTTAGCCTTCTCGGAATTCTGGGCGCATTTTTCGAAATTTTCAAAGGGGTTAGCATTCTCGGAAATCTGGGCGCTTTTTTCGAAATTTTCAAAGGGGTTAGCCTTCTCGGAATTCTGGGCGCATTTTTCGAAATTTTCAAAGGGGATAGCCTTCTCGGAATTCTGGGCGAATTTTTTGAAATTTTCAAACGGGTTAGCCTTCTCGGAATTCTGGGCGCATTTTTCGAAATTTTCAAAGGGGTTAGTTTTCTGGGAATTCTGGGCGAATTTTTCGAAATTTTCAAAGGGGTTAGCCTTCTCGGAATTCTGGGCGCATTTTTCGAAATTTTCAAAGGGGTTAGCCTTCTCGGAATTCTGGGCGCAATTTTCGAAATTTTCAAAGGGGTTAGCCATCTCGGAATTCTGGGCGGAATTTTCGAAATTTTCAAAGGGGTTAGCCTACTCGGATTTCTGGGCGCATTTTTCGAAATTTTCATAGGGGTTAGCCTTCTCGGAATTCTGGGCATATTTTTCGAAATTTTTTTAAGGGGTTAGACTTCTCGGAATTCTGGGCGCATTTTTCGAAATTTTCAAAGAGATAGCCTTCTCGGAATTCTGGGTGAATTTTTTGAAATTTTCAAACTGGTTAGCCTTCTCGGAATTCTGGGCGCATTTTTCGAAATTTTCAAAGGGGTTAGTTTTCTGGGAATTCTGGGCGAATTTTTCGAAATCTTCAAACGGGTTAGCCTTCTCGGAATACTGGGCGCATTTTTCGAAATTTTCAAGTGGGTTAGCCTTCTCGGAATTCTGGGCGAATTTTTCGAAATTTTCAAAGGGGTTAGCTTTCTTGGAATTCTGGGTGCATTTTTCGAAATTTTCAAAGGGGTTAGCCTTCTCGGAATTCTGGGCGCATTTTTCGAAATTTTCAAAGGGGTTAGCCTTCTCGGAATTCTGGGCGCAATTTTCGAAATTTTCAAAGGGGTTAGCCTTCTCGGAATTCTGGGCGCAATTTTCGAAATTTTCAAAGGGGTTAGCCTTCTCGGAATTCTGGGCGCATTTTTCGAAATTTTCAAAGGGGTTAGCCTTCTGGGAATACTGGGCGAATTTTTCGAAATTTTCAAAGGTGTTAGCCTTCTCGGAATTCTGGGCGAATTTTTCGAAATTTTCAAAGGGGTTAGCCTTCTCGGAATTCTGGGCGCATTTTTCGAAATTGTCAAAGGGGTTAGCCTTCTCGGAATTCTGGGCGATATTTTCGAAATTTTCAAAGGGGTTAGCCTTCTCGGAATTCTGGGCACAATTTTCAAAGGGGTTAGCCTTCTCGGAATTCCGGGCGCATTTTTCGAAATTTTCAAAGGGGTTAGCCTTCTCGAAATTCCGGGCGCATTTTTCGAAATTTTCAAAGGGGTTAGCCTTCTCGGAATTCCGGGCGCATTTTTCGAAATTTTCAAAGGGGTTAGCCTTCTCGGAATTCTGGGCGCATTTTTCGAAATTTTCAAAGGGGTTAGCCTTCTGGGAATTCTGGGCGAATTTTTCGAAATCTTCAAAGCGGTTAGCCTTCTCGGAATTCTGGGCGCATTTTTCGAAATTTTCAAAGGGGTTAGCCTTCTCGGAATTCTGGGCGCATTTTTCGAAATTTTCAAAGGGGTTAGCCTTCTCGGAGTTCCGGGCGCATTTTTCGAAATTTTCAAAGGGGTTAGCCTTATCGGAATTCTGGGGGCATTTTTCGAAATTTTCAAAGGGGTTAGCCTTCTCGGAATTCTGGGCGCATTTTCGAAATTTTCAAAGGGGTTAGCCTTCACGGAATTCTGGGCGCATTTTCGAAATTTTCAAAGGGGTTAGCCTTCTCGGAATTCTGGGCGCATTTTTCGAAATTTTCGAAGGGGTTAGCCTTCTCGGAATTCCGGGCGCATTTTTCGAAATTTTCAAAATGGTTAGCCTTCTCGGAATTCCGGGCGCATTTTTCGAAATTTTCAAAGGGGTTAGCCTACTGGGAATTCTGGGCGAATTTTTCGAAATCTTCAAAGGGGTTAGCCTTCTCGGAATTCTGGGCACATTTTTCGAAATTTTCAAAGGGGTTAGCCTACTCGGATTTCTGGGCGCATTTTTCGAAATTTTCAAAGGGGTTAGCCTTCTCGGAATTCTGGGCGCATTTTTCGAAATTTTTCTAAGGGGTTAGACTTCTCGGAATTCTGGGCGCATTTTTCGAAATTTTCAAAGGGGATAGCCTTCTCGGAATTCTGGGCGAATTTTTTGAAATTTTCAAACGGGTTAGCATTCTCGGAATTCTGGGCGCATTTTTCAAAATTTTCAAAGGGGTTAGTTTTCTGGGAATTCTGGGCGAATTTTTCGAAATCTTCAAACGGGTTAGCCTTCTCGGAATACTGGGCGCATTTTTCGAAATTTTCAAGTGGGTTAGCCTTCTCTGAATTCTGGACGAATTTTTCGAAATTTTCAAAGGGGTTAGTTTTCTTGGAATTCTGGGTGCATTTTTCGAAATTTTCAAAGGGGTTAGCCTTCTCGGAATTCTGGGGGCATTTTTCGAAATTTTCAAAGGGGTTAGCCTTCTCAGAATTCTGGGCGCATTTTTCGAAATTTTCAAAGGGGTTAGCCTTCTCGGAATTCCGGGCGCATTTTTCGAAATTTTCAAAGGGGTTAGCCTTTTCGGAATTCCGGGCGCATTTTTCGAAATTTTCAAAGGGGTTAGCCTTCTCGGAATTCCGGGCGCATTTTTCGAAATTTTCAAAGGTGTTAGCCTTCTCGGAATTCTGGGCGAATTTTTCGAAATTTTCAAAGGGGTTAGCCTTCTCGGAATTCTGGGGGCATTTTTCGAAATTTTCAAAGGGGTTAGCCTTCTCGGAATTCTGGGCGCATTTTCGAAATTTTCAAAGGGGCCTTCTCGGAATTCTGGGCGCATTTTTCGAAATTTTCGAAGGGGTTAGCCTTCTCGGAATTCCGGGCGCATTTTTCGAAATTTTCAAAGGGGTTAGCCTACTCGGAAATCCGGGCGCATTTTTCGATATTTTCAAAGGGGTTAGCATTCTCGGAATTCTGGGCGCATTTATCGAAATTTTCAATGGTGTTAGCCTTCTCGGAATTCTGGGCGAATTTTTCGAAATTTTGAAAGGGGTTAGCCTTCTCGGAATTCTGGGCGCATTTTCGAAATTTTCAAAGGGGTTAGCCTTCTCGGAATTCTGGGCGCATTTTTCGAAATTTTCAAAGGGGTTAGCCTTCTCGGAATTCTGGGCGCATTTTTCGAAATTTTTTTAAGGGGTTAGACTTCTCGGAATTCTGGGCGCATTTTTCGAAATTTTCAAAGGGGATAGCCTTCTCGGAATTCTGGGTGAATTTTTTGAAATTTTCAAACGGGTTAGCCTTCTCGGAATTCTGGGCGCATTTTTCGAAATTTTCAAAGGGGTTAGTTTTCTGGGAATTCTGGGCGAATTTTTCGAAATCTTCAAACGGGTTAGCCTTCTCGGAATACTGGGCGCATTTTTCGAAATTTTCAAGTGGGTTAGCCTTCTCGGAATTCTGGGCGAATTTTTCGAAATTTTCAAAGGGGTTAGCTTTCTTGGAATTCTGGGTGCATTTTTCGAAATTTTCAAAGGGGTTAGCCTTCTCGGAATTCTGGGCGCATTTTTCGAAATTTTCAAAGGGGTTAGCCTTCTCGGAATTCTGGGCGCAATTTTCGAAATTTTCAAAGGTGTTAGCCTTCTCGGAATTCTGGGCGAATTTTTCGAAATTTTCAAAGGGGTTAGCCTTCTCGGAATTCTGGGCGCATTTTTCGAAATTGTCAAAGGGGTTAGCCTCGGAATTCTGGGCGATATTTTCGAAATTTTCAAAGGGGTTAGCCTTCTCGGAATTCTGGGCACAATTTTCAAAGGGGTTAGCCTTCTCGGAATTCCGGGCGCATTTTTCGAAATTTTCAAAGGGGTTAGCCTTCTCGAAATTCCGGGCGCATTTTTCGAAATTTTCAAAGGGGTTAGCCTTCTCGGAATTCTGGGCGCATTTTTCGAAATTTTCAAAGGGGTTAGCCTTCTGGGAATTCTGGGCGAATTTTTCGAAATCTTCAAAGCGGTTAGCCTTCTCGGAATTCTGGGCGCATTTTTCGAAATTTTCAAAGGGGTTAGCCTTCTCGGAATTCTGGGCGCATTTTTCGAAATTTTCAAAGGGGTTAGCCTTCTCGGAGTTCCGGGCGCATTTTACGAAATTTTCAAAGGGGTTAGCCTTATCGGAATTCTGGGGGCATTTTTCGAAATTTTCAAAGGGGTTAGCCTTCTCGGAATTCTGGGCGCATTTTCGAAATTTTCAAAGGGGTTAGCCTTCTCGGAATTCTGGGCGCATTTTTCGAAATTTTCGAAGGGGTTAGCCTTCTCGGAATTCCGGGCGCGTTTTTCGAAATTTTCAAAGGGGTTAGCCTTCTCGGAATTCCGGGCGCATTTTTCGAAATTTTCAAAGGGTAGCGTACTGGGAATTCTGGGCGAATTTATCGAAATCTTCAAAGGGGTTAGCCTTCTCGGAATTCTGGGCACATTTTTCGAAATTTTCAAAGGGGTTAGCCTTCTCGGAATTCTGGGCGCATTTTTCGAAATTTTTCTAAGGGGTTAGACTTCTCGGAATTCTGGGCGCATTTTTCGAAATTTTCAAAGGGGATAGCCTTCTCGGAATTCTGGGCGAATTTTTTGAAATTTTCAAACGGGTTAGCCTTCTCGGAATTCTGGGCGCATTTTTCGAAATTTTCAAAGGGGTTAGTTTTCTGGGAATTCTGGGCGAATTTTTCGAAATCTTCAAACGGGTTAGCCTTCTCGGAATACTGGGCGCATTTTTCGAAATTTTCAAGTGGGTTAGCCTTCTCGGAATTCTGGGCGAATTTTTCGAAATTTTCAAAGGGGTTAGTTTTCTTGGAATTCTGGGTGCATTTTTCGAAATTTTCAAAGGGGTTAGCCTTCTCGGAATTCTGGGCGCATTTTTCGAAATTTTCAAAGGGGTTAGCCTTCTCGGAATTCTGGGCGCAATTTTCGAAATTTTCAAAGGGGTGAGCCTTCTCGGAATTCTGGGCGCATTTTTCGAAATTTTCAAAGGTTTTAGCCTTCTGGGAATACTGGGCGAATTTTTCGAAATTTTCAAAGGTGTTAGCCTTCTCGGAATTCTGGGCGAATTTTTCGAAATTTTCAAAGGGGTTAGCCTTCTCGGAATTCTGGGGGCATTTTTCGAAATTTTCAAAGGGGTTAGCCTTCTCGGAATTCTGGGGGCATTTTTCGAAATTTTCAAAGGGGTTAGCCCTCTCGGAATTGTGGGCGCTTTTTTCTAAATTTTCAAAGGGGTTAGCCTTCTCGGAATTCCGGGCGCATTTTTCGAAATTTTCAAAGGGGTTAGCCTTTTCGGAATTCCGGGCGCATTTTTCGAAATTTTCAAAGGGGTTAGCCTTCTCGGAATTCTGGGCGAATTTTTTGAAATTTTCAAACGGGTTAGCCTTCTCGGAATTCTGGGCGCATTTTTCGAAATTTTCAAAGGGGTTAGTTTTCTGGGAATTCTGGGCGAATTTTTCGAAATCTTCAAACGGGTTAGCCTTCTCGGAATACTGGGCGCATTTTTCGAAATTTTCAAAGGGGTTAGCCTTCTCGGAATTCTGGGCGCATTTTTCGAAACTTTCAAAGGGGTTAGCCTTCTCGGAATTCTGGGCGCATTTTTCGAAATTTTGAAAGGGTTAGCCTTCTCGGAATTCTGGGCGAATTTTTCGAAATTTTC
Source organism: Ectobius pallidus (assembly GCA_964059195.1). Lineage (NCBI taxonomy): Eukaryota > Metazoa > Arthropoda > Insecta > Blattodea > Ectobiidae > Ectobius > Ectobius pallidus. Next base: position 120,219,140 of record CAXKWD010000008.1, on the reverse strand, counting down.
AAAAGGGTTAGACTTCTCGGAATTCTGGGGGCATTTTTCGAAATTTTGAAAGGGTTAGCCTTTTCTGAATACTGAGCGCATTTTTCGAAATTTTCAAAGGGGTTAGCCTTCTCGGAATTCTGGGAGCATTTTTCGAAATTTTCAAAGGGGTTAGCCTTCTCGGAATTCTGGGCGCATTTTTCGAAATTTTCAAAGGGGTTAGCCTTCTCGGAATTCCGGGCGCATTTTTCGAAATTTTCAAAGGGGTTAGCCTTTTCGGAATTCCGGGCGCATTTTTCGAAATTTTCAAAGGGGTTAGCCTTCTCGGAATTCTGGGCGCATTTTTCGAAATTTTCAAAGGGGTTAGCCTTCTGGGAATTCTGGGCGAATTTTTCGAAATCTTCAAAGGGGTTAGCCTTCTCGGAATTCTGGGCGCATTTTTCGAAATTTTCAAAGGGGTTAGCCTTCTCGGAATTCTGGGCGTATTTTTACAAATTTTCAAAGGGGTTAGCCTTCTCGGAATTCTGGGCGCATTTTTCGAAATTTTCAAAGGGGTTAGCATTCTCGGAATTCTGGGCGCATTTTTCGAAATTTTCAAAGGTGTTAGCATTCTCGGAATTCTGGGCGAATTTTTCGAAATTTTCAAAGGGGTTAGCCTTCTCGGAATTCTGGGGGCATTTTTCGAAATTTTCAAAGGGGGTTAGCCTTCTCGGAATTCTGGGCACATTTTTCGAAATTTTCAAAGGGGTTAGCCTTCTAGGAATTCTGGGCGAATTTTTCGAAATCTTCAAAGGGGTTAGCCTTCTCGGAATTCTGGGCGCATTTTTCGAAATTTTCAAAGGGGTTAGCCTTCTGGGAATTCTGGGCGAATTTTTCGAAATTTTCAAAGGGGTTAAGCCTTCTCGGAATTCTGGGCGCATTTTTCGAAATTTTCAAAGGGGTTAGCCTTCTCGGAATTCTGGGCGCATTTTTCGAAATTTTCAAAGGGGTTAGCCTTCTCGGAATTCTGGGCGCATTTTTCGAAATATTCAAAGGTGTTAGCCTTCTCGGAATTCTGGGCGAATTTTTCGAAATTTTCAAAGGGGTTAGCCTTCTCGGAATTCTGGGGGCATTTTTCGAAATTTTCAAAGGGGTTAGCCTTCTCGGAATTCTGGGCGCATTTTTCGAAATTTTCAAGTGGGTTAGCCTTCTCGGAATTCTGGGCGCATTTTTCGAAATTTTCGAAGGGGTTAGCCTTCTCGGAATTCTGGGCGCATTTTCGAAATTTTCAAAGGGGTTAGCCTTCTCGGAATTCTGGGCGCATTTTTCGAAATTTTCGAAGGGGTTAGCCTTCTCGGAATTCCGGGCGCATTTTTCGAAATTTTCAAAGGGGTTAGCCTTCTCGGAATTCCGGGCGCATTTTTCGAAATTTTCAAAGGGGTTAGCCTACTCGGAAATCCGGGCGCATTTTTCGATATTTTCAAAGGGGTTAGCCTTCTCGGAATTCTGGGCGCATTTTTCGAAATTTTCAAAGGGGTTAGCCTTATCGGAATTCTGGGGGCATTTTTCGAAATTTTCAAAGGGGTTAGCCTTCTCGGAATTCTGGGCGCATTTTTCGAAATTTTCAAAGGGGTTAGCCTTCTCGGAGTTCCGGGCGCATTTTTCGAAATTTTCAAAGGGGTTAGCCTTATCGGAATTCTGGGGGCATTTTTCGAAATTTTCAAAGGGGTTAGCCTTCTCGGAATTTTGTCGCATTTTCGAAATTTTCAAAGGGGTTAGCCTTCTCGGAATTCTGGGCGCATTTTCGAAATTTTCAAAGGGGTTAGCCTTCTCGGAATTCTGGGCGCATTTTTCGAAATTTTCGAAGGGGTTAGCCTTCTCGGAATTCCGGGCGCATTTTTCGAAATTTCCAAAGGGGTTAGCCTTCTCGGAATTCCGGGCGCATTTTTCGAAATTTTCAAAGGGGTTAGCCTACTGGGAATTCTGGGCGAATTTATCGAAATCTTCAAAGGGGTTAGCCTTCTCGGAATTCTGGGCACATTTTTCGAAATTTTCAAAGGGGTTAGCCTTCTCGGAATTCTGGGCGCATTTTTCGAAATTTTTCTAAGGGGTTAGACTTCTCGGAATTCTGGGCGCATTTTTCGAAATTTTCAAAGGGGATAGCCTTCTCGGAATTCTGGGCGAATTTTTTGAAATTTTCAAACGGGTTAGCCTTCTCGGAATTCTGGGCGCATTTTTCGAAATTTTCAAAGGGGTTAGTTTTCTGGGAATTCTGGGCGAATTTTTCGAAATCTTCAAACGGGTTAGCCTTCTCGGAATACTGGGCGCATTTTTCGAAATTTTCAAGTGGGTTAGCCTTCTCGGAATTCTGGGCGAATTTTTCGAAATTTTCAAAGGGGTTAGTTTTCTTGGAATTCTGGGTGCATTTTTCGAAATTTTCAAAGGGGTTAGCCTTCTCGGAATTCTGGGCGCATTTTTCGAAATTTTCAAAGGGGTTAGCCTTCTCGGAATTCTGGGCGCAATTTTCGAAATTTTCAAAGGGGTGAGCCTACTGGGAATTCTGGGCGAATTTATCGAAATCTTCAAAGGGGTTAGCCTTCTCGGAATTCTGGGCACATTTTTCGAAATTTTCAAAGGGGTTAGCCTTCTCGGAATTCTGGGCGCATTTTTCGAAATTTTTCTAAGGGGTTAGACTTCTCGGAATTCTCGGCGCATTTTTCGAAATTTTCAAAGGGGATAGCCTTCTCGGAATTCTGGGCGAATTTTTTGAAATTTTCAAACGGGTTAGCCTTCTCGGAATTCTGGGCGCATTTTTCGAAATTTTCAAAGGGGTTAGTTTTCTGGGAATTCTGGGCGAATTTTTCGAAATCTTCAAACGGGTTAGCCTTCTCGGAATACTGGGCGCATTTTTCGAAATTTTCAAGTGGGTTAGCCTTCTCGGAATTCTGGGCGAATTTTTCGAAATTTTCAAAGGGGTTAGTTTTCTTGGAATTCTGGGTGCATTTTTCGAAATTTTCAAAGGGGTTAGCCTTCTCGGAATTCTGGGCGCATTTTTCGAAATTTTCAAAGGGGTTAGCCTTCTCGGAATTCTGGGCGCAATTTTCGAAATTTTCAAAGGGGTGAGCCTTCTCGGAATTCTGGGCGCATTTTTCGAAATTTTCAAAGGTGTTAGCCTTCTGGGAATACTGGGCGAATTTTTCGAAATTTTCAAAGGTGTTAGCCTTCTCGGAATTCTGGGCGAATTTTTCGAAATTTTCAAAGGGGTTAGCCTTCTCGGAATTCTGGGGGCATTTTTCGAAATTTTCAAAGGGGTTAGCCTTCTCGGAATTCTGGGGGCATTTTTCGAAATTTTCAAAGGGGTTAGCCTTCTCGGAATTCTGGGCGCATTTTTCGAAATTTTCAAAGCGGTTAGCCTTCTCGGAATTCCGGGCGCATTTTTCGAAATTTTCAAAGGGGTTAGCCTTTTCGGAATTCCGGGCGCATTTTTCGAAATTTTCAAAGGGGTTAGCCTTCTCGGAATTCTGGGCGCATTTTTCGAAATTTTCAAAGGTGTTAGCCTTCTCGGAATTCTGGGCGAATTTTTCGAAATTTTCAAAGGGGTTAGCCTTCTCGGAATTCTGGGGGCATTTTTCGAAATTTTCAAAGGGGTTAGCCTTCTCGGAATTCTGGGCGCATTTTTCGAAATTTTCAAGTGGGTTAGCCTTCTCGGAATTCTGGGCGCATTTTTCGAAATTTTCGAAGGGGTTAGCCTTCTCGGAATTCTGGGCGCATTTTCGAAATTTTCAAAGGGGTTAGCCTTCTCGGAATTCTGGGCGCATTTTTCGAAATTTTCGAAGGGGTTAGCCTTCTCGGAATTCCGGGCGCATTTTTCGAAATTTTCAAAGGGGTTAGCCTTCTCGGAATTCCGGGCGCATTTTTCGAAATTTTCAAAGGGGTTAGCCTACTCGGAAATCCGGGCGCATTTTTCGATATTTTCAAAGGGGTTAGCCTTCTCGGAATTCTGGGCGCATTTTTCGAAATTTTCAAAGGGGTTAGCCTCATCGGAATTCTGGGGGCATTTTTCGAAATTTTCAAAGGGGTTAGCCTTCTCGGAATTCTGGGCGCATTTTTCGAAATTTTCAAAGGGGTTAGCCTTCTCGGAGTTCCGGGCGCATTTTTCGAAATTTTCAAAGGGGTTAGCCTTATCGAAATTCTGGGGGCATTTTTCGAAATTTTCAAAGGGGTTAGCCTTCTCGGAATTCTGGGCGCATTTTCGAAATTTTCAAAGGGGTTAGCCTTCTCGGAATTCTGGGCGCATTTTCGAAATTTTCAAAGGGGTTAGCCTTCTCGGAATTCTGGGCGCATTTTTCGAAATTTTCGAAGGGGTTAGCCTTCTCGGAATTCCGGGCGCATTTTTCGAAATTTCCAAAGGGGTTAGCCTTCTCGGAATTCCGGGCGCATTTTTCGAAATTTTCAAAGGGGTTAGCCTACTGGGAATTCTGGGCGAATTTATCGAAATCTTCAAAGGGGTTAGCCTTCTCGGAATTCTGGGCACATTTTTCGAAATTTTCAAAGGGGTTAGCCTTCTCGGAATTCTGGGCGCATTTTTCGAAATTTTTCTAAGGGGTTAGACTTCTCGGAATTCTGGGCGCATTTTTCGAAATTTTCAAAGGGGATAGCCTTCTCGGAATTCTGGGCGAATTTTTTGAAATTTTCAAACGGGTTAGCCTTCTCGGAATTCTGGGCGCATTTTTCGAAATTTTCAAAGGGGTTAGTTTTCTGGGAATTCTGGGCGAATTTTTCGAAATCTTCAAACGGGTTAGCCTTCTCGGAATACTGGGCGCATTTTTCGAAATTTTCAAGTGGGTTAGCCTTCTCGGAATTCTGGGCGAATTTTTCGAAATTTTCAAAGGGGTTAGTTTTCTTGGAATTCTGGGTGCATTTTTCGAAATTTTCAAAGGGGTTAGCCTTCTCGGAATTCTGGGCGCATTTTTCGAAATTTTCAAAGGGGTTAGCCTTCTCGGAATTCTGGGCGCAATTTTCGAAATTTTCAAAGGGGTGAGCCTACTGGGAATTCTGGGCGAATTTATCGAAATCTTCAAAGGGGTTAGCCTTCTCGGAATTCTGGGCACATTTTTCGAAATTTTCAAAGGGGTTAGCCTTCTCGGAATTCTGGGCGCATTTTTCGAAATTTTTCTAAGGGGTTAGACTTCTCGGAATTCTCGGCGCATTTTTCGAAATTTTCAAAGGGGATAGCCTTCTCGGAATTCTGGGCGAATTTTTTGAAATTTTCAAACGGGTTAGCCTTCTCGGAATTCTGGGCGCATTTTTCGAAATTTTCAAAGGGGTTAGTTTTCTGGGAATTCTGGGCGAATTTTTCGAAATCTTCAAACGGGTTAGCCTTCTCGGAATACTGGGCGCATTTTTCGAAATTTTCAAGTGGGTTAGCCTTCTCGGAATTCTGGGCGAATTTTTCGAAATTTTCAAAGGGGTTAGTTTTCTTGGAATTCTGGGTGCATTTTTCGAAATTTTCAAAGGGGTTAGCCTTCTCGGAATTCTGGGCGCATTTTTCGAAATTTTCAAAGGGGTTAGCCTTCTCGGAATTCTGGGCGCAATTTTCGAAATTTTCAAAGGGGTGAGCCTTCTCGGAATTCTGGGCGCATTTTTCTTAATTTTCAAAGGTGTTAGCCTTCTGGGAATACTGGGCGAATTTTTCGAAATTTTCAAAGGTGTTAGCCTTCTCGGAATTCTGGGCGAATTTTTCGAAATTTTCAAAGGGGTTAGCCTTCTCGGAATTCTGGGGGCATTTTTCGAAATTTTCAAAGGGGTTAGCCTTCTCGGAATTCTGGGGGCATTTTTCGAAATTTTCAAAGGGGTTAGCCTTCTCGGAATTCTGGGCGCATTTTTCGAAATTTTCAAAGGGGTTAGCCTTTTCGGAATTCCGGGCTCATTTTTCGAAATTTTCAAAGGGGTTAGCCTTTTCGGAATTCCGGGCGCATTTTTCGAAATTTTCAAAGGGGTTAGCCTTCTCGGAATTCTGGGCGCATTTTTCGAAATTTTCAAAGGGGTTAGCCTTCTGGGAATTCTGGGCGAATTTTTCGAAATCTTCAAAGGGGTTAGCCTTCTCGGAATTCTGGGCGCATTTTTCGAAATTTTCAAAGGGGATAGCCTTCTCGGAATTCTGGGCGCATTTTTCGAAACTTTCAAAGGGGTTAGCCTTCTCGGAATTCTGGGCGCATTTTTCGAAATTTTGAAAGGGTTAGCCTTCTCGGAATTCTGGGCGAATTTTTCGAAATTTTCAAAAGGGTTAGACTTCTCGGAATTCTGGGGGCATTTTTCGAAATTTTGAAAGGGTTAGCCTTTTCTGAATACTGAGCGCATTTTTCGAAATTTTCAAAGGGGTTAGCCTTCTCGGAATTCTGGGAGCATTTTTCGAAATTTTCAAAGGGGTTAGCCTTCTCGGAATTCTGGGCGCATTTTTCGAAATTTTCAAAGGGGTTAGCCTTCTCGGAATTCCGGGCGCATTTTTCGAAATTTTCAAAGGGGTTAGCCTTTTCGGAATTCCGGGCGCATTTTTCGAAATTTTCAAAGGGGTTAGCCTTCTCGGAATTCTGGGCGCATTTTTCGAAATTTTCAAAGGGGTTAGCCTTCTGGGAATTCTGGGCGAATTTTTCGAAATCTTCAAAGGGGTTAGCCTTCTCGGAATTCTGGGCGAATTTTTCGAAATTTTCAAAGGGGTTAGCCTTCTCGGAATTCTGGGCGCATTTTTCGAAATTGTCAAAGGGGTTAGCCTTCTCGGAATTCTGGGCGATATTTTCGAAATTTTCAAAGGGGTTAGCCTTCTCGGAATTCTGGGCACAATTTTCAAAGGGGTTAGCCTTCTCGGAATTCCGGGCGCATTTTTCGAAATTTTCAAAGGGGTTAGCCTTCTCGAAATTCCGGGCGCATTTTTCGAAATTTTCAAACGGGTTAGCCTTCTCGGAATTCTGGGCGCATTTTTCGAAATTTTCAAAGGGGTTAGTTTTCTGGGAATTCTGGGCGAATTTTTCGAAATCTTCAAACGGGTTAGCCTTCTCGGAATACTGGGCGCATTTTTCGAAATTTTCAAGTGGGTTAGCCTTCTCGGAATTCCGGGCGCATTTTTCGAAATTTTCAAAGGGGTTAGCCTTCTCGGAATTCCGGGCGCATTTTTCGAAATTTTCAAAGGGGTTAGCCTACTCGGAAATCCGGGCGCATTTTTCGATATTTTCAAAGGGGTTAGCCTTATCGGAATTCTGGGGGCATTTTTCGAAATTTTCAAAGGGGTTAGCCTTCTGGAAATTCTGGACGAATTTTTCGAAATCTTCAAAGGGGTTAGCCTTCTCGGAATTCTGGGCGCATTTTTCGAAATTTTCAAAGGGGTTAGCCTTCTCGGAAATCTGGGCGCTTTTTTCGAAATTTTCAAAGGGGTTAGCCTTCTCGGAATTCTGGGCGCATTTTTCGAAATTTTCAAAGGGGATAGCCTACTCGGAATTCTGGGCGAATTTTTCTAAATTTTCAAAGGGGTTAGCCTTCTCGGAATTCTGGGCGCATTTTTCGAAATTGTCAAAGGGGTTAGCCTTCTCGGAATTCTGGGCGATATTTTCGAAATTTTCAAAGGGGTTAGCCTTCTCGGAATTCTGGGCACAATTTTCAAAGGAGTTAGCCTTCTGGGAATTCTGGGCGAATTTTTCGAAATCTTCAAAGCGGTTAGCCTTCTCGGATTTCTTTTCGCATTTTTCGAAATTTTCAAAGGGGTTAGCCTTCTCGGAATTCTGGGCGCATTTTTCGAAATTTTCAAAGGGGTTAGCCTTCTCGGAGTTCCGGGCGCATTTTTCGAAATTTTCAAAGGGGTTAGCCTTATCGGAATTCTGAGGGCATTTTTCGAAATTTTCAAAGGGGTTAGCCTTCTCGGAATTCTGGGCGCATTTTCGAAATTTTCAAAGGGGTTAGCCTTCTCGGAATTCTGGGCGCATTTTCGAAATTTTCAAAGGGGTTAGCCTTCTCGGAATTCTGGGCGCATTTTTCGAAATTTTCGAAGGGGTTAGCCTTCTCGGAATTCCGGGCGCATTTTTCGAAATTTTCAAAGGGGTTAGCCTTCTCGGAATTCTGGGCACATTTTTCGAAATTTTCAAAGGGGTTAGCCTACTCGGATTTCTGGGCGCATTTTTCGAAATTTTCAAAGGGGTTAGCCTTCTCGGAATTCTGGGCGCATTTTTCGAAATTTTTCTAAGGGGTTAGACTTCTCGGAATTCTGGGCGCATTTTTCGAAATTTTCAAAGGGGATAGCCTTCTCGGAATTCTGGGCGAATTTTTTGAAATTTTCAAACGGGTTAGCCTTCTCGGAATTCTGGGCGCATTTTTCGAAATTTTCAAAGGGGTTAGTTTTCTGGGAATTCTGGGCGAATTTTTCGAAATCTTCAAATGGGTTAGCCTTCTCGGAATACTGGGCGCATTTTTCGAAATTTTCAAGTGGGTTAGCCTTCTCGGAATTCTGGGCGAATTTTTCGAAATTTTCAAAGGGGTTAGTTTTCTTGGAATTCTGGGTGCATTTTTCGAAATTTTCAAAGGGGTTAGCCTTCTCGGAATTCTGGGCGCATTTTTCGAAATTTTCAAAGGGGTTAGCCTTCTCGGAATTCTGGGCGAATTTTTCGAAATCTTCAAAGCGGTTAGCCTTCTCGGAATTCTGGGCGCATTTTTCGAAATTTTCAAAGGGGTTAGCCTTCTCGGAATTCTGGGCGCATTTTTCGAAATTTTCAAAGGGGTTAGCCTTCTCGGAGTTCCGAGAGCATTTTTCGAAATTTTCAAAGGGGTTAGCCTTATCGGAATTCTGGGGGCATTTTTCGAAATTTTCAAAGGGGTTAGCCTTCTCGGCATTCTGGGCGCATTTTCGAAATTTTCAAAGGGGTTAGCTTTCTCGGAATTCTGGGCGCATTTTCGAAATTTTCAAAGGGGTTAGCCTTCTCGGAATTCTGGGCGCATTTTTCGAAATTTTCGAAGGGGTTAGCCTTCTCGGAATTCCGGGCGCATTTTTCGAAATTTTCAAAGGGGTTAGCCTTCTCGGAATTCCGGGCGCATTTTTCGAAATTTTCAAAGGGGTTAGCCTACTGGGAATTCTGGGCGAATTTTTCGAAATCTTCAAAGGGGTTAGCCTTCTCGGAATTCTGGGCACATTTTTCGAAATTTTCAAAGGGGTTAGCCTACTCGGATTTCTGGGCGCATTTTTCGAAATTTTCAAAGGGGTTAGCCTTCTCGGAATTCTGGGCGCATTTTTCGAAATTTTTCTAAGGGGTTAGACTTCTCGGAATTCTGGGCGCATTTTTCGAAATTTTCAAAGGGGATAGCCTTCTCTGAATTCTGGGCGAATTTTTTGAAATTTTCAAACGGGTTAGCCTTCTCGGAATTCTGGGCGCATTTTTCGAAATTTTCAAAGGGGTTAGTTTTCTGGGAATTCTGGGCGAATTTTTCGAAATCTTCAAACGGGTTAGCCTTCTTGGAATACTGGGCGCATTTTTCGAAATTTTCAAGTGGGTTAGCCTTCTCGGAATTCCGGGCGCATTTTTCGAAATTTTCAAAGGGGTTAGCCTTCTCGGAATTCCGGGCGCATTTTTCGAAATTTTCAAAGGGGTTAGCCTACTCGGAAATCCGGGCGCATTTTTCGATATTTTCAAAGGGGTTAGCCTTCTCGGAATTCTGGGCGCATTTTTCGAAATTTTCAAAGGGGTTAGCCTTCTGGAAATTCTGGGCGAATTTTTCGAAATCTTCAAAGGGGTTAGCCTTCTCGGAATTCTGGGCGCATTTTTCGAAATTTTCAAAGGGGTTAGCCTTCTGGAAATTCTGGGCGAATTTTTCGAAATCTTCAAAGGGGTTAGCCTTCTAGGAATTCTGGGCGAATTTTTCGAAATCTTCAAAGCGGTTAGCCTTCTCGGAATTCTGGGCGCATTTTTCGAAATTTTCAAAGGGGTTAGCCTTCTCGGAAATCTGGGCGCTTTTTTCGAAATTTTCAAAGGGGTTAGCCTTCTCGGAATTCTGGGCGCATTTTTCGAAATTTTCAAAGGGGATAGCCTTCTCGGAATTCTGGGCGAATTTTTTTGAAATTTTCAAAGGTGTTAGCCTTCTCGGAATTCTGGGCGAATTTTTCGAAATTTTCAAAGGGGTTAGCCTTCTCGGAATTCTGGGCGCATTTTTCGAAATTGTCAAAGGGGTTAGCCTTCTCGGAATTCTGGGCGATATTTTCGAAATTTTCAAAGGGGTTAGCCTTCTCGGAATTCTGGGCACAATTTTCAAAGGGGTTAGCCTTCTCGGAATTCCGGGCGCATTTTTCGAAATTTTCAAAGGGGTTAGCCTTCTCGAAATTCCGGGCGCATTTTTCGAAATTTTCAAAGGGGTTAGCCTTCTCGGAATTCCGGGCGCATTTTTCGAAATTTTCAAAGGGGTTAGCCTTCTCGGAATTCTGGGCGCATTTTTCGAAATTTTCAAAGGGGTTAGCCTTCTGGGAATTCTGGGCGAATTTTTCGAAATCTTCAAAGCGGTTAGCCTTCTCGGATTTCTTTTCGCATTTTTCGAAATTTTCAAAGGGGTTAGCCTTCTCGGAATTCTGGGCGCATTTTTCGAAATTTTCAAAGGGGTTAGCCTTCTCGGAGTTCCGGGCGCATTTTTCGAAATTTTCAAAGGGGTTAGCCTTATCGGAATTCTGGGGGCATTTTTCGAAATTTTCAAAGGGGTTAGCCTTCTCGGAATTCTGGGCGCATTTTCGAAATTTTCAAAGGGGTTAGCCTTCTCGGAATTCTGGGCGCATTTTCGAAATTTTCAAAGGGGTTAGCCTTCTCGGAATTCTGGGCGCATTTTTCGAAATTTTCGAAGGGGTTAGCCTTCTCGGAATTCCGGGCGCATTTTTCGAAATTTTCAAAGGGGTTAGCCTTCTCGGAATTCTGGGCACATTTTTCGAAATTTTCAAAGGGGTTAGCCTACTCGGATTTCTGGGCGCATTTTTCAAAATTTTCAAAGGGGTTAGCCTTCTCGGAATTCTGGGCGCATTTTTCGAAATTTTTCTAAGGGGTTAGACTTCTCGGAATTCTGGGCGCATTTTTCGAAATTTTCAAAGGGGATAGCCTTCTAGGAATTCTGGGCGAATTTTTTGAAATTTTCAAACGGGTTAGCCTTCTCGGAATTCTGGGCGCATTTTTCGAAATTTTCAAAGGGGTTAGTTTTCTGGGAATTCTGGGCGAATTTTTCGAAATCTTCAAATGGGTTAGCCTTCTCGGAATACTGGGCGCATTTTTCGAAATTTTCAAGTGGGTTAGCCTTCTCGGAATTCTGGGCGAATTTTTCGAAATTTTCAAAGGGGTTAGCCTTTTCGGAATTCCGGGCGCATTTTTCGAAATTTTCAAAGGGGTTAGCCTTCTCGGAATTCTGGGCGCATTTTTCGAAATTTTCAAAGGGGTTAGCCTTCTGGGAATTCTGGGCGAATTTTTCGAAATCTTCAAAGGGGTTAGCCTTCTCGGAATTCTGGGCGCATTTTTCGAAATTTTCTCGGAATTCTGGGCGCATTTTTCGAAACTTTCAAAGGGGTTAGCCTTCTCGGAATTCTGGGCGCATTTTTCGAAACTTTCAAAGGGGTTAGCCTTCTCTGAATTCTGGGAGCATTTTTCGAAATTTTCAAAGGGGTTAGCCTTCTCGAAATTCCGGGCGCATTTTTCGAAATTTTCAAAGGGGTTAGCCTTCTCGGAATTCCGGGCGCAATTTTCGAAATTTTCAAAAGGGTTAGCCTTCTCGGAATTCTGGGCGCATTTTTCGAAATTTTCAAAGGGGTTAGCCTTCTGGGAATTCTGGGCGAATTTTTCGAAATCTTCAAAGCGGTTAGCCTTCTCGGAATTCTGGGCGCATTTTTCGAAATTTTCAAAGGGGTTAGCCTTCTCGGAATTCTGGGCGCATTTTTCGAAATTTTTAAAGGGGTTAGCCTTCTCGGAATTCTGGGCGCATTTTTCGAAATTTTCAAAGGTGTTAGCCTTCTCGGAATTCTGGGCGAATTTTTCGAAATTTTCAAAGGGGTTAGCCTTCTCGGAATTCTGGGGGCATTTTTCGAAATTTTCAAAGGGGTTAGCCTTCTCGGAATTCTGGGCGCATTTTTCGAAATTTTCAAGTGGGTTAGCCTTCTCGGAATTCTGGGCGCATTTTTCGAAATTTTCAAAGGGGTTAGCCTTCTCGGAAATCTGGGCGCTTTTTTCGAAATTTTCAAAGGGGTTAGCCTTCTCGGAATTCTGGGCGCATTTTTCGAAATTATCAAAGGGGATAGCCTTCTCGGAATTCTGGGCGAATTTTTTGAAATTTTCAAACGGGTTAGCCTTCTCGGAATTCTGGGCGCATTTTTCGAAATTTTCAAAGGGGTTAGTTTTCTGGGAATTCTGGGCGAATTTTTCGAAATTTTCAAAGGGGTTAGCCTTCTCGGAATTCTGGGCGCATTTTTCGAAATTTTCAAAGGGGTTAGCCTTCTCGGAATTCTGGGCGCAATTGTCGAAATTTTCAAAGGGGTTAGCCATCTCGGAATTCTTGGCGGAATTTTCGAAATTTTCAAAGGGGTTAGCCTACTCGGATTTCTGGGCGCATTTTTCGAAATTTTCATAGGGGTTAGCCTTCTCGGAATTCTGGGCGCATTTTTCGAAATTTTTTAAAGGGGTTAGACTTCTCGGAATTCTGGGCGCATTTTTCGAAATTTTCAAAGCGGATAGCCTTCTCGGAATTCTGGGTGAATTTTTTGAAATTTTCAAACGGGTTAGCCTTCTCGGAATTCTGGGCGCATTTTTCGAAATTTTCGAAGGGGTTAGCCTTCTCGGAATTCCGGGCGCATTTTTCGAAATTTTCAAAGGGGTTAGCCTTCTCGGAATTCCGGGCGCATTTTTCGAAATTTTGAAAGGGGTTAGCCTACTGGGAATTCTGGGCGAATTTTTCGAAATCTTCAAAGGGGTTAGCCTTCTCGGAATTCTGGGCACATTTTTCGAAATTTTCAAAGGGGTTAGCCTACTCGGATTTCTGGGCGCATTTTTCGAAATTTTCAAAGGGGTTAGCCTTCTCGGAATTCTGGGCGCATTTTTCGAAATTTTTCTAAGGGGTTAGACTTCTCGGAATTCTGGGCGCATTTTTCGAAATTTTCAAAGGGGATAGCCTTCTCGGAATTCTGGGCGAATTTTTTGAAATTTTCAAACGGGTTAGCCTTCTCGGAATTCTGGGCGCATTTTTCGAAATTTTCAAAGGGGTTAGTTTTCTGGGAATTCTGGGCGAATTTTTCGAAATCTTCAAACGGGTTAGCCTTCTGGGAATTCTGGGCGAATTTTTCGAAATTTTCAAAGGGGTTAAGCCTTCTCGGAATTCTGGGCGCATTTTTCGAAATTTTCAAAGGGGTTAGCCTTCTCGGAATTCTGGGCGCATTTTTCGAAATTTTCAAAGGGGTTAGCCTTCTCGGAATTCTGGGCGCATTTTTCGAAATTTTCAAAGGTGTTAGCCTTCTCGGAATTCTGGGCGAATTTTTCGAAATTTTCAAAGGGGTTAGCCTTCTCGGAATTCTGGGGGCATTTTTCGAAATTTTCAAAGGGGTTAGCCTTCTCGGAATTCTGGGCGCATTTTTCGAAATTTTCAAGTGGGTTAGCCTTCTCGGAATTCTGGGCGCATTTTTCGAAATTTTCGAAGGGGTTAGCCTTCTCGGAATTCTGGGCGCATTTTCGAAATTTTCAAACGGGTTAGCCTTCTCGGAATTCTGGGCGCATTTTTCGAAATTTTCGAAGGGGTTAGCCTTCTCGGAATTCCGGGCGCATTTTTCGAAATTTTCAAAGGGGTTAGCCTTCTCGGAATTCCGGGCGCATTTTTCGAAATTTTCAAAGGGGTTAGCCTACTCGGAAATCCGGGCGCATTTTTCGATATTTTCAAAGGGGTTAGCCTTCTCGGAATTCTGGGCGCATTTTTCGAAATTTTCAAAGGGGTTAGCCTTCTGGAAATTCTGGGCGAATTTTTCGAAATCTTCAAAGGGGTTAGCCTTCTCGGAATTCTGGGCGCATTTTTCGAAATTTTCAAAGGGGTTAGCCTTCTCGGAAATCTGGGCGCTTTTTTCGAAATTTTCAAAGGGGTTAGCCTTCTCGGAATTCTGGGCGCATTTTTCGAAATTTTCAAAGGGGTTAGTTTTCTGGGAATTCTGGGCGAATTTTTCGAAATTTTCAAAGGGGTTAGCCTTCTCGGAATTCTGGGCGCATTTTTCGAAATTTTCAAAGGGGTTAGCCTTCTCGGAATTCCGGGCGCAATTTTCGAAATTTTCAAAGGGGTTAGCCATCTCGGAATTCTGGGCGGAATTTTCGAAATTTTCAAAGGGGTTAGCCTACTCGGATTTCTGGGCGCATTTTTCGAAATTTTCATAGGGGTTAGCCTTCTCGGAATTCTGGGCGCATTTTTCGTAATTTTTTTAAGGGGTTAGACTTCTCGGAATTCTGGGCGCATTTTTCGAAATTTTCAAAGAGATAGCCTTCTCGGAATTCTGGGTGAATTTTTTGAAATTTTCAAACTGGTTAGCCTTCTCGGAATTCTGGGCGCATTTTTCGAAATTTTCAAAGGGGTTAGTTTTCTGGGAATTCTGGGCGAATTTTTCGAAATCTTCAAACGGGTTAGCCTTCTCGGAATACTGGGCGCATTTTTCGAAATTTTCAAGTGGGTTAGCCTTCTCGGAATTCTGGGCGAATTTTTCGAAATTTTCAAAGGGGTTAGCTTTCTTGGAATTCTGGGTGCATTTTTCGAAATTTTCAAAGGGGTTAGCCTTCTCGGAATTCTGGGCGCATTTTTCGAAATTTTCAAAGGGGTTAGCCTTCTCGGAATTCTGGGCGCAATTTTCGAAATTTTCAAAGGTGTTAGCCTTCTCGGAATTCTGGGCGAATTTTTCGAAATTTTCAAAGGGGTTAGCCTTCTCGGAATTCTGGGCGCATTTTTCGAAATTGTCAAAGGGGTTAGCCTTCTCGGAATTCTGGGCGATATTTTCGAAATTTTCAAAGGGGTTAGCCTTCTCGGAATTCTGGGCACAATTTTCAAAGGGGTTAGCCTTCTCGGAATTCCGGGCGCATTTTTCGAAATTTTCAAAGGGGTTAGCCTTCTCGAAATTCCGGGCGCATTTTTCGAAATTTTCAAAGGGGTTAGATTTCTCGGAATTCCGGGCGCATTTTTCGAAATTTTCAAAGGCGTCAGCCTTCTCGGAATTCTGGGCGCATTTTTCGAAATTTTCAAAGGGGTTAGCCTTCTGGGAATTCTGGGCGAATTTTTCGAAATCTTCAAAGCGGTTAGCCTTCTCGGAATTCTGGGCGCATTTTTCGAAATTTTCAAAGGGGTTAGCCTTCTCGGAATTCTGGGCGCATTTTTCGAAATTTTCAAAGGGGTTAGCCTTCTCGGAGTTCCGAGAGCATTTTTCGAAATTTTCAAAGGGGTTAGCCTTATCGGAATTCTGGGGGCATTTTTCGAAATTTTCAAAGGGGTTAGCCTTCTCGGAATTCTGGGCGCATTTTCGAAATTTTCAAAGGGGTTAGCCTTCTCGGAATTCTGGGCGCATTTTCGAAATTTTCAAAGGGGTTAGCCTTCTCGGAATTCTGGGCGCATTTTTCGAAATTTTAGAAGGGGTTAGCCTTCTCGGAATTCCGGGCGCATTTTTCGAAATTTTCAAAGGGGTTAGCCTTCTCGGAATTCCGGGCGCATTTTTCGAAATTTTCAAAGGGGTTAGCCTACTGGGAATTCTGGGCGAATTTTTCGAAATCTTCAAAGGGGTTAGCCTTCTCGGAATTCTGGGCACATTTTTCGAAATTTTCAAAGGGGTTAGCCTACTCGGATTTATGGGCGCATTTTTCGAAATTTTCAAAGGGGTTAGCCTTCTCGGAATTCTGGGCGCATTTTTCGAAATTTTTCTAAGGGGTTAGACTTCTCGGAATTCTGGGCGCATTTTTCGAAATTTTCAAAGGGGATAGCCTTCTCGGAATTCTGGGCGAATTTTTTGAAATTTTCAAACGGGTTAGCCTTCTCGGAATTCTGGGCGCATTTTTCGAAATTTTCAAAGGGGTTAGTTTTCTGGGAATTCTGGGCGAATTTTTCGAAATCTTCAAACGGGTTAGCCTTCTCGGAATACTGGGCGCATTTTTCGAAATTTTCAAGTGGGTTAGCCTTCTCGGAATTCCGGGCGCATTTTTCGAAATTTTCAAAGGGGTTAGCCTTCTCGGAATTCCGGGCGGATTTTTCGAAATTTTCAAAGGGGTTAGCCTACTCGGAAATCCGGGCGCATTTTTCGATATTTTCAAAGGGGTTAGCCTTCTCGGAATTCTGGGCGCATTTTTCGAAATTTTCAAAGGGGTTAGCCTTCTGGAAATTCTGGGCGAATTTTTCGAAATCTTCAAAGGGGTTAGCCTTCTCGGAATTCTGGGCGCATTTTTCGAAATTGTCAAAGGGGTTAGCCTTCTCGGAATTCTGGGCGATATTTTCGAAATTTTCAAAGGGGTTAGCCTTCTCGGAATTCTGGGCACAATTTTCAAAGGGGTTAGCCTTCTCGGAATTCCGGGCGCATTTTTCGAAATTTTCAAAGGGGTTAGCCTTCTCGAAATTCCGGGCGCATTTTTCGAAATTTTCAAAGGGGTTAGATTTCTCGGAATTCCGGGCGCATTTTTCGAAATTTTCAAAGGCGTCAGCCTTCTCGGAATTCTGGGCGCATTTTTCGAAATTTTCAAAGGGGTTAGCCTTCTGGGAATTCTGGGCGAATTTTTCGAAATCTTCAAAGCGGTTAGCCTTCTCGGAATTCTGGGCGCATTTTTCGAAATTTTCAAAGGGGTTAGCCTTCTCGGAATTCTGGGCGCATTTTTCGAAATTTTCAAAGGGGTTAGCCTTCTCGGAGTTCCGAGAGCATTTTTCGAAATTTTCAAAGGGGTTAGCCTTATCGGAATTCTGGGGGCATTTTTCGAAATTTTCAAAGGGGTTAGCCTTCTCGGAATTCTGGGCGCATTTTCGAAATTTTCAAAGGGGTTAGCCTTCTCGGAATTCTGGGCGCATTTTCGAAATTTTCAAAGGGGTTAGCCTTCTCGGAATTCTGGGCGCATTTTTCGAAATTTTCGAAGGGGTTAGCCTTCTCGGAATTCCGGGCGCATTTTTCGAAATTTTCAAAGGGGTTAGCCTTCTCGGAATTCCGGGCGCATTTTTCGGAATTTTCAAAGGGGTTAGCCTACTGGGAATTCTGGGCGAATTTTTCGAAATCTTCAAAGGGGTTAGCCTTCTCGGAATTCTGGGCACATTTTTCGAAATTTTCAAAGGGGTTAGCCTACTCGGATTTATGGGCGCATTTTTCGAAATTTTCAAAGGGGTTAGCCTTCTCGGAATTCTGGGCGCATTTTTCGAAATTTTTCTAAGGGGTTAGACTTCTCGGAATTCTGGGCGCATTTTTCGAAATTTTCAAAGGGGATAGCCTTCTCGGAATTCTGGGCGCATTTTTCGAAATTTTCAAAGGGGTTAGTTTTCTGGGAATTCTGGGCGAATTTTTCGAAATCTTCAAACGGGTTAGCCTTCTCGGAATACTGGGCGCATTTTTCGAAATTTTCAAGTGGGTTAGCCTTCTCGGAATTCCGGGCGCATTTTTCTAAATTTTCAAAGGGGTTAGCCTTCTCGGAATTCCGGGCGGATTTTTCGAAATTTTCAAAGGGGTTAGCCTACTCGGAAATCCGGGCGCATTTTTCGATATTTTCAAAGGGGTTAGCCTTCTCGGAATTCTGGGCGCATTTTTCGAAATTTTCAAAGGGGTTAGCCTTCTCGGAATTCTGGGCGCATATTTCGAAATTGTCAAAGGGGTTAGCCTTCTCGGAATTCTGGGCGATATTTTCGAAATTTTCAAAGGGGTTAGCCTTCTCGGAATTCTGGGCACAATTTTCAAAGGGGTTAGCCTTCTCGGAATTCCGGGCGCATTTTTCGAAATTTTCAAAGGGGTTAGCCTTCTCGAAATTCCGGGCGCATTTTTCGAAATTTTCAAAGGGGTTAGATTTCTCGGAATTCCGGGCGCATTTTTCGAAATTTTCAAAGGCGTCAGCCTTCTCGGAATTCTGGGCGCATTTTTCGAAATTTTCAAAGGTGTTAGCCTTCTGGGAATTCTGGGCGAATTTTTCGAAATCTTCAAAGCGGTTAGCCTTCTCGGAATTCTGGGCGCATTTTTCGAAATTTTCAAAGGGGTTAGCCTTCTCGGAATTCTGGGCGCATTTTTCGAAATTTTCAAAGGGGTTAGCCTTCTCGGAGTTCCGAGAGCATTTTTCGAAATTTTCAAAGGGGTTAGCCTTATCGGAATTCTGGGGGCATTTTTCGAAATTTTCAAAGGGGTTAGCCTTCTCGGAATTCTGGGCGCATTTTCGAAATTTTCAAAGGGGTTAGCCTTCTCGGAATTCTGGGCGCATTTTCGAAATTTTCAAAGGGGTTAGCCTTCTCGGAATTCTGGGCGCATTTTTCGAAATTTTCGAAGGGGTTAGCCTTCTCGGAATTCCGGGCGCATTTTTCGAAATTTTCAAAGGGGTTAGCCTTCTCGGAATTCCGGGCGCATTTTTCGAAATTTTCAAAGGGGTTAGCCTACTGGGAATTCTGGGCGAATTTTTCGAAATCTTCAAAGGGGTTAGCCTTCTCGGAATTCTGGGCACATTTTTCGAAATTTTCAAAGGGGTTAGCCTACTCGGATTTATGGGCGCATTTTTCGAAATTTTCAAAGGGGTTAGCCTTCTCGGAATTCTGGGCGCATTTTTCGAAATTTTTCTAAGGGGTTAGACTTCTCGGAATTCTGGGCGCATTTTTCGAAATTTTCAAAGGGGATAGCCTTCTCGGAATTCTGGGCGCATTTTTCGAAATTTTCAAAGGGGTTAGTTTTCTGGGAATTCTGGGCGAATTTTTCGAAATCTTCAAACGGGTTAGCCTTCTCGGAATACTGGGCGCATTTTTCGAAATTTTCAAGTGGGTTAGCCTTCTCGGAATTCCGGGCGCATTTTTCGAAATTTTCAAAGGGGTTAGCCTTCTCGGAATTCCGGGCGGATTTTTCGAAATTTTCAAAGGGGTTAGCCTACTCGGAAATCCGGGCGCATTTTTCGATATTTTCAAAGGGGTTAGCCTTCTCGGAATTCTGGGCGCATTTTTCGAAATTTTCAAAGGGGTTAGCCTTCTCGGAATTCTGGGCGCATTTTTCGAAATTTTCAAAGGGGTTAGCCTTCTCGGAAATCTGGGCGCTTTTTTCGAAATTTTCAAAGGGGTTAGCCTTCTCGGAATTCTGGGCGCATTTTTCGAAATTTTCAAAGGGGATAGCCTTCTCGGAATTCTGGGCGAATTTTTTGAAATTTTCAAAGGTGTTAGCCTTCTCGGAATTCTGGGCGAATTTTTCGAAATTTTCAAAGGGGTTAGCCTTCTCGGAATTCTGGGCGCATATTTCGAAATTGTCAAAGGGGTTAGCCTTCTCGGAATTCTGGGCGATATTTTCGAAATTTTCAAAGGGGTTAGCCTTCTCGGAATTCTGGGCACAATTTTCAAAGGGGTTAGCCTTCTCGGAATTCCGGGCGCATTTTTCGAAATTTTCAAAGGGGTTAGCCTTCTCGAAATTCCGGGCGCATTTTTCGAAATTTTCAAAGGGGTTAGCCTTCTCGGAATTCCGGGCGCATTTTTCGAAATTTTCAAAGGGGTTAGCCTTCTCGGAATTCTGGGCGCATTTTTCGAAATTTTCAAAGGGGTTAGCCTTCTGGGAATTCTGGGCGAATTTTTCGAAATTTTCAAAGCGGTTAGCCTTCTCGGAATTCTGGGCGCATTTTTCGAAATTTTCAAAGGGGTTAGCCTTCTCGGAATTCTGGGCGCATTTTTCGAAATTTTCAAAGGGGTTAGCCTTCTCGGAGTTCCGGGCGCATTTTTCGAAATTTTCAAAGGGGTTAGCCTTATCGGAATTCTGGGGGCATTTTTCGAAATTTTCAAAGGGGTTAGCCTTCTCGGAATTCTGGGCGCATTTTCGAAATTTTCAAAGGGGTTAGCCTTCTCGGAATTCTGGGCGCATTTTCGAAATTTTCAAAGGGGTTAGCCTTCTCGGAATTCTGGGCGCATTTTTCGAAATTTTCGAAGGGGTTAGCCTTCTCGGAATTCCGGGCGCATTTTTCGAAATTTTCAAAGGGGTTAGCCTTCTCGGAATTCCGGGCGCATTTTTCGAAATTTTCAAAGGGGTTAGCCTTCTCGGAATTCCGGGCGCATTTTTCGAAATTTTCAAAGGGGTTAGCCTACTGGGAATTCTGGGCGAATTTTTCGAAATCTTCAAAGGGGTTAGCCTTTTCGGAATTCTGGGCACATTTTTCGAAATTTTCAAAGGGGTTAGCCTACTCGGATTTCTGGGCGCATTTTTCGAAATTTTCAAAGGGGTTAGCCTTCTCGGAATTCTGGGCGCATTTTTCGAAATTTTTCTAAGGGGTTAGACTTCTCGGAATTCTGGGCGCATTTTTCGAAATTTTCAAAGGGGATAGCCTTCTCGGAATTCTGGGCGAATTTTTTGAAATTTTCAAACGGGTTAGCCTTCTCGGAATTCTGGGCGCATTTTTCGAAATTTTCAAAGGGGTTAGTTTTCTGGGAATTCTGGGCGAATTTTTCGAAATCTTCAAATGGGTTAGCCTTCTCGGAATACTGGGCGCATTTTTCGAAATTTTCAAGTGGGTTAGCCTTCTCGGAATTCTGGGCGAATTTTTCGAAATTTTCAAAGGGGTTAGTTTTCTTGGAATTCTGGGTGCATTTTTCGAAATTTTCAAAGGGGTTAGCCTTCTCGGAATTCTGGGCGCATTTTTCGAAATTTTCAAAGGGGTTAGCCTTCTCGGAATTCTGGGCGCAATTTTCGAAATTTTCAAAGGGGTTAGCCTTCTCGGAATTCTGGGCGCATTTTTCGAAATTTTCAAAGGGGTTAGCCTTCTGGGAATACTGGGCGAATTTTTCGAAATTTTCAAAGGTGTTAGCCTTCTCGGAATTCTGGGCGAATTTTTCGAAATTTTCAAAGGGGTTAGCCTTCTCGGAATTCTGGGGGCATTTTTCGAAATTTTCAAAGGGGTTAGCCTTATCGGAATTCTGGGGGCATTTTTCGAAATTTTCAAAGGGGTTAGCCTTCTCGGAATTCTGGGCGCATTTTTCGAAATTTTCAAAGGGGTTAGCCTTCTCGGAATTCCGGGCGCATTTTTCGAAATTTTCAAAGGGGTTAGCCTTTTCGGAATTCCGGGCGCATTTTTCGAAATTTTCAAAGGGGTTAGCCTTCTCGGAATTCTGGGCGCATTTTTCGAAATTTTTAAAGGGGTTAGCCTTCTGGGAATTCTGGGCGAATTTTTCGAAATCTTCAAAGGGGTTAGCCTTCTCGGAATTCTGGGCGCATTTTTCGAAATTTTCTCGGAATTCTGGGCGCATTTTTCGAAACTTTCAAAGGGGTTAGCCTTCTCGGAATTCTGGGCGCATTTTTCGAAACTTTCAAAGGGGTTAGCCTTCTCGGAATTCTGGGCGCATTTTTCGAAATTTTGAAAGGGTTAGCCTTCTCGGAATTCTGGGCGAATTTTTCGAAATTTTCAAAGGGGTTAGACTTCTCGGAATTCTGGGGGCATTTTTCGAAATTTTGAAAGGGTTAGCCTTTTCTGAATTCTGAGCGCATTTTTCGAAATTTTCAAAGGGGTTAGCCTTCTGGGAATTCTGGGCGAATTTTTCGAAATCTTCAAAGCGGTTAGCCTTCTCGGAATTCTGGGCGCATTTTTAGAAATTTTCAAAGAAGTTAGCCTTCTCGGAATTCTGGGCGCATTTTTCGAAATTTTCAAAGGGGTTAGCCTTCTCGGAATTCTGGGCGCATTTTTCGAAATTTTCAAAGGTGTTAGCCTTCTCGGAATTCTGGGCGCATTTTTCGAAACTTTCAAAGGGGTTAGCCTTCTCGGAATTCTGGGAGCATTTTTCGAAATTTTCAAAGGAGTTAGCCTTCTCGGAATTCCGGGCGCATTTTTCGAAATTTTCAAAGGAGTTAGCCTTCTCGGAATTCCGGGCGCATTTTTCGAAATTTTCAAAGGGGTTAGCCTACTCGGAAATCCGGGCGCATTTTTCGATATTTTCAAAGGGGTTAGCCTTCTCGGAATTCTTGGCGCATTTTTCGAAATTTTCAAAGGGGTTAGCCTTCTGGAAATTCTGGGCGAATTTTTCGAAATCTTCAAAGGGGTTAGCCTTCTCGGAATTCTGGGCGCATTTTTCGAAATTTTCAAAGGGGTTAGCCTTCTCGGAAATCTGGGCGCTTTTTTCGAAATTTTCAAAGGGGTTAGCCTTCTCGGAATTCTGGGCGCATTTTTCGAAATTTTCAAAGGGAATAGCCTTCTCGGAATTCTGGGCGAATTTTTTGAAATTTTCAAACGGGTTAGCCTTCTCGGAATTCTGGGCGCATTTTTCGAAATTTTCAAAGGGGTTAGTTTTCTGGGAATTCTGGGCGAATTTTTCGAAATTTTCAAAGGGGTTAGCCTTCTCGGAATTCTGGGCGCAATTATCGAAATTTTCAAAGGGGTTAGCCATCTCGGAATTCTGGGCGGAATTTTCGAAATTTTCAAAGGGGTTAGCCTACTCGGATTTCTGGGCGCATTTTTCGAAATTTTCATAGGGGTTAGCCTTCTCGGAATTCTGGGCGCATTTTTCGAAATTTTTTTTAAGGTGTTAGACTTCTCGGAATTCTGGGCGCATTTTTCGAAATTTTCAAAGGGGTTAGCCTTCTGGAAATTCTGGGCGAATTTTTCGAAATCTTCAAAGGGGTTAGCCTTCTCGGAATTCTGGGCGCATTTTTCGAAATTTTCAAAGGGGTTAGCCTTCTCGGAAATCTGGGCGCTTTTTTCGAAATTTTCAAAGGGGTTAGCCTTCTCGGAATTCTGGGCGCATTTTTCGAAATTTTCAAAGGGAATAGCCTTCTCGGAATTCTGGGCGAATTTTTTGAAATTTTCAAACGGGTTAGCCTTCTCGGAATTCTGGGCGCATTTTTCGATATTTTCGAAGGGGTTAGCCTTCTCGGAATTCCGGGCGCATTTTTCGAAATTTTCAAAGGGGTTAGCCTTCTCGGAATTCCGGGCGCATTTTTCGAAATTTTCAAAGGGGTTAGCCTACTGGGAATTCTGGGCGAATTTTTCGAAATCTTCAAAGGGGTTAGCCTTCTCGGAATTCTGGGCACATTTTTCGAAATTTTCAAAGGGGTTAGCCTACTCGGATTTCTGGGCGCATTTTTCGAAATTTTCAAAGGGGTTAGCCTTCTCGGAATTCTGGGCGCATTTTTCGAAATTTTTCTAAGGGGTTAGACTTCTCGGAATTCTGGGCGCATTTTTCGAAATTTTCAAAGGGGATAGCCTTCTCGGAATTCTGGGCGAATTTTTTGAAATTTTCAAACGGGTTAGCCTTCTCGGAATTCTGGGCGCATTTTTCGAAATTTTCAAAGGGGTTAGTTTTCTGGGAATTCTGGGCGAATTTTTCGAAATCTTCAAACGGGTTAGCCTTCTCGGAATACTGGGCGCATTTTTCGAAATTTTCAAGTGGGTTAGCCTTCTCGGAATTCTGGGCGAATTTTTCGAAATTTTCAAAGGGGTTAGTTTTCTTGGAATTCTGGGTGCATTTTTCGAAATTTTCAAAGGGGTTTGCCTTCTCGGAATTCTGGGCGCATTTTTCGAAATTTTCAAAGGGGTTAGCCTTCTCGGAATTCTGGGCGCAATTTTCGAAATTTTCAAAGGGGTTAGCCTTCTCGGAATTCTGGGCGCATTTTTCGAAATTTTCAAAGGGGTTAGCCTTCTGGGAGTACTGGGCGAATTTTTCGAAATTTTCAAAGGTGTTAGCCTTCTCGGAATTCTGGGCGAATTTTTCGAAATTTTCAAAGGGGTTAGCCTTCTCGGAATTCTGGGCGCATTTTTCGAAATTTTCAAAGGGGTTAGCCTTCTCGGAATTCCGGGCGCATTTTTCGAAATTTTCAAAGGGGTTAGCCTTTTCGGAATTCCGGGCGCATTTTTCGAAATTTTCAAAGGGGTTAGCCTTCTCGGAATTCTGGGCGCATTTTTCGAAATTTTCAAAGGGGTTAGTTAGCCTTCTGGGAATTCTGGGCGAATTTTTCGAAATCTTCAAAGGGGTTAGCCTTCTGGGAATTCTGGGCGAATTTTTCGAAATCTTCAAAGCGGTTAGCCTTCTCGGAATTCTGGGCGCATTTTTAGAAATTTTCAAAGGGGTTAGCCTTCTCGGAATTCTGGGCGCATTTTTCGAAATTTTCAAAGGGGTTAGCCTTCTCGGAATTCTGGGCGCATTTTTCGAAATTTTCAAAGGTGTTAGCCTTCTCGGAATTCTGGGCGAATTTTTCGAAATTTTCAAAGGGGTTAGCCTTCTCGGAATTCTGGGGGCATTTTTCGAAATTTTCAAAGGGGTTAGCCTTCTCGGAATTCTGGGCGCATTTTTCGAAATTTTCAAGTGGGTTAGCCTTCTCGGAATTCTGGGCGCATTTTTCGAAATTTTCGAAGGGGTTAGCCTTCTCGGAATTCTGGGCGCATTTTCGAAATTTTCAAAGTGGTTAGCCTTCTCGGAATTCTGGGCGCATTTTTCGAAATTTTCGAAGGGGTTAGCCTTCTCGGAATTCCGGGCGCATTTTTCGAAATTTTCAAAGGGGTTAGCCTTCTCGGAATTCCGGGCGCATTTTTCGAAATTTTCAAAGGGGTTAGCCTACTCGGAAATCCGGGCGCATTTTTCGATATTTTCAAAGGGGTTAGCCTTCTCGGAATTCTTGGCGCATTTTTCGAAATTTTCAAAGGGGTTAGCCTTCTGGAAATTCTTGGCGAATTTTTCGAAATCTTCAAAGGGGTTAGCCTTCTCGGAATTCTGGGCGCATTTTTCGAAATTTTCAAAGGGGTTAGCCTTCTCGGAAATCTGGGCGCTTTTTTCGAAATTTTCAAAGGGGTTAGCCTTCTCGGAATTCTGGGCGCATTTTTCGAAATTTTCAAAGGGGATAGCCTTCTCGGAATTCTGGGCGAATTTTTTGAAATTTTCAAACGGGTTAGCCTTCTCGGAATTCTGGGCGCATTTTTCGAAATTTTCAAAGGGGTTAGTTTTCTGGGAATTCTGGGCGAATTTTTCGAAATTTTCAAAGGGGTAAGCCTTCTCGGAATTCTGGGCGCATTTTTCGAAATTTTCAAAGGGGTTAGCCTTCTCGGAATTCTGGGCGCAATTTTCGAAATTTTCAAAGGGGTTAGCCATCTCGGAATTCTGGGCGGAATTTTCGAAATTTTCAAAGGGGTTAGCCTACTCGGATTTCTGGGCGCATTTTTCGAAATTTTCATAGGGGTTAGCCTTCTCGGAATTCTGGGCGCATTTTTCGAAATTTTTTTAAGGGGTTAGACTTCTCGGAATTCTGGGCGCATTTTTCGAAATTTTCAAAGCGGATAGCCTTCTCGGAATTCTGGGTGAATTTTTTGAAATTTTCAAACGGGTTAGCCTTCTCGGAATTCTGGGCGCATTTTTCGAAATTTTCAAAGGGGTTAGTTTTCTGGGAATTCTGGGCGAATTTTTCGAAATCTTCAAACGGGTTAGCCTTCTCGGAATACTGGGCGCATTTTTCGAAATTTTCAAGTGGGTTAGCCTTCTCGGAATTCTGGGCGAATTTTTCGAAATTTTCAAAGGGGTTAGCTTTCTTGGAATTCTGGGTGCATTTTTCGAAATTTTCAAAGGGGTTAGCCTTCTCGGAATTCTGGGCGCATTTTTCGAAATTTTCAAAGGGGTTAGCCTTCTCGGAATTCTGGGCGCAATTTTCGAAATTTTCAAAGGGGTTAGCCTTCTCGGAATTCTGGGCGCAATTTTCGAAATTTTCAAAGGGGTTAGCCTTCTCGGAATTCTGGGCGCATTTTTCGAAATTTTCAAAGGGGTTAGCCTTCTGGGAATACTGGGCGAATTTTTCGAAATTTTCAAAGGTGTTAGCCTTCTCGGAATTCTGGGCGAATTTTTCGAAATTTTCAAAGGGGTTAGCCTACTGGGAATTCTGGGCGAATTTTTCGAAATCTTCAAAGGGGTTAGCCTTCTCGGAATTCTGGGCACAATTTTCAAAGGGGTTAGCCTTCTCGGAATTCCGGGCGCATTTTTCGAAATTTTCAAAGGGGTTAGCCTTCTCGAAATTCCGGGCGCATTTTTCGAAATTTTCAAAGGGGTTAGCCTTCTCGGAATTCCGGGCGCATTTTTCGAAATTTTCAAAGGGGTTAGCCTACTGGGAATTCTGGGCGAATTTTTCGAAATCTTCAAAGGGGTTAGCCTTCTCGGAATTCTGGGCACATTTTTCGAAATTTTCAAAGGGGTTAGCCTACTCGGATTTCTGGGCGCATTTTTCGAAATTTTCAAAGGGGTTGGCCTTCTCGGAATTCTGGGCGCATTTTTCGAAATTTTTCTAAGGGGTTAGACTTCTCGGAATTCTGGGCGCATTTTTCGAAATTTTCAAAGGGGATAGCCTTCTCGGAATTCTGGGCGAATTTTTTGAAATTTTCAAACGGGTTAGCCTTCTCGGAATTCTGGGCGCATTTTTCGAAATTTTCAAAGGGGTTAGTTTTCTGGGAATTCTGGGCGAATTTTTCGAAATCTTCAAGCGGGTTAGCCTTCTCGGAATACTGGGCGCATTTTTCGAAATTTTCAAGTGGGTTAGCCTTCTCGGAATTCTGGGCGAATTTTTCGAAATTTTCAAAGGGGTTAGTTTTCTTGGAATTCTGGGTGCATTTTTCGAAATTTTCAAAGGGGTTTGCCTTCTCGGAATTCTGGGCGCATTTTTCGAAATTTTCAAAGGGGTTAGCCTTCTCGGAATTCTGGGCGCAAT
Organism: Ectobius pallidus; assembly: GCA_964059195.1. Lineage (NCBI taxonomy): Eukaryota > Metazoa > Arthropoda > Insecta > Blattodea > Ectobiidae > Ectobius > Ectobius pallidus. The sequence goes on along the minus strand of CAXKWD010000008.1, from coordinate 120,192,331 downwards.
TTTCGAAATTTTCAAAGGGGTTAGCCTTCTCGGAATTCTGGGCGCAATTTTCGAAATTTTCAAAGGGGTTAGCCTTCTCGGAATTCTGGGCGCATTTTTCGAAATTTTCAAAGGGGTTAGCCTTCTGGGAATACTGGGCGAATATTCGAAATTTTCAAAGGTGTTAGCCTTCTCGGAATTCTGGGCGAAATTTTCAAAGGGGTTAGCCTTCTCGGAATTCTGGGCGCATTTTTCGAAATTTTCAAAGGGGTTAGCCTTCTCGGAGTTCCGGGCGCATTTTTCGAAATTTTCAAAGGGGTTAGCCTTATCGGAATTCTGGGGGCATTTTTCGAAATTTTCAAAGGGGTTAGCCTTCTCGGAATTCTGGGCGCATTTTCGAAATTTTCAAAGGGGTTAGCCTTCTCGGAATTCTGGGCGCATTTTCGAAATTTTCAAAGGGGTTAGCCTTCTCGGAATTCTGGGCGCATTTTTCGAAATTTTCGAAGGGGTTAGCCTTCTCGGAATTCCGGGCGCATTTTTCGAAATTTTCAAAGGGGTTAGCCTTCTCGGAATTCCGGGCGCATTTTTCGAAATTTTCAAAGGGGTTAGCCTTCTCGGAATTCCGGGCGCATTTTTCGAAATTTTCAAAGGGGTTAGCCTACTGGGAATTCTGGGCGAATTTTTCGAAATCTTCAAAGGGGTTAGCCTTTTCGGAATTCTGGGCACATTTTTCGAAATTTTCAAAGGGGTTAGCCTACTCGGATTTCTGGGCGCATTTTTCGAAATTTTCAAAGGGGTTAGCCTTCTCGGAATTCTGGGCGCATTTTTCGAAATTTTTCTAAGGGGTTAGACTTCTCGGAATTCTGGGCGCATTTTTCGAAATTTTCAAAGGGGATAGCCTTCTCGGAATTCTGGGCGAATTTTTTGAAATTTTCAAACGGGTTAGCCTTCTCGGAATTCTGGGCGCATTTTTCGAAATTTTCAAAGGGGTTAGTTTTCTGGGAATTCTGGGCGAATTTTTCGAAATCTTCAAATGGGTTAGCCTTCTCGGAATACTGGGCGCATTTTTCGAAATTTTCAAGTGGGTTAGCCTTCTCGGAATTCTGGGCGAATTTTTCGAAATTTTCAAAGGGGTTAGTTTTCTTGGAATTCTGGGTGCATTTTTCGAAATTTTCAAAGGGGTTAGCCTTCTCGGAATTCTGGGCGCATTTTTCGAAATTTTCAAAGGGGTTAGCCTTCTCGGAATTCTGGGCGCAATTTTCGAAATTTTCAAAGGGGTTAGCCTTCTCGGAATTCTGGGCGCATTTTTCGAAATTTTCAAAGGGGTTAGCCTTCTGGGAATACTGGGCGAATTTTTCGAAATTTTCAAAGGTGTTAGCCTTCTCGGAATTCTGGGCGAATTTTTCGAAATTTTCAAAGGGGTTAGCCTTCTCGGAATTCTGGGGGCATTTTTCGAAATTTTCAAAGGGGTTAGCCTTATCGGAATTCTGGGGGCATTTTTCGAAATTTTCAAAGGGGTTAGCCTTCTCGGAATTCTGGGCGCATTTTTCGAAATTTTCAAAGGGGTTAGCCTTCTCGGAATTCCGGGCGCATTTTTCGAAATTTTCAAAGGGGTTAGCCTTTTCGGAATTCCGGGCGCATTTTTCGAAATTTTCAAAGGGGTTAGCCTTCTCGGAATTCTGGGCGCATTTTTCGAAATTTTTAAAGGGGTTAGCCTTCTGGGAATTCTGGGCGAATTTTTCGAAATCTTCAAAGGGGTTAGCCTTCTCGGAATTCTGGGCGCATTTTTCGAAATTTTCTCGGAATTCTGGGCGCATTTTTCGAAACTTTCAAAGGGGTTAGCCTTCTCGGAATTCTGGGCGCATTTTTCGAAACTTTCAAAGGGGTTAGCCTTCTCGGAATTCTGGGCGCATTTTTCGAAATTTTGAAAGGGTTAGCCTTCTCGGAATTCTGGGCGAATTTTTCGAAATTTTCAAAGGGGTTAGACTTCTCGGAATTCTGGGGGCATTTTTCGAAATTTTGAAAGGGTTAGCCTTTTCTGAATTCTGAGCGCATTTTTCGAAATTTTCAAAGGGGTTAGCCTTCTGGGAATTCTGGGCGAATTTTTCGAAATCTTCAAAGCGGTTAGCCTTCTCGGAATTCTGGGCGCATTTTTAGAAATTTTCAAAGAAGTTAGCCTTCTCGGAATTCTGGGCGCATTTTTCGAAATTTTCAAAGGGGTTAGCCTTCTCGGAATTCTGGGCGCATTTTTCGAAATTTTCAAAGGTGTTAGCCTTCTCGGAATTCTGGGCGCATTTTTCGAAACTTTCAAAGGGGTTAGCCTTCTCGGAATTCTGGGAGCATTTTTCGAAATTTTCAAAGGAGTTAGCCTTCTCGGAATTCCGGGCGCATTTTTCGAAATTTTCAAAGGAGTTAGCCTTCTCGGAATTCCGGGCGCATTTTTCGAAATTTTCAAAGGGGTTAGCCTACTCGGAAATCCGGGCGCATTTTTCGATATTTTCAAAGGGGTTAGCCTTCTCGGAATTCTTGGCGCATTTTTCGAAATTTTCAAAGGGGTTAGCCTTCTGGAAATTCTGGGCGAATTTTTCGAAATCTTCAAAGGGGTTAGCCTTCTCGGAATTCTGGGCGCATTTTTCGAAATTTTCAAAGGGGTTAGCCTTCTCGGAAATCTGGGCGCTTTTTTCGAAATTTTCAAAGGGGTTAGCCTTCTCGGAATTCTGGGCGCATTTTTCGAAATTTTCAAAGGGAATAGCCTTCTCGGAATTCTGGGCGAATTTTTTGAAATTTTCAAACGGGTTAGCCTTCTCGGAATTCTGGGCGCATTTTTCGAAATTTTCAAAGGGGTTAGTTTTCTGGGAATTCTGGGCGAATTTTTCGAAATTTTCAAAGGGGTTAGCCTTCTCGGAATTCTGGGCGCAATTATCGAAATTTTCAAAGGGGTTAGCCATCTCGGAATTCTGGGCGGAATTTTCGAAATTTTCAAAGGGGTTAGCCTACTCGGATTTCTGGGCGCATTTTTCGAAATTTTCATAGGGGTTAGCCTTCTCGGAATTCTGGGCGCATTTTTCGAAATTTTTTTTAAGGTGTTAGACTTCTCGGAATTCTGGGCGCATTTTTCGAAATTTTCAAAGGGGTTAGCCTTCTGGAAATTCTGGGCGAATTTTTCGAAATCTTCAAAGGGGTTAGCCTTCTCGGAATTCTGGGCGCATTTTTCGAAATTTTCAAAGGGGTTAGCCTTCTCGGAAATCTGGGCGCTTTTTTCGAAATTTTCAAAGGGGTTAGCCTTCTCGGAATTCTGGGCGCATTTTTCGAAATTTTCAAAGGGAATAGCCTTCTCGGAATTCTGGGCGAATTTTTTGAAATTTTCAAACGGGTTAGCCTTCTCGGAATTCTGGGCGCATTTTTCGATATTTTCGAAGGGGTTAGCCTTCTCGGAATTCCGGGCGCATTTTTCGAAATTTTCAAAGGGGTTAGCCTTCTCGGAATTCCGGGCGCATTTTTCGAAATTTTCAAAGGGGTTAGCCTACTGGGAATTCTGGGCGAATTTTTCGAAATCTTCAAAGGGGTTAGCCTTCTCGGAATTCTGGGCACATTTTTCGAAATTTTCAAAGGGGTTAGCCTACTCGGATTTCTGGGCGCATTTTTCGAAATTTTCAAAGGGGTTAGCCTTCTCGGAATTCTGGGCGCATTTTTCGAAATTTTTCTAAGGGGTTAGACTTCTCGGAATTCTGGGCGCATTTTTCGAAATTTTCAAAGGGGATAGCCTTCTCGGAATTCTGGGCGAATTTTTTGAAATTTTCAAACGGGTTAGCCTTCTCGGAATTCTGGGCGCATTTTTCGAAATTTTCAAAGGGGTTAGTTTTCTGGGAATTCTGGGCGAATTTTTCGAAATCTTCAAACGGGTTAGCCTTCTCGGAATACTGGGCGCATTTTTCGAAATTTTCAAGTGGGTTAGCCTTCTCGGAATTCTGGGCGAATTTTTCGAAATTTTCAAAGGGGTTAGTTTTCTTGGAATTCTGGGTGCATTTTTCGAAATTTTCAAAGGGGTTTGCCTTCTCGGAATTCTGGGCGCATTTTTCGAAATTTTCAAAGGGGTTAGCCTTCTCGGAATTCTGGGCGCAATTTTCGAAATTTTCAAAGGGGTTAGCCTTCTCGGAATTCTGGGCGCATTTTTCGAAATTTTCAAAGGGGTTAGCCTTCTGGGAGTACTGGGCGAATTTTTCGAAATTTTCAAAGGTGTTAGCCTTCTCGGAATTCTGGGCGAATTTTTCGAAATTTTCAAAGGGGTTAGCCTTCTCGGAATTCTGGGCGCATTTTTCGAAATTTTCAAAGGGGTTAGCCTTCTCGGAATTCCGGGCGCATTTTTCGAAATTTTCAAAGGGGTTAGCCTTTTCGGAATTCCGGGCGCATTTTTCGAAATTTTCAAAGGGGTTAGCCTTCTCGGAATTCTGGGCGCATTTTTCGAAATTTTCAAAGGGGTTAGTTAGCCTTCTGGGAATTCTGGGCGAATTTTTCGAAATCTTCAAAGGGGTTAGCCTTCTGGGAATTCTGGGCGAATTTTTCGAAATCTTCAAAGCGGTTAGCCTTCTCGGAATTCTGGGCGCATTTTTAGAAATTTTCAAAGGGGTTAGCCTTCTCGGAATTCTGGGCGCATTTTTCGAAATTTTCAAAGGGGTTAGCCTTCTCGGAATTCTGGGCGCATTTTTCGAAATTTTCAAAGGTGTTAGCCTTCTCGGAATTCTGGGCGAATTTTTCGAAATTTTCAAAGGGGTTAGCCTTCTCGGAATTCTGGGGGCATTTTTCGAAATTTTCAAAGGGGTTAGCCTTCTCGGAATTCTGGGCGCATTTTTCGAAATTTTCAAGTGGGTTAGCCTTCTCGGAATTCTGGGCGCATTTTTCGAAATTTTCGAAGGGGTTAGCCTTCTCGGAATTCTGGGCGCATTTTCGAAATTTTCAAAGTGGTTAGCCTTCTCGGAATTCTGGGCGCATTTTTCGAAATTTTCGAAGGGGTTAGCCTTCTCGGAATTCCGGGCGCATTTTTCGAAATTTTCAAAGGGGTTAGCCTTCTCGGAATTCCGGGCGCATTTTTCGAAATTTTCAAAGGGGTTAGCCTACTCGGAAATCCGGGCGCATTTTTCGATATTTTCAAAGGGGTTAGCCTTCTCGGAATTCTTGGCGCATTTTTCGAAATTTTCAAAGGGGTTAGCCTTCTGGAAATTCTTGGCGAATTTTTCGAAATCTTCAAAGGGGTTAGCCTTCTCGGAATTCTGGGCGCATTTTTCGAAATTTTCAAAGGGGTTAGCCTTCTCGGAAATCTGGGCGCTTTTTTCGAAATTTTCAAAGGGGTTAGCCTTCTCGGAATTCTGGGCGCATTTTTCGAAATTTTCAAAGGGGATAGCCTTCTCGGAATTCTGGGCGAATTTTTTGAAATTTTCAAACGGGTTAGCCTTCTCGGAATTCTGGGCGCATTTTTCGAAATTTTCAAAGGGGTTAGTTTTCTGGGAATTCTGGGCGAATTTTTCGAAATTTTCAAAGGGGTAAGCCTTCTCGGAATTCTGGGCGCATTTTTCGAAATTTTCAAAGGGGTTAGCCTTCTCGGAATTCTGGGCGCAATTTTCGAAATTTTCAAAGGGGTTAGCCATCTCGGAATTCTGGGCGGAATTTTCGAAATTTTCAAAGGGGTTAGCCTACTCGGATTTCTGGGCGCATTTTTCGAAATTTTCATAGGGGTTAGCCTTCTCGGAATTCTGGGCGCATTTTTCGAAATTTTTTTAAGGGGTTAGACTTCTCGGAATTCTGGGCGCATTTTTCGAAATTTTCAAAGCGGATAGCCTTCTCGGAATTCTGGGTGAATTTTTTGAAATTTTCAAACGGGTTAGCCTTCTCGGAATTCTGGGCGCATTTTTCGAAATTTTCAAAGGGGTTAGTTTTCTGGGAATTCTGGGCGAATTTTTCGAAATCTTCAAACGGGTTAGCCTTCTCGGAATACTGGGCGCATTTTTCGAAATTTTCAAGTGGGTTAGCCTTCTCGGAATTCTGGGCGAATTTTTCGAAATTTTCAAAGGGGTTAGCTTTCTTGGAATTCTGGGTGCATTTTTCGAAATTTTCAAAGGGGTTAGCCTTCTCGGAATTCTGGGCGCATTTTTCGAAATTTTCAAAGGGGTTAGCCTTCTCGGAATTCTGGGCGCAATTTTCGAAATTTTCAAAGGGGTTAGCCTTCTCGGAATTCTGGGCGCAATTTTCGAAATTTTCAAAGGGGTTAGCCTTCTCGGAATTCTGGGCGCATTTTTCGAAATTTTCAAAGGGGTTAGCCTTCTGGGAATACTGGGCGAATTTTTCGAAATTTTCAAAGGTGTTAGCCTTCTCGGAATTCTGGGCGAATTTTTCGAAATTTTCAAAGGGGTTAGCCTACTGGGAATTCTGGGCGAATTTTTCGAAATCTTCAAAGGGGTTAGCCTTCTCGGAATTCTGGGCACAATTTTCAAAGGGGTTAGCCTTCTCGGAATTCCGGGCGCATTTTTCGAAATTTTCAAAGGGGTTAGCCTTCTCGAAATTCCGGGCGCATTTTTCGAAATTTTCAAAGGGGTTAGCCTTCTCGGAATTCCGGGCGCATTTTTCGAAATTTTCAAAGGGGTTAGCCTACTGGGAATTCTGGGCGAATTTTTCGAAATCTTCAAAGGGGTTAGCCTTCTCGGAATTCTGGGCACATTTTTCGAAATTTTCAAAGGGGTTAGCCTACTCGGATTTCTGGGCGCATTTTTCGAAATTTTCAAAGGGGTTGGCCTTCTCGGAATTCTGGGCGCATTTTTCGAAATTTTTCTAAGGGGTTAGACTTCTCGGAATTCTGGGCGCATTTTTCGAAATTTTCAAAGGGGATAGCCTTCTCGGAATTCTGGGCGAATTTTTTGAAATTTTCAAACGGGTTAGCCTTCTCGGAATTCTGGGCGCATTTTTCGAAATTTTCAAAGGGGTTAGTTTTCTGGGAATTCTGGGCGAATTTTTCGAAATCTTCAAGCGGGTTAGCCTTCTCGGAATACTGGGCGCATTTTTCGAAATTTTCAAGTGGGTTAGCCTTCTCGGAATTCTGGGCGAATTTTTCGAAATTTTCAAAGGGGTTAGTTTTCTTGGAATTCTGGGTGCATTTTTCGAAATTTTCAAAGGGGTTTGCCTTCTCGGAATTCTGGGCGCATTTTTCGAAATTTTCAAAGGGGTTAGCCTTCTCGGAATTCTGGGCGCAATTTTCGAAATTTTCAAAGGGGTTAGCCTTCTCGGAATTCTGGGCGCAATTTTCGAAATTTTCAAAGGGGTTAGCCTTCTCGGAATTCTGGGCGCATTTTTCGAAATTTTCAAAGGGGTTAGCCTTCTGGGAATACTGGGCGAATATTCGAAATTTTCAAAGGTGTTAGCCTTCTCGGAATTCTGGGCGAAATTTTCAAAGGGGTTAGCCTTCTCGGAATTCTGGGCGCATTTTTCGAAATTGTCAAAGGGGTTAGCCTTCTCGGAAATCTGGGCGATATTTTCGAAATTTTCAAAGGGGTTAGCCTTCTCGGAATTCTGGGCACAATTTTCAAAGGGGTTAGCCTTCTCGGAATTCCGGGCGCATTTTTCGAAATTTTCAAAGGGGTTAGCCTTCTCGAAATTCCGGGCGCATTTTTCGAAATTTTCAAAGGGGTTAGCCTTCTCGGAATTCCGGGCGCATTTTTCGAAATTTTCAAAGGGGTTAGCCTACTGGGAATTCTGGGCGAATTTTTCGAAATCTTCAAAGGGGTTAGCCTTCTCGGAATTCTGGGCACATTTTTCGAAATTTTCAAAGGGGTTAGCCTACTCGGATTTCTGGGCGCATTTTTCGAAATTTTCAAAGGGGTTAGCCTTCTCGGAATTCTGGGCGCATTTTTCGAAATTTTTCTAAGGGGTTAGACTTCTCGGAATTCTGGGCGCATTTTTCGAAATTTTCAAAGGGGATAGCCTTCTCGGAATTCTGGGCGAATTTTTTGAAATTTTCAAACGGGTTAGCCTTCTCGGAATTCTGGGCGCATTTTTCGAAATTTTCAAAGGGGTTAGTTTTCTGGGAATTCTGGGCGAATTTTTCGAAATCTTCAAGCGGGTTAGCCTTCTCGGAATACTGGGCGCATTTTTCGAAATTTTCAAGTGGGTTAGCCTTCTCGGAATTCTGGGCGAATTTTTCGAAATTTTCAAAGGGGTTAGTTTTCTTGGAATTCTGGGTGCATTTTTCGAAATTTTCAAAGGGGTTTACCTTCTCGGAATTCTGGGCGCATTTTTCGAAATTTTCAAAGGGGTTAGCCTTCTCGGAATTCTGGGCGCAATTTTCGAAATTTTCAAAGGGGTTAGCCTTCTCGGAATTCTGGGCGCATTTTTCGAAATTTTCAAAGGGGTTAGCCTTCTGGGAATACTGGGCTAATTTTTCGAAATTTTCAAAGGTGTTAGCCTTCTCGGAATTCTGGGCGAATTTTTCGAAATTTTCAAAGGGGTTAGCCTTCTCGGAATTCTGGGCGCATTTTTCGAAATTTTCAAAGGGGTTAGCCTTTTCGGAATTCCGGGCGCATTTTTCGAAATTTTCAAAGGGGTTAGCCTTCTCGGAATTCTGGGCGCATTTTTCGAAATTTTCAAAGGGGTTAGCCTTCTGGGAATTTTGGGCGAATTTTTCGAAATCTTCAAAGGGGTTAGCCTTCTCGGAATTCTGGGCGCATTTTTCGAAATTTTCTCGGAATTCTGGGCGCATTTTTCGAAACTTTCAAAGGGGTTAGCCTTCTCGGAATTCTGGGCGCATTTTTCGAAATTTTGAAAGGGTTAGCCTTCTCGGAATTCTGGGCGAATTTTTCGAAATTTTCAAAGGGGTTAGACTTCTCGGAATTCTGGGGGCATTTTTCGAAATTTTGAAAGGGTTAGCCTTTTCTGAATTCTGAGCGCATTTTTCGAAATTTTCAAAGGGGTTAGCCTTCTCGGAATTCTGGGCGCATTTTTCGAAATTTTCAAAGGGGTTAGCCTTCTGGGAATTTTGGGCGAATTTTTCGAAATCTTCAAAGGGGTTAGCCTTCTCGGAATTCTGGGCGCATTTTTCGAAATTTTCTCGGAATTCTGGGCGCATTTTTCGAAACTTTCAAAGGGGTTAGCCTTCTCGGAATTCTGGGCGCATTTTTCGAAATTTTGAAAGGGTTAGCCTTCTCGGAATTCTGGGCGAATTTTTCGAAATTTTCAAAGGGGTTAGACTTCTCGGAATTCTGGGGGCATTTTTCGAAATTTTGAAAGGGTTAGCCTTTTCTGAATTCTGAGCGCATTTTTCGAAATTTTCAAAGGGGTTAGCCTTCTCGGAATTCTGGGAGCATTTTTCGAAATTTTCAAAGGGGTTAGCCTTCTCGGAATTCTGGGCGCAATTTTCGAAATTTTCAAAGGGGTTAGCCTTCTCGGAATTCCGGGCGCATTTTTCGAAATTTTCAAAGGGGTTAGCCTTTTCGGAATTCCGGGCGCATTTTTCGAAATTTTCAAAGGGGTTAGCCTTCTCGAAATTCCGGGCGCATTTTTCGAAATTTTCAAAAGGGTTAGCCTTCTCGGAATTCTAGGCGCATTTTTCGAAATTTTCAAAGGGGTTAGCCTTCTCGGAATTCTGGGCGCATTTTTCGAAATTTTCAAAGGGGTTAGCCTTCTCGGAATTCTGGGCGTATTTTTACAAATTTTCAAAGGGGTTAGCCTTCTCGGAATTCTGGGCGCATTTTTCGAAATTTTCAAAGGGGTTAGCATTCTCGGAATTCTGGGCGCATTTTTCGAAATTTTCAAAGGTGTTAGCATTCTCGGAATTCTGGGCGAATTTTTAGAAATTTTCAAAGGGGTTAGCCTTCTCGGAATTCTGGGGGCATTTTTCGAAATTTTCAAAGGGGTTAGCCTTCTCGGAATTCTGGGCGCATTTTTCGAAATTTTCAAAGGGGTTAGCCTTCTCGGAATTCTGGGCGCATTTTTCGAAATTTTCAAAGGGGTTAGCCTTCTAGGAATTCTGGGCGAATTTTTCGAAATCTTCAAAGGGGTTAGCCTTCTCGGAATTCTGGGCGCATTTTTCGAAATTTTCAAAGGGGTTAGCCTTCTAGGAATTCTGGGCGCTTTTTTCGTAATTTTCTAAGGGGTTAGCCTTCTCGGAATTCGGGGCGCATTTTTCGAAATTTTCAAAGGGGTTAGCCTTCTCGGAATTCTGGGCGCATTTTTCGAAATTTTCAAAGGGGTTAGCCTTCTCGGAATTCCGGGCGCATTTTTCGAAATTTTCAAAGGGGTTAGCCTTCTCGGAATTCCGGGCGCATTTTTCGAAATTTTCAATGGGGTTAGCCTTCTCGGAATTCTGGGCGCATTTTTCGAAATTTTCAAAGGGGTTAGCCTTCTCGGAATTTTGGGCGCATTTTTCGAAATTTTCAAAGGGGTTAGCCTTCTCGGAATTCTGGGCGCATTTTTCGAAACTTTCAAAGGGGTTAGCCTTCTCAGAATTCTGGGCGCATTTTTCGAAATTTTGAAAGGGTTAGCCTTTTCTGAATTCTGAGCGCATTTTTCGAAATTTTCAAAGGGGTTAGCCTTCTCGGAATTCTGGGAGCATTTTTCGAAATTTTCAAAGGGGTTAGCCTTCTCGAAATTCCGGGCGCATTTTTCGAAATTTTCAAAAGGGTTAGCCTTCTCGGAATTCTAGGCTCATTTTTAGAAATTTTCAAAGGGGTTAGCCTTCTCGGAATTCTGGGCGCATTTTTCGAAATTTTCAAAGGGGTTAGCCTTCTCGGAATTCTGGGCGCATATTTCGAAATTTTCAAAGGTGTTAGCCTTCTCGGAATTCTGGGCGAATTTTTCGAAATTTTCAAAGGGGTTAGCCTTCTCGGAATTCTGGGGGCATTTTTCGAAATTTTCAAAGGGGTTAGCCTTCTCGGAATTCTGGGCGCATTTTCGAAATTTTCAAAGGGGTTAGCCTTCTCGGAATTCTGGGCGCATTTTTCGAAATTTTCGAAGGGGTTAGCCTTCTCGGAATTCCGGGCGCATTTTTCGAAATTTTCAAAGGGGTTAGCCTTCTCGGAATTCCGGGCGCATTTTTCGAAATTTTCAAAGGGGTTAGCCTACTCGGAAATCCGGGCGCATTTTTCGATATTTTCAAAGGGGTTAGCCTTCTCGGAATTCTGGGCGCATTTTTCGAAATTTTCAAAGGGGTTAGCCTTCTCGGAATTCTGGGCGCATTTTTGGAAATTTTCAAAGGGGTTAGCCTTCTCGGAATTCTGGGCGCATTTTTCGAAATTTTCAAAGTGGTTAGCATTCTCGGAATTCTGGGCGCATTTATCGAAATTTTCAATGGTGTTAGCCTTCTCGGAATTCTGGGCGAATTTTTCGAAATTTTGAAAGGGGTTAGCCTTCTCGGAATTCTGGGCGCATTTTCGAAATTTTCAAAGGGGTTAGCCTTCTCGGAATTCTGGGCGCATTTTTCGAAATTTTCAAAGGAGTTAGCCATCTCGGAATTCTGGGCGGAATTTTCGAAATTTTCAAAGGGGTTAGCCTACTCGGATTTCTGGGCGCATTTTTCGAAATTTTCAAAGGGGTTAGCCTTCTCGGAATTCTGGGCGCATTTTTCGAAATTTTTTTAAGGGGTTAGACTTCTCGGAATTCTGGGCGCATTTTTCGAAATTTTCAAAGGGGATAGCCTTCTCGGAATTCTGGGTGAATTTTTTGAAATTTTCAAACGGGTTAGCCTTCTCGGAATTCTGGGCGCATTTTTCGAAATTTTCAAAGGGGTTAGTTTTCTGGGAATTCTGGGCGAATTTTTCGAAATCTTCAAACGGGTTAGCCTTCTCGGAATACTGGGCGCATTTTTCGAAATTTTCAAGTGGGTTAGCCTTCTCGGAATTCTGGGCGAATTTTTCGAAATTTTCAAAGGGGTTAGCTTTCTTGGAATTCTGGGTGCATTTTTCGAAATTTCCAAAGGGGTTAGCCTTCTCGGAATTCTGGGCGCATTTTTCGAAATTTTCAAAGGGGTTAGCCTTCTCGGAATTCTGGGCGCAATTTTCGAAATTTTCAAAGGGGTTAGCCTTCTCGGAATTCTGGGCGCATTTTTCGAAATTTTCAAAGGGGTTAGCCTTCTCGGAATTCTGGGCGCATTTTTCGAAATTTTCAAAGGGGTTATCCTTCTCGGAATTCTGGGCGCATTTTTCGAAATTTTCAAAGGTGTTAGCCTTCTCGGAATTCTGGGCGAATTTTTCGAAATTTTCAAAGGGGTTAGCCTTCTCGGAATTCTGGGGGCATTTTTCGAAATTTTCAAAGGGGTTAGCCTTCTCGGAATTCTGGGCGCATTTTCGAAATTTTCAAAGGGGTTAGCCTTCTCGGAATTCTGGGCGCATTTTTCGAAATTTTCGAAGGGGTTAGCCTTCTCGGAATTCCGGGCGCATTTTTCGAAATTTTCAAAGGGGTTAGCCTTCTCGGAATTCCGGGCGCATTTTTCGAAATTTTCAAAGGGGTTAGCCTACTCGGAAATCCGGGCGCATTTTTCGATATTTTCAAAGGGGTTAGCCTTCTCGGAATTCTGGGCGCATTTTTCGAAATTTTCAAAGGGGTTAGCCTTCTCGGAATTCTGGGCGCATTTTTCGAAATTTTCAAAGGGGTTAGTCTTCTCGGAATTCTGGGCGCATTTTTCGAAATTTTCAAAGGGGTTAGCCTTCTCGGAATTCTGGGCGCATTTTTCGAAATTTTCAAAGGGGTTAGCCTTCTCGGAATTCTGGGCGTATTTTTACAAATTTTCAAAGGGGTTAGCCTTCTCGGAATTCTGGGCGCATTTTTCGAAATTTTCAAAGGGGTTAGCATTCTCGGAATTCTGGGCGCATTTTTCGAAATTTTCAAAGGTGTTAGCATTCTCGGAATTCTGGGCGAATTTTTAGAAATTTTCAAAGGGGTTAGCCTTCTCGGAATTCTGGGGGCATTTTTCGAAATTTTCAAAGGGGTTAGCCTTCTCGGAATTCTGGGCGCATTTTTCGAAATTTTCAAAGGGGTTAGCCTTCTCGGAATTCTGGGCGCATTTTTCGAAATTTTCAAAGGGGTTAGCCTTCTAGGAATTCTGGGCGAATTTTTCGAAATCTTCAAAGGGGTTAGCCTTCTCGGAATTCTGGGCGCATTTTTCGAAATTTTCAAAGGGGTTAGCCTTCTAGGAATTCTGGGCGCTTTTTTCGTAATTTTCTAAGGGGTTAGCCTTCTCGGAATTCGGGGCGCATTTTTCGAAATTTTCAAAGGGGTTAGCCTTCTCGGAATTCTGGGCGCATTTTTCGAAATTTTCAAAGGGGTTAGCCTTCTCGGAATTCCGGGCGCATTTTTCGAAATTTTCAAAGGGGTTAGCCTTCTCGGAATTCCGGGCGCATTTTTCGAAATTTTCAATGGGGTTAGCCTTCTCGGAATTCTGGGCGCATTTTTCGAAATTTTCAAAGGGGTTAGCCTTCTCGGAATTTTGGGCGCATTTTTCGAAATTTTCAAAGGGGTTAGCCTTCTCGGAATTCTGGGCGCATTTTTCGAAACTTTCAAAGGGGTTAGCCTTCTCAGAATTCTGGGCGCATTTTTCGAAATTTTGAAAGGGTTAGCCTTTTCTGAATTCTGAGCGCATTTTTCGAAATTTTCAAAGGGGTTAGCCTTCTCGGAATTCTGGGAGCATTTTTCGAAATTTTCAAAGGGGTTAGCCTTCTCGAAATTCCGGGCGCATTTTTCGAAATTTTCAAAAGGGTTAGCCTTCTCGGAATTCTAGGCTCATTTTTAGAAATTTTCAAAGGGGTTAGCCTTCTCGGAATTCTGGGCGCATTTTTCGAAATTTTCAAAGGGGTTAGCCTTCTCGGAATTCTGGGCGCATATTTCGAAATTTTCAAAGGTGTTAGCCTTCTCGGAATTCTGGGCGAATTTTTCGAAATTTTCAAAGGGGTTAGCCTTCTCGGAATTCTGGGGGCATTTTTCGAAATTTTCAAAGGGGTTAGCCTTCTCGGAATTCTGGGCGCATTTTCGAAATTTTCAAAGGGGTTAGCCTTCTCGGAATTCTGGGCGCATTTTTCGAAATTTTCGAAGGGGTTAGCCTTCTCGGAATTCCGGGCGCATTTTTCGAAATTTTCAAAGGGGTTAGCCTTCTCGGAATTCCGGGCGCATTTTTCGAAATTTTCAAAGGGGTTAGCCTACTCGGAAATCCGGGCGCATTTTTCGATATTTTCAAAGGGGTTAGCCTTCTCGGAATTCTGGGCGCATTTTTCGAAATTTTCAAAGGGGTTAGCCTTCTCGGAATTCTGGGCGCATTTTTGGAAATTTTCAAAGGGGTTAGCCTTCTCGGAATTCTGGGCGCATTTTTCGAAATTTTCAAAGTGGTTAGCATTCTCGGAATTCTGGGCGCATTTATCGAAATTTTCAATGGTGTTAGCCTTCTCGGAATTCTGGGCGAATTTTTCGAAATTTTGAAAGGGGTTAGCCTTCTCGGAATTCTGGGCGCATTTTCGAAATTTTCAAAGGGGTTAGCCTTCTCGGAATTCTGGGCGCATTTTTCGAAATTTTCAAAGGAGTTAGCCATCTCGGAATTCTGGGCGGAATTTTCGAAATTTTCAAAGGGGTTAGCCTACTCGGATTTCTGGGCGCATTTTTCGAAATTTTCAAAGGGGTTAGCCTTCTCGGAATTCTGGGCGCATTTTTCGAAATTTTTTTAAGGGGTTAGACTTCTCGGAATTCTGGGCGCATTTTTCGAAATTTTCAAAGGGGATAGCCTTCTCGGAATTCTGGGTGAATTTTTTGAAATTTTCAAACGGGTTAGCCTTCTCGGAATTCTGGGCGCATTTTTCGAAATTTTCAAAGGGGTTAGTTTTCTGGGAATTCTGGGCGAATTTTTCGAAATCTTCAAACGGGTTAGCCTTCTCGGAATACTGGGCGCATTTTTCGAAATTTTCAAGTGGGTTAGCCTTCTCGGAATTCTGGGCGAATTTTTCGAAATTTTCAAAGGGGTTAGCTTTCTTGGAATTCTGGGTGCATTTTTCGAAATTTCCAAAGGGGTTAGCCTTCTCGGAATTCTGGGCGCATTTTTCGAAATTTTCAAAGGGGTTAGCCTTCTCGGAATTCTGGGCGCAATTTTCGAAATTTTCAAAGGGGTTAGCCTTCTCGGAATTCTGGGCGCATTTTTCGAAATTTTCAAAGGGGTTAGCCTTCTCGGAATTCTGGGCGCATTTTTCGAAATTTTCAAAGGGGTTATCCTTCTCGGAATTCTGGGCGCATTTTTCGAAATTTTCAAAGGTGTTAGCCTTCTCGGAATTCTGGGCGAATTTTTCGAAATTTTCAAAGGGGTTAGCCTTCTCGGAATTCTGGGGGCATTTTTCGAAATTTTCAAAGGGGTTAGCCTTCTCGGAATTCTGGGCGCATTTTCGAAATTTTCAAAGGGGTTAGCCTTCTCGGAATTCTGGGCGCATTTTTCGAAATTTTCGAAGGGGTTAGCCTTCTCGGAATTCCGGGCGCATTTTTCGAAATTTTCAAAGGGGTTAGCCTTCTCGGAATTCCGGGCGCATTTTTCGAAATTTTCAAAGGGGTTAGCCTACTCGGAAATCCGGGCGCATTTTTCGATATTTTCAAAGGGGTTAGCCTTCTCGGAATTCTGGGCGCATTTTTCGAAATTTTCAAAGGGGTTAGCCTTCTCGGAATTCTGGGCGCATTTTTCGAAATTTTCAAAGGGGTTAGTCTTCTCGGAATTCTGGGCGCATTTTTCGAAATTTTCAAAGAGGTTAGCCTTCTCGGAATTCTGGGCGCATTTTTCGAAATTTTCAAAGGGGTTAGCCTTCTCGGAATTCTGGGCGCATTTTTCGAAATTTTCAAAAGGGTTAGCCTCCTCGGAATTCTGGGCGCATTTTTCGAATTTTTCAAAGTTGTTGGCGTCCTCGGAATTCTGGGCGCATTTTTCGAAATTTTCATAGGGGTTAGCCTTCTCGGAATTCTGGGCGCATGTTTACAAATTTTTAAAGGGGTTAGCCTTCTCGGAATTCTGGGCGCATTTTTCGAAATTTTCAAAGGTGTTAGCATTCTGGGAATTCTGGGCGAATTTTTCGAAATTTTCAAAGGGGTTAGCCTTCTCGGATTTCTGGGGGCATTTTTCGAAATTTTCAAAGGGGTTAGCCTTCTCGGAATTCTGGGCGCATTTTTCGAAATTTTCAAAGGGGTTAGCCTTCTAGGAATTCTGGGCGAATTTTTCGAAATCTTCAAAGGGGTTAGCCTTCTCGGAATTCTGGGCGCATTTTTCGAAATTTTCAAAGGGGTTAGCCTTCTCGGAATTCTGGGCGCATTTTTCGAAATTTTCAAAGGGGTTAGCCTTCTCGGAATTCTGGGCGCATTTTTCGAAATTTTCAAAGGGGTTAAGCCTTCTCGGAATTCTGGGCACATTTTTCGAAATTTTCAAAAGGGTTAACCTTCTCGGAATTGTGGGCGCTTTTTTCGAAATTTTCAAAGGGGTTAGCCTTCTCGGAATTCGGGGCGCATTTTTCGAAATTTTCAAAGGGGTTAGCCTTCTCGGAATTCTGGGCGAATTTTTCGAAATTTTCAAAGGGGTTAGCCTTCTCCGAATTCTGGGCGCATTTCTCGAAATTTTCAAAGGGGTTAGCCTTCTCGGAATTCTGGGCGCATTTTTCGAAACTTTCAAAGGGGTTAGCCTTCTCGGAATTCTGGGCGCATTTTTGGAAATTTTGAAAGGGTTAGCCTTTTCTGAATTCTGAGCGCATTTTTCGAAATTTTCAAAGGGGTTAGCCTTCTCGGAATTCTGGGAGCATTTTTCGAAATTTTCAAAGGGGTTAGCCTTCTCGGAATTCCGGGTGCATTTTTCGAAATTTTCAAAGGGGTTAGCCTTCTCGGAATTCCGGGCGCATTTTTCGAAATTTTCAAAGGGGTTAGCCTTCTCGGAATTCCGGGCGCATTTTTCGAAATTTTCAAAGGGGTTAGCCTTCTCGGAATTCTGGGCACGTTTTTCGAAATTTTCAAAAGGGCTAACCTTCTCGGAATTCTGGGCGCTTTTTTCGAAATTTTCAAAGGGGTTAGCCTTCTCGGAATTCGGGGCGCATTTTTCGAAATTTTCAATGGGGTTAGCCTTCTCGGAATTCTGGGCGCATTTTTCGAAATTTTCAAAGGGGTTAGCCTTCTCGGAATTTTGGGCGCATTTTTCGAAATTTTCAAAGGGGTTAGCCTTCTCGGAATTCTGGGCGCATTTTTCGAAACTTTCAAAGGGGTTAGCCTTCTCAGAATTCTGGGCGCATTTTTCGAAATTTTGAAAGGGTTAGCCTTTTCTGAATTCTGAGCGCATTTTTCGAAATTTTCAAAGGGGTTAGCCTTCTCGGAATTCTGGGAGCATTTTTCGAAATTTTCAAAGGGGTTAGCCTTCTCGAAATTCCGGGCGCATTTTTCGAAATTTTCAAAAGGGTTAGCCTTCTCGGAATTCTAGGCGCATTTTTCGAAATTTTCAAAGGGGTTAGCCTTCTGGGAATTCTGGGCGAATTTTTGGAAATCTTCAAAGCGGTTAGCCTTCTCGGAATTCTGGGCGAATTTTTCGAAATTTTCAAAGGGGTTAGCCTTCTCGGAATTCTGGGCGCATTTTTCGAAATTTTCAAAGGGGTTAGCCTTCTCGGAATTCTGGGCGCACTTTTCGAAATTTTCAAAGGTGTTAGCCTTCTCGGAATTCTGGGCGAATTTTTCGAAATTTTCAAAGGGGTTAGCCTTCTCGGAATTCTGGGGGCATTTTTCGAAATTTTCAAAGGGGTTAGCCTTCTCGGAATTCTGGGCGCATTTTCGAAATTTTCAAAGGGGTTAGCCTTCTCGGAATTCTGGGCGCATTTTTCGAAATTTTCGAAGGGGTTAGCCTTCTCGGAATTCCGGGCGCATTTTTCGAAATTTTCAAAGGGGTTAGCCTTCTCGGAATTCCGGGCGCATTTTTCGAAATTTTCAAAGGGGTTAGCCTACTCGGAAATCCGGGCGCATTTTTCGATATTTTCAAAGGGGTTAGCCTTCTCGGAATTCTGGGCGCATTTTTCGAAATTTTCAAAGGGGTTAGCCTTCTGGGAATTCTGGGCGAATTTTTCGAAATCTTCAAAGGGGTTAGCCTTCTCGGAATTCTGGGCGCATTTTTGGAAATTTTCAAAGGGGTTAGCCTTCTCGGAATTCTGGGCGCATTTTTGGAAATTTTCAAAGCGGTTAGCCTTCTCGGAATTCTGGGCGCATTTTTCGAAATTTTCAAAGTGGTTAGCATTCTCGGAATTCTGGGCGCATTTATCGAAATTTTCAATGGTGTTAGCCTTCTCGGAATTCTGGGCGAATTTTTCGAAATTTTGAAAGGGGTTAGCCTTCTCGGAATTCTGGGCGCATTTTCGAAATTTTCAAAGGGGTTAGCCTTCTCGGAATTCTGGGCGCATTTTTCGAAATTTTCAAAGGGGTTAGCCATCTCGGAATTCTGGGCGGAATTTTCGAAATTTTCAAAGGGGTTAGCCTACTCGGATTTCTGGGCGCATTTTTCGAAATTTTCAAAGGGGTTAGCCTTCTCGGAATTCTGGGCGCATTTTTCGAAATTTTTTTAAGGGGTTAGACTTCTCGGAATTCTGGGCGCATTTTTCGAAATTTTCAAAGGGGATAGCCTTCTCGGAATTCTGGGTGAATTTTTTGAAATTTTCAAACGGGTTAGCCTTCTCGGAATTCTGGGCGCATTTTTCGAAATTTTCAAAGGGGTTAGTTTTCTGGGAATTCTGGGCGAATTTTTCGAAATCTTCAAACGGGTTAGCCTTCTCGGAATACTGGGCGCATTTTTCGAAATTTTCAAGTGGGTTAGCCTTCTCGGAATTCTGGGCGAATTTTTCGAAATTTTCAAAGGGGTTAGCTTTCTTGGAATTCTGGGTGCATTTTTCGAAATTTCCAAAGGGGTTAGCCTTCTCGGAATTCTGGGCGCATTTTTCGAAATTTTCAAAGGGGTTAGCCTTCTCGGAATTCTGGGCGCATTTTTCGAAATTTTCAAAGGGGTTAGCCTTCTCGGAATTCTGGGCGCATTTTTCGAAATTTTCAAAGGGGTTAACCTTCTCGGAATTCTGGGCGCTTTTTTCGAAATTTTCAAAGGGGTTAGCCTTCTCGGAATTCGGGGCGCATTTTTCGAAATTTTCAATGGGGTTAGCCTTCTCGGAATTCTGGGCGCATTTTTCGAAATTTTCAAAGGGGTTAGCCTTCTCGGAATTTTGGGCGCATTTTTCGAAATTTTCAAAGGGGTTAGCCTTCTCGGAATTCTGGGCGCATTTTTCGAAACTTTCAAAGGGGTTAGCCTTCTCAGAATTCTGGGCGCATTTTTCGAAATTTTGAAAGGGGTAGCCTTTTCTGAATTCTGAGCGCATTTTTCGAAATTTTCAAAGGGGTTAGCCTTCTCGGAATTCTGGGAGCATTTTTCGAAATTTTCAAAGGGGTTAGCCTTCTCGAAATTCCGGGCGCATTTTTCGAAATTTTCAAAAGGGTTAGCCTTCTCGGAATTCTAGGCGCATTTTTCGAAATTTTCAAAGGGGTTAGCCTTCTGGGAATTCTGGGCGAATTTTTGGAAATCTTCAAAGCGGTTAGCCTTCTCGGAATTCTGGGCTCATTTTTAGAAATTTTCAAAGGGGTTAGCCTTCTCGGAATTCTGGGCGCATTTTTCGAAATTTTCAAAGGGGTTAGCCTTCTCGGAATTCTGGGCGCACTTTTCGAAATTTTCAAAGGTGTTAGCCTTCTCGGAATTCTGGGCGAATTTTTCGAAATTTTCAAAGGGGTTAGCCTTCTCGGAATTCTGGGGGCATTTTTCGAAATTTTCAAAGGGGTTAGCCTTCTCGGAATTCTGGGCGCATTTTCGAAATTTTCAAAGGGGTTAGCCTTCTCGGAATTCTGGGCGCATTTTTCGAAATTTTCGAAGGGGTTAGCCTTCTCGGAATTCCGGGCGCATTTTTCGAAATTTTCAAAGGGGTTAGCCTTCTCGGAATTCCGGGCGCATTTTTCGAAATTTTCAAAGGGGTTAGCCTACTCGGAAATCCGGGCGCATTTTTCGATATTTTCAAAGGGGTTAGCCTTCTCGGAATTCTGGGCGCATTTTTCGAAATTTTCAAAGGGGTTAGCCTTCTGGGAATTCTGGGCGAATTTTTCGAAATCTTCAAAGGGGTTAGCCTTCTCGGAATTCTGGGCGCATTTTTGGAAATTTTCAAAGGGGTTAGCCTTCTCGGAATTCTGGGCGCATTTTTGGAAATTTTCAAAGCGGTTAGCCTTCTCGGAATTCTGGGCGCATTTTTCGAAATTTTCAAAGTGGTTAGCATTCTCGGAATTCTGGGCGCATTTATCGAAATTTTCAATGGTGTTAGCCTTCTCGGAATTCTGGGCGAATTTTTCGAAATTTTGAAAGGGGTTAGCCTTCTCGGAATTCTGGGCGCATTTTCGAAATTTTCAAAGGGGTTAGCCTTCTCGGAATTCTGGGCGCATTTTTCGAAATTTTCAAAGGGGTTAGCCATCTCGGAATTCTGGGCGGAATTTTCGAAATTTTCAAAGGGGTTAGCCTACTCGGATTTCTGGGCGCATTTTTCGAAATTTTCAAAGGGGTTAGCCTTCTCGGAATTCTGGGCGCATTTTTCGAAATTTTTTTAAGGGGTTAGACTTCTCGGAATTCTGGGCGCATTTTTCGAAATTTTCAAAGGGGATAGCCTTCTCGGAATTCTGGGTGAATTTTTTGAAATTTTCAAACGGGTTAGCCTTCTCGGAATTCTGGGCGCATTTTTCGAAATTTTCAAAGGGGTTAGTTTTCTGGGAATTCTGGGCGAATTTTTCGAAATCTTCAAACGGGTTAGCCTTCTCGGAATACTGGGCGCATTTTTCGAAATTGTCAAGTGGGTTAGCCTTCTCGGAATTCTGGGCGAATTTTTCGAAATTTTCAAAGGGGTTAGCTTTCTTGGAATTCTGGGTGCATTTTTCGAAATTTCCAAAGGGGTTAGCCTTCTCGGAATTCTGGGCGCATTTTTCGAAATTTTCAAAGGGGTTAGCCTTCTCGGAATTCTGGGCGCATTTTTCGAAATTTTCAAAGGGGTTAGCCTTCTCGGAATTCTGGGCGCATTTTTCGAAATTTTCAAAGGGGTTAGCCTTCTCGGAATTCTGGGCGCATTTTTCGAAATTTTCAAAGGGGTTAGCCTTCTGGGAATTCTGGGCGAATTTTTCGAAATTTTCAAAGGGGTTAGCCTTCTCGGAATTCTGGGCGCATTTTTCGAAATTGTCAAAGGGGTTAGCTTTCTCGGAATTCTGGGCGATATTTTCGAAATTTTCAAAGGGGTTAGCCTTCTCGGAATTCTGGGCACAATTTTCAAAGGGGTTAGCCTTCTCGGAATTCTGGGCGCATTTTTCGAAATTTTCAAAGGGGTTAGCCTTCTCGGAATTCTGGGCGCATTTTTCGAAATTTTCAAAGGGGTTAGCCTTCTCGGAATTCTGGGTGCATTTTTCGAAATTTTCAAAGGGGTTAGCCTTCTCGGAATTCTGGGCGCATTTTTCGAAACTTTCAAAGGGGTTAGCCTTCTCGGAATTCTGGGCGCATTTTTCGAAATTTTGAAAGGGTTAGCCTTTTCTGAATTCTGAGCGCATTTTTCGAAATTTTCAAAGGGGTTAGCCTTCTGGGAATTCTGGGCGAATTTTTCGAAATCTTCAAAGGGGTTAGCCTTCTCGGAATTCTTGGCGCATTTTTCGAAATTTTCAAAGGTGTTAGCCTTCTCGGAATTCTGGGCGCATTTTTAGAAATTTTCAAAGGGGTTAGCCTTCTCGGAATTCTGGGCGCATTTTTCGAAATTTTCAAAGGTGTTAGCCTTCTCGGAATTCTGGGCGAATTTTTCAAAATTTTCAAAGGGGTTAGCCTTATCGGAATTCTGGGGGCATTTTTCGAAATTTTCAAAGGGGTTAGCCTTCTCGGAATTCTGGGCGCATTTTCGAAATTTTCAAAGGGGTTAGCCTTCTCGGAATTCTGGGCGCATTTTTCGAAATTTTCGAAGGGGTTAGCCTTCTCGGAATTCCGGGCGCATTTTTCGAAATTTTCAAAGGGGTTAGCCTTCTCGGAAATCCGGGCGCATTTTTCGAAATTTTCAAAGGGGTTAGCCTACTCGGAAATCCGGGCGCATTTTTCGATATTTTCAAAGGGGTTGGCCTTCTCGGAATTCTGGGCGCATTTTTCGAAATTTTCAAAGGGGTTAGCCTTCTGGGAATTCTGGGCGCATTTTTCGAAATCTTCAAAGGGGTTAGCCTTCTCGGAATTCTGGGCGCATTTTTCGAAATTTTTAAAGGGGTTAGCCTTCTCGGAATTCTGGGCGCATTTTTCGAAATTTTCAAAGGGGTTAGCCTTCTCGGAATTCTGGGCGAATTTTTCGAAATTTTGAAAGGGGTTAGCCTTCTCGGAATTCTGGGCGCATTTTCGAAATTTTCAAAGGGGTTAGCCTTCTCGGAATTCTGGGTGAATTTTTTGAAATTTTCAAACGGGTTAGCCTTCTCGGAATTCTGGGGGCATTTTTCGAAATTTTCAAAGGGGTTAGTTTTCTGGGAATTCTGGGCGAATTTTTCGAAATCTTCAAACGGGTTAGCCTTCTCGGAATACTGGGCGCATTTTTCGAAATTTTCAAGTGGGTTAGCCTTCTCGGAATTCTGGGCGAATTTTTCGAAATTTTCAAAGGGGTTAGCTTTCTTGGAATTCTGGGTGCATTTTTAGAAATTTCCAAAGGGTTTAGCCTTCTCGGAATTCTGGGCGCATTTTTCGAAATTTTCAAAGGGGTTAGCCTTCTCGGAATTCTGGGCGCAATTTTCGAAATTTTCAAAGGGGTTAGCCTTCTCGGAATTCTGGGCGCATTTTTCGAAATTTTCAAAGGGGTTAGCCTTCTCGGAATTCTGGGCGCATTTTTCGAAATTTTCAAAGGGGTTAGCCTTCTCGGAATTCTGGGCGCATTTTTCGAAATTTTCAAAAGGGTTAGCCTCCTCGGAATTCTGGGCGCATTTTTCGAATTTTTCAAAGGGGTTGGCGTCCTCGGAATTCTGGGCGCATTTTTCGAAATTTTCATAGGGGTTAGCCTTCTCGGAATTCTGGGCGCATGTTTACAAATTTTTAAAGGGGTTAGCCTTCTCGGAATTCTGGGCGCATTTTTCGAAATTTTCAAAGGTGTTAGCATTCTGGGAATTCTGGGCGAATTTTTCGAAATTTTCAAAGGGGTTAGCCTTCTCGGAATTCTGGGGGCATTTTTCGAAATTTTCAAAGGGGTTAGCCTTCTCGGAATTCTGGGCGCATTTTTCGAAATTTTCAAAGGGGTTAGCCTTCTAGGAATTCTGGGCGAATTTTTCGAAATCTTCAAAGGGGTTAGCCTTCTCGGAATTCTGGGCGCATTTTTCGAAATTTTCAAAGGGGTTAGCCTTCTCGGAATTCTGGGCGCATTTTTCGAAATTTTCAAAGGGGTTAGCCTTCTCGGAATTCTGGGCGCATTTTTCGAAATTTTCAAAGGGGTTAAGCCTTCTCGGAATTCTGGGCACATTTTTCGAAATTTTCAAAAGGGTTAACCTTCTCGGAATTGTGGGCGCTTTTTTCGAAATTTTCAAAGGGGTTAGCCTTCTCGGAATTCGGGGCGCATTTTTCGAAATTTTCAAAGGGGTTAGCCTTCTCGGAATTCTGGGCGAATTTTTCGAAATTTTCAAAGGGGTTAGCCTTCTCCGAATTCTGGGCGCATTTCTCGAAATTTTCAAAGGGGTTGGCGTCCTCGGAATTCTGGGCGCATTTTTCGAAATTTTCATAGGGGTTAGCCTTCTCGGAATTCTGGGCGCATGTTTACAAATTTTTAAAGGGGTTAGCCTTCTCGGAATTCTGGGCGCATTTTTCGAAATTTTCAAAGGTGTTAGCATTCTGGGAATTCTGGGCGAATTTTTCGAAATTTTCAAAGGGGTTAGCCTTCTCGGAATTCTGGGGGCATTTTTCGAAATTTTCAAAGGGGTTAGCCTTCTCGGAATTCTGGGCGCATTTTTCGAAATTTTCAAAGGGGTTAGCCTTCTAGGAATTCTGGGCGAATTTTTCGAAATCTTCAAAGGGGTTAGCCTTCTCGGAATTCTGGGCGCATTTTTCGAAATTTTCAAAGGGGTTAGCCTTCTCGGAATTCTGGGCGCATTTTTCGAAATTTTCAAAGGGGTTAGCCTTCTCGGAATTCTGGGCGCATTTTTCGAAATTTTCAAAGGGGTTAAGCCTTCGCGGAATTCTGGGCACATTTTTCGAAATTTTCAAAAGGGTTAACCTTCTCGGAATTGTGGGCGCTTTTTTCGAAATTTTCAAAGGGGTTAGCCTTCTCGGAATTCGGGGCGCATTTTTCGAAATTTTCAAAGGGGTTAGCCTTCTCGGAATTCTGGGCGAATTTTTCGAAATTTTCAAAGGGGTTAGCCTTCTCCGAATTCTGGGCGCATTTCTCGAAATTTTCAAAGGGGTTAGCCTTCTCGGAATTCTGGGCGCATTTTTCGAAAATTTCAAAGGGGTTAGCCTTCTCTTAATTCTGGGCGCATTTTTGGAAATTTTGAAAGGGTTAGCCTTTTCTGAATTCTGAGCGCATTTTTCGAAATTTTCAAAGGGGTTAGCCTTCTCGGAATTCTGGGCGCATTTTTCGAAAATTTCAAAGGGGTTAGCCTTCTCGGAATTCTGGGCGCATTTTTGGAAATTTTGAAAGGGTTAGCCTTTTCTGAATTCTGAGCGCATTTTTCGAAATTTTCAAAGGGGTTAGCCTTCTCGGAATTCTGGGCGCATTTTTCGAAATTTCCAAAGGGGTTAGCCTTCTCGGAATTCTGGGCGCATTTTTCGAAATTTTCAAAGGGGTTAGCCTTCTCGGAATTCTGGGCGCAATTTTCGAAATTTTCAAAGGGGTTAGCCTTCTCGGAATTCTGGGCGCATTTTTCGAAATTTTCAAAGGGGTTAGCCTTCTCGGAATTCTGGGCGCATTTTTCGAAATTTTCAAAGGGGTTAGCCTTCTCGGAATTCTGGGCGCATTTTTCGAAATTTTCAAAGGTGTTAGCCTTCTCGGAATTCTGGGCGCATTTTTCGAAATTTTCGAAGGGGTTAGCCTTCTCGGAATTCCGGGCGCATTTTTCGAAATTTTCAAAGGGGTTAGCCTTCTCGGAATTCCGGGCGCATTTTTCGAAATTTTCAAAGGGGTTAGCCTACTCGGAAATCCGGGCGCATTTTTCGATATTTTCAAAGGGGTTAGCCTTCTCGGAATTCTGGGCGCATTTTTCGAAATTTTCAAAGGGGTTAGCCTTCTCGGAATTCTGGGCGCATTTTTCGAAATTTTCAAAGGGGTTAGTCTTCTCGGAATTCTGGGCGCATTTTTCGAAATTTTCAAAGAGGTTAGCCTTCTCGGAATTCTGGGCGCATTTTTCGAAATTTTCAAAGGGGTTAGCCTTCTCGGAATTCTGGGCGCATTTTTCGAAATTTTCAAAAGGGTTAGCCTCCTCGGAATTCTGGGCGCATTTTTTGAATTTTTCAAAGGGGTTGGCGTCCTCGGAATTCTGGGCGCATTTTTCGAAATTTTCATAGGGGTTAGCCTTCTCGGAATTCTGGGCGCATGTTTACAAATTTTTAAAGGGGTTAGCCTTCTCGGAATTCTGGGCGCATTTTTCGAAATTTTCAAAGGTGTTAGCATTCTGGGAATTCTGGGCGAATTTTTCGAAATTTTCAAAGGGGTTAGCCTTCTCGGAATTCTGGGGGCATTTTTCGAAATTTTCAACGGGGTTAGCCTTCTCGGAATTCTGGGCGCATTTTTCGAAATTTTCAAAGGGGTTAGCCTTCTAGGAATTCTGGGCGAATTTTTCGAAATCTTCAAAGGGGTTAGCCTTCTCGGAATTCTGGGCGCATTTTTCGAAATTTTCAAAGGGGTTAGCCTTCTCGGAATTCTGGGCGCATTTTTCGAAATTTTCAAAGGGGTTAGCCTTCTCGGAATTCTGGGCGCATTTTTCGAAATTTTCAAAGGGGTTAGCCTTCTCGGAATTCTGGGCGCATTTTTCGAAATTTTCAAAGGGGTTAGCCTTCTCGGAATTCTGGGCGCATTTTTCGAAATTTTCAAAGGTGTTAGCCTTCTCGGAATTCTGGGCGCATTTTTCGAAATTTTCGAAGGGGTTAGCCTTCTCGGAATTCCGGGCGCATTTTTCGAAATTTTCAAAGGGGTTAGCCTTCTCGGAATTCCGGGCGCATTTTTCGAAATTTTCAAAGGGGTTAGCCTACTCGGAAATCCGGGCGCATTTTTCGATATTTTCAAAGGGGTTAGCCTTCTCGGAATTCTGGGCGCATTTTTCGAAATTTTCAAAGGGGTTAGCCTTCTCGGAATTCTGGGCGCATTTTTCGAAATTTTCAAAGGGGTTAGTCTTCTCGGAATTCTGGGCGCATTTTTCGAAATTTTCAAAGAGGTTAGCCTTCTCGGAATTCTGGGCGCATTTTTCGAAATTTTCAAAGGGGTTAGCCTTCTCGGAATTCTGGGCGCATTTTTCGAAATTTTCAAAAGGGTTAGCCTCCTCGGAATTCTGGGCGCATTTTTCGAATTTTTCAAAGGGGTTGGCGTCCTCGGAATTCTGGGCGCATTTTTCGAAATTTTCATAGGGGTTAGCCTTCTCGGAATTCTGGGCGCATGTTTACAAATTTTTAAAGGGGTTAGCCTTCTCGGAATTCTGGGCGCATTTTTCGAAATTTTCAAAGGTGTTAGCATTCTGGGAATTCTGGGCGAATTTTTCGAAATTTTCAAAGGGGTTAGCCTTCTCGGAATTCTGGGGGCATTTTTCGAAATTTTCAACGGGGTTAGCCTTCTCGGAATTCTGGGCGCATTTTTCGAAATTTTCAAAGGGGTTAGCCTTCTAGGAATTCTGGGCGAATTTTTCGAAATCTTCAAAGGGGTTAGCCTTCTCGGAATTCTGGGCGCATTTTTCGAAATTTTCAAAGGGGTTAGCCTTCTCGGAATTCTGGGCGCATTTTTCGAAATTTTCAAAGGGGTTAGCCTTCTCGGAATTCTGGGCGCATTTTTCGAAATTTTCAAAGGGGTTAAGCCTTCTCGGAATTCTGGGCACATTTTTCGAAATTTTCAAAAGGGTTAACCTTCTCGGAATTGTGGGCGCTTTTTTCGAAATTTTCAAAGGGGTTAGCCTTCTCGGAATTCGGGGCGCATTTTTCGAAATTTTCAAAGGGGTTAGCCTTCTCGGAATTCTGGGCGAATTTTTCGAAATTTTCAAAGGGGTTAGCCTTCTCCGAATTCTGGGCGCATTTCTCGAAATTTTCAAAGGGGTTAGCCTTCTCGGAATTCTGGGCGCTTTTTTCGAAATTTTCAAAGGGGTTAGCCTTCTCGGAATTCGGGGCGCATTTTTCGAAATTTTCAATGGGGTTAGCCTTCTCGGAATTCTGGGCGCATTTTTCGAAATTTTCAAAGGGGTTAGCCTTCTCGGAATTTTGGGCGCATTTTTCGAAATTTTCAAAGGGGTTAGCCTTCTCTGAATTCTGGGCGCATTTTTCGAAACTTTCAAAGGGGTTAGCCTTCTCAGAATTCTGGGCGCATTTTTCGAAATTTTGAAAGGGTTAGCCTTTTCTGAATTCTGAGCGCATTTTTCGAAATTTTCAAAGGGGTTAGCCTTCTCGGAATTCTGGGAGCATTTTTCGAAATTTTCAAAGGGGTTAGCCTTCTCGAAATTCCGGGCGCATTTTTCGAAATTTTCAAAAGGGTTAGCCTTCTCGGAATTCTAGGCGCATTTTTCGAAATTTTCAAAGGGGTTAGCCTTCTGGGAATTCTGGGCGAATTTTTGGAAATCTTCAAAGCGGTTAGCCTTCTCGGAATTCTGGGCTCATTTTTAGAAATTTTCAAAGGGGTTAGCCTTCTCGGAATTCTGGGCGCATTTTTCGAAATTTTCAAAGGGGTTAGCCTTCTCGGAATTCTGGGCGCATTTTTCGAAATTTTCAAAGGTGTTAGCCTTCTCGGAATTCTGGGCGAATTTTTCGAAATTTTCAAAGGGGTTAGCCTTCTCGGAATTCTGGGGGCATTTTTCGAAATTTTCAAAGGGGTTAGCCTTCTCGGAATTCTGGGCGCATTTTCGAAATTTTCAAAGGGGTTAGCCTTCTCGGAATTCTGGGCGCATTTTTCGAAATTTTCGAAGGGGTTAGCCTTCTCGGAATTCCGGGCGCATTTTTCGAAATTTTCAAAGGGGTTAGCCTTCTCGGAATTCCGGGCGCATTTTTCGAAATTTTCAAAGGGGTTAGCCTACTCGGAAATCCGGGCGCATTTTTCGATATTTTCAAAGGGGTTAGCCTTCTCGGAATTCTGGGCGCATTTTTCGAAATTTTCAAAGGGGTTAGCCTTCTGGGAATTCTGGGCGAATTTTTCGAAATCTTCAAAGGGGTTAGCCTTCTCGGAATTCTGGGCGCATTTTTGGAAATTTTCAAAGGGGTTAGCCTTCTCGGAATTCTGGGCGCATTTTTCGAAATTTTCAAAGTGGTTAGCATTCTCGGAATTCTGGGCGCATTTATCGAAATTTTCAATGGTGTTAGCCTTCTCGGAATTCTGGGCGAATTTTTCGAAATTTTGAAAGGGGTTAGCCTTCTCGGAATTGTGGGCGCATTTTCGAAATTTTCAAAGGGGTTAGCCTTCTCGGAATTCTGGGCGCATTTTTCGAAATTTTCAAAGGGGTTAGCCTTCTCGGAATTCTGGGCGCATTTTTCGAAATTTTCAAAGGGGTTAGCCTTCTCGGAATTCTGGGCGCATTTTTCGAAATTTTTTTAAGGGGTTAGACTTCTCGGAATTCTGGGCGCATTTTTCGAAATTTTCAAAGGGGATAGCCTTCTCGGAATTCTGGGTGAATTTTTTGAAATTTTCAAACGGGTTAGCCTTCTCGGAATTCTGGGCGCATTTTTCGAAATTTTCAAAGGGGTTAGTTTTCTGGGAATTCTGGGCGAATTTTTCGAAATCTTCAAACGGGTTAGCCTTCTCGGAATACTGGGCGCATTTTTCGAAATTTTCAAGTGGGTTAGCCTTCTCGGAATTCTGGGCGAATTTTTCGAAATTTTCAAAGGGGTTAGCTTTCTTGGAATTCTGGGTGCATTTTTCGAAATTTCCAAAGGGGTTAGCCTTCTCGGAATTCTGGGCGCATTTTTCGAAATTTTCAAAGGGGTTAGCCTTCTCGGAATTCTGGGCGCAATTTTCGAAATTTTCAAAGGGGTTAGCCTTCTCGGAATTCTGGGCGCATTTTTCGAAATTTTCAAAGGGGTTAGCCTTCTCGGAATTCTGGGCGCATTTTTCGAAATTTTCAAAGGGGTTAGCCTTCTCGGAATTCTGGGCGCATTTTTCGAAATTTTCAAAGGTGTTAGCCTTCTCGGAATTCTGGTCGAATTTTTCGAAATTTTCGGAATTCTCGGAATTCTGGGGGCATTTTTCGAAATTTTCAAAGGGGTTAGCCTTCTCGGAATTCTGGGCGCATTTTCGAAATTTTCAAAGGGGTTAGCCTTCTCGGAATTCTGGGCGCATTTTTCGAAATTTTCGAAGGGGTTAGCCTTCTCGGAATTCCGGGCGCATTTTTCGAAATTTTCAAAGGGGTTAGCCTTCTCGGAATTCCGGGCGCATTTTTCGAAATTTTCAAAGGGGTTAGCCTACTCGGAAATCCGGGCGCATTTTTCGATATTTTCAAAGGGGTTAGCCTTCTCGGAATTCTGGGCGCATTTTTCGAAATTTTCAAAGGGGTTAGCCTTCTCGGAATTCTGGGCGCATTTTTCGAAATTTTCAAAGGGGTTAGTCTTCTCGGAATTCTGGGCGCATTTTTCGAAATTTTCAAAGAGGTTAGCCTTCTCGGAATTCTGGGCGCATTTTTCGAAATTTTCAAAGGGGTTAGCCTTCTCGGAATTCTGGGCGCATTTTTCGAAATTTTCAAAAGGGTTAGCCTCCTCGGAATTCTGGGCGCATTTTTCGAATTTTTCAAAGGGGTTGGCGTCCTCGGAATTCTGGGCGCATTTTTCGAAATTTTCATAGGGGTTAGCCTTCTCGGAATTCTGGGCGCATGTTTACAAATTTTTAAAGGGGTTAGCCTTCTCGGAATTCTGGGCGCATTTTTCGAAATTTTCAAAGGGGTTAGTCTTCTCGGAATTCTGGGCGCATTTTTCGAAATTTTCAAAGAGGTTAGCCTTCTCGGAATTCTGGGCGCATTTTTCGAAATTTTCAAAGGGGTTAGCCTTCTCGGAATTCTGGGCGCATTTTTCGAAATTTTCAAAAGGGTTAGCCTCCTCGGAATTCTGGGCGCATTTTTCGAATTTTTCAAAGGGGTTGGCGTCCTCGGAATTCTGGGCGCATTTTTCGAAATTTTCATAGGGGTTAGCCTTCTCGGAATTCTGGGCGCATGTTTACAAATTTTTAAAGGGGTTAGCCTTCTCGGAATTCTGGGCGCATTTTTCGAAATTTTCAAAGGTGTTAGCATTCTGGGAATTCTGGGCGAATTTTTCGAAATTTTCAAAGGGGTTAGCCTTCTCGGAATTCTGGGGGCATTTTTCGAAATTTTCAAAGGGGTTAGCCTTCTCGGAATTCTGGGCGCATTTTTCGAAATTTTCAAAGGGGTTAGCCTTCTAGGAATTCTGGGCGAATTTTTCGAAATCTTCAAAGGGGTTAGCCTTCTCGGAATTCTGGGCGCATTTTTCGAAATTTTCAAAGGGGTTAGCCTTCTCGTAATTCTGGGCGCATTTTTCGAAATTTTCAAAGGGGTTAGCCTTCTCGGAATTCTGGGCGCATTTTTCGAAATTTTCAAAGGGGTTAAGCCTTCTCGGAATTCTGGGCGCATTTTTCGAAATTTTCAAAGGGGTTAGCCTTCTCGGAATTCCGGGTGCATTTTTCGAAATTTTCAAAGGGGTTAGCCTTCTCGGAATTCCGGGTGCATTTTTCGAAATTTTCAAAGGGGTTAGCCTTCTCGGAATTCCGGGCGCATTTTTCGAAATTTTCAAAGGGGTTAGCCTTCTCGGAATTCTGGGCACATTTTTCGAAATTTTCAAAAGGGTTAACCTTCTCGGAATTCTGGGCGCTTTTTTCGAAATTTTCAAAGGGGTTAGCCTTCTCGGAATTCGGGGCGCATTTTTCGAAATTTTCAAAGGGGTTAGCCTTCTCGGAATTCTGGGCGAATTTTTCGAAATTTTCAAAGGGGTTAGCCTTCTCCGAATTCTGGGCGCATTTCTCGAAATTTTCAAAGGGGTTGGCGTCCTCGGAATTCTGGGCGCATTTTTCGAAATTTTCATAGGGGTTAGCCTTCTCGGAATTCTGGGCGCATGTTTACAAATTTTTAAAGGGGTTAGCCTTCTCGGAATTCTGGGCGCATTTTTCGAAATTTTCAAAGGTGTTAGCATTCTGGGAATTCTGGGCGAATTTTTCGAAATTTTCAAAGGGGTTAGCCTTCTCGGAATTCTGGGGGCATTTTTCGAAATTTTCAAAGGGGTTAGCCTTCTCGGAATTCTGGGCGCATTTTTCGAAATTTTCAAAGGGGTTAGCCTTCTAGGAATTCTGGGCGAATTTTTCGAAATCTTCAAAGGGGTTAGCCTTCTCGGAATTCTGGGCGCATTTTTCGAAATTTTCAAAGGGGTTAGCCTTCTCGGAATTCTGGGCGCATTTTTCGAAATTTTCAAAGGGGTTAGCCTTCTCGGAATTCTGGGCGCATTTTTCGAAATTTTCAAAGGGGTTAAGCCTTCTCGGAATTCTGGGCACATTTTTCGAAATTTTCAAAAGGGTTAACCTTCTCGGAATTGTGGGCGCTTTTTTCGAAATTTTCAAAGGGGTTAGCCTTCTCGGAATTCGGGGCGCATTTTTCGAAATTTTCAAAGGGGTTAGCCTTCTCGGAATTCTGGGCGAATTTTTCGAAATTTTCAAAGGGGTTAGCCTTCTCCGAATTCTGGGCGCATTTCTCGAAATTTTCAAAGGGGTTAGCCTTCTCGGAATTCTGGGCGCATTTTTCGAAAATTTCAAAGGGGTTAGCCTTCTCGGAATTCTGGGCGCATTTTTGGAAATTTTGAAAGGGTTAGCCTTTTCTGAATTCTGAGCGCATTTTTCGAAATTTTCAAAGGGGTTAGCCTTCTCGGAATTTTGGGCGCATTTTTCGAAAATTTCAAAGGGGTTAGCCTTCTCGGAATTCTGGGCGCATTTTTGGAAATTTTGAAAGGGTTAGCCTTTTCTGAATTCTGAGCGCATTTTTCGAAATTTTCAAAGGGGTTAGCCTTCTCGGAATTCTGGGCGCATTTTTCGAAATTTCCAAAGGGGTTAGCCTTCTCGGAATTCTGGGCGCATTTTTCGAAATTTTCAAAGGGGTTAGCCTTCTCGGAATTCTGGGCGCAATTTTCGAAATTTTCAAAGGGGTTAGCCTTCTCGGAATTCTGGGCGCATTTTTCGAAATTTTCAAAGGGGTTAGCCTTCTCGGAATTCTGGGCGCATTTTTCGAAATTTTCAAAGGGGTTAGCCTTCTCGGAATTCTGGGCGCATTTTTCGAAATTTTCAAAGGTGTTAGCCTTCTCGGAATTCTGGGCGCATTTTTCGAAATTTTCGAAGGGGTTAGCCTTCTCGGAATTCCGGGCGCATTTTTCGAAATTTTCAAAGGGGTTAGCCTTCTCGGAATTCCGGGCGCATTTTTCGAAATTTTCAAAGGGGTTAGCCTACTCGGAAATCCGGGCGCATTTTTCGATATTTTCAAAGGGGTTAGCCTTCTCGGAATTCTGGGCGCATTTTTCGAAATTTTCAAAGGGGTTAGCCTTCTCGGAATTCTGGGCGCATTTTTCGAAATTTTCAAAGGGGTTAGTCTTCTCGGAATTCTGGGCGCATTTTTCGAAATTTTCAAAGAGGTTAGCCTTCTCGGAATTCTGGGCGCATTTTTCGAAATTTTCAAAGGGGTTAGCCTTCTCGGAATTCTGGGCGCATTTTTCGAAATTTTCAAAAGGGTTAGCCTCCTCGGAATTCTGGGCGCATTTTTCGAATTTTTCAAAGGGGTTGGCGTCCTCGGAATTCTGGGCGCATTTTTCGAAATTTTCATAGGGGTTAGCCTTCTCGGAATTCTGGGCGCATGTTTACAAATTTTTAAAGGGGTTAGCCTTCTCGGAATTCTGGGCGCATTTTTCGAAATTTTCAAAGGGGTTAGCCTTCTCGGAATTCCGGGCGCATTTTTCGAAATTTTCAAAGGGGTTAGCCTACTCGGAAATCCGGGCGCATTTTTCGATATTTTCAAAGGGGTTAGCCTTCTCGGAATTCTGGGCGCATTTTTCGAAATTTTCAAAGGGGTTAGCCTTCTCGGAATTCTGGGCGCATTTTTCGAAATTTTCAAAGGGGTTAGTCTTCTCGGAATTCTGGGCGCATTTTTCGAAATTTTCAAAGAGGTTAGCCTTCTCGGAATTCTGGGCGCATTTTTCGAAATTTTCAAAGGGGTTAGCCTTCTCGGAATTCTGGGCGCATTTTTCGAAATTTTCAAAAGGGTTAGCCTCCTCGGAATTCTGGGCGCATTTTTCGAATTTTTCAAAGGGGTTGGCGTCCTCGGAATTCTGGGCGCATTTTTCGAAATTTTCATAGGGGTTAGCCTTCTCGGAATTCTGGGCGCATGTTTACAAATTTTTAAAGGGGTTAGCCTTCTCGGAATTCTGGGCGCATTTTTCGAAATTTTCAAAGGGGTTAGTCTTCTCGGAATTCTGGGCGCATTTTTCGAAATTTTCAAAGAGGTTAGCCTTCTCGGAATTCTGGGCGCATTTTTCGAAATTTTCAAAGGGGTTAGCCTTCTCGGAATTCTGGGCGCATTTTTCGAAATTTTCAAAAGGGTTAGCCTCCTCGGAATTCTGGGCGCATTTTTCGAATTTTTCAAAGGGGTTGGCGTCCTCGGAATTCTGGGCGCATTTTTCGAAATTTTCATAGGGGTTAGCCTTCTCGGAATTCTGGGCGCATGTTTACAAATTTTTAAAGGGGTTAGCCTTCTCGGAATTCTGGGCGCATTTTTCGAAATTTTCAAAGGTGTTAGCATTCTGGGAATTCTGGGCGAATTTTTCGAAATTTTCAAAGGGGTTAGCCTTCTCGGAATTCTGGGGGCATTTTTCGAAATTTTCAAAGGGGTTAGCCTTCTCGGAATTCTGGGCGCATTTTTCGAAATTTTCAAAGGGGTTAGCCTTCTAGGAATTCTGGGCGAATTTTTCGAAATCTTCAAAGGGGTTAGCCTTCTCGGAATTCTGGGCGCATTTTTCGAAATTTTCAAAGGGGTTAGCCTTCTCGTAATTCTGGGCGCATTTTTCGAAATTTTCAAAGGGGTTAGCCTTCTCGGAATTCTGGGCGCATTTTTCGAAATTTTCAAAGGGGTTAAGCCTTCTCGGAATTCTGGGCGCATTTTTCGAAATTTTCAAAGGGGTTAGCCTTCTCGGAATTCCGGGTGCATTTTTCGAAATTTTCAAAGGGGTTAGCCTTCTCGGAATTCCGGGCGCATTTTTCGAAATTTTCAAAGGGGTTAGCCTTCTCGGAATTCTGGGCACATTTTTCGAAATTTTCAAAAGGGTTAACCTTCTCGGAATTCTGGGCGCTTTTTTCGAAATTTTCAAAGGGGTTAGCCTTCTCGGAATTCGGGGCGCATTTTTCGAAATTTTCAAAGGGGTTAGCCTTCTCGGAATTCTGGGCGAATTTTTCGAAATTTTCAAAGGGGTTAGCCTTCTCCGAATTCTGGGCGCATTTCTCGAAATTTTCAAAGGGGTTGGCGTCCTCGGAATTCTGGGCGCATTTTTCGAAATTTTCATAGGGGTTAGCCTTCTCGGAATTCTGGGCGCATGTTTACAAATTTTTAAAGGGGTTAGCCTTCTCGGAATTCTGGGCGCATTTTTCGAAATTTTCAAAGGTGTTAGCATTCTGGGAATTCTGGGCGAATTTTTCGAAATTTTCAAAGGGGTTAGCCTTCTCGGAATTCTGGGGGCATTTTTCGAAATTTTCAAAGGGGTTAGCCTTCTCGGAATTCTGGGCGCATTTTTCGAAATTTTCAAAGGGGTTAGCCTTCTAGGAATTCTGGGCGAATTTTTCGAAATCTTCAAAGGGGTTAGCCTTCTCGGAATTCTGGGCGCATTTTTCGAAATTTTCAAAGGGGTTAGCCTTCTCGGAATTCTGGGCGCATTTTTCGAAATTTTCAAAGGGGTTAGCCTTCTCGGAATTCTGGGCGCATTTTTCGAAATTTTCAAAGGGGTTAAGCCTTCTCGGAATTCTGGGCACATTTTTCGAAATTTTCAAAATGGTTAACCTTCTCGGAATTGTGGGCGCTTTTTTCGAAATTTTCAAAGGGGTTAGCCTTCTCGGAATTCGGGGCGCATTTTTCGAAATTTTCAAAGGGGTTAGCCTTCTCGGAATTCTGGGCGAATTTTTCGAAATTTTCAAAGGGGTTAGCCTTCTCGGAATTCTGGGGGCATTTTTCGAAATTTTCAAAGGGGTTAGCCTTCTCGGAATTCTGGGCGCATTTTCGAAATTTTCAAAGGGGTTAGCCTTCTCGGAATTCTGGGCGCATTTTTCGAAATTTTCGAAGGGGTTAGCCTTCTCGGAATTCCGGGCGCATTTTTCGAAATTTTCAAAGGGGTTAGCCTTCTCGGAATTCCGGGCGCATTTTTCGAAATTTTCAAAGGGGTTAGCCTACTCGGAAATCCGGGCGCATTTTTCGATATTTTCAAAGGGGTTAGCCTTCTCGGAATTCTGGGCGCATTTTTCGAAATTTTCAAAGGGGTTAGCCTTCTGGGAATTCTGGGCGAATTTTTCGAAATCTTCAAAGGGGTTAGCCTTCTCGGAATTCTGGGCGCATTTTTGGAAATTTTCAAAGGGGTTAGCCTTCTCGGAATTCTGGGCGCATTTTTCGAAATTTTCAAAGTGGTTAGCATTCTCGGAATTCTGGGCGCATTTATCGAAATTTTCAATGGTGTTAGCCTTCTCGGAATTCTGGGCGAATTTTTCGAAATTTTGAAAGGGGTTAGCCTTCTCGGAATTGTGGGCGCATTTTCGAAATTTTCAAAGGGGTTAGCCTTCTCGGAATTCTGGGCGCATTTTTCGAAATTTTCAAAGGGGTTAGCCTTCTCGGAATTCTGGGCGCATTTTTCGAAATTTTCAAAGGGGTTAGCCTTCTCGGAATTCTGGGCGCATTTTTCGAAATTTTTTTAAGGGGTTAGACTTCTCGGAATTCTGGGCGCATTTTTCGAAATTTTCAAAGGGGATAGCCTTCTCGGAATTCTGGGTGAATTTTTTGAAATTTTCAAACGGGTTAGCCTTCTCGGAATTCTGGGCGCATTTTTCGAAATTTTCAAAGGGGTTAGTTTTCTGGGAATTCTGGGCGAATTTTTCGAAATCTTCAAACGGGTTAGCCTTCTCGGAATACTGGGCGCATTTTTCGAAATTTTCAAGTGGGTTAGCCTTCTCGGAATTCTGGGCGAATTTTTCGAAATTTTCAAAGGGGTTAGCTTTCTTGGAATTCTGGGTGCATTTTTCGAAATTTCCAAAGGGGTTAGCCTTCTCGGAATTCTGGGCGCATTTTTCGAAATTTTCAAAGGGGTTAGCCTTCTCGGAATTCTGGGCGCAATTTTCGAAATTTTCAAAGGGGTTAGCCTTCTCGGAATTCTGGGCGCATTTTTCGAAATTTTCAAAGGGGTTAGCCTTCTCGGAATTCTGGGCGCATTTTTCGAAATTTTCAAAGGGGTTAGCCTTCTCGGAATTCTGGGCGCATTTTTCGAAATTTTCAAAGGTGTTAGCCTTCTCGGAATTCTGGGCGAATTTTTCGAAATTTTCAAAGGGGTTAGCCTTCTCGGAATTCTGGGGGCATTTTTCGAAATTTTCAAAGGGGTTAGCCTTCTCGGAATTCTGGGCGCATTTTCGAAATTTTCAAAGGGGTTAGCCTTCTCGGAATTCTGGGCGCATTTTTCGAAATTTTCGAAGGGGTTAGCCTTCTCGGAATTCCGGGCGCATTTTTCGAAATTTTCAAAGGGGTTAGCCTTCTCGGAATTCCGGGCGCATTTTTCGAAATTTTCAAAGGGGTTAGCCTACTCGGAAATCCGGGCGCATTTTTCGATATTTTCAAAGGGGTTAGCCTTCTCGGAATTCTGGGCGCATTTTTCGAAATTTTCAAAGGGGTTAGCCTTCTCGGAATTCTGGGCGCATTTTTCGAAATTTTCAAAGGGGTTAGTCTTCTCGGAATTCTGGGCGCATTTTTCGAAATTTTCAAAGAGGTTAGCCTTCTCGGAATTCTGGGCGCATTTTTCGAAATTTTCAAAGGGGTTAGCCTTCTCGGAATTCTGGGCGCATTTTTCGAAATTTTCAAAAGGGTTAGCCTCCTCGGAATTCTGGGCGCATTTTTCGAATTTTTCAAAGGGGTTGGCGTCCTCGGAATTCTGGGCGCATTTTTCGAAATTTTCATAGGGGTTAGCCTTCTCGGAATTCTGGGCGCATGTTTACAAATTTTTAAAGGGGTTAGCCTTCTCGGAATTCTGGGCGCATTTTTCGAAATTTTCAAAGGGGTTAGTCTTCTCGGAATTCTGGGCGCATTTTTCGAAATTTTCAAAGAGGTTAGCCTTCTCGGAATTCTGGGCGCATTTTTCGAAATTTTCAAAGGGGTTAGCCTTCTCGGAATTCTGGGCGCATTTTTCGAAATTTTCAAAAGGGTTAGCCTCCTCGGAATTCTGGGCGCATTTTTCGAATTTTTCAAAGGGGTTGGCGTCCTCGGAATTCTGGGCGCATTTTTCGAAATTTTCATAGGGGTTAGCCTTCTCGGAATTCTGGGCGCATGTTTACAAATTTTTAAAGGGGTTAGCCTTCTCGGAATTCTGGGCGCATTTTTCGAAATTTTCAAAGGTGTTAGCATTCTGGGAATTCTGGGCGAATTTTTCGAAATTTTCAAAGGGATTAGCCTTCTCGGAATTCTGGGGGCATTTTTCGAAATTTTCAAAGGGGTTAGCCTTCTCGGAATTCTGGGCGCATTTTTCGAAATTTTCAAAGGGGTTAGCCTTCTAGGAATTCTGGGCGAATTTTTCGAAATCTTCAAAGGGGTTAGCCTTCTCGGAATTCTGGGCGCATTTTTCGAAATTTTCAAAGGGGTTAGCCTTCTCGTAATTCTGGGCGCATTTTTCGAAATTTTCAAAGGGGTTAGCCTTCTCGGAATTCTGGGGGCATTTTTCGAAATTTTCAAAGGGGTTAAGCCTTCTCGGAATTCTGGGCGCATTTTTCGAAATTTTCAAAGGGGTTAGCCTTCTCGGAATTCCGGGTGCATTTTTCGAAATTTTCAAAGGGGTTAGCCTTCTCGGAATTCCGGGCGCATTTTTCGAAATTTTCAAAGGGGTTAGCCTTCTCGGAATTCTGGGCACATTTTTCGAAATTTTCAAAAGGGTTAACCTTCTCGGAATTCTGGGCGCTTTTTTCGAAATTTTCAAAGGGGTTAGCCTTCTCGGAATTCGGGGCGCATTTTTCGAAATTTTCAAAGGGGTTAGCCTTCTCGGAATTCTGGGCGAATTTTTCGAAATTTTCAAAGGGGTTAGCCTTCTCCGAATTCTGGGCGCATTTCTCGAAATTTTCAAAGGGGTTGGCGTCCTCGGAATTCTGGGCGCATTTTTCGAAATTTTCATAGGGGTTAGCCTTCTCGGAATTCTGGGCGCATGTTTACAAATTTTTAAAGGGGTTAGCCTTCTCGGAATTCTGGGCGCATTTTTCGAAATTTTCAAAGGTGTTAGCATTCTGGGAATTCTGGGCGAATTTTTCGAAATTTTCAAAGG
The DNA here is from genome assembly GCA_964059195.1 of Ectobius pallidus. NCBI lineage: Eukaryota > Metazoa > Arthropoda > Insecta > Blattodea > Ectobiidae > Ectobius > Ectobius pallidus. The sequence goes on along the minus strand of CAXKWD010000008.1, from coordinate 120,153,597 downwards.
GGTTAGCCTTCTCGGAATTCTGGGGGCATTTTTCGAAATTTTCAAAGGGGTTAGCCTTCTCGGAATTCTGGGCGCATTTTTCGAAATTTTCAAAGGGGTTAGCCTTCTAGGAATTCTGGGCGAATTTTTCGAAATCTTCAAAGGGGTTAGCCTTCTCGGAATTCTGGGCGCATTTTTCGAAATTTTCAAAGGGGTTAGCCTTCTCGGAATTCTGGGCGCATTTTTCGAAATTTTCAAAGGGGTTAGCCTTCTCGGAATTCTGGGCGCATTTTTCGAAATTTTCAAAGGGGTTAAGCCTTCTCGGAATTCTGGGCACATTTTTCGAAATTTTCAAAAGGGTTAACCTTCTCGGAATTGTGGGCGCTTTTTTCGAAATTTTCAAAGGGGTTAGCCTTCTCGGAATTCGGGGCGCATTTTTCGAAATTTTCAAAGGGGTTAGCCTTCTCGGAATTCTGGGCGAATTTTTCGAAATTTTCAAAGGGGTTAGCCTTCTCCGAATTCTGGGCGCATTTCTCGAAATTTTCAAAGGGGTTAGCCTTCTCGGAATTCTGGGCGCATTTTTCGAAAATTTCAAAGGGGTTAGCCTTCTCGGAATTCTGGGCGCATTTTTGGAAATTTTGAAAGGGTTAGCCTTTTCTGAATTCTGAGCGCATTTTTCGAAATTTTCAAAGGGGTTAGCCTTCTCGGAATTTTGGGCGCATTTTTCGAAAATTTCAAAGGGGTTAGCCTTCTCGGAATTCTGGGCGCATTTTTGGAAATTTTGAAAGGGTTAGCCTTTTCTGAATTCTGAGCGCATTTTTCGAAATTTTCAAAGGGGTTAGCCTTCTCGGAATTCTGGGCGCATTTTTCGAAATTTCCAAAGGGGTTAGCCTTCTCGGAATTCTGGGCGCATTTTTCGAAATTTTCAAAGGGGTTAGCCTTCTCGGAATTCTGGGCGCAATTTTCGAAATTTTCAAAGGGGTTAGCCTTCTCGGAATTCTGGGCGCATTTTTCGAAATTTTCAAAGGGGTTAGCCTTCTCGGAATTCTGGGCGCATTTTTCGAAATTTTCAAAGGGGTTAGCCTTCTCGGAATTCTGGGCGCATTTTTCGAAATTTTCAAAGGTGTTAGCCTTCTCGGAATTCTGGGCGCATTTTTCGAAATTTTCGAAGGGGTTAGCCTTCTCGGAATTCCGGGCGCATTTTTCGAAATTTTCAAAGGGGTTAGCCTTCTCGGAATTCCGGGCGCATTTTTCGAAATTTTCAAAGGGGTTAGCCTACTCGGAAATCCGGGCGCATTTTTCGATATTTTCAAAGGGGTTAGCCTTCTCGGAATTCTGGGCGCATTTTTCGAAATTTTCAAAGGGGTTAGCCTTCTCGGAATTCTGGGCGCATTTTTCGAAATTTTCAAAGGGGTTAGTCTTCTCGGAATTCTGGGCGCATTTTTCGAAATTTTCAAAGAGGTTAGCCTTCTCGGAATTCTGGGCGCATTTTTCGAAATTTTCAAAGGGGTTAGCCTTCTCGGAATTCTGGGCGCATTTTTCGAAATTTTCAAAAGGGTTAGCCTCCTCGGAATTCTGGGCGCATTTTTCGAATTTTTCAAAGGGGTTGGCGTCCTCGGAATTCTGGGCGCATTTTTCGAAATTTTCATAGGGGTTAGCCTTCTCGGAATTCTGGGCGCATGTTTACAAATTTTTAAAGGGGTTAGCCTTCTCGGAATTCTGGGCGCATTTTTCGAAATTTTCAAAGGGGTTAGCCTTCTCGGAATTCCGGGCGCATTTTTCGAAATTTTCAAAGGGGTTAGCCTACTCGGAAATCCGGGCGCATTTTTCGATATTTTCAAAGGGGTTAGCCTTCTCGGAATTCTGGGCGCATTTTTCGAAATTTTCAAAGGGGTTAGCCTTCTCGGAATTCTGGGCGCATTTTTCGAAATTTTCAAAGGGGTTAGTCTTCTCGGAATTCTGGGCGCATTTTTCGAAATTTTCAAAGAGGTTAGCCTTCTCGGAATTCTGGGCGCATTTTTCGAAATTTTCAAAGGGGTTAGCCTTCTCGGAATTCTGGGCGCATTTTTCGAAATTTTCAAAAGGGTTAGCCTCCTCGGAATTCTGGGCGCATTTTTCGAATTTTTCAAAGGGGTTGGCGTCCTCGGAATTCTGGGCGCATTTTTCGAAATTTTCATAGGGGTTAGCCTTCTCGGAATTCTGGGCGCATGTTTACAAATTTTTAAAGGGGTTAGCCTTCTCGGAATTCTGGGCGCATTTTTCGAAATTTTCAAAGGGGTTAGTCTTCTCGGAATTCTGGGCGCATTTTTCGAAATTTTCAAAGAGGTTAGCCTTCTCGGAATTCTGGGCGCATTTTTCGAAATTTTCAAAGGGGTTAGCCTTCTCGGAATTCTGGGCGCATTTTTCGAAATTTTCAAAAGGGTTAGCCTCCTCGGAATTCTGGGCGCATTTTTCGAATTTTTCAAAGGGGTTGGCGTCCTCGGAATTCTGGGCGCATTTTTCGAAATTTTCATAGGGGTTAGCCTTCTCGGAATTCTGGGCGCATGTTTACAAATTTTTAAAGGGGTTAGCCTTCTCGGAATTCTGGGCGCATTTTTCGAAATTTTCAAAGGTGTTAGCATTCTGGGAATTCTGGGCGAATTTTTCGAAATTTTCAAAGGGGTTAGCCTTCTCGGAATTCTGGGGGCATTTTTCGAAATTTTCAAAGGGGTTAGCCTTCTCGGAATTCTGGGCGCATTTTTCGAAATTTTCAAAGGGGTTAGCCTTCTAGGAATTCTGGGCGAATTTTTCGAAATCTTCAAAGGGGTTAGCCTTCTCGGAATTCTGGGCGCATTTTTCGAAATTTTCAAAGGGGTTAGCCTTCTCGTAATTCTGGGCGCATTTTTCGAAATTTTCAAAGGGGTTAGCCTTCTCGGAATTCTGGGCGCATTTTTCGAAATTTTCAAAGGGGTTAAGCCTTCTCGGAATTCTGGGCGCATTTTTCGAAATTTTCAAAGGGGTTAGCCTTCTCGGAATTCCGGGTGCATTTTTCGAAATTTTCAAAGGGGTTAGCCTTCTCGGAATTCCGGGCGCATTTTTCGAAATTTTCAAAGGGGTTAGCCTTCTCGGAATTCTGGGCACATTTTTCGAAATTTTCAAAAGGGTTAACCTTCTCGGAATTCTGGGCGCTTTTTTCGAAATTTTCAAAGGGGTTAGCCTTCTCGGAATTCGGGGCGCATTTTTCGAAATTTTCAAAGGGGTTAGCCTTCTCGGAATTCTGGGCGAATTTTTCGAAATTTTCAAAGGGGTTAGCCTTCTCCGAATTCTGGGCGCATTTCTCGAAATTTTCAAAGGGGTTGGCGTCCTCGGAATTCTGGGCGCATTTTTCGAAATTTTCATAGGGGTTAGCCTTCTCGGAATTCTGGGCGCATGTTTACAAATTTTTAAAGGGGTTAGCCTTCTCGGAATTCTGGGCGCATTTTTCGAAATTTTCAAAGGTGTTAGCATTCTGGGAATTCTGGGCGAATTTTTCGAAATTTTCAAAGGGGTTAGCCTTCTCGGAATTCTGGGGGCATTTTTCGAAATTTTCAAAGGGGTTAGCCTTCTCGGAATTCTGGGCGCATTTTTCGAAATTTTCAAAGGGGTTAGCCTTCTAGGAATTCTGGGCGAATTTTTCGAAATCTTCAAAGGGGTTAGCCTTCTCGGAATTCTGGGCGCATTTTTCGAAATTTTCAAAGGGGTTAGCCTTCTCGGAATTCTGGGCGCATTTTTCGAAATTTTCAAAGGGGTTAGCCTTCTCGGAATTCTGGGCGCATTTTTCGAAATTTTCAAAGGGGTTAAGCCTTCTCGGAATTCTGGGCACATTTTTCGAAATTTTCAAAATGGTTAACCTTCTCGGAATTGTGGGCGCTTTTTTCGAAATTTTCAAAGGGGTTAGCCTTCTCGGAATTCGGGGCGCATTTTTCGAAATTTTCAAAGGGGTTAGCCTTCTCGGAATTCTGGGCGAATTTTTCGAAATTTTCAAAGGGGTTAGCCTTCTCCGAATTCTGGGCGCATTTCTCGAAATTTTCAAAGGGGTTAGCCTTCTCGGAATTCTGGGCGCATTTTTCGAAAATTTCAAAGGGGTTAGCCTTCTCGGAATTCTGGGCGCATTTTTGGAAATTTTGAAAGGGTTAGCCTTTTCTGAATTCTGAGCGCATTTTTCGAAATTTTCAAAGGGGTTAGCCTTCTCGGAATTCTGGGCGCATTTTTCGAAAATTTCAAAGGGGTTAGCCTTCTCGGAATTCTGGGCGCATTTTTGGAAATTTTGAAAGGGTTAGCCTTTTCTGAATTCTGAGCGCATTTTTCGAAATTTTCAAAGGGGTTAGCCTTCTCGGAATTCTGGGCGCATTTTTCGAAATTTCCAAAGGGGTTAGCCTTCTCGGAATTCTGGGCGCATTTTTCGAAATTTTCAAAGGGGTTAGCCTTCTCGGAATTCTGGGCGCAATTTTCGAAATTTTCAAAGGGGTTAGCCTTCTCGGAATTCTGGGCGCATTTTTCGAAATTTTCAAAGGGGTTAGCCTTCTCGGAATTCTGGGCGCATTTTTCGAAATTTTCAAAGGGGTTAGCCTTCTCGGAATTCTGGGCGCATTTTTCGAAATTTTCAAAGGTGTTAGCCTTCTCGGAATTCTGGGCGCATTTTTCGAAATTTTCGAAGGGGTTAGCCTTCTCGGAATTCCGGGCGCATTTTTCGAAATTTTCAAAGGGGTTAGCCTTCTCGGAATTCCGGGCGCATTTTTCGAAATTTTCAAAGGGGTTAGCCTACTCGGAAATCCGGGCGCATTTTTCGATATTTTCAAAGGGGTTAGCCTTCTCGGAATTCTGGGCGCATTTTTCGAAATTTTCAAAGGGGTTAGTCTTCTCGGAATTCTGGGCGCATTTTTCGAAATTTTCAAAGAGGTTAGCCTTCTCGGAATTCTGGGCGCATTTTTCGAAATTTTCAAAGGGGTTAGCCTTCTCGGAATTCTGGGCGCATTTTTCGAAATTTTCAAAAGGGTTAGCCTCCTCGGAATTCTGGGCGCATTTTTCGAATTTTTCAAAGGGGTTGGCGTCCTCGGAATTCTGGGCGCATTTTTCGAAATTTTCATAGGGGTTAGCCTTCTCGGAATTCTGGGCGCATGTTTACAAATTTTTAAAGGGGTTAGCCTTCTCGGAATTCTGGGCGCATTTTTCGAAATTTTCAAAGGTGTTAGCATTCTGGGAATTCTGGGCGAATTTTTCGAAATTTTCAAAGGGGTTAGCCTTCTCGGAATTCTGGGGGCATTTTTCGAAATTTTCAAAGGGGTTAGCCTTCTCGGAATTCTGGGCGCATTTTTCGAAATTTTCAAAGGGGTTAGCCTTCTAGGAATTCTGGGCGAATTTTTCGAAATCTTCAAAGGGGTTAGCCTTCTCGGAATTCTGGGCGCATTTTTCGAAATTTTCAAAGGGGTTAGCCTTCTCGGAATTCTGGGCGCATTTTTCGAAATTTTCAAAGGGGTTAGCCTTCTCGGAATTCTGGGCACATTTTTCGAAATTTTCAAAAGGGTTAACCTTCTCGGAATTGTGGGCGCTTTTTTCGAAATTTTCAAAGGGGTTAGCCTTCTCGGAATTCGGGGCGCATTTTTCGAAATTTTCAAAGGGGTTAGCCTTCTCGGAATTCTGGGCGAATTTTTCGAAATTTTCAAAGGGGTTAGCCTTCTCCGAATTCTGGGCGCATTTCTCGAAATTTTCAAAGGGGTTAGCCTTCTCGGAATTCTGGGCGCATTTTTCGAAAATTTCAAAGGGGTTAGCCTTCTCGGAATTCTGGGCGCATTTTTGGAAATTTTGAAAGGGTTAGCCTTTTCTGAATTCTGAGCGCATTTTTCGAAATTTTCAAAGGGGTTAGCCTTCTCGGAATTCTGGGCGCATTTTTCGAAATTTTCAAAGGGGTTAGCCTTCTCGGAATTCCGGGTGCATTTTTCGAAATTTTCAAAGGGGTTAGCCTTCTCGGAATTCCGGGCGCATTTTTCGAAATTTTCAAAGGGGTTAGCCTTCTCGGAATTCCGGGCGCATTTTTCGAAATTTTCAAAGGGGTTAGCCTTCTCGGAATTCTGGGCACATTTTTCGAAATTTTCAAAAGGGTTAACCTTCTCGGAATTCTGGGCGCTTTTTTCGAAATTTTCAAAGGGGTTAGCCTTCTCGGAATTCGGGGCGCATTTTTCGAAATTTTCAATGGGGTTAGCCTTCTCGGAATTCTGGGCGCATTTTTCGAAATTTTCAAAGGGGTTAGCCTTCTCGGAATTTGGGCGCATTTTTCGAAATTTTCAAAGGGGTTAGCCTTCTCGGAATTCTGGGCGCATTTTTCGAAACTTTCAAAGGGGTTAGCCTTCTCAGAATTCTGGGCGCATTTTTCGAAATTTTGAAAGGGTTAGCCTTTTCTGAATTCTGAGCGCATTTTTCGAAATTTTCAAAGGGGTTAGCCTTCTCGGAATTCTGGGAGCATTTTTCGAAATTTTCAAAGGGGTTAGCCTTCTCGAAATTCCGGGCGCATTTTTCGAAATTTTCAAAAGGGTTAGCCTTCTCGGAATTCTAGGCGCATTTTTCGAAATTTTCAAAGGGGTTAGCCTTCTGGGAATTCTGGGCGAATTTTTGGAAATCTTCAAAGCGGTTAGCCTTCTCGGAATTCTGGGCTCATTTTTAGAAATTTTCAAAGGGGTTAGCCTTCTCGGAATTCTGGGCGCATTTTTCGAAATTTTCAAAGGGGTTAGCCTTCTCGGAATTCTGGGCGCATTTTTCGAAATTTTCAAAGGTGTTAGCCTTCTCGGAATTCTGGGCGAATTCTTCGAAATTTTCAAAGGGGTTAGCCTTCTCGGAATTCTGGGGGCATTTTTCGAAATTTTCAAAGGGGTTAGCCTTCTCGGAATTCTGGGCGCATTTTCGAAATTTTCAAAGGGGTTAGCCTTCTCGGAATTCTGGGCGCATTTTTCGAAATTTTCGAAGGGGTTAGCCTTCTCGGAATTCCGGGCGCATTTTTCGAAATTTTCAAAGGGGTTAGCCTTCTCGGAATTCCGGGCGCATTTTTCGAAATTTTCAAAGGGGTTAGCCTACTCGGAAATCCGGGCGCATTTTTCGATATTTTCAAAGGGGTTAGCCTTCTCGGAATTCTGGGCGCATTTTTCGAAATTTTCAAAGGGGTTAGCCTTCTGGGAATTCTGGGCGAATTTTTCGAAATCTTCAAAGGGGTTAGCCTTCTCGGAATTCTGGGCGCATTTTTGGAAATTTTCAAAGGGGTTAGCCTTCTCGGAATTCTGGGCGCATTTTTCGAAATTTTCAAAGTGGTTAGCATTCTCGGAATTCTGGGCGCATTTATCGAAATTTTCAATGGTGTTAGCCTTCTCGGAATTCTGGGCGAATTTTTCGAAATTTTGAAAGGGGTTAGCCTTCTCGGAACTGTGGGCGCATTTTCGAAATTTTCAAAGGGGTTAGCCTTCTCGGAATTCTGGGCGCATTTTTCGAAATTTTCAAAGGGGTTAGCCTTCTCGGAATTCTGGGCGCATTTTTCGAAATTTTCAAAGGGGTTAGCCTTCTCGGAATTCTGGGCGCATTTTTCGAAATTTTTTTAAGGGGTTAGACTTCTCGGAATTCTGGGCGCATTTTTCGAAATTTTCAAAGGGGATAGCCTTCTCGGAATTCTGGGTGAATTTTTTGAAATTTTCAAACGGGTTAGCCTTCTCGGAATTCTGGGCGCATTTTTCGAAATTTTCAAAGGGGTTAGTTTTCTGGGAATTCTGGGCGAATTTTTCGAAATCTTCAAACGGGTTAGCCTTCTCGGAATACTGGGCGCATTTTTCGAAATTTTCAAGTGGGTTAGCCTTCTCGGAATTCTGGGCGAATTTTTCGAAATTTTCAAAGGGGTTAGCTTTCTTGGAATTCTGGGTGCATTTTTCGAAATTTTCAAAGGGGTTAGCCTTCTCGGAATTCGGGGCGCATTTTTCGAAATTTTCAAAGGGGTTAGCCTTCTCGGAATTCTGGGCGAATTTTTCGAAATTTTCAAAGGGGTTAGCCTTCTCCGAATTCTGGGCGCATTTCTCGAAATTTTCAAAGGGGTTAGCCTTCTCGGAATTCTGGGCGCATTTTTCGAAAATTTCAAAGGGGTTAGCCTTCTCGGAATTCTGGGCGCATTTTTGGAAATTTTGAAAGGGTTAGCCTTTTCTGAATTCTGAGCGCATTTTTCGAAATTTTCAAAGGGGTTAGCCTTCTCGGAATTCTGGGCGCATTTTTCGAAATTTTCAAAGGGGTTAGCCTTCTCGGAATTCCGGGTGCATTTTTCGAAATTTTCAAAGGGTTTAGCCTTCTCGGAATTCCGGGCGCATTTTTCGAAATTTTCAAAGGGGTTAGCCTTCTCGGAATTCCGGGCGCATTTTTCGAAATTTTCAAAGGGGTTAGCCTTCTCGGAATTCTGGGCACATTTTTCGAAATTTTCAAAAGGGTTAACCTTCTCGGAATTCTGGGCGCTTTTTTCGAAATTTTCAAAGGGGTTAGCCTTCTCGGAATTCGGGGCGCATTTTTCGAAATTTTCAATGGGGTTAGCCTTCTCGGAATTCTGGGCGCATTTTTCGAAATTTTCAAAGGGGTTAGCCTTCTCGGAATTTGGGCGCATTTTTCGAAATTTTCAAAGGGGTTAGCCTTCTCGGAATTCTGGGCGCATTTTTCGAAACTTTCAAAGGGGTTAGCCTTCTCAGAATTCTGGGCGCATTTTTCGAAATTTTGAAAGGGTTAGCCTTTTCTGAATTCTGAGCGCATTTTTCGAAATTTTCAAAGGGGTTAGCCTTCTCGGAATTCTGGGAGCATTTTTCGAAATTTTCAAAGGGGTTAGCCTTCTCGAAATTCCGGGCGCATTTTTCGAAATTTTCAAAAGGGTTAGCCTTCTCGGAATTCTAGGCGCATTTTTCGAAATTTTCAAAGGGGTTAGCCTTCTGGGAATTCTGGGCGAATTTTTGGAAATCTTCAAAGCGGTTAGCCTTCTCGGAATTCTGGGCTCATTTTTAGAAATTTTCAAAGGGGTTAGCCTTCTCGGAATTCTGGGCGCATTTTTCGAAATTTTCAAAGGGGTTAGCCTTCTCGGAATTCTGGGCGCATTTTTCGAAATTTTCAAAGGTGTTAGCCTTCTCGGAATTCTGGGCGAATTCTTCGAAATTTTCAAAGGGGTTAGCCTTCTCGGAATTCTGGGGGCATTTTTCGAAATTTTCAAAGGGGTTAGCCTTCTCGGAATTCTGGGCGCATTTTCGAAATTTTCAAAGGGGTTAGCCTTCTCGGAATTCTGGGCGCATTTTTCGAAATTTTCGAAGGGGTTAGCCTTCTCGGAATTCCGGGCGCATTTTTCGAAATTTTCAAAGGGGTTAGCCTTCTCGGAATTCCGGGCGCATTTTTCGAAATTTTCAAAGGGGTTAGCCTACTCGGAAATCCGGGCGCATTTTTCGATATTTTCAAAGGGGTTAGCCTTCTCGGAATTCTGGGCGCATTTTTCGAAATTTTCAAAGGGGTTAGCCTTCTGGGAATTCTGGGCGAATTTTTCGAAATCTTCAAAGGGGTTAGCCTTCTCGGAATTCTGGGCGCATTTTTGGAAATTTTCAAAGGGGTTAGCCTTCTCGGAATTCTGGGCGCATTTTTCGAAATTTTCAAAGTGGTTAGCATTCTCGGAATTCTGGGCGCATTTATCGAAATTTTCAATGGTGTTAGCCTTCTCGGAATTCTGGGCGAATTTTTCGAAATTTTGAAAGGGGTTAGCCTTCTCGGAATTGTGGGCGCATTTTCGAAATTTTCAAAGGGGTTAGCCTTCTCGGAATTCTGGGCGCATTTTTCGAAATTTTCAAAGGGGTTAGCCTTCTCGGAATTCTGGGCGCATTTTTCGAAATTTTCAAAGGGGTTAGCCTTCTCGGAATTCTGGGCGCATTTTTCGAAATTTTTTTAAGGGGTTAGACTTCTCGGAATTCTGGGCGCATTTTTCGAAATTTTCAAAGGGGATAGCCTTCTCGGAATTCTGGGTGAATTTTTTGAAATTTTCAAACGGGTTAGCCTTCTCGGAATTCTGGGCGCATTTTTCGAAATTTTCAAAGGGGTTAGTTTTCTGGGAATTCTGGGCGAATTTTTCGAAATCTTCAAACGGGTTAGCCTTCTCGGAATACTGGGCGCATTTTTCGAAATTTTCAAGTGGGTTAGCCTTCTCGGAATTCTGGGCGAATTTTTCGAAATTTTCAAAGGGGTTAGCTTTCTTGGAATTCTGGGTGCATTTTTCGAAATTTCCAAAGGGGTTAGCCTTCTCGGAATTCTGGGCGCATTTTTCGAAATTTTCAAAGGGGTTAGCCTTCTCGGAATTCTGGGCGCATTTTTCGAAATTTTCAAAAGGGTTAGCCTCCTCGGAATTCTGGGCGCATTTTTCGAATTTTTCAAAGGGGTTGGCGTCCTCGGAATTCTGGGCGCATTTTTCGAAATTTTCATAGGGGTTAGCCTTCTCGGAATTCTGGGCGCATGTTTACAAATTTTTAAAGGGGTTAGCCTTCTCGGAATTCTGGGCGCATTTTTCGAAATTTTCAAAGGGGTTAGTCTTCTCGGAATTCTGGGCGCATTTTTCGAAATTTTCAAAGAGGTTAGCCTTCTCGGAATTCTGGGCGCATTTTTCGAAATTTTCAAAGGGGTTAGCCTTCTCGGAATTCTGGGCGCATTTTTCGAAATTTTCAAAAGGGTTAGCCTCCTCGGAATTCTGGGCGCATTTTTCGAATTTTTCAAAGGGGTTGGCGTCCTCGGAATTCTGGGCGCATTTTTCGAAATTTTCATAGGGGTTAGCCTTCTCGGAATTCTGGGCGCATGTTTACAAATTTTTAAAGGGGTTAGCCTTCTCGGAATTCTGGGCGCATTTTTCGAAATTTTCAAAGGTGTTAGCATTCTGGGAATTCTGGGCGAATTTTTCGAAATTTTCAAAGGGGTTAGCCTTCTCGGAATTCTGGGGGCATTTTTCGAAATTTTCAAAGGGGTTAGCCTTCTCGGAATTCTGGGCGCATTTTTCGAAATTTTCAAAGGGGTTAGCCTTCTAGGAATTCTGGGCGAATTTTTCGAAATCTTCAAAGGGGTTAGCCTTCTCGGAATTCTGGGCGCATTTTTCGAAATTTTCAAAGGGGTTAGCCTTCTCGGAATTCTGGGCGCATTTTTCGAAATTTTCAAAGGGGTTAGCCTTCTCGGAATTCTGGGCACATTTTTCGAAATTTTCAAAAGGGTTAACCTTCTCGGAATTGTGGGCGCTTTTTTCGAAATTTTCAAAGGGGTTAGCCTTCTCGGAATTCGGGGCGCATTTTTCGAAATTTTCAAAGGGGTTAGCCTTCTCGGAATTCTGGGCGAATTTTTCGAAATTTTCAAAGGGGTTAGCCTTCTCCGAATTCTGGGCGCATTTCTCGAAATTTTCAAAGGGGTTAGCCTTCTCGGAATTCTGGGCGCATTTTTCGAAAATTTCAAAGGGGTTAGCCTTCTCGGAATTCTGGGCGCATTTTTGGAAATTTTGAAAGGGTTAGCCTTTTCTGAATTCTGAGCGCATTTTTCGAAATTTTCAAAGGGGTTAGCCTTCTCGGAATTCTGGGCGCATTTTTCGAAATTTTCAAAGGGGTTAGCCTTCTCGGAATTCCGGGTGCATTTTTCGAAATTTTCAAAGGGGTTAGCCTTCTCGGAATTCCGGGCGCATTTTTCGAAATTTTCAAAGGGGTTAGCCTTCTCGGAATTCCGGGCGCATTTTTCGAAATTTTCAAAGGGGTTAGCCTTCTCGGAATTCTGGGCACATTTTTCGAAATTTTCAAAAGGGTTAACCTTCTCGGAATTCTGGGCGCTTTTTTCGAAATTTTCAAAGGGGTTAGCCTTCTCGGAATTCGGGGCGCATTTTTCGAAATTTTCAATGGGGTTAGCCTTCTCGGAATTCTGGGCGCATTTTTCGAAATTTTCAAAGGGGTTAGCCTTCTCGGAATTTGGGCGCATTTTTCGAAATTTTCAAAGGGGTTAGCCTTCTCGGAATTCTGGGCGCATTTTTCGAAACTTTCAAAGGGGTTAGCCTTCTCAGAATTCTGGGCGCATTTTTCGAAATTTTGAAAGGGTTATCCTTTTCTGAATTCTGAGCGCATTTTTCGAAATTTTCAAAGGGGTTAGCCTTCTCGGAATTCTGGGAGCATTTTTCGAAATTTTCAAAGGGGTTAGCCTTCTCGAAATTCCGGGCGCATTTTTCGAAATTTTCAAAAGGGTTAGCCTTCTCGGAATTCTAGGCGCATTTTTCGAAATTTTCAAAGGGGTTAGCCTTCTGGGAATTCTGGGCGAATTTTTGGAAATCTTCAAAGCGGTTAGCCTTCTCGGAATTCTGGGCTCATTTTTAGAAATTTTCAAAGGGGTTAGCCTTCTCGGAATTCTGGGCGCATTTTTCGAAATTTTCAAAGGGGTTAGCCTTCTCGGAATTCTGGGCGCATTTTTCGAAATTTTCAAAGGTGTTAGCCTTCTCGGAATTCTGGGCGAATTCTTCGAAATTTTCAAAGGGGTTAGCCTTCTCGGAATTCTGGGGGCATTTTTCGAAATTTTCAAAGGGGTTAGCCTTCTCGGAATTCTGGGCGCATTTTCGAAATTTTCAAAGGGGTTAGCCTTCTCGGAATTCTGGGCGCATTTTTCGAAATTTTCGAAGGGGTTAGCCTTCTCGGAATTCCGGGCGCATTTTTCGAAATTTTCAAAGGGGTTAGCCTTCTCGGAATTCCGGGCGCATTTTTCGAAATTTTCAAAGGGGTTAGCCTACTCGGAAATCCGGGCGCATTTTTCGATATTTTCAAAGGGGTTAGCCTTCTCGGAATTCTGGGCGCATTTTTCGAAATTTTCAAATTCTTCTGGGAATTCTGGGCGAATTTTTCGAAATCTTCAAAGGGGTTAGCCTTCTCGGAATTCTGGGCGCATTTTTGGAAATTTTCAAAGGGGTTAGCCTTCTCGGAATTCTGGGCGCATTTTTCGAAATTTTCAAAGTGGTTAGCATTCTCGGAATTCTGGGCGCATTTATCGAAATTTTCAATGGTGTTAGCCTTCTCGGAATTCTGGGCGAATTTTTCGAAATTTTGAAAGGGGTTAGCCTTCTCGGAATTGTGGGCGCATTTTCGAAATTTTCAAAGGGGTTAGCCTTCTCGGAATTCTGGGCGCATTTTTCGAAATTTTCAAAGGGGTTAGCCTTCTCGGAATTCTGGGCGCATTTTTCGAAATTTTCAAAGGGGTTAGCCTTCTCGGAATTCTGGGCGCATTTTTCGAAATTTTTTTAAGGGGTTAGACTTCTCGGAATTCTGGGCGCATTTTTCGAAATTTTCAAAGGGGATAGCCTTCTCGGAATTCTGGGTGAATTTTTTGAAATTTTCAAACGGGTTAGCCTTCTCGGAATTCTGGGCGCATTTTTCGAAATTTTCAAAGGGGTTAGTTTTCTGGGAATTCTGGGCGAATTTTTCGAAATCTTCAAACGGGTTAGCCTTCTCGGAATACTGGGCGCATTTTTCGAAATTTTCAAGTGGGTTAGCCTTCTCGGAATTCTGGGCGAATTTTTCGAAATTTTCAAAGGGGTTAGCTTTCTTGGAATTCTGGGTGCATTTTTCGAAATTTCCAAAGGGGTTAGCCTTCTCGGAATTCTGGGCGCATTTTTCGAAATTTTCAAAGGGGTTAGCCTTCTCGGAATTCTGGGCGCAATTTTCGAAATTTTCAAAGGGGCCTTCTCGGAATTCTGGGCGCATTTTTCGAAATTTTCAAAGGGGTTAGCCTTCTCGGAATTCTGGGCGCATTTTTCGAAATTTTCAAAGGGGTTAGCCTTCTCGGAATTCTGGGCGCATTTTTCGAAATTTTCAAAGGTGTTAGCCTTCTCGGAATTCTGGGCGAATTTTTCGAAATTTTCAAAGGGGTTAGCCTTCTCGGAATTCTGGGGGCATTTTTCGAAATTTTCAAAGGGGTTAGCCTTCTCGGAATTCTGGGCGCATTTTCGAAATTTTCAAAGGGGTTAGCCTTCTCGGAATTCTGGGCGCATTTTTCGAAATTTTCGAAGGGGTTAGCCTTCTCGGAATTCCGGGCGCATTTTTCGAAATTTTCAAAGGGGTTAGCCTTCTCGGAATTCCGGGCGCATTTTTCGAAATTTTCAAAGGGGTTAGCCTACTCGGAAATCCGGGCGCATTTTTCGATATTTTCAAAGGGGTTAGCCTTCTCGGAATTCTGGGCGCATTTTTCGAAATTTTCAAAGGGGTTAGCCTTCTCGGAATTCTGGGCGCATTTTTCGAAATTTTCAAAGGGGTTAGTCTTCTCGGAATTCTGGGCGCATTTTTCGAAATTTTCAAAGAGGTTAGCCTTCTCGGAATTCTGGGCGCATTTTTCGAAATTTTCAAAGGGGTTAGCCTTCTCGGAATTCTGGGCGCATTTTTCGAAATTTTCAAAAGGGTTAGCCTCCTCGGAATTCTGGGCGCATTTTTCGAATTTTTCAAAGGGGTTGGCGTCCTCGGAATTCTGGGCGCATTTTTCGAAATTTTCATAGGGGTTAGCCTTCTCGGAATTCTGGGCGCATGTTTACAAATTTTTAAAGGGGTTAGCCTTCTCGGAATTCTGGGCGCATTTTTCGAAATTTTCAAAGGGGTTAGTCTTCTCGGAATTCTGGGCGCATTTTTCGAAATTTTCAAAGAGGTTAGCCTTCTCGGAATTCTGGGCGCATTTTTCGAAATTTTCAAAGGGGTTAGCCTTCTCGGAATTCTGGGCGCATTTTTCGAAATTTTCAAAAGGGTTAGCCTCCACGGAATTCTGGGCGCATTTTTCGAAATTTTCAAAAGGGTTAGCCTCCTCGGAATTCTGGGCGCATTTTTCGAATTTTTCAAAGGGGTTGGCGTCCTCGGAATTCTGGGCGCATTTTTCGAAATTTTCATAGGGGTTAGCCTTCTCGGAATTCTGGGCGCATGTTTACAAATTTTTAAAGGGGTTAGCCTTCTCGGAATTCTGGGCGCATTTTTCGAAATTTTCAAAGGTGTTAGCATTCTGGGAATTCTGGGCGAATTTTTCGAAATTTTCAAAGGGGTTAGCCTTCTCGGAATTCTGGGGGCATTTTTCGAAATTTTCAAAGGGGTTAGCCTTCTCGGAATTCTGGGCGCATTTTTCGAAATTTTCAAAGGGGTTAGCCTTCTAGGAATTCTGGGCGAATTTTTCGAAATCTTCAAAGGGGTTAGCCTTCTCGGAATTCTGGGCGCATTTTTCGAAATTTTCAAAGGGGTTAGCCTTCTCGGAATTCTGGGCGCATTTTTCGAAATTTTCAAAGGGGTTAGCCTTCTCGGAATTCTGGGCACATTTTTCGAAATTTTCAAAAGGGTTAACCTTCTCGGAATTGTGGGCGCTTTTTTCGAAATTTTCAAAGGGGTTAGCCTTCTCGGAATTCGGGGCGCATTTTTCGAAATTTTCAAAGGGGTTAGCCTTCTCGGAATTCTGGGCGAATTTTTCGAAATTTTCAAAGGGGTTAGCCTTCTCCGAATTCTGGGCGCATTTCTCGAAATTTTCAAAGGGGTTAGCCTTCTCGGAATTCTGGGCGCATTTTTCGAAAATTTCAAAGGGGTTAGCCTTCTCGGAATTCTGGGCGCATTTTTGGAAATTTTGAAAGGGTTAGCCTTTTCTGAATTCTGAGCGCATTTTTCGAAATTTTCAAAGGGGTTAGCCTTCTCGGAATTCTGGGCGCATTTTTCGAAATTTTCAAAGGGGTTAGCCTTCTCGGAATTCCGGGTGCATTTTTCGAAATTTTCAAAGGGGTTAGCCTTCTCGGAATTCCGGGCGCATTTTTCGAAATTTTCAAAGGGGTTAGCCTTCTCGGAATTCCGGGCGCATTTTTCGAAATTTTCAAAGGGGTTAGCCTTCTCGGAATTCTGGGCACATTTTTCGAAATTTTCAAAAGGGTTAACCTTCTCGGAATTCTGGGCGCTTTTTTCGAAATTTTCAAAGGGGTTAGCCTTCTCGGAATTCGGGGCGCATTTTTCGAAATTTTCAATGGGGTTAGCCTTCTCGGAATTCTGGGCGCATTTTTCGAAATTTTCAAAGGGGTTAGCCTTCTCGGAATTTGGGCGCATTTTTCGAAATTTTCAAAGGGGTTAGCCTTCTCGGAATTCTGGGCGCATTTTTCGAAACTTTCAAAGGGGTTAGCCTTCTCAGAATTCTGGGCGCATTTTTCGAAATTTTGAAAGGGTTAGCCTTTTCTGAATTCTGAGCGCATTTTTCGAAATTTTCAAAGGGGTTAGCCTTCTCGGAATTCTGGGAGCATTTTTCGAAATTTTCAAAGGGGTTAGCCTTCTCGAAATTCCGGGCGCATTTTTCGAAATTTTCAAAAGGGTTAGCCTTCTCGGAATTCTAGGCGCATTTTTCGAAATTTTCAAAGGGGTTAGCCTTCTGGGAATTCTGGGCGAATTTTTGGAAATCTTCAAAGCGGTTAGCCTTCTCGGAATTCTGGGCTCATTTTTAGAAATTTTCAAAGGGGTTAGCCTTCTCGGAATTCTGGGCGCATTTTTCGAAATTTTCAAAGGGGTTAGCCTTCTCGGAATTCTGGGCGCATTTTTCGAAATTTTCAAAGGTGTTAGCCTTCTCGGAATTCTGGGCGAATTCTTCGAAATTTTCAAAGGGGTTAGCCTTCTCGGAATTCTGGGGGCATTTTTCGAAATTTTCAAAGGGGTTAGCCTTCTCGGAATTCTGGGCGCATTTTCGAAATTTTCAAAGGGGTTAGCCTTCTCGGAATTCTGGGCGCATTTTTCGAAATTTTCGAAGGGGTTAGCCTTCTCGGAATTCCGGGCGCATTTTTCGAAATTTTCAAAGGGGTTAGCCTTCTCGGAATTCCGGGCGCATTTTTCGAAATTTTCAAAGGGGTTAGCCTACTCGGAAATCCGGGCGCATTTTTCGATATTTTCAAAGGGGTTAGCCTTCTCGGAATTCTGGGCGCATTTTTCGAAATTTTCAAAGGGGTTAGCCTTCTGGGAATTCTGGGCGAATTTTTCGAAATCTTCAAAGGGGTTAGCCTTCTCGGAATTCTGGGCGCATTTTTGGAAATTTTCAAAGGGGTTAGCCTTCTCGGAATTCTGGGCGCATTTTTCGAAATTTTCAAAGTGGTTAGCATTCTCGGAATTCTGGGCGCATTTATCGAAATTTTCAATGGTGTTAGCCTTCTCGGAATTCTGGGCGAATTTTTCGAAATTTTGAAAGGGGTTAGCCTTCTCGGAATTGTGGGCGCATTTTCGAAATTTTCAAAGGGGTTAGCCTTCTCGGAATTCTGGGCGCATTTTTCGAAATTTTCAAAGGGGTTAGCCTTCTCGGAATTCTGGGCGCATTTTTCGAAATTTTCAAAGGGGTTAGCCTTCTCGGAATTCTGGGCGCATTTTTCGAAATTTTTTTAAGGGGTTAGACTTCTCGGAATTCTGGGCGCATTTTTCGAAATTTTCAAAGGGGATAGCCTTCTCGGAATTCTGGGTGAATTTTTTGAAATTTTCAAACGGGTTAGCCTTCTCGGAATTCTGGGCGCATTTTTCGAAATTTTCAAAGGGGTTAGTTTTCTGGGAATTCTGGGCGAATTTTTCGAAATCTTCAAACGGGTTAGCCTTCTCGGAATACTGGGCGCATTTTTCGAAATTTTCAAGTGGGTTAGCCTTCTCGGAATTCTGGGCGAATTTTTCGAAATTTTCAAAGGGGTTAGCTTTCTTGGAATTCTGGGTGCATTTTTCGAAATTTCCAAAGGGGTTAGCCTTCTCGGAATTCTGGGCGCATTTTTCGAAATTTTCAAAGGGGTTAGCCTTCTCGGAATTCTGGGCGCAATTTTCGAAATTTTCAAAGGGGTTAGCCTTCTCGGAATTCTGGGCGCATTTTTCGAAATTTTCAAAGGGGTTAGCCTTCTCGGAATTCTGGGCGCATTTTTCGAAATTTTCAAAGGGGTTAGCCTTCTCGGAATTCTGGGCGCATTTTTCGAAATTTTCAAAGGTGTTAGCCTTCTCGGAATTCTGGGCGAATTTTTCGAAATTTTCAAAGGGGTTAGCCTTCTCGGAATTCTGGGGGCATTTTTCGAAATTTTCAAAGGGGTTAGCCTTCTCGGAATTCTGGGCGCATTTTCGAAATTTTCAAAGGGGTTAGCCTTCTCGGAATTCTGGGCGCATTTTTCGAAATTTTCGAAGGGGTTAGCCTTCTCGGAATTCCGGGCGCATTTTTCGAAATTTTCAAAGGGGTTAGCCTTCTCGGAATTCCGGGCGCATTTTTCGAAATTTTCAAAGGGGTTAGCCTACTCGGAAATCCGGGCGCATTTTTCGATATTTTCAAAGGGGTTAGCCTTCTCGGAATTCTGGGCGCATTTTTCGAAATTTTCAAAGGGGTTAGCCTTCTCGGAATTCTGGGCGCATTTTTCGAAATTTTCAAAGGGGTTAGTCTTCTCGGAATTCTGGGCGCATTTTTCGAAATTTTCAAAGAGGTTAGCCTTCTCGGAATTCTGGGCGCATTTTTCGAAATTTTCAAAGGGGTTAGCCTTCTCGGAATTCTGGGCGCATTTTTCGAAATTTTCAAAAGGGTTAGCCTCCTCGGAATTCTGGGCGCATTTTTCGAATTTTTCAAAGGGGTTGGCGTCCTCGGAATTCTGGGCGCATTTTTCGAAATTTTCATAGGGGTTAGCCTTCTCGGAATTCTGGGCGCATGTTTACAAATTTTTAAAGGGGTTAGCCTTCTCGGAATTCTGGGCGCATTTTTCGAAATTTTCAAAGGGGTTAGTCTTCTCGGAATTCTGGGCGCATTTTTCGAAATTTTCAAAGAGGTTAGCCTTCTCGGAATTCTGGGCGCATTTTTCGAAATTTTCAAAGGGGTTAGCCTTCTCGGAATTCTGGGCGCATTTTTCGAAATTTTCAAAAGGGTTAGCCTCCTCGGAATTCTGGGCGCATTTTTCGAATTTTTCAAAGGGGTTGGCGTCCTCGGAATTCTGGGCGCATTTTTCGAAATTTTCATAGGGGTTAGCCTTCTCGGAATTCTGGGCGCATGTTTACAAATTTTTAAAGGGGTTAGCCTTCTCGGAATTCTGGGCGCATTTTTCGAAATTTTCAAAGGTGTTAGCATTCTGGGAATTCTGGGCGAATTTTTCGAAATTTTCAAAGGGGTTAGCCTTCTCGGAATTCTGGGGGCATTTTTCGAAATTTTCAAAGGGGTTAGCCTTCTCGGAATTCTGGGCGCATTTTTCGAAATTTTCAAAGGGGTTAGCCTTCTAGGAATTCTGGGCGAATTTTTCGAAATCTTCAAAGGGGTTAGCCTTCTCGGAATTCTGGGCGCATTTTTCGAAATTTTCAAAGGGGTTAGCCTTCTCGGAATTCTGGGCGCATTTTTCGAAATTTTCAAAGGGGTTAGCCTTCTCGGAATTCTGGGCGCATTTTTCGAAATTTTCAAAGGGGTTAAGCCTTCTCGGAATTCTGGGCGCATTTTTCGAAATTTTCAAAGGGGTTAGCCTTCTCGGAATTCCGGGTGCATTTTTCGAAATTTTCAAAGGGGTTAGCCTTCTCGGAATTCCGGGCGCATTTTTCGAAATTTTCAAAGGGGTTAGCCTTCTCGGAATTCTGGGCACATTTTTCGAAATTTTCAAAAGGGTTAACCTTCTCGGAATTCTGGGCGCTTTTTTCGAAATTTTCAAAGGGGTTAGCCTTCTCGGAATTCGGGGCGCATTTTTCGAAATTTTCAATGGGGTTAGCCTTCTCGGAATTCTGGGCGCATTTTTCGAAATTTTCAAAGGGGTTAGCCTTCTCGGAATTTTGGGCGCATTTTTCGAAATTTTCAAAGCGTTTAGCCTTCTCGGAATTCTGGGCTCATTTTTAGAAATTTTCAAAGGGGTTAGCCTTCTCGGAATTCTGGGCGCATTTTTCGAAATTTTCAAAGGGGTTAGCCTTCTCGGAATTCTGGGCGCATTTTTCGAAATTTTCAAAGGTGTTAGCCTTCTCGGAATTCTGGGCGAATTTTTCGAAATTTTCAAAGGGGTTAGCCTTCTCGGAATTCTGGGGGCATTTTTCGAAATTTTCAAAGGGGTTAGCCTTCTCGGAATTCTGGGCGCATTTTCGAAATTTTCAAAGGGGTTAGCCTTCTCGGAATTCTGGGCGCATTTTTCGAAATTTTCGAAGGGGTTAGCCTTCTCGGAATTCCGGGCGCATTTTTCGAAATTTTCAAAGGGGTTAGCCTTCTCGGAATTCCGGGCGCATTTTTCGAAATTTTCAAAGGGGTTAGCCTACTCGGAAATCCGGGCGCATTTTTCGATATTTTCAAAGGGGTTAGCCTTCTCGGAATTCTGGGCGCATTTTTCGAAATTTTCAAAGGGGTTAGCCTTCTGGGAATTCTGGGCGAATTTTTCGAAATCTTCAAAGGGGTTAGCCTTCTCGGAATTCTGGGCGCATTTTTGGAAATTTTCAAAGGGGTTAGCCTTCTCGGAATTCTGGGCGCATTTTTCGAAATTTTCAAAGTGGTTAGCATTCTCGGAATTCTGGGCGCATTTATCGAAATTTTCAATGGTGTTAGCCTTCTCGGAATTCTGGGCGAATTTTTCGAAATTTTGAAAGGGGTTAGCCTTCTCGGAATTCTGGGCGCATTTTCGAAATTTTCAAAGGGGTTAGCCTTCTCGGAATTCTGGGCGCATTTTTCGAAATTTTCAAAGGGGTTAGCCTTCTCGGAATTCTGGGCGCATTTTTCGAAATTTTCAAAGGGGTTAGCCTTCTCGGAATTCTGGGCGCATTTTTCGAAATTTTTTTAAGGGGTTAGACTTCTCGGAATTCTGGGCGCATTTTTCGAAATTTTCAAAGGGGATAGCCTTCTCGGAATTCTGGGTGAATTTTTTGAAATTTTCAAACGGGTTAGCCTTCTCGGAATTCTGGGCGCATTTTTCGAAATTTTCAAAGGGGTTAGTTTTCTGGGAATTCTGGGCGAATTTTTCGAAATCTTCAAACGGGTTAGCCTTCTCGGAATACTGGGCGCATTTTTCGAAATTTTCAAGTGGGTTAGCCTTCTCGGAATTCTGGGCGAATTTTTCGAAATTTTCAAAGGGGTTAGCTTTCTTGGAATTCTGGGTGCATTTTTCGAAATTTCCAAAGGGGTTAGCCTTCTCGGAATTCTGGGCGCATTTTTCGAAATTTTCAAAGGGGTTAGCCTTCTCGGAATTCTGGGCGCAATTTTCGAAATTTTCAAAGGGGTTAGCCTTCTCGGAATTCTGGGCGCATTTTTCGAAATTTTCAAAGGGGTTAGCCTTCTCGGAATTCTGGGCGCATTTTTCGAAATTTTCTAAGGGGTTAGCCTTCTCGGAATTCTGGGCGCATTTTTCGAAATTTTCAAAGGTGTTAGCCTTCTCGGAATTCTGGGCGAATTTTTCGAAATTTTCAAAGGGGTTAGCCTTCTCGGAATTCTGGGGAATTTTTCGAAATTTTCAAAGGGGTTAGCCTTCTCGGAATTCTGGGCGCATTTTCGAAATTTTCAAAGGGGTTAGCCTTCTCGGAATTCTGGGCGCATTTTTCGAAATTTTCGAAGGGGTTAGCCTTCTCGGAATTCCGGGCGCATTTTTCGAAATTTTCAAAGGGGTTAGCCTTCTCGGAATTCCGGGCGCATTTTTCGAAATTTTCAAAGGGGTTAGCCTACTCGGAAATCCGGGCGCATTTTTCGATATTTTCAAAGGGGTTAGCCTTCTCGGAATTCTGGGCGCATTTTTCGAAATTTTCAAAGGGGTTAGCCTTCTCGGAATTCTGGGCGCATTTTTCGAAATTTTCAAAGGGGTTAGTCTTCTCGGAATTCTGGGCGCATTTTTCGAAATTTTCAAAGAGGTTAGCCTTCTCGGAATTCTGGGCGCATTTTTCGAAATTTTCAAAGGGGTTAGCCTTCTCGGAATTCTGGGCGCATTTTTCGAAATTTTCAAAAGGGTTAGCCTCCTCGGAAATCTGGGCGCATTTTTCGAATTTTTCAAAGGGGTTGGCGTCCTCGGAATTCTGGGCGCATTTTTCGAAATTTTCATAGGGGTTAGCCTTCTCGGAATTCTGGGCGCATTTTTCGAAATTTTCAAAAGGGTTAGCCTCCTCGGAATTCTGGGCGCATTTTTCGAATTTTTCAAAGGGGTTGGCGTCCTCGGAATTCTGGGCGCATTTTTCGAAATTTTCATAGGGGTTAGCCTTCTCGGAATTCTGGGCGCATGTTTACAAATTTTTAAAGGGGTTAGCCTTCTCGGAATTCTGGGCGCATTTTTCGAAATTTTCAAAGGTGTTAGCATTCTGGGAATTCTGGGCGAATTTTTCGAAATTTTCAAAGGGGTTAGCCTTCTCGGAATTCTGGGGGCATTTTTCGAAATTTTCAAAGGGGTTAGCCTTCTCGTTATTCTGGGCGCATTTTTCGAAATTTTCAAAGGGGTTAGCCTTCTAGGAATTCTGGGCGAATTTTTCGAAATCTTCAAAGGGGTTAGCCTTCTCGGAATTCTGGGCGCATTTTTCGAAATTTTCAAAGGGGTTAGCCTTCTCGGAATTCTGGGCGCATTTTTCGAAATTTTCAAAGGGGTTAGCCTTCTCGGAATTCTGGGCGCATTTTTCGAAATTTTCAAAGGGGTTAAGCCTTCTCGGAATTCTGGGCACATTTTTCGAAATTTTGAAAAGGGTTAACCTTCTCGGAATTGTGGGCGCTTTTTTCGAAATTTTCAAAGGGGTTAGCCTTCTCGGAATTCGGGGCGCATTTTTCGAAATTTTCAAAGGGGTTAGCCTTCTCGGAATTCTGGGCGAATTTTTCGAAATTTTCAAAGGGGTTAGCCTTCTCCGAATTCTGGGCGCATTTCTCTAAATTTTCAAAGGGGTTAGCCTTCTCGGAATTCTGGGCGCATTTTTCGAAAATTTCAAAGGGGTTAGCCTTCTCGGAATTCTGGGCGCATTTTTGGAAATTTTGAAAGGGTTAGCCTTTTCTGAATTCTGAGCGCATTTTTCGAAATTTTCAAAGGGGTTAGCCTTCTCGGAATTCCGGGTGCATTTTTCGAAATTTTCAAAGGGGTTAGCCTTCTCGGAATTCCGGGCGCATTTTTCGAAATTTTCAAAGGGGTTAGCCTTCTCGGAATTCTGGGAGCATTTTTCGAAATTTTCAAAGGGGTTAGCCTTCTCGAAATTCCGGGCGCATTTTTCGAAATTTTCAAAAGGGTTAGCCTTCTCGGAATTCTAGGCGCATTTTTCGAAATTTTCAAAGGGGTTAGCCTTCTGGGAATTCTGGGCGAATTTTTGGAAATCTTCAAAGCGTTTAGCCTTCTCGGAATTCTGGGCTCATTTTTAGAAATTTTCAAAGGGGTTAGCCTTCTCGGAATTCTGGGCGCATTTTTCGAAATTTTCAAAGGGGTTAGCCTTCTCGGAATTCTGGGCGCATTTTTCGAAATTTTCAAAGGTGTTAGCCTTCTCGGAATTCTGGGCGAATTTTTCGAAATTTTCAAAGGGGTTAGCCTTCTCGGAATTCTGGGGGCATTTTTCGAAATTTTCAAAGGGGTTAGCCTTCTCGGAATTCTGGGCGCATTTTCGAAATTTTCAAAGGGGTTAGCCTTCTCGGAATTCTGGGCGCATTTTTCGAAATTTTCGAAGGGGTTAGCCTTCTCGGAATTCCGGGCGCATTTTTCGAAATTTTCAAAGGGGTTAGCCTTCTCGGAATTCCGGGCGCATTTTTCGAAATTTTCAAAGGGGTTAGCCTACTCGGAAATCCGGGCGCATTTTTCGATATTTTCAAAGGGGTTAGCCTTCTCGGAATTCTGGGCGCATTTTTCGAAATTTTCAAAGGGGTTAGCCTTCTGGGAATTCTGGGCGAATTTTTCGAAATCTTCAAAGGGGTTAGCCTTCTCGGAATTCTGGGCGCATTTTTGGAAATTTTCAAAGGGGTTAAGCCTTCTCGGAATTCTGGGCACATTTTTCGAAATTTTCAAAAGGTTTAACCTTCTCGGAATTCTGGGCGCTTTTTTCGAAATTTTAAAGGGGTTAGCCTTCTCGGAATTCGGGGCGCATTTTTCGAAATTTTCAATGGGGTTAGCCTTCTCGGAATTCTGCGCGCATTTTTCGAAATTTTCAAAGGGGTTAGCCTTCTCGGAATTTTGGGCGCATTTTTCGTAATTTTCAAAGGGGTTAGCCTTCTCGGAATTCTGGGCGCATTTTTCGAAACTTTCAAAGGGGTTAGCCTTCTCGGAATTCTGGGCGCATTTTTCGAAATTTTGAAAGGGTTAGCCTTTTCTGAATTCTGAGCGCATTTTTCGAAATTTTCAAAGGGGTTAGCCTTCTCGGAATTCTGGGAGCATTTTTCGAAATTTTCAAAGGGGTTAGCCTTCTCGAAATTCCGGGCGCATTTTTCGAAATTCCGGGCGCATTTTTTCGAAATTCCGGGCGCATTTTTCGAAATTTTGAAAAGGGTTAGCCTTCTCGGAATTCTGGGCGCATTTTTCGAAATTTTCAAAGGGGTTAGCTTTCTGGGAATTCTGGGCTCATTTTTAGAAATTTTCAAAGGGGTTAGCCTTCTCGGAATTCTGGGCGCATTTTTCGAAATTTTCAAAGGGGTTAGCCTTCTCGGAATTCTGGGCGCATTTTTCGAAATTTTCAAAGGTGTTAGCCTTCTCGGAATTCTGGGCGAATTTTTCGAAATTTTCAAAGGGGTTAGCCTTCTCGGAATTCTGGGGGCATTTTTCGAAATTTTCAAAGGGGTTAGCCTTCTCGGAATTCTGGGCGCATTTTCGAAATTTTCAAAGGGGTTAGCCTTCTCGGAATTCTGGGCGCATTTTTCGAAATTTTCGAAGGGGTTAGCCTTCTCGGAATTCCGGGCGCATTTTTCGAAATTTTCAAAGGGGTTAGCCTTCTCGGAACTCCGGGCGCATTTTTCGAAATTTTCAAAGGGGTTAGCCTACTCGGAAATCCGGGCGCATTTTTCGATATTTTCAAAGGGGTTAACCTTCTCGGAATTCTGGGCGCTTTTTTCGAAATTTTCAAAGGGGTTAGCCTTCTCGGAATTCGGGGCGCATTTTTCGAAATTTTCAATGGGGTTAGCCGTCTCGGAATTCTGGGCGCATTTTTCGAAATTTTCAAAGGGGTTAGCCTTCTCGGAATTTTGGGCGCATTTTTCGTAATTTTCAAAGGGGTTAGCCTTCTCGGAATTCTGGGCGCATTTTTCGAAACTTTCAAAGGGGTTAGCCTTCTCGGAATTCTGGGCGCATTTTTCGAAATTTTGAAAGGGTTAGCCTTTTCTGAATTCTGAGCGCATTTTTCGAAATTTTCAAAGGGGTTAGCCTTCTCGGAATTCTGGGAGCATTTTTCGAAATTTTCAAAGGTGTTAGCCTTCTCGGAATTCTGGGCGAATTTTTCAAAATTTTCAAAGGGGTTAGCCTTATCGGAATTCTGGGCGCATTTTCGAAATTTTCAAAGGGGTTAGCCTTCTCGGAATTCTGGGCGCATTTTTCGAAATTTTCGAAGGGGTTAGCCTTCTCGGAATTCCGGGCGCATTTTTCGAAATTTTCAAAGGGGTTAGCCTTCTCGGAAATCCGGGCGCATTTTTCGAAATTTTCAAAAGGGTTAGCCTACTCGGAAATCCGGGCGCATTTTTCGATATTTTCAAAGGGGTTGGCCTTCTCGGAATTCTGGGCGCATTTTTCGAAATTTTCAAAGGGGTTAGCCTTCTGGGAATTCTGGGCGCATTTTTCGAAATCTTCAAAGGGGTTAGCCTTCTCGGAATTCTGGGCGCATTTTTCGAAATTTTCAAAGGGGTTAGCCTTCTCGGAATTCTGGGCGCATTTTTCGAAATTTTCAAAGTGGTTAGCATTCTCGGAATTCTGGGCGCATTTATCGAAATTTTCAATGGTGTTAGCCTTCTCGGAATTCTGGGCGAATTTTTCGAAATTTTGAAAGGGGTTAGCCTTCTCGGAATTCTGGGCGCATTTTCGAAATTTTCAAAGGGGTTAGCCTTCTCGGAATTCTGGGCGCATTTTTCGAAATTTTCAAAGGGGTTAGCCATCTCGGAATTCTGGGCGGAATTTTCGAAATTTTCAAAGGGGTTAGCCTACTCGGATTTCTGGGCGCATTTTTCGAAATTTTCAAAGGGGTTAGCCTTCTCGGAATTCTGGGCGCATTTTTCGAAATTTTTTTAAGGGCTTAGACTTCTCGGAATTCTGGGCGCATTTTTCGAAATTTTCAAAGGGGATAGCCTTCTCGGAATTCTGGGTGAATTTTTTGAAATTTTCAAACGGGTTAGCCTTCTCGGAATTCTGGGCGCATTTTTCGAAATTTTCAAAGGGGTTAGTTTTCTGGGAATTCTGGGCGAATTTTTCGATATCTTCAAACGGGTTAGCCTTCTCGGAATACTGGGCGCATTTTTCGAAATTTTCAAGTGGGTTAGCCTTCTCGGAATTCTGGGCGAATTTTTCGAAATTTTCAAAGGGGTTAGCCTTCTCGGAATTCTGGGCGCATTTTTCGAAATTTTCAAAGGGGTTAGCCTTCTCGGAATTCTGGGCGCATTTTTCGAAATTTTCAAAGGGGTTAGCCTTCTCGGAATTCTAAGCGCAATTTTCGAAATTTTCAAAGGGGTTAGCCTTCTCGGAGTTCTGGGCGCATTTTTCGAGATTTTCAAAGGGGTTAGCCTTCTGGGAATACTGGGCGAATTTTTCGAAATTTTCAAAGGTGTTAGCCTTCTCGGAATTCTGGGCGAATTTTTCGAAATTTTCAAAGGGGTTAGCCTTCTCGGAATTCTGGGGGCATTTTTCGAAATTTTCAAAGGGGTTAGCCTTCTCGGAATTCTGGGGGCATTTTTCGAAATTTTCAAAGGGGTTAGCCTTCTCGGAATTCTGGGAGGATTTTTCGAAATTTTCAAATGGGTTAGCCTTCTCGGAATTCTGGGAGCATTTTTCGAAATTTTCAAAGGGGTTAGCCTTCTCGGAATTCTGGGGGCATTTTTGAAATTTTCAAAGGGGTTAGCCTTCTCGGAATTCTGGGCGCATTTTTCGAAATTGTCAAAGGGGTTAGCCTTCTCGGAATTCTGGGCGATATTTTCGAAATTTTCAAAGGGGTTAGCCTTCTCGGAATTCTGGGCACAATTTTCAAAGGGGTTAGCCTTCTCGGAATTCTGGGCGCATTTTTCGAAATTTTCATAGGGGTTAGCCTTCTCGGAATTCTGGGCGCATTTTTCGAAATTTTCAAAGGGGTTAGCCTTCTCGGAAATCTGGGTGCATTTTTCGAAATTTTCAAAGGGGTTAGGCTTCTCGGAATTCTGGGCGCATTTTCCGAAACTTTCAAAGGGGTTAGCCTTCTCGGAATTCTGGGCGCATTTTTCGAAATTTTGAAAGGGTTAGCCTTTTCTGAATTCTGAGCGCATTTTTCGAAATTTTCAAAGGGGTTAGCCTTCTGGGAATTCTGGGCGCATTTTTCGAAATTTTCAAAGGGGTTAGCCTTCTCGGAATTCCGGGCGCATTTTTCGAAATTTTCAAAGGGGTTAGCCTACTCGGAAATCCGGGCGCATTTTTCGATATTTTCAAAGGGGTTAGCCTTCTCGGAATTCTGGGCGCATTTTTCGAAATTTTCAAAGGGGTTAGCCTTCTGGGAATTCTGGGCGAATTTTTCGAAATCTTCAAAGGGGTTAGCCTTCTCGGAATTCTGGGCGCATTTTTGGAAATTTTCAAAGGGGTTAGCCTTCTCGGAATTCTGGGCGCATTTTTCGAAATTTTCAAAGTGGTTAGCATTCTCGGAATTCTGGGCGCATTTATCGAAATTTTCAATGGTGTTAGCCTTCTCGGAATTCTGGGCGAATTTTTCGAAATTTTGAAAGGGGTTAGCCTTCTCGGAATTCTGGGCGCATTTTCGAAATTTTCAAAGGGGTTAGCCTTCTCGGAATTCTGGGCGCATTTTTCGAAATTTTCAAAGGGGTTAGCCTTCTCGGAATTCTGGGCGCATTTTTCGAAATTTTCAAAGGGGTTAGCCTTCTCGGAATTCTGGGCGCATTTTTCGAAATTTTTTTAAGGGGTTAGACTTCTCGGAATTCTGGGCGCATTTTTCGAAATTTTCAAAGGGGATAGCCTTCTCGGAATTCTGGGTGAATTTTTTGAAATTTTCAAACGGGTTAGCCTTCTCGGAATTCTGGGCGCATTTTTCGAAATTTTCAAAGGGGTTAGTTTTCTGGGAATTCTGGGCGAATTTTTCGAAATCTTCAAACGGGTTAGCCTTCTCGGAATACTGGGCGCATTTTTCGAAATTTTCAAGTGGGTTAGCCTTCTCGGAATTCTGGGCGAATTTTTCGAAATTTTCAAAGGGGTTAGCTTTCTTGGAATTCTGGGTGCATTTTTCGAAATTTCCAAAGGGGTTAGCCTTCTCGGAATTCTGGGCGCATTTTTCGAAATTTTCAAAGGGGTTAGCCTTCTCGGAATTCTGGGCGCAATTTTCGAAATTTTCAAAGGGGTTAGCCTTCTCGGAATTCTGGGCGCATTTTTCGAAATTTTCAAAGGGGTTAGCCTTCTCGGAATTCTGGGCGCATTTTTCGAAATTTTCTAAGGGGTTAGCCTTCTCGGAATTCTGGGCGCATTTTTCGAAATTTTCAAAGGTGTTAGCCTTCTCGGAATTCTGGGCGAATTTTTCGAAATTTTCAAAGGGGTTAGCCTTCTCGGAATTCTGGGGAATTTTTCGAAATTTTCAAAGGGGTTAGCCTTCTCGGAATTCTGGGCGCATTTTCGAAATTTTCAAAGGGGTTAGCCTTCTCGGAATTCTGGGCGCATTTTTCGAAATTTTCGAAGGGGTTAGCCTTCTCGGAATTCCGGGCGCATTTTTCGAAATTTTCAAAGGGGTTAGCCTTCTCGGAATTCCGGGCGCATTTTTCGAAATTTTCAAAGGGGTTAGCCTACTCGGAAATCCGGGCGCATTTTTCGATATTTTCAAAGGGGTTAGCCTTCTCGGAATTCTGGGCGCATTTTTCGAAATTTTCAAAGGGGTTAGCCTTCTCGGAATTCTGGGCGCATTTTTCGAAATTTTCAAAGGGGTTAGTCTTCTCGGAATTCTGGGCGCATTTTTCGAAATTTTCAAAGAGGTTAGCCTTCTCGGAATTCTGGGCGCATTTTTCGAAATTTTCAAAGGGGTTAGCCTTCTCGGAATTCTGGGCGCATTTTTCGAAATTTTCAAAAGGGTTAGCCTCCTCGGAAATCTGGGCGCATTTTTCGAATTTTTCAAAGGGGTTGGCGTCCTCGGAATTCTGGGCGCATTTTTCGAAATTTTCATAGGGGTTAGCCTTCTCGGAATTCTGGGCGCATTTTTCGAAATTTTCAAAAGGGTTAGCCTCCTCGGAATTCTGGGCGCATTTTTCGAATTTTTCAAAGGGGTTGGCGTCCTCGGAATTCTGGGCGCATTTTTCGAAATTTTCATAGGGGTTAGCCTTCTCGGAATTCTGGGCGCATGTTTACAAATTTTTAAAGGGGTTAGCCTTCTCGGAATTCTGGGCGCATTTTTCGAAATTTTCAAAGGTGTTAGCATTCTGGGAATTCTGGGCGAATTTTTCGAAATTTTCAAAGGGGTTAGCCTTCTCGGAATTCTGGGGGCATTTTTCGAAATTTTCAAAGGGGTTAGCCTTCTCGTTATTCTGGGCGCATTTTTCGAAATTTTCAAAGGGGTTAGCCTTCTAGGAATTCTGGGCGAATTTTTCGAAATCTTCAAAGGGGTTAGCCTTCTCGGAATTCTGGGCGCATTTTTCGAAATTTTCAAAGGGGTTAGCCTTCTCGGAATTCTGGGCGCATTTTTCGAAATTTTCAAAGGGGTTAGCCTTCTCGGAATTCTGGGCGCATTTTTCGAAATTTTCAAAGGGGTTAAGCCTTCTCGGAATTCTGGGCACATTTTTCGAAATTTTGAAAAGGGTTAACCTTCTCGGAATTGTGGGCGCTTTTTTCGAAATTTTCAAAGGGGTTAGCCTTCTCGGAATTCGGGGCGAATTTTCGAAATTTTCAAAGGGGTTAGCCTTCTCGGAATTCTGGGCGAATTTTTCGAAATTTTCAAAGGGGTTAGCCTTCTCCGAATTCTGGGCGCATTTCTCTAAATTTTCAAAGGGGTTAGCCTTCTCGGAATTCTGGGCGCATTTTTCGAAAATTTCAAAGGGGTTAGCCTTCTCGGAATTCTGGGCGCATTTTTGGAAATTTTGAAAGGGTTAGCCTTTTCTGAATTCTGAGCGCATTTTTCGAAATTTTCAAAGGGGTTAGCCTTCTCGGAATTCTGGGCGCATTTTTCGAAATTTTCAAAGGGGTTAGCCTTCTCGGAATTCCGGGTGCATTTTTCGAAATTTTCAAAGGGGTTAGCCTTCTCGGAATTCCGGGCGCATTTTTCGAAATTTTCAAAGGGGTTAGCCTTCTCGGAATTCCGGGCGCATTTTTCGAAATTTTCAAAGGGGTTAGCCTTCTCGGAATTCTGGGCACATTTTTCGAAATTTTCAAAAGGGTTAACCTTCTCGGAATTCTGGGCGCTTTTTTCGAAATTTTCAAAGGGGTTAGCCTTCTCGGAATTCGGGGCGCATTTTTCGAAATTTTCAATGGGGTTAGCCTTCTCGGAATTCTGGGCGCATTTTTCGAAATTTTCAAAGGGGTTAGCCTTCTCGGAATTTTGGGCGCATTTTTCGAAATTTTCAAAGGGGTTAGCCTTCTCGGAATTCTGGGCGCATTTTTCGAAACTTTCAAAGGGGTTAGCCTTCTCAGAATTCTGGGCGCATTTTTCGAAATTTTGAAAGGGTTAGCCTTTTCTGAATTCTGAGCGCATTTTTCGAAATTTTCAAAGGGGTTAGCCTTCTCGGAATTCTGGGAGCATTTTTCGAAATTTTCAAAGGGGTTAGCCTTCTCGAAATTCCGGGCGCATTTTTCGAAATTTTCAAAAGGGTTAGCCTTCTCGGAATTCTAGGCGCATTTTTCGAAATTTTCAAAGGGGTTAGCCTTCTGGGAATTCTGGGCGAATTTTTGGAAATCTTCAAAGCGTTTAGCCTTCTCGGAATTCTGGGCTCATTTTTAGAAATTTTCAAAGGGGTTAGCCTTCTCGGAATTCTGGGCGCATTTTTCGAAATTTTCAAAGGGGTTAGCCTTCTCGGAATTCTGGGCGCATTTTTCGAAATTTTCAAAGGTGTTAGCCTTCTCGGAATTCTGGGCGAATTTTTCGAAATTTTCAAAGGGGTTAGCCTTCTCGGAATTCTGGGGGCATTTTTCGAAATTTTCAAAGGGGTTAGCCTTCTCGGAATTCTGGGCGCATTTTCGAAATTTTCAAAGGGGTTAGCCTTCTCGGAATTCTGGGCGCATTTTTCGAAATTTTCGAAGGGGTTAGCCTTCTCGGAATTCCGGGCGCATTTTTCGAAATTTTCAAAGGGGTTAGCCTTCTCGGAATTCCGGGCGCATTTTTCGAAATTTTCAAAGGGGTTAGCCTACTCGGAAATCCGGGCGCATTTTTCGATATTTTCAAAGGGGTTAGCCTTCTCGGAATTCTGGGCGCATTTTTCGAAATTTTCAAAGGGGTTAGCCTTCTGGGAATTCTGGGCGAATTTTTCGAAATCTTCAAAGGGGTTAGCCTTCTCGGAATTCTGGGCGCATTTTTGGAAATTTTCAAAGGGGTTAGCCTTCTCGGAATTCTGGGCGCATTTTTCGAAATTTTCAAAGTGGTTAGCATTCTCGGAATTCTGGGCGCATTTATCGAAATTTTCAATGGTGTTAGCCTTCTCGGAATTCTGGGCGAATTTTTCTAAATTTTGAAAGGGGTTAGCCTTCTCGGAATTCTGGGCGCATTTTCGAAATTTTCAAAGGGGTTAGCCTTCTCGGAATTCTGGGCGCATTTTTCGAAATTTTCAAAGGGGTTAGCCTTCTCGGAATTCTGGGCGCATTTTTCGAAATTTTCAAAGGGGTTAGCCTTCTCGGAATTCTGGGCGCATTTTTCGAAATTTTTTTAAGGGGTTAGACTTCTCGGAATTCTGGGCGCATTTTTCGAAATTTTCAAAGGGGATAGCCTTCTCGGAATTCTGGGTGAATTTTTTGAAATTTTCAAACGGGTTAGCCTTCTCGGAATTCTGGGCGCATTTTTCGAAATTTTCAAAGGGGTTAGTTTTCTGGGAATTCTGGGCGAATTTTTCGAAATCTTCAAACGGGTTAGCCTTCTCGGAATACTGGGCGCATTTTTCGAAATTTTCAAGTGGGTTAGCCTTCTCGGAATTCTGGGCGAATTTTTCGAAATTTTCAAAGGGGTTAGCTTTCTTGGAATTCTGGGTGCATTTTTCGAAATTTCCAAAGGGGTTAGCCTTCTCGGAATTCTGGGCGCATTTTTCGAAATTTTCAAAGGGGTTAGCCTTCTCGGAATTCTGGGCGCAATTTTCGAAATTTTCAAAGGGGTTAGCCTTCTCGGAATTCTGGGCGCATTTTTCGAAATTTTCAAAGGGGTTAGCCTTCTCGGAATTCTGGGCGCATTTTTCGAAATTTTCTAAGGGGTTAGCCTTCTCGGAATTCTGGGCGCATTTTTCGAAATTTTCAAAGGTGTTAGCCTTCTCGGAATTCTGGGCGAATTTTTCGAAATTTTCAAAGGGGTTAGCCTTCTCGGAATTCTAGGGGCATTTTTCGAAATTTTCAAAGGGGTTAGCCTTCTCGGAATTCTGGGCGCATTTTCGAAATTTTCAAAGGGGTTAGCCTTCTCGGAATTCTGGGCGCATTTTTCGAAATTTTCGAAGGGGTTAGCCTTCTCGGAATTCCGGGCGCATTTTTCGAAATTTTCAAAGGGGTTAGCCTTCTCGGAATTCCGGGCGCATTTTTCGAAATTTTCAAAGGGGTTAGCCTACTCGGAAATCCGGGCGCATTTTTCGATATTTTCAAAGGGGTTAGCCTTCTCGGAATTCTGGGCGCATTTTTCGAAATTTTCAAAGGGGTTAGCCTTCTCGGAATTCTGGGCGCATTTTTCGAAATTTTCAAAGGGGTTAGTCTTCTCGGAATTCTGGGCGCATTTTTCGAAATTTTCAAAGAGGTTAGCCTTCTCGGAATTCTGGGCGCATTTTTCGAAATTTTCAAAGGGGTTAGCCTTCTCGGAATTCTGGGCGCATTTTTCGAAATTTTCAAAAGGGTTAGCCTCCTCGGAATTCTGGGCGCATTTTTCGAATTTTTCAAAGGGGTTGGCGTCCTCGGAATTCTGGGCGCATTTTTCGAAATTTTCATAGGGGTTAGCCTTCTCGGAATTCTGGGCGCATGTTTACAAATTTTTAAAGGGGTTAGCCTTCTCGGAATTCTGGGCGCATTTTTCGAAATTTTCAAAGGTGTTAGCATTCTGGGAATTCTGGGCGAATTTTTCGAAATTTTCAAAGGGGTTAGCCTTCTCGGAATTCTGGGGGCATTTTTCGAAATTTTCAAAGGGGTTAGCCTTCTCGGAATTCTGGGCGCATTTTTCGAAATTTTCAAAGGGGTTAGCCTTCTAGGAATTCTGGGCGAATTTTTCGAAATCTTCAAAGGGGTTAGCCTTCTCGGAATTCTGGGCGCATTTTTCGAAATTTTCAAAGGGGTTAGCCTTCTCGGAATTCTGGGCGCATTTTTCGAAATTTTCAAAGGGGTTAGCCTTCTCGGAATTCTGGGCGCATTTTTCGAAATTTTCAAAGGGGTTAAGCCTTCTCGGAATTCTGGGCACATTTTTCGAAATTTTCAAAAGGGTTAACCTTCTCGGAATTGTGGGCGCTTTTTTCGAAATTTTCAAAGGGGTTAGCCTTCTCGGAATTCGGGGCGCATTTTTCGAAATTTTCAAAGGGGTTAGCCTTCTCGGAATTCTGGGCGAATTTTTCGAAATTTTCAAAGGGGTTAGCCTTCTCCGAATTCTGGGCGCATTTCTCGAAATTTTCAAAGGGGTTAGCCTTCTCGGAATTCTGGGCGCATTTTTCGAAAATTTCAAAGGGGTTAGCCTTCTCGGAATTCTGGGCGCATTTTTGGAAATTTTGAAAGGGTTAGCCTTTTCTGAATTCTGAGCGCATTTTTCGAAATTTTCAAAGGGGTTAGCCTTCTCGGAATTCTGGGCGCATTTTTCGAAATTTTCAAAGGGGTTAGCCTTCTCGGAATTCCGGGTGCATTTTTCGAAATTTTCAAAGGGGTTAGCCTTCTCGGAATTCCGGGCGCATTTTTCGAAATTTTCAAAGGGGTTAGCCTTCTCGGAATTCCGGGCGCATTTTTCGAAATTTTCAAAGGGGTTAGCCTTCTCGGAATTCTGGGCACATTTTTCGAAATTTTCAAAAGGGTTAACCTTCTCGGAATTCTGGGCGCTTTTTTCGAAATTTTCAAAGGGGTTAGCCTTCTCGGAATTCGGGGCGCATTTTTCGAAATTTTCAATGGGGTTAGCCTTCTCGGAATTCTGGGCGCATTTTTCGAAATTTTCAAAGGGGTTAGCCTTCTCGGAATTTTGGGCGCATTTTTCGAAATTTTCAAAGGGGTTAGCCTTCTCGGAATTCTGGGCGCATTTTTCGAAACTTTCAAAGGGGTTAGCCTTCTCAGAATTCTGGGCGCATTTTTCGAAATTTTGAAAGGGTTAGCCTTTTCTGAATTCTGAGCGCATTTTTCGAAATTTTCAAAGGGGTTAGCCTTCTCGGAATTCTGGGCGCATTTTTCGAAATTTTCAAAGGGGTTAGCCTTCTCGAAATTCCGGGCGCATTTTTCGAAATTTTCAAAAGGGTTAGCCTTCTCGGAATTCTAGGCGCATTTTTCGAAATTTTCAAAGGGGTTAGCCTTCTGGGAATTCTGGGCGAATTTTTGGAAATCTTCAAAGCGGTTAGCCTTCTCGGAATTCTGGGCTCATTTTTAGAAATTTTCAAAGGGGTTAGCCTTCTCGGAATTCTGGGCGCATTTTTCGAAATTTTCAAAGGGGTTAGCCTTCTCGGAATTCTGGGCGCATTTTTCGAAATTTTCAAAGGTGTTAGCCTTCTCGGAATTCTGGGCGAATTTTTCGAAATTTTCAAAGGGGTTAGCCTTCTCGGAATTCTGGGGGCATTTTTCGAAATTTTCAAAGGGGTTAGCCTTCTCGGAATTCTGGGCGCATTTTCGAAATTTTCAAAGGGGTTAGCCTTCTCGGAATTCTGGGCGCTTCTTTCGAAATTTTCGAAGGGGTTAGCCTTCTCGGAATTCCGGGCGCATTTTTCGAAATTTTCAAAGGGGTTAGCCTTCTCGGAATTCCGGGCGCATTTTTCGAAATTTTCAAAGGGGTTAGCCTACTCGGAAATCCGGGCGCATTTTTCGATATTTTCAAAGGGGTTAGCCTTCTCGGAATTCTGGGCGCATTTTTCGAAATTTTCAAAGGGGTTAGCCTTCTGGGAATTCTGGGCGAATTTTTCGAAATCTTCAAAGGGGTTAGCCTTCTCGGAATTCTGGGCGCATTTTTGGAAATTTTCAAAGGGGTTAGCCTTCTCGGAATTCTGGGCGCATTTTTCGAAATTTTCAAAGTGGTTAGCATTCTCGGAATTCTGGGCGCATTTATCGAAATTTTCAATGGTGTTAGCCTTCTCGGAATTCTGGGCGAATTTTTCGAAATTTTGAAAGGGGTTAGCCTTCTCGGAATTCTGGGCGCATTTTCGAAATTTTCAAAGGGGTTAGCCTTCTCGGAATTCTGGGCGCATTTTTCGAAATTTTCAAAGGGGTTAGCCATCTCGGAATTCTGGGCGGAATTTTCGAAATTTTCAAAGGGGTTAGCCTACTCGGATTTCTGGGCGCATTTTTCGAAATTTTCAAAGGGGTTAGCCTTCTCGGAATTCTGGGCGCATTTTTCGAAATTTTTTTAAGGGGTTAGACTTCTCGGAATTCTGGGCGCATTTTTCGAAATTTTCAAAGGGGATAGCCTTCTCGGAATTCTGGGTGAATTTTTTGAAATTTTCAAACGGGTTAGCCTTCTCGGAATTCTGGGCGCATTTTTCGAAATTTTCAAAGGGGTTAGTTTTCTGGGAATTCTGGGCGAATTTTTCGAAATCTTCAAACGGGTTAGCCTTCTCGGAATACTGGGCGCATTTTTCGAAATTTTCAAGTGGGTTAGCCTTCTCGGAATTCTGGGCGAATTTTTCGAAATTTTCAAAGGGGTTAGCTTTCTTGGAATTCTGGGTGCATTTTTCGAAATTTCCAAAGGGGTTAGCCTTCTCGGAATTCTGGGCGCATTTTTCGAAATTTTCAAAGGGGTTAGCCTTCTCGGAATTCTGGGCGCAATTTTCGAAATTTTCAAAGGGGTTAGCCTTCTCGGAATTCTGGGCGCATTTTTCGAAATTTTCAAAGGGGTTAGCCTTCTGGGAATACTGGGCGAATTTTTCGAAATTTTCAAAGGTGTTAGCCTTCTCGGAATTCTGGGCGAATTTTTCGAAATTTTCAAAGGGGTTAGCCTTCTCGGAATTCTGGGCGCATTTTTCGAAATTGTCAAAGGGGTTAGCTTTCTCGGAATTCTGGGCGATATTTTCGAAATTTTCAAAGGGGTTAGCCTTCTCGGAATTCTGGGCACAATTTTCAAAGGGGTTAGCCTTCTCGGAATTCTGGGCGCATTTTTCGAAATTTTCAAAGGGGTTAGCCTTCTCGGAATTCTGGGCGCATTTTTCGAAATTTTCAAAGGGGTTAGCCTTCTCGGAATTCTGGGTGCATTTTTCGAAATTTTCAAAGGGGTTAGCCTTCTCGGAATTCTGGGCGCATTTTTCGAAACTTTCAAAGGGGTTAGCCTTCTCGGAATTCTGGGCGCATTTTTCGAAATTTTGAAAGGGTTAGCCTTTTCTGAATTCTGAGCGCATTTTTCGAAATTTTCAAAGGGGATAGCCTTCTGGGAATTCTGGGCGAATTTTTCGAAATCTTCAAAGGGGTTAGCCTTCTCGGAATTCTTGGCGCATTTTTCGAAATTTTCAAAGGTGTTAGCCTTCTCGGAATTCTGGGCGCATTTTTCGAAATTTTCAAAGGGGTTAGCCTTCTCGGAATTCTGGGCGCATTTTTCGAAATTTTCAAAGGTGTTAGCCTTCTCGGAATTCTGGGCGAATTTTTCAAAATTTTCAAAGGGGTTAGCCTTATCGGAATTCTGGGGGCATTTTTCGAAATTTTCAAAGGGGTTAGCCTTCTCGGAATTCTGGGCGCATTTTCGAAATTTTCAAAGGGGTTAGCCTTCTCGGAATTCTGGGCGCATTTTTCGAAATTTTCGAAGGGGTTAGCCTTCTCGGAATTCCGGGCGCATTTTTCGAAATTTTCAAAGGGGTTAGCCTTCTCGGAAATCCGGGCGCATTTTTCGAAATTTTCAAAGGGGTTAGCCTACTCGGAAATCCGGGCGCATTTTTCGATATTTTCAAAGGGGTTGGCCTTCTCGGAATTCTGGGCGCATTTTCGAAATTTTCAAAGGGGTTAGCCATCTCGGAATTCTGGGCGGAATTTTCGAAATTTTCAATGGGGTTAGCCTACTCGGAATTCTGGGCGCATTTTTCGAAATTTTTTTAAGGGGTTAGACTTCTCGGAATTCTGGGCGCATTTTTCGAAATTTTCAAAGGGGATAGCCTTCTCGGAATTCTGGGCGAATTTTTTGAAATTTTCAAACGGGTTAGCCTTCTCGGAATTCTGGGCGCATTTTTCGAAATTTTCAAAGGGGTTAGTTTTCTGGGAATTCTAGGCGAATTTTTCGAAATCTTCAAACGGGTTAGCCTTCTCGGAATACTGGGCGCAATTTTTGAAATTTTCAAAGGGGTTAGCCTTCTCGG
This sequence comes from Ectobius pallidus, assembly GCA_964059195.1. Taxonomy (NCBI): domain Eukaryota; kingdom Metazoa; phylum Arthropoda; class Insecta; order Blattodea; family Ectobiidae; genus Ectobius; species Ectobius pallidus. The sequence continues at coordinate 120,115,926 of CAXKWD010000008.1, read as the reverse complement.
AATTCTGGGCGCATTTTTCGAAACTTTCAAAGCGGTTAGCCTTCTCGGAATTCTGGGCGCATTTTTCGAAATTTTGAAAGGGTTAGCCTTCTCGGAATTCTGGGCGAATTTTTCGAAATTTTCAAAGGGGTTAGACTTCTCGGAATTCTGGGGGCATTTTTCGAAATTTTGAAAGGGTTAGCCTTTTCTGAATTCTGAGCGCATTTTTCGAAATTTTCAAAGGGGTTAGCCTTTTCGGAATTCCGGGCGCATTTTTCGAAATTTTCAAAGGGGTTAGCCTTCTCGGAATTCTGGGCGCATTTTTCGAAATTTTCAAAGGGGTTAGTCTTCTGGGAATTCTGGGCGAATTTTTCGAAATCTTCAAAGAGGTTAGCCTTCTCGGAATTCTGGGCGCATTTTTCGAAATTTTCAAAGGGGTTAGCCCTCTCGGAATTCTGGGCGTATTTTTACAAATTTTCAAAGGGGTTAGCCTTCTCGGAATTCTGGGCGAATTTTTACAAATTTTCAAAGGGGTTAGCCTTCTCGGAATTCTGGGCGCATTTTTCGAAATTTTCAAAGGGGTTAGCATTCTCGGAATTCTGGGCGCATTTTTCGAAATTTTCAAAGGTGTTAGCATTCTCGGAATTCTGGGCGAATTTTTCGAAATTTTCAAAGGGGTTAGCCTTCTCGGAATTCTGGGCGCATTTTTCGAAATTTTCAAAGGGGTTAAGCCTTCTCGGAATTCTGGGCACATTTTTCGAAATTTTCAAAAGGTTTAACCTTCTCGGAATTCTGGGCGCTTTTTTCGAAATTTTAAAGGGGTTAGCCTTCTCGGAATTCGGGGCGCATTTTTCGAAATTTTCAATGGGGTTAGCCTTCTCGGAATTCTGCGCGCATTTTTCGAAATTTTCAAAGGGGTTAGCCTTCTCGGAATTTTGGGCGCATTTTTCGTAATTTTCAAAGGGGTTAGCCTTCTCGGAATTCTGGGCGCATTTTTCGAAACTTTCAAAGGGGTTAGCCTTCTCGGAATTCTGGGCGCATTTTTCGAAATTTTGAAAGGGTTAGCCTTTTCTGAATTCTGAGCGCATTTTTCGAAATTTTCAAAGGGGTTAGCCTTCTCGGAATTCTGGGAGCATTTTTCGAAATTTTCAAAGGGGTTAGCCTTCTCGAAATTCCGGGCGCATTTTTCGAAATTCCGGGCGCATTTTTTCGAAATTCCGGGCGCATTTTTCGAAATTTTCAAAAGGGTTAGCCTTCTCGGAATTCTGGGCGCATTTTTCGAAATTTTCAAAGGGGTTAGCTTTCTGGGAATTCTGGGCGAATTTTTCGAAATCTTCAAAGCGGTTAGCCTTCTCGGAATTCTGGGCTCATTTTTAGAAATTTTCAAAGGGGTTAGCCTTCTCGGAATTCTGGGCGCATTTTTCGAAATTTTCAAAGGGGTTAGCCTTCTCGGAATTCTGGGCGCATTTTTCGAAATTTTCAAAGGTGTTAGCCTTCTCGGAATTCTGGGCGAATTTTTCGAAATTTTCAAAGGGGTTAGCCTTCTCGGAATTCTGGGGGCATTTTTCGAAATTTTCAAAGGGGTTAGCCTTCTCGGAATTCTGGGCGCATTTTCGAAATTTTCAAAGGGGTTAGCCTTCTCGGAATTCTGGGCGCATTTTTCGAAATTTTCGAAGGGGTTAGCCTTCTCGGAATTCCGGGCGCATTTTTCGAAATTTTCAAAGGGGTTAGCCTTCTCGGAACTCCGGGCGCATTTTTCGAAATTTTCAAAGGGGTTAGCCTACTCGGAAATCCGGGCGCATTTTTCGATATTTTCAAAGGGGTTAACCTTCTCGGAATTCTGGGCGCTTTTTTCGAAATTTTCAAAGGGGTTAGCCTTCTCGGAATTCGGGGCGCATTTTTCGAAATTTTCAATGGGGTTAGCCGTCTCGGAATTCTGGGCGCATTTTTCGAAATTTTCAAAGGGGTTAGCCTTCTCGGAATTTTGGGCGCATTTTTCGTAATTTTCAAAGGGGTTAGCCTTCTCGGAATTCTGGGCGCATTTTTCGAAACTTTCAAAGGGGTTAGCCTTCTCGGAATTCTGGGCGCATTTTTCGAAATTTTGAAAGGGTTAGCCTTTTCTGAATTCTGAGCGCATTTTTCGAAATTTTCAAAGGGGTTAGCCTTCTGGGAATTCTGGGCGAATTTTTCGAAATCTTCAAAGGGTTTAGCCTTCTCGGAATTCTTGGCGCATTTTTCGAAATTTTCAAAGGTGTTAGCCTTCTCGGAATTCTGGGCGCATTTTTCGAAATTTTCAAAGGGGTTAGCCTTCTCGGAATTCTGGGCGCATTTTTCGAAATTTTCAAAGGTGTTAGCCTTCTCGGAATTCTGGGCGAATTTTTCAAAATTTTCAAAGGGGTTAGCCTTATCGGAATTCTGGGGGCATTTTTCGAAATTTTCAAAGGGGTTAGCCTTCTCGGAATTCTGGGCGCATTTTCGAAATTTTCAAAGGGGTTAGCCTTCTCGGAATTCTGGGCGCATTTTTCGAAATTTTCGAAGGGGTTAGCCTTCTCGGAATTCCGGGCGCATTTTTCGAAATTTTCAAAGGGGTTAGCCTTCTCGGAAATCCGGGCGCATTTTTCGAAATTTTCAAAGGGGTTAGCCTACTCGGAATTCTGGGCGCATTTTCGAAATTTTCAAAGGGGTTAGCCATCTCGGAATTCTGGGCGGAATTTTCGAAATTTTCAATGGGGTTAGCCTACTCGGAATTCTGGGCGCATTTTTCGAAATTTTTTTAAGGGGTTAGACTTCTCGGAATTCTGGGCGCATTTTTCGAAATTTTCAAAGGGGATAGCCTTCTCGGAATTCTGGGCGAATTTTTTGAAATTTTCAAACGGGTTAGCCTTCTCGGAATTCTGGGCGCATTTTTCGAAATTTTCAAAGGGGTTAGTTTTCTGGGAATTCTAGGCGAATTTTTCGAAATCTTCAAACGGGTTAGCCTTCTCGGAATACTGGGCGCAATTTTTGAAATTTTCAAAGGGGTTAGCCTTCTCGGAATTCTGGGCGCATTTTTCGAAACTTTCAAAGCGGTTAGCCTTCTCGGAATTCTGGGCGCATTTTTCGAAATTTTGAAAGGGTTAGCCTTCTCGGAATTCTGGGCGAATTTTTCGAAATTTTCAAAGGGGTTAGACTTCTCGGAATTCTGGGGGCATTTTTCGAAATTTTGAAAGGGTTAGCCTTTTCTGAATTCTGAGCGCATTTTTCGAAATTTTCAAAGGGGTTAGCCTTTTCGGAATTCCGGGCGCATTTTTCGAAATTTTCAAAGGGGTTAGCCTTCTCGGAATTCTGGGCGCATTTTTCGAAATTTTCAAAGGGGTTAGTCTTCTGGGAATTCTGGGCGAATTTTTCGAAATCTTCAAAGAGGTTAGCCTTCTCGGAATTCTGGGCGCATTTTTCGAAATTTTCAAAGGGGTTAGCCCTCTCGGAATTCTGGGCGTATTTTTACAAATTTTCAAAGGGGTTAGCCTTCTCGGAATTCTGGGCGAATTTTTACAAATTTTCAAAGGGGTTAGCCTTCTCGGAATTCTGGGCGCATTTTTCGAAATTTTCAAAGGGGTTAGCATTCTCGGAATTCTGGGCGCATTTTTCGAAATTTTCAAAGGTGTTAGCATTCTCGGAATTCTGGGCGAATTTTTCGAAATTTTCAAAGGGGTTAGCCTTCTCGGAATTCTGGGCGCATTTTTCGAAATTTTCAAAGGGGTTAAGCCTTCTCGGAATTCTGGGCACATTTTTCGAAATTTTCAAAAGGTTTAACCTTCTCGGAATTCTGGGCGCTTTTTTCGAAATTTTAAAGGGGTTAGCCTTCTCGGAATTCGGGGCGCATTTTTCGAAATTTTCAATGGGGTTAGCCTTCTCGGAATTCTGCGCGCATTTTTCGAAATTTTCAAAGGGGTTAGCCTTCTCGGAATTTTGGGCGCATTTTTCGTAATTTTCAAAGGGGTTAGCCTTCTCGGAATTCTGGGCGCATTTTTCGAAACTTTCAAAGGGGTTAGCCTTCTCGGAATTCTGGGCGCATTTTTCGAAATTTTGAAAGGGTTAGCCTTTTCTGAATTCTGAGCGCATTTTTCGAAATTTTCAAAGGGGTTAGCCTTCTCGGAATTCTGGGAGCATTTTTCGAAATTTTCAAAGGGGTTAGCCTTCTCGAAATTCCGGGCGCATTTTTCGAAATTCCGGGCGCATTTTTTCGAAATTCCGGGCGCATTTTTCGAAATTTTGAAAAGGGTTAGCCTTCTCGGAATTCTGGGCGCATTTTTCGAAATTTTCAAAGGGGTTAGCTTTCTGGGTTATTCTGGGCTCATTTTTAGAAATTTTCAAAGGGGTTAGCCTTCTCGGAATTCTGGGCGCATTTTTCGAAATTTTCAAAGGGGTTAGCCTTCTCGGAATTCTGGGCGCATTTTTCGAAATTTTCAAAGGTGTTAGCCTTCTCGGAATTCTGGGCGAATTTTTCGAAATTTTCAAAGGGGTTAGCCTTCTCGGAATTCTGGGGGCATTTTTCGAAATTTTCAAAGGGGTTAGCCTTCTCGGAATTCTGGGCGCATTTTCGAAATTTTCAAAGGGGTTAGCCTTCTCGGAATTCTGGGCGCATTTTTCGAAATTTTCGAAGGGGTTAGCCTTCTCGGAATTCCGGGCGCATTTTTCGAAATTTTCAAAGGGGTTAGCCTTCTCGGAACTCCGGGCGCATTTTTCGAAATTTTCAAAGGGGTTAGCCTACTCGGAAATCCGGGCGCATTTTTCGATATTTTCAAAGGGGTTAACCTTCTCGGAATTCTGGGCGCTTTTTTCGAAATTTTCAAAGGGGTTAGCCTTCTCGGAATTCGGGGCGCATTTTTCGAAATTTTCAATGGGGTTAGCCGTCTCGGAATTCTGGGCGCATTTTTCGAAATTTTCAAAGGGGTTAGCCTTCTCGGAATTTTGGGCGCATTTTTCGTAATTTTCAAAGGGGTTAGCCTTCTCGGAATTCTGGGCGCATTTTTCGAAACTTTCAAAGGGGTTAGCCTTCTCGGAATTCTGGGCGCATTTTTCGAAATTTTGAAAGGGTTAGCCTTTTCTGAATTCTGAGCGCATTTTTCGAAATTTTCAAAGGGGTTAGCCTTCTCGGAATTCTGGGAGCATTTTTCGAAATTTTCAAAGGTGTTAGCCTTCTCGGAATTCTGGGCGAATTTTTCAAAATTTTCAAAGGGGTTAGCCTTATCGGAATTCTGGGCGCATTTTCGAAATTTTCAAAGGGGTTAGCCTTCTCGGAATTCTGGGCGCATTTTTCGAAATTTTCGAAGGGGTTAGCCTTCTCGGAATTCCGGGCGCATTTTTCGAAATTTTCAAAGGGGTTAGCCTTCTCGGAAATCCGGGCGCATTTTTCGAAATTTTCAAAAGGGTTAGCCTACTCGGAAATCCGGGCGCATTTTTCGATATTTTCAAAGGGGTTGGCCTTCTCGGAATTCTGGGCGCATTTTTCTAAATTTTCAAAGGGGTTAGCCTTCTGGGAATTCTGGGCGCATTTTTCGATATCTTCAAAGGGGTTAGCCTTCTCGGAATTCTGGGCGCATTTTTCGAAATTTTCAAAGGGGTTAGCCTTCTCGGAATTCTGGGCGCATTTTTCGAAATTTTCAAAGTGGTTAGCATTCTCGGAATTCTGGGCGCATTTATCGAAATTTTCAATGGTGTTAGCCTTCTCGGAATTCTGGGCGAATTTTTCGAAATTTTGAAAGGGGTTAGCCTTCTCGGAATTCTGGGCGCATTTTCGAAATTTTCAATGGGGTTAGCCTTCTCGGAATTCTGGGCGCATTTTTCGAAATTTTCAAAGGGGTTAGCCATCTCGGAATTCTGGGCGGAATTTTCGAAATTTTCAAAGGGGTTAGCCTACTCGGATTTCTGGGCGCATTTTTCGAAATTTTCAAAGGGGTTAGCCTTCTCGGAATTCTGGGCGCATTTTTCGAAATTTTTTTAAGGGCTTAGACTTCTCGGAATTCTGGGCGCATTTTTCGAAATTTTCAAAGGGGATAGCCTTCTCGGAATTCTGGGTGAATTTTTTGAAATTTTCAAACGGGTTAGCCTTCTCGGAATTCTGGGCGCATTTTTCGAAATTTTCAAAGGGGTTAGTTTTCTGGGAATTCTGGGCGAATTTTTCGATATCTTCAAACGGGTTAGCCTTCTCGGAATACTGGGCGCATTTTTCGAAATTTTCAAGTGGGTTAGCCTTCTCGGAATTCTGGGCGAATTTTTCGAAATTTTCAAAGGGGTTAGCCTTCTCGGAATTCTGGGCGCATTTTTCGAAATTTTCAAAGGGGTTAGCCTTCTCGGAATTCTGGGCGCATTTTTCGAAATTTTCAAAGGGGTTAGCCTTCTCGGAATTCTAAGCGCAATTTTCGAAATTTTCAAAGGGGTTAGCCTTCTCGGAGTTCTGGGCGCATTTTTCGAGATTTTCAAAGGGGTTAGCCTTCTGGGAATACTGGGCGAATTTTTCTAAATTTTCAAAGGTGTTAGCCTTCTCGGAATTCTGGGCGAATTTTTCGAAATTTTCAAAGGGGTTAGCCTTCTCGGAATTCTGGGGGCATTTTTCGAAATTTTCAAAGGGGTTAGCCTTCTCGGAATTCTGGGGGCATTTTTCGAAATTTTCAAAGGGGTTAGCCTTCTCGGAATTCTGGGAGGATTTTTCGAAATTTTCAAATGGGTTAGCCTTCTCGGAATTCTGGGAGCATTTTTCGAAATTTTCAAAGGGGTTAGCCTTCTCGGAATTCTGGGGGCATTTTTGAAATTTTCAAAGGGGTTAGCCTTCTCGGAATTCTGGGCGCATTTTTCGAAATTGTCAAAGGGGTTAGCCTTCTCGGAATTCTGGGCGATATTTTCGAAATTTTCAAAGGGGTTAGCCTTCTCGGAATTCTGGGCACAATTTTCAAAGGGGTTAGCCTTCTCGGAATTCTGGGCGCATTTTTCGAAATTTTCATAGGGGTTAGCCTTCTCGGAATTCTGGGCGCATTTTTCGAAATTTTCAAAGGGGTTAGCCTTCTCGGAAATCTGGGTGCATTTTTCGAAATTTTCAAAGGGGTTAGGCTTCTCGGAATTCTGGGCGCATTTTCCGAAACTTTCAAAGGGGTTAGCCTTCTCGGAATTCTGGGCGCATTTTTCGAAATTTTGAAAGGGTTAGCCTTTTCTGAATTCTGAGCGCATTTTTCGAAATTTTCAAAGGGGTTAGCCTTCTGGGAATTCTGGGCGAATTTTTCGAAATCTTCAAAGGGGTTAGCCTTCTCGGAAGTCTGGGCGCATTTTTCGAAATTTTCAAAGGTGTTAGCCTTCTCGGAATTCTGGGCGAATTTTTCGAAATTTTCAAAGGGGTTAGACTTCTCGGAATTCTGGGGGCATTTTTCGAAATTTTAAAAGGGGTTAGCCTTCTCGGAATTCTGGGCGCATTTTCGAAATTTTCAAAGGGGTTAGCCTTCTCGGAATTCTGGGATGATTTTTCGAAATTTTCAAAGGGGTTAGCCTTCTCGGAATTCTGGGCGCATTTTTCGAAATTTTGAAAGTGGTTAGCCTTCCCGGAATTCTGGGCGAATTTTTCGAAATTATCAAAGGGGTTATAGCCTTCTAGGAATTCTGGGCGCATTTTTCGAAATTTTCAAAGGGGTTAGCCTTCTCGGAATTCTGGGCGCATTTTTCGAAATTTTCAAAGGGGTTAGCATTCTCGGAATTCTGGGCGCATTTTTCGAAATTTTCAGAGGTGTTAGCCTTCTCGGAATTCTGGGCGAATTTTTCGAAATTTTCAAAGGGGTTAGCCTTCTCAGAATTCTGGGGGCATTTTTCGAAATTTTCAAAGGGGTTAGCCTTCTCGGAATTCTGGGCGCATTTTCGAAAGGGTTAGCCTCCTCGGAATTCTGGGCGCATTTTTCGAAATTTTCAAAGGGGTTAGCGTCCTCGGAATTCTGGGCGCATTTTTCGAAATTTTCATATTGGTTAGCCTCCTCGGAATTCTGCGCGCATTTTTCGAAATTTTCAAAGGGGTTAGCCTTCTCGGAATTTTGGGCGCATTTTTCGTAATTTTCAAAGGGGTTAGCCTTCTCGGAATTCTGGGCGCATTTTTCGAAACTTTCAAAGGGGTTAGCCTTCTCGGAATTCTGGGCGCATTTTTCGAAATTTTGAAAGGGTTAGCCTTTTCTGAATTCTGAGCGCATTTTTCGAAATTTTCAAAGGGGTTAGCCTTCTCGGAATTCTGGGAGCATTTTTCGAAATTTTCAAAGGGGTTAGCCTTCTCGAAATTCCGGGCGCATTTTTCGAAATTCCGGGCGCATTTTTCGAAATTCCGGGCGCATTTTTCGAAATTTTCAAAAGGGTTAGCCTTCTCGGAATTCTGGGCGCATTTTTCGAAATTTTCAAAGGGGTTAGCTTTCTGGGAATTCTGGGCGAATTTTTCGAAATCTTCAAAGCGGTTAGCCTTCTCGGAATTCTGGGCTCATTTTAGAAATTTTCAAAGGGGTTAGCCTTCTCGGAATTCTGGGCGCATTTTTCGAAATTTTCAAAGGGGTTAGCCTTCTCGGAATTCTGGGCGCATTTTTCGAAATTTTCAAAGGTGTTAGCCTTCTCGGAATTCTGGGCGAATTTTTCGAAATTTTCAAAGGGGTTAGCCTTCTCGGAATTCTGGGGGCATTTTTCGAAATTTTCAAAGGGGTTAGCCTTCTCGGAATTCTGGGCGCATTTTCGAAATTTTCAAAGGGGTTAGCCTTCTCGGAATTCTGGGCGCATTTTTCGAAATTTTCGAAGGGGTTAGCCTTCTCGGAATTCCGGGCGCATTTTTCGAAATTTTCAAAGGGGTTAGCCTTCTCGGAACTCCGGGCGCATTTTTCGAAATTTTCAAAGGGGTTAGCCTACTCGGAAATCCGGGCGCATTTTTCGATATTTTCAAAGGGGTTAACCTTCTCGGAATTCTGGGCGCTTTTTTCGAAATTTTCAAAGGGGTTAGCCTTCTCGGAATTCGGGGCGCATTTTTCGAAATTTTCAATGGGGTTAGCCTTCTCGGAATTCTGGGCGCATTTTTCGAAATTTTCAAAGGGGTTAGCCTTCTCGGAATTTTGGGCGCATTTTTCGTAATTTTCAAAGGGGTTAGCCTTCTCGGAATTCTGGGCGCATTTTTCGAAACTTTCAAAGGGGTTAGCCTTCTCGGAATTCTGGGCGCATTTTTCGAAATTTTGAAAGGGTTAGCCTTTTCTGAATTCTGAGCGCATTTTTCGAAATTTTCAAAGGGGTTAGCCTTCTCGGAATTCTGGGAGCATTTTTCGAAATTTTCAAAGGTGTTAGCCTTCTCGGAATTCTGGGCGAATTTTTCAAAATTTTCAAAGGGGTTAGCCTTATCGGAATTCTGGGCGCATTTTCGAAATTTTCAAAGGGGTTAGCCTTCTCGAAATTCTGGGCGCATTTTTCGAAATTTTCGAAGGGGTTAGCCTTCTCGGAATTCCGGGCGCATTTTTCGAAATTTTCAAAGGGGTTAGCCTTCTCGGAAATCCGGGCGCATTTTTCGAAATTTTCAAAGGGGTTAGCCTACTCGGAAATCCGGGCGCATTTTTCGATATTTTCAAAGGGGTTGGCCTTCTCGGAATTCTGGGCGCATTTTTCGAAATTTTCAAAGGGGTTAGCCTTCTGGGAATTCTGGGCGCATTTTTCGAAATCTTCAAAGGGGTTAGCCTTCTCGGAATTCTGGGCGCATTTTTCGAAATTTTCAAAGGGGTTAGCCTTCTCGGAATTCTGGGCGCATTTTTCGAAATTTTCAAAGTGGTTAGCATTCTCGGAATTCTGGGCGCATTTATCGAAATTTTCAATGGTGTTAGCCTTCTCGGAATTCTGGGCGAATTTTTCGAAATTTTCAAAGGGGTTAGCCTTCTCGGAATTCTGGGCGCATTTTCGAAATTTTCAAAGGGGTTAGCCATCTCGGAATTCTGGGCGGAATTTTCGAAATTTTCAATGGGGTTAGCCTACTCGGAATTCTGGGTGCATTTTTCGAAATTTTTTTAAGGGGTTAGACTTCTCGGAATTCTTGGCGCATTTTTCGAAATTTTCAAAGGGGATAGCCTTCTCGGAATTCTGGGCGAATTTTTTGAAATTTTCAAACGGGTTAGCCTTCTCGGAATTCTGGGCGCATTTTTCGAAATTTTCAAAGGGGTTAGTTTTCTGGGAATTCTAGGCGAATTTTTCGAAATCTTCAAACGGGTTAGCCTTCTCGGAATACTGGGCGCAATTTTTGAAATTTTCAAAGGGGTTAGCCTTCTCGGAATTCTGGGCGCATTTTTCGAAATTTTCAAAGGGGTTAGCCTTCTGGGAATACTGGGCGAATTTTTCGAAATTTTCAAAGGGGTTAGCCTTCTCGGAATTCTGGGAGGATTTTTCGAAATTTTCAAAGGGGTTAGCCTTCTCGGAATTCTGGGCGCATTTTTCGAAATTTTCAAAGGGGTTAGCCTTCTGGGAATTCTGGGCGAATTTTTCGAAATCTTCAAAGGGGTTAGCCTTCTCGGAATTCTGGGCGCATTTTTCGAAATTTTCAAAGGGGTTATCCTTCTCGGAATTCTGGGCGCATTTTTGGAAATTTTCAAAGGGGTTAGCCTTCTCGGAATTCTGGGCGCATTTTTCGAAATTTTCAAAGTGGTTAGCATTCTCGGAATTCTGGGCGCATTTATCGAAATTTTCAATGGTGTTAGCCTTCTCGGAATTCTGGGCGAATTTTTCGAAATTTTGAAAGGGGTTAGCCTTCTCGGAATTCTGGGCGCATTTTCGAAATTTTCAAAGGGGTTAGCCTTCTCGGAATTCTGGGCGCATTTTTCGAAATTTTCAAAGGGGTTAGCCATCTCGGAATTCTGGGCGGAATTTTCGAAATTTTCAAAGGGGTTAGCCTACTCGGATTTCTGGGCGCATTTTTCGAAATTTTCAAAGGGGTTAGCCTTCTCGGAATTCTGGGCGCATTTTTCGAAATTTTTTTAAGGGCTTAGACTTCTCGGAATTCTGGGCGCATTTTTCGAAATTTTCAAAGGGGATAGCCTTCTCGGAATTCTGTTTGAATTTTTTGAAATTTTCAAACGGGTTAGCCTTCTCGGAATTCTGGGCGCATTTTTCGAAATTTTCAAAGGGGTTAGTTTTCTGGGAATTCTGGGCGAATTTTTCGATATCTTCAAACGGGTTAGCCTTCTCGGAATACTGGGCGCATTTTTCGAAATTTTCAAGTGGGTTAGCCTTCTCGGAATTCTGGGCGAATTTTTCGAAATTTTCAAAGGGGTTAGCCTTCTCGGAATTCTGGGCGCATTTTTCGAAATTTTCAAAGGGGTTAGCCTTCTCGGAATTCTGGGCGCATTTTTCGAAATTTTCAAAGGGGTTAGCCTTCTCGGAATTCTAAGCGCAATTTTCGAAATTTTCAAAGGGGTTAGCCTTCTCGGAATTCTGGGCGCATTTTTCGAGATTTTCAAAGGGGTTAGCCTTCTGGGAATACTGGGCGAATTTTTCGAAATTTTCAAAGGTGTTAGCCTTCTCGGAATTCTGGGCGAATTTTTCGAAATTTTCAAAGGGGTTAGCCTTCTCGGAATTCTGGGGGCATTTTTCGAAATTTTCAAAGGGGTTAGCCTTCTCGGAATTCTGGGGGCATTTTTCGAAATTTTCAAAGGGGTTAGCCTTCTCGGAATTCTGGGAGGATTTTTCGAAATTTTCAAATGGGTTAGCCTTCTCGGAATTCTGGGAGCATTTTTCGAAATTTTCAAAGGGGTTAGCCTTCTCGGAATTCTGGGGGCATTTTTGAAATTTTCAAAGGAGTTAGCCTTCTCGGAATTCTGGGCGCATTTTTCGAAATTGTCAAAGGGGTTAGCCTTCTCGGAATTCTGGGCGATATTTTCGAAATTTTCAAAGGGGTTAGCCTTCTCGGAATTCTGGGCACAATTTTCAAAGGGGTTAGCCTTCTCGGAATTCTGGGCGCATTTTTCGAAATTTTCATAGGGGTTAGCCTTCTCGGAATTCTGGGCGCATTTTTCGAAATTTTCAAAGGGGTTAGCCTTCTCGGAATTCTGGGTGCATTTTTCGAAATTTTCAAAGGGGTTAGGCTTCTCGGAATTCTGGGCGCATTTTCCGAAACTTTCAAAGGGGTTAGCCTTGTCGGAATTCTGGGCGCATTTTTCGAAATTTTGAAAGGGTTAGACTTCTCGGAATTCTGGGGGCATTTTTCGAAATTTTAAAAGGGGTTAGCCTTCTCGGAATTCTGGGCGCATTTTCGAAATTTTCAAAGGGGTTAGCCTTCTCGGAATTCTGGGATGATTTTTCGAAATTTTCAAAGGGGTTAGCCTTCTCGGAATTCTGGGCGCATTTTTCGAAATTTTGAAAGTGGTTAGCCTTCCCGGAATTCTGGGCGAATTTTTCGAAATTATCAAAGGGGTTATAGCCTTCTAGGAATTCTGGGCGCATTTTTCGAAATTTTCAAAGGGGTTAGCCTTCTCGGAATTCTGGGCGCATTTTTCGAAATTTTCAAAGGGGTTAGCATTCTCGGAATTCTGGGCGCATTTTTCGAAATTTTCAGAGGTGTTAGCCTTCTCGGAATTCTGGGCGAATTTTTCGAAATTTTCAAAGGGGTTAGCCTTCTCAGAATTCTGGGGGCATTTTTCGAAATTTTCAAAGGGGTTAGCCTTCTCGGAATTCTGGGCGCATTTTCGAAAGGGTTAGCCTCCTCGGAATTCTGGGCGCATTTTTCGAAATTTTCAAAGGGGTTAGCGTCCTCGGAATTCTGGGCGCATTTTTCTAAATTTTCATATTGGTTAGCCTCCTCGGAATTCTGGGCGCATTTTTCTAAATTTTCAAAGGGGTTAGCCTTCTCGGAATTCTGGGCGCATTTTTCGAAATTTTCAAAGGGGTTAGCCTTCTCGGAATTCTGGGCGCATTTTTCGAAATTTTCAAAGGGGTTAGTCTTCTCGGAATTCTGGGCGCATTTTTCGAAATTTTCAAAGAGGTTAGCCTTCTCGGAATTCTGGGCGCATTTTTCGAAATTTTCAAAGGGGTTAGCCTTCTCGGAATTCTGGGCGCATTTTTCGAAATTTTGAAAGGGGTTAGCCTTCTCGGAATTCTGGGCGCATTTTTCGAAATTTTCAAAAGGGTTAGCCTCCTCGGAATTCTGGGCGCATTTTACGAATTTTTCAAAGGGGTTGACGTCCTCGGAATTCTGGGCGCATTTTTCGAAATTTTCATAGGGGTTAGCCTTCTCGGAATTCTGGGCGCATGTTTACAAATTTTTAAAGGGGTTAGCCTTCTCGGAATTCTGGGCGCATTTTTCGAAATTTTCAAAGGTGTTAGCATTCTGGGAATTCTGGGCGAATTTTTCGAAATTTTCAAAGGGGTTAGCCTTCTCGGAATTCTGGGGGCATTTTTCGAAATTTTCAAAGGGGTTAGCCTTCTCGGAATTCTGGGCGCATTTTTCGAAATTTTCAAAGGGGTTAGCCTTCTAGGAATTCTGGGCGAATTTTTCGAAATCTTCAAAGGGGTTAGCCTTCTCGGAATTCTGGGCGCATTTTTCGAAATTTTCAAAGGGGTTAGCCTTCTCGGAATTCTGGGCGCATTTTTCGAAATTTTCAAAGGGGTTAGCCTTCTCGGAATTCTGGGCGCATTTTTCGAAATTTTCAAAGGGGTTAAGCCTTCTCGGAATTCTGGGCACATTTTTCGAAATTTTCAAAAGGGTTAACCTTCTCGGAATTGTGGGCGCTTTTTTCGAAATTTTCAAAGGGGTTAGCCTTCTCGGAATTCGGGGCGCATTTTTCGAAATTTTCAAAGGGGTTGTTAGCCTTCTCGGAATTCTGGGCGAATTTTTCGAAATTTTCAAAGGGGTTAGCCTTCTCGGAATTCTGGGCGCATTTCTCGAAATTTTCAAAGGGGTTAGCCTTCTCGGAATTCCGGGCGCATTTTTCGAAATTTTCAAAGGGGTTAGCCTTCTCGGAATTCCGGGCGCATTTTTCGAAATTTTCAAAGGGGTTAGCCTACTCGGAAATCCGGGCGCATTTTTCGATATTTTCAAAGGGGTTAGCCTTCTCGGAATTCTGGGCGCATTTTTCGAAATTTTCAAAGGGGTTAGCCTTCTGGGAATTCTGGGCGAATTTTTCGAAATCTTCAAAGGGGTTAGCCTTCTCGGAATTCTGGGCGCATTTTTGGAAATTTTCAAAGGGGTTAGCCTTCTCGGAATTCTGGGCGCATTTTTGGAAATTTTCAAAGGGGTTAGCCTTCTCGGAATTCTGGGCGCATTTTTCGAAATTTTCAAAGTGGTTAGCATTCTCAGAATTCTGGGCGCATTTATCGAAATTTTCAATGGTGTTAGCCTTCTCGGAATTCTGGGCGAATTTTTCGAAATTTTGAAAGGGGTTAGCCTTCTCGGAATTCTGGGCGCATTTTCGAAATTTTCAAAGGGGTTAGCCTTCTCGGAATTCTGGGCGCATTTTTCGAAATTTTCAAAGGGGTTAGCCATCTCGGAATTCTGGGCGGAATTTTCGAAATTTTCAAAGGGGTTAGCCTACTCGGATTTCTGGGCGCATTTTTCGAAATTTTCAAAGGGGTTAGCCTTCTCGGAATTCTGGGCGCATTTTTCGAAATTTTTTTAAGGGGTTAGACTTCTCTTGGAATTCTGGGCGCATTTTTCGAAATTTTCAAAGGGGATAGCCTTCTCGGAATTCTGGGTGAATTTTTTGAAATTTTCAAACGGGTTAGCCTTCTCGGAATTCTGGGCGCATTTTTCGAAATTTTCAAAGGGGTTAGTTTTCTGGGAATTCTGGGCGAATTTTTCGAAATCTTCAAACGGGTTAGCCTTCTCGGAATACTGGGCGCATTTTTCGAAATTTTCAAGTGGGTTAGCCTTCTCGGAATTCTGGGCGAATTTTTCGAAATTTTCAAAGGGGTTAGCTTTCTTGGAATTCTGGGTGCATTTTTCGAAATTTCCAAAGGGGTTAGCCTTCTCGGAATTCTGGGCGCATTTTTCGAAATTTTCAAAGGGGTGAGCCTTCTCGGGATTCTGGGCGCAATTTTCGAAATTTTCAAAGGGGTTAGCCTTCTCGGAATTCTGGGCGCATTTTTCGAAATTTTCAAAGGGGTTAGCCTTCTGGGAATACTGGGCGAATTTTTCGAAATTTTCAAAGGTGTTAGCCTTCTCGGAATTCTGGGCGAATTTTTCGAAATTTTCAAAGGGGTTAGCCTTCTCGGAATTCTGGGCGCATTTTTCGAAATTGTCAAAGGGGTTAGCTTTCTCGGAATTCTGGGCGATATTTTCGAAATTTTCAAAGGGGTTAGCCTTCTCGGAATTCTGGGCACAATTTTCAAAGGGGTTAGCCTTCTCGGAATTCTGGGCGCATTTTTCGAAATTTTCAAAGGGGTTAGCCTTCTCGGAATTCTGGGCGCATTTTTCGAAATTTTCAAAGGGGTTAGCCTTCTCGGAATTCTGGGTGCATTTTTCGAAATTTTCAAAGGGGTTAGCCTTCTCGGAATTCTGGGCGCATTTTTCGAAACTTTCAAAGGGGTTAGCCTTCTCGGAATTCTGGGCGCATTTTTCGAAATTTTCAAAGGGGTTAGCCTTCTCGGAATTCTGGGCGCATTTTTCGAAATTTTCAAAGGTGTTAGCCTTCTCGGAATTCTGGGCGAATTTTTCAAAATTTTCAAAGGGGTTAGCCTTATCGGAATTCTGGGGGCATTTTTCGAAATTTTCAAAGGGGTTAGCCTTCTCGGAATTCTGGGCGCATTTTCGAAATTTTCAAAGGGTTTAGCCTTCTCGGAATTCTGGGCGCATTTTTCGAAATTTTCGAAGGGGTTAGCCTTCTCGGAATTCCGGGCGCATTTTTCGAAATTTTCAAAGGGGTTAGCCTTCTCGGAAATCCGGGCGCATTTTTCGAAATTTTCAAAGGGGTTAGCCTACTCGGAAATCCGGGCGCATTTTTCGATATTTTCAAAGGGGTTGGCCTTCTCGGAATTCTGGGCGCATTTTTCGAAATTTTCAAAGGGGTTAGCCTTCTGGGAATTCTGGGCGCATTTTTCGAAATCTTCAAAGGGGTTAGCCTTCTCGGAATTCTGGGCGCATTTTTCGAAATTTTCAAAGGGGTTAGCCTTCTCGGAATTCTGGGCGCTTTTTTCGAAATTTTTAAAGGGGTTAGCCTTCTCGGAATTCTGGGCGCATTTTTCGAAATTTTCAAAGTGGTTAGCATTCTCGGAATTCTGGGCGCATTTATCGAAATTTTCAATGGTGTTAGCCTTCTCGGAATTCTGGGCGAATTTTTCGAAATTTTCAAAGGGGTTAAGCCTTCTCGGAATTCGGGGCACATTTTTCGAAATTTTCAAAAGGGTTAACCTTCTCGGAATTGTGGGCGCTTTTTTCGAAATTTTCAAAGGGGTTAGCCTTCTCGGAATTCTGGGCGCATTTTTCGAAATTTTCAAAGGGGTTAGCCTTCTCGGAATTCTGGGCGCATTTTTCGAAACTTTCAAAGGGGTTAGCCTTCTCGGAATTCTGGGCGCATTTTTCGAAATTTTGAAAGGGTTAGCCTTTTCTGAATTCTGAGCGCATTTTTCGAAATTTTCAAAGGGGTTAGCCTTCTCGGAATTCTGGGAGCATTTTTCGAAATTTTCAAAGGGGTTAGCCTTCTCGGAATTCTGGGTGCATTTTTCGAAATTTTCAAAGGGGTTAGCCTTCTCGGAATTCCGGGCGCATTTTTCGAAATTTTCAAAGGGGTTAGCCTTCTCGGAATTCCGGGCGCATTTTTCGAAATTTTCAAAGGGGTTAGCCTTCTCGGAATTCCGGGCGCATTTTTCGAAATGTTCAAAGGGGTTAGCCTTCTCGGAATTCTGGGCGCATTTTTCGAAATTTTCAAAGGGGTTAGCCTTCTCGGAATTCCGGGCGCATTTTTCGAAATTTTCAAAGGGGTTAGCCTTCTCGAAATTCCGGGCGCATTTTTCGGAATTCTGGGCGCATTTTTCGAAATTTTCAAAGGGGTTAGTCTTCTCGGAATTCTGGGCGCATTTTTCGAAATTTTCAAAGAGGTTAGCCTTCTCGGAATTCTGGGCGCATTTTTCGAAATTTTCAAAGGGGTTAGCCTTCTCAGAATTCTGGGGGCATTTTTCGAAATTTTCAAAGGGGTTAGCCTTCTCAGAATTCTGGGGGCATTTTTCGAAATTTTCAAAGGGGTTAGCCTTCTCGGAATTCTGGGCGCATTTTCGAAAGGGTTAGCCTCCTCGGAATTCTGGGCGCATTTTTCGAAATTTTCAAAGGGGTTAGCGTCCTCGGAATTCTGGGCGCATTTTTCGAAATTTTCATATTGGTTAGCCTCCTCGGAATTCTGGGCGCATTTTTCTAAATTATCAAAGGGGTTAGCCTTCTCGAAATTCCGGGCGCATTTTTCGAAATTTTCAAAGGGGTTAGCCTTCTCGGAATTCTGGGCGCATTTTCGAAATTTTCAAAGGGGTTAGCCTTCTCGGAATTCTGGGCGCATTTTTCGAAATTTTCGAAGGGGTTAGCCTTCTCGGAATTCCGGGCGCATTTTTCGAAATTTTCAAAGGGGTTAGCCTTCTCGGAATTCCGGGCGCATTTTTCGAAATTTTCAAAGGGGTTAGCCTACTCGGAAATCCGGGCGCATTTTTCGATATTTTCAAAGGGGTTAGTCTTCTCGGAATTCTGGGCGCATTTTTCGAAATTTTCAAAGGGGTTAGCCTTCTGGGAATTCTGGGCGAATTTTTCGAAATCTTCAACGGGGTTAGCCTTCTCGGAATTCTGGGCGCATTTTTGGAAATTTTCAAAGGGGTTAGCCTTCTCGGAATTCTGGGCGCATTTTTCGAAATTTTCAAAGGGGTTAGCCTTCTCGGAATTCTGGGCGCATTTTTCGAAATTTTGAGAGGGTTAGCCTTCTCGGAATTCTGGGCGAATTTTTCGAAATTTTCAAAGGGGTTAGACTTCTCGGAATTCTGGGGGCATTTTTCGAAATTTTGAAAGGGTTAGCCTTTTCTGAATTCTGAGCGCATTTTTCGAAATTTTCAAAGGGGTTAGCCTTTTCGGAATTCTGGGCGCATTTTTCGAAATTTTCAAAGGGGTTAGTCTTCTGGGAATTCTGGGCGAATTTTTCGAAATCTTCAAAGGGGTTAGCCTTCTCGGAATTCTGGGCGCATTTTTCGAAATTTTCAAAGGGGTTAGCCCTCTCGGAATTCTGGGCGTATTTTTACAAATTTTCAAAGGGGTTAGCCTTCTCGGAATTCTGGGCGCATTTTTACAAATTTTCAAAGGGGTTAGCCTTCTCGGAATTCTGGGCGCATTTTTCGAAATTTTCAAAGGGGTTAGCATTCTCGGAATTCTGGGCGCATTTTTCGAAATTTTCAAAGGTGTTAGCATTCTCGGAATTCTGGGCGAATTTTTCGAAATTTTCAAAGGGGTTAGCCTTCTCGGAATTCTGGGCGAATTTTTCGAAATTTTCAAAGGGGTTAGCTTTCTTGGAATTCTGGGTGCATTTTTCGAAATTTCCAAAGGGGTTAGCCTTCTCGGAATTCTGGGCGCATTTTTCGAAATTTTCAAAGGGGTTAGCCTTCTCGGAATTCTGGGCGCAATTTTCGAAATTTTCAAAGGGGTTAGCCTTCTCGGAATTCTGGGCGCATTTTTCGAAATTTTCAAAGGGGTTAGCCTTCTCGGAATTCTGGGCGAATTTTTCGAAATTTTCAAAGGGGTTAGCCTTCTCGGAATTCTGGGCGCATTTTTCGAAATTGTCAAAGGGGTTAGCTTTCTCGGAATTCTGGGCGATATTTTCGAAATTTTCAAAGGGGTTAGCCTTCTCGGAATTCTGGGCACAATTTTCAAAGGGGTTAGCCTTCTCGGAATTCTGGGCGCATTTTTCGAAATTTTCAAAGGGGTTAGCCTTCTCGGAATTCTGGGCGCATTTTTCGAAATTTTCAAAGGGGTTAGCCTTCTCGGAATTCTGGGTGCATTTTACGAAATTTTCAAAGGGGTTAGCCTTCTCGGAATTCTGGGCGCATTTTTCGAAACTTTCAAAGGGGTTAGCCTTCTCGGAATTCTGGGCGCATTTTTCGAAATTTTGAAAGGGTTAGCCTTTTCTGAATTCTGAGCGCATTTTTCGAAATTTTCAAAGGGGTTAGCCTTCTGGGAATTCTGGGCGAATTTTTCGAAATCTTCAAAGGGGTTAGCCTTCTCGGAATTCTTGGCGCATTTTTCGAAATTTTCAAAGGTGTTAGCCTTCTCGGAATTCTGGGCGCAATTTTCGAAATTTTCAAAGGGGTTAGCCTTCTCGGAATTCTGGGCGCATTTTTCGAAATTTTCAAAGGTGTTAGCCTTCTCGGAATTCTGGGCGAATTTTTCAAAATTTTCAAAGGGGTTAGCCTTATCGGAATTCTGGGGGCATTTTTCGAAATTTTCAAAGGGGTTAGCCTTCTCGGAATTCTGGGCGCATTTTCGAAATTTTCAAAGGGGTTAGCCTTCTCGGAATTCTGGGCGCATTTTTCGAAATTTTCGAAGGGGTTAGCCTTCTCGGAATTCCGGGCGCATTTTTCGAAATTTTCAAAGGGGTTAGCCTTCTCGGAAATCCGGGCGCATTTTTCGAAATTTTCAAAGGGGTTAGCCTAGTCGGAAATCCGGGCGCATTTTTCGATATTTTCAAAGGGGTTGGCCTTCTCGGAATTCTGGGCGCATTTTTCGAAATTTTCAAAGGGGTTAGCCTTCTGGGAATTCTGGGCGCATTTTTCGAAATCTTCAAAGGGGTTAGCCTTCTCGGAATTCTGGGCGCATTTTTCGAAATTTTCAAAGGGGTTAGCCTTCTCGGAATTCTGGGCGCATTTTTCGAAATTTTCAAAGGGGTTAGCCTTCTCGGAATTCTGGGCGCATTTTTCGAAATTTTCAAAGTGGTTAGCATTCTCGGAATTCTGGGCGCATTTATCGAAATTTTCAATGGTGTTAGCCTTCTCGGAATTCTGGGCGAATTTTTCGAAATTTTCAAAGGGGTTAGCCTTCTCGGAATTCTGGGCGCATTTTCGAAATTTTCAAAGGGGTTAGCCTTCTCGGAATTCTGGGCGCATTTTTCGAAATTTTCAAAGGGGTTAGCCATCTCGGAATTCTGGGCGGAATTTTCGAAATTTTCAATGGGGTTAGCCTACTCGGAGTTCTGGGCGCATTTTTCGAAATTTTCAAGGGGGTTAACCTTCTCGGAATTCTGGGCGCATTTTTCGAAATTTTTTTAAGGGGTTAGACTTCTCGGAATTCTGGGCGCATTTTTCGAAATTTTCAAAGGGGATAGCCTTCTCGGAATTCTGGGCGAATTTTTTGAAATTTTCAAACGGGTTAGCCTTCTCGGAATTCTGGGCGCATTTTTCGAAATTTTCAAAGGGGTTAGTTTTCTGGGAATTCTAGGCGAATTTTTCGAAATCTTCAAACGGGTTAGCCTTCTCGGAATACTGGGCGCAATTTTTGAAATTTTCAAAGGGGTTAGCCTTCTCGGAATTCTGGGCGCATTTTTCGAAATTTTCAAAGGGGTTAGCCTTCTGGGAATACTGGGCGAATTTTTCGAAATTTTCAAAGGTGTTAGCCTTCTCGGAATTCTGGTCGAATTTTTCGAAATTTTCAAAGGGGTTAGCCTTCTCGGAATTCTGGGAGGATTTTTCGAAATTTTCACAGGGGTTAGCCTTCTCGGAATTCTAGGCGCATTTTTTGAAATTTTCAAATGGGTTAGCCTTCTCGGAATTCTGGGCGCATTTTTCGAAATTTTCAAAGGGGTTAGCCTTCTCGGAATTCTGGGCGCATTTTTCGAAACTTTCAAAGGGGTTAGCCTTCTCGGAATTCTGGGCGCATTTTTCGAAATTTTGAAAGGGTTAGCCTTCTCGGAATTCTGGGCGAATTTTTCGAAATTTTCAAAGGGGTTAGACTTCTCGGAATTCTGGGGGCATTTTTCGAAATTTTGAAAGGGTTAGCCTTTTCTGAATTCTGAGCGCATTTTTCGAAATTTTCAAAGGGGTTAGCCTTCTCGGAATTCTGGGAGGATTTTTCGAAATTTTCAAAGGGGTTAGCCTTCTCGGAATTCTGGGCGCATATTTCGAAATTTTCAAAGGGGTTAGCCTTCTCGGAATTCCGGGCGCATTTTTCGAAATTTTCAAAGGGGTTAGCCTTTTCGGAATTCCGGGCGCATTTTTCGAAATTTTCAAAGGGGTTAGCCTTCTCGGAATTCTGGGCGCATTTTTCGAAATTTTCAAAGGGGTTAGTCTTCTGGGAATTCTGGGCGAATTTTTCGAAATCTTCAAAGGGGTTAGCCTTCTCGGAATTCTGGGCGCATTTTTCGAAATTTTCAAAGGGGTTAGCCCTCTCGGAATTCTGGGCGTATTTTTACAAATTTTCAAAGGGGTTAGCCTTCTCGGAATTCTGGGCGCATTTTTACAAATTTTCAAAGGGGTTAGCCTTCTCGGAATTCTGGGCGCATTTTTCGAAATTTTCAAAGGGGTTAGCATTCTCGGAATTCTGGGCGCATTTTTCGAAATTTTCAAAGGTGTTAGCATTCTCGGAATTCTGGGCGAATTTTTCGAAATTTTCAAAGGGGTTAGCCATCTCGGAATTCTGGGCGGAATTTTCGAAATTTTCAATGGGGTTAGCCATCTCGGAATTCTGGGCGGAATTTTCGAAATTTTCAATGGGGTTAGCCTACTCGGAATTCTGGGCGCATTTTTCGAAATTTTCAAGGGGGTTAACCTTCTCGGAATTCTGGGCGCATTTTTCGAAATTTTTTTAAGGGGTTAGACTTCTCGGAATTCTGGGCGCATTTTTCGAAATTTTCAAAGGGGATAGCCTTCTCGGAATTCTGGGCGAATTTTTTGAAATTTTCAAACGGGTTAGCCTTCTCGGAATTCTGGGCGCATTTTTCGAAATTTTCAAAGGGGTTAGTTTTCTGGGAATTCTAGGCGAATTTTTTGAAATCTTCAAACGGGTTAGCCTCCTCGGAATACTGGGCGCAATTTTTGAAATTTTCAAAGGGGTTAGCCTTCTCGGAATTCCGGGCGCATTTTTCGAAATTTTCAAAGGGGTTAGCCTACTCGGAAATCCGGGCGCATTTTTCGATATTTTCAAAGGGGTTAGCCTTCTCGGAATTCTGGGCGCATTTTTCGAAATTTTCAAAGGGGTTAGCCTTCTGGGAATTCTGGGCGAATTTTTCGAAATCTTCAAAGGGGTTAGCCTTCTCGGAATTCTGGGCGCATTTTTGGAAATTTTCAAAGGGGTTAGCCTTCTCGGAATTCTGGGCGCATTTTTGGAAATTTTCAAAGGGGTTAGCCTTCTCGGAATTCTGGGCGCATTTTTCGAAATTTTCAAAGTGGTTAGCATTCTCAGAATTCTGGGCGCATTTATCGAAATTTTCAATGGTGTTAGCCTTCTCGGAATTCTGGGCGAATTTTTCGAAATTTTGAAAGGGGTTAGCCTTCTCGGAATTCTGGGCGCATTTTCGAAATTTTCAAAGGGGTTAGCCTTCTCGGAATTCTGGGCGCATTTTTCGAAATTTTCAAAGGGGTTAGCCATCTCGGAATTCTGGGCGGAATTTTCGAAATTTTCAAAGGGGTTAGCCTACTCGGATTTCTGGGCGCATTTTTCGAAATTTTCAAAGGGGTTAGCCTTCTCGGAATTCTGGGCGCATTTTTCGAAATTTTTTTAAGGGGTTAGACTTCTCGGAATTCTGGGCGCATTTTTCGAAATTTTCAAAGGGGATAGCCTTCTCGGAATTCTGGGTGAATTTTTTGAAATTTTCAAACGGGTTAGCCTTCTCGGAATTCTGGGCGCATTTTTCGAAATTTTCAAAGGGGTTAGTTTTCTGGGAATTCTGGGCGAATTTTTCGAAATCTTCAAACGGGTTAGCCTTCTCGGAATACTGGGCGCATTTTTCGAAATTTTCAAGTGGGTTAGCCTTCTCGGAATTCTGGGCGAATTTTTCGAAATTTTCAAAGTGGTTAGCTTTCTTGGAATTCTGGGTGCATTTTTCGAAATTTCCAAAGGGGTTAGCCTTCTCGGAATTCTGGGCGCATTTTTCGAAATTTTCAAAGGGGTGAGCCTTCTCGGGATTCTGGGCGCAATTTTCGAAATTTTCAAAGGGGTTAGCCTTCTCGGAATTCTGGGCGCATTTTTCGAAATTTTCAAAGGGGTTAGCCTTCTGGGAATACTGGGCGAATTTTTCGAAATTTTCAAAGGTGTTAGCCTTCTCGGAATTCTGGGCGAATTTTTCGAAATTTTCAAAGGGGTTAGCCTTCTCGGAATTCTGGGCGCATTTTTCGAAATTGTCAAAGGGGTTAGCTTTCTCGGAATTCTGGGCGATATTTTCGAAATTTTCAAAGGGGTTAGCCTTCTCGGAATTCTGGGCACAATTTTCAAAGGGGTTAGCCTTCTCGGAATTCTGGGCGCATTTTTCGAAATTTTCAAAGGGGTTAGCCTTCTCGGAATTCTGGGCGCATTTTTCGAAATTTTCAAAGGGGTTAGCCTTCTCGGAATTCTGGGTGCATTTTTCGAAATTTTCAAAGGGGTTAGCCTTCTCGGAATTCTGGGCGCATTTTTCGAAACTTTCAAAGGGGTTAGCCTTCTCGGAATTCTGGGCGCATTTTTCGAAATTTTGAAAGGGTTAGCCTTTTCTGAATTCTGAGCGCATTTTTCGAAATTTTCAAAGGTGTTAGCCTTCTCGGAATTCTGGGCGCATTTTTCGAAATTTTCAAAGGGGTTAGCCTTCTCGGAATTCTGGGCGCATTTTTCGAAATTTTCAAAGGTGTTAGCCTTCTCGGAATTCTGGGCGAATTTTTCAAAATTTTCAAAGGGGTTAGCCTTATCGGAATTCTGGGGGCATTTTTCGAAATTTTCAAAGGGGTTAGCCTTCTCGGAATTCTGGGCGCATTTTCGAAATTTTCAAAGGGTTTAGCCTTCTCGGAATTCTGGGCGCATTTTTCGAAATTTTCGAAGGGGTTAGCCTTCTCGGAATTCCGGGCGCATTTTTCGAAATTTTCAAAGGGGTTAGCCTTCTCGGAAATCCGGGCGCATTTTTCGAAATTTTCAAAGGGGTTAGCCTACTCGGAAATCCGGGCGCATTTTTCGATATTTTCAAAGGGGTTGGCCTTCTCGGAATTCTGGGCGCATTTTTCGAAATTTTCAAAGGGGTTAGCCTTCTGGGAATTCTGGGCGCATTTTTCGAAATCTTCAAAGGGGTTAGCCTTCTCGGAATTCTGGGCGCATTTTTCGAAATTTTCAAAGGGGTTAGCCTTCTCGGAATTCTGGGCGCTTTTTTCGAAATTTTCAAAGGGGTTAGCCTTCTCGGAATTCTGGGCGCATTTTTCGAAATTTTCAAAGTGGTTAGCATTCTCGGAATTCTGGGCGCATTTATCGAAATTTTCAATGGTGTTAGCCTTCTCGGAATTCTGGGCGAATTTTTCGAAATTTTCAAAGGGGTTAAGCCTTCTCGGAATTCGGGGCACATTTTTCGAAATTTTCAAAAGGGTTAACCTTCTCGGAATTGTGGGCGCTTTTTTCGAAATTTTCAAAGGGGTTAGCCTTCTCGGAATTCTGGGCGCATTTTTCGAAATTTTCAAAGGGGTTAGCCTTCTCGGAATTCTGGGCGCATTTTTCGAAACTTTCAAAGGGGTTAGCCTTCTCGGAATTCTGGGCGCATTTTTCGAAATTTTGAAAGGGTTAGCCTTTTCTGAATTCTGAGCGCATTTTTCGAAATTTTCAAAGGGGTTAGCCTTCTCGGAATTCTGGGAGCATTTTTCGAAATTTTCAAAGGGGTTAGCCTTCTCGGAATTCTGGGTGCATTTTTCGAAATTTTCAAAGGGGTTAGCCTTCTCGGAATTCCGGGCGCATTTTTCGAAATTTTCAAAGGGGTTAGCCTTCTCGGAATTCCGGGCGCATTTTTCGAAATTTTCAAAGGGGTTAGCCTTCTCGGAATTCCGGGCGCATTTTTCGAAATGTTCAAAGGGGTTAGCCTTCTCGGAATTCTGGGCGCATTTTTCGAAATTTTCGAAGGGGTTAGCCTTCTCGGAATTCCGGGCGCATTTTTCGAAATTTTCAAAGGGGTTAGCCTTCTCGAAATTCCGGGCGCATTTTTCGGAATTCTGGGCGCATTTTTCGAAATTTTCAAAGGGGTTAGTCTTCTCGGAATTCTGGGCGCATTTTTCGAAATTTTCAAAGAGGTTAGCCTTCTCGGAATTCTGGGCGCATTTTTCGAAATTTTCAAAGGGGTTAGCCTTCTCAGAATTCTGGGGGCATTTTTCGAAATTTTCAAAGGGGTTAGCCTTCTCAGAATTCTGGGGGCATTTTTCGAAATTTTCAAAGGGGTTAGCCTTCTCGGAATTCTGGGCGCATTTTCGAAAGGGTTAGCCTCCTCGGAATTCTGGGCGCATTTTTCGAAATTTTCAAAGGGGTTAGCGTCCTCGGAATTCTGGGCGCATTTTTCGAAATTTTCATATTGGTTAGCCTCCTCGGAATTCTGGGCGCATTTTTCTAAATTATCAAAGGGGTTAGCCTTCTCGAAATTCCGGGCGCATTTTTCGAAATTTTCAAAGGGGTTAGCCTTCTCGGAATTCTGGGCGCATTTTCGAAATTTTCAAAGGGGTTAGCCTTCTCGGAATTCTGGGCGCATTTTTCGAAATTTTCGAAGGGGTTAGCCTTCTCGGAATTCCGGGCGCATTTTTCGAAATTTTCAAAGGGGTTAGCCTTCTCGGAATTCCGGGCGCATTTTTCGAAATTTTCAAAGGGGTTAGCCTACTCGGAAATCCGGGCGCATTTTTCGATATTTTCAAAGGGGTTAGTCTTCTCGGAATTCTGGGCGCATTTTTCGAAATTTTCAAAGGGGTTAGCCTTCTGGGAATTCTGGGCGAATTTTTCGAAATCTTCAACGGGGTTAGCCTTCTCGGAATTCTGGGCGCATTTTTGGAAATTTTCAAAGGGGTTAGCCTTCTCGGAATTCTGGGCGCATTTTTCGAAATTTTCAAAGGGGTTAGCCTTCTCGGAATTCTGGGCGCATTTTTCGAAATTTTGAGAGGGTTAGCCTTCTCGGAATTCTGGGCGAATTTTTCGAAATTTTCAAAGGGGTTAGACTTCTCGGAATTCTGGGGGCATTTTTCGAAATTTTGAAAGGGTTAGCCTTTTCTGAATTCTGAGCGCATTTTTCGAAATTTTCAAAGGGGTTAGCCTTTTCGGAATTCTGGGCGCATTTTTCGAAATTTTCAAAGGGGTTAGTCTTCTGGGAATTCTGGGCGAATTTTTCGAAATCTTCAAAGGGGTTAGCCTTCTCGGAATTCTGGGCGCATTTTTCGAAATTTTCAAAGGGGTTAGCCCTCTCGGAATTCTGGGCGTATTTTTACAAATTTTCAAAGGGGTTAGCCTTCTCGGAATTCTGGGCGTATTTTTACAAATTTTCAAAGGGGTTAGCTTTCTTGGAATTCTGGGTGCATTTTTCGAAATTTCCAAAGGGGTTAGCCTTCTCGGAATTCTGGGCGCATTTTTCGAAATTTTCAAAGGGGTTAGCCTTCTCGGAATTCTGGGCGCAATTTTCGAAATTTTCAAAGGGGTTAGCCTTCTCGGAATTCTGGGCGCATTTTTCGAAATTTTCAAAGGGGTTAGCCTTCTCGGAATTCTGGGCGAATTTTTCGAAATTTTCAAAGGGGTTAGCCTTCTCGGAATTCTGGGCGCATTTTTCGAAATTGTCAAAGGGGTTAGCTTTCTCGGAATTCTGGGCGATATTTTCGAAATTTTCAAAGGGGTTAGCCTTCTCGGAATTCTGGGCACAATTTTCAAAGGGGTTAGCCTTCTCGGAATTCTGGGCGCATTTTTCGAAATTTTCAAAGGGGTTAGCCTTCTCGGAATTCTGGGCGCATTTTTCGAAATTTTCAAAGGGGTTAGCCTTCTCGGAATTCTGGGTGCATTTTACGAAATTTTCAAAGGGGTTAGCCTTCTCGGAATTCTGGGCGCATTTTTCGAAACTTTCAAAGGGGTTAGCCTTCTCGGAATTCTGGGCGCATTTTTCGAAATTTTGAAAGGGTTAGCCTTTTCTGAATTCTGAGCGCATTTTTCGAAATTTTCAAAGGGGTTAGCCTTCTGGGAATTCTGGGCGAATTTTTCGAAATCTTCAAAGGGGTTAGCCTTCTCGGAATTCTTGGCGCATTTTTCGAAATTTTCAAAGGTGTTAGCCTTCTCGGAATTCTGGGCGCATTTTTCGAAATTTTCAAAGGGGTTAGCCTTCTCGGAATTCTGGGCGCATTTTTCGAAATTTTCAAAGGTGTTAGCCTTCTCGGAATTCTGGGCGAATTTTTCAAAATTTTCAAAGGGGTTAGCCTTATCGGAATTCTGGGGGCATTTTTCGAAATTTTCAAAGGGGTTAGCCTTCTCGGAATTCTGGGCGCATTTTCGAAATTTTCAAAGGGGTTAGCCTTCTCGGAATTCTGGGCGCATTTTTCGAAATTTTCGAAGGGGTTAGCCTTCTCGGAATTCCGGGCGCATTTTTCGAAATTTTCAAAGGGGTTAGCCTTCTCGGAAATCCGGGCGCATTTTTCGAAATTTTCAAAGGGGTTAGCCTAGTCGGAAATCCGGGCGCATTTTTCGATATTTTCAAAGGGGTTGGCCTTCTCGGAATTCTGGGCGCATTTTTCGAAATTTTCAAAGGGGTTAGCCTTCTGGGAATTCTGGGCGCATTTTTCGAAATCTTCAAAGGGGTTAGCCTTCTCGGAATTCTGGGCGCATTTTTCGAAATTTTCAAAGGGGTTAGCCTTCTCGGAATTCTGGGCGCATTTTTCGAAATTTTCAAAGGGGTTAGCCTTCTCGGAATTCTGGGCGCATTTTTCGAAATTTTCAAAGTGGTTAGCATTCTCGGAATTCTGGGCGCATTTATCGAAATTTTCAATGGTGTTAGCCTTCTCGGAATTCTGGGCGAATTTTTCGAAATTTTCAAAGGGGTTAGCCTTCTCGGAATTCTGGGCGCATTTTCGAAATTTTCAAAGGGGTTAGCCTTCTCGGAATTCTGGGCGCATTTTTCGAAATTTTCAAAGGGGTTAGCCATCTCGGAATTCTGGGCGGAATTTTCGAAATTTTCAATGGGGTTAGCCTACTCGGAGTTCTGGGCGCATTTTTCGAAATTTTCAAGGGGGTTAACCTTCTCGGAATTCTGGGCGCATTTTTCGAAATTTTTTTAAGGGGTTAGACTTCTCGGAATTCTGGGCGCATTTTTCGAAATTTTCAAAGGGGATAGCCTTCTCGGAATTCTGGGCGAATTTTTTGAAATTTTCAAACGGGTTAGCCTTCTCGGAATTCTGGGCGCATTTTTCGAAATTTTCAAAGGGGTTAGTTTTCTGGGAATTCTAGGCGAATTTTTCGAAATCTTCAAACGGGTTAGCCTTCTCGGAATACTGGGCGCAATTTTTGAAATTTTCAAAGGGGTTAGCCTTCTCGGAATTCTGGGCGCATTTTTCGAAATTTTCAAAGGGGTTAGCCTTCTGGGAATACTGGGCGAATTTTTCGAAATTTTCAAAGGTGTTAGCCTTCTCGGAATTCTGGTCGAATTTTTCGAAATTTTCAAAGGGGTTAGCCTTCTCGGAATTCTGGGAGGATTTTTCGAAATTTTCACAGGGGTTAGCCTTCTCGGAATTCTAGGCGCATTTTTTGAAATTTTCAAATGGGTTAGCCTTCTCGGAATTCTGGGCGCATTTTTCGAAATTTTCAAAGGGGTTAGCCTTCTCGGAATTCTGGGCGCATTTTTCGAAACTTTCAAAGGGGTTAGCCTTCTCGGAATTCTGGGCGCATTTTTCGAAATTTTGAAAGGGTTAGCCTTCTCGGAATTCTGGGCGAATTTTTCGAAATTTTCAAAGGGGTTAGACTTCTCGGAATTCTGGGGGCATTTTTCGAAATTTTGAAAGGGTTAGCCTTTTCTGAATTCTGAGCGCATTTTTCGAAATTTTCAAAGGGGTTAGCCTTCTCGGAATTCTGGGAGGATTTTTCGAAATTTTCAAAGGGGTTAGCCTTCTCGGAATTCTGGGCGCATATTTCGAAATTTTCAAAGGGGTTAGCCTTCTCGGAATTCCGGGCGCATTTTTCGAAATTTTCAAAGGGGTTAGCCTTTTCGGAATTCCGGGCGCATTTTTCGAAATTTTCAAAGGGGTTAGCCTTCTCGGAATTCTGGGCGCATTTTTCGAAATTTTCAAAGGGGTTAGTCTTCTGGGAATTCTGGGCGAATTTTTCGAAATCTTCAAAGGGGTTAGCCTTCTCGGAATTCTGGGCGCATTTTTCGAAATTTTCAAAGGGGTTAGCCCTCTCGGAATTCTGGGCGTATTTTTACAAATTTTCAAAGGGGTTAGCCTTCTCGGAATTCTGGGCGCATTTTTACAAATTTTCAAAGGGGTTAGCCTTCTCGGAATTCTGGGCGCATTTTTCGAAATTTTCAAAGGGGTTAGCATTCTCGGAATTCTGGGCGCATTTTTCGAAATTTTCAAAGGTGTTAGCATTCTCGGAATTCTGGGCGAATTTTTCGAAATTTTCAAAGGGGTTAGCCATCTCGGAATTCTGGGCGGAATTTTCGAAATTTTCAATGGGGTTAGCCATCTCGGAATTCTGGGCGGAATTTTCGAAATTTTCAATGGGGTTAGCCTACTCGGAATTCTGGGCGCATTTTTCGAAATTTTCAAGGGGGTTAACCTTCTCGGAATTCTGGGCGCATTTTTCGAAATTTTTTTAAGGGGTTAGACTTCTCGGAATTCTGGGCGCATTTTTCGAAATTTTCAAAGGGGATAGCCTTCTCGGAATTCTGGGCGAATTTTTTGAAATTTTCAAACGGGTTAGCCTTCTCGGAATTCTGGGCGCATTTTTCGAAATTTTCAAAGGGGTTAGTTTTCTGGGAATTCTAGGCGAATTTTTTGAAATCTTCAAACGGGTTAGCCTTCTCGGAATACTGGGCGCAATTTTTGAAATTTTCAAAGGGGTTAGCCTTCTCGGAATTCTGGGCGCATTTTTCGAAATTTTCAAAGGGGTTAGCCTTCTGGGAATACTGGGCGAATTTTTCGAAATTTTCAAAGGTGTTAGCCTTCTCGGAATTCTGGGCGAGTTTTTCGAAATTTTCAAAGGGGTTAGCCTTCTCGGAATTCTAGGCGCATTTTTTGAAATTTTCAAATGGGTTAGCCTTCTCGGAATTCTGGGCGCATTTTTCGAAATTTTCAAAGGGGTTAGCCTTCTCGGAATTCTGGGCGCATTTTTCAAAACTTTCAAAGGGGTTAGCCTTCTCGGAATTCTGGGCGCATTTTTCGAAATTTTGAAAGGGTTAGCCTTCTCGGAATTCTGGGCGAATTTTTCGAAATTTTCAAAGGGGTTAGACTTCTCGGAATTCTGGGGGCATTTTTCGAAATTTTGAAAGGGTTAGCCTTTTCTGAATTCTGAGCGCATTTTTCGAAATTTTCAAAGGGGTTAGCCTTCTCGGAATTCTGGGAGGATTTTTCGAAATTTTCAAAGGGGTTAGCCTTCTCGGAATTCTGGGCGCATATTTCGAAATTTTCAAAGGGGTTAGCCTTCTCGGAATTCCGGGCGCATTTTTCGAAATTTTCAAAGGGGTTAGCCTTTTCGGAATTCCGGGCGCATTTTTCGAAATTTTCAAAGGGGTTAGCCTTCTCGGAATTCTGGGCGCATTTTTCGAAATTTTCAAAGGGGTTAGTCTTCTGGGAATTCTGGGCGAATTTTTCGAAATCTTCAAAGGGGTTAGCCTTCTCGGAATTCTGGGCGCATTTTTCGAAATTTTCAAAGGGGTTAGCTTTCTGGGAATTCTGGGCGAATTTTTCGAAATCTTCAAAGCGGTTAGCCTTCTCGGAATTCTGGGCTCATTTTTAGAAATTTTCAAAGGGGTTAGCCTTCTCGGAATTCTGGGCGCATTTTTCGAAATTTTCAAAGGGGTTAGCATTCTCGGAATTCTGGGCGCATTTTTCGAAATTTTCAAAGGTGTTAGCATTCTCGGAATTCTGCTCGAATTTTTCGAAATTTTCAAAGGGGTTAGCCTTCTCGGAATTCTGGGGGCATTTTTCGAAATTTTCAAAGGGGTTAGCCTTCTCGGAATTCTGGGCGCATTTTTCGAAACTTACAAAGGGGTTAGCCTTCTCGGAATTCTGGGCTCATTTTTCGAAATTTTGAAAGGGTTAGCCTTTTCTGAATTCTGAGCGCATTTTTCGAAATTTTCAAAGGGGTTAGCCTTCTCGGAATTCTGGGAGCATTTTTCGAAATTTTCAGGGGTTAGCCTTCTCGAAATTCCGGGCGCATTTTTCGAAATTTTCAAAGGGGTTAGCCTTCTCGGAATTCCGGGCGTATTTTTCGAAATTTTCAAAAGGGTTAGCCTTCTCGGAATTCTGGGCGCATTTTTCGAAATTTTCAAAGGGGTTAGCTTTCTGGGAATTCTGGGCGAATTTTTCGAAATCTTCAAAGCGGTTAGCCTTCTCGGAATTCTGGGCTCATTTTTAGAAATTTTCAAAGGGGTTAGCCTTCTCGGAATTCTGGGCGCATTTTTCGAAATTTTCAAAGGGGTTAGCCTTCTCGGAATTCTGGGCGCATTTTTCGAAATTTTCAAAGGTGTTAGCCTTCTCGGAATTCTGGGCGAATTTTTCGAAATTTTCAAAGGGGTTAGCCTTCTCGGAATTCTGGGGGCATTTTTCGAAATTTTCAAAGGGGTTAGCCTTCTCGGAATTCTGGGCGCATTTTCGAAATTTTCAAAGGGGTTAGCCTGCTCGGAATTCTGGGCGCATTTTTCGAAATTTTCGAAGGGGTTAGCCTTCTCGTAATTCCGGGCGCATTTTTCGAAATTTTCAAAGGGGTTAGCCTTCTCGGAACTCCGGGCGCATTTTTCTAAATTTTCAAAGGGGTTAGCCTACTCGGAAATCCGGGCGCATTTTTCGATATTTTCAAAGGGGTTAGCCTTCTCGGAATTCTGGGCGCATTTTTCGAAATTTTCAAAGGGGTTAGCCTTCTGGGAATTCTGGGCGAATTTTTCGAAATCTTCAAAGGGGTTAGCCTTCTCGGAATTCTGGGCGCATTTTTCGAAATTTTCAAAGGGGTTATCCTTCTCGGAATTCTGGGCGCATTTTTGGAAATTTTCAAAGGGGTTAGCCTTCTCGGAATTCTGTGCGCATTTTTCGAAATTTTCAAAGTGGTTAGCATTCTCGGAATTCTGGGCGCATTTATCGAAACTTTCAATGGTGTTAGCCTTTTCGGAATTCTGGGCGAATTTTTCGAAATTTTGAAAGGGGTTAGCCTTCTCGGAATTCTGGGCGCATTTTCGAAATTTTCAAAGGGGTTAGCCTTCTCGGAATTCTGGGCGCATTTTTCGAAATTTTCAATGGGGTTAGCCATCTCGGAATTCTGGGCGGAATTTTCGAAATTTTCAAAGGGGTTAGCCTACTCGGATTTCTGGGCGCATTTTTCGAAATTTTCAAAGGTGTTAGCCTTCTCGGAATTCTGGGCGCATTTTTCGAAATTTTTTTAAGGGGTTAGACTTCTCGGAATTCTGGGCGCATTTTTCGAAATTTTCAAAGGGGATAGCCTTCTCGGAATTCTGGGTGAATTTTTTGAAATTTTCAAACGGGTTAGCCTTCTCGGAATTCTGGGCGCATTTTTCGAAATTTTCAAAGGGGTTAGTTTTCTGGGAATTCTGGGCGAATTTTTCGATATCTTCAAACGGGTTAGCCTTCTCGGAATACTGGGCGCATTTTTCGAAATTTTCAAGTGGGTTAGCCTTCTCGGAATTCTGGGCGAATTTTTCGAAATTTTCAAAGGGGTTAGCCTTCTCGGAATTCTGGGCGCATTTTTCGAAATTTTCAAAGGGGTTAGCCTTCTCGGAATTCTGGGCGCATTTTTCGAAATTTTCAAAGGGGTTAGCCTTCTCGGAATTCTAAGCGCAATTTTCGAAATTTTCAAAGGGGTTAGCCTTCTCGGAATTCTGGGCGCATTTTTCGAGATTTTCAAAGGGGTTAGCCTTCTGGGAATACTGGGCGAATTTTTCGAAATTTTCAAAGGTGTTAGCCTTCTCGGAATTCTGGGCGAATTTTTCGAAATTTTCAAAGGGGTTAGCCTTCTCGGAATTCTGGGGGCATTTTTCGAAATTTTCAAAGGGGTTAGCCTTCTCGGAATTCTGGGGGCATTTTTCGAAATTTTCAAAGGGGTTAGCCTTCTCGGAATTCTGGGATGATTTTTCGAAATTTTCAAATGGGTTAGCCTTCTCGGAATTCTGGGAGCATTTTTCGAAATTTTCAAAGGGGTTAGCCTTCTCGGAATTCTGGGGGCATTTTTCGAAATTTTCAAAGGGGTAAGCCTTCTCGGAATTCTGGGCGCATGTTTCGAAATTGTCAAAGGGTTAGCCTTCTCGGAATTCTGGGCGATATTTTCGAAATTTTCAAAGGGGTTAGCCTTCTCGGAATTCTGGGCACAATTTTCAAAGGGGTTAGCCTTCTCGGAATTCTGGGCGCATTTTTCGAAATTTTCAAAGGGGTTAGCCTTCTCGGAATTCTGTGCGCATTTTCGAAATTTTCAAAGGGGTTAGCCTTCTCGGAATTCTGGGAGGATTTTTCGAAATTTTCAAAGGGGTTAGCCTTCTCGGAATTCTGGGCGCATTTTTCGAAATTTTCAAAGGGGTTAGCCTTCTCGGAATTCTGGGAGCATTTTTCGAAACTTTCAAAGGGGTTAGCCTTCTCGGAATTCTGGGCGCATTTTTCGAAATTTTCAAAGGGGTTAGACTTCTTGGAATTCTGGGCGAATTTTTCGAAATTTTCAAAGGGGTTAGCCTTCTCGGAATGTGGGGGCATTTTTCGAAATTTTCAAAGGGGTTAGCCTTCTCGGAATTCTTGAGGCATTTTTCTAAATTTTCAAAGGGGTTAGCCTTCTCGGAATTCTGGGCGCATTTTTCGAAATTTTCAAAGGGGTTAGCCTTCTCAAAATTCTGGTTGCATTTTTCGAAATTTTGAAAGTGGTTAGCCTTCCCGGAATTCTGGGCGAATTTTTCGAAATTATCAAAGGGGTTATAGCCTTCTAGGAATTCTGGGCGCATTTTTCGAAATTTTCAAAGGGGTTAGCCTTCTCGGAATTCTGGGCGCATTTTTCGAAATTTTCAAAGGGGTTAGCATTCTCGGAATTCTGGGCGCATTTTTCGAAATTTTCAGAGGTGTTAGCCTTCTCGGAATTCTGGGCGAATTTTTCGAAATTTTCAAAGGGGTTAGTTAGCCTTCTCAGAATTCTGGCGGCATTTTTCGAAATTTTCAAAGGGGTTAGCCTTCTCGGAATTCTGGGCGCATTTTCGAAAGGGTTAGCCTCCTCGGAATTCTGGGCGCATTTTTCGAAATTTTCAAAGGGGTTAGCGTCCTCGGAATTCTGGGCGCATTTTTCGAAATTTTCATATTGGTTAGCCTCCTCGGAATTCTGGGCGCATTTTTCTAAATTTTGGAAGGGGTTAGCCTTCTCGGAATTCTGGGCGCATTCTTCGAAATTTTCAAAGGGGTTAGCCTTCTCGGAATTCTGGGCGCATTTTTCGAAATTTTCAAAGGGGTTAGTCTTCTCGGAATTCTGGGCGCATTTTTAGAAATTTTCAAAGAGGTTAGCCTTCTCGGAATTCTGGGCGCATTTTTCGAAATTTTCAAAGGGGTTAGCCTTCTCGGAATTCTGGGCGCATTTTTCGAAATTTTGAAAGGGGTTAGCCTTCTCGGAATTCTGGGCGCATTTTTCGAAATTTTCAAAAGGGTTAGCCTCCTCGGAATTCTGGGCGCATTTTTCGAATTTTTCAAAGGGGTTGGCGTCCTCGGAATTCTGGGCGCATTTTTCGAAATTTTCATAGGGGTTAGCCTTCTCGGAATTCTGGGCGCATGTTTACAAATTTTTAAAGGGGTTAGCCTTCTCGGAATTCTGGGCGCATTTTTCGAAATTTTCAAAGGTGTTAGCATTCTGGGAATTCTGGGCGAATTTTTCGAAATTTTCAAAGGGGTTAGCCTTCTCGGAATTCTGGGGGCATTTTTCGAAATTTTCAAAGGGGTTAGCCTTCTCGGAATTCTGGGCGCATTTTTCGAAATTTTCAAAGGGGTTAGCCTTCTAGGAATTCTGGGCGAATTTTTCGAAATCTTCAAAGGGTTTAGCCTTCTCGGAATTCTGGGCGCATTTTTCGAAATTTTCAAAGGGGTTAGCCTTCTCGGAATTCTGGGCGCATTTTTCGAAATTTTCAAAGGGGTTAGCCTTCTCGGAATTCTGGGCACATTTTTCGAAATTTTCAAAGGGGTTAGCCTTCTCGGAATTCCGGGTGCATTTTTCGAAATTTTCAAAGGGGTTAAGCCTTCTCGGAATTCTGGGCACTTTTTTCGAAATTTTCAAAAGGGTTAACCTTCTCGGAATTGTGGGCGCTTTTTTCGAAATTTTCAAAGGGGTTAGCCTTCTCGGAATTCGGGGCGCATTTTTCGAAATTTTCAAAGGGGTTAGCCTTCTCGGAATTCTGGGCGAATTTTTCGAAATTTTCAAAGGGGTTAGCCTTCTCGGAATTCTGGGCGCATTTCTCGAAATTTTCAAAGGGGTTAGCCTTCTCGGAATTCTGGGCACATTTTTCGAAACTTTCAAAGGGGTTAGCCTTCTCGGAATTCTGGGCGCATTTTTGGAAATTTTGAAAGGGTTAGCCTTTTCTGAATTTTGAGCGCATTTTTCGAAATTTTCAAAGGGGTTAGCCTTCTCGGAATTCTGGGCACATTTTTCGAAATTTTCAAAGGGGTTAGCCTTCTCGGAATTCCGGGTGCATTTTTCGAAATTTTCAAAGGGGTTAGCCTTCTCGGAATTCCGGGCGCATTTTTCGAAATTTTCAAAGGGGTTAGCCTTCTCGGAATTCCGGGCGCATTTTTCGAAATTTTCAAAGGGGTTAGCCTTCTCGGAATTCCGGGCGCATTTTTCGAAATGTTCAAAGGGGTTAGCCTTCTCGGAATTCTGGGCGCATTTTTCGAAATTTTCAAAGGGGTTAGCCTTCTCGGAATTCCGGGCGCATTTTTCGAAATTTTCAAAGGGGTTAGCCTTCTCGAAATTCCGGGCGCATTTTTCGAAATTTTCAAAGGGGTTAGCCTTCTCGGAATTCCGGGCGCATTTTTCGAAATTTTCAAAGGGGTTAGCCTTCTCGGAATTCTGGGCGCATTTTTCGAAATTTTCAAAGGGGTTAGCCTTCTGGGAATTCTGGGCGAATTTTTCGAAATCTTCAAAGCGGTTAGCCTTCTCGGAATTCTGGGCGCATTTTTCGAAATTTTCAAAGGGGTTAGCCTTCTCGGAATTCTGGGCGCATTTTTCGAAATTTTCAAAGGGGTTAACCTTCTCGGAATTGTGGGCGCATTTTTCGAAACTTTCAAAGGGTTTAGCCTTCTCGGAATTCTGGGCGCATTTTTCGAAATTTTGAAAGGGTTAGCCTTTTCTGAATTCTGAGCGCATTTTTCGAAATTTTCAAAGGGGTTAGCCTTCTCGGAATTCTGGGAGCATTTTTCGAAATTTTCAAAGGGGTTAGCCTTCTCGGAATTCTGGGCTCATTTTTCGAAATTTTCAAAGGGGTTAGCCTTCTCGGAATTCCGGGCGCATTTTTCGAAATGTTCAAAGGGGTTAGCCTTCTCGGAATTCTGGGCGCATTTTTCGAAATTTTCAAAGGGGTTAGCCTTCTCGGAATTCCGGGCGCATTTTTCGAAATTTTCAAAGGGGTTAGCCTTCTGGGAATTCTGGGCGAATTTTTCGAAATCTTCAAAGCGGTTAGCCTTCTCGGAATTCTGGGCGCATTTTTCGAAATTTTCAAAGGGGTTAGCCTTCTCGGAATTCTGGGCGCATTTTTCGAAATTTTCAAAGGGGTTAGCCTTCTCGGAGTTCCGGGCGCATTTTTCGAAATTTTCAAAGGGGTTAGTTTTCTGGGAATTCTGGGCGAATTTTTCAAAATCTTCAAACGGGTTAGCCTTCTCGGAATTCTGGGCGAATTTTTCGAAATTTTCAAAGGGGTTAGCCTTCTCGGAATTCTGGGCGAATTTTTCGAAATTTTCAAAGGGGTTAGCCTTCTCGGAATTCTGGGCGCATTTTTCGAAATTTTCAAAGGGGTTAGCGTTAT
The DNA here is from genome assembly GCA_964059195.1 of Ectobius pallidus. Classification (NCBI taxonomy): domain Eukaryota; kingdom Metazoa; phylum Arthropoda; class Insecta; order Blattodea; family Ectobiidae; genus Ectobius; species Ectobius pallidus. Next base: position 120,078,847 of record CAXKWD010000008.1, on the reverse strand, counting down.
CGGAATTCTGGGGGCATTTTTCGAAATTTTCAAAGGGGTTAGCCTTCTCGGAATTCTGGGTGCATTTTTCGAAATTTTCAAAGGGGTTAGCCTTCTCGGAATTCCGGGCGCATTTTTCGAAATTTTCAAAGGTGTTAGCCTTCTCGGAATTCTGGGCGCATTTTTCGAAATTTTCAAAGGGGTTAGCCTTCTGGGAATACTGGGCGAATTTTTCGAAATTTTCAAAGGTGTTAGCCTTCTCGGAATTCTGGGCGAATTTTTCGAAGTTTTCAAAGGGGTTAGCCTTCTCGGAATTCTGGGGGCATTTTTCGAAATTTTCAAAGGGGTTAGCCTTCTCGGAATTCTGGGGGCATTTTTCGAAATTTTCAAAGGGGTTAGCCTTCTCGGAATTCTGGGAGGATTTTTCGAAATTTTCAAAGAGGTTAGCCTTCTCGGAATTCTGGGAGCATTTTTCGAAATTTTCAAAGGGGTTAGCCTTCTCGGAATTCTGGGGGCATTTTTCGAAATTTTCAAAGGGGTTAGCCTTCTCGGAATTTTGGGCGCATTTTTCAAAATTGTCAAAGGGGTTAGCCTTCTCGGAATTCTGGGCGATATTTTCGAAATTTTCAAAGGGGTTAGCCTTCTCGGAATTCTGGGCACAATTTTCAAAGGGGTTAGCCTTCTCGGAATTCTGGGCGCATTTTTCGAAATTTTCAAAGGGGTTAGTCTTCTCGGAATTCTGGGCGCATTTTTCGAAATTTTCAAAGAGGTTAGCCTTCTCGGAATTCTGGGCGCATTTTTCGAAATTTTCAAAGGGGTTAGCCTTCTCGGAATTCTGGGCGCATTTTTCGAAATTTTGAAAGGGGTTAGCCTTCTCGGAATTCTGGGCGCATTTTTCGAAATTTTCAAAAGGGTTAGCCTCCTCGGAATTCTGGGCGCATTTTTCGAATTTTTCAAAGGGGTTGGCGTCCTCGGAATTCTGGGCGCATTTTTCGAAATTTTCATAGGGGTTAGCCTTCTCGGAATTCTGGGCGCATGTTTACAAATTTTTAAAGGGGTTAGCCTTCTCGGAATTCTGGGCGCATTTTTCGAAATTTTCAAAGGTGTTAGCATTCTGGGAATTCTGGGCGAATTTTTCGAAATTTTCAAAGGGGTTAGCCTTCTCGGAATTCTGGGGGCATTTTTCGAAATTTTCAAAGGGGTTAGCCTTCTCGGAATTCGGGGCGCATTTTTCGAAATTTTCAAAGGGGTTAGCCTTCTCGGAATTCTGGGAGGATTTTTCGAAATTTTCAAAGGGGTTAGCCTTCTCGGAATTCTGGGCGCATTTTTCGAAATTTTCAAAGGGGTTAGCCTTTTCGGAATTCTGGGAGCATTTTTCGAAACTTTCAAAGGGGTTAGCCTTCTCGGAATTCTGGGCGCATTTTTCGAAATTTTCAAAGGGGTTAGACTTCTCGGAATTCTGGGCGAATTTTTCGAAATTTTCAAAGGGGTTAGCCTTCTCGGAATGTGGGGGCATTTTTCGAAATTTTCAAAGGGGTTAGCCTTCTCGGAATTCTTGAGGCATTTTTCGAAATTTTCAAAGGGGTTAGCCTTCTCGGAATTCTGGGCGCATTTTTCGAAATTTTCAAAGGGGTTAGCCTTCTCAAAATTCTGGTTGCATTTTTCGAAATTTTGAAAGTGGTTAGCCTTCCCGGAATTCTGGGCGAATTTTTCGAAATTATCAAAGGGGTTATAGCCTTCTAGGAATTCTGGGCGCATTTTTCGAAATTTTCAAAGGGGTTAGCCTTCTCGGAATTCTGGGCGCATTTTTCGAAATTTTCAAAGGGGTTAGCATTCTCGGAATTCTGGGCGCATTTTTCGAAATTTTCAGAGGTGTTAGCCTTCTCGGAATTCTGGGCGAATTTTTCGAAATTTTCAAAGGGGTTAGCCTTCTCAGAATTCTGGGGGCATTTTTCGAAATTTTCAAAGGGGTTAGCCTTCTCGGAATTCTGGGCGCATTTTCGAAAGGGTTAGCCTCCTCGGAATTCTGGGCGCATTTTTCGAAATTTTCAAAGGGGTTAGCGTCCTCGGAATTCTGGGCGCATTTTTCGAAATTTTCATATTGGTTAGCCTCCTCGGAATTCTGGGCGCATTTTTCTAAATTTTGGAAGGGGTTAGCCTTCTCGGAATTCTGGGCGCATTTTTCGAAATTTTCAAAGGGGTTAGCCTTCTCGGAATTCTGGGCGCATTTTTCGAAATTTTCAAAGGGGTTAGTCTTCTCGGAATTCTGGGCGCATTTTTCGAAATTTTCAAAGAGGTTAGCCTTCTCGGAATTCTGGGCGCATTTTTCGAAATTTTCAAAGGGGTTAGCCTTCTCGGAATTCTGGGCGCATTTTTCGAAATTTTGAAAGGGGTTAGCCTTCTCGGAATTCTGGGCGCATTTTTCGAAATTTTCAAAAGGGTTAGCCTCCTCGGAATTCTGGGCGCATTTTTCGAATTTTTCAAAGGGGTTGGCGTCCTCGGAATTCTGGGCGCATTTTTCGAAATTTTCATAGGGGTTAGCCTTCTCGGAATTCTGGGCGCATGTTTACAAATTTTTAAAGGGGTTAGCCTTCTCGGAATTCTGGGCGCATTTTTCGAAATTTTCAAAGGTGTTAGCATTCTGGGAATTCTGGGCGAATTTTTCGAAATTTTCAAAGGGGTTAGCCTTCTCGGAATTCTGGGGGCATTTTTCGAAATTTTCAAAGGGGTTAGCCTTCTCGGAATTCTGGGCGCATTTTTCGAAATTTTCAAAGGGGTTAGCCTTCTAGGAATTCTGGGCGAATTTTTCGAAATCTTCAAAGGGGTTAGCCTTCTCGGAATTCTGGGCGCATTTTTCGAAATTTTCAAAGGGGTTAGCCTTCTCGGAATTCTGGGCGCATTTTTCTAAATTTTCAAAGGGGTTAGCCTTCTCGGAATTCTGGGCGCATTTTTCGAAATTTTCAAAGGGGTTAAGCCTTCTCGGAATTCTGGGCACATTTTTCGAAATTTTCAAAAGGGTTAACCTTCTCGGAATTGTGGGCGCTTTTTTCGAAATTTTCAAAGGGGTTAGCCTTCTCGGAATTCGGGGCGCATTTTTCGAAATTTTCAAAGGGGTTAGCCTTCTCGGAATTCTGGGCGAATTTTTCGAAATTTTCAAAGGGGTTAGCCTTCTCGGAATTCTGGGCGCATTTTTGGAAATTTTGAAAGGGTTAGCCTTTTCTGAATTCTGAGCGCATTTTTCGAAATTTTCAAAGGGGTTAGCCTTCTCGGAATTCTGGGCACATTTTTCGAAATTTTCAAAGGGGTTAGCCTTCTCGGAATTCCGGGTGCATTTTTCGAAATTTTCAAAGGGGTTAGCCTTCTCGGAATTCCGGGCGCATTTTTCGAAATTTTCAAAGGGGTTAGCCTTCTCGAAATTCCGGGCGCATTTTTCGAAATTTTCAAAGGGGTTAGCCTTCTCGGAATTCCGGGCGCATTTTTCGAAATTTTCAAAGGGGTTAGCCTTCTCGGAATTCTGGGCGCATTTTTCGAAATTTTCAAAGGGGTTAGCCTTCTGGGAATTCTGGGCGAATTTTTCGAAATCTTCAAAGCGGTTAGCCTTCTCGGAATTCTGGGCGCATTTTTCGAAATTTTCAAAGGGGTTAGCCTTCTCGGAATTCTGGGCGCATTTTTCGAAATTTTCAAAGGGGTTAGCCTTCTACTAATTCTGGGCGAATTTTTCGAAATCTTCAAAGGGGTTAGCCTTCTCGGAATTCTGGGCGCATTTTTCGAAATTTTCAAAGGGGTTAGCCTTCTCGGAATTCTGGGCGCATTTTTCTAAATTTTCAAAGGGGTTAGCCTTCTCGGAATTCTGGGCGCATTTTTCGAAATTTTCAAAGGGGTTAAGCCTTCTCGGAATTCTGGGCACATTTTTCGAAATTTTCAAAAGGGTTAACCTTCTCGGAATTGTGGGCGCTTTTTTCGAAATTTTCAAAGGGGTTAGCCTTCTCGGAATTCGGGGCGCATTTTTCGAAATTTTCAAAGGGGTTAGCCTTCTCGGAATTCTGGGCGAATTTTTCGAAATTTTCAAAGGGGTTAGCCTTCTCGGAATTCTGGGCGCATTTCTCGAAATTTTCAAAGGGGTAGCCTTCTCGGAATTCTGGGCGCATTTTTCGAAACTTTCAAAGGGGTTAGCCTTCTCGGAATTCTGGGCGCATTTTTGGAAATTTTGAAAGGGTTAGCCTTTTCTGAATTCTGAGCGCATTTTTCGAAATTTTCAAAGGGGTTAGCCTTCTCGGAATTCTGGGCACATTTTTCGAAATTTTCAAAGGGGTTAGCCTTCTCGGAATTCCGGGTGCATTTTTCGAAATTTTCAAAGGGGTTAGCCTTCTCGGAATTCCGGGCGCATTTTTCGAAATTTTCAAAGGGGTTAGCCTTCTCGGAATTCCGGGCGCATTTTTCGAAATTTTCAAAGGGGTTAGCCTTCTCGGAATTCCGGGCGCATTTTTCGAAATGTTCAAAGGGGTTAGCCTTCTCGGAATTCTGGGCGCATTTTTCGATATTTTCAAAGGGGTTAGCCTTCTCGGAATTCCGGGCGCATTTTTCGAAATTTTCAAAGGGGTTAGCCTTCTCGAAATTCCGGGCGCATTTTTCGAAATTTTCAAAGGGGTTAGCCTTCTCGGAATTCCGGGCGCATTTTTCGAAATTTTCAAAGGGGTTAGCCTTCTCGGAATTCTGGGCTCATTTTTCGAAATTTTCAAAGGGGTTAGCCTTCTGGGAATTCTGGGCGAATTTTTCGAAATCTTCAAAGCGGTTAGCCTTCTCGGAATTCTGGGCGCATTTTTCGAAATTTTCAAAGGGGTTAGCCTTCTCGGAATTCTGGGCGCATTTTTCGAAATTTTCAAAGGGGTTAACCTTCTCGGAATTGTGGGCGCTTTTTTCGAAATTTTCAAAGGGGTTAGCCTTCTCGGAATTCGGGGCGCATTTTTCGAAATTTTCAAAGGGGTTAGCCTTCTCGGAATTCTGGGCGCATTTTTCGAAACTTTCAAAGGGTTTAGCCTTCTCGGAATTCTGGGCGCATTTTTCGAAATTTTGAAAGGGTTAGCCTTTTCTGAATTCTGAGCGCATTTTTCGAAATTTTCAAAGGGGTTAGCCTTCTCGGAATTCTGGGAGCATTTTTCGAAATTTTCAAAGGGGTTAGCCTTCTCGGAATTCTGGGCTCATTTTTCGAAATTTTCAAAGGGGTTAGCCTTCTCGGAATTCCGGGCGCATTTTTCGAAATGTTCAAAGGGGTTAGCCTTCTCGGAATTCTGGGCGCATTTTTCGAAATTTTCAAAGGGGTTAGCCTTCTCGGAATTCCGGGCGCATTTTTCGAAATTTTCAAAGGGGTTAGCCTTCTGGGAATTCTGGGCGAATTTTTCGAAATCTTCAAAGCGGTTAGCCTTCTCGGAATTCTGGGCGCATTTTTCGAAATTTTCAAAGGGGTTAGCCTTCTCGGAATTCTGGGCGAATTTTTCGAAATTTTCAAAGGGGTTAGCCTTCTCAGAATTCTGGGGGCATTTTTCGAAATTTTCAAAGGGGTTAGCCTTCTCGGAATTCTGGGCGCATTTTCGAAAGGGTTAGCCTCCTCGGAATTCTGGGCGCATTTTTCGAAATTTTCAAAGGGGTTAGCGTCCTCGGAATTCTGGGCGCATTTTTCGAAATTTTCATATTGGTTAGCCTCCTCGGAATTCTGGGCGCATTTTTCTAAATTTTGGAAGGGGTTAGCCTTCTCGGAATTCTGGGCGCATTTTTCGAAATTTTCAAAGGGGTTAGCCTTCTCGGAATTCTGGGCGCATTTTTCGAAATTTTCAAAGGGGTTAGTCTTCTCGGAATTCTGGGCGCATTTTTCGAAATTTTCAAAGAGGTTAGCCTTCTCGGAATTCTGGGCGCATTTTTCGAAATTTTCAAAGGGGTTAGCCTTCTCGGAATTCTGGGCGCATTTTTCGAAATTTTGAAAGGGGTTAGCCTTCTCGGAATTCTGGGCGCATTTTTCGAAATTTTCAAAAGGGTTAGCCTCCTCGGAATTCTGGGCGCATTTTTCGAATTTTTCAAAGGGGTTGGCGTCCTCGGAATTCTGGGCGCATTTTTCGAAATTTTCATAGGGGTTAGCCTTCTCGGAATTCTGGGCGCATGTTTACAAATTTTTAAAGGGGTTAGCCTTCTCGGAATTCTGGGCGCATTTTTCGAAATTTTCAAAGGTGTTAGCATTCTGGGAATTCTGGGCGAATTTTTCGAAATTTTCAAAGGGGTTAGCCTTCTCGGAATTCTGGGCGAATTTTTCGAAATTTTCAAAGGGGTTAGCCTTCTCGGAATTCTGGGCGCATTTCTCGAAATTTTCAAAGGGGTAGCCTTCTCGGAATTCTGGGCGCATTTTTCGAAACTTTCAAAGGGGTTAGCCTTCTCGGAATTCTGGGCGCATTTTTGGAAATTTTGAAAGGGTTAGCCTTTTCTGAATTCTGAGCGCATTTTTCGAAATTTTCAAAGGGGTTAGCCTTCTCGGAATTCTGGGCACATTTTTCGAAATTTTCAAAGGGGTTAGCCTTCTCGGAATTCCGGGTGCATTTTTCGAAATTTTCAAAGGGGTTAGCCTTCTCGGAATTCCGGGCGCATTTTTCGAAATTTTCAAAGGGGTTAGCCTTCTCGGAATTCCGGGCGCATTTTTCGAAATTTTCAAAGGGGTTAGCCTTCTCGGAATTCCGGGCGCATTTTTCGAAATGTTCAGAGGGGTTAGCCTTCTCGGAATTCTGGGCGCATTTTTCGATATTTTCAAAGGGGTTAGCCTTCTCGGAATTCCGGGCGCATTTTTCGAAATTTTCAAAGGGGTTAGCCTTCTCGAAATTCCGGGCGCATTTTTCGAAATTTTCAAAGGGGTTAGCCTTCTCGGAATTCCGGGCGCATTTTTCGAAATTTTCAAAGGGGTTAGCCTTCTCGGAATTCGGGGCGCATTTTTCGAAATTTTCAAAGGGGTTAGCCTTCTCGGAATTCTGGGCGCATTTTTCGAAACTTTCAAAGGGTTTAGCCTTCTCGGAATTCTGGGCGCATTTTTCGAAATTTTGAAAGGGTTAGCCTTTTCTGAATTCTGAGCGCATTTTTCGAAATTTTCAAAGGGGTTAGCCTTCTCGGAATTCTGGGAGCATTTTTCGAAATTTTCAAAGGGGTTAGCCTTCTCGGAATTCTGGGCTCATTTTTCGAAATTTTCAAAGGGCTTAGCCTTCTCGGAATTCCGGGCGCATTTTTCGAAATGTTCAAAGGGGTTAGCCTTCTCGGAATTCTGGGCGCATTTTTCGAAATTTTCAAAGGGGTTAGCCTTCTCGGAATTCCGGGCGCATTTTTCGAAATTTTCAAAGGGGTTAGCCTTCTGGGAATTCTGGGCGAATTTTTCGAAATCTTCAAAGCGGTTAGCCTTCTCGGAATTCTGGGCGCATTTTTCGAAATTTTCAAAGAGGTTAGCCTTCTCGGAATTCTGGGCGCATTTTTCGAAATTTTCAAAGGGGTTAGCCTTCTCGGAGTTCCGGGCGCATTTTTCGAAATTTTCAAAGGGGTTAGCCTTATCGGAATTCTGGGGGCGTTTTTCGAAATTTTCAAAGGGGTTAGCCTTCTCGGAATTCTGGGCGCATTTTCGAAATTTTCAAAGGGGTTAGTTTTCTGGGAATTCTGGGCGAATTTTTCAAAATCTTCAAACGGGTTAGCCTTCTCGGAATTCTGGGCGAATTTTTCGAAATTTTCAAAGGGGTTAGCCTTCTCGGAATTCTGGGCGAATTTTTCGAAATTTTCAAAGGGGTTAGCGTTATCGGAATTCTGGGGGCATTTTTCGAAATTTTCAAAGGGGTTAGCCTTCTCGGAATTCTGGGTGCATTTTTCGAAATTTTCAAAGGGGTTAGCCTTCTCGGAATTCCGGGCGCATTTTTCGAAATTTTCAAAGGGGTTAGCCTTCTCGGAATTCCGGGCACATATTTCGAAATTTTCAAAGGGGTTAGCCTTCTCGGAATTCCGGGCGCATTTTTCGAAATGTTCAAAGGGGTTAGCCTTCTCGGAATTCCGGGCGCATTTTTCGAAATTTTCAAAGGGGTTAGTTTTCTGGGAATTCTGGGCGAATTTTTCGAAATCTTCAAACGGGTTAGCCTTCTCGGAATTCCGGGCGCATTTTTCGAAACTTTCAAAGGGGTTAGCCTTCTCGAAATTCCGGGCGCATTTTTCGAAATGTTCAAAGGGGTTAGCCTTCTCGGAATTCCGGGCGCATTTTTCGAAATTTTCAAAGGGGTTAGCCTTCTCGGAATTCCGGGCGCATTTTTCGAAATTTTCAAAGGGGTTAGTTTTCTGGGAATTCTGGGCGAATTTTTCGAAATCTTCAAACGGGTTAGCCTTCTCGGAATACTGGGCGCATTTTTCGAAATTTTCAAGTGGGTTAGCCTTCTCGGAATTCTGGGCGAATTTTTCGAAATTTTCAAAGGGGTTAGCTTTCTTGGAATTCTGGGTGCATTTTTCGAAATTTTCTCGGAATTCTGGGCGCATTTTTCGAAATTTTCAAAGGGGTTAGCCTTCTCGGAATTCTGGGCGCAATTTTCGAAATTTTCAAAGGGGTTAGCCTTCTCGGAATTCTGGGCGCATTTTTCGAAATTTTCAAAGGGGTTAGCCTTCTGGGAATACTGGGCGAATTTTTCGAAATTTTCAAAGGTGTTAGCCTTCTCGGAATTCTGGGCGAATTTTTCGAAATTTTCAAAGGGGTTAGCCTTCTCGGAATTCTGGGGGCATTTTTCGAAATTTTCAAAGGGGTTAGCCTTCTCGGAATTCTGGGGGCATTTTTCGAAATTTTCAAAGGGGTTAGCCTTCTCGGAATTCTGGGAGGATTTTTCGAAATTTTCAAAGAGGTTAGCCTTCTCGGAATTCTGGGAGCATTTTTCGAAATTTTCAAAGGGGTTAGCCTTCTCGGAATTCTGGGGGCATTTTTCGAAATTTTCAAAGGGGTTAGCCTTCTCGGAATTCTGGGCGCATTTTTCGAAATTGTCAAAGGGGTTAGCCTTCTCGGAATTCTGGGCGATATTTTCGAAATTTTCAAAGGGGTTAGCCTTCTCGGAATTCTGGGCACAATTTTCAAAGGGGTTAGCCTTCTCGGAATTCTGGGCGCATTTTTCGAAATTTTCAAAGGGGTTAGTCTTCTCGGAATTCTGGGCGCATTTTTCGAAATTTTCAAAGAGGTTAGCCTTCTCGGAATTCTGGGCGCATTTTTCGAAATTTTCAAAGGGGTTAGCCTTCTCGGAATTCTGGGCGCATTTTTCGAAATTTTGAAAGGGGTTAGCCTTCTCGGAATTCTGGGCGCATTTTTCGAAATTTTCAAAAGGGTTAGCCTCCTCGGAATTCTGGGCGCATTTTTCGAATTTTTCAAAGGGGTTGGCGTCCTCGGAATTCTGGGCGCATTTTTCGAAATTTTCATAGGGGTTAGCCTTCTCGGAATTCTGGGCGCATGTTTACAAATTTTTAAAGGGGTTAGCCTTCTCGGAATTCTGGGCGCATTTTTCGAAATTTTCAAAGGTGTTAGCATTCTGGGAATTCTGGGCGAATTTTTCGAAATTTTCAAAGGGGTTAGCCTTCTCGGAATTCTGGGGGCATTTTTCGAAATTTTCAAAGGGGTTAGCCTTCTCGGAATTCTGGGCGCATTTTTCGAAATTTTCAAAGGGGTTAGCCTTCTAGGAATTCTGGGCGAATTTTTCGAAATCTTCAAAGGGGTTAGCCTTCTCGGAATTCTGGGCGCATTTTTCGAATTTTTCAAAGGGGTTAGCCTTCTCGGAATTCTGGGCGCATTTTTCGAAATTTTCAAAGGGGTTAGCCTTCTCGGAATTCTGGGCGCATTTTTCGAAATTTTCAAAGGGGTTAAGCCTTCTCGGAATTCTGGGCACATTTTTCGAAATTTTCAAAAGGGTTAACCTTCTCGGAATTGTGGGCGCTTTTTTCGAAATTTTCAAAGGGGTTAGCCTTCTCGGAATTCGGGGCGCATTTTTCGAAATTTTCAAAGGGGTTAGCCTTCTCGGAATTCTGGGAGGATTTTTCGAAATTTTCAAAGGGGTTAGCCTTCTCGGAATTCTGGGCGCATTTTTCGAAATTTTCAAAGGGGTTAAGCCTTCTCGGAATTCTGGGAGCATTTTTCGAAACTTTCAAAGGGGTTAGCCTTCTCGGAATTCTGGGCGCATTTTTCGAAATTTTCAAAGGGGTTAGACTTCTCGGAATTCTGGGCGAATTTTTCGAAATTTTCAAAGGGGTTAGCCTTCTCGGAATGTGGGGGCATTTTTCGAAATTTTCAAAGGGGTTAGCCTTCTCGGAATTCTTGAGGCATTTTTCGAAATTTTCAAAGGGGTTAGCCTTCTCGGAATTCTGGGCGCATTTTTCGAAATTTTCAAAGGGGTTAGCCTTCTCAAAATTCTGGTTGCATTTTTCGAAATTTTGAAAGTGGATAGCCTTCCCGGAATTCTGGGCGAATTTTTCGAAATTATCAAAGGGGTTATAGCCTTCTAGGAATTCTGGGCGCATTTTTCGAAATTTTCAAAGGGGTTAGCCTTCTCGGAATTCTGGGCGCATTTTTCGAAATTTTCAAAGGGGTTAGCATTCTCGGAATTCTGGGCGCATTTTTCGAAATTTTCAGAGGTGTTAGCCTTCTCGGAATTCTGGGCGAATTTTTCGAAATTTTCAAAGGGGTTAGCCTTCTCAGAATTCTGGGGGCATTTTTCGAAATTTTCAAAGGGGTTAGCCTTCTCGGAATTCTGGGCGCATTTTCGAAAGGGTTAGCCTCCTCGGAATTCTGGGCGCATTTTTCGAAATTTTCAAAGGGGTTAGCGTCATCGGAATTCTGGGCGCATTTTTCGAAATTTTCATATTGGTTAGCCTCCTCGGAATTCTGGGCGCATTTTTCTAAATTTTGGAAGGGGTTAGCCTTCTCGGAATTCTGGGCGCATTTTTCGAAATTTTCAAAGGGGTTAGCCTTCTCGGAATTCTGGGCGCATTTTTCGAAATTTTCAAAGGGGTTAGCCTTCTCGGAATTCTGGGCGCATTTTTCGAAATTTTGAAAGGGGTTAGCCTTCTCGGAATTCTGGGCGCATTTTTCGAAATTTTCAAAAGGGTTAGCCTCCTTGGAATTCTGGACGCATTTTTCGAATTTTTCAAAGGGGTTGGCGTCCTCGGAATTCTGGGCGCATTTTTCGAAATTTTCATAGGGGTTAGCCTTCTCGGAATTCTGGGCGCATGTTTACAAATTTTTAAAGGGGTTAGCCTTCTCGGAATTCTGGGCGCATTTTTCGAAATTTTCAAAGGTGTTAGCATTCTGGGAATTCTGGGCGAATTTTTCGAAATTTTCAAAGGGGTTAGCCTTCTCGGAATTCTGGGGGCATTTTTCGAAATTTTCAAAGGGGTTAGCCTTCTCGGAATTCTGGGCGCATTTTTCGAAATTTTCAAAGGGGTTAGCCTTCTAGGAATTCTGGGCGAATTTTTCGAAATCTTCAAAGGGGTTAGCCTTCTCGGAATTCTGGGCGCATTTTTCGAAATTTTCAAAGGGGTTAGCCTTCTCGGAATTCTGGGCGCATTTTTCGAAATTTTCAAAGGGGTTAGCCTTCTCGGAATTCTGGGCGCATTTTTCGAAATTTTCAAAGGGGTGTCATGCCTGGAGGAAAGGGACAGGAAATTAGCCGAGCGCCCTGATTGCCTTAACCTCTAGGAATGATCGGGTATGTAGATTAATATTCCCCGTTATCACAAGTACAATATTTATTAACTACAAACATAAAATAACACACGTTTAAAATATAAATGAATAAAAGACAAATAAAACAGATTTCTTCTGAAATCATTGCTTGAGTTAGTTCTACTCGTACAAACTGTTAATATTCTTTAAAGCTTAAACTCTTACAAAGTAACTATATTCTTCCTATAATAATATGAGTATAATATTTATTTAGCTACTCGCGAGGGCAGTCAGACTGAGCTAACAGTTATTTACTCACACACAAAGATAAGCAATCTGTCCATCTCGGTTCTGAGTTTAGGTACAGACGTATCTTCTGTCCCGGGGTGATATCTCTGCTTCTTATCTTCTTCCCCACCGGTGCCTATACTGTCGGTCTCTGATGATAGCTCTCGATCGTACTCTGTTATCAAGCCATCTCAGCAGGGGTTTATATACTAATCTGTACATCCGGTCCGCGGGGTCAGCGGATATTATCATGGTCATCAGAGCGACAATTTCTTACAATCGTCATAACAAAGGAATGTTAATTGGCAATTAAATGTTAGCCAGTCTGACCCTCAATTATGCATCATCAATTAAAACAAGATTTAATGCGTGTTGACATATATAAAACTAATTAAATCACACTTGTTTCCAATGAACTTGCTACATTGTAGGATGTGTGTGGGCGATTATACAAGGAATACAATTTTTATAATATTTAATTAGCACACACTTGCTCTTATCTTCCTGTCACATACAGGATGCGACTTCCTCTCTCCAACAGACTGGGTGCTTATCTGTATAAAAATTACCTTCAACATTTTATACTACAATTAATAAATATCAATAATTATCCAAATCAATATGAAATAATAAACCAATAAAATCAATAAAATTACACATGATACTACTCCTTAAAATGTCTCGTGACATTACACTCTCCTGCCACTAAAGGTAAACGTCTTCTGAAGGAAGATCGTTTTAGCCCTTTCGTCCAGCACGGAAATGCTCTGGAACGACTTCCTCAAACCCAGTATATTAGAGAGCGGTTCGCGATTATTTGCATATTCTACTCTCCATCTCCGACATTATGGATCAGAGAATGGTCTACAATCTCAGCGATGAAGATACGGTGAGCCCGCCGGCATCGCCTACGGTGCCAACTGCGTCACCACGGGGGCCAACTGCGTCACCACGGGGGCCAGACGCTTCGCCGGTGCCGGGACCACAGATGCAGGCGGAGCCTCCTGTAGAGCCGGACCACCCGTATCGGCCCTTCCTTCATCCAGAGGTAAGTTACTTGACTTAACCTATACACATTAAAATTTAATTACATACAATAAAATAAATGTTACAAATGTTTACATAAAATTCTGGATTTCTCCCTAGTGCTTTCCTAGTGCTTTGCAAACATCACTGCTTCCCGATTAGATTCTTCAATTGGCGTTACATGGAAAGAAGGTGCTCTTTCCACCGGCACTTCCTCTTGCATTTCCTTACTGATTAGCTCCATGGCCTCTAATACAGGAACTGAAGTGCGTGGTTTTCCTCGTTGAGTGCGAGTTGCTATCTCGAGTGATCCTTCCCGTTCTTCTCTTCTCTGCCTTAGTTTATACTTCCGTATGAATTTCGTCAACCTGTTCTTAAACACATAAATTAACACAGTGATTATTACCAAGGCTACTAAAATAGCAGATATTGACACTGACAGAGTCTGGTGATCTGTTAACTCTGGTTCATGCTGCAGTCGGTCCAGGGATCGATGTAACTGGCTCAAGTCAATTCTTGGCCGCGTTCCAGCGAGATCCATGTTGGTCGCTGCTTCGATGCTGGTGTCCTTGGTTCGCTGTTCCCAGTTAATCTGGAACATTTCTAATTCCCTTGGTGTGAAAATAGTGTCTATTTTAGGAATCACTATTGCTGGTGTTCTTAGTTCGTACACAGTTCGACCCATAGAATGTGGTAATAATTTAAAAGTGCCCCCGTAAATGAAACAATTAAAAGTATTATTAAACAGGCCTGTGCCGTTCAGCGACAGGGTCTCTGTGACAGTATTGGCCACCGGCGGGGTCCCCGTCTGACACTTCTTAGTTACTGTTAGGGGTGCACTTAGACTATAAATCCAATAGTCACTTTTCTTAGATCTTATCCACCTAGGTGCGAACTGCGGACTTTCTATGATCCTTTGACAGGTTTTCTGAACTCGGTCTGTTCTTCCTAAATACAAATTTATTAAACAATTGTCTGACCTTTCATCATACAGTACATAATCAGCTGGGCAGATTGTAAACATAGTTTCTTTACATAAATTCAGATCACTCTCAGTTAAAATTGTAAATAACTGTCGGCTCTCAGAAACTGCCAAATATGTCAATCTCGGAACATTTATCGATATAAACTGATTTAATCCTGCTTCAAAATAAGGCAAAGAATGCGCGTGAAATACTTCAAAATATCTATCATTTCCTTTAAGAGGTATTTCAATAAACAGTCTAATCGTATCGGGAAAAGCAGCAGCATGCACTTCGGCTAACTGGTAGTATAAATATGTTGACTCAGGCGTAGGCGTGGCTAACATACTTGTACTTTCCGGTAGATTCAAGGAAATCTCACTTAATATCTTCGTAAAATTATGCGGAGGTATCAATGTTGTGGACAGCTTACCTACGGAAGTCATATCTAAACTCTCTTGCAACTGCATTAACTGTGCTTTCATATGCAAAATAGTGACTTCTATTTCTCTGGTTTGCGTTGCAAACTTCATATATCTTCTCTGCTTATCTGCTTCGGACTTTATTGAACTCCGTATTAAATTATCTAAATCTTTAGCCATTTTTACTATCACTATAGAATTTTGACTAACTCTTTTATCTAATTGCTTAATATACGTTACTTGCTTTTCGGTCGTGTGAACCATTTCAGTGGCGAATTCTTTTAAATCTGTTACTACCTGATTTATCCTTCCGAGATCTTTTTGATCGAGTGTACCGAACAAATAGCTCAACGTGTAACCCACTCCGTCTATTAATCCTCTTTTTCCTCTACTAGCTTTTCGCATATTCTGCGGAATCAACGCTTTAAAAGCTGCAACATCAACTTCCATTTCTTTGGTTAAATTCTGCAATCTATTTAACTCTCCTAAATAAATGCTACTGTCAGCTTCATCTCTTGTGAAATGCACAAAATTCTTAAATCCTATTCTTAACTCATTTATAGCAGTATTTACACCTTCGATTAACTTCTCGTAATCATTTAAATGTATATCCATTATTACGGTCCACTTATCGCCTGTTAATAATATGTCTCTGTCTTTCACAAACACCATCCCCTTATCCAGTTTTACTTCGTCTGCTTGCGTGGCGTGTCTCGTCACCAATAAACCTGTAACACATACGAAGAACGAGTAAACATTTCTTACTTCCAAATCTCGCGATTTTACAAATTTTATTCTGATCTAGTACGTGAACGTAACTCATATCTACGCTGGGGGAATTCTACATTATTTCTACCTCTTTGTAATTCTACATCTACATTTACATTATCTCTACGTACATTATTTCTATTTACATTGTCTCCATGTACATTACTACTATTTACATTGTCTCCATGGACATTATTTCTAGTTTCACTAGCCTCTTCCGCTCTCACTCTCGAGCGTAACTCATATCTGTCAGTTCCTACTTCGGGTGATGTACCAGCTCTCGGTCGAGTAGGTGGTAACCACTCATCTCCTGACTCAGATAAACTTAACGATTCGTTCGACGTATCTTGTATTTCACCTACGTCCTCTGACTCACTACATCTGAATGGCCTCGAACATTCCGCCATTTCGAATTCTTCGGGTTCTTCCACAATGGTATCTAGCTTTAAATGGTTTCTCTCAGTAGCCCTAGTACTACCTTTCTTTACCAACGGACACTTTTCCGTCGTTATAGGCACTTTGCACTCTTTTAGCCGGTTCACATGCACAACTACTGTACTTCCATCGTCTTTTTCTAATCTATATGTTACATCTGAGGTCCGATCTACAACTTTAAAAGGTCCTTGCCAACTGTAAGTAAATTTCTTAGTCGGCCCTTTCTTCGCTATAGGATTATAGAGGTACACATACTCGCTTATTTCAAATTCTCTCATCTTTTTACCTCTATCATAGTACTTCTTGGAGGTTTCCTGACCTCTCTTATTGGCTGCTTGCACTGATTCATACGCCGTTTTCAATCTCTCAGCCAGCACTTTTATGTGCGTCTGATAATCATTGTTTTCCTCTTGCGACACTCTACAGTCGTCTTCCATTGGTAGCCTTAACTCTCTACCAAACACTAAGTAGTGCGGACTATATCCCGTCACTGAATGCGGTGTACTCCGGTACGCCATTACCGCATACGGTATGTACTCGTCCCATCGTCTCGCGTCTTTAGATACGAAATGCGAGACCATATCGGCCAATGTTTTGTGAAATCTCTCACAAATTCCGTTACTCTGCGGGTGATACGCAGTGGTTGGTAACTTCGTTACTTTCAATATTTTACACACTTCTTGAAATAATCTCGATAAAAACTGCGGGCCTTGATCAGAGATCAATGCCTTCGGCGAGCCAAATTCTAACACTATTTTCGACACGAACTCTTTGGCTACTATTTCTGCACTTTGGCTCGGGACTGGGATTGCAAAACAATATCGCGTGAAATGATCTACAAACGTTAACACATAACGATTTCCCGACTCAGTAGTAGGTAATACTCCTACGAAATCTGTAGATAAAATCTCTAGGAATTCCGATGCCTGCGGCGGTTCTGCTAAAGGCACGATTCCCGCGGTTCCTGACTTTCTTCTCGCACACTTATCACATGTACTGATAAACTCTTCTACATCCTTTCGTAACGTATTCCACCAGTATTTCCTTGAAATACGTGCTACTGTTCTATGAACACCTTGGTGTCCAGCGAAAGGTGTATCGTGATAATACTGTAATACTACTGGAACCAATTCTTTCGGAACAACTATTGCGTAACCTGATATACTCTGTTTGCTCTGTTTAAATAATAAACCCTCGTTATTAACTCTGAAATCTGGATACCTCTTCTTTTTCCTTTGGTATTCCATACAAAACTCATCGCTTTTCTGGGCTTGCAATATAGCTTCTGTACTCAAATTTTTCTCACAAAACGTCATCGCTACGTGACGACTCAAGGCGTCAGCTTGGGTCAATTTACGGCCTGCGCGATGCACAACAGTGAAATCAAATTCTGCTAAACGTAAACTCCATCTGACCAGCCTCGAACTGGGGTCTTTTAAATTCAACATCCACTTCAGAGCTGCGTGATCAGTTACTAAAATGAACGGATGCCCATATATGTAACATCTAAACTGTTTGGTTGCAAAAATAACCGCTGCCAGCTCCTTCTCTGTCACACTATAATTAATTTCGGCTTTATTAAGTTGCCTCGAGCAATAGGCTATAGGCCTCTCGTGTCCATCATATTCTTGTGACAACACAGAACCAATGGCTGCCCTTGACGCATCGCTAGTCACAATAAAGACTTTAGAGAAGTCCGGGTACGCTAACAGAGGTTCGGTGCTGAGTATTTCCTTCAGCGTCTCGAACGCTTCTTGCTGAGCGACTCCCCACACAAAAGCTGTGGTTTTACGTGTTAAAGCAGTTAACGGACGTGCTATTTCTGCAAAATTAGGGACATGCCTCCGATAGTACGAAGCCAACCCTACAAAAGATCGTATGTCTTTAACACTCGTAGGTACTGGATATTCTCTTATTGCTTTAATTTTATTAGGATCTGGTTTTAACCCATCACTAGTAACAATGTGTCCCAAGTATTCTACTTGATCTACAGCAAACTGGCATTTTTCCGGTTGAATTTTGAAATTAGCTCCTTCCAATCTTTGGAATACTTGCTCTAGCTTCTGAGCATGTGAGCGTATATCTGGCGTAAATAAAATCAAATCATCAAGGTACGCAAGAACGTCTATTCCCTTCAAACCCATAAGAATAGAGTCCATGCAACGAGAGTACGTTGCAGGGGCGTTACATAAACCAAAACAGAGTTTATTGAAATGAAAATGGCCACTTTCGGTGCTGAAAGCAGTCTTTTCTCGGTCTTTTTCTGCTATCTCTATCTGCAGATACCCACTGGCCATATCTAAAACTGAAAATACCTTACTCTGGCCTAATGAATCTAAAATATCAGTAATATTTGGAATCTGGTACGCATCTATCTTCGTCTGAGAGTTCAGGGTTCTCAAGTCAACACACAAACGCCATTTTGGTTTGCCATCACGTGACTTCTTAGGTACCATTACAATGGGACTATTGTAAGGTGAATTACTCTCGGATATGATACCCTTTTTCAGCATATCTCTTACTTGCTCTTCCACTATCGGCTTGAGTGCATGTGGAACTCTATACGGCCTTTTTCTAAACGGTTTTGCATCACCTGTATCTATCTCGTGCTTTATCTTACTTGTGCAGCCTATTTCCATACTGCCTTCTTTATAAAATAAATGCTTATATTTACTTAATACTCCGGCTATGATTTCATTGTCTTCCTGGCCCAAATGGCTTAATTTCTCTACTAGGTAATCATTAAATTGTTCAGAGGCATTTTCCTCTTCCTCAGATAACTCTGTATCGTCCATTTGCAAGATACCATTTACGAAACCTTCCTCGGAGATTGGCTCAATTTCTCCTAATCTAGTGCCTTTATTCAATACAATCTCTTCCTCTGAGAGATTCACTATACTAACTGGAATTGTATACATCTTATTTAACTTCACGTACTCCTGCTGGGACGGATTTTCTAATTTATTCTCAGCGCAAAATTTCTGTTTGCCAAGGAACTGCGCATGATCTCTCCCAAGGCGTCCTTGGTTCGAGCTCTCTCCTACGGGGTTGAGAGGCTGAACCGCTTGTGTCCCACAAGAACACCTTTGTGCGATCGTCTCGCCCATTAACTTTTCTGTTCCTGACGCGGACCACCGCCCACTGGAAGACTGAGTACTGGGATGCCATTCGTCCTCCGGAATTTCACGAGGCTCTGAGGGAACACATTGGGGACTTTCTGTCGACAGGGAGCAATTCCCCGGGGTACCAAAAGGATCCTTACACAATTTCACAATGGCGCGTGGTGAATATAAACCTGGTAGTAGGGCCTCTACCGGTTCGAACACTGCACAAGGGGAATCTGCAGGGATGTTGCGCCCAACAACCCTAGCACGGACTATCGTCCCAACAAATGGAGAGCATGCAACCATTTCCGTTAGGATGACCGACGCAAACCAACCTGGAAAGTTATCCAGACCAGGTTCCTCGGGCTCAGTGCGGCCATCTGTAGGGTCCAATGCCTGAAGCGGGGTGATCAATCCCTGAGCAGAGGGCTCCCTACAGTCCATTCCATCTCGCTCGTCGACAGGCGAGACAGCACCCAGCGAGCTACATATCAGAGGAATCCGCTGGCCTCCCACCAAGAGGCAGTTAGTTTGCAAGTCTAGTTGCGCTCCAACCTTTCTCAGGAAGTCGACACCCAGTAATCCGTCTCCAGGGGAACTCAAGTCACTCACTAAAAATTCATGTTCATAGGACCTCCCGTTAATATAAAACGTGACTTTCTGTACACCGTCCAGCTCTAAATCTGTTCCAGTTATACCCCTAGCCGTTATACTATTTTCTTCAAGTCGTGCGGAACTTACTGTCGGTTTTAACAATGACACAGCGGCTCCGGTATCCGCTAACAGCTTACGCTTCGTTCCCTCTATTTCTACTTCTAGCAGCAGTCCCGTCGCCGGACTAATCGCTGCTGGCACGACTTCTTGTTTCGGCTCTACTTCGGGAAGACCGACGGGGTTGTTTTGGTCCCCCCTACCCCGTTTAAACCTTGGCGCCCCTCTCGCCTTTTCCTACAATATTTAGCTATATGCCCTAACTCCCGACAGTTATAACATTGGTAACCCCTACGACTACTCGCGCTCCGGTAACCGTCGTTACCCCCTCGCGCTCCTTGCGCGGGACTCGATCCTTTGGGACCAGGATCACGTGAAAGCCATCCTTGCTGTGCATTACTGCCACTAGCATTTCTTTCACTCCAGTTATTCCTATAACCTTGTCTATTAGTACTATTATTATTGTTGCCCCAATGTCCTCGTCCTGCTGACCTAGGACCACCACCACCTTTATTTTGCGACTGTACGCCTCGACTTTCATTACTAAATACCTGCGCGTGAGCCTGACTGCGCGTTTTATCTATTTCTGTTTCTGCCTGGGCTGCCATGGTGGCTATTTTTATCGCTTTATCCATAGTCTCGGGCATCTGATACTTTACTTGCAACCCAGGGTTCCCTTTTAACCCGTTAATAAAACTAGCCAGTAATCGTTTCTCGGCTTCTTCATTAATTGCCCTTTGTTCAGTCTCATCATCGACTGTTCTAATAGTTTGCCTACTTAAACGACGCAGACGGTCAGCAAAGTCTGCAATCGACTCATCCCTTCCCTGTGTCGCTGCCTGCAACTGCGAGTAATAGAAAAAATCTGTGTGCTGCTCTTTAAATCGTTCCTTAAATATCTCTTTCAACCTCGTGAACGTAATTTCCGTTTGCAATTCGGGGTGTGTATCAACAAATGTCTGAGCAGCTCCTAACACTTTCATAATAACTAATCGCACTTTATCTTTATCAGTTAAATTACCCAACTCGGCTGCAGTCTCTATATTTCTCAAAAAATTCGCAACCGGTCTACCGCTTTTTGGATCCCATCCTTGTATCCATCCAGCCACAGCTAGATCCTTCACCCTAGTTTCTTGTGCTTGCGCTGGTGCCTGTGCCATGGCGCTTATTCTAATGTACGTTAATTTCTTGACTGTTTCAGTTGATACCAACTCTGGAACACCGGGTCATGTATCTGGAGATACTCCGAGAGAGGACTTGCCGGTGGTGCGGCCGGCTTGAGCGGGTGTCCTTTCCGCTCCACGTAACGCTGCCGTTTGTTGCGTGGCGGAGAATGGCCCCGTATTGGCCGGTTCCCCTTGCGGACTGCGAGCCGGACACCACCTTCAGCTTCCGCGTGATGTCCGCGGAGGGAACTCGTCAATACGCTGCGGAAAATGAGCGGGCCACCCGGTGCGGGGCGAATCCCCGCCGCCAGTAAGGCAGCAGAGAAAAAAAAAATAAATAAATAAATAAATTTAAACTAACTCAATGGTCTCTTTATTTACTGATGTAAAAATGAAACTCTCATATCCTCACTCCTCGAATTAGTAGTACTATACATAGGCAAATAGTCTGTCCTCTCTATCTCCAAAGTGTCATAATCATGTGTGGGTGGTATATATCTAATTACAATTCTCACTTCTAATTCAAAAATTACAGCCAAACCTTCTCCGTGTTCGTATTTATAAATCTTCTGGATGGGAACTTTAAAGTGTTTAGGACGACCCTCGAATGCAATATCTAACCTGGACTCAGCTATCAGTCCTCTAAATTTATGTTCGTGCTCCTGTATCCTAGATATATCTATATCCGTATATTTCTTGAAAAATCTTTCCACTAATTCCTTGGCATACTTAGTGGATCCATGCAAGGCTAACGTATTCGACACAGTAAGTACTCTCACTAAGAGAAGTGTAAACTCTTTATCACAGGGATCTCGACGTTTCCAACAACACAACGCCATAAAAATGCTTTATTTCTATTATTCTTGGAGCATCTATACTTATTTTGTATTACATTATACTATCTATTTTACTCGTGTTCACTAAGAACTACAACGTAGGCCACGAAAATTATTCTTAACTACGCCTATTCAATATTTCAATTTACGTTATTGTTACTACAGTAGGCTACAAAATATTTTATCTTCTGTACTCTTCTAAGCTTAGGTTCGTGGAGATTAACGATAGTTTCAACTAAAAATTAATCCCACCGCTGCCACCAGTTGTCATGCCTGGAGGAAAGGGACAGGAAATTAGCCGAGCGCCCTGATTGCCTTAACCTCTAGGAATGATCGGGTATGTAGATTAATATTCCCCGTTATCACAAGTACAATATTTATTAACTACAAACATAAAATAACACACGTTTAAAATATAAATGAATAAAAGACAAATAAAACAGATTTCTTCTGAAATCATTGCTTGAGTTAGTTCTACTCGTACAAACTGTTAATATTCTTTAAAGCTTAAACTCTTACAAAGTAACTATATTCTTCCTATAATAATATGAGTATAATATTTATTTAGCTACTCGCGAGGGCAGTCAGACTGAGCTAACAGTTATTTACTCACACACAAAGATAAGCAATCTGTCCATCTCGGTTCTGAGTTTAGGTACAGACGTATCTTCTGTCCCGGGGTGATATCTCTGCTTCTTATCTTCTTCCCCACCGGTGCCTATACTGTCGGTCTCTGATGATAGCTCTCGATCGTACTCTGTTATCAAGCCATCTCAGCAGGGGTTTATATACTAATCTGTACATCCGGTCCGCGGGGTCAGCGGATATTATCATGGTCATCAGAGCGACAATTTCTTACAATCGTCATAACAAAGGAATGTTAATTGGCAATTAAATGTTAGCCAGTCTGACCCTCAATTATGCATCATCAATTAAAACAAGATTTAATGCGTGTTGACATATATAAAACTAATTAAATCACACTTGTTTCCAATGAACTTGCTACATTGTAGGATGTGTGTGGGCGATTATACAAGGAATACAATTTTTATAATATTTAATTAGCACACACTTGCTCTTATCTTCCTGTCACATACAGGATGCGACTTCCTCTCTCCAACAGACTGGGTGCTTATCTGTATAAAAATTACCTTCAACATTTTATACTACAATTAATAAATATCAATAATTATCCAAATCAATATGAAATAATAAACCAATAAAATCAATAAAATTACACATGATACTACTCCTTAAAATGTCTCGTGACATTACAGGGGTTAAGCCTTCTCGGAATTCTGGGCACATTTTTCGAAATTTTCAAAAGGGTTAACCTTCTCGGAATTGTGGGCGCTTTTTTCGAAATTTTCAAAGGGGTTAGCCTTCTCGGAATTCGGGGCGCATTTTTCGAAATTTTCAAAGGGGTTAGCCTTCTCGGAATTCTGGGCGAATTTTTCGAAATTTTCAAAGGGGTTAGCCTTCTCGGAATTCTGGGCGCATTTCTCGAAATTTTCAAAGGGGTAGCCTTCTCGGAATTCTGGGCGCATTTTTCGAAACTTTCAAAGGGGTTAGCCTTCTCGGAATTCTGGGCGCATTTTTGGAAATTTTGAAAGGGTTAGCCTTTTCTGAATTCTGAGCGCATTTTTCGAAATTTTCAAAGGGGTTAGCCTTCTCGGAATTCTGGGCACATTTTTCGAAATTTTCAAAGGGGTTAGCCTTCTCGGAATTCCGGGTGCATTTTTCGAAATTTTCAAAGGGGTTAGCCTTCTCGGAATTCCGGGCGCATTTTTCGAAATTTTCAAAGGGGTTAGCCTTCTCGGAATTCCGGGCGCATTTTTCGAAATTTTCAAAGGGGTTAGCCTTCTCGGAATTCCGGGCGCATTTTTCGAAATTTTCAAAGGGGTTAGCCTTCTCGGAATTCTGGGCGCATTTTTCGAAATTTTCAAAGGGGTTAGCCTTCTGGGAATTCTGGGCGAATTTTTCGAAATCTTCAAAGCGGTTAGCCTTCTCGGAATTCTGGGCGCATTTTTCGAAATTTTCAAAGGGGTTAGCCTTCTCGGAATTCTGGGCGCATTTTTCGAAATTTTCAAAGGGGTTAACCTTCTCGGAATTGTGGGCGCTTTTTTCGAAATTTTCAAAGGGGTTAGCCTTCTCGGAATTCGGGGCGCATTTTTCGAAATTTTCAAAGGGGTTAGCCTTCTCGGAATTCTGGGCGAATTTTTCGAAATTTTCAAAGGGGTTAGCCTTCTCGGAATTCTGGGCGCATTTTTCGAATTTTTCAAAGGGGTTAGCCTTCTCGGAATTCTGGGCGCATTTTTCGAAACTTTCAAAGGGTTTAGCCTTCTCGGAATTCTGGGCGCATTTTTCGAAATTTTGAAAGGGTTAGCCTTTTCTGAATTCTGAGCGCATTTTTCGAAATTTTCAAAGGGGTTAGCCTTCTCGGAATTCTGGGAGCATTTTTCGAAATTTTCAAAGGGGTTAGCCTTCTCGGAATTCTGGGCTCATTTTTCGAAATTTTCAAAGGGGTTAGCCTTCTCGGAATTCCGGGCGCATTTTTCGAAATGTTCAAAGGGGTTAGCCTTCTCGGAATTCTGGGCGCATTTTTCGAAATTTTCAAAGGGGTTAGCCTTCTCGGAATTCCGGGCGCATTTTTCGAAATTTTCAAAGGGGTTAGCCTTCTGGGAATTCTGGGCGAATTTTTCGAAATCTTCAAAGCGGTTAGCCTTCTCGGAATTCTGGGCGCATTTTTCGAAATTTTCAAAGGGGTTAGCCTTCTCGGAGTTCCGGGCGCATTTTTCGAAATTTTCAAAAGGGTTAGCCTTATCGGAATTCTGGGGGCGTTTTTCGAAATTTTCAAAGGGGTTAGCCTTCTCGGAATTCTGGGCGCATTTTCGAAATTTTCAAAGGGGTTAGTTTTCTGGGAATTCTGGGCGAATTTTTCAAAATCTTCAAACGGGTTAGCCTTCTCGGAATTCTGGGCGAATTTTTCGAAATTTTCAAAGGGGTTAGCCTTCTCGGAATTCTGGGCGAATTTTTCGAAATTTTCAAAGGGGTTAGCGTTATCGGAATTCTGGGGGCATTTTTCGAAATTTTCAAAGGGGTTAGCCTTCTCGGAATTCTGGGTGCATTTTTCGAAATTTTCAAAGGGGTTAGCCTTCTCGGAATTCCGGGCGCATTTTTCGAAATTTTCAAAGGGGTTAGCCTTCTCGGAATTCCGGGCACATTTTTCGAAATTTTCAAAGGGGTTAGCCTTCTCGGAATTCCGGGCGCATTTTTCGAAATGTTCAAAGGGGTTAGCCTTCTCGGAATTCCGGGCGCATTTTTCGAAATTTTCAAAGGGGTTAGTTTTCTGGGAATTCTGGGCGAATTTTTCGAAATCTTCAAACGGGTTAGCCTTCTCGGAATTCCGGGCGCATTTTTCGAAATTTTCAAAGGGGTTAGCCTTCTCGAAATTCCGGGCGCATTTTTCGAAATGTTCAAAGGGGTTAGCCTTCTCGGAATTCCGGGCGCATTTTTCGAAATTTTCAAAGGGGTTAGCCTTCTCGGAATTCCGGGCGCATTTTTCGAAATTTTCAAAGGGGTTAGTTTTCTGGGAATTCTGGGCGAATTTTTCGAAATCTTCAAACGGGTTAGCCTTCTCGGAATACTGGGCGCATTTTTCGAAATTTTCAAGTGGGTTAGCCTTCTCGGAATTCTGGGCGAATTTTTCGAAATTTTCAAAGGGGTTAGCTTTCTTGGAATTCTGGGTGCATTTTTCGAAATTTTCTCGGAATTCTGGGCGCATTTTTCGAAATTTTCAAAGGGGTTAGCCTTCTCGGAATTCTGGGCGCAATTTTCGAAATTTTCAAAGGGGTTAGCCTTCTCGGAATTCTGGGCGCATTTTTCGAAATTTTCAAAGGGGTTAGCCTTCTGGGAATACTGGGCGAATTTTTCGAAATTTTCAAAGGTGTTAGCCTTCTCGGAATTCTGGGCGAATTTTTCGAAATTTTCAAAGGGGTTAGCCTTCTCGGAATTCTGGGGGCATTTTTCGAAATTTTCAAAGGGGTTAGCCTTCTCGGAATTCTGGGGGCATTTTTCGAAATTTTCAAAGGGGTTAGCCTTCTCGGAATTCTGGGAGGATTTTTCGAAATTTTCAAAGAGGTTAGCCTTCTCGGAATTCTGGGAGCATTTTTCGAAATTTTCAAAGGGGTTAGCCTTCTCGGAATTCTGGGGGCATTTTTCGAAATTTTCAAAGGGGTTAGCCTTCTCGGAATTCTGGGCGCATTTTTCGAAATTGTCAAAGGGGTTAGCCTTCTCGGAATTCTGGGCGATATTTTCGAAATTTTCAAAGGGGTTAGCCTTCTCGGAATTCTGGGCACAATTTTCAAAGGGGTTAGCCTTCTCGGAATTCTGGGCGCATTTTTCGAAATTTTCAAAGGGGTTAGTCTTCTCGGAATTCTGGGCGCATTTTTCGAAATTTTCAAAGAGGTTAGCCTTCTCGGAATTCTGGGCGCATTTTTCGAAATTTTCAAAGGGGTTAGCCTTCTCGGAATTCTGGGCGCATTTTTCGAAATTTTGAAAGGGGTTAGCCTTCTCGGAATTCTGGGCGCATTTTTCGAAATTTTCAAAAGGGTTAGCCTCCTCGGAATTCTGGGCGCATTTTTCGAATTTTTCAAAGGGGTTGGCGTCCTCGGAATTCTGGGCGCATTTTTCGAAATTTTCATAGGGGTTAGCCTTCTCGGAATTCTGGGCGCATGTTTACAAATTTTTAAAGGGGTTAGCCTTCTCGGAATTCTGGGCGCATTTTTCGAAATTTTCAAAGGTGTTAGCATTCTGGGAATTCTGGGCGAATTTTTCGAAATTTTCAAAGGGGTTAGCCTTCTCGGAATTCTGGGGGCATTTTTCGAAATTTTCAAAGGGGTTAGCCTTCTCGGAATTCTGGGCGCATTTTTCGAAATTTTCAAAGGGGTTAGCCTTCTAGGAATTCTGGGCGAATTTTTCGAAATCTTCAAAGGGGTTAGCCTTCTCGGAATTCTGGGCGCATTTTTCGAATTTTTCAAAGGGGTTAGCCTTCTCGGAATTCTGGGCGCATTTTTCGAAATTTTCAAAGGGGTTAGCCTTCTCGGAATTCTGGGCGCATTTTTCGAAATTTTCAAAGGGGTTAAGCCTTCTCGGAATTCTGGGCACATTTTTCGAAATTTTCAAAAGGGTTAACCTTCTCGGAATTGTGGGCGCTTTTTTCGAAATTTTCAAAGGGGTTAGCCTTCTCGGAATTCGGGGCGCATTTTTCGAAATTTTCAAAGGGGTTAGCCTTCTCGGAATTCTGGGCGAATTTTTCGAAATTTTCAAAGGGGTTAGCCTTCTCGGAATTCTGGGCGCATTTTTCGAAATTTTCAAAGGGGTTAGCCTTCTCGGAATTCTGGGCGCATTTTTCGAAACTTTCAAAGGGGTTAGCCTTCTCGGAATTCTGGGCGCATTTTTCGAAATTTTGAAAGGGTTAGCCTTTTCTGAATTCTGAGCGCATTTTTCGAAATTTTCAAAGGGGTTAGCCTTCTCGGAATTCTGGGAGCATTTTTCGAAATTTTCAAAGGGGTTAGCCTTCTCGGAATTCTGGGTGCATTTTTCGAAATTTTCAAAGGGGTTAGCCTTCTCGGAATTCCGGGCGCATTTTTCGAAATTTTCAAAGGGGTTAGCCTTCTCGGAATTCCGGGCGCATTTTTCGAAATTTTCAAAGGGGTTAGCCTTCTCGGAATTCCGGGCGCATTTTTCGAAATGTTCAAAGGGGTTAGCCTTCTCGGAATTCTGGGCGCATTTTTCGAAATTTTCAAAGGGGTTAGCCTTCTCGGAATTCCGGGCGCATTTTTCGAAATTTTCAAAGGGGTTAGCCTTCTCGAAATTCCGGGCGCATTTTTCGGAATTCTGGGCGCATTTTTCGAAATTTTCAAAGGGGTTAGTCTTCTCGGAATTCTGGGCGCATTTTTCGAAATTTTCAAAGAGGTTAGCCTTCTCGGAATTCTGGGCGCATTTTTCGAAATTTTCAAAGGGGTTAGCCTTCTCAGAATTCTGGGGGCATTTTTCGAAATTTTCAAAGGGGTTAGCCTTCTCAGAATTCTGGGGGCATTTTTCGAAATTTTCAAAGGGGTTAGCCTTCTCGGAATTCTGGGCGCATTTCCGAAAGGGTTAGCCTCCTCGGAATTCTGGGCGCATTTTTCGAAATTTTCAAAGGGGTTAGCGTCCTCGGAATTCTGGGCGCATTTTTCGAAATTTTCATATTGGTTAGCCTCCTCGGAATTCTGGGCGCATTTTTCGAAATTTTCAAAGAGGTTAGCCTTCTCGGAATTCTGGGCGCATTTTTCGAAATTTTCAAAGGGGTTAGCCTTCTCGGAATTCTGGGCGCATTTTTCGAAATTTTGAAAGGGGTTAGCCTTCTCGGAATTCTGGGCGCATTTTTCGAAATTTTCAAAAGGGTTAGCCTCCTCGGAATTCTGGGCGCATTTTTCGAATTTTTCAAAGGGGTTGGCGTCCTCGGAATTCTGGGCGCATTTTTCGAAATTTTCATAGGGGTTAGCCTTCTCGGAATTCTGGGCGCATGTTTACAAATTTTTAAAGGGGTTAGCCTTCTCGGAATTCTGGGCGCATTTTTCGAAATTTTCAAAGGTGTTAGCATTCTGGGAATTCTGGGCGAATTTTTCGAAATTTTCAAAGGGGTTAGCCTTCTCGGAATTCTGGGGGCATTTTTCGAAATTTTCAAAGGGGTTAGCCTTCTCGGAATTCTGGGCGCATTTTTTGAAATTTTCAAAGGGGTTAGCCTTCTAGGAATTCTGGGCGAATTTTTCGAAATCTTCAAAGGGGTTAGCCTTCTCGGAATTCTGGGCGCATTTTTCGAATTTTTCAAAGGGGTTAGCCTTCTCGGAATTCTGGGCGCATTTTTCGAAATTTTCAAAGGGGTTAGCCTTCTCGGAATTCTGGGCGCATTTTTCGAAATTTTCAAAGGGGTTAAGCCTTCTCGGAATTCTGGGCACATTTTTCGAAATTTTCAAAAGGGTTAACCTTCTCGGAATTGTGGGCGCTTTTTTCGAAATTTTCAAAGGGGTTAGCCTTCTCGGAATTCGGGGCGCATTTTTCGAAATTTTCAAAGGGGTTAGCCTTCTCGGAATTCTGGGCGAATTTTTCGAAATTTTCAAAGGGGTTAGCCTTCTCGGAATTCTGGGCGCATTTTTCGAAATTTTCAAAGGGGTTAGCCTTCTCGGAATTCTGGGCGCATTTTTCGAAACTTTCAAAGGGGTTAGCCTTCTCGGAATTCTGGGCGCATTTTTCGAAATTTTGAAAGGGTTAGCCTTTTCTGAATTCTGAGCGCATTTTTCGAAATTTTCAAAGGGGTTAGCCTTCTCGGAATTCTGGGAGCATTTTTCGAAATTTTCAAAGGGGTTAGCCTTCTCGGAATTCTGGGTGCATTTTTCGAAATTTTCAAAGGGGTTAGCCTTCTCGGAATTCCGGGCGCATTTTTCGAAATTTTCAAAGGGGTTAGCCTTCTCGGAATTCCGGGCGCATTTTTCGAAATTTTCAAAGGGGTTAGCCTTCTCGGAATTCCGGGCGCATTTTTCGAAATGTTCAAAGGGGTTAGCCTTCTCGGAATTCTGGGCGCATTTTTCGAAATTTTCAAAGGGGTTAGCCTTCTCGGAATTCCGGGCGCATTTTTCGAAATTTTCAAAGGGGTTAGCCTTCTCGGAATTCTGGGCGCATTTTTCGAAATTTTCAAAGGGGTTAGCCTTCTGGGAATTCTGGGCGAATTATTCGAAATCTTCAAAGCGGTTAGCCTTCTCGGAATTCTGGGCGCATTTTTCGAAATTTTCAAAGGGGTTAGCCTTCTCGGAATTCTGGGCGCATTTTTCGAAATTTCAAAGGGGTTAGCCTTCTCGGAGTTCCGGGCGCATTTTTCGAAATTTTCAAAGGGGTTAGCCTTATCGGAATTCTGGGGGCATTTTTCGAAATTTTCAAAGGGGTTAGCCTTCTCGGAATTCTGGGCGCATTTTCGAAATTTTCAAAGGGGTTAGCCTTCTCGGAATTCTGGGCGCATTTTCGAAATTTTCAAAGGGGTTAGCCTTCTCGGAATTCTGGGCGCATTTTTCGAAATTTTCGAAGGGGTTAGCCTTCTCGGAATTCCGGGCGCATTTTTCGAAATTTTCAAAGGGGTTAGCCTTCTCGGAATTCCGGGCGCATTTTTCGAAATTTTCAAAGGGGTTAGCCTACTCGGAAATCCGGGCGCATTTTTCGATATTTTCAAAGGGGTTAGGCTTCTCGGAATTCTGGGCGCATTTTTCGAAATTTTCAAAGGGGTTAGCCTTCTGGGAATTCTGGGCGAATTTTTCGAAATCTTCAAAGGGGTTAGCCTTCTCGGAATTCTGGGCACATTTTTCGAAATTTTCAAAGGGGTTAGCCTACTCGGATTTCTGGGCGCATTTTTCGAAATTTTCAAAGGGGTTAGCCTTCTCGGAATTCTGGGCGCATTTTTCGAAATTTTTCTAAGGGGTTAGACTTCTCGGAATTCTGGGCGCATTTTTCGAAATTTTCAAAGGGGATAGCCTTCTCGGAATTCTGGGCGAATTTTTTGAAATTTTCAAACGGGTTAGCCTTCTCGGAATTCTGGGCGCATTTTTCGAAATTTTCAAAGGGGTTAGTTTTCTGGGAATTCTGGGCGAATTTTTCGAAATCTTCAAACGGGTTAGCCTTCTCGGAATACTGGGCGCATTTTTCGAAATTTTCAAGTGGGTTAGCCTTCTCGGAATTCTGGGCGAATTTTTCGAAATTTTCAAAGGGGATAGTTTTCTTGGAATTCTGGGTGCATTTTTCGAAATTTTCAAAGGGGTTAGCCTTCTCGGAATTCTGGGCGCATTTTTCGAAATTTTCAAAGGGGTTAGCCTTCTCGGAATTCTGGGCGCAATTTTTGAAATTTTCAAAGGGGTTAGCCTTCTCGGAATTCTGGGCGCATTTTTCGAAATTTTCAAAGGGGTTAGCCTTCTGGGAATACTGGGCGAATTTTTCGAAATTTTCAAAGGTGTTAGCCTTCTCGGAATTCTGGGCGAATTTTTCGAAATTTTCAAAAGGGTTAGCCCTCTCGGAATTCTGGGGGCATTTTTCTAAATTTTCAAAGGGGTTAGCCTACTCGGAATTCTGGGGGCATTTTTCGAAATTTTCAAAGGGGTTAGCCTTCTCGGAATTCTGGGAGGATTTTTCGAAATTTTCAAAGGGGTTAGCCTTCTCGGAATTCTAGGCGCATTTTTTGAAATTTTCAAATGGGTTAGCCTTCTCGGAATTCTGGGAGCATTTTTCGAAATTTTCAAAGGGGTTAGCCTTCTCGGAATTCTGGGGGCATTTTTCGAAATTTTCAAAGGGGTTAGCCTTCTCGGAATTCTGGGCGCATTTTTCGAAATTGTCAAAGGGGTTAGCCTTCTCGGAATTCTGGGCGATATTTTCGAAATTGTCAAAGGGGTTAGCCTTCTCGGAATTCTGGGCACAATTTTCAAAGGGGTTAGCCTTCTCGGAATTCTGGGCGCATTTTTCGAAATTTTCAAAGGGGTTAGCCTTCTCGGAATTCTGGGCGCATTTTTCGAAACTTTCAAAGGGGTTAACCTTCTCGGAATTCTGGGCGCATTTTTCGAAATTTTGAAAGGGTTAGCCTTTTCTGAATTCTGAGCGCATTTTTCGAAATTTTCAAAGGGGTTAGCCTTCTGGGAATTCTGGGCGAATTTTTCGAAATCTTCAAACGGGTTAGCCTTCTCGGAATTCTGGGAGCATTTTTCGAAATTTTCAAAGGGGTTAGCCTTCTCGGAATTCTGGGTGCATTTTTCGAAATTTTCAAAGGGGTTAGCCTTCTCGGAATTCCGGGCGCATTTTTCGAAATTTCCAAAGGGGTTAGCCTTCTCGGAATTCCGGGCGCATTTTTCGAAATTTTCAAAGGGGTTAGCCTTCTCGGAATTCCGGGCGCATTTTTCGAAATGTTCAAAGGGGTTAGCCTTCTCGGAATTCTGGGCGCATTTTTCGAAATTTTCAAAGGGGTTAGCCTTCTCGGAATTCCGGGCGCATTTTTCGAAATTTTCAAAGGGGTTAGCCTTCTCGAAATTCCGGGCGCATTTTTCGAAATTTTCAAAGGGGTTAGCCTTCTCGGAATTCCGGGCGCATTTTTCGAAATTTTCAAAGGGGTTAGCCTTCTCGGAATTCTGGGCGCATTTTTCGAAATTTTCAAAGGGGTTAGCCTTCTGGGAATTCTGGGCGAATTATTCGAAATCTTCAAAGCGGTTAGCCTTCTCGGAATTCTGGGCGCATTTTTCGAAATTTTCAAAGGGGTTAGCCTTCTGGGAATTCTGGGCGCATTTTTCGAAATTTTCAAAGGGGTTAGCCTTCTCGGAGTTCCGGGCGCATTTTTCGAAATTTTCAAAGGGGTTAGCCTTATCGGAATTCTGGGGGCATTTTTCGAAATTTTCAAAGGGGTTAGCCTTCTCGGAATTCTGGGCGCATTTTCGAAATTTTCAAAGGGGTTAGCCTTCTCGGAATTCTGGGCGCATTTTCGAAATTTTCAAAGGGGTTAGCCTTCTCGGAATTCTGGGCGCATTTTTCGAAATTTTCGAAGGGGTTAGCCTTCTCGGAATTCCGGGCGCATTTTTCGAAATTTTCAAAGGGGTTAGCCTTCTCGGAATTCCGGGCGCATTTTTCGAAATTTTCAAAGGGGTTAGCCTACTCGGAAATCCGGGCGCATTTTTCGATATTTTCAAAGGGGTTAGCCTTCTCGGAATTCTGGGCGCATTTTTCGAAATTTTCAAAGGGGTTAGCCTTCTGGGAATTCTGGGCGAATTTTTCGAAATCTTCAAAGGGGTTAGCCTTCTCGGATTTCTGGGCGCATTTTTCGAAATTTTCAAAGGGGTTAGCCTTCTCGGAATTCTGGGCGCATTTTTCGAAATTTTTCTAAGGGGTTAGACTTCTCGGAATTCTGGGCGCATTTTTCGAAATTTTCAAAGGGGATAGCCTTCTCGGAATTCTGGGCGAATTTTTTGAAATTTTCAAACGGGTTAGCCTTCTCGGAATTCTGGGCGCATTTTTCGAAATTTTCAAAGGGGTTAGTTTTCTGGGAATTCTGGGCGAATTTTTCGAAATCTTCAAACGGGTTAGCCTTCTCGGAATACTGGGCGCATTTTTCGAAATTTTCAAGTGGGTTAGCCTTCTCGGAATTCTGGGCGAATTTTTCGAAATTTTCAAAGGGGATAGTTTTCTTGGAATTCTGGGTGCATTTTTCGAAATTTTCAAAGGGGTTAGCCTTCTCGGAATTCTGGGCGCATTTTTCGAAATTTTCAAAGGGGTTAGCCTTCTCGGAATTCTGGGCGCAATTTTTGAAATTTTCAAAGGGGTTAGCCTTCTCGGAATTCTGGGCGCATTTTTCGAAATTTTCAAAGGGGTTAGCCTTCTGGGAATACTGGGCGAATTTTTCGAAATTTTCAAAGGTGTTAGCCTTCTCGGAATTCTGGGCGAATTTTTCGAAATTTTCAAAGGGGTTAGCCCTCTCGGAATTCTGGGGGCATTTTTCGAAATTTTCAAAGGGGTTAGCCTACTCGGAATTCTGGGGGTATTTTTCGAAATTTTCAAAGGGGTTAGCCTTCTCGGAATTCTGGGAGGATTTTTCGAAATTTTCAAAGGGGTTAGCCTTCTCGGAATTCTAGGCGCATTTTTTGAAATTTTCAAATGGGTTAGCCTTCTCGGAATTCTGGGAGCATTTTTCGAAATTTTCAAAGGGGTTAGCCTTCTCGGAATTCTGGGGGCATTTTTCGAAATTTTCAAAGGGGTTAGCCTTCTCGGAATTCTGGGCGCATTTTTCGAAATTGTCAAAGGGGTTAGCCTTCTCGGAATTCTGGGCGATATTTTCGAAATTTTCAAAGGGGTTAGCCTTCTCGGAATTCTGGGCACAATTTTCAAAGGGGTTAGCCTTCTCGGAATTCTGGGCGCATTTTTCGAAATTTTCAAAGGGGTTAGCCTTCTCGGAATTCTGGGCGCATTTTTCGAAACTTTCAAAGGGGTTAACCTTCTCGGAATTCTGGGCGCATTTTTCGAAATTTTGAAAGGGTTAGCCTTTTCTGAATTCTGAGCGCATTTTTCGAAATTTTCAAAGGGGTTAGCCTTCTGGGAATTCTGGGCGAATTTTTCGAAATCTTCAAACGGGTTAGCCTTCTCGGAATTCTGGGAGCATTTTTCGAAATTTTCAAAGGGGTTAGCCTTCTCGGAATTCTGGGTGCATTTTTCGAAATTTTCAAAGGGGTTAGCCTTCTCGGAATTCCGGGCGCATTTTTCGAAATTTTCAAAGGGGTTAGCCTTCTCGGAATTCCGGGCGCATTTTTCGAAATTTTCAAAGGGGTTAGCCTTCTCGGAATTCCGGGCGCATTTTTCGAAATGTTCAAAGGGGTTAGCCTTCTCGGAATTCTGGGCGCATTTTTCGAAATTTTCAAAGGGGTTAGCCTTCTCGGTATTCCGGGCGCATTTTTCGAAATTTTCAAAGGGGTTAGCCTTCTCGAAATTCCGGGCGCATTTTTCGAAATTTTCAAAGGGGTTAGCCTTCTCGGAATTCCGGGCGCATTTTTCGAAATTTTCAAAGGGGTTAGCCTTCTCGGAATTCTGGGCGCATTTTTCGAAATTTTCAAAGGGGTTAGCCTTCTGGGAATTCTGGGCGAATTATTCGAAATCTTCAAAGCGGTTAGCCTTCTCGGAATTCTGGGCGCATTTTTCGAAATTTTCAAAGGGGTTAGCCTTCTGGGAATTCTGGGCGCATTTTTCGAAATTTTCAAAGGGGTTAGCCTTCTCGGAGTTCCGGGCGCATTTTTCGAAATTTTCAAAGGGGTTAGCCTTATCGGAATTCTGGGGGCATTTTTCGAAATTTTCAAAGGGGTTAGCCTTCTCGGAATTCTGGGCGCATTTTCGAAATTTTCAAAGGGGTTAGCCTTCTCGGAATTCTGGGCGCATTTTCGAAATTTTCAAAGGGGTTAGCCTTCTCGGAATTCTGGGCGCATTTTTCGAAATTTTCGAAGGGGTTAGCCTTCTCGGAATTCCGGGCGCATTTTTCGAAATTTTCAAAGGGGTTAGCCTTCTCGGAATTCCGGGCGCATTTTTCGAAATTTTCAAAGGGGTTAGCCTACTCGGAAATCCGGGCGCATTTTTCGATATTTTCAAAGGGGTTAGCCTTCTCGGAATTCTGGGCGCATTTTTCGAAATTTTCAAAGGGGTTAGCCTTCTGGGAATTCTGGGCGAATTTTTCGAAATCTTCAAAGGGGTTAGCCTTCTCGGAATTCTGGGCACATTTTTCGAAATTTTCAAAGGGGTTAGCCTACTCGGATTTCTGGGCGCATTTTTCGAAATTTTCAAAGGGGTTAGCCTTCTCGGAATTCTGGGCGCATTTTTCGAAATTTTTCTAAGGGGTTAGACTTCTCGGAATTCTGGGCGCATTTTTCGAAATTTTCAAAGGGGATAGCCTTCTCGGAATTCTGGGCGAATATTTTGAAATTTTCAAACGGGTTAGCCTTCTCGGAATTCTGGGCGCATTTTTCGAAATTTTCAAAGGGGTTAGTTTTCTGGGAATTCTGGGCGAATTTTTCGAAATCTTCAAACGGGTTAGCCTTCTCGGAATACTGGGCGCATTTTTCGAAATTTTCAAGTGGGTTAGCCTTCTCGGAATTCTGGGCGAATTTTTCGAAATTTTCAAAGGGGATAGTTTTCTTGGAATTCTGGGTGCATTTTTCGAAATTTTCAAAGGGGTTAGCCTTCTCGGAATTCTGGGCGCATTTTTCGAAATTGTCAAAGGGGTTAGCCTTCTCGGAATTCTGGGCGATATTTTCGAAATTTTCAAAGGGGTTAGCCTTCTCGGAATTCTGGGCACAATTTTCAAAGGGGTTAGCCTTCTCGGAATTCTGGGCGCATTTTTCGAAATTTTCAAAGGGGTTAGCCTTCTCGGAATTCTGGGCGCATTTTTCGAAACTTTCAAAGGGGTTAACCTTCTCGGAATTCTGGGCGCATTTTTCGAAATTTTGAAAGGGTTAGCCTTTTCTGAATTCTGAGCGCATTTTTCGAAATTTTCAAAGGGGTTAGCCTTCTGGGAATTCTGGGCGAATTTTTCGAAATCTTCAAACGGGTTAGCCTTCTCGGAATTCTGGGAGCATTTTTCGAAATTTTCAAAGGGGTTAGCCTTCTCGAAATTCCAGGCGCATTTTTCGGAATTCTGGGCGCATTTTTCGAAATTTTCAAAGGGGTTAGTCTTCTCTGAATTCTGGGCGCATTTTTCGAAATTTTCAAAGAGGTTAGCCTTCTCGGAATTCTGGGCGCATTTTTCGAAATTTTCAAAGGGGTTAGCCTTCTCAGAATTCTGGGGGCATTTTTCGAAATTTTCAAAGGGGTTAGCCTTCTCAGAATTCTGGGGGCATTTTTCGAAATTTTCAAAGGGGTTAGCCTTCTCGGAATTCTGGGCGCATTTTCGAAAGGGTTTGCCTCCTCGGAATTCTGGGCGCATTTTTCGAAATTTTCAAAGGGGTTAGCGTCCTCGGAATTCTGGGCGCATTTTTCGAAATTTTCATATTGGTTAGCCTCCTCGGAATTCTGGGCGCATTTTTCTAAATTTTCAAAGAGGTTAGCCTTCTCGGAATTCTGGGCGCATTTTTCGAAATTTTCAAAGGGGTTAGCCTTCTCGGAATTCTGGGCGCATTTTTCGAAATTTTCAAAGGGGTTAAGCCTTCTCGGAATTCTGGGCACATTTTTCGAAATTTTCAAAAGGGTTAACCTTCTCGGAATTGTGGGCGCTTTTTTCGAAATTTTCAAAGGGGTTAGCCTTCTCGGAATTCGGGGCGCATTTTTCGAAATTTTCAAAGGGGTTAGCCTTCTCGGAATTCTGGGAGGATTTTTCGAAATTTTCAAAGGGGATAGCCTTCTCGGAATTCTGGGCGCATTTTTCGAAATTTTCAAAGGGGTTAGCCTTCTCGGAATTCTGGGAGCATTTTTCGAAACTTTCAAAGGGGTTAGCCTTCTCGGAATTCTGGGCGCATTTTTCGAAATTTTCAAAGGGGTTA
Source organism: Ectobius pallidus (assembly GCA_964059195.1). Taxonomy (NCBI): domain Eukaryota; kingdom Metazoa; phylum Arthropoda; class Insecta; order Blattodea; family Ectobiidae; genus Ectobius; species Ectobius pallidus. The sequence continues at coordinate 120,042,396 of CAXKWD010000008.1, read as the reverse complement.
GACTTCTCGGAATTCTGGGCGAATTTTTCGAAATTTTCAAAGGGGTTAGCCTTCTCGGAATGTGGGGGCATTTTTCGAAATTTTCAAAGGGGTTAGCCTTCTCGGAATTCTTGAGGCATTTTTCGAAATTTTCAAAGGGGTTAGCCTTCTCGGAATTCTGGGCTCATTTTTCGAAATTTTCAAAGGGGTTAGCCTTCTCAAATATCTGGTTGCATTTTTCGAAATTTTGAAAGTGGTTAGCCTTCCCGGAATTCTGGGCGAATTTTTCGAAATTATCAAAGGGGTTATAGCCTTCTAGGAATTCTGGGCGCATTTTTCGAAATTTTCAAAGGGGTTAGCATTCTCGGAATTCTGGGCGCATTTTTCGAAATTTTCAGAGGTGTTAGCCTTCTCGGAATTCTGGGCGAATTTTTCGAAATTTTCAAAGGGGTTAGCCTTCTCAGAATTCTGGGGGCATTTTTCGAAATTTTCAAAGGGGTTAGCCTTCTCGGAATTCTGGGCGCATTTTTCGAAATTTTCGAAGGGGTTAGCCTTCTCGGAATTCCGGGCGCATTTTTCGAAATTTTCAAAGGGGTTAGCCTTCTCGGAATTCCGGGCGCATTTTTCGAAATTTTCAAAGGGGTTAGCCTACTCGGAAATCCGGGCGCATTTTTCGATATTTTCAAAGGGGTTAGCCTTCTCGGAATTCTGGGCGCATTTTTCGAAATTTTCAAAGGGGTTAGCCTTCTGGGAATTCTGGGCGAATTTTTCGAAATCTTCAAAGGGGTTAGCCTTCTCGGATTTCTGGGCGCATTTTTCGAAATTTTCAAAGGGGTTAGCCTTCTCGGAATTCTGGGCGCATTTTTCGAAATTTTTCTAAGGGGTTAGACTTCTCGGAATTCTGGGCGCATTTTTCGAAATTTTCAAAGGGGATAGCCTTCTCGGAATTCTGGGCGAATTTTTTGAAATTTTCAAACGGGTTAGCCTTCTCGGAATTCTGGGCGCATTTTTCGAAATTTTCAAAGGGGTTAGTTTTCTGGGAATTCTGGGCGAATTTTTCGAAATCTTCAAACGGGTTAGCCTTCTCGGAATACTGGGCGCATTTTTCGAAATTTTCAAGTGGGTTAGCCTTCTCGGAATTCTGGGCGAATTTTTCGAAATTTTCAAAGGGGATAGTTTTCTTGGAATTCTGGGTTCATTTTTCGAAATTTTCAAAGGGGTTAGCCTTCTCGGAATTCTGGGCGCATTTTTCGAAATTTTCAAAGGGGTTAGCCTTCTCGGAATTCTGGGCGCAATTTTTGAAATTTTCAAAGGGGTTAGCCTTCTCGGAATTCTGGGCGCATTTTTCGAAATTTTCAAAGGGGTTAGCCTTCTGGGAATACTGGGCGAATTTTTCGAAATTTTCAAAGGTGTTAGCCTTCTCGGAATTCTGGGCGAATTTTTCGAAATTTTCAAAGGGGTTAGCCCTCTCGGAATTCTGGGGGCATTTTTCGAAATTTTCAAAGGGGTTAGCCTACTCGGAATTCTGGGGGTATTTTTCGAAATTTTCAAAGGGGTTAGCCTTCTCGGAATTCTGGGAGGATTTTTCGAAATTTTCAAAGGGGTTAGCCTTCTCGGAATTCTAGGCGCATTTTTTGAAATTTTCAAATGGGTTAGCCTTCTCGGAATTCTGGGAGCATTTTTCGAAATTTTCAAAGGGGTTAGCCTTCTCGGAATTCTGGGCGAATTTTTCGAAATTTTCAAAGGGGATAGTTTTCTTGGAATTCTGGGTGCATTTTTCGAAATTTTCAAAGGGGTTAGCCTTCTCGGAATTCTGGGCGCATTTTTCGAAATTGTCAAAGGGGTTAGCCTTCTCGGAATTCTGGGCGATATTTTCGAAATTTTCAAAGGGGTTAGCCTTCTCGGAATTCTGGGCACAATTTTCAAAGGGGTTAGCCTTCTCGGAATTCTGGGCGCATTTTTCGAAATTTTCAAAGGGGTTAGCCTTCTCGGAATTCTGGGCGCATTTTTCGAAACTTTCAAAGGGGTTAACCTTCTCGGAATTCTGGGCGCATTTTTCGAAATTTTGAAAGGGTTAGCCTTTTCTGAATTCTGAGCGCATTTTTCGAAATTTTCAAAGGGGTTAGCCTTCTGGGAATTCTGGGCGAATTTTTCGAAATCTTCAAACGGGTTAGCCTTCTCGGAATTCTGGGAGCATTTTTCGAAATTTTCAAAGGGGTTAGCCTTCTCGAAATTCCGGGCGCATTTTTCGGAATTCTGGGCGCATTTTTCGAAATTTTCAAAGGGGTTAGTCTTCTCTGAATTCTGGGCGCATTTTTCGAAATTTTCAAAGAGGTTAGCCTTCTCGGAATTCTGGGCGCATTTTTCGAAATTTTCAAAGGGGTTAGCCTTCTCAGAATTCTGGGGGCATTTTTCGAAATTTTCAAAGGGGTTAGCCTTCTCAGAATTCTGGGGGCATTTTTCGAAATTTTCAAAGGGGTTAGCCTTCTCGGAATTCTGGGCGCATTTTCGAAAGGGTTTGCCTCCTCGGAATTCTGGGCGCATTTTTCGAAATTTTCAAAGGGGTTAGCGTCCTCGGAATTCTGGGCGCATTTTTCGAAATTTTCATATTGGTTAGCCTCCTCGGAATTCTGGGCGCATTTTTCTAAATTTTCAAAGAGGTTAGCCTTCTCGGAATTCTGGGCGCATTTTTCGAAATTTTCAAAGGGGTTAGCCTTCTCGGAATTCTGGGCGCATTTTTCGAAATTTTCAAAGGGGTTAAGCCTTCTCGGAATTCTGGGCACATTTTTCGAAATTTTCAAAAGGGTTAACCTTCTCGGAATTGTGGGCGCTTTTTTCGAAATTTTCAAAGGGGTTAGCCTTCTCGGAATTCGGGGCGCATTTTTCGAAATTTTCAAAGGGGTTAGCCTTCTCGGAATTCTGGGAGGATTTTTCGAAATTTTCAAAGGGGATAGCCTTCTCGGAATTCTGGGCGCATTTTTCGAAATTTTCAAAGGGGTTAGCCTTCTCGGAATTCTGGGAGCATTTTTCGAAACTTTCAAAGGGGTTAGCCTTCTCGGAATTCTGGGCGCATTTTTCGAAATTTTCAAAGGGGTTAGACTTCTCGGAATTCTGGGCGAATTTTTCGAAATTTTCAAAGGGGTTAGCCTTCTCGGAATGTGGGGGCATTTTTCGAAATTTTCAAAGGGGTTAGCCTTCTCGGAATTCTTGAGGCATTTTTCGAAATTTTCAAAGGGGTTAGCCTTCTCGGAATTCTGGGCGCATTTTTCGAAATTTTCAAAGGGGTTAGCCTTCTCAAATATCTGGTTGCATTTTTCGAAATTTTGAAAGTGGTTAGCCTTCCCGGAATTCTGGGCGAATTTTTCGAAATTATCAAAGGGGTTATAGCCTTCTAGGAATTCTGGGCGCATTTTTCGAAATTTTCAAAGGGGTTAGCATTCTCGGAATTCTGGGCGCATTTTTCGAAATTTTCAGAGGTGTTAGCCTTCTCGGAATTCTGGGCGAATTTTTCGAAATTTTCAAAGGGGTTAGCCTTCTCAGAATTCTGGGGGCATTTTTCGAAATTTTCAAAGGGGTTAGCCTTCTCGGAATTCTGGGCGCATTTTTCGAAATTTTCGAAGGGGTTAGCCTTCTCGGAATTCCGGGCGCATTTTTCGAAATTTTCAAAGGGGTTAGCCTTCTCGGAATTCCGGGCGCATTTTTCGAAATTTTCAAAGGGGTTAGCCTACTCGGAAATCCGGGCGCATTTTTCGATATTTTCAAAGGGGTTAGCCTTCTCGGAATTCTGGGCGCATTTTTCGAAATTTTCAAAGGGGTTAGCCTTCTGGGAATTCTGGGCGAATTTTTCGAAATCTTCAAAGGGGTTAGCCTTCTCGGATTTCTGGGCGCATTTTTCGAAATTTTCAAAGGGGTTAGCCTTCTCGGAATTCTGGGCGCATTTTTCGAAATTTTTCTAAGGGGTTAGACTTCTCGGAATTCTGGGCGCATTTTTCGAAATTTTCAAAGGGGATAGCCTTCTCGGAATTCTGGGCGAATTTTTTGAAATTTTCAAACGGGTTAGCCTTCTCGGAATTCTGGGCGCATTTTTCGAAATTTTCAAAGGGGTTAGTTTTCTGGGAATTCTGGGCGAATTTTTCGAAATCTTCAAACGGGTTAGCCTTCTCGGAATACTGGGCGCATTTTTCGAAATTTTCAAGTGGGTTAGCCTTCTCGGAATTCTGGGCGAATTTTTCGAAATTTTCAAAGGGGATAGTTTTCTTGGAATTCTGGGTTCATTTTTCGAAATTTTCAAAGGGGTTAGCCTTCTCGGAATTCTGGGCGCATTTTTCGAAATTTTCAAAGGGGTTAGCCTTCTCGGAATTCTGGGCGCAATTTTTGAAATTTTCAAAGGGGTTAGCCTTCTCGGAATTCTGGGCGCATTTTTCGAAATTTTCAAAGGGGTTAGCCTTCTGGGAATACTGGGCGAATTTTTCTAAATTTTCAAAGGTGTTAGCCTTCTCGGAATTCTGGGCGAATTTTTCGAAATTTTCAAAGGGGTTAGCCCTCTCGGAATTCTGGGGGCATTTTTCGAAATTTTCAAAGGGGTTAGCCTACTCGGAATTCTGGGGGTATTTTTCGAAATTTTCAAAGGGGTTAGCCTTCTCGGAATTCTGGGAGGATTTTTCGAAATTTTCAAAGGGGTTAGCCTTCTCGGAATTCTAGGCGCATTTTTTGAAATTTTCAAATGGGTTAGCCTTCTCGGAATTCTGGGAGCATTTTTCGAAATTTTCAAAGGGGTTAGCCTTCTCGGAATTCTGGGCGAATTTTTCGAAATTTTCAAAGGGGTTAGTTTTCTGGGAATTCTGGGCGAATTTTTCGAAATCTTCAAACGGGTTAGCCTTCTCGGAATACTGGGCGCATTTTTCGAAATTTTCAAAGGGGTTAGCCTTCTCGGAATTCTGGGCGCATTTTTCGAAATTTTTCTAAGGGGTTAGACTTCTCGGAATTCTGGGCGCATTTTTCGAAATTTTCAAAGGGGATAGCCTTCTCGGAATTCTGGGCGAATTTTTTGAAATTTTCAAACGGGTTAGCCTTCTCGGAATTCTGGGCGCATTTTTCGAAATTTTCAAAGGGGTTAGTTTTCTGGGAATTCTGGGCGAATTTTTCGAAATCTTCAAACGGGTTAGCCTTCTCGGAATACTGGGCGCATTTTTCGAAATTTTCAAGTGGGTTAGCCTTCTCGGAATTCTGGGCGAATTTTTCGAAATTTTCAAAGGGGATAGTTTTCTTGGAATTCTGGGTTCATTTTTCGAAATTTTCAAAGGGGTTAGCCTTCTCGGAATTCTGGGCGCATTTTCCGAAATTTTCAAAGGGGTTAGCCTTCTCGGAATTCTGGGCGCATTTTTCGAAATTTTCAAAGGGGTTAGCCTTCTCGGAATTCTGGGCGCAATTTTTGAAATTTTCAAAGGGGTTAGCCTTCTCGGAATTCTGGGCGCATTTTTCGAAATTTTCAAAGGGGTTAGCCTTCTGGGAATACTGGGCGAATTTTTCGAAATTTTCAAAGGTGTTAGCCTTCTCGGAATTCTGGGCGAATTTTTCGAAATTTTCAAAGGGGTTAGCCCTCTCGGAATTCTGGGGGCATTTTTCGAAATTTTCAAAGGGGTTAGCCTTCTCGGAATTCTGGGCGCATTTTTCGAAATTTTTCTAAGGGGTTAGACTTCTCGGAATTCTGGGCGCATTTTTCGAAATTTTCAAAGGGGATAGCCTTCTCGGAATTCTGGGCGAATATTTTGAAATTTTCAAACGGGTTAGCCTTCTCGGAATTCTGGGCGCATTTTTCGAAATTTTCAAAGGGGTTAGTTTTCTGGGAATTCTGGGCGAATTTTTCGAAATCTTCAAACGGGTTAGCCTTCTCGGAATACTGGGCGCATTTTTCGAAATTTTCAAGTGGGTTAGCCTTCTCGGAATTCTGGGCGAATTTTTCGAAATTTTCAAAGGGGATAGTTTTCTTGGAATTCTGGGTGCATTTTTCGAAATTTTCAAAGGGGTTAGCCTTCTCGGAATTCTGGGCGCATTTTTCGAAATTGTCAAAGGGGTTAGCCTTCTCGGAATTCTGGGCGATATTTTCGAAATTTTCAAAGGGGTTAGCCTTCTCGGAATTCTGGGCACAATTTTCAAAGGGGTTAGCCTTCTCGGAATTCTGGGCGCATTTTTCGAAATTTTCAAAGGGGTTAGCCTTCTCGGAATTCTGGGCGCATTTTTCGAAACTTTCAAAGGGGTTAACCTTCTCGGAATTCTGGGCGCATTTTTCGAAATTTTGAAAGGGTTAGCCTTTTCTGAATTCTGAGCGCATTTTTCGAAATTTTCAAAGGGGTTAGCCTTCTGGGAATTCTGGGCGAATTTTTCGAAATCTTCAAACGGGTTAGCCTTCTCGGAATTCTGGGAGCATTTTTCGAAATTTTCAAAGGGGTTAGCCTTCTCGAAATTCCGGGCGCATTTTTCGGAATTCTGGGCGCATTTTTCGAAATTTTCAAAGGGGTTAGTCTTCTCTGAATTCTGGGCGCATTTTTCGAAATTTTCAAAGAGGTTAGCCTTCTCGGAATTCTGGGCGCATTTTTCGAAATTTTCAAAGGGGTTAGCCTTCTCAGAATTCTGGGGGCATTTTTCGAAATTTTCAAAGGGGTTAGCCTTCTCAGAATTCTGGGGGCATTTTTCGAAATTTTCAAAGGGGTTAGCCTTCTCGGAATTCTGGGCGCATTTTCGAAAGGGTTTGCCTCCTCGGAATTCTGGGCGCATTTTTCGAAATTTTCAAAGGGGTTAGCGTCCTCGGAATTCTGGGCGCATTTTTCGAAATTTTCATATTGGTTAGCCTCCTCGGAATTCTGGGCGCATTTTTCTAAATTTTCAAAGAGGTTAGCCTTCTCGGAATTCTGGGCGCATTTTTCGAAATTTTCAAAGGGGTTAGCCTTCTCGGAATTCTGGGCGCATTTTTCGAAATTTTCAAAGGGGTTAAGCCTTCTCGGAATTCTGGGCACATTTTTCGAAATTTTCAAAAGGGTTAACCTTCTCGGAATTGTGGGCGCTTTTTTCGAAATTTTCAAAGGGGTTAGCCTTCTCGGAATTCGGGGCGCATTTTTCGAAATTTTCAAAGGGGTTAGCCTTCTCGGAATTCTGGGAGGATTTTTCGAAATTTTCAAAGGGGATAGCCTTCTCGGAATTCTGGGCGCATTTTTCGAAATTTTCAAAGGGGTTAGCCTTCTCGGAATTCTGGGAGCATTTTTCGAAACTTTCAAAGGGGTTAGCCTTCTCGGAATTCTGGGCGCATTTTTCGAAATTTTCAAAGGGGTTAGACTTCTCGGAATTCTGGGCGAATTTTTCGAAATTTTCAAAGGGGTTAGCCTTCTCGGAATGTGGGGGCATTTTTCGAAATTTTCAAAGGGGTTAGCCTTCTCGGAATTCTTGAGGCATTTTTCGAAATTTTCAAAGGGGTTAGCCTTCTCGGAATTCTGGGCGCATTTTTCGAAATTTTCAAAGGGGTTAGCCTTCTCAAATATCTGGTTGCATTTTTCGAAATTTTGAAAGTGGTTAGCCTTCCCGGAATTCTGGGCGAATTTTTCGAAATTATCAAAGGGGTTATAGCCTTCTAGGAATTCTGGGCGCATTTTTCGAAATTTTCAAAGGGGTTAGCATTCTCGGAATTCTGGGCGCATTTTTCGAAATTTTCAGAGGTGTTAGCCTTCTCGGAATTCTGGGCGAATTTTTCGAAATTTTCAAAGGGGTTAGCCTTCTCAGAATTCTGGGGGCATTTTTCGAAATTTTCAAAGGGGTTAGCCTTCTCGGAATTCTGGGCGCATTTTTCGAAATTTTCGAAGGGGTTAGCCTTCTCGGAATTCCGGGCGCATTTTTCGAAATTTTCAAAGGGGTTAGCCTTCTCGGAATTCCGGGCGCATTTTTCGAAATTTTCAAAGGGGTTAGCCTACTCGGAAATCCGGGCGCATTTTTCGATATTTTCAAAGGGGTTAGCCTTCTCGGAATTCTGGGCGCATTTTTCGAAATTTTCAAAGGGGTTAGCCTTCTGGGAATTCTGGGCGAATTTTTCGAAATCTTCAAAGGGGTTAGCCTTCTCGGATTTCTGGGCGCATTTTTCGAAATTTTCAAAGGGGTTAGCCTTCTCGGAATTCTGGGCGCATTTTTCGAAATTTTTCTAAGGGGTTAGACTTCTCGGAATTCTGGGCGCATTTTTCGAAATTTTCAAAGGGGATAGCCTTCTCGGAATTCTGGGCGAATTTTTTGAAATTTTCAAACGGGTTAGCCTTCTCGGAATTCTGGGCGCATTTTTCGAAATTTTCAAAGGGGTTAGTTTTCTGGGAATTCTGGGCGAATTTTTCGAAATCTTCAAACGGGTTAGCCTTCTCGGAATACTGGGCGCATTTTTCGAAATTTTCAAGTGGGTTAGCCTTCTCGGAATTCTGGGCGAATTTTTCGAAATTTTCAAAGGGGATAGTTTTCTTGGAATTCTGGGTTCATTTTTCGAAATTTTCAAAGGGGTTAGCCTTCTCGGAATTCTGGGCGCATTTTTCGAAATTTTCAAAGGGGTTAGCCTTCTCGGAATTCTGGGCGCAATTTTTGAAATTTTCAAAGGGGTTAGCCTTCTCGGAATTCTGGGCGCATTTTTCGAAATTTTCAAAGGGGTTAGCCTTCTGGGAATACTGGGCGAATTTTTCGAAATTTTCAAAGGTGTTAGCCTTCTCGGAATTCTGGGCGAATTTTTCGAAATTTTCAAAGGGGTTAGCCCTCTCGGAATTCTGGGGGCATTTTTCGAAATTTTCAAAGGGGTTAGCCTACTCGGAATTCTGGGGGTATTTTTCGAAATTTTCAAAGGGGTTAGCCTTCTCGGAATTCTGGGAGGATTTTTCGAAATTTTCAAAGGGGTTAGCCTTCTCGGAATTCTAGGCGCATTTTTTGAAATTTTCAAATGGGTTAGCCTTCTCGGAATTCTGGGAGCATTTTTCGAAATTTTCAAAGGGGTTAGCCTTCTCGGAATTCTGGGCGAATTTTTCGAAATTTTCAAAGGGGATAGTTTTCTTGGAATTCTGGGTGCATTTTCGAAATTTTCAAAGGGGTTAGCCTTCTCGGAATTCTGGGCGCATTTTTCGAAATTGTCAAAGGGGTTAGCCTTCTCGGAATTCTGGGCGATATTTTCGAAATTTTCAAAGGGGTTAGCCTTCTCGGAATTCTGGGCACAATTTTCAAAGGGGTTAGCCTTCTCGGAATTCTGGGCGCATTTTTCGAAATTTTCAAAGGGGTTAGCCTTCTCGGAATTCTGGGCGCATTTTTCGAAACTTTCAAAGGGGTTAACCTTCTCGGAATTCTGGGCGCATTTTTCGAAATTTTGAAAGGGTTAGCCTTTTCTGAATTCTGAGCGCATTTTTCGAAATTTTCAAAGGGGTTAGCCTTCTGGGAATTCTGGGCGAATTTTTCGAAATCTTCAAACGGGTTAGCCTTCTCGGAATTCTGGGAGCATTTTTCGAAATTTTCAAAGGGGTTAGCCTTCTCGAAATTCCGGGCGCATTTTTCGGAATTCTGGGCGCATTTTTCGAAATTTTCAAAGGGGTTAGTCTTCTCTGAATTCTGGGCGCATTTTTCGAAATTTTCAAAGAGGTTAGCCTTCTCGGAATTCTATGCGCATTTTTCGAAATTTTCAAAGGGGTTAGCCTTCTCAGAATTCTGGGGGCATTTTTCGAAATTTTCAAAGGGGTTAGCCTTCTCAGAATTCTGGGGGCATTTTTCGAAATTTTCAAAGGGGTTAGCCTTCTCGGAATTCTGGGCGCATTTTCGAAAGGGTTTGCCTCCTCGGAATTCTGGGCGCATTTTTCGAAATTTTCAAAGGGGTTAGCGTCCTCGGAATTCTGGGCGCATTTTTCGAAATTTTCATATTGGTTAGCCTCCTCGGAATTCTGGGCGCATTTTTCTAAATTTTCAAAGAGGTTAGCCTTCTCGGAATTCTGGGCGCATTTTTCGAAATTTTCAAAGGGGTTAGCCTTCTCGGAATTCTGGGCGCATTTTTCGAAATTTTCAAAGGGGTTAAGCCTTCTCGGAATTCTGGGCACATTTTTCGAAATTTTCAAAAGGGTTAACCTTCTCGGAATTGTGGGCGCTTTTTTCGAAATTTTCAAAGGGGTTAGCCTTCTCGGAATTCGGGGCGCATTTTTCGAAATTTTCAAAGGGGTTAGCCTTCTCGGAATTCTGTGAGGATTTTTCGAAATTTTCAAAGGGGATAGCCTTCTCGGAATTCTGGGCGCATTTTTCGAAATTTTCAAAGGGGTTAGCCTTCTCGGAATTCTGGGAGCATTTTTCGAAACTTTCAAAGGGGTTAGCCTTCTCGGAATTCTGGGCGCATTTTTCGAAATTTTCAAAGGGGTTAGACTTCTCGGAATTCTGGGCGAATTTTTCGAAATTTTCAAAGGGGTTAGCCTTCTCGGAATGTGGGGGCATTTTTCGAAATTTTCAAAGGGGTTAGCCTTCTCGGAATTCTTGAGGCATTTTTCGAAATTTTCAAAGGGGTTAGCCTTCTCGGAATTCTGGGCGCATTTTTCGAAATTTTCAAAGGGGTTAGCCTTCTCAAATATCTGGTTGCATTTTTCGAAATTTTGAAAGTGGTTAGCCTTCCCGGAATTCTGGGCGAATTTTTCGAAATTATCAAAGGGGTTATAGCCTTCTAGGAATTCTGGGCGCATTTTTCGAAATTTTCAAAGGGGTTAGCATTCTCGGAATTCTGGGCGCATTTTTCGAAATTTTCAGAGGTGTTAGCCTTCTCGGAATTCTGGGCGAATTTTTCGAAATTTTCAAAGGGGTTAGCCTTCTCAGAATTCTGGGGGCATTTTTCGAAATTTTCAAAGGGGTTAGCCTTCTCGGAATTCTGGGCGCATTTTTCGAAATTTTCGAAGGGGTTAGCCTTCTCGGAATTCCGGGCGCATTTTTCGAAATTTTCAAAGGGGTTAGCCTTCTCGGAATTCCGGGCGCATTTTTCGAAATTTTCAAAGGGGTTAGCCTACTCGGAAATCCGGGCGCATTTTTCGATATTTTCAAAGGGGTTAGCCTTCTCGGAATTCTGGGCGCATTTTTCGAAATTTTCAAAGGGGTTAGCCTTCTGGGAATTCTGGGCGAATTTTTCGAAATCTTCAAAGGGGTTAGCCTTCTCGGATTTCTGGGCGCATTTTTCGAAATTTTCAAAGGGGTTAGCCTTCTCGGAATTCTGGGCGCATTTTTCGAAATTTTTCTAAGGGGTTAGACTTCTCGGAATTCTGGGCGCATTTTTCGAAATTTTCAAAGGGGATAGCCTTCTCGGAATTCTGGGCGAATTTTTTGAAATTTTCAAACGGGTTAGCCTTCTCGGAATTCTGGGCGCATTTTTCGAAATTTTCAAAGGGGTTAGTTTTCTGGGAATTCTGGGCGAATTTTTCGAAATCTTCAAACGGGTTAGCCTTCTCGGAATACTGGGCGCATTTTTCGAAATTTTCAAGTGGGTTAGCCTTCTCGGAATTCTGGGCGAATTTTTCGAAATTTTCAAAGGGGATAGTTTTCTTGGAATTCTGGGTTCATTTTTCGAAATTTTCAAAGGGGTTAGCCTTCTCGGAATTCTGGGCGCATTTTTCGAAATTTTCAAAGGGGTTAGCCTTCTCGGAATTCTGGGCGCAATTTTTGAAATTTTCAAAGGGGTTAGCCTTCTCGGAATTCTGGGCGCATTTTTCGAAATTTTCAAAGGGGTTAGCCTTCTGGGAATACTAGGCGAATTTTTCGAAATTTTCAAAGGTGTTAGCCTTCTCGGAATTCTGGGCGAATTTTTCGAAATTTTCAAAGGGGTTAGCCCTCTCGGAATTCTGGGGGCATTTTTCGAAATTTTCAAAGGGGTTAGCCTACTCGGAATTCTGGGGGTATTTTTCGAAATTTTCAAAGGGGTTAGCCTTCTCGGAATTCTGGGAGGATTTTTCGAAATTTTCAAAGGGGTTAGCCTTCTCGGAATTCTAGGCGCATTTTTTGAAATTTTCAAATGGGTTAGCCTTCTCGGAATTCTGGGAGCATTTTTCGAAATTTTCAAAGGGGTTAGCCTTCTCGGAATTCTGGGCGAATTTTTCGAAATTTTCAAAGGGGTTAGTTTTCTGGGAATTCTGGGCGAATTTTTCGAAATCTTCAAACGGGTTAGCCTTCTCGGAATACTGGGCGCATTTTTCGAAATTTTCAAAGGGGTTAGCCTTCTCGGAATTCTGGGCGCATTTTTCGAAATTTTTCTAAGGGGTTAGACTTCTCGGAATTCTGGGCGCATTTTTCGAAATTTTCAAAGGGGATAGCCTTCTCGGAATTCTGGGCGAATTTTTTGAAATTTTCAAACGGGTTAGCCTTCTCGGAATTCTGGGCGCATTTTTCGAAATTTTCAAAGGGGTTAGTTTTCTGGGAATTCTGGGCGAATTTTTCGAAATCTTCAAACGGGTTAGCCTTCTCGGAATACTGGGCGCATTTTTCGAAATTTTCAAGTGGGTTAGCCTTCTCGGAATTCTGGGCGAATTTTTCGAAATTTTCAAAGGGGATAGTTTTCTTGGAATTCTGGGTTCATTTTTCGAAATTTTCAAAGGGGTTAGCCTTCTCGGAATTCTGGGCGCATTTTTCGAAATTTTCAAAGGGGTTAGCCTTCTCGGAATTCTGGGCGCATTTTTCGAAATTTTCAAAGGGGTTAGCCTTCTCGGAATTCTGGGCGCAATTTTTGAAATTTTCAAAGGGGTTAGCCTTCTCGGAATTCTGGGCGCATTTTTCGAAATTTTCAAAGGGGTTAGCCTTCTGGGAATACTGGGCGAATTTTTCGAAATTTTCAAAGGTGTTAGCCTTCTCGGAATTCTGGGCGAATTTTTCGAAATTTTCAAAGGGGTTAGCCCTCTCGGAATTCTGGGGGCATTTTTCGAAATTTTCAAAGGGGTTAGCCTATTCGGAATTCTGGGGGCATTTTTCGAAATTTTCAAAGGGGTTAGCCTTCTCGGAATTCTGGGAGGATTTTTCGAAATTTTCAAAGGGGTTAGCCTTCTCGGAATTCTAGGCGCATTTTTTGAAATTTTCAAATGGGTTAGCCTTCTCGGAATTCTGGGAGCATTTTTCGAAATTTTCAAAGGGGTTAGCCTTCTCGGAATTCTGGGGGCATTTTTCGAAATTTTCAAAGGGGTTAGCCTTCTCGGAATTCTGGGCGCATTTTTCGAAATTGTCAAAGGGGTTAGCCTTCTCGGAATTCTGGGCGATATTTTCGAAATTTTCAAAGGGGTTAGCCTTCTCGGAATTCTGGGCACAATTTTCAAAGGGGTTAGCCTTCTCGGAATTCTGGGCGCATTTTTCGAAATTTTCAAAGGGGTTAGCCTTCTCGGAATTCTGGGCGCATTTTTCGAAACTTTCAAAGGGGTTAACCTTCTCGGAATTCTGGGCGCATTTTTCGAAATTTTGAAAGGGTTAGCCTTTTCTGAATTCTGAGCGCATTTTTCGAAATTTTCAAAGGGGTTAGCCTTCTGGGAATTCTGGGCGAATTTTTCGAAATCTTCAAACGGGTTAGCCTTCTCGGAATTCTGGGAGCATTTTTCGAAATTTTCAAAGGGGTTAGCCTTCTCGAAATTCCGGGCGCATTTTTCGGAATTCTGGGCGCATTTTTCGAAATTTTCAAAGGGGTTAGTCTTCTCGGAATTCTGGGCGCATTTTTCGAAATTTTCAAAGAGGTTAGCCTTCTCGGAATTCTGGGCGCATTTTTCGAAATTTTCAAAGGGGTTAGCCTTCTCAGAATTCTGGGGGCATTTTTCGAAATTTTCAAAGGGGTTAGCCTTCTCAGAATTCTGGGGGCATTTTTCGAAATTTTCAAAGGGGTTAGCCTTCTCGGAATTCTGGGCGCATTTTCGAAAGGGTTTGCCTCCTCGGAATTCTGGGCGCATTTTTCGAAATTTTCAAAGGGGTTAGCGTCCTCGGAATTCTGGGCGCATTTTTCGAAATTTTCATATTGGTTAGCCTCCTCGGAATTCTGGGCGCATTTTTCTAAATTTTCAAAGAGGTTAGCCTTCTCGGAATTCTGGGCGCATTTTTCGAAATTTTCAAAGGGGTTAGCCTTCTCGGAATTCTGGGCGCATTTTTCGAAATTTTCAAAGGGGTTAAGCCTTCTCGGAATTCTGGGCACATTTTTCGAAATTTTCAAAAGGGTTAACCTTCTCGGAATTGTGGGCGCTTTTTTCGAAATTTTCAAAGGGGTTAGCCTTCTCGGAATTCGGGGCGCATTTTTCGAAATTTTCAAAGGGGTTAGCCTTCTCGGAATTCTGGGAGGATTTTTCGAAATTTTCAAAGGGGTTAGCCTTCTCGGAATTCTGGGCGCATTTTTCGAAATTTTCAAAGGGGTTAGCCTTCTCGGAATTCTGGGAGCATTTTTCGAAACTTTCAAAGGGGTTAGCCTTCTCGGAATTCTGGGCGCATTTTTCGAAATTTTCAAAGGGGTTAGACTTCTCGGAATTCTGGGCGAATTTTTCGAAATTTTCAAAGGGGTTAGCCTTCTCGGAATGTGGGGGCATTTTTCGAAATTTTCAAAGGGGTTAGCCTTCTCGGAATTCTTGAGGCATTTTTCGAAATTTTCAAAGGGGTTAGCCTTCTCGGAATTCTGGGCGCATTTTTCGAAATTTTCAAAGGGGTTAGCCTTCACAAAATTCTGGTTGCATTTTTCGAAATTTTGAAAGTGGTTAGCCTTCCCGGAATTCTGGGCGAATTTTTCGAAATTATCAAAGGGGTTATAGCCTTCTAGGAATTCTGGGCGCATTTTTCGAAATTTTCAAAGGGGTTAGCATTCTCGGAATTCTGGGCGCATTTTTCGAAATTTTCAGAGGTGTTAGCCTTCTCGGAATTCTGGGCGAATTTTTCGAAATTTTCAAAGGGGTTAGCCTTCTCAGAATTCTGGGGGCATTTTTCGAAATTTTCAAAGGGGTTAGCCTTCTCGGAATTCTGGGCGCATTTTCGAAAGGGTTAGCCTCCTCGGAATTCTGGGCGCATTTTTCGAAATTTTCAAAGGGGTTAGCGTCCTCGGAATTCTGGGCGCATTTTTCGAAATTTTCATATTGGTTAGCCTCCTCGGAATTCTGGGCGCATTTTTCTAAATTTTGGAAGGGGTTAGCCTTCTCGGAATTCTGGGCGCATTTTTCGAAATTTTCAAAGGGGTTAGCCTTCTCGGAATTCTGGGCGCATTTTTCGAAATTTTGAAAGGGGTTAGCCTTCTCGGAATTCTGGGCGCATTTTTCGAAATTTTCAAAAGGGTTAGCCTCCTCGGAATTCTGGGCGCATTTTTCGAATTTTTCAAAGGGGTTGGCGTCCTCGGAATTCTGGGCGCATTTTTCGAAATTTTCATAGGGGTTAGCCTTCTCGGAATTCTGGGCGCATGTTTACAAATTTTTAAAGGGGTTAGCCTTCTCGGAATTCTGGGCGCATTTTTCGAAATTTTCAAAGGTGTTAGCATTCTGGGAATTCTGGGCGAATTTTTCGAAATTTTCAAAGGGGTTAGCCTTCTCGGAATTCTGGGGGCATTTTTCGAAATTTTCAAAGGGGTTAGCCTTCTCGGAATTCTGGGCGCATTTTTCGAAATTTTCAAAGGGGTTAGCCTTCTAGGAATTCTGGGCGAATTTTTCGAAATCTTCAAAGGGGTTAGCCTTCTCGGAATTCTGGGCGCATTTTTCGAAATTTTCAAAGGGGTTAGCCTTCTCGGAATTCTGGGCGCATTTTTCGAAATTTTCAAAGGGGTTAGCCTTCTCGGAATTCTGGGCGCATTTTTCGAAATTTTCAAAGGGGTTAAGCCTTCTCGGAATTCTGGGCACATTTTTCGAAATTTTCAAAAGGGTTAACCTTCTCGGAATTGTGGGCGCTTTTTTCGAAATTTTCAAAGGGGTTAGCCTTCTCGGAATTCGGGGCGCATTTTTCGAAATTTTCAAAGGGGTTAGCCTTCTCGGAATTCTGGGCGAATTTTTCGAAATTTTCAAAGGGGTTAGCCTTCTCGGAATTCTGGGCGCATTTCTCGAAATTTTCAAAGGGGTAGCCTTCTCGGAATTCTGGGCGCATTTTTCGAAACTTTCAAAGGGGTTAGCCTTCTCGGAATTCTGGGCGCATTTTTGGAAATTTTGAAAGGGTTAGCCTTTTCTGAATTCTGAGCGCATTTTTCGAAATTTTCAAAGGGGTTAGCCTTCTCGGAATTCTGGGCACATTTTTCGAAATTTTCAAAGGGGTTAGCCTTCTCGGAATTCCGGGTGCATTTTTCGAAATTTTCAAAGGGGTTAGCCTTCTCGGAATTCCGGGCGCATTTTTCGAAATTTTCAAAGGGGTTAGCCTTCTCGGAATTCCGGGCGCATTTTTCGAAATTTTCAAAGGGGTTAGCCTTCTCGGAATTCCGGGCGCATTTTTCGAAATGTTCAAAGGGGTTAGCCTTCTCGGAATTCTGGGCGCATTTTTCGAAATTTTCAAAGGGGTTAGCCTTCTCGGAATTCCGGGCGCATTTTTCGAAATTTTCAAAGGGGTTAGCCTTCTCGAAATTCCGGGCGCATTTTTCGAAATTTTCAAAGGGGTTAGCCTTCTCGGAATTCCGGGCGCATTTTTCGAAATTTTCAAAGGGGTTAGCCTTCTCGGAATTCTGGGCGCATTTTTCGAAATTTTCAAAGGGGTTAGCCTTCTGGGAATTCTGGGCGAATTTTTCGAAATCTTCAAAGCGGTTAGCCTTCTCGGAATTCTGGGCGCATTTTTCGAAATTTTCAAAGGGGTTAGCTTTCTCGGAATTCTGGGCGCATTTTTCGAAATTTTCAAAGGGGTTAACCTTCTCGGAATTGTGGGCGCTTTTTTCGAAATTTTCAAAGGGGTTAGCCTTCTCGGAATTCGGGGCGCATTTTTCGAAATTTTCAAAGGGGTTAGCCTTCTCGGAATTCTGGGCGAATTTTTCGAAATTTTCAAAGGGGTTAGCCTTCTCGGAATTCTGGGCGCATTTTTCGAATTTTTCAAAGGGGTTAGCCTTCTCGGAATTCTGGGCGCATTTTTCGAAACTTTCAAAGGGTTTAGCCTTCTCGGAATTCTGGGCGCATTTTTCGAAATTTTGAAAGGGTTAGCCTTTTCTGAATTCTGAGCGCATTTTTCGAAATTTTCAAAGGGGTTAGCCTTCTCGGAATTCTGGGAGCATTTTTCGAAATTTTCAAAGGGGTTAGCCTTCTCGGAATTCTGGGCTCATTTTTCGAAATTTTCAAAGGGGTTAGCCTTCTCGGAATTCCGGGCGCATTTTTCGAAATGTTCAAAGGGGTTAGCCTTCTCGGAATTCTGGGCGCATTTTTCGAAATTTTCAAAGGGGTTAGCCTTCTCGGAATTCCGGGCGCATTTTTCGAAATTTTCAAAGGGGTTAGCCTTCTGGGAATTCTGGGCGAATTTTTCGAAATCTTCAAAGCGGTTAGCCTTCTCGGAATTCTGGGCGCATTTTTCGAAATTTTCAAAGGGGTTAGCCTTCTCGGAATTCTGGGCGCATTTTTCGAAATTTTCAAAGGGGTTAGCCTTCTCGGAGTTCCGGGCGCATTTTTCGAAATTTTCAAAGGGGTTAGCCTTATCGGAATTCTGGGGGCGTTTTTCGAAATTTTCAAAGGGGTTAGCCTTCTCGGAATTCTGGGCGTATTTTCGAAATTTTCAAAGGGGTTAGTTTTCTGGGAATTCTGGGCGAATTTTTCAAAATCTTCAAACGGGTTAGCCTTCTCGGAATTCTGGGCGAATTTTTCGAAATTTTCAAAGGGGTTAGCCTTCTCGGAATTCTGGGCGAATTTTTCGAAATTTTCAAAGGGGTTAGCGTTATCGGAATTCTGGGGGCATTTTTCGAAATTTTCAAAGGGGTTAGCCTTCTCGGAATTCTGGGTGCATTTTTCGAAATTTTCAAAGGGGTTAGCCTTCTCGGAATTCCGGGCGCATTTTTCGAAATTTTCAAAGGGGTTAGCCTTCTCGGAATTCCGGGCACATTTTTCGAAATTTTCAAAGGGGTTAGCCTTCTCGGAATTCCGGGCGCATTTTTCGAAATGTTCAAAGGGGTTAGCCTTCTCGGAATTCCGGGCGCATTTTTCGAAATTTTCAAAGGGGTTAGTTTTCTGGGAATTCTGGGCGAATTTTTCGAAATCTTCAAACGGGTTAGCCTTCTCGGAATTCCGGGCGCATTTTTCGAAATTTTCAAAGGGGTTAGCCTTCTCGAAATTCCGGGCGCATTTTTCGAAATGTTCAAAGGGGTTAGCCTTCTCGGAATTCCGGGCGCATTTTTCGAAATTTTCAAAGGGGTTAGCCTTCTCGGAATTCCGGGCGCATTTTTCGAAATTTTCAAAGGGGTTAGTTTTCTGGGAATTCTGGGCGAATTTTTCGAAATCTTCAAACGGGTTAGCCTTCTCGGAATACTAGGCGCATTTTTCGAAATTTTCAAGTGGGTTAGCCTTCTCGGAATTCTGGGCGAATTTTTCGAAATTTTCAAAGGGGTTAGCTTTCTTGGAATTCTGGGTGCATTTTTCGAAATTTTCTCGGAATTCTGGGCGCATTTTTCGAAATTTTCAAAGGGGTTAGCCTTCTCGGAATTCTGGGCGCAATTTTCGAAATTTTCAAAGGGGTTAGCCTTCTCGGAATTCTGGGCGCATTTTTCGAAATTTTCAAAGGGGTTAGCCTTCTGGGAATACTGGGCGAATTTTTCGAAATTTTCAAAGGTGTTAGCCTTCTCGGAATTCTGGGCGAATTTTTCGAAATTTTCAAAGGGGTTAGCCTTCTCGGAATTCTGGGGGCATTTTTCGAAATTTTCAAAGGGGTTAGCCTTCTCGGAATTCTGGGGGCATTTTTCGAAATTTTCAAAGGGGTTAGCCTTCTCGGAATTCTGGGAGGATTTTTCGAAATTTTCAAAGAGGTTAGCCTTCTCGGAATTCTGGGAGCATTTTTCGAAATTTTCAAAGGGGTTAGCCTTCTCGGAATTCTGGGGGCATTTTTCGAAATTTTCAAAGGGGTTAGCCTTCTCGGAATTCTGGGCGCATTTTTCGAAATTGTCAAAGGGGTTAGCCTTCTCGGAATTCTGGGCGATATTTTCGAAATTTTCAAAGGGGTTAGCCTTCTCGGAATTCTGGGCACAATTTTCAAAGGGGTTAGCCTTCTCGGAATTCTGGGCGCATTTTTCGAAATTTTCAAAGGGGTTAGTCTTCTCGGAATTCTGGGCGCATTTTTCGAAATTTTCAAAGAGGTTAGCCTTCTCGGAATTCTGGGCGCATTTTTCGAAATTTTCAAAGGGGTTAGCCTTCTCGGAATTCTGGGCGCATTTTTCGAAATTTTGAAAGGGGTTAGCCTTCTCGGAATTCTGGGCGCATTTTTCGAAATTTTCAAAAGGGTTAGCCTCCTCGGAATTCTGGGCGCATTTTTCGAATTTTTCAAAGGGGTTGGCGTCCTCGGAATTCTGGGCGCATTTTTCGAAATTTTCATAGGGGTTAGCCTTCTCGGAATTCTGGGCGCATGTTTACAAATTTTTAAAGGGGTTAGCCTTCTCGGAATTCTGGGCGCATTTTTCGAAATTTTCAAAGGTGTTAGCATTCTGGGAATTCTGGGCGAATTTTTCGAAATTTTCAAAGGGGTTAGCCTTCTCGGAATTCTGGGGGCATTTTTCGAAATTTTCAAAGGGGTTAGCCTTCTAGGAATTCTGGGCGAATTTTTCGAAATCTTCAAAGGGGTTAGCTTTCTCGGAATTCTGGGCGCATTTTTCGAATTTTTCAAAGGGGTTAGCCTTCTCGGAATTCTGGGCGCATTTTTCGAAATTTTCATATTGGTTAGCCTCCTCGGAATTCTGGGCGCATTTTTCGAAATTTTCATAGGGGTTAGCCTTCTCGGAATTCTGGGCGCATGTTTACAAATTTTTAAAGGGGTTAGCCTTCTCGGAATTCTGGGCGCATTTTTCGAAATTTTCAAAGGTGTTAGCATTCTGGGAATTCTGGGCGAATTTTTCGAAATTTTCAAAGGGGTTAGCCTTCTCGGAATTCTGGGGGCTTTTTTCGAAATTTTCAAAGGGGTTAGCCTTCTCGGAATTCTGGGCGCATTTTTTGAAATTTTCAAAGGGGTTAGCCTTCTAGGAATTCTGGGCGAATTTTTCGAAATCTTCAAAGGGGTTAGCCTTCTCGGAATTCTGGGCGCATTTTTCGAATTTTTCAAAGGGGTTAGCCTTCTCGGAATTCTGGGCGCATTTTTCGAAATTTTCAAAGGGGTTAGCCTTCTCGGAATTCTGGGCGCATTTTTCGAAATTTTCAAAGGGGTTAAGCCTTCTCGGAATTCTGGGCACATTTTTCGAAATTTTCAAAAGGGTTAACCTTCTCGGAATTGTGGGCGCTTTTTTCGAAATTTTCAAAGGGGTTAGCCTTCTCGGAATTCGGGGCGCATTTTTCGAAATTTTCAAAGGGGTTAGCCTTCTCGGAATTCTGGGCGAATTTTTCGAAATTTTCAAAGGGGTTAGCCTTCTCGGAATTCTGGGCGCATTTTTCGAAATTTTCAAAGGGGTTAGCCTTCTCGGAATTCTGGGCGCATTTTTCGAAACTTTCAAAGGGGTTAGCCTTCTCGGAATTCTGGGCGCATTTTTCGAAATTTTGAAAGGGTTAGCCTTTTCTGAATTCTGAGCGCATTTTTCGAAATTTTCAAAGGGGTTAGCCTTCTCGGAATTCTGGGAGCATTTTTCGAAATTTTCAAAGGGGTTAGCCTTCTCGGAATTCTGGGTGCATTTTTCGAAATTTTCAAAGGGGTTAGCCTTCTCGGAATTCCGGGCGCATTTTTCGAAATTTTCAAAGGGGTTAGCCTTCTCGGAATTCCGGGCGCATTTTTCGAAATTTTCAAAGGGGTTAGCCTTCTCGGAATTCCGGGCGCATTTTTCGAAATGTTCAAAGGGGTTAGCCTTCTCGGAATTCTGGGCGCATTTTTCGAAATTTTCAAAGGGGTTAGCCTTCTCGGAATTCCGGGCGCATTTTTCGAAATTTTCAAAGGGGTTAGCCTTCTCGGAATTCTGGGCGCATTTTTCGAAATTTTCAAAGGGGTTAGCCTTCTGGGAATTCTGGGCGAATTATTCGAAATCTTCAAAGCGGTTAGCCTTCTCGGAATTCTGGGCGCATTTTTCGAAATTTTCAAAGGGGTTAGCCTTCTCGGAATTCTGGGCGCATTTTTCGAAATTTTCAAAGGGGTTAGCCTTCTCGGAGTTCCGGGCGCATTTTTCGAAATTTTCAAAGGGGTTAGCCTTATCGGAATTCTGGGGGCATTTTTCGAAATTTTCAAAGGGGTTAGCCTTCTCGGAATTCTGGGCGCATTTTCGAAATTTTCAAAGGGGTTAGCCTTCTCGGAATTCTGGGCGCATTTTCGAAATTTTCAAAGGGGTTAGCCTTCTCGGAATTCTGGGCGCATTTTTCGAAATTTTCGAAGGGGTTAGCCTTCTCGGAATTCCGGGCGCATTTTTCGAAATTTTCAAAGGGGTTAGCCTTCTCGGAATTCCGGGCGCATTTTTCGAAATTTTCAAAGGGGTTAGCCTACTCGGAAATCCGGGCGCATTTTTCGATATTTTCAAAGGGGTTAGGCTTCTCGGAATTCTGGGCGCATTTTTCGAAATTTTCAAAGGGGTTAGCCTTCTGGGAATTCTGGGCGAATTTTTCGAAATCTTCAAAGGGGTTAGCCTTCTCGGAATTCTGGGCACATTTTTCGAAATTTTCAAAGGGGTTAGCCTACTCGGATTTCTGGGCGCATTTTTCGAAATTTTCAAAGGGGTTAGCCTTCTCGGAATTCTGGGCGCATTTTTCGAAATTTTCAAAGGGGTTAGCCTACTCGGATTTCTGGGCGAATTTTTCGAAATCTTCAAACGGGTTAGCCTTCTCGGAATTCCGGGCGCATTTTTCGAAATTTTCAAAGGGGTTAGCCTTCTCGAAATTCCGGGCGCATTTTTCGAAATGTTCAAAGGGGTTAGCCTTCTCGGAATTCCGGGCGCATTTTTCGAAATTTTCAAAGGGGTTAGCCTTCTCGGAATTCCGGGCGCATTTTTCGAAATTTTCAAAGGGGTTAGTTTTCTGGGAATTCTGGGCGAATTTTTCGAAATCTTCAAACGGGTTAGCCTTCTCGGAATACTGGGCGCATTTTTCGAAATTTTCAAGTGGGTTAGCCTTCTCGGAATTCTGGGCGAATTTTTCGAAATTTTCAAAGGGGTTAGCTTTCTTGGAATTCTGGGTGCATTTTTCGAAATTTTCTCGGAATTCTGGGCGCATTTTTCGAAATTTTCAAAGGGGTTAGCCTTCTCGGAATTCTGGGCGCAATTTTCGAAATTTTCAAAGGGGTTAGCCTTCTCGGAATTCTGGGCGCATTTTTCGAAATTTTCAAAGGGGTTAGCCTTCTGGGAATACTGGGCGAATTTTTCTAAATTTTCAAAGGTGTTAGCCTTCTCGGAATTCTGGGCGAATTTTTCGAAATTTTCAAAGGGGTTAGCCTTCTCGGAATTCTGGGGGCATTTTTCGAAATTTTCAAAGGGGTTAGCCTTCTCGGAATTCTGGGGGCATTTTTCGAAATTTTCAAAGGGGTTAGCCTTCTCGGAATTCTGGGAGGATTTTTCGAAATTTTCAAAGAGGTTAGCCTTCTCGGAATTCTGGGAGCATTTTTCGAAATTTTCAAAGGGGTTAGCCTTCTCGGAATTCTGGGGGCATTTTTCGAAATTTTCAAAGGGGTTAGCCTTCTCGGAATTCTGGGCGCATTTTTCGAAATTGTCAAAGGGGTTAGCCTTCTCGGAATTCTGGGCGATATTTTCGAAATTTTCAAAGGGGTTAGCCTTCTCGGAATTCTGGGCACAATTTTCAAAGGGGTTAGCCTTCTCGGAATTCTGGGCGCATTTTTCGAAATTTTCAAAGGGGTTAGTCTTCTCGGAATTCTGGGCGCATTTTTCGAAATTTTCAAAGAGGTTAGCCTTCTCGGAATTCTGGGCGCATTTTTCGAAATTTTCAAAGGGGTTAGCCTTCTCGGAATTCTGGGCGCATTTTTCGAAATTTTGAAAGGGGTTAGCCTTCTCGGAATTCTGGGCGCATTTTTCGAAATTTTCAAAAGGGTTAGCCTCCTCGGAATTCTGGGCGCATTTTTCGAATTTTTCAAAGGGGTTGGCGTCCTCGGAATTCTGGGCGCATTTTTCGAAATTTTCATAGGGGTTAGCCTTCTCGGAATTCTGGGCGCATGTTTACAAATTTTTAAAGGGGTTAGCCTTCTCGGAATTCTGGGCGCATTTTTCGAAATTTTCAAAGGTGTTAGCATTCTGGGAATTCTGGGCGAATTTTTCGAAATTTTCAAAGGGGTTAGCCTTCTCGGAATTCTGGGGGCATTTTTCGAAATTTTCAAAGGGGTTAGCCTTCTAGGAATTCTGGGCGAATTTTTCGAAATCTTCAAAGGGGTTAGCTTTCTCGGAATTCTGGGCGCATTTTTCGAATTTTTCAAAGGGGTTAGCCTTCTCGGAATTCTGGGCGCATTTTTCGAAATTTTCATATTGGTTAGCCTCCTCGGAATTCTGGGCGCATTTTTCGAAATTTTCATAGGGGTTAGCCTTCTCGGAATTCTGGGCGCATGTTTACAAATTTTTAAAGGGGTTAGCCTTCTCGGAATTCTGGGCGCATTTTTCGAAATTTTCAAAGGTGTTAGCATTCTGGGAATTCTGGGCGAATTTTTCGAAATTTTCAAAGGGGTTAGCCTTCTCGGAATTCTGGGGGCTTTTTTCGAAATTTTCAAAGGGGTTAGCCTTCTCGGAATTCTGGGCGCATTTTTTGAAATTTTCAAAGGGGTTAGCCTTCTAGGAATTCTGGGCGAATTTTTCGAAATCTTCAAAGGGGTTAGCCTTCTCGGAATTCTGGGCGCATTTTTCGAATTTTTCAAAGGGGTTAGCCTTCTCGGAATTCTGGGCGCATTTTTCGAAATTTTCAAAGGGGTTAGCCTTCTCGGAATTCTGGGCGCATTTTTCGAAATTTTCAAAGGGGTTAAGCCTTCTCGGAATTCTGGGCACATTTTTCGAAATTTTCAAAAGGGTTAACCTTCTCGGAATTGTGGGCGCTTTTTTCGAAATTTTCAAAGGGGTTAGCCTTCTCGGAATTCGGGGCGCATTTTTCGAAATTTTCAAAGGGGTTAGCCTTCTCGGAATTCTGGGCGAATTTTTCGAAATTTTCAAAGGGGTTAGCCTTCTCGGAATTCTGGGCGCATTTTTCGAAATTTTCAAAGGGGTTAGCCTTCTCGGAATTCTGGGCGCATTTTTCGAAACTTTCAAAGGGGTTAGCCTTCTCGGAATTCTGGGCGCATTTTTCGAAATTTTGAAAGGGTTAGCCTTTTCTGAATTCTGAGCGCATTTTTCTAAATTTTCAAAGGGGTTAGCCTTCTCGGAATTCTGGGAGCATTTTTCGAAATTTTCAAAGGGGTTAGCCTTCTCGGAATTCTGGGTGCATTTTTCGAAATTTTCAAAGGGGTTAGCCTTCTCGGAATTCCGGGCGCATTTTTCGAAATTTTCAAAGGGGTTAGCCTTCTCGGAATTCCGGGCGCATTTTTCGAAATTTTCAAAGGGGTTAGCCTTCTCGGAATTCCGGGCGCATTTTTCGAAATGTTCAAAGGGGTTAGCCTTCTCGGAATTCTGGGCGCATTTTTCGAAATTTTCAAAGGGGTTAGCCTTCTCGGAATTCCGGGCGCATTTTTCGAAATTTTCAAAGGGGTTAGCCTTCTCGGAATTCTGGGCGCATTTTTCGAAATTTTCAAAGGGGTTAGCCTTCTGGGAATTCTGGGCGAATTATTCGAAATCTTCAAAGCGGTTAGCCTTCTCGGAATTCTGGGCGCATTTTTCGAAATTTTCAAAGGGGTTAGCCTTCTCGGAATTCTGGGCGCATTTTTCGAAATTTTCAAAGGGGTTAGCCTTCTCGGAGTTCCGGGCGCATTTTTCGAAATTTTCAAAGGGGTTAGCCTTATCGGAATTCTGGGGGCATTTTTCGAAATTTTCAAAGGGGTTAGCCTTCTCGGAATTCTGGGCGCATTTTCGAAATTTTCAAAGGGGTTAGCCTTCTCGGAATTCTGGGCGCATTTTCGAAATTTTCAAAGGGGTTAGCCTTCTCGGAATTCTGGGCGCATTTTTCGAAATTTTCGAAGGGGTTAGCCTTCTCGGAATTCCGGGCGCATTTTTCGAAATTTTCAAAGGGGTTAGCCTTCTCGGAATTCCGGGCGCATTTTTCGAAATTTTCAAAGGGGTTAGCCTACTCGGAAATCCGGGCGCATTTTTCGATATTTTCAAAGGGGTTAGGCTTCTCGGAATTCTGGGCGCATTTTTCGAAATTTTCAAAGGGGTTAGCCTTCTGGGAATTCTGGGCGAATTTTTCGAAATCTTCAAAGGGGTTAGCCTTCTCGGAATTCTGGGCACATTTTTCGAAATTTTCAAAGGGGTTAGCCTACTCGGATTTCTGGGCGCATTTTTCGAAATTTTCAAAGGGGTTAGCCTTCTCGGAATTCTGGGCGCATTTTTCGAAATTTTTCTAAGGGGTTAGACTTCTCGGAATTCTGGGCGCATTTTTCGAAATTTTCAAAGGGGATAGCCTTCTCGGAATTCTGGGCGAATTTTTTGAAATTTTCAAACGGGTTAGCCTTCTCGGAATTCTGGGCGCATTTTTCGAAATTTTCAAAGGGGTTAGTTTTCTGGGAATTCTGGGCGAATTTTTCGAAATCTTCAAACGGGTTAGCCTTCTCGGAATACTGGGCGCATTTTTCGAAATTTTCAAGTGGGTTAGCCTTCTCGGAATTCTGGGCGAATTTTTCGAAATTTTCAAAGGGGATAGTTTTCTTGGAATTATGGGTGCATTTTTCGAAATTTTCAAAGGGGTTAGCCTTCTCGGAATTCTGGGCGCATTTTTCGAAATTTTCAAAGGGGTTAGCCTTCTCGGAATTCTGGGCGCAATTTTTGAAATTTTCAAAGGGGTTAGCCTTCTCGGAATTCTGGGCGCATTTTTCGAAATTTTCAAAGGGGTTAGCCTTCTGGGAATACTGGGCGAATTTTTCGAAATTTTCAAAGGTGTTAGCCTTCTCGGAATTCTGGGCGAATTTTTCGAAATTTTCAAAGGGGTTAGCCCTCTCGGAATTCTGGGGGCATTTTTCGAAATTTTCAAAGGGGTTAGCCTACTCGGAATTCTGGGGGCATTTTTCGAAATTTTCAAAGGGGTTAGCCTTCTCGGAATTCTGGGAGGATTTTTCGAAATTTTCAAAGGGGTTAGCCTTCTCGGAATTCTAGGCGCATTTTTTGAAATTTTCAAATGGGTTAGCCTTCTCGGAATTCTGGGAGCATTTTTCGAAATTTTCAAAGGGGTTAGCCTTCTCGGAATTCTGGGGGCATTTTTCGAAATTTTCAAAGGGGTTAGCCTTCTCGGAATTCTGGGCGCATTTTTCGAAATTGTCAAAGGGGTTAGCCTTCTCGGAATTCTGGGCGATATTTTCGAAATTTTCAAAGGGGTTAGCCTTCTCGGAATTCTGGGCACAATTTTCAAAGGGGTTAGCCTTCTCGGAATTCTGGGCGCATTTTTCGAAATTTTCAAAGGGGTTAGCCTTCTCGGAATTCTGGGCGCATTTTTCGAAACTTTCAAAGGGGTTAACCTTCTCGGAATTCTGGGCGCATTTTTCGAAATTTTGAAAGGGTTAGCCTTTTCTGAATTCTGAGCGCATTTTTCGAAATTTTCAAAGGGGTTAGCCTTCTGGGAATTCTGGGCGAATTTTTCGAAATCTTCAAACGGGTTAGCCTTCTCGGAATTCTGGGAGCATTTTTCGAAATTTTCAAAGGGGTTAGCCTTCTCGGAATTCTGGGTGCATTTTTCGAAATTTTCAAAGGGGTTAGCCTTCTCGGAATTCCGGGCGCATTTTTCGAAATTTCCAAAGGGGTTAGCCTTCTCGGAATTCCGGGCGCATTTTTCGAAATTTTCAAAGGGGTTAGCCTTCTCGGAATTCCGGGCGCATTTTTCGAAATGTTCAAAGGGGTTAGCCTTCTCGGAATTCTGGGCGCATTTTTCGAAATTTTCAAAGGGGTTAGCCTTCTCGGAATTCCGGGCGCATTTTTCGAAATTTTCAAAGGGGTTAGCCTTCTCGAAATTCCGGGCGCATTTTTCGAAATTTTCAAAGGGGTTAGCCTTCTCGGAATTCCGGGCGCATTTTTCGAAATTTTCAAAGGGGTTAGCCTTCTCGAAATTCTGGGCGAATTTTTCGAAATTTTCAAAGGGGTTAGCCTTCTGGGAATTCTGGGCGAATTATTCGAAATCTTCAAAGCGGTTAGCCTTCTCGAAATTCTGGCCGCATTTTTCGAAATTTTCAAAGGGGTTAGCCTTCTGGGAATTCTGGGCGCATTTTTCGAAATTTTCAAAGGGGTTAGCCTTCTCGGAGTTCCGGGCGCATTTTTCGAAATTTTCAAAGGGGTTAGCCTTATCGGAATTCTGGGGGCATTTTTCGAAATTTTCAAAGGGGTTAGCCTTCTCGGAATTCTGGGCGCATTTTCGAAATTTTCAAAGGGGTTAGCCTTCTCGGAATTCTGGGCGCATTTTCGAAATTTTCAAAGGGGTTAGCCTTCTCGGAATTCTGGGCGCATTTTTCGAAATTTTCGAAGGGGTTAGCCTTCTCGGAATTCCGGGCGCATTTTTCGAAATTTTCAAAGGGGTTAGCCTTCTCGGAATTCCGGGCGCATTTTTCGAAATTTTCAAAGGGGTTAGCCTACTCGGAAATCCGGGCGCATTTTTCGATATTTTCAAAGGGGTTAGCCTTCTCTGAATTCTGGGCGCATTTTTCGAAATTTTCAAAGGGGTTAGCCTTCTGGGAATTCTGGGCGAATTTTTCGAAATCTTCAAAGGGGTTAGCCTTCTCGGAATTCTGGGCACATTTTTCGAAATTTTCAAAGGGGTTAGCCTACTCGGATTTCTGGGCGCATTTTTCGAAATTTTCAAAGGGGTTAGCCTTCTCGGAATTCTGGGCGCATTTTTCGAAATTTTTCTAAGGGGTTAGACTTCTCGGAATTCTGGGCGCATTTTTCGAAATTTTCAAAGGGGATAGCCTTCTCGGAATTCTGGGCGAATTTTTTGAAATTTTCAAACGGGTTAGCCTTCTCGGAATTCTGGGCGCTTTTTTCGAAATTTTCAAAGGGGTTAGTTTTCTGGGAATTCTGGGCGAATTTTTCGAAATCTTCAAACGGGTTAGCCTTCTCGGAATACTGGGCGCATTTTTCGAAATTTTCAAGTGGGTTAGCCTTCTCGGAATTCTGGGCGAATTTTTCGAAATTTTCAAAGGGGATAGTTTTCTTGGAATTCTGGGTGCATTTTTCGAAATTTTCAAAGGGGTTAGCCTTCTCGGAATTCTGGGCGCATTTTTCGAAATTTTCAAAGGGGTTAGCCTTCTCGGAATTCTGGGCGCAATTTTTGAAATTTTCAAAGGGGTTAGCCTTCTCGGAATTCTGGGCGCATTTTTCGAAATTTTCAAAGGGGTTAGCCTTCTGGGAATACTGGGCGAATTTTTCGAAATTTTCAAAGGTGTTAGCCTTCTCGGAATTCTGGGCGAATTTTTCGAAATTTTCAAAGGGGTTAGCCCTCTCGGAATTCTGGGGGCATTTTTCGAAATTTTCAAAGGGGTTAGCCTACTCGGAATTCTGGGGGCATTTTTCGAAATTTTCAAAGGGGTTAGCCTTCTCGGAATTCTGGGAGGATTTTTCGAAATTTTCAAAGGGGTTAGCCTTCTCGGAATTCTAGGCGCATTTTTTGAAATTTTCAAATGGGTTAGCCTTCTCGGAATTCTGGGAGCATTTTTCGAAATTTTCAAAGGGGTTAGCCTTCTCGGAATTCTGGGGGCATTTTTCGAAATTTTCAAAGGGGTTAGCCTTCTCGGAATTCTGGGCGCATTTTTCGAAATTGTCAAAGGGGTTAGCCTTCTCGGAATTCTGGGCGATATTTTCGAAATTTTCAAAGGGGTTAGCCTTCTCGGAATTCTGGGCACAATTTTCAAAGGGGTTAGCCTTCTCGGAATTCTGGGCGCATTTTTCGAAATTTTCAAAGGGGTTAGCCTTCTCGGAATTCTGGGCGCATTTTTCGAAACTTTCAAAGGGGTTAACCTTCTCGGAATTCTGGGCGCATTTTTCGAAATTTTGAAAGGGTTAGCCTTTTCTGAATTCTGAGCGCATTTTTCGAAATTTTCAAAGGGGTTAGCCTTCTGGGAATTCTGGGCGAATTTTTCGAAATCTTCAAACGGGTTAGCCTTCTCGGAATTCTGGGAGCATTTTTCGAAATTTTCAAAGGGGTTAGCCTTCTCGAAATTCCGGGCGCATTTTTCGGAATTCTGGGCGCATTTTTCGAAATTTTCAAAGGGGTTAGTCTTCTCGGAATTCTGGGCGCATTTTTCGAAATTTTCAAAGAGGTTAGCCTTCTCGGAATTCTGGGCGCATTTTTCGAAATTTTCAAAGGGGTTAGCCTTCTCAGAATTCTGGGGGCATTTTTCGAAATTTTCAAAGGGGTTAGCCTTCTCAGAATTCTGGGGGCATTTTTCGAAATTTTCAAAGGGGTTAGCCTTCTCGGAATTCTGGGCGCATTTTCGAAAGGGTTTGCCTCCTCGGAATTCTGGGCGCATTTTTCGAAATTTTCAAAGGGGTTAGCGTCCTCGGAATTCTGGGCGCATTTTTCGAAATTTTCATATTGGTTAGCCTCCTCGGAATTCTGGGCGCATTTTTCTAAATTTTCAAAGAGGTTAGCCTTCTCGGAATTCTGGGCGCATTTTTCGAAATTTTCAAAGGGGTTAGCCTTTTCGGAATTCTGGGCGCATTTTTCGAAATTTTCAAAGGGGTTAGTCTTCTCGGAATTCTGGGCGCATTTTTCGAAATTTTCAAAGAGGTTAGCCTTCTCGGAATTCTGGGCGCATTTTTCGAAATTTTCAAAGGGGTTAGCCTTCTCGGAATTCTGGGCGCATTTTTCGAAATTTTGAAAGGGGTTAGCCTTCTCGGAATTCTGGGCGCATTTTTCGAAATTTTCAAAAGGGTTAGCCTCCTCGGAATTCTGGGCGCATTTTTCGAATTTTTCAAAGGGGTTGGCGTCCTCGGAATTCTGGGCGCATTTTTCGAAATTTTCATAGGGGTTAGCCTTCTCGGAATTCTGGGCGCATGTTTACAAATTTTTAAAGGGGTTAGCCTTCTCGGAATTCTGGGCGGATTTTTCGAAATTTTCAAAGGTGTTAGCATTCTGGGAATTCTGGGCGAATTTTTCGAAATTTTCAAAGGGGTTAGCCTTCTCGGAATTCTGGGGGCATTTTTCGAAATTTTCAAAGGGGTTAGCCTTCTCGGAATTCTGGGCGCATTTTTCGAAATTTTCAAAGGGGTTAGCCTTCTAGGAATTCTGGGCGAATTTTTCGAAATCTTCAAAGGGGTTAGCCTTCTCGGAATTCTGGGCGCATTTTTCGAATTTTTCAAAGGGGTTAGCCTTCTCGGAATTCTGGGCGCATTTTTCGAAATTTTCAAAGGGGTTAGCCTTCTCGGAATTCGGGGCGCATTTTTCGAAATTTTCAAAGGGGTTAAGCCTTCTCGGAATTCTGGGCACATTTTTCGAAATTTTCAAAAGGGTTAACCTTCTCGGAATTGTGGGCGCTTTTTTCGAAATTTTCAAAGGGGTTAGCCTTCTCGGAATTCGGGGCGCATTTTTCGAAATTTTCAAAGGGGTTAGCCTTCTCGGAATTCTGGGCGAATTTTTCGAAATTTTCGAAGGGGTTAGCCTTCTCGGAATTCTGGGCGCATTTTTCGAAATTTTCAAAGGGGTTAGCCTTCTCGGAATTCCGGGCGCATTTTTCGAAATTTTCAAAGGGGTTAGCCTTCTCGGAATTCCGGGCGCATTTTTCGAAATTTTCAAAGGGGTTAGCCTTCTCGGAATTCCGGGCGCATTTTTCGAAATGTTCAAAGGGGTTAGCCTTCTCGGAATTCTGGGCGCATTTTTCGAAATTTTCAAAGGGGTTAGCCTTCTCGGAATTCCGGGCGCATTTTTCGAAATTTTCAAAGGGGTTAGCCTTCTCGAAATTCCGGGCGCATTTTTCGAAATTTTCAAAGGGGTTAGCCTTCTCGGAATTCCGGGCGCATTTTTCGAAATTTTCAAAGGGGTTAGCCTTCTCGGAATTCTGGGCGCATTTTTCGAAATTTTCAAAGGGGTTAGCCTTCTGGGAATTCTGGGCGAATTATTCGAAATCTTCAAAGCGGTTAGCCTTCTCGGAATTCTGGGCGCATTTTTCGAAATTTTCAAAGGGGTTAGCCTTCTCGGAATTCTGGGCGCATTTTTCGAAATTTTCAAAGGGGTTAGCCTTCTCGGAGTTCCGGGCGCATTTTTCGAAATTTTCAAAGGGGTTAGCCTTATCGGAATTCTGGGGGCATTTTTCGAAATTTTCAAAGGGGTTAGCCTTCTCGGAATTCTGGGCGCATTTTCGAAATTTTCAAAGGGGTTAGCCTTCTCGGAATTCTGGGCGCATTTTCGAAATTTTCAAAGGGGTTAGCCTTCTCGGAATTCTGGGCGCATTTTTCGAAATTTTCGAAGGGGTTAGCCTTCTCGGAATTCCGGGCGCATTTTTCGAAATTTTCAAAGGGGTTAGCCTTCTCGGAATTCTGGGCGCATTTTTCGAAATTTTCAAAGGGGTTAGCCTACTCGGAAATCCGGGCGCATTTTTCGATATTTTCAAAGGGGTTAGCCTTCTCGGAATTCTGGGCGCATTTTTCGAAATTTTCAAAGGGGTTAGCCTTCTGGGAATTCTGGGCGAATTTTTCGAAATCTTCAAAGGGGTTAGCCTTCTCGGAATTCTGGGCACATTTTTCGAAATTTTCAAAGGGGTTAGCCTACTCGGATTTCTGGGCGCATTTTTCGAAATTTTCAAAGGGGTTAGACTTCTCGGAATTCTGGGCGCATTTTTCGAAATTTTTCTAAGGGGTTAGACTTCTCGGAATTCTGGGCGCATTTTTCGAAATTTTCAAAGGGGATAGCCTTCTCGGAATTCTGGGCGAATTTTTTGAAATTTTCAAACGGGTTAGCCTTCTCGGAATTCTGGGCGCATTTTTCGAAATTTTCAAAGGGGTTAGTTTTCTGGGAATTCTGGGCGAATTTTTCGAAATCTTCAAACGGGTTAGCCTTCTCGGAATACTGGGCGCATTTTTCGAAATTTTCAAGTGGGTTAGCCTTCTCGGAATTCTGGGCGAATTTTTCGAAATTTTCAAAGGGGATAGTTTTCTTGGAATTCTGGGTGCATTTTTCGAAATTTTCAAAGGCCTTCTCGGAATTCTGGGCGCATTTTTCGAAATTTTCAAAGGGGTTAGCCTTCTCGGAATTCTGGGCGCAATTTTTGAAATTTTCAAAGGGGTTAGCCTTCTCGGAATTCTGGGCGCATTTTTCGAAATTTTCAAAGGGGTTAGCCTTCTGGGAATACTGGGCGAATTTTTCGAAATTTTCAAAGGTGTTAGCCTTCTCGGAATTCTGGGCGAATTTTTCGAAATTTTCAAAGGGGTTAGCCCTCTCGGAATTCTGGGGGCATTTTTCGAAATTTTCAAAGGGGTTAGCCTACTCGGAATTCTGGGGGCATTTTTCGAAATTTTCAAAGGGGTTAGCCTTCTCGGAATTCTGGGAGGATTTTTCGAAATTTTCAAAGGGGTTAGCCTTCTCGGAATTCTAGGCGCATTTTTTGAAATTTTCAAATGGGTTAGCCTTCTCGGAATTCTGGGAGCATTTTTCGAAATTTTCAAAGGGGTTAGCCTTCTCGGAATTCTGGGGGCATTTTTCGAAATTTTCAAAGGGGTTAGCCTTCTCGGAATTCTGGGCGCATTTTTCGAAATTGTCAAAGGGGTTAGCCTTCTCGGAATTCTGGGCGATATTTTCGAAATTTACAAAGGGGTTAGCCTTCTCGGAATTCTGGGCACAATTTTCAAAGGGGTTAGCCTTCTCGGAATTCTGGGCGCATTTTTCGAAATTTTCAAAGGGGTTAGCCTTCTCGGAATTCTGGGCGCATTTTTCGAAACTTTCAAAGGGGTTAACCTTCTGGGAATTCTGGGCGAATTTTTCGAAATCTTCAAACGGGTTAGCCTTCTCGGAATTCTGGGAGCATTTTTCGAAATTTTCAAAGGGGTTAGCCTTCTCGGAATTCAGGGTGCATTTTTCGAAATTTTCAAAGGGGTTAGCCTTCTCGGAATTCCGGGCGCATTTTTCGAAATTTTCAAAGGGGTTAGCCTTCTCGGAATTCCGGGCGCATTTTTCGAAATTTTCAAAGGGGTTAGCCTTCTCGGAATTCCGGGCGCATTTTTCGAAATGTTCAAAGGGGTTAGCCTTCTCGGAATTCTGGGCGAATTTTTCGAAATTTTCAAAGGGGTTAGCCTTCTCGGAATTCCGGGCGCATTTTTCGAAATTTTCAAAGGGGTTAGCCTTCTCGAAATTCCGGGCGCATTTTTCGAAATTTTCAAAGGGGTTAGCCTTCTCGGAATTCCGGGCGCATTTTTCGAAATTTTCAAAGGGGTTAGCCTTCTCGGAATTCTGGGCGCATTTTTCGAAATTTTCAAAGGGGTTAGCCTTCTGGGAATTCTGGGCGAATTATTCGAAATCTTCAAAGCGGTTAGCCTTCTCGGAATTCTGGGCGCATTTTTAGAAATTTTCAAAGGGGTTAGCCTTCTCGGAATTCTGGGCGCATTTTTCGAAATTTTCAAAGGGGTTAGCCTTCTCGGAGTTCCGGGCGCATTTTTCGAAATTTTCAAAGGGGTTAGCCTTATCGGAATTCTGGGGGCATTTTTCGAAATTTTCAAAGGGGTTAGCCTTCTCGGAATTCTGGGCGCATTTTCGAAATTTTCAAAGGGGTTAGCCTTCTCGGAATTCTGGGCGCATTTTCGAAATTTTCAAAGGGGTTAGCCTTCTCGGAATTCTGGGCGCATTTTTCGAAATTTTCGAAGGGGTTAGCCTTCTCGGAATTCCGGGCGCATTTTTCGAAATTTTCAAAGGGGTCAGCCTTCTCGGAATTCCGGGCGCATTTTTCGAAATTTTCAAAGGGGTTAGCCTACTCGGAAATCCGGGCGCATTTTTCGATATTTTCAAAGGGGTTAGCCTTCTCGGAATTCTGGGCGCATTTTTCGAAATTTTCAAAGGGGTTAGCCTTCTGGGAATTCTGGGCGAATTTTTCGAAATCTTCAAAGGGGTTAGCCTTCTCGGAATTCTGGGCACATTTTTCGAAATTTTCAAAGGGGTTAGCCTACTCGGATTTCTGGGCGCATTTTTCGAAATTTTCAAAGGGGTTAGGCTTCTCGGAATTCTGGGCGCATTTTTCGAAATTTTTCTAAGGGGTTAGACTTCTCGGAATTCTGGGCGCATTTTTCGAAATTTTCAAAGGGGATAGCCTTCTCGGAATTCTGGGCGAATTTTTTGAAATTTTCAAACGGGTTAGCCTTCTCGGAATTCTGGGCGCATTTTTCGAAATTTTCAAAGGGGTTAGTTTTCTGGGAATTCTGGGCGAATTTTTCGAAATCTTCAAACGGGTTAGCCTTCTCGGAATACTGGGCGCATTTTTCGAAATTTTCAAGTGGGTTAGCCTTCTCGGAATTCTGGGCGAATTTTTCGAAATTTTCAAAGGGGATAGTTTTCTTGGAATTCTGGGTGCATTTTTCGAAATTTTCAAAGGGGTTAGCCTTCTCGGAATTCTGGGCGCATTTTTCGAAATTTTCAAAGGGGTTAGCCTTCTCGGAATTCTGGGCGCAATTTTTGAAATTTTCAAAGGGGTTAGCCTTCTCGGAATTCTGGGCGCATTTTTCGAAATTTTCAAAGGGGTTAGCCTTCTGGGAATACTGGG
Source organism: Ectobius pallidus (assembly GCA_964059195.1). Taxonomy (NCBI): domain Eukaryota; kingdom Metazoa; phylum Arthropoda; class Insecta; order Blattodea; family Ectobiidae; genus Ectobius; species Ectobius pallidus. Next base: position 120,007,554 of record CAXKWD010000008.1, on the reverse strand, counting down.
CGAATTTTTCGAAATTTTCAAAGGTGTTAGCCTTCTCGGAATTCTGGGCGAATTTTTCGAAATTTTCAAAGGGGTTAGCCCTCTCGGAATTCTGGGGGCATTTTTCGACATTTTCAAAGGGGTTAGCCTACTCGGAATTCTGGGGGCATTTTTCGAAATTTTCAAAGGGGTTAGCCTTCTCGGAATTCTGGGAGGATTTTTCGAAATTTTCAAAGGGGTTAGCCTTCTCGGAATTCTAGGCGCATTTTTTGAAATTTTCAAATGGGTTAGCCTTCTCGGAATTCTGGGAGCATTTTTCGAAATTTTCAAAGGGGTTAGCCTTCTCGGAATTCTGGGGGCATTTTTCGAAATTTTCAAAGGGGTTAGCCTTCTCGGAATTCTGGGCGCATTTTTCGAAATTGTCAAAGGGGTTAGCCTTCTCGGAATTCTGGGCGATATTTTCGAAATTTTCAAAGGGGTTAGCCTTCTCGGAATTCTGGGCACAATTTTCAAAGGGGTTAGCCTTCTCGGAATTCTGGGCGCATTTTTCGAAATTTTCAAAGGGGTTAGCCTTCTCGGAATTCTGGGCGCATTTTTCGAAACTTTCAAAGGGGTTAACCTTCTCGGAATTCTGGGCGCATTTTTCGAAATTTTGAAAGGGTTAGCCTTTTCTGAATTCTGAGCGCATTTTTCGAAATTTTCAAAGGGGTTAGCCTTCTGGGAATTCTGGGCGAATTTTTCGAAATCTTCAAACGGGTTAGCCTTCTCGGAATTCTGGGAGCATTTTTCGAAATTTTCAAAGGGGTTAGCCTTCTCGGAATTCTGGGCGCATTTTTCGAAATTTTCAAAGGGGTTAGCCTTCTCGGAATTCTGGGAGCATTTTTCGAAACTTTCAAAGGGGTTAGCCTTCTCGGAATTCTGGGCGCATTTTTCGAAATTTTCAAAGGGTTAGCCTTCTCGGAATTCTGTGAGCATTTTTCGAAACTTTCAAAGGGGTTAGACTTCTCGGAATTCTGGGCGAATTTTTCGAAATTTTCAAAGGGGTTAACCTTCTCGGAATTCTGGGGGCATTTTTCGAAATTTTCAAAGGTTTCGAAATTTTCAAAGGGGTTAGCCTTCTCGGAATTCTGGGCGCATTTTTCGAAATTTTCAAAGGGGTTAGCCTTCTCAAAATTCTTTAAAATTACGAAAAAAGGCGCCCAGAATTCCGAGGAGGCTAATACCTTTGAAAATTTCGAAAATGGCGCCCAGAATTCCGAGCAGGCTAACCCCTTTGAAAATTTCGAAAATTGCGCCCAGAATTCCAATTTCGAAAAATGCGCCCAGAATTCCGAGAAGGCTAACCCCTTTGAAAATTTCGAAATATGCGCCCAGAATTCCGAGAAGGCTAACCCCTTTGAAAATTTCGAAAAATGCGCCCAGAATTCCGAGAAGGCTAACCCCTTTGAAAATTTCGAAAAATGCGCCAAGAATTCCGAGAAGGCTAACCCCTTTGAAAATTTCGAAAATGCGTCCAGAATTCCGAGAATTCTAACCCCTTTGGAAATTTCGAAAAATGCGCCCAGAATTCCGAGAAGGCTAACCCCTTTGAAAATTTCGAAAATGCGTCCATCATTAAAAGAAGGCTAACCCCTTTGAAAATTTCGAAAAATGCCCCCAGAATTAAAAAAAGGCTAACCCCTTTGAAAATTTCGAAAAATACGCCCAGAATTCCGAGAAGGCTAACCCCTTTGAAAATTTCGAAAAATGCGCCCAGAATTCCGAGACGGCTAACCCCTTTGAACATTTTCAAAAATGTGCCCAGAATTCCGAGAAGACTAACCCCTTTGAAAATTTCGAAAAATGCGCCCAGAATTCCGAGACGGCTAACCCCTTTGAAAATTTCGAAAAATACGTCCAGAATTCCGAGAATTCTAACCCCTTTGATAATTTCGAAAAATGCGCCCAGAATTCCGAGAAGGCTAACCCCTTTGAAAATTTCGAAAAATGCGCCCAGAATTTAAAGAAGGCCCCTTTGAAAATTTCGAAAAATGCGCCCAGAATTCCGTGAAGGCTAACCGCTTTGAAAATTTCGAAAAATGAGCCCAGAATTCCGAGAAGGCTAATCCATTTGAAAAAAAAAATGCGCCCAGAATTCCGAGAAGGCTAACCCCCTTTGAAAATTTCGAAAAATGCGCCCAGAATTTCAAGAAGGCTAACCCCTTTGAAAATTTAGAAAAATGCGCCCAGAATTCCGAGAAGGCTAACCCCTTTGAAAGTTTCGAAAAATGCGCCCAGAATTTCGAGAAGGCTATCCCCTTTGAAAATTTCGAAAAATTCGCACAGAATTCCGAGAAGGCTAACCCCTTTGAAAATTTCGAGAAATGCGCCCAGAATTCCAAGAAGTCTAACCCGTTTGAAAATTTCGAAAAATGCGCCCAGAATTCCGAGCAGGCTAATCCCTTTGAAAATTACAAAAAATGCGCCCAGAATTCCGAGTAGGCTAATACCTTTGAAAATTTCGAAAATTACGCCCAGAATTCCGAGAAGGCTAACCCCTTTGAAAATTTCGAAAAATGCGCCCAGAATTCCGAGAAGGCTAACCCCTTTGAAAATTTCGAAAAATGCGCCCAGAATTCAGAGAAGAAGACCCCTTTGAAAATTTCGAAAAATGCGCCCAGAATTCTGAGAAGGCTAACCCCTTTGAAAATTTCGAAAAATTCGCCCTGAATTCCGGGAAGTCTAACCCCTTTGAAAATTTCGAAAAATGCGCCCAGAATTCCGAGTAGGCTAATACCTTTGAAAATTTCGAAAAATGCGCCCAGAATTCCGAGAAGGCTAACCCCTTTGAAAATTTTGAAAAATGCGCCCAGATTCCCAGAAGGCTAACCCCTTTGAATATTTCGAAAAATGCGTCCACAATTCCGAGAAGGCTAACCCCTTTTAAAATTTAGAAAATTGCGCCCAGAATTCCGAGAAGGCTAACCCCTTTGAAAATTTCGGAAAATGCGCCCAGAATTCCGAGAAGTCTAACCCCTTTGAAAATTTCGAAAAATGCGCCCAGAATTCCGAGAAGGCTAACCCCTTTGAAAATTTCGAAAAATGCGCCCAGAATTCCGAGAAGGCTAACCCCTTTAAAATTACGAAAAAAGGCGCCCAGAATTCCGAGTAGGCTAATACCTTTGAAAATTTCGAAAATGGCGCACAGAATTCCGAGCAGGCTAACCCCTTTGAAAATTTCGAAAATTGCGCCCAGAATTCCAATTTCGAAAAATGCGCCCAGAATTCCGAGAAGGCTAACCCCTTTGAAAATTTCGAAATATGCGCCCAGAATTCCGAGAAGGCTAACCCCTTTGAAAATTTCGAAAAATGCGCCCAGAATTCCGAGAAGGCTAACCCCTTTGAAAATTTCGAAAAATGCGCCAAGAATTCCGAGAAGGCTAACCCCTTTGAAAATTTCGAAAAATGCGCCCAGAATTCAGAGAAGGCTAACCCCTTTGAAAATTTCGAAAAATGCGCCCAGAATTCCAAGTAGGCTAATACCTTTGAACATTTCGAAAATTGCGCCCAGAATTCCGAGAAGGCTAACCCCTTTGAAAATTTCGAAAATTGCGCCCAGAATTCCGAGAAGGCTAACCCCTTTGAAAATTTCGAATAATGCGCCCAGAATCCGAGAAGGCTAACCCCTTTGAAAATTTCGAAAAATGCGCCTTGAATTTCGAGAAGGCTAACCCCTTTGAAAATTTCGAATAATGCTCCCAGAATTCCGAGAAGGCTAACCCCTTTGAAAATTTCGAAAAATGCGCCCAGAATTAAAAGAAGGCCCCTTAGAAAATTTCGAAAAATGCGCCCAGAATTCCGTGAAAGCTAACCCCTTTGAAAATGGGCCCAGAATTCCGAGAAGACTAACCCCTTTGATAATTTCGAAAAATTCGCCCAGAATTCCGAGGAGGCTAACCCCTTTGAAAATTTCGAAGAATGCGCCCAGAATTCCGAGAAGGCTAACCCCTTTGAAAATTTCGAAAAATGCGTCCAGAATTACGATAATGCTAACCCCTTTGAAAATTTCGAAAAATGCGCCCAGAATTCCGAGAAGGTTAACCCCTTTGAAAATTTCGAAAAATGCGCCCAGAATTAAAAGAAGGCCCCTTTGAAAATTTCGAAAAATGCGCCCAGAATTCCGAGAAGGCTAACCGCTTTGAAAATTTCGAAAAATGCGCCCAGAATTCCGAGAAGGCTAATCCCTTTGAAAAAAAAGAAAAATGCGCCCAGAATTCCGAGAAGGCTAACCCCCTTTGAAAATTTCGAAAAATGCGCCCAGAATTCCAAGAAGGCTAACCCCTTTGAAAATTTAGAAAAATGCGCCCAGAATTCCGAGAAAGCTAACCCCTTTGAAAATTTCGAAAAATGCGCCCAGAATTCCGAGAAGGCTAACCCCTTTGAAAATTTCGAAAAATGCGCCCAGAATTAAAAGAAGGCCCCTTTGAAAATTTAGAAAAATGCGCCCAGAATTCCGAGAAGGCTAACCGCTTTGAAAATTTCGAAAAATGCGCCCAGAATTCCGAGAAGGCTAACCCCTTTGAAAATTTCGAAAAATGCGCCCAGAATTCCAAGAAGTCTAACCCCTTTGAAAAATTCGAAAAATGCGCCCAGAAGTCCGAGTAGGCTAATACCTTTGAAAATTTCGAAAATTGCGCCCAGAATTCCGAGAAGGCTAACCCCTTTGAAAATTTCTAAAAATGCGCCCAGAATTCCGAGAAGGCTAACACCTTTGAAAATTTCGAAAAATGCGCCCAGAATTCAGAGAAGACTAACCACTTTGAAAATTTCGAAAAATGTGCCCTCAATTCCGAGAAGGCTAACCCCTTTGTAAATTTCGAAAAATGCGCCCAGAATTCCGAGAAGGCTAACCCCTTGGAAAATTTCGAAAAATGCGTCCACAATTCCGAGAAGGCTAACCCCTTTTAAAATTTAGAAAATTGCGCCCAGAATTCCGAGAAGGCTAACCCCTTTGAAAATTTCGTAAAATACGACCAGAATTCCGAGAAGGCTAACCCCTTTGAAAATTTCGGAAAATGCGCCCAGAATTCCGAGAAGGCTAACCCCTTTGAAAATTTCGAAAAATGCGCCCAGAATTCCGAGAAGGCTAACCCCTTTGAATATTTCGAAAAATGCGCCCTCAATTCCGAGAAGGCTAACCCCTTTGTAAATTTCGAAAAATGCGCCCAGAATTCCGAGAAGGCTAACCCCTTGGAAAATTTCGAAAAATGCGTCCACAATTCCGAGAAGGCTAACCCCTTTTAAAATTTAGAAAATTGCGCCCAGAATTCCGAGAAGGCTAACCCCTTTGAAAATTTCGTAAAATGCGACCAGAATTCCGAGAAGGCTAACCCCTTTGAAAATTTCGGAAAATGCGCCCAGAATTCCGAGAAGGCTAACCCCTTTGAAAATTTCGAAAAATGCGCCCAGAATTCCGAGAAGGCTAACCCCTTTGAAAGGTTAGAAAGTTTTTCAATAAATCTCTAAAATATTATAATAACTAGAGCGGAATATAAGACAGCTGAAAGAACATCTAACTTCAGCAATATCCGGTGGTTAAAGTGACGGAAGGATTTTAAGTAAAAAAGATTAAAATTAGAAATAATTAAAATCCCAGAGCTCCATACATGATGGCTAAAAAGGAAGGTGCAAGCAACAAGTTGTGGTGGCCGAAGCGGTTAAAGAGACGTGCTTCGGAAGACAAGGTCCAGGGTTCGATCCCCGGGACGGAAGGATTTTAAGTAAAAAAGATTAAATTTAAAAATAATTAAAATCCCAGATCTCCATACAAGAAGGCTAAAATGGAAGGTGCAAGCAATAAGTTGTTGTGGCCGAAGCGGTTAAAGAGACGTGCTTCGGAAGAGAAGGTCCCGGGTTCGATCCCCGGGACTGAAGGATTTTAAGTAAAAAAGATTAAAATTAAAAATAATTAAAATCCCAGATCTCCATACAAGAAGGCTAAAAAGGAAGGTGAAAGCAATAAGTTGTTGTGGCCGAAGCGGTTAAAGAGACGTGCTTCGGAAGAGAAGGTCCCGGGTTCAATCCCCGGGACTGAGGGATTTTAAGTAAAGAAGATTAAAATTAAAAATAATTAAAATCCCAGAGCTCCGTACAAGAATGTTAAAAAGGAAGGTGCAAGCAACAAGTTGTGGTGGCCGAAGCGGTTAAAGAGACGTGCTTCGGAATAGAAGGTCCCTGGTTCGATCCCCGGGACGGAAGGATTTTAAGTAAAAAAGATTAAAATTAAAAATAATTAAAATCCCAGATCTCCATACAAGAAGGCTAAAATGGAAGGTGCAAGCAATAAGTTGTTGTGGCCGAAGCGGTTAAAGAGACGTGCTTCGGAAGAGAAGGTCCCGGGTTCAATCTCCGGGACGGAAGGATTTTAAGTAAAAAAGATTAAAATTAATAATAATTAAAATCCCAGATCTCCATACAAGAAGGCTAAAAAGGAAGGTGAAAGCAATAAGTTGTTGTGGCCGAAGCGGTTAAAGAGACGTGCTTCGGAAGAGAAGGTCCCGGGTTCGATCCCCGGGACGGAAGGATTTTAAGTAAAAAAGATTAAAATTAAAAATAATTAAAATCCCAGAGCTCCGCACAAGAATGTTAAAAAGGAAGGTGCAAGCAACAAGTTGTGGTGGCCGAAGCGGTTAAAGAGACGTGCTTCGCAATAGAAGGTCCCTGGTTCGATCCCCGGGACGGAAGGATTTTAAGTAAAAAAGATTAAAATTAAAAATAATTAAAATCAAAAATAATTAAAATCCCAGATCTCCATACAAGAAGGCTAAAATGGAAGGTGAAAGCAATAAGTTGTTGTGGCCGAAGCGGTTAAAGAGACGTGCTTCGGAAGAGATGGTCCCGGGTTCGATCCCCGGGACTGAAGGATTTTAAGTAAAAAAGATTAAAATTAAAAATAATTAAAATCCCAGATCTCCATACAAGAAGGCTAAAAAGGAAGGTGAAAGCAATAAGTTGTTGTGGCCGAAGCGGTTAAGGAGACGTGCTTCGGAAGAGAAGGTCCCGGGTTCAATCCCCGGGACGGAGGGATTTTAAGTAAAGAAGATTAAAATTAAAAATAATTAAAATCCCAGAGCTCCGTACAAGAATGTTAAAAAGGAAGGTGCAAGCAACAAGTTGTGGTGGCCGAAGCGGTTAAAGAGACGTGCTTCGGAATAGAAGGTCCCTGGTTCGATCCCCGGGACGGAAGGATTTTAAGTAAAAAAGATTAAAAATAATTAAAATCCCAGAGCTCCGTACAAGAATGTTTAAAAGGAAGGTGCAAGCAACAAGTTGTGGTGGCCGAAGCGGTTAAAGAGACGTGCTTCGGAATAGAAGGTCCCTGGTTCGATCCCCGGGACGGAAGGATTTTAAGTAAAAAAGATTAAAATTAAAAATAATTAAAATCCCAGATCTCCATACAAGAAGGCTAAAATGGAAGGTGCAAGCAATAAGTTGTTGTGGCCGAAGCGGTTAAAGAGACGTGCTTCGGAAGAGAAGGTCCCGGGTTCAATCCCCGGAACGGAAGGATTTTAGGTAAAAAAGATTAAAATTAATAATAATTAAAATCCCAGATCTCCATACAAGAAGGCTAAAAAGGAAGTTGAAAGCAATAAGTTGTTGTGGCCGAAGAGGTTAAAGAGACGTGCTTCGGAAGAGAAGGTCCCGGGTTCGATCCCCGGGACGGAAGGATTTTAAGTAAAAAAGATTAAAATTAAAAATAATTAAATCCCAGAGCTCCGCACGAGAATGTTAAAAAGGAAGGTGAAAGCAACAAGTTGTGGTGGCCGAAGCGGTTAAAGAGACGTGCTTCGGAATAGAAGGTCCCTGGTTCGATTCCCGGGACGGAAGGATTTTAAGTAAAAAAGATTAAAATTAAAAATAATTAAAATCAAAAATAATTAAAATCCCAGATCTCCATACAAGAAGGCTAAAATGGAAGGTGCAAGCAGTAAGTTGTTGTGGCCGAAGCGGTTAAAGAGACGTGCTTCGGAAGAGAAGGTCCCGGGTTCAATCCCCGGGACGGAAGGATTTTAAGTAAAGAAGATTAAAATTTAAAATAATTAAAATCCCAGAGCTCCGTACAAGAATGTTAAAAAGGAAGGTGCAAGGAACAATTTGTGGTGGCCGAAGCGGTTAAAGAGACGTGCTTCGGAATAGAAGGTCCCTGGTTCGATCCCCGGGACGGAAGGATTTTAAGTAAAAAAGATTAAAATTAAAAATAATTAAAATCCCAGAGCTCCGTACAAGAATGTTAAAAAGGTAGATGCAAGCAACAAGATGTGGTGGCCGAAGCGGTTAAAGAGACGTGCTTCGGAGCAGAAGGTGGTGGGTTCGATTCCCGGCACGGAATGATTTTAAGTAAAATATAAAAGTTAAAAATAATTAAAATCTCAGAATTCCGTATAAGAGAGCTAAAAAAGAAAATATAAGAACCAAGTTGAGATGGCCGAAGCGGTTAGAGATACCTGCTCCGAAGGAGAAGGTGGTGCGTTCGATCCCCGGCACAGAGTGATTTTAAGTAAAAGATAGAAAATTAAAAATAATTAAAATTTCAGTGTTCCGTGTAAGAGGGATAAAAAGGAAGGTGTAAGCAATAAGTTGCGGTGGCCTACCAGGCCTACATTCCAAAAAATATGCCTTCTAGGCCTAGATAAAAAAAAGGCCTATTAGTCCTAGATTCCAAAAAATAGGCCAACAATCCAAATTAATCGTATTTTTTGGAATGTAGGCCTAGTAGGCCTATTTTTTGGAATGTAGGCCTAGTAGGCCTATTTTTTGGAATGTAGGCCTAGTAGGCCTAGTAGGCCTAGTAGGCCTAGTAGGCCTAGTAGGCCTATTTTTGGAATGTAGGCCTAATATGCTTATTTTTTGGAATGTAGGCCTAGTAGGCCTACTAGGCCTATGTCCAAAAAAATAGGCCTACTAGGCCTACATTTCCAAAAATAGGCCTACTAGGCCTACTAGGCCTACATTCCAAAAAATAGGCCTACAATTCAAAATAGGCCTATTTTTGGAATATAGGCCTAGTAGGCCTATTTTTTGGAATGTAGGCCTAGTAGGCCTAGTAGGCCTATTTTTTGAAATGTAGGCCTAGTAGGCCTATTTTTGGGAATGTAGGCCTAGTAGGCCTAGTAGGCCTAGTAGGCCTATTTTTTTGGAATGTAGGCCTAGTAAGCCTATTTTTTTGGAATGTAGGCCTAGTAGGCCTACTAGGCCTACATTCCAAAAAATAGGCCTACTAGGCCTACATTCCAAAAAATAGGCCTACTAGGCCTATATTCCAAAAATAGGCCTATTTTGAATTGTAGGCCTATTTTTTGGAATTTAGGCCTAGTAGGCCTATTTTTTGGAATGTAGGCCTAGTAGGCCTAGTAGGCCTATTTTTGGAAATGTAGGCCTAGTAGGCCTATTTTTTGGACATAGGCCTAGTAGGCCTACTAGGCCTACATTCCAAAAAATAAGCATATTAGGCCTACATTCCAAAAATAGGCCTACTAGGCCTACTAGGCCTACTAGGCCTACTAGGCCTACATTCCAAAAAATAGGCCTACTAGGCCTACATTCCAAAAAATACGATTAATTTGGATTGTAGGCCTATTTTTTGGAATCTAGGCCTAATAGGCCTTTTTTTTATCTAGGCCTAGAAGGCATATTTTTTGGAATGTAGGCCTGGTAGGCCACCGCAACTTATTGCTTACACCTTCCTTTTTTTCCCTCTTACACGGAACACTGAAATTTTAATTATTTTTAATTTTCTATCTTTTACTTAAAATCACTCTGTGCCGGGGATCGAACGCACCACCTTCTCCTTCGAAGCAGGTATCTCTAACCGCTTCGGCCATCTCAACTTGGTTCTTATATTTTCTTTTTTAGCTCTCTTATACGGAATTCTGAGATTTTAATTATTTTTAACTTTTATATTTTACTTAAAATCATTCCGTGCCGGGAATCGAACCCACCACCTTCTGCTCCGAAGCACGTCGCTTTAACCGCTTCGGCCACCACATATTGTTGCTTGCATCTTCCTTTTTAGCTTTCTTGTAGCGTGCTCTGGGATTTTAATTATTTTTAATTTTAATCTTTTTTTACTTAAAATCCTACCGTCCCGGGGATCGATCCAGGTACGTTCTCTTCCGAAGCACGTCTCTTTAACCGCTTCGGCCACCATAACTTGTTGCTTGCACCTTCCTTTTTAACATTCTTGAACGGAGCTCTGGGATTTTAATTATTTTTAATTTTAATCTTTTTTACTTAAAATCCTTCCGTCCCGGGGATTGAAGCCGGGACCTTCCCTTCCGAAGCACGTCTCTTTAACCGCTTCGGCCACAACAACTTATTCCTTCCATTTTAGCCTTCTTGTATGGAGATCTGGGATTTTAATTATTTTTAATTTTAATCTTTTTTACTTAAAATCCTTCCGTCCCGGGGATCGAACCAGGGACCTTCTACTCCGAAGCACGTCTCTTTAACCGCTTCGGCCACCTCAACTTGTTGCTTGCACCTTCCTTTTTAACATTCTTGTACGGAGCTCTGGGATTTTAATTATTTTTAATTTTAATCTTTTTTACTTAAAATCCTTCCGTCCCGGGGATCGAACCAGGGACCTTCTATTCCGAAGCACGTCTCTTTAACCGCTTCGGCCACCACAAATTGTTGCTAGCATCTTCCTTTTTAACATTCTTGTACGGAGCTCTGGGATTTTAATTATTTTAAATTTTAATCTTCTTTACTTAAAATCCTTCCGTCCCGGTTATTGAACCCGGGACCTTCTCTTCCGAAGCACGTCTCTTTAACCGCTTCGGCCACAACAAGTTATTGCTTTCACCTTCCTTTTTAGCCTTCTTGTATGGAGATCTGGGATTTTAATTATTATTAATTTTAATCTTTTTTACTTAAATCCTTCCGTCCCGGGGATTGAACCCGGGACCTTCTCTTCCGAAGCACGTCTCTTTAACCGCTTCGGCCACAACAACTTATTGCTTGCACCTTCCATTTTAGCCTTCTTGTATGGAGATCTGGGATTTTAATTATTTTTAATTTTAATCTTTTTTACTTAAAATCCTTCCGTCCCGGGGATCGAACCAGGGACCTTCTATTCCGAAGCACGTCTCTTTAACCGCTTCGGCCACCACAACTTGTTGCTTGCACCTTCCTTTTTAACATTCTTGTGCGGAGCTCTGGGATTTTAATTATTTTTAATTTTAATCTTTTTTACTTAAAATCCTTCCGTCCCGGGGATCGAACCCGGGACCTTCTCTTCCGAAGCACGTCTCTTTAACCGCTTCGGCCACAACAACTTACTGCTTGCACCTTCCATTTTAGCCTTCTTGTATGGAGATCTGGGATTTTAATTATTTTTGATTTTAATTATTTTTAATTTTAATCTTTTTTACTTAAAATCCTTCCGTCCCGGGGATCGAACCAGAGACCTTCTATTCCGAAGCACGTCTCTTTAACCGCTTCGGCCACCACAACTTGTTGCTTTCACCTTCCTTTTTAACATTCTTGTGCGGAGCTCTGGGATTTTAATTATTTTTAATTTTAATATTTTTTATTTAAAATCCTTCCGTCCCGGGGATCGAACCCGGGACCTTCTCTTCCGAAGCACGTCTCTTTAACCGCTTCGGCCACAACAACTTATTGCTTTCACCTTCCTTTTTAGCCTTCTTGTATGGAGATCTGGGATTTTAATTATTATTAATTTTAATCTTTTTTACCTAAAATCCTTCCGTCCCGGGGATTGAACCCGGGACCTTCTCTTCCGAAGCACGTCTCTTTAACCGCTTCGGCCACAACAACTTATTGCTTGCACCTTCCATTTTAGCCTTCTTGTATGGAGATCTGGGATTTTAATTATTTTTAATTTTAATCTTTTTTACTTAAAATCCTTCCGTCCCGGGGATCGAACCAGGGACCTTCTATTCCGAAGCACGTCTCTTTAACCGCTTCGGCCACCACAACATGTTGCTTGCACCTTCCTTTTAAACATTCTTGTACGGAGCTCTGGGATTTTAATTATTTTTAATCTTTTTTACTTAAAATCCTTCCGTCCCGGGGATCGAACCAGGGACCTTCTATTCCGAAGCACGTCTCTTTAACCGCTTCGGCCACCACAACTTGTTGCTTGCACCTTCCTTTTTAACATTCTTGTACGGAGCTCTGGGATTTTAATTATTTTTAATTTTAATCTTCTTTACTTAAAATCCCTCCGTCCCGGGGATTGAACCCGGGACCTTCTCTTCCGAAGCACGTCTCTTTAACCGCTTCGGCCACAACAACTTATTGCTTTCAACTTCCTTTTTAGCCTTCTTGTATGGAGATCTGGGATTTTAATTATTTTTAATTTTAATCTTTTTTACTTAAAATCCTTCAGTCCCGGGGATCGAACCCGGGACCATCTCTTCCGAAGCACGTCTCTTTAACCGCTTCGGCCACAACAACTTATTGCTTGCACCTTCCATTTTAGCCTTCTTGTATGGAGATCTGGGATTTTAATTATTTTTTATTTTAATTATTTTTAATTTTAATCTTTTTTACTTAAAATCCCTCCGTCCCGGGGATCGAACCAGGGACCTTCTATTCCGAAGCACGTCTCTTTAACCGCTTCGGCCACCACAACTTGTTGCTTGCACCTTCCTTTTTAACATTCTTGTGCGGAGCTCTGGGATTTTAATTATTTTTAATTTTAATCTTTTTTACTTAAAATTTTTCCGTCCCGGGGATCGAACCCGGGACCTTCTCTTCCGAAGCACGTCTCTTTAACCGCTTCGGCCACAACAACTTATTGCTTTCACCTTCCTTTTTAGCCTTCTTGTATGGAGATCTGGGATTTTAATTATTATTAATTTTAATCTTTTTTACTTAAAATCCTTCCGTCCCGGGGATTGAACCCGGGACCTTCTCTTCCGAAGCACGTCTCTTTAACCGCTTCGGCCACAACAACTTATTGCTTGCACCTTCCATTTTAGCCTTCTTGTATGGAGATCTGGGATTTTAATTATTTTTAATTTTAATCTTTTTTACTTAAAATCCTTCCGTCCCGGGGATCGAACCAGGGACCTTCTATTCCGAAGCACGTCTCTTTAACCGCTTCGGCCACCACAACTTGTTGCTTGCACCTTCCTTTTTAACATTCTTGTACGGAGCTCTGGGATTTTAATTATTTTTAATTTTAATCTTTTTTACTTAAAATCCTTCCGTCCCGGGGATCGAACCAGGGACCTTCTATTCCGAAGCACGTCTCTTTAACCGCTTCGGCCACCACAACTTGTTGCTTGCACCTTCCTTTTTAACATTCTTGTACGGAGCTCTGGGATTTTAATTATTTTTAATTTTAATCTTCTTTACTTAAAATCCCTCCGTCCCGGGGATTGAACCCGGGACCTTCTCTTCCGAAGCACGTCTCTTTAACCGCTTCGGCCACAACAACTTATTGCTTTCACCTTCCTTTTTAGCCTTCTTGTATGGAGATCTGGGATTTTAATTATTTTTAATTTTAATCTTTTTTACTTAAAATCCTTCAGTCCCGGGGATCGAACCCGGGACCTTCTCTTCCGAAGCACGTCTCTTTAACCGCTTCGACCACAACAACTTACTGCTTGCACCTTCCATTTTAGCCTTCTTGTATGGAGATCTGGGATTTTAATTATTTTTGATTTTAATTATTTTTAATTTTAATCTTTTTTACTTAAAATCCTTCCGTCCCGGGGATCGAACCAGAGACCTTCTATTCCGAAGCACGTCTCTTTAACCGCTTCGGCCACCACAACTTGTTGCTTTCACCTTCCTTTTTAACATTCTTGTGCGGAGCTCTGGGATTTTAATTATTTTTAATTTTAATATTTTTTATTTAAAATCCTTCCGTCCCGGGGATCGAACCCGGGACCTTCTCTTCCGAAGCACGTCTCTTTAACCGCTTCGGCCACAACAACTTATTGCTTTCACCTTCCTTTTTAGCCTTCTTGTATGGAGATCTGGGATTTTAATTATTATTAATTTTAATCTTTTTTACCTAAAATCCTTCCGTCCCGGGGATTGAACCCGGGACATTCTCTTCCGAAGCACGTCTCTTTAACCGCTTCGGCCACAACAACTTATTGCTTGCACCTTCCATTTTAGCCTTCTTGTATGGAGATCTGGGATTTTAATTATTTTTAATTTTAATCTTTTTTACTTAAAATCCTTCCGTCCCGGGGATCGAACCAGGGACCTTCTATTCCGAAGCACGTCTCTTTAACCGCTTCGGCCACCACAACATGTTGCTTGCACCTTCCTTTTAAACATTCTTGTACGGAGCTCTGGGATTTTAATTATTTTTAATCTTTTTTACTTAAAATCCTTCCGTCCCGGGGATCGAACCAGGGACCTTCTATTCCGAAGCACGTCTCTTTAACCGCTTCGGCCACCACAACTTGTTGCTTGCACCTTCCTTTTTAACATTCTTGTACGGAGCTCTGGGATTTTAATTATTTTTAATTTTAATCTTCTTTACTTAAAATCCCTCCGTCCCGGGGATTGAACCCGGGACCTTCTCTTCCGAAGCACGTCTCTTTAACCGCTTCGGCCACAACAACTTATTGCTTTCAACTTCCTTTTTAGCCTTCTTGTATGGAGATCTGGGATTTTAATTATTTTTAATTTTAATCTTTTTTACTTAAAATCCTTCAGTCCCGGGGATCGAACCCGGGACCATCTCTTCCGAAGCACGTCTCTTTAACCGCTTCGGCCACAACAACTTATTGCTTGCACCTTCCATTTTAGCCTTCATGTATGGAGATCTGGGATTTTAATTATTTTTTATTTTAATTATTTTTAATTTTAATCTTTTTTACTTAAAATCCTTCCGTCCCGGGGATCGAACCAGGGACCTTCTATTCCGAAGCACGTCTCTTTAACCGCTTCGGCCACCACAACTTGTTGCTTGCACCTTCCTTTTTAACATTCTTGTGCGGAGCTCTGGGATTTTAATTATTTTTAATTTTAATCTTTTTTACTTAAAATTTTTCCGTCCCGGGGATCGAACCCGGGACCTTCTCTTCCGAAGCACGTCTCTTTAACCGCTTCGGCCACAACAACTTATTGCTTTCACCTTCCTTTTTAGCCTTCTTGTATGGAGATCTGGGATTTTAATTATTATTAATTTTAATCTTTTTTACTTAAAATCCTTCCGTCCCGGGGATTGAACCCGGGACCTTCTCTTCCGAAGCACGTCTCTTTAACCGCTTCGGCCACAACAACTTATTGCTTGCACCTTCCATTTTAGCCTTCTTGTATGGAGATCTGGGATTTTAATTATTTTTAATTTTAATCTTTTTTACTTAAAATCCTTCCGTCCCGGGGATCGAACCAGGGACCTTCTATTCCGAAGCACGTCTCTTTAACCGCTTCGGCCACCACAACTTGTTGCTTGCACCTTCCTTTTTAACATTCTTGTACGGAGCTCTGGGATTTTAATTATTTTTAATTTTAATCTTTTTTACTTAAAATCCTTCCGTCCCGGGGATCGAACCAGGGACCTTCTATTCCGAAGCACGTCTCTTTAACCGCTTCGGCCACCACAACTTGTTGCTTGCACCTTCCTTTTTAACATTCTTGTACGGAGCTCTGGGATTTTAATTATTTTTTATTTTAATTATTTTTAATTTTAATCTTTTTTACTTAAAATCCTTCCGTCCCGGGGATCGAACCAGGGACCTTCTATTCCGAAGCACGTCTCTTTAACCGCTTCGGCCACCACAACTTGTTGCTTGCACCTTCCTTTTTAACATTCTTGTGCGGAGCTCTGGGATTTTAATTATTTTTAATTTTAATCTTTTTTACTTAAAATTTTTCCGTCCCGGGGATCGAACCCGGGACCTTCTCTTCCGAAGCACGTCTCTTTAACCGCTTCGGCCACAACAACTTATTGCTTTCACCTTCCTTTTTAGCCTTCTTGTATGGAGATCTGGGATTTTAATTATTATTAATTTTAATCTTTTTTACTTAAAATCCTTCCGTCCCGGGGATTGAACCCGGGACCTTCTCTTCCGAAGCACGTCTCTTTAACCGCTTCGGCCACAACAACTTATTGCTTGCACCTTCCATTTTAGCCTTCTTGTATGGAGATCTGGGATTTTAATTATTTTTAATTTTAATCTTTTTTACTTAAAATCCTTCCGTCCCGGGGATCGAACCAGGGACCTTCTATTCCGAAGCACGTCTCTTTAACCGCTTCGGCCACCACAACTTGTTGCTTGCACCTTCCTTTTTAACATTCTTGTACGGAGCTCTGGGATTTTAATTATTTTTAATTTTAATCTTTTTTACTTAAAATCCTTCCGTCCCGGGGATCGAACCAGGGACCTTCTATTCCGAAGCACGTCTCTTTAACCGCTTCGGCCACCACAACTTGTTGCTTGCACCTTCCTTTTTAACATTCTTGTACGGAGCTCTGGGATTTTAATTATTTTTAATTTTAATCTTCTTTACTTAAAATCCCTCCGTCCCGGGGATTGAACCCGGGACCTTCTCTTCCGAAGCACGTCTCTTTAACCGCTTCGGCCACAACAACTTATTGCTTTCACCTTCCTTTTTAGCCTTCTTGTATGGAGATCTGGGATTTTAATTATTTTTAATTTTAATCTTTTTTACTTAAAATCCTTCAGTCCCGGGGATCGAACCCGGGACCTTCTCTTCCGAAGCACGTCTCTTTAACCGCTTCGGCCACAACAACTTATTGCTTGCACCTTCCATTTTAGCCTTCTTGTATGGAGATCTGGGATTTTAATTATTTTTAATTTTAATCTTTTTTACTTAAAATCCTTCCGTCCCGGGGATCGAACCCTGGACCTTGTCTTCCGAAGCACGTCTCTTTAACCGCTTCGGCCACCACAACTTGTTGCTTGCACCTTCCTTTTTAGCCATCATGTATGGAGCTCTGGGATTTTAATTATTTCTAATTTTAATCTTTTTTACTTAAAATCCTTCCGTCACTTTAACCACCGGATATTGCTGAAGTTAAATGTTCTTTCAGCTGTCTTATATTCCGCTCTAGTTATTATAATATTTTAGAGATTTATTGAAAAACTTTCTAACCCCCCTGGGATCGAACGTGGGATCTTTCGCTCAGAAGCATCCTGTATTAACCCCCTCAGCCAGCAATGACTGTTGAAATTGTATTTCTTTTTAGCTCTTATATCGCGCTCTGCTTTTTTCAGTATAAATAAATAACTTAAAACTTTGCAGAAGGGAGATTTCAACCAGCATCGTACAGAACACTTACCTGCTGTTTTAACTATTTCACCCAACTGGGCAATTTGGCAGACCACTGAGTTTTACAATACTTCTCGGCATTCTGGGCGCATTTTTCGAAATTTTCAAAGGGGTTTGCCTTCTCGGAATTCTGGGCGCATTTTTCGAAATTTTCAAAGGGGTTAGCCTTCTCGGAATTCTTGGCGCATTTTTCGAAATTTTAAGAGGGGTTAGCCTTCTCGGAATGCTGGGCGCATTTTTCGAAATTTTCAAATGGTTCAGCCTTCTCGGAATTCTGGGCGCATTTTTCGAAATTTTCAAAGGGGTTAGCCTTCTCGGAATTCTGGGCGCATTTTTCGAAATTTTCAAAGGGGTTAGCCTTCTCGGAATTCTGGGCGAATTTTTTGAAATTTTCAAAGGGGTTAGCCTTCTCGGAATTCTGGGCGCATTTTTCGAAATTTTCAAAGGGGTTAGCCTTCTCGGAATTCTGGGCGAATTTTTCGAAATTAACAAAAGAGTTAGCCTTCTCGGAATTCTGGGTGCATTTTTCGAAATTTTCAAAAGGGTTAGCCTTCTCGGAATTGTGGGCGCATTTTTCGAAATTTTCAAAGGGGTTAGCCTTCTCGGAATTGTGGGCGCAATTTTCGAAATTTTCAAAGGGGTTAGCATTCTCGGAATTCTGGGCGCATTTTTCGAAATTTTCAAAGGGTTTAGCCTTCTCGGAATCTGGGCGCATTTTTCAAAATTTTCAAAGGGGTTAGCCTTCTCAGAATTCTGGGCGCATTTTTCGAAATTTTCAAAGGGGTTAGCCTTCTCGGAATTCTGGGCGCAATTTTCGAAATTTTCAAAGGTATTAGCCTACTCGGAATTCTGGGCGCATTTTTCGAAATTTTCAAAGGGGTTAGCCTTCTCGGAATTCTGGGCGCATTTTTCTGGGCGAATTTTTCGAAATTTTCAAAGGGGTTAGCCTTCTCGGAATTCTGGGCGAATCTTTCGAAATTTTCAAAGGGGTTAGTCTTCTATGAATTCTGGGCGCATATTTCGAAATTTTCAAAGGGGTTAGCCTTCTCGGAATTCTGGGCGCAATTTTCGAAATTTTCAAAGGTATTAGCCTACTCGGAATTCTGGGCGCATTTTTCGAAATTTTCAAAGGGGTTAGCCTTCTCGGACTTCTGGGTGCATTTTTCGAAATTTTCAAAGGGGTTAGACTTCTTGGAATTCTGGGCGCATTTTTCGAAATTTTCAAAGGGGTTAGCCTTCTCGGAATTCTGGGCAAATTTTTCGAAATTTTCAAAGGGGTTAGCCTTCTCGGAATTCTGGGCGCATTTTTCGAAATTTTCAAAGGGGTTAGCCTTCTCGGAATTCTGGGCGCATTTTTCGAAATTTTCAAAGGGGCCTTCTTCTAATTCTGGGCGCATTTTTCGAAATTTTCAAAGGGGATAGCCTTCTCGGAATTCTGGGCGCATTTTTCGAAATTTTCAAAGGGGTTAGCTTTCTCGGAATTCTGGGCGCATTTTTCTAAATTTTCAAAGGGGTTAGCCTTCTTGGAATTCTGGGCGCATTTTTCGAAATTTTCAAAGGGGGTTAGCCTTCTCGGAATTCTGGACGCATTTTTCTTTTTTTTTCAAAGGGATTAGCCTTCTCGGAATTCTGGGCGCATTTTTCGAAATTTTCAAAGCGGTTAGCCTTCTCGGAATTCTGGGCGCATTTTTCGAAATTTTCAAAGGGGCCTTCTTTTAATTCTGGGCGCATTTTTCGAAATTTTCAAAGGGGTTAGAATTCTCGGAATTCTGGACGCATTTTTCGAAATTTTCAAAGGGGTTAGCCTTCTCGGAATTCTGGGCGCATTCTTCGAAATTTTCAAAGGGGTTAGCCTCCTCGGAATTCTGGGCGAATTTTTCGAAATTATCAAAGGGGTTAGTCTTCTCGGAATTCTGGGCCCATTTTCAAAGGGGTTAGGTTTCACGGAATTCTGGGCGCATTTTTCGAAATTTTCAAAGGGGTTAGCCTTCTCGGAATTCTGGGCGCATTTTTCGAAATTTTCAAAGGGGTTAGCCTTCTCGGAATTCTGGGCGCAATTTTCGAAATTTTCAAAGGGGTTAGCCTTCTCGGAATTCTGGGCGCAATTTTCGAAATGTTCAAAGGTATTAGCCTACTCAGAATTCTGGGCGCATTTTTCGAAATTTTCAAAGGGGTTAGCCTTCTCTGAATTCTGGGCGCATTTTTCGAAATTTTCAAAGGGGTTAGCCTTCTCTGAATTCTGAGCGCATTTTTCGAAATTGGAATTCTGGGCGCCATTTTCGAAATTTTCAAAGGTATTAGCCTACTCGGAATTCTGGGCGCCTTTTTTCGTAATTTTAAAGGGGTTACCCTTCTCGGAATTCTGGGCGCATTTTTCGAAATTTTGAAAGGGGTTAGCCTTCTCGGAATTATGGGCGCATTTTTCGAAATTTTCAAAGGGGTTAGCCTTCTCGGAATTCTGGGCGCATTTTCCGAAATTTTCAAAGGGGTTAGCCTTCTCGGAATCCTGGTCGCATTTTACGAAATTTTCAAAGGGGTTAGCCTTCTCGGAATTCTGGGCGCAATTTTCTAAATTTTAAAAGGGGTTAGCCTTCTCGGAATTGTGGACGCATTTTTCGAAATTTTCCAAGGGGTTAGCCTTCTCGGAATTCTGGGCGCATTTTATGAAATTTACAAAGGGGTTAGCCTTCTCGGAATTGAGGGCGCATTTTTCGAAATATTCAAAGGGGTTAGCCTTCTGGGAATCTGGGCGCATTTTTCAAAATTTTCAAAGGGGTTAGCCTTCTCGGAATTCTGGGCGCATTTTTCGAAATTTTCAAAGGGGTTAGCCTTCTCGGAATTCTGGGCGAATTTTTCGAAATTTTCAAAGGGGTTAGCCTTCTCGGAATTCTGGGCGCATTTTCCGAAATTTTCAAAGGGGTTAGCCTTCTCGGAATTCTGGTCGTATTTTACGAAATTTTCAAAGGGGTTAGCCTTCTCGGAATTCTGGGCGCAATTTTCTAAATTTTAAATGGGGTTAGCCTTCTCGGAATTGTGGACGCATTTTTCGAAATTTTCCAAGGGGTTAGCCTTCTCGGAATTCTGGGCGCATTTTTCGAAATTTACAAAGGGGTTAGCCTTCTCGGAATTGAGGGCGCATTTTTCGAAATATTCAAAGGGGTTAGCCTTCTCAGAATTCTGGGCGCATTTTTCGAAATTTTCAAAGTGGTTAGTCTTCTCTGAATTCTGGGCGCATTTTTCGAAATTTTCAAAGGTGTTAGCCTTCTCGGAATTCTGGGCGCATTTTTAGAAATTTTCAAAGGGGTTAGCCTTCTCGGAATTCTGGGCGCAATTTTCGAAATTTTCAAAGGTATTAGCCTACTCTGAATTCTGGGCGCATTTTTCGAAATTTTCAAAGGGGTTAGGCTTCTCGGACTTCTGGGCGCATTTTTCGAAATTTTCAAAGGGGTTAGACTTCTTGGAATATTGGGCGCATTTTTCGAAATTTTCAATGGGGTTAGCCTTCTCGGAATTCTGGGCAAATTTTTCGAAATTTTCAAAGGGGTTAGCCTTCTCGGAATTCTGGGCGCATTTTTCTAAATTTTCAAAGGGGTTAGCATTCTCGGAATTCTGGGCGCATTTTTCGAAATTTTCAAAGCGGTTAGCCTTCTCGGAATTCTGGGCGCATTTTTCGAAATTTTCAAAGGGGCCTTCTTTTAATTCTGGGCGCATTTTTCGAAATTTTCAAAGGGGTTAGCCTTCTCGGAATTCTGGGCGCATTTTTCGAAATTTTCAAAGGGGTTAGCTTTCTCGGAATTCTGGGCGCATTTTTCTAAATTTTCAAAGGGGTTAGCCTTCTTGGAATTCTGGGCGCATTTTTCGAAATTTTCAAAGGGGGTTAGCCTTCTCGGAATTCTGGGCGCATTTTTCTTTTTTTTCAAAGGGATTAGCCTTCTCGGAATTCTGGGCGCATTTTTCGAAATTTTCAAAGCGGTTAGCCTTCTCGGAATTCTGGGCGCATTTTTCGAAATTTTCAAAGGGGCCTTCTTTTAATTCTGGGCGCATTATTCGAAATTTTCAAAGGGGTTAACCTTCTCGGAATTCTGGGCGCATTTTTCGAAATTTTCAAAGGGGTTAGCATTATCGGAATTCAGGACGCATTTTTCGAAATTTTCAAAGGGGTTAGCCTTCTCGGAATTCTGGGCGCATTCTTCGAAATTTTCAAAGGGGTTAGCCTCCTCGGAATTCTGGGCGAATTTTTCGAAATTATCAAAGGGGTTAGTCTTCTCGGAATTCTGGGCCCATTTTCAAAGGGGTTAGCTTTCACGGAATTCTGGGCGCATTTTTCGAAATTTTCTAAGGGGCCTTCTTTTAATTCTGGGCGCATTTTTCGAAATTTTCAAAGGGGTTAGCCTTCTCGGAATTCTGGGAGCATTATTCGAAATTTTCAAAGGGGTTAGCCTTCTCGAAATTCAAGGCACATTTTTCGAAATTTTCAAAGGGGTTAGCCTTCTCGGATTCTGGGCGCATTTTTCGAAATTTTCAAAGGGGTTAGCCTTCTCGGAATTCTGGGCGCAATTTTCGAAATTTTCAAAGGGGTTAGCCTTCTCGGAATTCTGGGCGCAATTTTCGAAATGTTCAAAGGTATTAGCCTACTTGGAATTCTGGGCGCATTTTTCGAAATATTCAAAGGGGTTAGCCTTCTCTGAATTCTGGTCGCATTTTTCGAAATTTTCAAAGGGGTTAGCCTTCTCGGAATTCTTGGCGCATTTTTCGAAATTTTCAAAGGGGTTAGCCTTCTCGGAATTCTGGGCGCATTTTTCGAAATTTTCAAAGGGGTTAGCCTTCTCGGAATTCTGGGCGCATATTTCGAAATTTTCAAAGGGGTTAGCCTTCTCGGAATTCTGGGCGCATTTTTCGAAATTGGAATTCTGGGCGCAATTTTCGAAATTTTCAAAGGGGTTAGCCTGCTCGGAATTCTGGGCGCCATTTTCGAAATTTTCAAAGGTATTAGCCTACTCGGAATTCTGGGCGCCTTTTTTCGTAATTTTAAAGGGGTTAGCCTTCTCGGAATTCTGGGCGCATTTTTCGAAATTTTCAAAGGGGTTAGCCTTCTCGGAATTCTGGGCGCATTTTTCGAAATTTTCAAAGGGGTTAGACTTCTCGGAATTCTGGGCGCATTTTCCGAAATTTTCAAAGGGGGTAGTCTTCTCGGAATTCTGGTCGCATTTTACGAAATTTTCAAAGGGGTTAGCCTTCTCGGAATTCTGGGCGCAATTTTCTAAATTTTAAAAGGGGTTAGCCTTCTCGGAATTGTGGACGCATTTTTCGAAATTTTCCAAGGGGTTAGCCTTTTCGGAATTCTGGGCGCATTTTTTCGAAATTTACAAAGGGGTTAGCCTTCTCGGAATTGAGGGCGCATTTTTCGAAATATTCAAAGGGGTTAGCCTTCTGGGAATCTAGGCGCATTTTTCAAAATTTTCAAAGGGGTTAGCCTTCTCGGAATTCTGGGCGCAATTTTCTAAATTTTCAAAGGTATTAGCCTACTCGGAATTCTGGGCGCATTTTTCGAAATTTTCAAAGGGGTTAGCCTTCTCGGAATTCTGGGCGCAATTTTCGAAATTTTCAAAGGTATTAGCCTACTCGGAATTCTGGGCGCATTTTTCGAAATTTTCAAAGGGGTTAGACTTCTCGGAATTCAGGGCGAATTTTTCGAAATTTTCAAAGGGGTTAGTCTTCTCTGAATTCTGGGCGCATTTTTCGAAATTTTCAAAGGGGTTAGCCTTCTCGGAATTCTGGGCGCATTTTTCGGAATTTTCAAACGGGTTAGACTTCTTGGAATTCAGGGCGCATTTTTCGAAATTTTCAAAGGGGTTAGCTTTCTCGGAATTCTGGGCGAATTTTTCGAAATTTTCAAAGGGGTTAGCCTTCTCAGAATTCTGGGCGCATTTTTCGAAATTTTCAAAGGGGTTAGTCTTCTCTGAATTCTGGACGCATTTTTCGAAATTTTCAAAGGGGTTAGCCTTCTCGGAATTCTGGGCGCATTTTTCGAAATTTTCAAAGGGGTTAGTCTTCTATGAATTCTGGGCGCATATTTCGAAATTTTCAAAGGGGTTAGCCTTCTCGGAATTCTGGGCGCAATTTTCGAAATTTTCAAAGGTATTAGCCTACTCGGAATTCTGGGCGCATTTTTCGAAATTTTCAAAGGGGTTAGCCTTCTCGGACTTCTGGGTGCATTTTTCGAAATTTTCAAAGGGGTTAGACTTCTTGGAATTCTGGGCGCATTTTTCGAAATTTTCAAAGGGGGTTAGCCTTCTCGGAATTCTGGGCGCATTTTTCTTTTTTTTCAAAGGGATTAGCCTTCTCGGGGTTCTGGGCGCATTTTTAGAAATTTTCAAAGGGGTTAGCATTCTCGGAATTCTGGGCGCATTTTTCGAAATTTTCAAAGCGGTTAGCCTTCTCGGAATTCTGGGCGCATTTTTCGAAATTTTCAAAGGGGCCTTCTTTTAATTCTGGGCGCATTTTTCGAAATTTTCAAAGGGGTTAGCCTTCTCGGAATTCTGGGCGCATTTTTCGAAATTTTCAAAGGGGTTAGCTTTCTCGGAATTCTGGGCGCATTTTTCTAAATTTTCAAAGGGGTTAGCCTTCTTGGAATTCTGGGCGCATTTTTCGAAATTTTCAAAGGGGGTTAGCCTTCTCGGAATTCTGGGCGCATTTTTCTTTTTTTTCAAAGGGATTAGCCTTCTCGGAATTCTGGGCGCATTTTTCGAAATTTTCAAAGCAGTTAGGCTTCTCGGAATTCTGGACGCATTTTTCGAAATTTTCAAAGGGGCCTTCTTTTAATTCTGGGCGCATTTTTCGAAATTTTCAAAGGGGTTAACCTTCTCGGAATTCTGGGCGCATTTTTCGAAATTTTCAAAGGGGTTAGAATTCTCGGAATTCTGGACGCATTTTTCGAAATTTTCAAAGGGGTTAGCCTTCTCGGAATTCTGGGCGCATTCTTCGAAATTTTCAAAGGGGTTAGCCTCCTCGGAATTCTGGGCGAATTTTTCGAAATTATCAAAGGGGTTAGTCTTCTCGGAATTCTGGGCCCATTTTCAAAGGGGTTAGCTTTCACGGAATTCTGGGCGTATTTTTCGAAATTTTCAAAGGGGTTAGCCTTCTCGGAATTCTGGGCGCATTTTTCGAAAATTTCAAATGGGTTCGCCTTTTCGGAATTCTGGGCGGATTTTTCGAAATTTTCAAAGGAGGTAGCCTTCCCGGAATTCTGGGCGCATTTTTCGAAATTTTCAAAGTTGTTAGCCTTCTCGCAATTCTGGGCGCGTTTTTTGAAATTATCAAAGGGGTTAGCCTTCTCG
Source organism: Ectobius pallidus (assembly GCA_964059195.1). Lineage (NCBI taxonomy): Eukaryota > Metazoa > Arthropoda > Insecta > Blattodea > Ectobiidae > Ectobius > Ectobius pallidus. The sequence goes on along the minus strand of CAXKWD010000008.1, from coordinate 119,982,970 downwards.
GAATTCTGGGCGCATTTTTCGAAATTTTCAAAGGGGTTAGAATTCTCGGAATTCTGGACGCATTTTTCGAAATTTTCAAAGGGGTTAGCCTTCTCGGAATTCTGGGCGCATATTTCGAAATTTTCAAAGGGGTTAGCCTTCTCGGAATTCTGGGCGCATTTTTCGAAATTGGAATTCTGGGCGCAATTTTCGAAATTTTCAAAGGGGTTAGCCTGCTCGGAATTCTGGGCGCCATTTTCGAAATTTTCAAAGGTATTAGCCTACTCGGAATTCTGGGCGCCTTTTTTCGTAATTTTAAAGGGGTTAGCCTTCTCGGAATTCTGGGCGCATTTTTCGAAATTTTCAAAGGGGTTAGCCTTCTCGGAATTCTGGGCGCATTTTTCGAAATTTTCAAAGGGGTTAGACTTCTCGGAATTCTGGGCGCATTTTCCGAAATTTTCAAAGGGGGTAGTCTTCTCGGAATTCTGGTCGCATTTTACGAAATTTTCAAAGGGGTTAGCCTTCTCGGAATTCTGGGCGCAATTTTCTAAATTTTAAAAGGGGTTAGCCTTCTCGGAATTGTGGACGCATTTTTCGAAATTTTCCAAGGGGTTAGCCTTTTCGGAATTCTGGGCGCATTTTTTCGAAATTTACAAAGGGGTTAGCCTTCTCGGAATTGAGGGCGCATTTTTCGAAATATTCAAAGGGGTTAGCCTTCTGGGAATCTAGGCGCATTTTTCAAAATTTTCAAAGGGGTTAGCCTTCTCGGAATTCTGGGCGCAATTTTCTAAATTTTCAAAGGTATTAGCCTACTCGGAATTCTGGGCGCATTTTTCGAAATTTTCAAAGGGGTTAGCCTTCTCGGAATTCTGGGCGCAATTTTCGAAATTTTCAAAGGTATTAGCCTACTCGGAATTCTGGGCGCATTTTTCGAAATTTTCAAAGGGGTTAGACTTCTCGGAATTCAGGGCGAATTTTTCGAAATTTTCAAAGGGGTTAGTCTTCTCTGAATTCTGGGCGCATTTTTCGAAATTTTCAAAGGGGTTAGCCTTCTCGGAATTCTGGGCGCATTTTTCGGAATTTTCAAACGGGTTAGACTTCTTGGAATTCAGGGCGCATTTTTCGAAATTTTCAAAGGGGTTAGCTTTCTCGGAATTCTGGGCGAATTTTTCGAAATTTTCAAAGGGGTTAGCCTTCTCAGAATTCTGGGCGCATTTTTCGAAATTTTCAAAGGGGTTAGTCTTCTCTGAATTCTGGACGCATTTTTCGAAATTTTCAAAGGGGTTAGCCTTCTCGGAATTCTGGGCGCATTTTTCGAAATTTTCAAAGGGGTTAGTCTTCTATGAATTCTGGGCGCATATTTCGAAATTTTCAAAGGGGTTAGCCTTCTCGGAATTCTGGGCGCAATTTTCGAAATTTTCAAAGGTATTAGCCTACTCGGAATTCTGGGCGCATTTTTCGAAATTTTCAAAGGGGTTAGCCTTCTCGGACTTCTGGGTGCATTTTTCGAAATTTTCAAAGGGGTTAGACTTCTTGGAATTCTGGGCGCATTTTTCGAAATTTTCAAAGGGGGTTAGCCTTCTCGGAATTCTGGGCGCATTTTTCTTTTTTTTCAAAGGGATTAGCCTTCTCGGGGTTCTGGGCGCATTTTTAGAAATTTTCAAAGGGGTTAGCATTCTCGGAATTCTGGGCGCATTTTTCGAAATTTTCAAAGCGGTTAGCCTTCTCGGAATTCTGGGCGCATTTTTCGAAATTTTCAAAGGGGCCTTCTTTTAATTCTGGGCGCATTTTTCGAAATTTTCAAAGGGGTTAGCCTTCTCGGAATTCTGGGCGCATTTTTCGAAATTTTCAAAGGGGTTAGCTTTCTCGGAATTCTGGGCGCATTTTTCTAAATTTTCAAAGGGGTTAGCCTTCTTGGAATTCTGGGCGCATTTTTCGAAATTTTCAAAGGGGGTTAGCCTTCTCGGAATTCTGGGCGCATTTTTCTTTTTTTTCAAAGGGATTAGCCTTCTCGGAATTCTGGGCGCATTTTTCGAAATTTTCAAAGCAGTTAGGCTTCTCGGAATTCTGGACGCATTTTTCGAAATTTTCAAAGGGGCCTTCTTTTAATTCTGGGCGCATTTTTCGAAATTTTCAAAGGGGTTAACCTTCTCGGAATTCTGGGCGCATTTTTCGAAATTTTCAAAGGGGTTAGAATTCTCGGAATTCTGGACGCATTTTTCGAAATTTTCAAAGGGGTTAGCCTTCTCGGAATTCTGGGCGCATTCTTCGAAATTTTCAAAGGGGTTAGCCTCCTCGGAATTCTGGGCGAATTTTTCGAAATTATCAAAGGGGTTAGTCTTCTCGGAATTCTGGGCCCATTTTCAAAGGGGTTAGCTTTCACGGAATTCTGGGCGTATTTTTCGAAATTTTCAAAGGGGTTAGCCTTCTCGGAATTCTGGGCGCATTTTTCGAAAATTTCAAATGGGTTCGCCTTTTCGGAATTCTGGGCGGATTTTTCGAAATTTTCAAAGGAGGTAGCCTTCCCGGAATTCTGGGCGCATTTTTCGAAATTTTCAAAGTTGTTAGCCTTCTCGCAATTCTGGGCGCGTTTTTTGAAATTATCAAAGGGGTTAGCCTTCTCGGAATTCTGGGCGCATTTTTCGAAATTTTCAAAGGGGTTAGCCTTCTCGGAGTTCTGGGCGAATTTTTCGTAATTTTCAAAGGGGTTAGCCTTCTCGGAATTCTGGGCGCAGTTTTCGAAATTTTCAAAGGGGGTAGCCTTCTCGGAATTCTGCCGTATTTTTCGGAATTTTCAAAGGGGTTAGCCTTCTCGGAATTCTGGCGCATTTTTCGAAATTTTCAAAGGGGTTGGCCTTGTCGGAATTCTGGGCGCATTTTTCGAAATTTTCAAAGGGGTTAGCCTTCTCGGAATTCTGGGCGCATTTTCCTAAATTTTCAAAGGGGTTAGCCTTCTCGGAATTCTGGTCGCATTTTACGAAATTTTCAAAGGGGTTAGCCTTCTCGGAATTCTGGGCGCAATTTTCTAAATTTTAAAAGGGGTTAGCCTTCTCGGAATTGTGGACGCATTTTTCGAAATTTTCCAAGGGGTTAGCCTTTTCGGAATTCTGGGCGCATTTTTCGAAATTTACAAAGGGGTTAGCCTTCTCGGAATTGAGGGTGCATTTTTCGAAATATTCAAAGGGGTTAGCCTTCTGGGAATCTGGGCGCATTTTTCAAAATTTTCAAAGGGGTTAGCCTTCTCGGAATTCTGGGCGCAATTTTCGAAATTTTCAAAGGTATTAGCCTACTCGGAATTCTGGGCGCATTTTTCGAAATTTTCAAAGGGATTAGCCTTCTCGGAATTCTGGGCGCATTTTTCGAAATTTTCAAAGCGGTTAGCCTTCTCGGAATTCTGGACGCATTTTTCGAAATTTTCAAAGGGGCCTTCTTTTAATTCTAGGCGCATTTTTCGAAATTTTCAAAGGGGTTAACCTTCTCGGAATTCTGGGCGCATTTTTCGAAATTTTCAAAGGGGTTAGAATTCTCGGAATTCTGGACGCATTTTTCGAAATTTTCAAAGGGGTTAGCCTTCTCGGAATTCTGGGCGCATTCTTCGAAATTTTCAAAGGGGTTAGCCTCCTCGGAATTCTGGGCGAATTTTTCGAAATTATCAAAGGGGTTAGTCTTCTCGGAATTCTGGGCCCATTTTCAAAGGGGTTAGCTTTCACGGAATTCTGAGCGCATTTTTCGAAATTTTCAAAGGGGCTAGCCTTCTCGGAATTCTGGGCGCATTTTTCGAAATTTTCAAAGGGGTTAGCCTTTTCGGAATTCTGGGCGCAATTTTCGAAATTTTCAAAGGGGTTAGCCTTCTCGGAATTCTAGGCGCAATTTTCGAAATGTTCAAAGGTATTAGCCTACTTGGAATTCTGGGCGCATTTTTCGAAATTTTCAAAGGGGTTAGATTTCTCTGAATTCTGGGCGCATTTTTCGAAATTTTCAAAGGGGTTAGCCTTCTCGGAATTCTGGGCGCATTTATCGAAATTTTCAAAGGGGTTAGCCTTCTCGGAATTCTGGGCGCATATTTCGAAATTTTCAAAGAGTTTAGCCTTCTCGGAATTCTGGGCGCATTTTTCGAAATTGGATTTCTGGGCGCAATTTTCGAAATTTTCAAAGGGGTTAGCCTGCTCGGAATTCTGGGCGCCATTTTCGAAGTTTTCAAAGGTATTAGCCTACTCGGAATTCTGGGCGCCTTTTTTCGTAATTTCAAAGGTATTAGCCTACTTGGAATTCTGGGCGCATTTTTCGAAATTTTCAAAGGGGTTAGCCTTCTCTGAATTCTGGGCGCATTTTTCGAAATTTTCAAAGGGGTTAGCCTTCTCGGAATTCTTGGCGCATTTTTCGAAATTTTCAAAGGGGTTAGCCTTCTCGGAATTCTGGGCGCATTTTTCGAAATTTTCAAAGGGGTTAGCCTTCTCGGAATTCTGGGCGCATATTTCGAAATTTTCAAAGGGGTTAGCCTTCTCGGAATTCTGGGCACATTTTTCGAAATTTTCAAAGGGGTTAGACTTCTCGGAATTCTGGGCACATTTTTCTAAATTTTCAAAGGGGTTAGCCTTCTCGGAATTCTGGTCGCAATTTAACGAAATTTTCAAAGGGGTTAGCCTTCTCGGAATTCTGGGCGCAATTTTCTAAATTTTAAAAGGGGTTAGCCTTCTCGGAATTGTGGACGCATTTTTCGAAATTTTCCAAGGGGTTAGCCTTTTCGGAATTCTTGGCGCATTTTTCGAAATTTACAAAGGGGTTAGCCTTCTCGGAATTGAGGGTGCATTTTTCGAAATATTCAAAGGGGTTAGCCTTCTGGGAATCTGGGCGCATTTTTCAAAATTTTCAAAGGGGTTAGCCTTCTCGGAATTCTGGGCGCATTTTTCGAAATTTTCAAGGGGTTAGCCTTCTCGGAATTCTGGGCGCAATTTTCGAAATTTTCAAAGGTATTAGCCTACTCGGAATTCTGGGCGCATTTTTCGAAATTTTCAAAGGGGTTAGACTTCTCGGAATTCACGGCGAATTTTTCGAAATTTTCAAAGGGGTTAGTCTTCTCTGAATTCTGGGCGCATTTTTCGAAATTTTCAAAGGGGTTAGCCTTCTCGGAATTCTGGGCGCATTTTTCGAAATTTTCAAAGGGGTTAGCCTTCTCGGAATTCTGGGCGCAATTTTCGAAATTTTCAAAGGGGTTAGCCTTCTCGGAATTCTGGGCACATTTTTCGAAATTGGAATTCTGGGCGCAATTTTCGAAATTTTCAAAGGGGTTAGCCTGCTCGGAATTCTGGGCGCCATTTTCGAAATTTTCAAAGGTATTACCCTACTCGGAATTCTGGGCGCCATTTTCGAAATTTTCAAAGGTATTACCCTACTCGGAATTCTGGGCGCCTTTTTTCGTAATTTTAAAGGGGTTAGCCTTCTCGGAATTCTGGGCGCATTTTTCGAAATTTTCAAAGGGGTTAGCCTTCTCGGAATTCTGGGCGCATTTTCCTAAATTTTCATAGGGGTTAGCCTTCTCGGAATTCTGGTCGCATTTTACGAAATTTTCAAAGGGGTTAGCCTTCTCGGAATTCTGGGCGCAATTTTCTAAATTATAAAAGGGGTTAGCCTTCTCGGAATTGTGGACGCATTTTTCGAAATTTTCCAAGGGGTTAGCCTTTTCGGAATTCTGGGCGCATTTTTCGAAATTTACAAAGGGGTTAGCCTTCTCGGAATTGAGGGTGCATTTTTCGAAATATTCAAAGGGGTTAGCCTTCTGGGAATCTGGGCGCATTTTTCAAAATTTTCAAAGGGGTTAGCCTTCTCGGAATTCTGGGCGCATTTTTCGAAATTTTCAGAGGGGTTAGCCTTCTCGGAATTCTGGGCGCAATTTTCGAAATTTTCAAAGGTACTAGCCTACTCGGAATTCTGAGCGCATTTTTCGAAATTTTCAAAGGGGTTAGACTTCTCGGAATTCAGGGCGAATTTTTCGAAATTTTCAAAGGGGTTAGTCTTCTCTGAATTCTGGGCGCATTTTTCGAAATTTTCAAAGGGGTTAGCCTTCTCGGAATTCTGGGCGCATTTTTCGAAATTTTCAAAGGGGTTAGCCTTCTCGGAATTCTGGGCGCAATTTTCGAAATTTTCAAAGGTATTAGCCTACTCGGAATTCTGGGCGCATTTTTTGAAATTTTCAAAGGGATTAGCTTGCTCGGAATTCTGGGCGCATTTTTCGAAATTTTCAAACGGGTTAGACTTCTTGGAATTCTGGGCGCATTTTTCGAAATTTTCAAAGGAGTTAGCCTTCTCGGAATTCTGGGCGAATTTTTCGAAATTTTCAAAGGGGTTAGCCTTCTCGGAATTCTGGGCGCATTTTTCGAAATTTACAAAGGGGTTAGCCTTCTCGGAATAAAGGGCGCATTTTTCGAAATATTCAAAGGTATTAGCCTACTCGGAATTCTGGGCGCATTATTCGAAATTTTCAAAGGTGTTAGACTTCTCGGAATTCAGGGCGAATTTTTCGAAAGTTTCAAAGGGGTTAGCCTTCTCGGAATTCTGGGCGCAATTTTCGAAATTTTCAAAGGTATTAGCCTACTCGGAATTCTGGGCGCATTTTTTGAAGTTTTCAAACGGATTAGCCTGCTCGGAATTCTGGGCGCATTTTTCGAAATTTTCAAACGGGTTAGACTTCTTGGAATTCTGGGCGCATTTCTCGAAATTTTCAAAGGGGTTAGCCTTCTCGGAATTCTGGGCGCATTTTCCGAAATTTTCAAAGGGGTTAGCCTTCTCGGAATTCTGGTCGCATTTTACGAAATTTTCAAAGGGGTTAGCCTTCTCGGAATTCTGGGCGCAATTTTCTAAATTTTAAAAGGGGTCAGCCTTCTTGGAATTGTGGACGCATTTTTCGAAATTTTCCAAGGGGTTAGCCTTCTCGGAATTCTGGGCGCATTTTTCGAAATTTACAAAGGGGTTAGCCTTCTCGGAATTGAGGGCGCATTTTTCGAAATATTCAAAGGGGTTAGCCTTCTGGGAATCTGGGCGCATTTTTCAAAATTTTCAAAGGGGTTAGCCTTCTCGGAATTGAGGGTGCATTTTTCGAAATATTCAAAGGGGTTAGCCTTCTGGGAATCTGGGCGCATTTTTCAAAATTTTCAAAGGGGTTAGCCTTCTCGGAATTCTGGGCGCATTTTTCGAAATTTTCAAGGGGTTAGCCTTCTCGGAATTCTGGGCGCAATTTTCGAAATTTTCAAAGGTATTAGCCTACTCGGAATTCTGGGCGCATTTGTCGAAATTTTCAAAGGGGTTAGACTTCTCGGAATTCACGGCGAATTTTTCGAAATTTTCAAAGGGGTTAGTCTTCTCTGAATTCTGGGCGCATTTTTCGAAATTTTCAAAGGGGTTAGCCTTCTCGGAATTCTGGGCGCATTTTTCGAAATTTTCAAAGGGGGTTAGCCTTCTCGGTATTCTGGGCGCATTTTTCTTTTTTTTCAAAGGGATTAGCCTTCTCGGAATTCTGGGCGCATTTTTCGAAATTTTCAAAGCGGTTAGCCTTCTCGGAATTCTGGACGCATTTTTCGAAATTTTCAAAGGGGCCTTCTTTTAATTCTAGGCGCATTTTTCGAAATTTTCAAAGGGGTTAACCTTCTCGGAATTCTGGGCGCATTTTTCGAAATTTTCAAAGGGGTTAGAATTCTCGGAATTCTGGACGCATTTTTCGAAATTTTCAAAGGGGTTAGCCTTCTCGGAATTCTGGGCGCATTCTTCGAAATTTTCAAAGGGGTTAGCCTCCTCGGAATTCTGGGCGAATTTTTCGAAATTATCAAAGGGGTTAGTCTTCTCGGAATTCTGGGCCCATTTTCAAAGGGGTTAGCTTTCACGGAATTCTGGGCGTATTTTTCGAAATTTTCTAAGGGGTTAGCCTTCTCGGAATTCTGGGAGCATTATTCGAAATTTTCAAAGGGGTTAGCTTTCTCGAAATTCAAGGCGCATTTTTCGAAATTTTCAAAGGGGTTAGCCTTCTCGGAATTCTGGGCGCATTTTTCGAAATTTTCAAAGGGGTTAGCCTTCTCGGAATTCTGGGCGCAATTTTCGAAATTTTCAAAGGCGTTAGCCTTCTCGGAATTCTAGTCGCAATTTTCGAAATGTTCAAAGGTATTAGCCTACTTGGAATTCTGGGCGCATTTTTCGAGATTTTCAAAGGGGTTAGCCTTCTCTGAATTCTGGGCGCATTTTTCGAAATTTTCAAAGGGGTTAGCCTTCTCGGAATTCTGGGCGCATTTATCGAAATTTTCAAAGGGGTTAGCCTTCTCGGAATTCTGGGCGCATTTTTCGTAATTTTCAAAGGGGTTAGCCTTCTCGGAATTCTTTGCGCATTTTTCGAAATTTTCAAAGGGGTTAGCCTTCTCGGAATTCTGGGCGCATTTATCGAAATTTTCAAAGGGGTTAGCCTTCTCGGAATTCTGGGCGCATATTTCGAAATTTTCAAAGGGTTTAGCCTTCTCGGAATTCTGGGCGCATTTTTCGAAATTGGAATTCTGGGCGCAATTTTCGAAATTTTCAAAGGGGTTAGCCTGCTCGGAATTCTGGGCGCCATTTTCGAAATTTTCAAAGGCATTAGCCTACTCGGAATTCTGGGCGCCTTTTTTCGTAATTTTAAAGGGGTTAGCCTTCTCGGAATTCTGGGCGCATTTTTCGAAATTTTCAAAGGGGTTAGCCTTCTCGGAATTCTGGGCGCATTTTTCGAAATTTTCAAAGGGGTTAGCCTTCTCGGAATTCTGGGCGCATTTTTAGAAATTTTCAAAGGGGTTAGCCTTCTCGGAATTCTGGGCGCAATTTTCGAAATTTTCAAAGGTATTAGCCTACTCGGAATTCTGGGCGCATTTTTCGAAATTTTCAAAGGGGTTAGCCTTCTCGGAATTCTGGGCAAATTTTTCGAAATTTTCAAAGGGGTTAGCCTTCTCGGAATTCTGGGCGCATTTTTCGAAATTTTCAAAGGGGTTAGCATTCTCGGAATTCTGGGCGCATTTTTCGAAATTTTCACAGCGGTTAGCCTTCTCGGAATTCTGGGCGCATTTTTCGAAATTTTCAAAGGGGCCTTCTTTTAATTCTGGGCGCATTTTTGGAAATTTTCAAAGGGGTTAGCCTTCTCGGAATTCTGGGCGCATTTTTCGAAATTTTCAAAGGGGTTAGCTTTCTCGGAATTCTGGGCGCATTTTTCTAAATTTTCAAAGGGGTTAGCCTTCTCGGAATTCTGGGCGCATTTTTCGAAATTTTCAAAGGGGGTTAGCCTTCTCGGAATTCTGGGCGCATTTTTCTTTTTTTTCAAAGGGATTAGCCTTCTCGGAATTCTGGGCGCATTTTTAGAAATTTTCAAAGGGGTTAGCATTCTCGGAATTCTGGGCGCATTTTTCGAAATTTTCAAAGCGGTTAGCCTTCTCGGAATTCTGGGCGCATTTTTCGAAATTTTCAAAGGGGCCTTCTTTTAATTCTGGGCGCATTTTTCGAAATTTTCAAAGGGGTTAGCCTTCTCGGAATTCTGGGCGCATTTTTCGAAATTTTCAAAGGGGTTAGCTTTCTCGGAATTCTGGGCGCATTTTTCTAAATTTTCAAAGGGGTTAGCCTTCTTGGAATTCTGGGCGCATTTTTCGAAATTTTCAAAGGGGGTTAGCCTTCTCGGAATTCTGGGCGCATTTTTCTTTTTTTTCAAAGGGATTAGCCTTCTCGGAATTCTGGGCGCATTTTTCGAAATTTTCAAAGCAGTTAGCCTTCTCGGAATTCTGGACGCATTTTTCGAAATTTTCAAAGGGGCCTTCTTTTAATTCTGGGCGCATTTTTCGAAATTTTCAAAGGGGTTAACCTTCTCGGAATTCTGGGCGCATTTTTCGAAATTTTCAAAGGGGTTAGAATTCTCGGAATTCTGGACGCATTTTTCGAAATTTTCAAAGGGGTTAGCCTTCTCGGAATTCTGGGCGCATTCTTCGAAATTTTCAAAGGGGTTAGCCTCCTCGGAATTCTGGGCGAATTTTTCGAAATTATCAAAGGGGTTAGTCTTCTCGGAATTCTGGGCCCATTTTCAAAGGGGTTAGCTTTCACGGAATTCTGGGCGTATTTTTCGAAATTTTCAAAGGGGTTAGCCTTCTCGGAATTCTGGGCGCATTTTTCGAAAATTTCAAATGGGTTAGCCTTTTCGGAATTCTGGGCGGATTTTTCGAAATTTTCAAAGGAGGTAGCCTTCCCGGAATTCTGGGCGCATTTTTCGAAATTTTCAAAGTTGTTAGCCTTCTCGCAATTCTGGGCGCGTTTTTTGAAATTATCAAAGGGGTTAGCCTTCTCGGAATTCTGGGCGCATTTTTCGAAATTTTCAAAGGGGTTAGCCTTCTCGGAATTGAGGGTGCATTTTTCGAAATATTCAAAGGGGTTAGCCTTCTGGGAATCTGGGCGCATTTTTCAAAATTTTCAAAGGGGTTAGCCTTCTCGGAATTCTGGGCGCAATTTTCGAAATTTTCAAAGGTATTAGCCTACTCGGAATTCTGGGCGCATTTTTCGAAATTTTCAAAGGGGTTAGACTTCTCGGAATTCAGGGCGAATTTTTCGAAATTTTCAAAGGGGTTAGCCTTCTCAGAATTCTGGGCGCATTTTTCGAAATTTTCAAAGGGGTTAGTCTTCTCTGAATTCTGGGCGCATTTTTCGAAATTTTCAAAGGGGTTAGCCTTCTCGGAATTCTGGGCGCATTTTTCGAAATTTTCAAAGGGGGTTAGCCTTCTCGGAATTCTGGGCGCATTTTTCTTTTTTTTCAAAGGGATTAGCCTTCTCGGAATTCTGGGCGCATTTTTCGAAATTTTCAAAGCGGTTAGCCTTCTCGGAATTCTGGACGCATTTTTCGAAATTTTCAAAGGGGCCTTCTTTTAATTCTAGGCGCATTTTTCGAAATTTTCAAAGGGGTTAGCCTTCTCGGAATTCTGGGCGCATTCTTCGAAATTTTCAAAGGGGTTAGCCTCCTCGGAATTCTGGGCGAATTTTTCGAAATTATCAAAGGGGTTAGTCTTCTCGGAATTCTGGGCCCATTTTCAAAGGGGTTAGCTTTCACGGAATTCTGGGCGTATTTTTCGAAATTTTCTAAGGGGTTAGCCTTCTCGGAATTCTGGGAGCATTATTCGAAATTTTCAAAGGGGTTAGCCTTCTCGAAATTCAAGGCGCATTTTTCGAAATTTTCAAAGGGGTTAGCCTTCTCGGAATTCTGGGCGCATTTTTCGAAATTTTCAAAGGGGTTAGCCTTCTCGGAATTCTGGGCGCAATTTTCGAAATTTTCAAAGGGGTTAGCCTTCTCGGAATTCTAGGCGCAATTTTCGAAATGTTCAAAGGTATTAGCCTACTTGGAATTCTGGGCGCATTTTTCGAAATTTTCAAAGGGGTTAGCCTTCTCTGAATTCTGGGCGCATTTTTCGAAATTTTCAAAGGGGTTAGCCTTCTCGGAATTCTGGGCGCATTTATCGAAATTTTCAAAGGGGTTAGCCTTCTCGGAATTCTGGGCGCATATTTCGAAATTTTCAAAGGGTTTAGCCTTCTCGGAATTCTGGGCGCATTTTTCGAAATTGGATTTCTGGGCGCAATTTTCGAAATTTTCAAAGGGGTTAGCTTGCTCGGAATTCTGGGCGCCTTTTTTCGTAATTTTAAAGGGGTTAGCCTTCTCGGAATTCTGGGCGCATTTTTCGAAATTTTTAAAGGGGTTAGCCTTCTCGGAATTCTGGGCGCAATTTTCGAAATTTTCAAAGGGGTTAGCCTTCTCGGAATTCTGGGCGCAATTTTCGAAATGTTCAAAGGTATTAGCCTACTTGGAATTCTGGGCGCATTTTTCGAAATTTTCAAAGTGGTTAGCCTTCTCTGAATTCTGGGCGCATTTTTCGAAATTTTCAAAGGGGTTAGCCTTCTCGGAATTCTTGGCGCATTTTTCGAAATTTTCAAAGGGGTTAGCCTTCTCGGAATTCTGGGCGCATTTTTCGAAATTTTCAAAGGGGTTAGCCTTCTCGGAATTCTGGGCGCATATTTCGAAATTTTCAAAGGGGTTAGCCTTCTCGGAATTCTGGGCACATTTTTCGAAATTTTCAAAGGGGTTAGACTTCTCGGAATTCTGGGCGCATTTTCCTACATTTTCAAAGGGGTTAGCCTTCTCGGAATTCTGGTCGCAATTTAACGAAATTTTCAAAGGGGTTAGCCTTCTCGGAATTCTGGGCGCAATTTTCTAAATTTTAAAAGGGGTTAGCCTTCTCGGAATTGTGGACGCATTTTTCGAAATTTTCCAAGGGGTTAACCTTTTCGGAATTCTTGGCGCATTTTTCGAAATTTACAAAGGGGTTAGCCTTCTCGGAATTGAGGGTGCATTTTTCGAAATATTCAAAGGGGTTAGCCTTCTGGGAATCTGGGCGCATTTTTCAAAATTTTCAAAGGTATTAGCCTACTCGGAATTCTGGGCGCATTTTTCGAAATTTTCAAAGGGGTTAGACTTCTCGGAATTCACGGCGAATTTTTCGAAATTTTCAAAGGGGTTAGTCTTCTCTGAATTCTGGGCGCATTTTTCGAAATTTTCAAAGGGGTTAGCCTTCTCTGAATTCTGGGCGCATTTTTCGAAATTTTCAAAGTTGTTAGCCTTCTCGCAATTCTGGGCGCGTTTTTTGAAATTATCAAAGGGGTTAGCCTTCTCGGAATTCTGGGCGCATTTTTCGAAATTTTCAAAGGGGTTAGCCTTCTCGGAATTGAGGGTGCATTATTCGAAATATTCAAAGGGGTTAGCCTTCTGGGAATCTGGGCGCATTTTTCAAAATTTTCAAAGGGGTTAGCCTTCTCGGAATTCTGGGCGCAATTTTCGAAATTTTCAAAGGTATTAGCCTACTCGGAATTCTGGGCGCATTTTTCGAAATTTTCAAAGGGGTTAGACTTCTCGGAATTCAGGGCGAATTTTTCGAAATTTTCAAAGGGGTTAGCCTTCTCAGAATTCTGGGCGCATTTTTCGAAATTTTCAAAGGGGTTAGTCTTCTCTGAATTCTGGGCGCATTTTTCGAAATTTTCAAAGGGGTTAGCCTTCTCGGAATTCTGGGCGCATTTTTCGAAATTTTCAAAGGGGGTTAGCCTTCTCGGTATTCTGGGCGCATTTTTCTTTTTTTTCAAAGGGATTAGCCTTCTCGGAATTCTGGGCGCATTTTTCGAAATTTTCAAAGCGGTTAGCCTTCTCGGAATTCTGGACGCATTTTTCGAAATTTTCAAAGGGGCCTTCTTTTAATTCTAGGCGCATTTTTCGAAATTTTCAAAGGGGTTAACCTTCTCGGAATTCTGGGCGCATTTTTCGAAATTTTCAAAGGGGTTAGAATTCTCGGAATTCTGGACGCATTTTTCGAAATTTTCAAAGGGGTTAGCCTTCTCGGAATTCTGGGCGCATTCTTCGAAATTTTCAAAGGGGTTAGCCTCCTCGGAATTCTGGGCGAATTTTTCGAAATTATCAAAGGGGTTAGTCTTCTCGGAATTCTGGGCCCATTTTCAAAGGGGTTAGCTTTCACGGAATTCTGGGCGTATTTTTCGAAATTTTCTAAGGGGTTAGCCTTCTCGGAATTCTGGGAGCATTATTCGAAATTTTCAAAGGGGTTAGCTTTCTCGAAATTCAAGGCGCATTTTTCGAAATTTTCAAAGGGGTTAGCCTTCTCGGAATTCTGGGCGCATTTTTCGAAATTTTCAAAGGGGTTAGCCTTCTCGGAATTCTGGGCGCAATTTTCGAAATTTTCAAAGGCGTTAGCCTTCTCGGAATTCTAGGCGCAATTTTCGAAATGTTCAAAGGTATTAGCCTACTTGGAATTCTGGGCGCATTTTTCGAGATTTTCAAAGGGGTTAGCCTTCTCTGAATTCTCGGCGCATTTTTCGAAATTTTCAAAGGGGTTAGCCTTCTCGGAATTCTGGGCGCATTTATCGAAATTTTCAAAGGGGTTAGCCTTCTCGGAATTCTGGGCGCATTTTTCGTAATTTTCAAAGGGGTTAGCCTTCTCGGAATTCTTTGCGCATTTTTCGAAATTTTCAAAGGGGTTAGCCTTCTCGGAATTCTGGGCGCATTTATCGAAATTTTCAAAGGGGTTAGCCTTCTCGGAATTCTGGGCGCATATTTCGAAATTTTCAAAGGGTTTAGCCTTCTCGGAATTCTGGGCGCATTTTTCGAAATTGGAATTCTGGGCGCAATTTTCGAAATTTTCAAAGGGGTTAGCCTGCTCGGAATTCTGGGCGCCATTTTCGAAATTTTCAAAGGCATTAGCCTACTCGGAATTCTGGGCGCCTTTTTTCGTAATTTTAAAGGGGTTAGCCTTCTCGGAATTCTGGGCGCATTTTTCGAAATTTTCAAAGGGGTTAGCCTTCTCGGAATTCTGGGCGCATTTTTCGAAATTTTCAAAGGGGTTAGCCTTCTCGGAATTCTGGGCGCATTTTTAGAAATTTTCAAAGGGGTTAGCCTTCTCGGAATTCTGGGCGCAATTTTCGAAATTTTCAAAGGTATTAGCCTACTCGGAATTCTGGGCGCATTTTTCGAAATTTTCAAAGGGGTTAGCCTTCTCGGAATTCTGGGCAAATTTTTCGAAATTTTCAAAGGGGTTAGCCTTCTCGGAATTCTGGGCGCATTTTTCGAAATTTTCAAAGGGGTTAGCATTCTCGGAATTCTGGGCGCATTTTTCGAAATTTTCACAGCGGTTAGCCTTCTCGGAATTCTGGGCGCATTTTTCGAAATTTTCAAAGGGGCCTTCTTTTAATTCTGGGCGCATTTTTGGAAATTTTCAAAGGGGTTAGCCTTCTCGGAATTCTGGGCGCATTTTTCGAAATTTTCAAAGGGGTTAGCTTTCTCGGAATTCTGGGCGCATTTTTCTAAATTTTCAAAGGGGTTAGCCTTCTCGGAATTCTGGGCGCATTTTTCGAAATTTTCAAAGGGGGTTAGCCTTCTCGGAATTCTGGGCGCATTTTTCTTTTTTTTCAAAGGGATTAGCCTTCTCGGAATTCTGGGCGCATTTTTAGAAATTTTCAAAGGGGTTAGCATTCTCGGAATTCTGGGCGCATTTTTCGAAATTTTCAAAGCGGTTAGCCTTCTCGGAATTCTGGGCGCATTTTTCGAAATTTTCAAAGGGGCCTTCTTTTAATTCTGGGCGCATTTTTCGAAATTTTCAAAGGGGTTAGCCTTCTCGGAATTCTGGGCGCATTTTTCGAAATTTTCAAAGGGGTTAGCTTTCTCGGAATTCTGGGCGCATTTTTCTAAATTTTCAAAGGGGTTAGCCTTCTTGGAATTCTGGGCGCATTTTTCGAAATTTTCAAAGGGGGTTAGCCTTCTCGGAATTCTGGGCGCATTTTTCTTTTTTTTCAAAGGGATTAGCCTTCTCGGAATTCTGGGCGCATTTTTCGAAATTTTCAAAGCAGTTAGCCTTCTCGGAATTCTGGACGCATTTTTCGAAATTTTCAAAGGGGCCTTCTTTTAATTCTGGGCGCATTTTTCGAAATTTTCAAAGGGGTTAACCTTCTCGGAATTCTGGGCGCATTTTTCGAAATTTTCAAAGGGGTTAGAATTCTCGGAATTCTGGACGCATTTTTCGAAATTTTCAAAGGGGTTAGCCTTCTCGGAATTCTGGGCGCATTCTTCGAAATTTTCAAAGGGGTTAGCCTCCTCGGAATTCTGGGCGAATTTTTCGAAATTATCAAAGGGGTTAGTCTTCTCGGAATTCTGGGCCCATTTTCAAAGGGGTTAGCTTTCACGGAATTCTGGGCGTATTTTTCGAAATTTTCAAAGGGGTTAGCCTTCTCGGAATTCTGGGCGCATTTTTCGAAAATTTCAAATGGGTTAGCCTTTTCGGAATTCTGGGCGGATTTTTCGAAATTTTCAAAGGAGGTAGCCTTCCCGGAATTCTGGGCGCATTTTTCGAAATTTTCAAAGTTGTTAGCCTTCTCGCAATTCTGGGCGCGTTTTTTGAAATTATCAAAGGGGTTAGCCTTCTCGGAATTCTGGGCGCATTTTTCGAAATTTTCAAAGGGGTTAGCCTTCTCGGAATTGAGGGTGCATTTTTCGAAATATTCAAAGGGGTTAGCCTTCTGGGAATCTGGGCGCATTTTTCAAAATTTTCAAAGGGGTTAGCCTTCTCGGAATTCTGGGCGCAATTTTCGAAATTTTCAAAGGTATTAGCCTACTCGGAATTCTGGGCGCATTTTTCGAAATTTTCAAAGGGGTTAGACTTCTCGGAATTCAGGGCGAATTTTTCGAAATTTTCAAAGGGGTTAGCCTTCTCAGAATTCTGGGCGCATTTTTCGAAATTTTCAAAGGGGTTAGTCTTCTCTGAATTCTGGGCGCATTTTTCGAAATTTTCAAAGGGGTTAGCCTTCTCGGAATTCTGGGCGCATTTTTCGAAATTTTCAAAGGGGGTTAGCCTTCTCGGAATTCTGGGCGCATTTTTCTTTTTTTTCAAAGGGATTAGCCTTCTCGGAATTCTGGGCGCATTTTTCGAAATTTTCAAAGCGGTTAGCCTTCTCGGAATTCTGGACGCATTTTTCGAAATTTTCAAAGGGGCCTTCTTTTAATTCTAGGCGCATTTTTCGAAATTTTCAAAGGGGTTAGCCTTCTCGGAATTCTGGGCGCATTCTTCGAAATTTTCAAAGGGGTTAGCCTCCTCGGAATTCTGGGCGAATTTTTCGAAATTATCAAAGGGGTTAGTCTTCTCGGAATTCTGGGCCCATTTTCAAAGGGGTTAGCTTTCACGGAATTCTGGGCGTATTTTTCGAAATTTTCTAAGGGGTTAGCCTTCTCGGAATTCTGGGAGCATTATTCGAAATTTTCAAAGGGGTTAGCCTTCTCGAAATTCAAGGCGCATTTTTCGAAATTTTCAAAGGGGTTAGCCTTCTCGGAATTCTGGGCGCATTTTTCGAAATTTTCAAAGGGGTTAGCCTTCTCGGAATTCTGGGCGCAATTTTCGAAATTTTCAAAGGGGTTAGCCTTCTCGGAATTCTAGGCGCAATTTTCGAAATGTTCAAAGGTATTAGCCTACTTGGAATTCTGGGCGCATTTTTCGAAATTTTCAAAGGGGTTAGCCTTCTCTGAATTCTGGGCGCATTTTTCGAAATTTTCAAAGGGGTTAGCCTTCTCGGAATTCTGGGCGCATTTATCGAAATTTTCAAAGGGGTTAGCCTTCTCGGAATTCTGGGCGCATATTTCGAAATTTTCAAAGGGTTTAGCCTTCTCGGAATTCTGGGCGCATTTTTCGAAATTGGATTTCTGGGCGCAATTTTCGAAATTTTCAAAGGGGTTAGCTTGCTCGGAATTCTGGGCGCCTTTTTTCGTAATTTTAAAGGGGTTAGCCTTCTCGGAATTCTGGGCGCATTTTTCGAAATTTTTAAAGGGGTTAGCCTTCTCGGAATTCTGGGCGCAATTTTCGAAATTTTCAAAGGGGTTAGCCTTCTCGGAATTCTGGGCGCAATTTTCGAAATGTTCAAAGGTATTAGCCTACTTGGAATTCTGGGCGCATTTTTCGAAATTTTCAAAGTGGTTAGCCTTCTCTGAATTCTGGGCGCATTTTTCGAAATTTTCAAAGGGGTTAGCCTTCTCGGAATTCTTGGCGCATTTTTCGAAATTTTCAAAGGGGTTAGCCTTCTCGGAATTCTGGGCGCATTTTTCGAAATTTTCAAAGGGGTTAGCCTTCTCGGAATTCTGGGCGCATATTTCGAAATTTTCAAAGGGGTTAGCCTTCTCGGAATTCTGGGCACATTTTTCGAAATTTTCAAAGGGGTTAGACTTCTCGGAATTCTGGGCGCATTTTCCTACATTTTCAAAGGGGTTAGCCTTCTCGGAATTCTGGTCGCAATTTAACGAAATTTTCAAAGGGGTTAGCCTTCTCGGAATTCTGGGCGCAATTTTCTAAATTTTAAAAGGGGTTAGCCTTCTCGGAATTGTGGACGCATTTTTCGAAATTTTCCAAGGGGTTAACCTTTTCGGAATTCTTGGCGCATTTTTCGAAATTTACAAAGGGGTTAGCCTTCTCGGAATTGAGGGTGCATTTTTCGAAATATTCAAAGGGGTTAGCCTTCTGGGAATCTGGGCGCATTTTTCAAAATTTTCAAAGGTATTAGCCTACTCGGAATTCTGGGCGCATTTTTCGAAATTTTCAAAGGGGTTAGACTTCTCGGAATTCACGGCGAATTTTTCGAAATTTTCAAAGGGGTTAGTCTTCTCTGAATTCTGGGCGCATTTTTCGAAATTTTCAAAGGGGTTAGCCTTCTCTGAATTCTGGGCGCATTTTTCGAAATTTTCAAAGTTGTTAGCCTTCTCGCAATTCTGGGCGCGTTTTTTGAAATTATCAAAGGGGTTAGCCTTCTCGGAATTCTGGGCGCATTTTTCGAAATTTTCAAAGGGGTTAGCCTTCTCGGAATTGAGGGTGCATTATTCGAAATATTCAAAGGGGTTAGCCTTCTGGGAATCTGGGCGCATTTTTCAAAATTTTCAAAGGGGTTAGCCTTCTCGGAATTCTGGGCGCAATTTTCGAAATTTTCAAAGGTATTAGCCTACTCGGAATTCTGGGCGCATTTTTCGAAATTTTCAAAGGGGTTAGACTTCTCGGAATTCAGGGCAAATTTTTCGAAATTTTCAAAGGGGTTAGCCTTCTCAGAATTCTGGGCGCATTTTTCGAAATTTTCAAAGGGGTTAGTCTTCTCTGAATTCTGGGCGCATTTTTCGAAATTTTCAAAGGGGTTAGCCTTCTCGGAATTCTGGGCGCATTTTTCGAAATTTTCAAAGGGGGTTAGCCTTCTCGGAATTCTGGGCGCATTTTTCTTTTTTTTCAAAGGGATTAGCCTTCTCGGAATTCTGGGCGCATTTTTCGAAATTTTCAAAGCGGTTAGCCTTCTCGAAATTCTGGACGCATTTTTCGAAATTTTCAAAGGGGCCTTCTTTTAATTCTAGGCGCATTTTTCGAAATTTTCAAAGGGGTTAACCTTCTCGGAATTCTGGGCGCATTTTTCGAAATTTTCAAAGGGGTTAGAATTCTCGGAATTCTGGACGCATTTTTCGAAATTTTCAAAGGGGTTAGCCTTCTCGGAATTCTGGGCGCATTCTTCGAAATTTTCAAAGGGGTTAGCCTCCTCGGAATTCTGGGCGAATTTTTCGAAATTATCAAAGGGGTTAGTCTTCTCGGAATTCTGGGCCCATTTTCAAAGGGGTTAGCTTTCACGGAATTCTAGGCGTATTTTTCGAAATTTTCTAAGGGGTTAGCCTTCTCGGAATTCTGGGAGCATTTTTCGAAATTTTCAAAGGGGGTTAGCCTTCTCGGAATTCTGGGCGCATTTTTCTTTTTTTTCAAAGGGATTAGCCTTCTCGGAATTCTGGGCGCATTTTTCGAAATTTTCAAAGCAGTTAGCCTTCTCGGAATTCTGGACGCATTTTTCGAAATTTTCAAAGGGGCCTTCTTTTAATTCTGGGCGCATTTTTCGAAATTTTCAAAGGGGTTAACCTTCTCGGAATTCTGGGCGCATTTTTCGAAATTTTCAAAGGGGTTAGAATTCTCGGAATTCTGGACGCATTTTTCGAAATTTTCAAAGGGGTTAGCCTTCTCGGAATTCTGGGCGCATTCTTCGAAATTTTCAAAGGGGTTAGCCTCCTCGGAATTCTGGGCGAATTTTTCGAAATTATCAAAGGGGTTAGTCTTCTCGGAATTCTGGGCCCATTTTCAAAGGGGTTAGCTTTCACGGAATTCTGGGCGTATTTTTCGAAATTTTCAAAGGGGTTAGCCTTCTCGGAATTCTGGGCGCATTTTTCGAAAATTTCAAATGGGTTAGCCTTTTCGGAATTCTGGGCGGATTTTTCGAAATTTTCAAAGGAGGTAGCCTTCCCGGAATTCTGGGCGCATTTTTCGAAATTTTCAAAGTTGTTAGCCTTCTCGCAATTCTGGGCGCGTTTTTTGAAATTATCAAAGGGGTTAGCCTTCTCGGAATTCTGGGCGCATTTTTCGAAATTTTCAAAGGGGTTAGCCTTCTCGGAATTGAGGGTGCATTTTTCGAAATATTCAAAGGGGTTAGCCTTCTGGGAATCTGGGCGCATTTTTCAAAATTTTCAAAGGGGTTAGCCTTCTCGGAATTCTGGGCGCAATTTTCGAAATTTTCAAAGGTATTAGCCTACTCGGAATTCTGGGAGCATTTTTCGAAATTTTCAAAGGGGTTAGACTTCTCGGAATTCAGGGCGAATTTTTCGAAATTTTCAAAGGGGTTAGCCTTCTCAGAATTCTGGGCGCATTTTTCGAAATTTTCAAAGGGGTTAGTCTTCTCTGAATTCTGGGCGCATTTTTCGAAATTTTCAAAGGGGTTAGCCTTCTCGGAATTCTGGGAGCATTTTTCGAAATTTTCAAAGGGGGTTAGCCTTCTCGGAATTCTGGGCGCATTTTTCTTTTTTTTCAAAGGGATTAGCCTTCTCGGAATTCTGGGCGCATTTTTCGAAATTTTCAAAGCGGTTAGCCTTCTCGGAATTCTGGACGCATTTTTCGAAATTTTCAAAGGGGCCTTCTTTTAATTCTAGGCGCATTTTTCGAAATTTTCAAAGGGGTTAACCTTCTCGGAATTCTGGGCGCATTTTTCGAAATTTTCAAAGGGGTTAGAATTCTCGGAATTCTGGACGCATTTTTCGAAATTTTCAAAGGGGTTAGCCTTCTCGGAATTCTGGGCGCATTCTTCGAAATTTTCAAAGGGGTTAGCCTCCTCGGAATTCTGGGCGAATTTTTCGAAATTATCAAAGGGGTTAGTCTTCTCGGAATTCTGGGCCCATTTTCAAAGGGGTTAGCTTTCACGGAATTCTGGGCGTATTTTTCGAAATTTTCTAAGGGGTTAGCCTTCTCGGAATTCTGGGAGCATTATTCGAAATTTTCAAAGGGGTTAGCCTTCTCGAAATTCAAGGCGCATTTTTCGAAATTTTCAAAGGGGTTAGCCTTCTCGGAATTCTGGGCGCATTTTTCGAAATTTTCAAAGGGGTTAGCCTTCTCGGAATTCTGGGCGCAATTTTCGAAATTTTCAAAGGGGTTAGCCTTCTCGGAATTCTAGGCGCAATTTTCGAAATGTTCAAAGGTATTAGCCTACTTGGAATTCTGGGCGCATTTTTCGAAATTTTCAAAGGGGTTAGCCTTCTCTGAATTCTGGGCGCATTTTTCGAAATTTTCAAAGGGGTTAGCCTTCTCGGAATTCTGGGCGCATTTATCGAAATTTTCAAAGGGGTTAGCCTTCTCGGAATTCTGGGCGCATATTTCGAAATTTTCAAAGGGTTTAGCCTTCTCGGAATTCTGGGCGCATTTTTCGAAATTGGATTTCTGGGCGCAATTTTCGAAATTTTCAAAGGGGTTAGCTTGCTCGGAATTCTGGGCGCCATTTTCGAAGTTTTCAAAGGTATTAGCCTACTCGGAATTCTGGGCGCCTTTTTTCGTAATTTTAAAGGGGTTAGCCTTCTCGGAATTCTGGGCGCATTTTTCGAAATTTTTAAAGGGGTTAGCCTTCTCGGAATTCTGGGCGCAATTTTCGAAATTTTCAAAGGGGTTAGCCTTCTCGGAATTCTGGGCGCAATTTTCGAAATGTTCAAAGGTATTAGCCTACTTGGAATTCTGGGCGCATTTTTCGAAATTTTCAAAGTGGTTAGCCTTCTCTGAATTCTGGGCGCATTTTTCGAAATTTTCAAAGGGGTTAGCCTTCTCGGAATTCTTGGCGCATTTTTCGAAATTTTCAAAGGGGTTAGCCTTCTCGGAATTCTGGGCGCATTTTTCGAAATTTTCAAAGGGGTTAGCCTTCTCGGAATTCTGGGCGCATATTTCGAAATTTTCAAAGGGGTTAGCCTTCTCGGAATTCTGGGCACATTTTTCGAAATTTTCAAAGGGGTTAGACTTCTCGGAATTCTGGGCGCATTTTCCTAAATTTTCAAAGGGGTTAGCCTTCTCGGAATTCTGGTCGCAATTTAACGAAATTTTCAAAGGGGTTAGCCTTCTCGGAATTCTGGGCGCAATTTTCTAAATTTTAAAAGGGGTTAGCCTTCTCGGAATTGTGGACGCATTTTTCGAAATTTTCCAAGGGGTTAACCTTTTCGGAATTCTTGGCGCATTTTTCGAAATTTACAAAGGGGTTAGCCTTCTCGGAATTGAGGGTGCATTTTTCGAAATATTCAAAGGGGTTAGCCTTCTGGGAATCTGGGCGCATTTTTCAAAATTTTCAAAGGTATTAGCCTACTCGGAATTCTGGGCGCATTTTTCGAAATTTTCAAAGGGGTTAGACTTCTCGGAATTCACGGCGAATTTTTCGAAATTTTCAAAGGGGTTAGTCTTCTCTGAATTCTGGGCGCATTTTTCGAAATTTTCAAAGGGGTTAGCCTTCTCTGAATTCTGGGCGCATTTTTCGAAATTTTCAAAGGGGTTAGCCTTCTCGGAATTCTGGGCGCATTTATCGAAATTTTCAAAGGGGTTAGCCTTCTCGGAATTCTGGGCGCATTGTTCGAAATTTTCAAAGGGGTTAGCCTTCTCGGAATTCTTGGCGCATTTTTCGAAATTTTCAAAGGGGTTAGCCTTCTCGGAATTCTGGGCGCATTTATCGAAATTTTCAAAGGGGTTAGCCTTCTCGGAATTCTGGGCGCATATTTCGAAATTTTCAAAGGGTTTAGCCTTCTCGGAATTCTGGGCGCATTTTTCGAAATTGGAATTCTGGGCGCAATTTTCGAAATTTTCAAAGGGGTTAGCCTGCTCGGAATTCTGGGCGCCATTTTCGAAATTTTCAAAGGTATTAGCCTACTCGGAATTCTGGGCGCCTTTTTTCGTAATTTTAAAGGGGTTAGCCTTCTCGGAATTCTGGGCGCATTTTTCGAAATTTTCAAAGGGGTTAGCCTTCTCGGAATTCTGGGCGCATTTTTCGAAATTTTCAAAGGGGTTAGCCTTCTCGGAATTCTGGGCGCATTTTTAGAAATTTTCAAAGGGGTTAGCTTTCTCGGAATTCTGGGCGCAATTTTCGAAATTTTCAAAGGTATTAGCCTACTCGGAATTCTGGGCGCATTTTTCGAAATTTTCAAAGGGGTTAGCCTTCTCGGAATTCTGGGCAAATTTTTCGAAATTTTCAAAGGGGTTAGCCTTCTCGGAATTCTGGGCGCATTTTTCGAAATTTTCAAAGGGGTTAGCATTCTCGGAATTCTGGGCGCATTTTTCGAAATTTTCACAGCGGTTAGCCTTCTCGGAATTCTGGGCGCATTTTTCGAAATTTTCAAAGGGGCCTTCTTTTAATTCTGGGCGCATTTTTGGAAATTTTCAAAGGGGTTAGCCTTCTCGGAATTCTGGGCGCATTTTTCGAAATTTTCAAAGGGGTTAGCTTTCTCGGAATTCTGGGCGCATTTTTCTAAATTTTCAAAGGGGTTAGCCTTCTCGGAATTCTGGGCGCATTTTTCGAAATTTTCAAAGGGGGTTAGCCTTCTCGGAATTCTGGGCGCATTTTTCTTTTTTTTCAAAGGGATTAGCCTTCTCGGAATTCTGGGCGCATTTTTAGAAATTTTCAAAGGGGTTAGCATTCTCGGAATTCTGGGCGCATTTTTCGAAATTTTCAAAGCGGTTAGCCTTCTCGGAATTCTTGGCGCATTTTTCGAAATTTTCAAAGGGGCCTTCTTTTAATTCTGGGCGCATTTTTCGAAATTTTCAAAGGGGTTAGCCTTCTCGGAATTCTGGGCGCATTTTTCGAAATTTTCAAAGGGGTTAGCTTTCTCGGAATTCTGGGCGCATTTTTCTAAATTTTCAAAGGGGTTAGCCTTCTTGGAATTCTGGGCGCATTTTTCGAAATTTTCAAAGGGGGTTAGCCTTCTCGGAATTCTGGGCGCATTTTTCTTTTTTTTCAAAGGGATTAGCCTTCTCGGAATTCTGGGCGCATTTTTCGAAATTTTCAAAGCAGTTAGCCTTCTCGGAATTCTGGACGCATTTTTCGAAATTTTCAAAGGGGCCTTCTTTTAATTCTGGGCGCATTTTTCGAAATTTTCAAAGGGGTTAACCTTCTCGGAATTCTGGGCGCATTTTTCGAAATTTTCAAAGGGGTTAGAATTCTCGGAATTCTGGACGCATTTTTCGAAATTTTCAAAGGGGTTAGCCTTCTCGGAATTCTGGGCGCATTCTTCGAAATTTTCAAAGGGGTTAGCCTCCTCGGAATTCTGGGCGAATTTTTCGAAATTATCAAAGGGGTTAGTCTTCTCGGAATTCTGGGCCCATTTTCAAAGGGGTTAGCTTTCACGGAATTCTGGGCGTATTTTTCGAAATTTTCAAAGGGGTTAGCCTTCTCGGAATTCTGGACGCATTTTTCGAAAATTTCAAATGGGTTAGCCTTTTCGGAATTCTGGGCGGATTTTTCGAAATTTTCAAAGGAGGTAGCCTTCCCGGAATTCTGGGCGCATTTTTCGAAATTTTCAAAGTTGTTAGCCTTCTCGCAATTCTGGGCGCGTTTTTTGAAATTATCAAAGGGGTTAGCCTTCTCGGAATTCTGGGCGCATTTTTCGAAATTTTCAAAGGGGTTAGCCTTCTCGGAGTTCTGGGCGAATTTTTCGTAATTTTCAGAGGGGTTAGCCTTCTCGGAATTCTGGGCGCACTTTTCGAAATTTTCAAAGGGGGTAGCCTTCTCGGAATTCTGCCGTATTTTTCGGAATTTTCAAAGGGGTTAGCCTTCTCGGAATTCTGGCGCATTTTTCGAAATTTTCAAAGGGGTTGGCCTTGTCGGAATTCTGGGCGCATTTTTCGAAATTTTCAAAGGGGTTAGCCTTCTCGGAATTCTGGGCGCATTTTCCTAAATTTTCAAAGGGGTTAGCCTTCTCGGAATTCTGGTCGCATTTTACGAAATTTTCAAAGGGGTTAGCCTTCTCGGAATTCTGGGCGCAATTCTCTAAATTTTAAAAGGGGTTAGCCTTCTCGGAATTGTGGACGCATTTTTCGAAATTTTCCAAGGGGTTAGCCTTTTCGGAATTCTGGGCGCATTTTTCGAAATTTACAAAGGGGTTAGCCTTCTCGGAATTGAGGGTGCATTTTTCGAAATATTCAAAGGGGTTAGCCTTCTGGGAATCTGGGCGCATTTTTCAAAATTTTCAAAGGGGTTAGCCTTCTCGGAATTCTGGGCGCAATTTTCGAAATTTTCAAAGGTATTAGCCTACTCGGAATTCTGGGCGCATTTTTCGAAATTTTCAAAGGGGTTAGACTTCTCGGAATTCAGGGCGAATTTTTCGAAATTTTCAAAGGGGTTAGCCTTCTCGGAATTCTGGGCGCATTTTTCGAAATTTTCAAAGGGGGTTAGCCTTCTCGGAATTCTGGGCGCATTTTTCTTTTTTTTCAAAGTGATTAGCCTTCTCGGAATTCTGGGCGCATTTTTCGAAATTTTCAAAGCGGTTAGCCTTCTCGGAATTCTGGACGCATTTTTCGAAATTTTCAAAGGGGCCTTCTTTTAATTCTAGGCGCATTTTTCGAAATTTTCAAAGGGGTTAACCTTCTCGGAATTCTGGGCGCATTTTTCGAAATTTTCAAAGGGGTTAGAATTCTCGGAATTCTGGACGCATTTTTCGAAATTTTCAAACTGGTTAGCCTTCTCGGAATTCTGGGCGCATTCTTCGAAATTTTCAAAGGGGTTAGCCTCCTCGGAATTCTGGGCGAATTTTTCGAAATTATCAAAGGGGTTAGTCTTCTCGGAATTCTGGGCCCATTTTCAAAGGGGTTAGCTTTCACGGAATTCTGGGCGTATTTTTCGAAATTTTCTAAGGGGTTAGCCTTCTCGGAATTCTGGGAGCATTATTCGAAATTTTCAAAGGGGTTAGCCTTCTCGAAATTCAAGGCGCATTTTTCGAAATTTTCAAAGGGGTTAGCCTTCTCGGAATTCTGGGCGCATTTTTCGAAATTTTCAAAGGGGTTAGCCTTCTCGGAATTCTGGGCGCAATTTTCGAAATTTTCAAAGGGGTTAGCCTTCTCGGAATTCTAGGCGCAATTTTCGAAATGTTCAAAGGTATTAGCCTACTTGGAATTCTGGGCGCATTTTTCGAAATTTTCAAAGGGGTTAGCCTTCTCTGAATTCTGGGCGCATTTTTCGAAATTTTCAAAGGGGTTAGCCTTCTCGGAATTCTGGGCGCATTTATCGAAATTTTCAAAGGGGTTAGACTTCTCGGAATTCTGGGCGCATATTTCGAAATTTTCAAAGGGTTTAGCCTTCTCGGAATTCTGGGCGCATTTTTCGAAATTGGATTTTTGGGCGCAATTTTCGAAATTTTCAAAGGGGTTAGCCTGCTCGGAATTCTGGGCGCCATTTTCGAAGTTTTCAAAGGTATTAGCCTACTCGGAATTCTGGGCGCCTTTTTTCGTAATTTTAAAGGGGTTAGCCTTCTCGGAATTCTGGGCGCATTTTTCGAAATTTTCAAAGGGGTTAGCCTTCTCGGAATTCTGGGCGCAATTTTCGAAATTTTCAAAGGGGTTAGCCTTCTCGGAATTCTGGGCGCAATTTTCGAAATGTTCAAAGGTATTAGCCTACTTGGAATTCTGGGCGCATTTTTCGAAATTTTCAAAGGGGTTAGCCTTCTCTGAATTCTGGGCGCATTTTTCGAAATTTTCAAAGGGGTTAGCCTTCTCGGAATTCTGGGCGCATTTATCGAAATTTTCAAAGGGGTTAGCCTTCTCGGAATTCTGGGCGCATATTTCGAAATTTTCAAAGGGGTTAGCCTTCTCGGAATTCTGGGCGCATTTTTCGAAATTTTCAAAGGGGTTAGCCTTCTCGGAATTCTGGGCGCATATTTCGAAATTTTCAAAGGGGTTAGCCTTCTCGGAATTCTGGGCACATTTTTCGAAATTTTCAAAGGGGTTAGACTTCTCGGAATTCTGGGCGCATTTTCCTAAATTTTCAAAGGGGTTAGCCTTCTCGGAATTCTGGTCGCAATTTAACGAAATTTTCAAAGGGGTTAGCCTTCTCGGAATTCTGGGCGCAATTTTCTAAATTTTAAAAGGGGTTAGCCTTCTCGGAATTGTGGACGCATTTTTCGAAATTTTCCAAGGGGTTAGCCTTTTCGGAATTCTTGGCGCATTTTTCGAAATTTACAAAGGGGTTAGCCTTCTCGGAATTGAGGGTGCATTTTTCGAAATATTCAAAGGGGTTAGCCTTCTGGGAATCTGGGCGCATTTTTCAAAATTTTCAAAGGGGTTAGCCTTCTCGGAATTCTGGGCGCATTTTTCGAAATTTTCAAGGGGTTAGCCTTCTCGGAATTCTGGGCGCAATTTTCGAAATTTTCAAAGGTATTAGCCTACTCGGAATTCTGGGCGCATTTTTCGAAATTTTCAAAGGGGTTAGACTTCTCGGAATTCACGGCGAATTTTTCGAAATTTTCAAATTTTCTTCTCTGAATTCTGGGCGCATTTTTCGAAATTTTCAAAGGGGTTAGCCTTCTCGGAATTCTGGGCGCATTTTTCGAAATTTTCAAAGGGGTTAGCCTTCTCGGAATTCTGGGCGCAATTTTCGAAATTTTCAAAGGGGTTAGCCTTCTCGGAATTCTGGGCGCATTTTTCGAAATTGGAATTCTGGGCGCAATTTTCGAAATTTTCAAAGGGGTTAGCCTGCTCGGAATTCTGGGCGCCATTTTCGAAATTTTCAAAGGTATTACCCTACTCGGAATTCTGAGCGCCTTTTTTCGTAATTTTAAAGGGGTTAGCCTTCTCGGAATTCTGGGCGCATTTTTCGAAATTTTCAAAGGGGTTAGCCTTCTCGGAATTCTGGGCGCATTTTCCTAAATTTTCATAGGGGTTAGCCTTCTCGGAATTCTGGTCGCATTTTACGAAATTTTCAAAGGGGTTAGCCTTCTCGGAATTCTGGGCGCAATTTTCTAAATTTTAAAAGGGGTTAGCCTTCTCGGAATTGTGGACGCATTTTTCGAAATTTTCCAAGGGGTTAGCCTTTTCGGAATTCTGGGCGCATTTTTCGAAATTTACAAAGGGGTTAGCCTTCTCGGAATTGAGGGTGCATTTTTCGAAATATTCAAAGGGGTTAGCCTTCTGGGAATCTGGGCGCATTTTTCAAAATTTTCAAAGGGGTTAGCCTTCTCGGAATTCTGGGCGCATTTTTCGAAATTTTCAGAGGGGTTAGCCTTCTCGGAATTCTGGGCGCAATTTTCGAAATTTTCAAAGGTATTAGCCTACTCGGAATTCTGAGCGCATTTTTCGAAATTTTCAAAGGGGTTAGACTTCTCGGAATTCAGGGCGAATTTTTCGAAATTTTCAAAGGGGTTAGTCTTCTCTGAATTCTGGGCGCATTTTTCGAAATTTTCAAAGGGGTTAGCCTTCTCGGAATTCTGGGCGCATTTTTCGAAATTTTCAAAGGGGTTAGCCTTCTCGGAATTCTGGGCGCAATTTTCGAAATTTTCAAAGGTATTAGCCTACTCGGAATTCTGGGCGCATTTTTTGAAATTTTCAAAGGGATTAGCTTGCTCGGAATTCTGGGCGCATTTTTCGAAATTTTCAAACAGGTTAGACTTCTTGGAATTCTGGGCGCATTTTTCGAAATTTTCAAAGGAGTTTCGAATTCCGAGAAGGCTAACCCTTTTGAAAATTTCGAAAATGCGCCCAGAATTCCGAGTAGGCTAATAACTTTGAAAATTTCGAAAATTGCGCCCAGAATTCCGAGAAGGCTAACCCCTTTGAAAATCTCGAAAATGCGCCCAGAATTCCAAGAAGGCTAACCCCTTTGAAAATTTCGAAAAATGCGCCCAGAATTCCGAGAAGGCTAACCCCTTTGAAAATTTCGAATAATGCGCCCAGAATTCCGAGAAGGCTAACCCCTTTGAAAATTTCGAAAAATTCGCCCAGAATTCCGAGAAGGCTAACCCCTTTGAAAATTTCGAAAAATGCGCCCAGAATTCCGAGAATTCTAACCCCTTTGAAAATTTCGAAAAATGTGCCCAGAATTCCGAGAAGGCTAACCCCTTTGAAAATCTAGAAAAATGCGCCCAGAATTCCGAGAAGGCTAACCCCTTA
The DNA here is from genome assembly GCA_964059195.1 of Ectobius pallidus. Taxonomy (NCBI): domain Eukaryota; kingdom Metazoa; phylum Arthropoda; class Insecta; order Blattodea; family Ectobiidae; genus Ectobius; species Ectobius pallidus. Next base: position 119,953,979 of record CAXKWD010000008.1, on the reverse strand, counting down.
GAAAATTTCGAAAAATGCGCCCAGAATTCCGAGAAGGCTAACCCCTTTGAAAATTTCGAAAATTGCGCCCAGAATTCCAAGAAGGCTAACCCCTTTGAAAAAAGAAAGAAAAATGCGCCCAGAATTCCGAGAAGGCTAACCCCTTTGAAAATTTCGAAAATTGCGCCCAGAATTCCCAGAAGGCTAACCCCTTTGAAAATTTCAAAAAATTCGCCCAGAATTCCGAGAAGGCTAACCCCTTTGAAAATTTCAAAAAATGCGCCCAGAATTCCGAGAAGGCTAACCCCTTTGAAAATTTAGAAAAATGCGCCCAGAATTCCCAGAAGGCTAACCCTTTTGAAAATTTACAAAAATCCGCCCAGAATTCCGAGTAGGATAATACCTTTGAAAATTTCGAAAATTGCGCCCAGAATTCCGAGAAGGCTAACCCCTTTGAAAATTTCGAGAATTGCGCCCAGAGTTCCGAGAAGGCTAACCCTTTTGAATATTTCGAAAAATGCGCCCAGAATTCCGAGTAGGCTAACCCCTTTGAAAATTTCGAAAAATGCGCCCAGAATTCCGAGAAGGCTAATCCCTTTGAAAAAAAAGAAAACTTCGCCCAGAATTCCGAGAAGGCTAACCCCTTTGAAAATTTCGAAAAATGCGCCCAGAATTCCGAGAAGGCGCACACTTTGAAGATTTCGAAAAATGCGCCCAGAATTCCGAAAAGACTAACCCCTTTGAAATTTCGAAAAATGTGCCCAGAATTCCGAGAAGGCTAACCCTTTGAAAATTTCGAAAAATGCGCCCAGATTTCCGAGAAGGCTATCCCCTTTGAAAATTTCGAAAAATGCGCCCAGAATTCCGAGAAGGCTAACCCTTTGAAAATTTCGAAAAATGCGCCCAGAATTTCGAGAAGGCTAACCCCTTTGAAAATTTCGAAAAATGCGCCCAGAATTCCGAGAAGGCTAACCCTTTTGAAATTTTCGAAAAATGCGCCCAGAATTCCGAGAAGGCTAACCCCTTTGAAAATTTCGAAAAATTCGCCCAGAATTCCGAGTAGGCTAACCCCTTTGAAAATTTCGAAAAATGCGCCCAGAATTCCGAGAAGGCTAACCCTTTTGAAAATTTCGAGAAATGCGCCCAGAATTCCGAGAAGGCTAACCCTTTTGAAAATTTCGAAAATGCGCCCAGAATTCCGAGTAGGCTAATAACTTTGAAAATTTCGAAAATTGCGCCCAGAATTCCGAGAAGGCTAACCCCTTTGAAAATCTCGAAAATGCGCCCAGAATTCCAAGAAGGCTAACCCCTTTGAAAATTTCGAAAAATGCGCCCAGAATTCCGAGAAGGCTAACCCCTTTGAAAATTTCGAATAATGCGCCCAGAATTCCGAGAAGGCTAACCCCTTTGAAAATTTCGAAAAATTCGCCCAGAATTCCGAGAAGGCTAACCCCTTTGAAAATTTCGAAAAATGCGCCCAGAATTCCGAGAATTCTAACCCCTTTGAAAATTTCGAAAAATGTGCCCAGAATTCCGAGAAGGCTAACCCCTTTGAAAATCTAGAAAAATGCGCCCAGAATTCCGAGAAGGCTAACCCCTTAGAAAATTTCGAAAAATGCGCCCAGAATTCCGAGAAGGCTAACCCCTTTGAAAATTTCGAAAATTGCGCCCAGAATTCCAAGAAGGCTAACCCCTTTGAAAAAAGAAAGAAAAATGCGCCCAGAATTCCGAGAAGGCTAACCCCTTTGAAAATTTCGAAAATTGCGCCCAGAATTCCCAGAAGGCTAACCCCTTTGAAAATTTCAAAAAATTCGCCCAGAATTCCGAGAAGGCTAACCCCTTTGAAAATTTCAAAAAATGCGCCCAGAATTCCGAGAAGGCTAACCCCTTTGAAAATTTAGAAAAATGCGCCCAGAATTCCCAGAAGGCTAACCCTTTTGAAAATTTACAAAAATCCGCCCAGAATTCCGAGTAGGATAATACCTTTGAAAATTTCGAAAATTGCGCCCAGAATTCCGAGAAGGCTAACCCCTTTGAAAATTTCGAGAATTGCGCCCAGAGTTCCGAGAAGGCTAACCCTTTTGAATATTTCGAAAAATGCGCCCAGAATTCCGAGTAGGCTAACCCCTTTGAAAATTTCGAAAAATGCGCCCAGAATTCCGAGAAGGCTAATCCCTTTGAAAAAAAAGAAAACTTCGCCCAGAATTCCGAGAAGGCTAACCCCTTTGAAAATTTCGAAAAATGCGCCCAGAATTCCGAGAAGGCGCACACTTTGAAGATTTCGAAAAATGCGCCCAGAATTCCGAAAAGACTAACCCCTTTGAAATTTCGAAAAATGTGCCCAGAATTCCGAGAAGGCTAACCCTTTGAAAATTTCGAAAAATGCGCCCAGAATTCCGAGAAGGCTATCCCCTTTGAAAATTTCGAAAAATGCGCCCAGAATTCCGAGAAGGTTAACCCCTTTGAGAATTTCGAAAAATGCGCCCAGAATTCCGAGAAGGGTAACCCCTTTGAAAATTTCGAAAAATGCGCCCAGAATTTCGAGAAGGCTAACCCCTTTGAAAATTTCGAAAAATGCGCCCAGAATTCCGAGAAGGCTAACCCTTTTGAAATTTTCGAAAAATGCGCCCAGAATTCCGAGAAGGCTAACCCCTTTGAAAATTTCGAAAAATTCGCCCAGAATTCCGAGTAGGCTAACCCCTTTGAAAATTTCGAAAAATGCGCCCAGAATTCCGAGAAGGCTAACCCCTTTGAAAATTTCGAAAAATTCGCCCAGAATTCCAAGAAGGCTAACCCCTTTGAAAAAAGAAAGAAAAATGCGCCCAGAATTCCGAGAAGGCTAACCCCTTTGAAAATTTCGAAAATTGCGCCCAGAATTCCCAGAAGGCTAACCCCTTTGAAAATTTCAAAAAATTCGCCCAGAATTCCGAGAAGGCTAACCCCTTTGAAAATTTCAAAAAATTCGCCCAGAATTCCGAGAAGGCTAACCCCTTTGAAAATTTAGAAAAATGCGCCCAGAATTCCTAGAAGGCTAATCCTTTTGAAAATTTACAAAAATCCGCCCAGAATTCCGAGTAGGATAATACCTTTGAAAATTTCGAAAATTGCGCCCAGAATTCCGAGTAGGCTAACCCCTTTGAAAATTTCGAAAAATGCGCCCAGAATTCCGAGAAGGCTAATCCCTTTGAAAAAAAAGAAAACTTCGCCCAGAATTCCGAGAAGGCTAACCCCTTTGAAAATTTCGAAAAATGCGCCCAGAATTCCGAGAATTCTAACCCCTTTGAAAATTTCGAAAAATGCGCCCAGAATTCCGAGAAGGCTAACCCCTTTGAAAATCTAGAAAAATGCGCCCAGAATTCCGAGAAGGCTAACCCCTTAGAAAATTTCGAAAAATGCGCCCAGAATTCCGAGAAGGCTAACCCTTTTGAATATTTCGAAAAATGCGCCCAGAATTCCGAGAAGGCTAACCCCTTTGAAAATTTCGAAAAATGTGCCCAGAATTCCGAGAAGGCTAATCCCTTTGAAAAAAAAGAAAAATGCGCCCAGAATTCCGAGTAGGCTAACCCCCTTTGAAAATTTCGAAAAATGCGACCAGAATTCCGAGAAGACTAACCCCTTTGAAATTTCGAAAAATGCGCCCAGAATACTGAGAAGGCTAACCCCTTTGAAAATTTCGAAAAATGCGCCCAGTATTGCGAGAAGGCTAACCCCTTTGAAAATTTCGAAAAATGCGCCCAGTATTCCGAGAAGGCTAACCCCTTTGAAAATTTCGAAAAATGCGCCCAGAATTCCGAGAAGGCTAACCCCTTTGAAAATTTCGAAAAATGCGCACAGAATTCCGAAAAGGTTAACCCGTTTTAAAATTTCGAAAAATGCGCCCAGAATTCCGAGAAGGCTAACACCTTTGAAAGTTTCGAAAAATGCGCCCAGAATTCCGAGAAGGCTAACTAACACCTCTGAAAATTTCGAAAAATGCGCCCAGTATTCCGAGAAGGCTAACCCCTTTGAAAATTTCGAAAAATGTGCCCAGAATTCCGAGAAGGCTAACCCCTTTGAAAATTTCGAAAAATGCGCCCAGAATTCCGAGAAGGCTAACCCCTTTGAAATTTTCGAAAAATGCGCCCAGAATTCCGAGAAGGCTAACACCTCTGAAAATTTCGAAAAATTGGCCCAAAACTCCGAGATGGCTAATCCCTTTGAAAATTTCGAAAAATTCACCCAGAATTCCGAGAAGGCTAACCCCTTTGAAAATTTCGAAAAATGTGCCCAGAATTCCGAGAAGGCTAACCCTTTGAAAATTTCGAAAAATGCGCCCAGAATTCCGAGAAGGCTATCCCCTTTGAAAATTTCGAAAAATGCGCCCAGAATTCCGAGAAGGTTAACCCCTTTGAGAATTTCGAAAAATGCGCCCAGAATTCCGAGAAGGGTAACCCCTTTGAAAATTTCGAAAAATGCGTCCAGAATTTCGAGAAGGCTAACCCCTTTGAAAATTTCGAAAAATGCGCCCAGAATTCCGAGAAGGCTAACCCTTTTGAAATTTTCGAAAAATGCGCCCAGAATTCCGAGAAGGCTAACCCCTTTGAAAATTTCGAAAAATTCGCCCAGAATTCCGAGAAGGCTAACCCCTTTGAAAATTTCGAGAAATGCGCCCAGAATTCCGAGAAGGCTAACCCTTTTGAAAATTTCGAAAAATGCGCCCAGAATTCCGAGTAGGCTAATAACTTTGAAAATTTCGAAAATTGCGCCCAGAATTCCGAGAAGGCTAACCCCTTTGAAAATCTCGAAAAATGCGCCCAGAATTCCAAGAAGGCTAACCCCTTTGAAAATTTCGAAAAATGCGCCCAGAATTCCGAGAAGGCTAACCCCTTTGAAAATTTCGAAAAACTCGCCCAGAATTCCGAGAAGGCTAACCCCTTTGAAAATTTCAAAAAACGCGCCCAGAATTCCGAGAAGGCTAACCCTTTTGAAATTTTCGAAAAATGCGCCCAGAATTCCGAGAAGGCTAACCCCTTTGAAAATTTCGAGAAATGCGCCCAGAATTCCGAGAAGGCTAACCCCTTTGAAAATCTAGAAAAATGCGCCCAGAATTCCGAGAAGGCTAACCCCTTAGAAAATTTCGAAAAATGCGCCCAGAATTCCGAGAAGGCTAACCCCTTTGAAAATTTCGAAAATTGCGCCCAGAATTCCAAGAAGGCTAACCCCTTTGAAAAAAGAAAGAAAAATGTGCCCAGAATTCCGAGAAGGCTAACCCCTTTGAAAATTTCGAAAAATGCGCCCAGAATTCCGAGAAGGCTAACCCCTTTGAAATTTTAGAAAAATGCGCCCAGAATTCCGAGAAGGCTAACCCCTCTGAAAATTTCGAAAAATTGGCCCAAAACTCCGAGATGGCTAATCCCTTTGAAAATTTCGAAAAATTCACCCAGAATTCCGAGAAGGCTAACCCCTTTGAAAATTTCGAAAAATGTGCCCAGAATTCCGAGAAGGCTAACCCTTTGAAAATTTCGAAAAATGCGCCCAGAATTCCGAGAAGGCTATCCCCTTTGAAAATTTCGAAAAATGCGCCCAGAATTCCGAGAAGGTTAACCCCTTTGAGAATTTCGAAAAATGCGCCCAGAATTCCGAGAAGGGTAACCCCTTTGAAAATTTCGAAAAATGCGTCCAGAATTTCGAGAAGGCTAACCCCTTTGAAAATTTCGAAAAATGCGCCCAGAATTCCGAGAAGGATAACCCTTTTGAAATTTTCGAAAAATGCGCCCAGAATTCCGAGAAGGCTAACCCCTTTGAAAATTTCGAAAAATTCGCCCAGAATTCCGAGAAGGCTAACCCCTTTGAAAATTTCGAGAAATGCGCCCAGAATTCCGAGAAGGCTAACCCTTTTGAAAATTTCGAAAAATACGCCCAGAATTCCGAGTAGGCTAATAACTTTGAAAATTTCGAAAATTGCGCCCAGAATTCCGAGAAGGCTAACCCCTTTGAGAATTTCGAAAAATGCGCCCAGAATTCCGAGAAGGGTAACCCCTTTGAAAATTTCGAAAAATGCGTCCAGAATTTCGAGAAGGCTAACCCCTTTGAAAATTTCGAAAAATGCGCCCAGAATTCCGAGAAGGCTAACCCTTTTGAAATTTTCGAAAAATGCGCCCAGAATTCCGAGAAGGCTAACCCCTTTGAAAATTTCGAAAAATTCGCCCAGAATTCCGAGAAGGCTAACCCCTTTGAAAATTTCGAGAAATGCGCCCAGAATTCCGAGAAGGCTAACCCTTTTGAAAATTTCGAAAAATGCGCCCAGAATTCCGAGTAGGCTAATAACTTTGAAAATTTCGAAAATTGCGCCCAGAATTCCGAGAAGGCTAACCCCTTTGAAAATCTCGAAAAATGCGCCCAGAATTCCAAGAAGGCTAACCCCTTTGAAAATTTCGAAAAATGCGCCCAGAATTCCGAGAAGGCTAACCCCTTTGAAAATTTCGAAAAATTCGCCCAGAATTCCGAGAAGGCTAACCCTTTTGAAAATTTCGAGAAATGCGCCCAGAATTCCGAGAAGGCTAACCCTTTTGAAAATTTCGAGAAATGCGCCCAGAATTCCGAGAAGGCTAACCCTTTTGAAAATTTCGAAAATGCGCCCAGAATTCCGAGTAGGCTAATAACTTTGAAAATTTCGAAAATTGCGCCCAGAATTCCGAGAAGGCTAACCCCTTTGAAAATCTCGAAAATGCGCCCAGAATTCCAAGAAGGCTAACCCCTTTGAAAATTTCGAAAAATGCGCCCAGAATTCCGAGAAGGCTAACCCCTTTGAAAATTTCGAATAATGCGCCCAGAATTCCGAGAAGGCTAACCCCTTTGAAAATTTCGAAAAATTCGCCCAGAATTCCGAGAAGGCTAACCCCTTTGAAAATTTCGAAAAATGCGCCCAGAATTCCGAGAATTCTAACCCCTTTGAAAATTTCGAAAAATGTGCCCAGAATTCCGAGAAGGCTAACCCCTTTGAAAATCTAGAAAAATGCGCCCAGAATTCCGAGAAGGCTAACCCCTTAGAAAATTTCGAAAAATGCGCCCAGAATTCCGAGAAGGCTAACCCCTTTGAAAATTTCGAAAATTGCGCCCAGAATTCCAAGAAGGCTAACCCCTTTGAAAAAAGAAAGAAAAATGCGCCCAGAATTCCGAGAAGGCTAACCCCTTTGAAAATTTCGAAAATTGCGCCCAGAATTCCCAGAAGGCTAACCCCTTTGAAAATTTAGAAAAATGCGCCCAGAATTCCCAGAATGCTAACCCTTTTGAAAATTTACAAAAATCCGCCCAGAATTCCGAGTAGGATAATACCTTTGAAAATTTCGAAAATTGCGCCCAGAATTCCGAGAAGGCTAACCCCTTTGAAAATTTCGAGAATTGCGCCCAGAGTTCCGAGAAGGCTAACCCTTTTGAATATTTCGAAAAATGCGCCCAGAATTCCGAGTAGGCTAACCCCTTTGAAAATTTCGAAAAATGCGCCCAGAATTCCGAGAAGGCTAATCCCTTTGAAAAAAAAGAAAACTTCGCCCAGAATTCCGAGAAGGCTAACCCCTTTGAAAATTTCGAAAAATGCGCCCAGAATTCCGAGAAGGCGCACACTTTGAAGATTTCGAAAAATGCGCCCAGAATTCCGAAAAGACTAACCCCTTTGAAATTTCGAAAAATGTGCCCAGAATTCCGAGAAGGCTAACCCTTTGAAAATTTCGAAAAATGCGCCCAGAATTCCGAGAAGGCTATCCCCTTTGAAAATTTCGAAAAATGCGCCCAGAATTCCGAGAAGGTTAACCCCTTTGAGAATCTCGAAAAATGCGCCCAGAATTCCGAGAAGGGTAACCCCTTTGAAAATTTCGAAAAATGCGCCCAGAATTTCGAGAAGGCTAACCCCTTTGAAAATTTCGAAAAATGCGCCCAGAATTCCGAGAAGGCTAACCCTTTTGAAATTTTCGAAAAATGCGCCCAGAATTCCGAGAAGGCTAACCCCTTTGAAAATTTCGAAAAATTCGCCCAGAATTCCGAGTAGGCTAACCCCTTTGAAAATTTCGAAAAATGCGCCCAGAATTCCGAGAAGGCTAACCCCTTTGAAAATTTCGAAAAATTCGCCCAGAATTCCAAGAAGGCTAACCCCTTTGAAAAAAGAAAGAAAAATGCGCCCAGAATTCCGAGAAGGCTAACCCCTTTGAAAATTTCGAAAATTGCGCCCAGAATTCCCAGAAGGCTAACCCCTTTGAAAATTTCAAAAAATTCGCCCAGAATTCCGAGAAGGCTAACCCCTTTGAAAATTTCAAAAAATGCGCCCAGAATTCCGAGAAGGCTAACCCCTTTGAAAATTTAGAAAAATGCGCCCAGAATTCCCAGAAGGCTAACCCTTTTGAAAATTTACAAAAATCCGCCCAGAATTCCGAGTAGGATAATACCTTTGAAAATTTCGAAAATTGCGCCCAGAATTCCGAGTAGGCTAACCCCTTTGAAAATTTCGAAAAATGCGCCCAGAATTCCGAGAAGGCTAATCCCTTTGAAAAAAAAGAAAACTTCGCCCAGAATTCCGAGAAGGCTAACCCCTTTGAAAATTTCGAAAAATGCGCCCAGAATTCCGAGAATTCTAACCCCTTTGAAAATTTCGAAAAATGCGCCCAGAATTCCGAGAAGGCTAACCCCTTTGAAAATCTAGAAAAATGCGCCCAGAATTCCGAGAAGGCTAACCCCTTAGAAAATTTCGAAAAATGCGCCCAGAATTCCGAGAAGGCTAACCCTTTTGAATATTTCGAAAAATGCGCCCAGAATTCCGAGAAGGCTAACCCCTTTGAAAATTTCGAAAAATGCGCCCAGAATTCCGAGAAGGTTAACCCCTTTGAGAATTTCGAAAAATGCGCCCAGAATTCCGAGAAGGGTAACCCCTTTGAAAATTTCGAAAAATGCGTCCAGAATTTCGAGAAGGCTAACCCCTTTGAAAATTTCGAAAAATGCGCCCAGAATTCCGAGAAGGCTAACCCTTTTGAAATTTTCGAAAAATGCGCCCAGAATTCCGAGAAGGCTAACCCCTTTGAAAATTTCGAAAAATTCGCCCAGAATTCCGAGAAGGCTAACCCCTTTGAAAATTTCGAGAAATGCGCCCAGAATTCCGAGAAGGCTAACCCTTTTGAAAATTTCGAAAAATGCGCCCAGAATTCCGAGTAGGCTAATAACTTTGAAAATTTCGAAAATTGCGCCCAGAATTCCGAGAAGGCTAACCCCTTTGAAAATCTCGAAAAATGCGCCCAGAATTCCAAGAAGGCTAACCCCTTTGAAAATTTCGAAAAATGCGCCCAGAATTCCGAGAAGGCTAACCCCTTTGAAAATTTCGAAAAATTCGCCCAGAATTCCGAGAAGGCTAACCCCTTTGAAAATTTCAAAAAACGCGCCCAGAATTCCGAGAAGGCTAACCCTTTTGAAATTTTCGAAAAATGCGCCCAGAATTCCGAGAAGGTAACCCCTTTGAAAATTTCGAAAAATTCGCCCAGAATTCCGAGAAGGCTAACCCCTTTGAAAATTTCGAGAAATGCGCCCAGAATTCCGAGAAGGCTAACCCTTTTGAAAATTTCGAAAATGCGCCCAGAATTCCGAGTAGGCTAATAACTTTGAAAATTTCGAAAATTGCGCCCAGAATTCCGAGAAGGCTAACCCCTTTGAAAATCTCGAAAATGCGCCCAGAATTCCAAGAAGGCTAACCCCTTTGAAAATTTCGAAAAATGCGCCCAGAATTCCGAGAAGGCTAACCCCTTTGAAAATTTCGAATAATGCGCCCAGAATTCCGAGAAGGCTAACCCCTTTGAAAATTTCGAAAAATGTGCCCAGAATTCCGAGAAGGCTAATCCCTTTGAAAAAAAAGAAAAATGCGCCCAGAATTCCGAGTAGGCTAACCCCCTTTGAAAATTTCGAAAAATGCGACCAGAATTCCGAGAAGACTAACCCCTTTGAAATTTCGAAAAATGCGCCCAGAATACTGAGAAGGCTAACCCCTTTGAAAATTTCGATAAATGCGTCCAGAATTCCGAGAAGGCTAACCCCTTTGAAAATTTCGAAAAATGCGCCCAGAATTCCGAGAAGGCTAACCCCTTTGAAAATTTCGAAAAATGCGCCCAGAATTACGAGAAGGCTAACCCTTTTGAAAATTTCGAAAAATGCGCCCAGAATTCCGAGGCTAATACCTTTGAAAATTTCGAAAAATGCGCCCAGAATTCCGAGAAGGCTAACACCTTTGAAAGTTTCGAAAAATGCGCCCAGAATTCCGAGAAGGCTAACTAACACCTCTGAAAATTTCGAAAAATGCGCCCAGTATTCCGAGAAGGCTAACCCCTTTGAAAATTTCGAAAAATGTGCCCAGAATTCCGAGAAGGCTAACCCCTTTGAAAATTTCGAAAAATGCGCCCAGAATTCCGAGAAGGCTAACCCCTTTGAAATTTTCGAAAAATGCGCCCAGAATTCGGAGAAGGCTAACCCCTTTGAAAATTTAGAAAAATGCGCCCAGAATTCCCAGAAGGCTAACCCTTTTGAAAATTTACAAAAATCCGCCCAGAATTCCGAGTAGGATAATACCTTTGAAAATTTCGAAAATTGCGCCCAGAATTCCGAGAAGGCTAACCCCTTTGAAAATTTCGAGAATTGCGCCCAGAGTTCCGAGAAGGCTAACCCTTTTGAATATTTCGAAAAATGCGCCCAGAATTCCGAGTAGGCTAACCCCTTTGAAAATTTCGAAAAATGCGCCCAGAATTCCGAGAAGGCTAATCCCTTTGAAAAAAAAGAAAACTTCGCCCAGAATTCCGAGAAGGCTAACCCCTTTGAAAATTTCGAAAAATGCGCCCAGAATTCCGAGAAGGCGCACACTTTGAAGATTTCGAAAAATGCGCCCAGAATTCCGAAAAGACTAACCCCTTTGAAATTTCGAAAAATGCGCCCAGAATTCCGAGAAGGCTAACCCCTTTGAAAATTTCGAAAAATGCGCCCAGAATTCCGAGAAGGCTAACCCCTTTGAAAATTTCGAAAAATGCGCCCAGTATTCCGAGAAGGCTAACCCCATTGAAAATTTCGAAAAATGCGCCCAGAATTCCGAGAAGGCTAACACCTTTGAAAGTTTCGAAAAATGCGCCCACAATTCCGAGAAGGCTAACCCCTTTGAAAATTTCGAGAAATGCGCCCAGAATTCCGAGTAGGCTAATAACTTTGAAAATTTCGAAAAATGCGCCCAGAATTCCGAGAAGGCTAACCCCTTTGAAAATTTCGAAAAATGCGCCCAGAATTCCGAGAATTCTAACCCCTTTGAAAATTTAGAAAAATGCGCCCAGAATTCCGAGAAGGCTAACCCCTTTGAAAATCTAGAAAAATGCGCCCAGAATTCCGAGAAGGCTAACCCTTTTGAATATTTCGAAAAATGCGCCCAGAATTCCGAGAAGGCTAACCCCTTTGAAAAAAAAAGAAAAATGCGCCCAGAATTCCGAGAAGGCTAACCCCCTTTGAAAATTTCGAAAAATGCGACCAGAATTCCGAGAAGACTAACCCCTTTGAAATTTCGAAAAATGCGCCCAGAATACCGAGAAGGCTAACCCCTTTGAAAATTTCGAAAAATGCGCCCAGTATTGCGAGAAGGCTAACCCCTTTGAAAATTTCGAAAAATGCGCCCAGTATTCCGAGAAGGCTAACCCCTTTGAAAATTTCGAAAAATGCGCCCAGAATTCCGAGAAGGCTAACCCCTTTGAAAATTTCGAAAAATGCGCTCAGAATTCCGAAAAGGTTAACCCGTTTTAAAATTTCGAAAAATGCGCCCAGAATTCCGAGAAGGCTAACACCTTTGAAAGTTTCGAAAAATGCGCCCAGAATTCCGAGAAGGCTAACTAACCCCTTTGAAAATTTCGAAAAATGCGCCCAGTATTCCGAGAAGGCTAACCCCTTTGAAAATTTCGAAAAATGTGCCCAGAATTCCGAGAAGGCTAACCCCTTTGAAAATTTCGAAAAATGCGCCCAGAATTCCGAGAAGGCTAACCCCTTTGAAATTTTCGAAAAATGCGCCCAGAATTCCGAGAAGGCTAACCCCTCTGAAAATTTCGAAAAATTGGCCCAAAACTCCGAGATGGCTAACCCCTTTGAAAATTTCGAAAAATTCACCCAGAATTCCGAGAAGGCTAACCCCTTTGAAAATTTCGAAAAATGTGCCCAGAATTCCGAGAAGGCTAACCCTTTGAAAATTTCGAAAAATGCGCCCAGAATTCCGAGAAGGCTATCCCCTTTGAAAATTTCGAAAAATGCGCCCAGAATTCCGAGAAGGTTAACCCCTTTGAGAATTTCGAAAAATGCGCCCAGAATTCCGAGAAGGGTAACCCCTTTGAAAATTTCGAAAAATGCGCCCAGAATTTCGAGAAGGCTAACCCCTTTGAAAATTTCGAAAAATGCGCCCAGAATTCCGAGAAGGCTAACCCTTTTGAAATTTTCGAAAAATGCGCCCAGAATTCCGAGAAGGCTAACCCCTTTGAAAATTTCGAAAAATTCGCCCAGAATTCCGAGTAGGCTAACCCCTTTGAAAATTTCGAAAAATGCGCCCAGAATTCCGAGAAGGCTAACCCCTTTGAAAATTTCGAAAAATTCGCCCAGAATTCCAAGAAGGCTAACCCCTTTGAAAAAAGAAAGAAAAATGCGCCCAGAATTCCGAGAAGGCTAACCCCTTTGAAAATTTCGAAAATTGCGCCCAGAAGTCCCAGAAGGCTAACCCCTTTGAAAATTTCAAAAAATTCGCCCAGAATTCCGAGAAGGCTAACCCCTTTGAAAATTTCAAAAAATGCGCCCAGAATTCCGAGAAGGCTAACCCCTTTGAAAATTTAGAAAAATGCGCCCAGAATTCCCAGAAGGCTAACCCTTTTGAAAATTTACAAAAATCCGCCCAGAATTCCGAGTAGGATAATACCTTTGAAAATTTCGAAAATTGCGCCCAGAATTCCGAGTAGGCTAACCCCTTTGAAAATTTCGAAAAATGCGCCCAGAATTCCGAGAAGGCTAATCCCTTTGAAAAAAAAGAAAACTTCGCCCAGAATTCCGAGAAGGCTAACCCCTTTGAAAATTTCGAAAAATGCGCCCAGAATTCCGAGAATTCTAACCCCTTTGAAAATTTCGAAAAATGCGCCCAGAATTCCGAGAAGGCTAACCCCTTTGAAAATCTAGAAAAATGCGCCCAGAATTCCGAGAAGGCTAACCCCTTAGAAAATTTCGAAAAATGCGCCCAGAATTCCGAGAAGGCTAACCCTTTTGAATATTTCGAAAAATGCGCCCAGAATTCCGAGAAGGCTAACCCCTTTGAAAATTTCGAAAAATGTGCCCAGAATTCCGAGAAGGCTAATCCCTTTGAAAAAAAAGAAAAATGCGCCCAGAATTCCGAGTAGGCTAACCCCCTTTGAAAATTTCGAAAAATGCGACCAGAATTCCGAGAAGACTAACCCCTTTGAAATTTCGAAAAATGCGCCCAGAATACTGAGAAGGCTAACCCCTTTGAAAATTTCGAAAAATGCGCCCAGTATTGCGAGAAGGCTAACCCCTTTGAAAATTTCGAAAAATGCGCCCAGTATTCCGAGAAGGCTAACCCCTTTGAAAATTTCGAAAAATGCGCCCAGAATTCCGAGAAGGCTAACCCCTTTGAAAATTTCGAAAAATGCGCACAGAATTCCGAAAAGGTTAACCCGTTTTAAAATTTCGAAAAATGCGCCCAGAATTCCGAGAAGGCTAACACCTTTGAAAGTTTCGAAAAATGCGCCCAGAATTCCGAGAAGGCTAACTAACACCTCTGAAAATTTCGAAAAATGCGCCTAGTATTCCGAGAAGGCTAACCCCTTTGAAAATTTCGAAAAATGTGCCCAGAATTCCGAGAAGGCTAACCCCTTTGAAAATTTCGAAAAATGCGCCCAGAATTCCGAGAAGGCTAACCCCTTTGAAATTTTCGAAAAATGCGCCCAGAATTCCGAGAAGGCTAACCCCTCTGAAAATTTCGAAAAATTGGCCCAAAACTCCGAGATGGCTAATCCCTTTGAAAATTTCGAAAAATTCACCCAGAATTCCGAGAAGGCTAACCCCTTTGAAAATTTCGAAAAATGTGCCCAGAATTCCGAGAAGGCTAACCCTTTGAAAATTTCGAAAAATGCGCCCAGAATTCCGAGAAGGCTATCCCCTTTGAAAATTTCGAAAAATGCGCCCAGAATTCCGAGAAGGTTAACCCCTTTGAGAATTTCGAAAAATGCGCCCAGAATTCCGAGAAGGGTAACACCTTTGAAAATTTCGAAAAATGCGTCCAGAATTTCGAGAAGGCTAACCCCTTTGAAAATTTCGAAAAATGCGCCCAGAATTCCGAGAAGGCTAACCCTTTTGAAATTTTCGAAAAATGCGCCCAGAATTCCGAGAAGGCTAACCCCTTTGAAAATTTCGAAAAATTCGCCCAGAATTCCGAGAAGGCTAACCCCTTTGAAAATTTCGAGAAATGCGCCCAGAATTCCGAGAAGGCTAACCCTTTTGAAAATTTCGAAAAATGCGCCCAGAATTCCGAGAAGGTAACCCCTTTGAAAATTTCGAAAAATTCGCCCAGAATTCCGAGAAGGCTAACCCCTTTGAAAATTTCGAGAAATGCGCCCAGAATTCCGAGAAGGCTAACCCCTTTGAAAATTTCGAGAAATGCGCCCAGAATTCCGAGAAGGCTAACCCTTTTGAAATTTCGAAAATGCGCCCAGAATTCCGAGTAGGCTAATAACTTTGAAAATTTCGAAAATTGCGCCCAGAATTCCGAGAAGGCTAACCCCTTTAAAATCTCGAAAATGCGCCCAGAATTCCAAGAAGGCTAACCCCTTTGAAAATTTCGAAAAATGCGCCCAGAATTCCGAGAAGGCTAACCCCTTTGAAAATTTCGAATAATGCGCCCAGAATTCCGAGAAGGCTAACCCCTTTGAAAATTTCGAAAAATTCGCCCAGAATTCCGAGAAGGCTAACCCCTTTGAAAATTTCGAAAAATGCGCCCAGAATTCCGAGAATTCTAACCCCTTTGAAAATTTCGAAAAATGTGCCCAGAATTCCGAGAAGGCTAACCCCTTTGAAAATCTAGAAAAATGCGCCCAGAATTCCGAGAAGGCTAACCCCTTAGAAAATTTCGAAAAATGCGCCCAGAATTCCGAGAAGGCTAACCCCTTTGAAAATTTCGAAAATTGTGCCCAGAGTTCCCAGAAGGCTAACCCTTTTGAATATTTCGAAAAATGCGCCCAGAATTCCGAGAAGGCTAACCCCTTTGAAAATTTCGAAAAATGTCCCCAGAATTCCGAGGAGGCTAACCCCTTTGAAAGTTTCGAAAAATGCGTCCAGAATTCCGAGAAGGCTAACCCCTTTGAACATTTCGAAAAATGCGCCCAGAATTCCGAGAAGGCTAACCCCTTTGAAAATTTCGAAAAATGCGCCCAAAATTCCGAGAATTCTAACCCCTTTGAAAATTTCGAAAAATGCGCCCAGAATTCCGAGAAGGCTAACCCATTTGAAAATCTAGAAAAATGCGCCCAGAATTCCGAGAAGGCTAACCCCTTAGAAAATTTCGAAAAATGCGTCCAGAATTCTGAGTATGCTAATACCTTTGAAAATTTCGAAAATTGCGCCCAGAATTCCGAGAAGGCTAACCGCTTTGAAAATTTCGAAAATTGCGCCCACAATTCCGAGAAGGCTAACCCCTTTGTAAATTTCGAAAAATGCACCCACAATTCCGAGAAGGCTAACCCCTTTGAAAATTTCGAAAAATGCCCCCAGAATTCCGAGGAGGCTAACCCCTTTGAAAGTTTCGAAAAATGCGTCCAGAATTCCGAGAAGGCTAACCCCTTTGAACATTTCGAAAAATGCGCCCAGTATTCCGAGAAGGCTAACCCCTTTGAAAATTTCGAAAAATGCGCCCAGTATTCCGAGAAGGCTAACCCCTTTGAAAATTTCGAAAATTGCGCCCAGAATTCCGAGAAGGCTAACGCCTTTGAAAATTTCGAAAAATTCGCCCAGAATTCCGAGAAGGCTAACCCCTTTGAAAATTTCGAAAAATTCGCCCAGAATTCCGAGAAGGCTAACCCCTTTGAAAAAAGAAAGAAAAATGAGCCCAGAATTCCGAGAAGGCTAACCCCTTTGAAAATTTCGAAAATTGCGCCCAGAATTCCCAGAAGGCTAACCCCTTTGAAAATTTCAAAAAATGCGCCCAGAATTCCGAGAAGGCTAACCCCTTTGAAAACTTAGAAAAATGCGCCCAGAATTCCCAGAAGGCTAACCCTTTTGAAAATTTCGAAAAATGCGCCCAGAATTCCGAGTAGGATAATACCTTTGAAAATTTCGAAAATTGCGCCCAGAATTCCGAGAAGGCTAACCCCTTTGAAAATTTCGAAAATTGCGCCCAGAGTTCCGAGAAGGCTAACCCTTTTGAATAATTCGAAAAATGCGCCCAGAATTCCGAGTAGGCTAACCCCTTTGAAAATTTCGAAAAATGCGCCCAGAATTCCGAGAAGGCGCACACTTTGAAGATTTCGAAAAATGCGCCCAGTATTCCGAAAAGACTAACCCCTTTGAAATTTCGAAAAATGCGCGCAGAATTCCGAGAAGGCTAACCCCTTTGAAAATTTCGAAAAATGCGCCCAGTATTCCGAGAAGGCTAACCCCATTGAAAATTTCGAAAAATGCGCACAGAATTCCGAGAAGGCTAACCCCTTTGAAAATTTCGAAAAATGCGCCCAGAATTCCGAAAAGACTAACCCCTTTGAAAGTTTCGAAAAATGCGCCCAGAAATCCGAGAAGGCTAACCCCTTTGAAAATTTCGAGAAATGCGCCCAGAATTCCGAGAAGGCTAACACTTTTGAAAATTTCGAAAAATGCGCCCAGAATTCCGAGTAGGCTAATAACCTTGAAAATTTCGAAAAATGCGCCCAGAATTCCGAGAAGGCTAACCCCTTTGAAAATTTCGAAAAATGCGCCCAGAATTCCGAGAATTCTAACCCCTTTGAAAATTTCGAAAAATGCGCCCAGAATTCCGAGAAGGCTAACCCCTTTGAAAACCTAGAAAAATGCGCCCAGAATTCCGAGAAGGCTAACCCCTTAGAAAATTTCGAAAAATGCGCCCAGAATTCCGAGAAGGCTAACCCCTGTGAAAATTTCGAAAATTGCGCCCAGAGTTCCGAGAAGGCTAACCCTTTTGAATATTTCGAAAAATGCGCCCAGAATTCCGAGAAGGCTAACCCCTTTGAAAATTTCGAAAAATGCCCCCAGAATTCCGAGGAGGCTAACCCCTTTGAAAGTTTCGAAAAATGAGTCCAGAATTCCGAGAAGGCTAACCCCTTTGAACATTTCGAAAAATGCGCCCAGTATTCCGAGAAGGCTAACCCCTTTGAAAATTTCGAAAAATGCGCCCAGTATTCCGAGAAGGCTAACCCCTTTCAAAATTTCGAAAATTGCGCCAGGAATTCCGAGAAGGCTAACCCCTTTGAAAAATTCGAAAAATTCGCCCAGAATTCCGAGAAGGCTAACCCCTTTGAAAATTTCGAATAATTCGCCCAGAATTCCAAGAAATTCCTTTGAAAAAAGAAAAAAAATGCGCCCAGAATTCCCAGAAGGCTAACCCCTTTGAAAATTTCGAAAAATGCGCCCAGAATTCCGAGAAGGCTAACCCCTTTGAAAATTTCGAAAAATGCGCCCAGTATTCCGAGAAGGCTAACCCCATTGAAAATTTCGAAAAATGCGCCCAGAATTCCGAGAAGGCTAACACCTTTGAAAGTTTCGAAAAATGCGCCCACAATTCCGAGAAGGCTAACCCCTTTGAAAATTTCGAGAAATGCGCCCAGAATTCCGAGTAGGCTAATAACTTTGAAAATTTCGAAAAATGCGCCCAGAATTCCGAGAAGGCTAACCCCTTTGAAAATTTCGAAAAATGCGCCCAGAATTCCGAGAATTCTAACCCCTTTGAAAATTTCGAAAAATGCGCCCAGAATTCCGAGAAGGCTAACCCCTTTGAAAATCTAGAAAAATGCGCCCAGAATTCCGAGAAGGCTAACCCTTTTGAATATTTCGAAAAATGCGCCCAGAATTCCGAGAAGGCTAACCCCTTTGAAAAAAAAAGAAAAATGCGCCCAGAATTCCGAGAAGGCTAACCCCCTTTGAAAATTTCGAAAAATGCGACCAGAATTCCGAGAAGACTAACCCCTTTGAAATTTCGAAAAATGCGCCCAGAATACCGAGAAGGCTAACCCCTTTGAAAATTTCGAAAAATGCGCCCAGTATTGCGAGAAGGCTAACCCCTTTGAAAATTTCGAAAAATGCGCCCAGTATTCCGAGAAGGCTAACCCCTTTGAAAATTTCGAAAAATGCGCCCAGAATTCCGAGAAGGCTAACCCCTTTGAAAATTTCGAAAAATGCGCTCAGAATTCCGAAAAGGTTAACCCGTTTTAAAATTTCGAAAAATGCGCCCAGAATTCCGAGAAGGCTAACACCTTTGAAAGTTTCGAAAAATGCGCCCAGAATTCCGAGAAGGCTAACTAACCCCTTTGAAAATTTCGAAAAATGCGCCCAGTATTCCGAGAAGGCTAACCCCTTTGAAAATTTCGAAAAATGTGCCCAGAATTCCGAGAAGGCTAACCCCTTTGAAAATTTCGAAAAATGCGCCCAGAATTCCGAGAAGGCTAACCCCTTTGAAATTTTCGAAAAATGCGCCCAGAATTCCGAGAAGGCTAACCCCTCTGAAAATTTCGAAAAATTGGCCCAAAACTCCGAGATGGCTAACCCCTTTGAAAATTTCGAAAAATTCACCCAGAATTCCGAGAAGGCTAACCCCTTTGAAAATTTCGAAAAATGTGCCCAGAATTCCGAGAAGGCTAACCCTTTGAAAATTTCGAAAAATGCGCCCAGAATTCCGAGAAGGCTATCCCCTTTGAAAATTTCGAAAAATGCGCCCAGAATTCCGAGAAGGTTAACCCCTTTGAGAATTTCGAAAAATGCGCCCAGAATTCCGAGAAGGGTAACCCCTTTGAAAATTTCGAAAAATGCGCCCAGAATTTCGAGAAGGCTAACCCCTTTGAAAATTTCGAAAAATGCGCCCAGAATTCCGAGAAGGCTAACCCTTTTGAAATTTTCGAAAAATGCGCCCAGAATTCCGAGAAGGCTAACCCCTTTGAAAATTTCGAAAAATTCGCCCAGAATTCCGAGTAGGCTAACCCCTTTGAAAATTTCGAAAAATGCGCCCAGAATTCCGAGAAGGCTAACCCCTTTGAAAATTTCGAAAAATTCGCCCAGAATTCCAAGAAGGCTAACCCCTTTGAAAAAAGAAAGAAAAATGCGCCCAGAATTCCGAGAAGGCTAACCCCTTTGAAAATTTCGAAAATTGCGCCCAGAATTCCCAGAAGGCTAACCCCTTTGAAAATTTCAAAAAATTCGCCCAGAATTCCGAGAAGGCTAACCCCTTTGAAAATTTCAAAAAATGCGCCCAGAATTCCGAGAAGGCTAACCCCTTTGAAAATTTAGAAAAATGCGCCCAGAATTCCCAGAAGGCTAACCCTTTTGAAAATTTACAAAAATCCGCCCAGAATTCCGAGTAGGATAATACCTTTGAAAATTTCGAAAATTGCGCCCAGAATTCCGAGTAGGCTAACCCCTTTGAAAATTTCGAAAAATGCGCCCAGAATTCCGAGAAGGCTAATCCCTTTGAAAAAAAAGAAAACTTCGCCCAGAATTCCGAGAAGGCTAACCCCTTTGAAAATTTCGAAAAATGCGCCCAGAATTCCGAGAATTCTAACCCCTTTGAAAATTTCGAAAAATGCGCCCAGAATTCCGAGAAGGCTAACCCCTTTGAAAATCTAGAAAAATGCGCCCAGAATTCCGAGAAGGCTAACCCCTTAGAAAATTTCGAAAAATGCGCCCAGAATTCCGAGAAGGCTAACCCTTTTGAATATTTCGAAAAATGCGCCCAGAATTCCGAGAAGGCTAACCCCTTTGAAAATTTCGAAAAATGTGCCCAGAATTCCGAGAAGGCTAATCCCTTTGAAAAAAAAGAAAAATGCGCCCAGAATTCCGAGTAGGCTAACCCCCTTTGAAAATTTCGAAAAATGCGACCAGAATTCCGAGAAGACTAACCCCTTTGAAATTTCGAAAAATGCGCCCAGAATACTGAGAAGGCTAACCCCTTTGAAAATTTCGAAAAATGCGCCCAGTATTGCGAGAAGGCTAACCCCTTTGAAAATTTCGAAAAATGCGCCCAGTATTCCGAGAAGGCTAACCCCTTTGAAAATTTCGAAAAATGCGCCCAGAATTCCGAGAAGGCTAACCCCTTTGAAAATTTCGAAAAATGCGCACAGAATTCCGAAAACGTTAACCCGTTTTAAAATTTCGAAAAATGCGCCCAGAATTCCGAGAAGGCTAACACCTTTGAAAGTTTCGAAAAATGCGCCCAGAATTCCGAGAAGGCTAACTAACACCTCTGAAAATTTAGAAAAATGCGCCTAGTATTCCGAGAAGGCTAACCCCTTTGAAAATTTCGAAAAATGTGCCCAGAATTCCGAGAAGGCTAACCCCTTTGAAAATTTCGAAAAATGCGCCCAGAATTCCGAGAAGGCTAACCCCTTTGAAATTTTCGAAAAATGCGCCCAGAATTCCGAGAAGGCTAACCCCTCTGAAAATTTCGAAAAATTGGCCCAAAACTCCGAGATGGCTAATCCCTTTGAAAATTTCGAAAAATTCACCCAGAATTCCGAGAAGGCTAACCCCTTTGAAAATTTCGAAAAATGTGCCCAGAATTCCGAGAAGGCTAACCCTTTGAAAATTTCGAAAAATGCGCCCAGAATTCCGAGAAGGCTATCCCCTTTGAAAATTTCGAAAAATGCGCCCAGAATTCCGAGAAGGTTAACCCCTTTGAGAATTTCGAAAAATGCGCCCAGAATTCCGAGAAGGGTAACACCTTTGAAAATTTCGAAAAATGCGTCCAGAATTTCGAGAAGGCTAACCCCTTTGAAAATTTCGAAAAATGCGCCCAGAATTCCGAGAAGGCTAACCCTTTTGAAATTTTCGAAAAATGCGCCCAGAATTCCGAGAAGGCTAACCCCTTTGAAAATTTCGAAAAATTCGCCCAGAATTCCGAGAAGGCTAACCCCTTTGAAAATTTCGAGAAATGCGCCCAGAATTCCGAGAAGGCTAACCCTTTTGAAAATTTCGAAAAATGCGCCCAGAATTCCGAGAAGGTAACCCCTTTGAAAATTTCGAAAAATTCGCCCAGAATTCCGAGAAGGCTAACCCCTTTGAAAATTTCGAGAAATGCGCCCAGAATTCCGAGAAGGCTAACCCTTTTGAAATTTCGAAAATGCGCCCAGAATTCCGAGTAGGCTAATAACTTTGAAAATTTCGAAAATTGCGCCCAGAATTCCGAGAAGGCTAACCCCTTTGAAAATCTCGAAAATGCGCCCAGAATTCCAAGAAGGCTAA
This sequence comes from Ectobius pallidus, assembly GCA_964059195.1. NCBI lineage: Eukaryota > Metazoa > Arthropoda > Insecta > Blattodea > Ectobiidae > Ectobius > Ectobius pallidus. The sequence continues at coordinate 119,932,529 of CAXKWD010000008.1, read as the reverse complement.
CCCCTTTGAAAATTTCGAAAAATGCGCCCAGAATTCCGAGAAGGCTAACCCCTTTGAAAATTTCGAATAATGCGCCCAGAATTCCGAGAAGGCTAACCCCTTTGAAAATTTCGAAAAATTCGCCCAGAATTCCGAGAAGGCTAACCCCTTTGAAAATTTCGAAAAATGCGCCCAGAATTCCGAGAATTCTAACCCCTTTGAAAATTTCGAAAAATGTGCCCAGAATTCCGAGAAGGCTAACCCCTTTGAAAATCTAGAAAAATGCGCCCAGAATTCCGAGAAGGCTAACCCCTTAGAAAATTTCGAAAAATGCGCCCAGAATTCCGAGAAGGCTAACCCCTTTGAAAATTTCGAAAATTGCGCCCAGAGTTCCCAGAAGGCTAACCCTTTTGAATATTTCGAAAAATGCGCCCAGAATTCCGAGAAGGCTAACCCCTTTGAAAATTTCGAAAAATGTCCCCAGAATTCCGAGGAGGCTAACCCCTTTGAAAGTTTCGAAAAATGCGTCCAGAATTCCGAGAAGGCTAACCCCTTTGAACATTTCGAAAAATGCGCCCAGAATTCCGAGAAGGCTAACCCCTTTGAAAATTTCGAAAAATGCGCCCAAAATTCCGAGAATTCTAACCCCTTTGAAAATTTCGAAAAATGCGCCCAGAATTCCGAGAAGGCTAACCCATTTGAAAATCTAGAAAAATGCGCCCAGAATTCCGAGAAGGCTAACCCCTTAGAAAATTTCGAAAAATGCGTCCAGAATTCTGAGTATGCTAATACCTTTGAAAATTTCGAAAATTGCGCCCAGAATTCCGAGAAGGCTAACCGCTTTGAAAATTTCGAAAATTGCGCCCACAATTCCGAGAAGGCTAACCCCTTTGTAAATTTCGAAAAATGCACCCACAATTCCGAGAAGGCTAACCCCTTTGAAAATTTCGAAAAATGCCCCCAGAATTCCGAGGAGGCTAACCCCTTTGAAAGTTTCGAAAAATGCGTCCAGAATTCCGAGAAGGCTAACCCCTTTGAACATTTCGAAAAATGCGCCCAGTATTCCGAGAAGGCTAACCCCTTTGAAAATTTCGAAAAATGCGCCCAGTATTCCGAGAAGGCTAACCCCTTTGAAAATTTCGAAAATTGCGCCCAGAATTCCGAGAAGGCTAACGCCTTTGAAAATTTCGAAAAATTCGCCCAGAATTCCGAGAAGGCTAACCCCTTTGAAAATTTCGAAAAATTCGCCCAGAATTCCGAGAAGGCTAACCCCTTTGAAAAAAGAAAGAAAAATGAGCCCAGAATTCCGAGAAGGCTAACCCCTTTGAAAATTTCGAAAATTGCGCCCAGAATTCCCAGAAGGCTAACCCCTTTGAAAATTTCAAAAAATGCGCCCAGAATTCCGAGAAGGCTAACCCCTTTGAAAACTTAGAAAAATGCGCCCAGAATTCCCAGAAGGCTAACCCTTTTGAAAATTTCGAAAAATGCGCCCAGAATTCCGAGTAGGATAATACCTTTGAAAATTTCGAAAATTGCGCCCAGAATTCCGAGAAGGCTAACCCCTTTGAAAATTTCGAAAATTGCGCCCAGAGTTCCGAGAAGGCTAACCCTTTTGAATAATTCGAAAAATGCGCCCAGAATTCCGAGTAGGCTAACCCCTTTGAAAATTTCGAAAAATGCGCCCAGAATTCCGAGAAGGCGCACACTTTGAAGATTTCGAAAAATGCGCCCAGTATTCCGAAAAGACTAACCCCTTTGAAATTTCGAAAAATGCGCGCAGAATTCCGAGAAGGCTAACCCCTTTGAAAATTTCGAAAAATGCGCCCAGTATTCCGAGAAGGCTAACCCCATTGAAAATTTCGAAAAATGCGCACAGAATTCCGAGAAGGCTAACCCCTTTGAAAATTTCGAAAAATGCGCCCAGAATTCCGAAAAGACTAACCCCTTTGAAAGTTTCGAAAAATGCGCCCAGAAATCCGAGAAGGCTAACCCCTTTGAAAATTTCGAGAAATGCGCCCAGAATTCCGAGAAGGCTAACACTTTTGAAAATTTCGAAAAATGCGCCCAGAATTCCGAGTAGGCTAATAACCTTGAAAATTTCGAAAAATGCGCCCAGAATTCCGAGAAGGCTAACCCCTTTGAAAATTTCGAAAAATGCGCCCAGAATTCCGAGAATTCTAACCCCTTTGAAAATTTCGAAAAATGCGCCCAGAATTCCGAGAAGGCTAACCCCTTTGAAAACCTAGAAAAATGCGCCCAGAATTCCGAGAAGGCTAACCCCTTAGAAAATTTCGAAAAATGCGCCCAGAATTCCGAGAAGGCTAACCCCTGTGAAAATTTCGAAAATTGCGCCCAGAGTTCCGAGAAGGCTAACCCTTTTGAATATTTCGAAAAATGCGCCCAGAATTCCGAGAAGGCTAACCCCTTTGAAAATTTCGAAAAATGCCCCCAGAATTCCGAGGAGGCTAACCCCTTTGAAAGTTTCGAAAAATGAGTCCAGAATTCCGAGAAGGCTAACCCCTTTGAACATTTCGAAAAATGCGCCCAGTATTCCGAGAAGGCTAACCCCTTTGAAAATTTCGAAAAATGCGCCCAGTATTCCGAGAAGGCTAACCCCTTTCAAAATTTCGAAAATTGCGCCCAGAATTCCGAGAAGGCTAACCCCTTTGAAAAATTCGAAAAATTCGCCCAGAATTCCGAGAAGGCTAACCCCTTTGAAAATTTCGAATAATTCGCCCAGAATTCCAAGAAATTCCTTTGAAAAAAGAAAAAAAATGCGCCCAGAATTCCCAGAAGGCTAACCCCTTTGAAAATTTCGAAAATTGCGCCCAGAATTCCCAGAAGGCTAACCCCTTTGAAAATTTCAAAAAATTCGCCCAGAATTCCGAGAAGGCTAACCCCTTTGAAAATTTCAAAAAATGCGCCCAGAATTCCGAGAAGGCTAACCCCTTTGAAAATTTAGAAAAATGCGCCCAGAATTCCCAGAAGGCTAACCCTTTTGAAAATTTACAAAAATCCGCCCAGAATTCCGAGTAGGATAATACCTTTGAAAATTTCGAAAATTGCGCCCAGAATTCCGAGAAGGCTAACCCCTTTGAAAATTTCGAAAATTGCGCCCAGAGTTCCGAGAAGGCTAACCCTTTTGAATATTTCGAAAAATGCGCCCGGAATTCCGAGTAGGCTAACCCCTTTGAAAATTTCGAAAAATGCGCTCAGAATTCCGAGAAGACTAACCCGTTTTAAAATTTCGAAAAATGCGCCCAGAATTCCGAGAAGGCTAATCCCTTTGAAAAAAAAGAAAACTTCGCCCAGAATTCCGAGAAGGCTAACCCCATTGAAAATTTCGAAAAATGCGCCCAGTATTCCGAGAAGGCTAACCCCATTGAAAATTTCGAAAAATGCACCCACAATTCCGAGAAGGCTAACCCCTTTGAACATTTCGAAAAATGCGCCCAGTATTCCGAGAAGGCTAACCCCTTTGAAAATTTCGAAAAATGCGCCCAGTATTCCGAGAAGGCTAACCCCTTTGAAAATTTCGAAAATTGCGCCCAGAATTCCGAGAAGGCTAACGCCTTTGAAAATTTCGAAAAATTCGCCCAGAATTCCGAGAAGGCTAACCCCTTTGAAAATTTAGAAAAATTCGCCCAGAATTCCGAGAAGGCTAACCCCTTTGAAAAAAGAAAGAAAAATGCGCCCAGAATTCCGAGAAGGCTAACCCCTTTGAAAATTTCGAAAATTGCGCCCAGAATTCCCAGAAGGCTAACCCCTTTGAAAATTTCAAAAAAATTCGCCCAGAATTCCGAGAAGGCTAACCCCTTTGAAAATTTCGAGAAATGCGCCCAGAATTCCGAGAAGGCTAACACTTTTGAAAATTTCGAAAAATGCGCCCAGAATTCCGAGTAAGCTAATAACTTTGAAAATTTCGAAAAATGCGCCCAGAATTCCGAGAAGGCTAACCCCTTTGAAAATTTCGAAAAATGCGCCCAGAATTCCGAGAAGGCTAACCCTTTTGAATATTTCGAAAAATGCGCCCAGAATTCCGAGTAGGCTAACCCCTTTGAAAATTTCGAAAATTGCCCCCAGAATTCCGAGAAGGCTAACCCCTTTGAAAATTTCGAAAATTGCGCCCAGAGTTCCGAGAAGGCTAACCCTTTTGAAAATTTCGAAAAATGCGCCCAGAATTCCGAGAAGGCGCACACTTTGAAGATTTCGAAAAATGCGCCCAGAATTCCGAAAAGACTAACCCCTTTGAAATTTCGAAAAATGCGCGCAGAATTCCGAGAAGGCTAACCCCTTTGAAAATTTCGAAAAATGCGCCCAGTATTCCGAGAAGGCTAACCCCATTGAAAATTTCGAAAAATGCGCCCAGAATTCCGAGAAGGCTAACCCCTTTGAAAATTTCGAAAAATGCGCTCAGAATTCCGAGAAGACTAACCCGTTTTAAAATTTCGAAAAATGCGCCCAGAATTCCGAGAAGGCTAACACCTTTGAAAGTTTCGAAAAATGCGCCCAGAATTCCGAGAAGGCTAACCCCTTTGAAAATTTCGAGAAATGCGCCCAGAATTCCGAGAAGGCTAACTCTTTTGAAAATTTCGAAAAATGCGCCCAGAATTCCGAGTAGGCTAATAACTTTGAAAATTTCGAAAAATGTGCCCAGAATTCCGAGAAGGCTAACCCCTTTGAAAATTTAAAAAAATGCGCCCAGAATTCCGAGAATTCTAACCCCTTTGAAAATTTCGAAAAATGCGCCCAGAATTCCGAGAAGGCTAACCCCTTTGAAAATCTAGAAAAATGCGCCCAGAATTCAGAGAAGGCTAACCCCTTAGAAAATTTCGAAAAAAGCGCCCAGAATTCCGAGAAGGCTAACCCTTTTGAATATTTCGAAAAATGCGCACAGAATTCCGAGAAGGCTAACCCCTTTGAAAATTTCGAAAAATGTGCCCAGAATTCCGAGAAGGCTAATCCCTTTGAAAAAAAAAGAAAAATGCGCCCAGAATTCCGAGAAGGCTAACCCCCTTTGAAAATTTCGAAAAATGCGACCAGAATTCCGAGAAGACTAACCCCTTTGAAATTTCGAAAAATGCGCCCAGAATACCGAGAAAGCTAACCCCTTTGAAAATTTCGAAAAATGCGCCCAGTATTGCGAGAAGGCTAACCCCTTTGAAAATTTCGAAAAATGCGCCCAGTATTCCGAGAAGGCTAACCCATTTGAAAATTTCGAAAAATGCGCCCAGAATTCCGAGAAGGCTAACCCCTTTGAAAGTTTCGAAAAATGCGCTCAGAATTCCGAAAAGGTTAACCCGTTTTAAAATTTCGAAAAATGCGCCCAGAATTCCGAGAAGGCTAACACCTTTGAAAGTTTCGAAAAATGCGCACAGAATTCCGAGAAGGCTAACCCCTTTGAAAATTTCGAAAAATGCGCCCAGTATTCCGAGAAGGCTAACCCTTTTGAAAATTTCGAAAAATGTGCCCAGAATTCCGAGAAGGCTAACCCCTTTGATAATTTCGAAAAATGCGCCCAGAATTCCGAGAAGGCTAACCCCTTTGAAATTTTCGAAAAATGCGCCCAGAATTCCGAGAAGGCTAACCCCTCTGAAAATTTCGAAAAATTGGCCCAAAACTCCGAGATGGCTAACCCCTTTGAAAATTTCGAAAAATTCACCCAGAATTCCGAGAAGGCTAACCCCTTTGAAAATTTCGAAAAATGTGCCAAAATTCCGAGAAGGCTAACCCTTTGAAAATTTCGAAAAATGCGCCCAGAATTCCGAGAAGGCTATCCCCTTTGAAAATTTCGAAAAATGCGCCCAGAATTCCGAGAAGGTTAATCCCTTTGAGAATTTCGAAAAATGCGCCCAGAATTCCGAGAAGGGTAACCCCTTTGAAAATTTCGAAAAATGCGCCCAGAATTTCGAGAAGGCTAACCCCTTTGAAAATTTCGAAAAATGCGCCCAGTATTCCGATAAGGCTAACCCTTTTGAAAATTTCGAAAAATGTGTCCAGAATTCCGAGAAGGCTAACCCCTTTGAAAATTTCGAAAAATGCGCCCAGAATTCCGAGAAGGCTAACCCCTTTGAAAATTTCGAAAAATTCGCCCAGAATTCCAAGAAGGCTAACCCCTTTGAAAAAAGAAAGAAAAATGCGCCCAGAATTCCGAGAAGGCTAACCCCTTTGAAAATTTCGAAAATTGCGCCCAGAATTCCCAGAAGGCTAACCCCTTTGAAAATTTCAAAAAATTCGCCCAGAATTCCGAGAAGGCTAACCCCTTTGAAAATTTCAAAAAATGCGCCCAGAATTCCGAGAAGGCTAACCCCTTTGAAAATTTCAAAAAATGCGCCCAGAATTCCGAGAAGGCTAACCCCTTTGAAAATTTAGAAAAATGCGCCCAGAATTCCCAGAAGGCTAACCCTTTTGAAAATTTCGAAAAATGCGCCCAGAATTCCGAGTAGGATAATACCTTTGAAAATTTCGAAAATTGCGCCCAGAATTCCGAGAAGGCTAACCCCTTTGAAAATTTCGAAAATTGCGCCCAGAGTTCCGAGAAGGCTAACCCTTTTGAATAATTCGAAAAATGCGCCCAGAATTCCGAGTAGGCTAACCCCTTTGAAAATTTCGAAAAATGCGCCCAGAATTCCGAGAAGGCGCACACTTTGAAGATTTCGAAAAATGCGCCCAGAATTCCGAAAAGACTAACCCCTTTGAAATTTCGAAAAATGCGCGCAGAATTCCGAGAAGGCTAACCCCTTTGAAAATTTCGAAAAATGCGCCCAGTATTCCGAGAAGGCTAACCCCATTGAAAATTTCGAAAAATGCGCCCAGAATTCCGAGAAGGCTAACCCCTTTGAAAATTTCGAAAAATGCGCCCAGAATTCCGAAAAGACTAACCCCTTTGAAAGTTTCGAAAAATGCGCCCAGAAATCCGAGAAGGCTAACCCCTTTGAAAATTTCGAGAAATGCGCCCAGAATTCCGAGAAGGCTAACACTTTTGAAAATTTCGAAAAATGCGCCCAGAATTCCGAGTAGGCTAATAACTTTGAAAATTTCGAAAAATGCGCCCAGAATTCCGAGAAGGCTAACCCCTTTGAAAATTTCGAAAAATGCCCCCAGAATTCCGAGGAGGCTAACCCCTTTGAAAGTTTCGAAAAATGCGTCCAGAATTCCGGGAAGGCTAACCCCTTTGAAAATTTCGAAAAATGCGCCCAGAATTCCGAGAATTCTAACCCCTTTGAAAATTTCGAAAAATGCGCCCAGAATTCCGAGAATTCTAACCCCTTTGAAAATTTCGAAAAATGCGCCCAGAATTCCGAGAAGGCTAACCCCTTTGAAAACCTAGAAAAATGCGCCCAGAATTCCGAGAAGGCTAACCCCTTAGAAAATTTCGAAAAATGCGCCCAGAATTCCGAGAAGGCTAACCCCTTTGAAAATTTCGAAAATTGCGCCCAGAGTTCCGAGAAGGCTAACCCTTTTGAATATTTTGAAAAATGCGCCCAGAATTCCGAGAAGGCTAACCCCTTTGAAAATTTCGAAAAATGCCCCCAGAATTCCGAGGAGGCTAACCCCTTTGAAAGTTTCGAAAAATGCGTCCAGAATTCCGGGAAGGCTAACCCCTTTGAAAATTTCGAAAAATGCGCCCAGAATTCCGAGAATTCTAACCCCTTTGAAAATTTCGAAAAATGCGCCCAGAATTCCGAGAAGGCTAACCCCTTTGAAAATCTAGAAAAATGCGCCCAGAATTCCGAGAAGGCTAACCCTTTTGAATATTTCGAAAAATGCGCCCAGAATTCCGAGAAGGCTAACCCCTTTGAAAATTTCGAAAAATGCCCCCAGAATTCCGAGGAGGCTAACCCCTTTGAAAGTTTCGAAAAATGAGTCCAGAATTCCGAGAAGGCTAACCCCTTTGAACATTTCGAAAAATGCGCCCAGTATTCCGAGAAGGCTAACCCCTTTGAAAATTTCGAAAAATGCGCCCAGTATTCCGAGAAGGCTAACCCCTTTCAAAATTTCGAAAATTGCGCCCAGAATTCCGAGAAGGCTAACCCCTTTGAAAAATTCGAAAAATTCGCCCAGAATTCCGAGAAGGCTAACCCCTTTGAAAATTTCGAATAATTCGCCCAGAATTCCAAGAAATTCCTTTGAAAAAAGAAAAAAAAAATGCGCCCAGAATTCCGAGAAGGCTAACCCCTTTGAAAATTTCGAAAATTGCGCCCAGAATTCCCAGAAGGCTAACCCCTTTGAAAATTTCAAAAAATTCGCCCAGAATTCCGAGAAGGCTAACCCCTTTGAAAATTTAGAAAAATGCGCCCAGAATTCCCAGAAGGCTAACCCTTTTGAAAATTTACAAAAATCCGCCCAGAATTCCGAGTAGGATAATACCTTTGAAAATTTCGAAAATTGCGCCCAGAATTCCGAGAAGGCTAACCCCTTTGAAAATTTCGAAAATTGCGCCCAGAGTTCCGAGAAGGCTAACCCTTTTGAATATTTCGAAAAATGCGCCCAGAATTCCGAGTAGGCTAACCCCTTTGAAAATTTCGAAAAATGCGCTCAGAATTCCGAGAAGACTAACCCGTTTTAAAATTTCGAAAAATGCGCCCAGAATTCCGAGAAGGCTAATCCCTTTGAAAAAAAAGAAAACTTCGCCCAGAATTCCGAGAAGGCTAACCCCTTTGAAAATTTCGAAAAATGCGCCCAGAATTCCGAGAAGGCGCACACTTTGAAGATTTCGAAAAATGCGCCCAGAATTCCGAAAAGACTAACCCCTTTGAAATTTCGAAAAATGCGCGCAGAATTCCGAGAAGGCTAACCCCTTTGAAAATTTCGAAAAATGCGCCCAGTATTCCGAGAACTCTAACCCCATTGAAAATTTCGAAAAATGCACCCACAATTCCGAGAAGGCTAACCCCTTTGAAAATTTCGAAAAATGCGCCCAGAATTTCGAGAAGGCTAACCCCTTTGAAAATTTCGAAAAATGCGCCCAGAATTCCGAGAAGGCTAACCCTTTTGAAATTTTCGAAAAATGCGCCCAGAATTCCGAGAAGGCTAACCCCTTTGAAAATTTCGAAAAATTCGCCCAGAATTCCGAGAAGGCTAACCCCTTTGAAAATTTCGAGAAATGCGCCCAGAATTCCGAGAAGGCTAACCCTTTTGAAAATTTCGAAAAATGCGCCCAGAATTCCGAGTAGGCTAATAACTTTGAAAATTTCGAAAAATGCGCCCAGAATTCCGAGAAGGCTAACCCCTTTGAAAATTTCGAAAAATGCGCCCAGAAATCCGAGAAGGCTAACCCCTTTGAAAATTTCGAGAAATGCGCCCAGAATTCCGAGAAGGCTAACACTTTTGAAAATTTCGAAAAATGCGCCCAGAATTCCGAATAGGCTAATAACTTTGAAAATTTCGAAAAATGCGCCCAGAATTCCGAGAAGGCTAACCCCTTTGAAAATTTCGAAAAATGCGCCCAGAATTCCGAGAATTCTAACCCCTTTGAAAATTTCGAAAAATGCGCCCAGAATTCCGAGAAGGCTAACCCCTTTGAAAACCTAGAAAAATGCGCCCAGAATTCCGAGAAGGCTAACCCCTTAGAAAATTTCGAAAAATGCGCCCAGAATTCCGAGAAGGCTAACCCCTTTGAAAATTTCGAAAATTGCGCCCAGAGTTCCGAGAAGGCTAACCCTTTTGAATATTTTGAAAAATGCGCCCAGAATTCCGAGAAGGCTAACCCCTTTGAAAATTTCGAAAAATGCCCCCAGAATTCCGAGGAGGCTAACCCCTTTGAAAGTTTAGAAAAATGCGCCCAGAATTCCCAGAAGGCTAACCCTTTTGAAAATTTACAAAAATCCGCCCAGAATTCCGAGTAGGATAATACCTTTGAAAATTTCGAAAATTGCGCCCAGAATTCCGAGAAGGCTAACCCCTTTGAAAATTTCGAAAATTGCGCCCAGAGTTCCGAGAAGGCTAACCCTTTTGAATATTTCGAAAAATGCGCCCAGAATTCCGAGAAGGCTAACCCCTTTGAAAATTTCGAAAAATGCCCCCAGAATTCCGAGGAGGCTAACCCCTTTGAAAGTTTCGAAAAATGAGTCCAGAATTCCGAGAAGGCTAACCCCTTTGAACATTCGAAAAATGCGCCCAGTATTCCGAGAAGGCTAACCCCTTTGAAAATTTCGAAAAATGCGCCCAGTATTCCGAGAAGGCTAACCCCTTTCAAAATTTCGAAAATTGCGCCCAGAATTCCGAGAAGGCTAACCCCTTTGAAAAATTCGAAAAATTCGCCCAGAATTCCGACAAGGCTAACCCCTTTGAAAATTTCGAATAATTCGCCCAGAATTCCAAGAAATTCCTTTGAAAAAAGAACAAAAAATGCGCCCAGAATTCCGAGAAGGCTAACCCCTTTGAAAATTTCGAAAAATTCGCCCAGAATTCCGAGAATTCTAACCCCTTTGAAAATTTCGAAAAATGCGCCCAGAATTCCGAGAAGGCTAACCCCTTTGAAAACCTAGAAAAATGCGCCCAGAATTCCGAGAAGGCTAACCCCTTAGAAAATTTCGAAAAATGCGCCCAGAATTCCGAGAAGGCTAACCCCTTTGAAAATTTCGAAAATTGCGCCCAGAGTTCCGAGAAGGCTAACCCTTTTGAATATTTTGAAAAATGCGCCCAGAATTCCGAGAAGGCTAACCCCTTTGAAAATTTCGAAAAATGCCCCCAGAATTCCGAGGAGGCTAACCCCTTTGAAAGTTTAGAAAAATGCGCCCAGAATTCCCAGAAGGCTAACCCTTTTGAAAATTTACAAAAATCCGCCCAGAATTCCGAGTAGGATAATACCTTTGAAAGTTTCGAAAAATGCGTCCAGAATTCCGAGAAGGCTAACCCCTTTGAACATTTCGAAAAATGCGCCCAGAATTCCGAGAAGGCTAACCCCTTTGAAAATTTCGAAAAATGCGCCCAAAATTCCGAGAATTCTAACCCCTTTGAAAATTTCGAAAAATGCGCCCAGAATTCCGAGAAGGCTAACCCATTTGAAAATCTAGAAAAATGCGCCCAGAATTCCGAGAAGGCTAACCCCTTAGAAAATTTCGAAAAATGCGTCCAGAATTCTGAGTATGCTAATACCTTTGAAAATTTCGAAAATTGCGCCCAGAATTCCGAGAAGGCTAACCGCTTTGAAAATTTCGAAAATTGCGCCCACAATTCCGAGAAGGCTAACCCCTTTGTAAATTTCGAAAAATGCACCCACAATTCCGAGAAGGCTAACCCCTTTGAAAATTTCGAAAAATGCCCCCAGAATTCCGAGGAGGCTAACCCCTTTGAAAGTTTCGAAAAATGCGTCCAGAATTCCGAGAAGGCTAACCCCTTTGAACATTTCGAAAAATGCGCCCAGTATTCCGAGAAGGCTAACCCCTTTGAAAATTTCGAAAAATGCGCCCAGTATTCCGAGAAGGCTAACCCCTTTGAAAATTTCGAAAATTGCGCCCAGAATTCCGAGAAGGCTAACGCCTTTGAAAATTTCGAAAAATTCGCCCAGAATTCCGAGAAGGCTAACCCCTTTGAAAATTTCGAAAAATTCGCCCAGAATTCCGAGAAGGCTAACCCCTTTGAAAAAAGAAAGAAAAATGAGCCCAGAATTCCGAGAAGGCTAACCCCTTTGAAAATTTCGAAAATTGCGCCCAGAATTCCCAGAAGGCTAACCCCTTTGAAAATTTCAAAAAATGCGCCCAGAATTCCGAGAAGGCTAACCCCTTTGAAAACTTAGAAAAATGCGCCCAGAATTCCCAGAAGGCTAACCCTTTTGAAAATTTCGAAAAATGCGCCCAGAATTCCGAGTAGGATAATACCTTTGAAAATTTCGAAAATTGCGCCCAGAATTCCGAGAAGGCTAACCCCTTTGAAAATTTCGAAAATTGCGCCCAGAGTTCCGAGAAGGCTAACCCTTTTGAATAATTCGAAAAATGCGCCCAGAATTCCGAGTAGGCTAACCCCTTTGAAAATTTCGAAAAATGCGCCCAGAATTCCTAGAAGGCGCACACTTTGAAGATTTCGAAAAATGCGCCCAGTATTCCGAAAAGACTAACCCCTTTGAAATTTCGAAAAATGCGCGCAGAATTCCGAGAAGGCTAACCCCTTTGAAAATTTCGAAAAATGCGCCCAGTATTCCGAGAAGGCTAACCCCATTGAAAATTTCGAAAAATGCGCACAGAATTCCGAGAAGGCTAACCCCTTTGAAAATTTCGAAAATTGCGCCCAGAATTCCCAGAAGGCTAACCCCTTTGAAAATTTCAAAAAATTCGCCCAGAATTCCGAGAAGGCTAACCCCTTTGAAAATTTCGAGAAATGCGCCCAGAATTCCGAGAAGGCTAACACTTTTGAAAATTTCGAAAAATGCGCCCAGAATTCCGAGTAGGCTAATAACCTTGAAAATTTCGAAAAATGCGCCCAGAATTCCGAGAAGGCTAACCCCTTTGAAAATTTCGAAAAATGCGCCCAGAATTCCGAGAATTCTAACCCCTTTGAAAATTTCGAAAAATGCGCCCAGAATTCCGAGAAGGCTAACCCCTTTGAAAACCTAGAAAAATGCGCCCAGAATTCCGAGAAGGCTAACCCCTTAGAAAATTTCGAAAAATGCGCCCAGAATTCCGAGAAGGCTAACCCCTGTGAAAATTTCGAAAATTGCGCCCAGAGTTCCGAGAAGGCTAACCCTTTTGAATATTTCGAAAAATGCGCCCAGAATTCCGAGAAGGCTAACCCCTTTGAAAATTTCGAAAAATGCCCCCAGAATTCCGAGGAGGCTAACCCCTTTGAAAGTTTCGAAAAATGAGTCCAGAATTCCGAGAAGGCTAACCCCTTTGAACATTTCGAAAAATGCGCCCAGTATTCCGAGAAGGCTAACCCCTTTGAAAATTTCGAAAAATGCGCCCAGTATTCCGAGAAGGCTAACCCCTTTCAAAATTTCGAAAATTGCGCCCAGAATTCCGAGAAGGCTAACCCCTTTGAAAAATTCGAAAAATTCGCCCAGAATTCCGAGAAGGCTAACCCCTTTGAAAATTTCGAATAATTCGCCCAGAATTCCAAGAAATTCCTTTGAAAAAAGAAAAAAAATGCGCCCAGAATTCCCAGAAGGCTAACCCCTTTGAAAATTTCGAAAATTGCGCCCAGAATTCCCAGAAGGCTAACCCCTTTGAAAATTTCAAAAAATTCGCCCAGAATTCCGAGAAGGCTAACCCCTTTGAAAATTTCAAAAAATGCGCCCAGAATTCCGAGAAGGCTAACCCCTTTGAAAATTTAGAAAAATGCGCCCAGAATTCCCAGAAGGCTAACCCTTTTGAAAATTTACAAAAATCCGCCCAGAATTCCGAGTAGGATAATACCTTTGAAAATTTCGAAAATTGCGCCCAGAATTCCGGGAAGGCTAACCCCTTTGAAAATTTCGAAAATTGCGCCCAGAGTTCCGAGAAGGCTAACCCTTTTGAATATTTCGAAAAATGCGCCCGGAATTCCGAGTAGGCTAACCCCTTTGAAAATTTCGAAAAATGCGCTCAGAATTCCGAGAAGACTAACCCGTTTTAAAATTTCGAAAAATGCGCCCAGAATTCCGAGAAGGCTAATCCCTTTGAAAAAAAAGAAAACTTCGCCCAGAATTCCGAGAAGGCTAACCCCATTGAAAATTTCGAAAAATGCGCCCAGTATTCCGAGAAGGCTAACCCCATTGAAAATTTCGAAAAATGCACCCACAATTCCGAGAAGGCTAACCCCTTTGAACATTTCGAAAAATGCGCCCAGTATTCCGAGAAGGCTAACCCCTTTGAAAATTTCGAAAAATGCGCCCAGTATTCCGAGAAGGCTAACCCCTTTGAAAATTTCGAAAATTGCGCCCAGAATTCCGAGAAGGCTAACGCCTTTGAAAATTTCGAAAAATTCGCCCAGAATTCCGAGAAGGCTAACCCCTTTGAAAATTTAGAAAAATTCGCCCAGAATTCCGAGAAGGCTAACCCCTTTGAAAAAAGAAAGAAAAATGCGCCCAGAATTCCGAGAAGGCTAACCCCTTTGAAAATTTCGAAAATTGCGCCCAGAATTCCCAGAAGGCTAACCCCTTTGAAAATTTCAAAAAAATTCGCCCAGAATTCCGAGAAGGCTAACCCCTTTGAAAATTTCGAGAAATGCGCCCAGAATTCCGAGAAGGCTAACACTTTTGAAAATTTCGAAAAATGCGCCCAGAATTCCGAGTAAGCTAATAACTTTGAAAATTTCGAAAAATGCGCCCAGAATTCCGAGAAGGCTAACCCCTTTGAAAATTTCGAAAAATGCGCCCAGAATTCCGAGAAGGCTAACCCTTTTGAATATTTCGAAAAATGCGCCCAGAATTCCGAGTAGGCTAACCCCTTTGAAAATTTCGAAAATTGCCCCCAGAATTCCGAGAAGGCTAACCCCTTTGAAAATTTCGAAAATTGCGCCCAGAGTTCCGAGAAGGCTAACCCTTTTGAAAATTTCGAAAAATGCGCCCAGAATTCCGAGAAGGCGCACACTTTGAAGATTTCGAAAAATGCGCCCAGAATTCCGAAAAGACTAACCCCTTTGAAATTTCGAAAAATGCGCGCAGAATTCCGAGAAGGCTAACCCCTTTGAAAATTTCGAAAAATGCGCCCAGTATTCCGAGAAGGCTAACCCCATTGAAAATTTCGAAAAATGCGCCCAGAATTCCGAGAAGGCTAACCCCTTTGAAAATTTCGAAAAATGCGCTCAGAATTCCGAGAAGACTAACCCGTTTTAAAATTTCGAAAAATGCGCCCAGAATTCCGAGAAGGCTAACACCTTTGAAAGTTTCGAAAAATGCGCCCAGAATTCCGAGAAGGCTAACCCCTTTGAAAATTTCGAGAAATGCGCCCAGAATTCCGAGAAGGCTAACTCTTTTGAAAATTTCGAAAAATGCGCCCAGAATTCCGAGTAGGCTAATAACTTTGAAAATTTCGAAAAATGTGCCCAGAATTCCGAGAAGGCTAACCCCTTTGAAAATTTAAAAAAATGCGCCCAGAATTCCGAGAATTCTAACCCCTTTGAAAATTTCGAAAAATGCGCCCAGAATTCCGAGAAGGCTAACCCCTTTGAAAATCTAGAAAAATGCGCCCAGAATTCAGAGAAGGCTAACCCCTTAGAAAATTTCGAAAAAAGCGCCCAGAATTCCGAGAAGGCTAACCCTTTTGAATATTTCGAAAAATGCGCACAGAATTCCGAGAAGGCTAACCCCTTTGAAAATTTCGAAAAATGTGCCCAGAATTCCGAGAAGGCTAATCCCTTTGAAAAAAAAAGAAAAATGCGCCCAGAATTCCGAGAAGGCTAACCCCCTTTGAAAATTTCGAAAAATGCGACCAGAATTCCGAGAAGACTAACCCCTTTGAAATTTCGAAAAATGCGCCCAGAATACCGAGAAAGCTAACCCCTTTGAAAATTTCGAAAAATGCGCCCAGTATTGCGAGAAGGCTAACCCCTTTGAAAATTTCGAAAAATGCGCCCAGTATTCCGAGAAGGCTAACCCATTTGAAAATTTCGAAAAATGCGCCCAGAATTCCGAGAAGGCTAACCCCTTTGAAAGTTTCGAAAAATGCGCTCAGAATTCCGAAAAGGTTAACCCGTTTTAAAATTTCGAAAAATGCGCCCAGAATTCCGAGAAGGCTAACACCTTTGAAAGTTTCGAAAAATGCGCACAGAATTCCGAGAAGGCTAACCCCTTTGAAAATTTCGAAAAATGCGCCCAGTATTCCGAGAAGGCTAACCCTTTTGAAAATTTCGAAAAATGTGCCCAGAATTCCGAGAAGGCTAACCCCTTTGATAATTTCGAAAAATGCGCCCAGAATTCCGAGAAGGCTAACCCCTTTGAAATTTTCGAAAAATGCGCCCAGAATTCCGAGAAGGCTAACCCCTCTGAAAATTTCGAAAAATTGGCCCAAAACTCCGAGATGGCTAACCCCTTTGAAAATTTCGAAAAATTCACCCAGAATTCCGAGAAGGCTAACCCCTTTGAAAATTTCGAAAAATGTGCCAAAATTCCGAGAAGGCTAACCCTTTGAAAATTTCGAAAAATGCGCCCAGAATTCCGAGAAGGCTATCCCCTTTGAAAATTTCGAAAAATGCGCCCAGAATTCCGAGAAGGTTAATCCCTTTGAGAATTTCGAAAAATGCGCCCAGAATTCCGAGAAGGGTAACCCCTTTGAAAATTTCGAAAAATGCGCCCAGAATTTCGAGAAGGCTAACCCCTTTGAAAATTTCGAAAAATGCGCCCAGTATTCCGATAAGGCTAACCCTTTTGAAAATTTCGAAAAATGTGTCCAGAATTCCGAGAAGGCTAACCCCTTTGAAAATTTCGAAAAATGCGCCCAGAATTCCGAGAAGGCTAACCCCTTTGAAAATTTCGAAAAATTCGCCCAGAATTCCAAGAAGGCTAACCCCTTTGAAAAAAGAAAGAAAAATGCGCCCAGAATTCCGAGAAGGCTAACCCCTTTGAAAATTTCGAAAATTGCGCCCAGAATTCCCAGAAGGCTAACCCCTTTGAAAATTTCAAAAAATTCGCCCAGAATTCCGAGAAGGCTAACCCCTTTGAAAATTTCAAAAAATGCGCCCAGAATTCCGAGAAGGCTAACCCCTTTGAAAATTTCAAAAAATGCGCCCAGAATTCCGAGAAGGCTAACCCCTTTGAAAATTTAGAAAAATGCGCCCAGAATTCCCAGAAGGCTAACCCTTTTGAAAATTTCGAAAAATGCGCCCAGAATTCCGAGTAGGATAATACCTTTGAAAATTTCGAAAATTGCGCCCAGAATTCCGAGAAGGCTAACCCCTTTGAAAATTTCGAAAATTGCGCCCAGAGTTCCGAGAAGGCTAACCCTTTTGAATAATTCGAAAAATGCGCCCAGAATTCCGAGTAGGCTAACCCCTTTGAAAATTTCGAAAAATGCGCCCAGAATTCCGAGAAGGCGCACACTTTGAAGATTTCGAAAAATGCGCCCAGAATTCCGAAAAGACTAACCCCTTTGAAATTTCGAAAAATGCGCGCAGAATTCCGAGAAGGCTAACCCCTTTGAAAATTTCGAAAAATGCGCCCAGTATTCCGAGAAGGCTAACCCCATTGAAAATTTCGAAAAATGCGCCCAGAATTCCGAGAAGGCTAACCCCTTTGAAAATTTCGAAAAATGCGCCCAGAATTCCGAAAAGACTAACCCCTTTGAAAGTTTCGAAAAATGCGCCCAGAAATCCGAGAAGGCTAACCCCTTTGAAAATTTCGAGAAATGCGCCCAGAATTCCGAGAAGGCTAACACTTTTGAAAATTTCGAAAAATGCGCCCAGAATTCCGAGTAGGCTAATAACTTTGAAAATTTCGAAAAATGCGCCCAGAATTCCGAGAAGGCTAACCCCTTTGAAAATTTCGAAAAATGCCCCCAGAATTCCGAGGAGGCTAACCCCTTTGAAAGTTTCGAAAAATGCGTCCAGAATTCCGGGAAGGCTAACCCCTTTGAAAATTTCGAAAAATGCGCCCAGAATTCCGAGAATTCTAACCCCTTTGAAAATTTCGAAAAATGCGCCCAGAATTCCGAGAATTCTAACCCCTTTGAAAATTTCGAAAAATGCGCCCAGAATTCCGAGAAGGCTAACCCCTTTGAAAACCTAGAAAAATGCGCCCAGAATTCCGAGAAGGCTAACCCCTTAGAAAATTTCGAAAAATGCGCCCAGAATTCCGAGAAGGCTAACCCCTTTGAAAATTTCGAAAATTGCGCCCAGAGTTCCGAGAAGGCTAACCCTTTTGAATATTTTGAAAAATGCGCCCAGAATTCCGAGAAGGCTAACCCCTTTGAAAATTTCGAAAAATGCCCCCAGAATTCCGAGGAGGCTAACCCCTTTGAAAGTTTCGAAAAATGCGTCCAGAATTCCGGGAAGGCTAACCCCTTTGAAAATTTCGAAAAATGCGCCCAGAATTCCGAGAATTCTAACCCCTTTGAAAATTTCGAAAAATGCGCCCAGAATTCCGAGAAGGCTAACCCCTTTGAAAATCTAGAAAAATGCGCCCAGAATTCCGAGAAGGCTAACCCTTTTGAATATTTCGAAAAATGCGCCCAGAATTCCGAGAAGGCTAACCCCTTTGAAAATTTCGAAAAATGCCCCCAGAATTCCGAGGAGGCTAACCCCTTTGAAAGTTTCGAAAAATGAGTCCAGAATTCCGAGAAGGCTAACCCCTTTGAACATTTCGAAAAATGCGCCCAGTATTCCGAGAAGGCTAACCCCTTTGAAAATTTCGAAAAATGCGCCCAGTATTCCGAGAAGGCTAACCCCTTTCAAAATTTCGAAAATTGCGCCCAGAATTCCGAGAAGGCTAACCCCTTTGAAAAATTCGAAAAATTCGCCCAGAATTCCGAGAAGGCTAACCCCTTTGAAAATTTCGAATAATTCGCCCAGAATTCCAAGAAATTCCTTTGAAAAAAGAAAAAAAAAATGCGCCCAGAATTCCGAGAAGGCTAACCCCTTTGAAAATTTCGAAAATTGCGCCCAGAATTCCCAGAAGGCTAACCCCTTTGAAAATTTCAAAAAATTCGCCCAGAATTCCGAGAAGGCTAACCCCTTTGAAAATTTAGAAAAATGCGCCCAGAATTCCCAGAAGGCTAACCCTTTTGAAAATTTACAAAAATCCGCCCAGAATTCCGAGTAGGATAATACCTTTGAAAATTTCGAAAATTGCGCCCAGAATTCCGAGAAGGCTAACCCCTTTGAAAATTTCGAAAATTGCGCCCAGAGTTCCGAGAAGGCTAACCCTTTTGAATATTTCGAAAAATGCGCCCAGAATTCCGAGTAGGCTAACCCCTTTGAAAATTTCGAAAAATGCGCTCAGAATTCCGAGAAGACTAACCCGTTTTAAAATTTCGAAAAATGCGCCCAGAATTCCGAGAAGGCTAATCCCTTTGAAAAAAAAGAAAACTTCGCCCAGAATTCCGAGAAGGCTAACCCCTTTGAAAATTTCGAAAAATGCGCCCAGAATTCCGAGAAGGCGCACACTTTGAAGATTTCGAAAAATGCGCCCAGAATTCCGAAAAGACTAACCCCTTTGAAATTTCGAAAAATGCGCGCAGAATTCCGAGAAGGCTAACCCCTTTGAAAATTTAGAAAAATGCGCCCAGTATTCCGAGAACTCTAACCCCATTGAAAATTTCGAAAAATGCGCCCAGAATTCCGAGTAGGCTAATAACTTTGAAAATTTCGAAAAATGCGCCCAGAATTCCGAGAAGGCTAACCCCTTTGAAAATTTCGAAAAATGCCCCCAGAATTCCGAGGAGGCTAACCCCTTTGAAAGTTTCGAAAAATGCGTCCAGAATTCCGGGAAGGCTAACCCCTTTGAAAATTTCGAAAAATGCGCCCAGAATTCCGAGAATTCTAACCCCTTTGAAAATTTCGAAAAATGCGCCCAGAATTCCGAGAATTCTAACCCCTTTGAAAATTTCGAAAAATGCGCCCAGAATTCCGAGAAGGCTAACCCCTTTGAAAACCTAGAAAAATGCGCCCAGAATTCCGAGAAGGCTAACCCCTTAGAAAATTTCGAAAAATGCGCCCAGAATTCCGAGAAGGCTAACCCCTTTGAAAATTTCGAAAATTGCGCCCAGAGTTCCGAGAAGGCTAACCCTTTTGAATATTTTGAAAAATGCGCCCAGAATTCCGAGAAGGCTAACCCCTTTGAAAATTTCGAAAAATGCCCCCAGAATTCCGAGGAGGCTAACCCCTTTGAAAGTTTCGAAAAATGCGTCCAGAATTCCGGGAAGGCTAACCCCTTTGAAAATTTCGAAAAATGCGCCCAGAATTCCGAGAATTCTAACCCCTTTGAAAATTTCGAAAAATGCGCCCAGAATTCCGAGAAGGCTAACCCCTTTGAAAATCTAGAAAAATGCGCCCAGAATTCCGAGAAGGCTAACCCTTTTGAATATTTCGAAAAATGCGCCCAGAATTCCGAGAAGGCTAACCCCTTTGAAAATTTCGAAAAATGCCCCCAGAATTCCGAGGAGGCTAACCCCTTTGAAAGTTTCGAAAAATGAGTCCAGAATTCCGAGAAGGCTAACCCCTTTGAACATTTCGAAAAATGCGCCCAGTATTCCGAGAAGGCTAACCCCTTTGAAAATTTCGAAAAATGCGCCCAGTATTCCGAGAAGGCTAACCCCTTTCAAAATTTCGAAAATTGCGCCCAGAATTCCGAGAAGGCTAACCCCTTTGAAAAATTCGAAAAATTCGCCCAGAATTCCGAGAAGGCTAACCCCTTTGAAAATTTCGAATAATTCGCCCAGAATTCCAAGAAATTCCTTTGAAAAAAGAAAAAAAAAATGCGCCCAGAATTCCGAGAAGGCTAACCCCTTTGAAAATTTCGAAAATTGCGCCCAGAATTCCCAGAAGGCTAACCCCTTTGAAAATTTCAAAAAATTCGCCCAGAATTCCGAGAAGGCTAACCCCTTTGAAAATTTAGAAAAATGCGCCCAGAATTCCCAGAAGGCTAACCCTTTTGAAAATTTACAAAAATCCGCCCAGAATTCCGAGTAGGATAATACCTTTGAAAATTTCGAAAATTGCGCCCAGAATTCCGAGAAGGCTAACCCCTTTGAAAATTTCGAAAATTGCGCCCAGAGTTCCGAGAAGGCTAACCCTTTTGAATATTTCGAAAAATGCGCCCAGAATTCCGAGTAGGCTAACCCCTTTGAAAATTTCGAAAAATGCGCTCAGAATTCCGAGAAGACTAACCCGTTTTAAAATTTCGAAAAATGCGCCCAGAATTCCGAGAAGGCTAATCCCTTTGAAAAAAAAGAAAACTTCGCCCAGAATTCCGAGAAGGCTAACCCCTTTGAAAATTTCGAAAAATGCGCCCAGAATTCCGAGAAGGCGCACACTTTGAAGATTTCGAAAAATGCGCCCAGAATTCCGAAAAGACTAACCCCTTTGAAATTTCGAAAAATGCGCGCAGAATTCCGAGAAGGCTAACCCCTTTGAAAATTTCGAAAAATGCGCCCAGTATTCCGAGAACTCTAACCCCATTGAAAATTTCGAAAAATGCACCCACAATTCCGAGAAGGCTAACCCCTTTGAAAATTTCGAAAAATGCGCCCAGAATTTCGAGAAGGCTAACCCCTTTGAAAATTTCGAAAAATGCGCCCAGAATTCCGAGAAGGCTAACCCTTTTGAAATTTTCGAAAAATGCGCCCAGAATTCCGAGAAGGCTAACCCCTTTGAAAATTTCGAAAAATTCGCCCAGAATTCCGAGAAGGCTAACCCCTTTGAAAATTTCGAGAAATGCGCCCAGAATTCCGAGAAGGCTAACCCTTTTGAAAATTTCGAAAAATGCGCCCAGAATTCCGAGTAGGCTAATAACTTTGAAAATTTCGAAAAATGCGCCCAGAATTCCGAGAAGGCTAACCCCTTTGAAAATTTCGAAAAATGCGCCCAGAAATCCGAGAAGGCTAACCCCTTTGAAAATTTCGAGAAATGCGCCCAGAATTCCGAGAAGGCTAACACTTTTGAAAATTTCGAAAAATGCGCCCAGAATTCCGAATAGGCTAATAACTTTGAAAATTTCGAAAAATGCGCCCAGAATTCCGAGAAGGCTAACCCCTTTGAAAATTTCGAAAAATGCGCCCAGAATTCCGAGAATTCTAACCCCTTTGAAAATTTCGAAAAATGCGCCCAGAATTCCGAGAAGGCTAACCCCTTTGAAAACCTAGAAAAATGCGCCCAGAATTCCGAGAAGGCTAACCCCTTAGAAAATTTCGAAAAATGCGCCCAGAATTCCGAGAAGGCTAACCCCTTTGAAAATTTCGAAAATTGCGCCCAGAGTTCCGAGAAGGCTAACCCTTTTGAATATTTTGAAAAATGCGCCCAGAATTCCGAGAAGGCTAACCCCTTTGAAAATTTCGAAAAATGCCCCCAGAATTCCGAGGAGGCTAACCCCTTTGAAAGTTTAGAAAAATGCGCCCAGAATTCCCAGAAGGCTAACCCTTTTGAAAATTTACAAAAATCCGCCCAGAATTCCGAGTAGGATAATACCTTTGAAAATTTCGAAAATTGCGCCCAGAATTCCGAGAAGGCTAACCCCTTTGAAAATTTCGAAAATTGCGCCCAGAGTTCCGAGAAGGCTAACCCTTTTGAATATTTCGAAAAATGCGCCCAGAATTCCGAGAAGGCTAACCCCTTTGAAAATTTCGAAAAATGCCCCCAGAATTCCGAGGAGGCTAACCCCTTTGAAAGTTTCGAAAAATGAGTCCAGAATTCCGAGAAGGCTAACCCCTTTGAACATTCGAAAAATGCGCCCAGTATTCCGAGAAGGCTAACCCCTTTGAAAATTTCGAAAAATGCGCCCAGTATTCCGAGAAGGCTAACCCCTTTCAAAATTTCGAAAATTGCGCCCAGAATTCCGAGAAGGCTAACCCCTTTGAAAAATTCGAAAAATTCGCCCAGAATTCCGACAAGGCTAACCCCTTTGAAAATTTCGAATAATTCGCCCAGAATTCCAAGAAATTCCTTTGAAAAAAGAACAAAAAATGCGCCCAGAATTCCGAGAAGGCTAACCCCTTTGAAAATTTCGAAAAATTCGCCCAGAATTCCGAGAATTCTAACCCCTTTGAAAATTTCGAAAAATGCGCCCAGAATTCCGAGAAGGCTAACCCCTTTGAAAACCTAGAAAAATGCGCCCAGAATTCCGAGAAGGCTAACCCCTTAGAAAATTTCGAAAAATGCGCCCAGAATTCCGAGAAGGCTAACCCCTTTGAAAATTTCGAAAATTGCGCCCAGAGTTCCGAGAAGGCTAACCCTTTTGAATATTTTGAAAAATGCGCCCAGAATTCCGAGAAGGCTAACCCCTTTGAAAATTTCGAAAAATGCCCCCAGAATTCCGAGGAGGCTAACCCCTTTGAAAGTTTAGAAAAATGCGCCCAGAATTCCCAGAAGGCTAACCCTTTTGAAAATTTACAAAAATCCGCCCAGAATTCCGAGTAGGATAATACCTTTGAAAGTTTCGAAAAATGCGTCCAGAATTCCGAGAAGGCTAACCCCTTTGAACATTTCGAAAAATGCGCCCAGAATTCCGAGAAGGCTAACCCCTTTGAAAATTTCGAAAAATGCGCCCAAAATTCCGAGAATTCTAACCCCTTTGAAAATTTCGAAAAATGCGCCCAGAATTCCGAGAAGGCTAACCCATTTGAAAATCTAGAAAAATGCGCCCAGAATTCCGAGAAGGCTAACCCCTTAGAAAATTTCGAAAAATGCGTCCAGAATTCTGAGTATGCTAATACCTTTGAAAATTTCGAAAATTGCGCCCAGAATTCCGAGAAGGCTAACCGCTTTGAAAATTTCGAAAATTGCGCCCACAATTCCGAGAAGGCTAACCCCTTTGTAAATTTCGAAAAATGCACCCACAATTCCGAGAAGGCTAACCCCTTTGAAAATTTCGAAAAATGCCCCCAGAATTCCGAGGAGGCTAACCCCTTTGAAAGTTTCGAAAAATGCGTCCAGAATTCCGAGAAGGCTAACCCCTTTGAACATTTCGAAAAATGCGCCCAGTATTCCGAGAAGGCTAACCCCTTTGAAAATTTCGAAAAATGCGCCCAGTATTCCGAGAAGGCTAACCCCTTTGAAAATTTCGAAAATTGCGCCCAGAATTCCGAGAAGGCTAACGCCTTTGAAAATTTCGAAAAATTCGCCCAGAATTCCGAGAAGGCTAACCCCTTTGAAAATTTCGAAAAATTCGCCCAGAATTCCGAGAAGGCTAACCCCTTTGAAAAAAGAAAGAAAAATGAGCCCAGAATTCCGAGAAGGCTAACCCCTTTGAAAATTTCGAAAATTGCGCCCAGAATTCCCAGAAGGCTAACCCCTTTGAAAATTTCAAAAAATGCGCCCAGAATTCCGAGAAGGCTAACCCCTTTGAAAACTTAGAAAAATGCGCCCAGAATTCCCAGAAGGCTAACCCTTTTGAAAATTTCGAAAAATGCGCCCAGAATTCCGAGTAGGATAATACCTTTGAAAATTTCGAAAATTGCGCCCAGAATTCCGAGAAGGCTAACCCCTTTGAAAATTTCGAAAATTGCGCCCAGAGTTCCGAGAAGGCTAACCCTTTTGAATAATTCGAAAAATGCGCCCAGAATTCCGAGTAGGCTAACCCCTTTGAAAATTTCGAAAAATGCGCCCAGAATTCCTAGAAGGCGCACACTTTGAAGATTTCGAAAAATGCGCCCAGTATTCCGAAAAGACTAACCCCTTTGAAATTTCGAAAAATGCGCGCAGAATTCCGAGAAGGCTAACCCCTTTGAAAATTTCGAAAAATGCGCCCAGTATTCCGAGAAGGCTAACCCCATTGAAAATTTCGAAAAATGCGCACAGAATTCCGAGAAGGCTAACCCCTTTGAAAATTTCGAAAAATGCGCCCAGAATTCCGAAAAGACTAACCCCTTTGAAAGTTTCGAAAAATGCGCCCAGAAATCCGAGAAGGCTAACCCCTTTGAAAATTTCGAGAAATGCGCCCAGAATTCCGAGAAGGCTAACACTTTTGAAAATTTCGAAAAATGCGCCCAGAATTCCGAGTAGGCTAATAACTTTGAAAATTTCGAAAAATGCGCCCAGAATTCCGAGAAGGCTAACCCCTTTGAAAATTTCGAAAAATGCGCCCAGAATTCCGAGAATTCTAACCCCTTTGAAAATTTCGAAAAATGCGCCCAGAATTCCGAGAAGGCTAACCCCTTTGAAAACCTAGAAAAATGCGCCCAGAATTCCGAGAAGGCTAACCCCTTAGAAAATTTCGAAAAATGCGCCCAGAATTCCGAGAAGGCTAACCCCTGTGAAAATTTCGAAAATTGCGCCCAGAGTTCCGAGAAGGCTAACCCTTTTGAATATTTCGAAAAATGCGCCCAGAATTCCGAGAAGGCTAACCCCTTTGAAAATTTCGAAAAATGCCCCCAGAATTCCGAGGAGGCTAACCCCTTTGAAAGTTTCGAAAAATGAGTCCAGAATTCCGAGAAGGCTAACCCCTTTGAACATTTCGAAAAATGCGCCCAGTATTCCGAGAAGGCTAACCCCTTTGAAAATTTCGAAAAATGCGCCCAGTATTCCGAGAAGGCTAACCCCTTTCAAAATTTCGAAAATTGCGCCCAGAATTCCGAGAAGGCTAACCCCTTTGAAAAATTCGAAAAATTCGCCCAGAATTCCGAGAAGGCTAACCCCTTTGAAAATTTCGAATAATTCGCCCAGAATTCCAAGAAATTCCTTTGAAAAAAGAAAAAAAATGCGCCCAGAATTCCCAGAAGGCTAACCCCTTTGAAAATTTCGAAAATTGCGCCCAGAATTCCCAGAAGGCTAACCCCTTTGAAAATTTCAAAAAATTCGCCCAGAATTCCGAGAAGGCTAACCCCTTTGAAAATTTCAAAAAATGCGCCCAGAATTCCGAGAAGGCTAACCCCTTTGAAAATTTAGAAAAATGCGCCCAGAATTCCCAGAAGGCTAACCCTTTTGAAAATTTACAAAAATCCGCCCAGAATTCCGAGTAGGATAATACCTTTGAAAATTTCGAAAATTGCGCCCAGAATTCCGAGAAGGCTAACCCCTTTGAAAATTTCGAAAATTGCGCCCAGAGTTCCGAGAAGGCTAACCCTTTTGAATATTTCGAAAAATGCGCCCGGAATTCCGAGTAGGCTAACCCCTTTGAAAATTTCGAAAAATGCGCTCAGAATTCCGAGAAGACTAACCCGTTTTAAAATTTCGAAAAATGCGCCCAGAATTCCGAGAAGGCTAATCCCTTTGAAAAAAAAGAAAACTTCGCCCAGAATTCCGAGAAGGCTAACCCCATTGAAAATTTCGAAAAATGCGCCCAGTATTCCGAGAAGGCTAACCCCATTGAAAATTTCGAAAAATGCACCCACAATTCCGAGAAGGCTAACCCCTTTGAACATTTCGAAAAATGCGCCCAGTATTCCGAGAAGGCTAACCCCTTTGAAAATTTCGAAAAATGCGCCCAGTATTCCGAGAAGGCTAACCCCTTTGAAAATTTCGAAAATTGCGCCCAGAATTCCGAGAAGGCTAACGCCTTTGAAAATTTCGAAAAATTCGCCCAGAATTCCGAGAAGGCTAACCCCTTTGAAAATTTAGAAAAATTCGCCCAGAATTCCGAGAAGGCTAACCCCTTTGAAAAAAGAAAGAAAAATGCGCCCAGAATTCCGAGAAGGCTAACCCCTTTGAAAATTTCGAAAATTGCGCCCAGAATTCCCAGAAGGCTAACCCCTTTGAAAATTTCAAAAAATTCGCCCAGAATTCCGAGAAGGCTAACCCCTTTGAAAATTTCGAGAAATGCGCCCAGAATTCCGAGAAGGCTAACACTTTTGAAAATTTCGAAAAATGCGCCCAGAATTCCGAGTAAGCTAATAACTTTGAAAATTTCGAAAAATGCGCCCAGAATTCCGAGAAGGCTAACCCCTTTGAAAATTTCGAAAAATGCGCCCAGAATTCCGAGAATTCTAACCCCTTTGAAAATTTCGAAAAATGCGCCCAGAATTCCGAGAAGGCTAACCCCTTTGAAAATCTAGAAAAATGCGCCCAGAATTCCGAGAAGGCTAACCCCTTAGAAAATTTCGAAAAATGCGCCCAGAATTCCGAGAAGGCTAACCCCTTTGAAAATTTCGAAAATTGCGCCCAGAGTTCCGAGAAGGCTAACCCTTTTGAATATTTCGAAAAATGCGCCCAGAATTCCGAGAAGGCTAACCTCTTTGAAAATTTCGAAAAATGCCCCCAGAATTCCGAGGAGGCTAACCCCTTTGAAAGTTTCGAAAAATGCTTCCAGAATTCCGAGAAGGCTAACCCCTTTGAACATTTCGAAAAATGCGCCCAGAATTCCGAGTAGGCTAACCCCTTTGAAAATTTCGAAAAATGCGCCCAGAATTCCGAGAAGGCTAACCCCTTTGAAAATTTCAAAAAATGCGCCCAGAATTCCAAGAAGGCTAACCCTTTTGAAAATTTAGAAAAATGCGCCCAGAATTCCCAGAAGGCTAACCCTTTTGAAAATTTACAAAAATCCGCCCAGAATTCCGAGTAGGATAATACCTTTGAAAATTTCGAAAATTGCGCCCAGAATTCCGAGAAGGCTAACCCCTTTGAAAATTTCGAAAATTGCGCCCAGAGTTCCGAGAAGGCTAACCCTTTTGAATATTTCGAAAAATGCGCCCAGAATTCCGAGTAGGCTAACCCCTTTGAAAATTTCGAAAATTGCCCCCAGAATTCCGAGAAGGCTAACCCCTTTGAAAATTTCGAAAATTGCGCCCAGAGTTCCGAGAAGGCTAACCCTTTTGAAAATTTCGAAAAATGCGCCCAGAATTCCGAGAAGGCGCACACTTTGAAGATTTCGAAAAATGCGCCCAGAATTCCGAAAAGACTAACCCCTTTGAAATTTCGAAAAATGCGCGCAGAATTCCGAGAAGGCTAACCCCTTTGAAAATTTCGAAAAATGCGCCCAGTATTCCGAGAAGGCTAACCCCATTGAAAATTTCGAAAAATGCGCCCAGAATTCCGAGAAGGCTAACCCCTTTGAAAATTTCGAAAAATGCGCTCAGAATTCCGAGAAGACTAACCCGTTTAAAAATTTCGAAAAATGCGCCCAGAATTCCGAGAAGGCTAACACCTTTGAAAGTTTCGAAAAATGCGCCCAGAATTCCGAGAAGGCTAACCCCTTTGAAAATTTCGAGAAATGCGCCCAGAATTCCGAGAAGGCTAACTCTTTTGAAAATTTCGAAAAATGCGCCCAGAATTCCGAGTAGGCTAATAACTTTGAAAATTTCGAAAAATGTGCCCAGAATTCCGAGAAGGCTAACCCCTTTGAAAATTTAAAAAAATGCGCCCAGAATTCCGAGAATTCTAACCCCTTTGAAAATTTCGAAAAATGCGCCCAGAATTCCGAGAAGGCTAACCCCTTTGAAAATCTAGAAAAATGCGCCCAGAATTCCGAGAAGGCTAACCCCTTAGAAAATTTCGAAAAATGCGCCCAGAATTCCGAGAAGGCTAACCCTTTTGAATATTTCGAAAAATGCGCCCAGAATTCCGAGAAGGCTAACCCCTTTGAAAATTTCGAAAAATGTGCCCAGAATTCCGAGAAGGCTAATCCCTTTGAAAAAAAAAGAAAAATGCGCCCAGAATTCCGAGAAGGCTAACCCCCTTTGAAAATTTCGAAAAATGCGACCAGAATTCCGAGAAGACTAACCCCTTTGAAATTTCGAAAAATGCGCCCAGAATACCGAGAAAGCTAACCCCTTTGAAAATTTCGAAAAATGCGCCCAGTATTGCGAGAAGGCTAACCCCTTTGAAAATTTCGAAAAATGCGCCCAGTATTCCGAGAAGGCTAACCCATTTGAAAATTTCGAAAAATGCGCCCAGAATTCCGAGAAGGCTAACCCCTTTGAAAGTTTCGAAAAATGCGCTCAGAATTCCGAAAAGGTTAACCCGTTTTAAAATTTCGAAAAATGCGCCCAGAATTGCGAGAAGGCTAACACCTTTGAAAGTTTCGAAAAATGCGCACAGAATTCCGAGAAGGCTAACCCCTTTGAAAATTTCGAAAAATGCGCCCAGTATTCCGAGAAGGCTAACCCTTTTGAAAATTTCGAAAAATGTGCCCAGAATTCCGAGAAGGCTAACCCCTTTGATAATTTCGAAAAATGCGCCCAGAATTCCGAGAAGGCTAACCCCTTTGAAATTTTCGAAAAATGCGCCCAGAATTCCGAGAAGGCTAACCCCTCTGAAAATTTCGAAAAATTGGCCCAAAACTCCGAGATGGCTAACCCCTTTGAAAATTTCGAAAAATTCACCCAGAATTCCGAGAAGGCTAACCCCTTTGAAAATTTCGAAAAATGTGCCAAAATTCCGAGAAGGCTAACCCTTTGAAAATTTCGAAAAATGCGCCCAGAATTCCGAGAAGGCTATCCCCTTTGAAAATTTCGAAAAATGCGCCCAGAATTCCGAGAAGGTTAATCCCTTTGAGAATTTCGAAAAATGCGCCCAGAATTCCGAGAAGGGTAACCCCTTTGAAAATTTCGAAAAATGCGCCCAGAATTTCGAGAAGGCTAACCCCTTTGAAAATTTCGAAAAATGCGCCCAGTATTCCGATAAGGCTAACCCTTTTGAAAATTTCGAAAAATGTGTCCAGAATTCCGAGAAGGCTAACCCCTTTGAAAATTTCGAAAAATGCGCCCAGAATTCCGAGAAGGCTAACCCCTTTGAAAATTTCGAAAAATTCGCCCAGAATTCCAAGAAGGCTAACCCCTTTGAAAAAAGAAAGAAAAATGCGCCCAGAATTCCGAGAAGGCTAACCCCTTTGAAAATTTCGAAAATTGCGCCCAGAATTCCCAGAAGGCTAACCCCTTTGAAAATTTCAAAAAATTCGCCCAGAATTCCGAGAAGGCTAACCCCTTTGAAAATTTCAAAAAATGCGCCCAGAATTCCGAGAAGGCTAACCCCTTTGAAAATTTAGAAAAATGCGCCCAGAATTCCCAGAAGGCTAACCCTTTTGAAAATTTCGAAAAATGCGCCCAGAATTCCGAGTAGGATAATACCTTTGAAAATTTCGAAAATTGCGCCCAGAATTCCGAGAAGGCTAACCCCTTTGAAAATTTCGAAAATTGCGCCCAGAGTTCCGAGAAGGCTAACCCTTTTGAATAATTCGAAAAATGCGCCCAGAATTCCGAGTAGGCTAACCCCTTTGAAAATTTCGAAAAATGCGCCCAGAATTCCGAGAAGGCGCACACTTTGAAGATTTCGAAAAATGCGCCCAGAATTCCGAAAAGACTAACCCCTTTGAAATTTCGAAAAATGCGCGCAGAATTCCGAGAAGGCTAACCCCTTTGAAAATTTCGAAAAATGCGCCCAGTATTCCGAGAAGGCTAACCCCATTGAAAATTTCGAAAAATGCGCCCAGAATTCCGAGAAGGCTAACCCCTTAGAAAATTTCGAGAAATGCGCCCAGAATTCCGAGAAGGCTAACCCCTTTGAAAATTTCGAAAATTGCGCCCAGAGTTCCGAGAAGGCTAACCCTTTTGAATATTTTGAAAAATGCGCCCAGAATTCCGAGAAGGCTAACCCCTTTGAAAATTTCGAAAAATGCCCCCAGAATTCCGAGGAGGCTAACCCCTTTGAAAGTTTCGAAAAATGCGTCCAGAATTCCGGGAAGGCTAACCCCTTTGAAAATTTCGAAAAATGCGCCCAGAATTCCGAGAATTCTAACCCCTTTGAAAATTTCGAAAAATGCGCCCAGAATTCCGAGAAGGCTAACCCCTTTGAAAATCTAGAAAAATGCGCCCAGAATTCCGAGAAGGCTAACCCTTTTGAATATTTCGAAAAATGCGCCCAGAATTCCGAGAAGGCTAACCCCTTTGAAAATTTCGAAAAATGCCCCCAGAATTCCGAGGAGGCTAACCCCTTTGAAAGTTTCGAAAAATGAGTCCAGAATTCCGAGAAGGCTAACCCCTTTGAACATTTCGAAAAATGCGCCCAGTATTCCGAGAAGGCTAACCCCTTTGAAAATTTCGAAAAATGCGCCCAGTATTCCGAGAAGGCTAACCCCTTTCAAAATTTCGAAAATTGCGCCCAGAATTCCGAGAAGGCTAACCCCTTTGAAAAATTCGAAAAATTCGCCCAGAATTCTGAGAAGGCTAACCCCTTTGAAAATTTCGAATAATTCGCCCAGAATTCCAAGAAATTCCTTTGAAAAAAGAAAAAAAAATGCGCCCAGAATTCCGAGAAGGCTAACCCCTTTGAAAATTTCGAAAATTGCGCCCAGAATTCCCAGAAGGCTAACCCCTTTGAAAATTTCAAAAAATTCGCCCAGAATTCCGAGAAGGCTAACCCCTTTGAAAATTTCAAAAAATGCGCCCAGAATTCCGAGAAGGCTAACCCCTTTGAAAATTTAGAAAAATGCGCCCAGAATTCCCAGAAGGCTAACCCTTTTGAAAATTTACAAAAATCCGCCCAGAATTCCGAGTAGGATAATACCTTTGAAAATTTCGAAAATTGCGCCCAGAATTCCGAGAAGGCTAACCCCTTTGAAAATTTCGAAAATTGCGCCCAGAGTTCCGAGAAGGCTAACCCTTTTGAATATTTCGAAAAATGCGCCCAGAATTCCGAGTAGGCTAACCCCTTTGAAAATTTCGAAAAATGCGCTCAGAATTCCGAGAAGACTAACCCGTTTTAAAATTTCGAAAAATGCGCCCAGAATTCCTAGAAGGCTAATCCCTTTGAAAAAAAAGAAAACTTCGCCCAGAATTCCGAGAAGGCTAACCCCTTTGAAAATTTCGAAAAATGCGCCCAGAATTCCGAGAAGGCGCACACTTTGAAGATTTCGAAAAATGCGCCCAGAATTCCGAAAAGACTAACCCCTTTGAAATTTCGAAAAATGCGCGCAGAATTCCGAGAAGGCTAACCCCTTTGAAAATTTCGAAAAATGCGCCCAGTATTCCGAGAACTCTAACCCCATTGAAAATTTCGAAAAATGCACCCACAATTCCGAGAAGGCTAACCCCTTTGAAAATTTCGAAAAATGCGCCCAGAATTTCGAGAAGGCTAACCCCTTTGAAAATTTCGAAAAATGCGCCCAGAATTCCGAGAAGGCTAACCCTTTTGAAATTTTCGAAAAATGCGCCCAGAATTCCGAGAAGGCTAACCCCTTTGAAAATTTCGAAAAATTCGCCCAGAATTCCGAGAAGGCTAACCCCTTTGAAAATTTCGAGAAATGCGCCCAGAATTCCGAGAAGGCTAACCCTTTTGAAAATTTCGAAAAATGCGCCCAGAATTCCGAGTAGGCTAATAACTTTGAAAATTTCGAAAAATGCGCCCAGAATTCCGAGAAGGCTAACCCCTTTGAAAATTTCGAAAAATGCGCCCAGAAATCCGAGAAGGCTAACCCCTTTGAAAATTTCGAGAAATGCGCCCAGAATTCCGAGAAGGCTAACACTTTTGAAAATTTCGAAAAATGCGCCCAGAATTCCGAATAGGCTAATAACTTTGAAAATTTCGAAAAATGCGCCCAGAATTCCGAGAAGGCTAACCCCTTTGAAAATTTCGAAAAATGCGCCCAGAATTCCGAGAATTCTAACCCCTTTGAAAATTTCGAAAAATGCGCCCAGAATTCCGAGAAGGCTAACCCCTTTGAAAACCTAGAACAATGCGCCCAGAATTCCGAGAAGGCTAACCCCTTAGAAAATTTCGAAAAATGCGCCCAGAATTCCGAGAAGGCTAACCCCTTTGAAAATTTCGAAAATTGCGCCCAGAGTTCCGAGAAGGCTAACCCTTTTGAATATTTTGAAAAATGCGCCCAGAATTCCGAGAAGGCTAACCCCTTTGAAAATTTCGAAAAATGCCCCCAGAATTCCGAGGAGGCTAACCCTTTTGAAAGTTTAGAAAAATGCGCCCAGAATTCCCAGAAGGCTAACCCTTTTGAAAATTTACAAAAATCCGCCCAGAATTCCGAGTAGGATAATACCTTTGAAAATTTCGAAAATTGCGCCCAGAATTCCGAGAAGGCTAACCCCTTTGAAAATTTCGAAAATTGCGCCCAGAGTTCCGAGAAGGCTAACCCTTTTGAATATTTCGAAAAATGCGCCCAGAATTCCGAGAAGGCTAACCCCTTTAAAATTTCGAAAAATGCCCCCAGAATTCCGAGGAGGCTAACCCCTTTGAAAGTTTCGAAAAATGAGTCCAGAATTCCGAGAAGGCTAACCCCTTTGAACATTTCGAAAAATGCGCCCAGTATTCCGAGAAGGCTAACCCCTTTGAAAATTTCGAAAAATGCGCCCAGTATTCCGAGAAGGCTAACCCCTTTCAAAATTTCGAAAATTGCGCCCAGAATTCCGAGAAGGCTAACCCCTTTGAAAAATTCGAAAAATTCGCCCAGAATTCCGAGAAGGCTAACCCCTTTGAAAATTTCGAATAATTCGCCCAGAATTCCAAGAAATTCCTTTGAAAAAAGAACAAAAAATGCGCCCAGAATTCCGAGAAGGCTAACCCCTTTGAAAATTTCGAAAATTGCGCCCAGAATTCCCAGAAGGCTAACCCCTTTCAAAATTTCAAAAAATTCGCCCAGAATTCCGAGAAGGCTAACCCCTTTGAAAATTTCAAAAAATGCGCCCAGAATTCCGAGAAGGCTAACCCCTTTGAAAATTTAGAAAAATGCGCCCAGAATTCCCAGAAGGCTAACCCTTTTGAAAATTTACAAAAATCCGCCCAGAATTCCGAGTAGGATAATACCTTTGAAAATTTCGAAAATTGCGCCCAGAATTCCGAGAAGGCTAACCCCTTTGAAAATTTCGAAAATTGCGCCCAGAGTTCCGAGAAGGCTAACCCTTTTGAATATTTCGAAAAATGCGCCCAGAATTCCGAGTAGGCTAACCCCTTTGAAAATTTCGAAAAATGCGCTCAGAATTCCGAGAAGACTAACCCGTTTTAAAATTTCGAAAAATGCGCCCAGAATTCCGAGAAGGCTAATCCCTTTGAAAAAAAAGAAAACTTCGCCCAGAATTCCGAGAAGGCTAACCCCTTTGAAAATTTCGAAAAATGCGCCCAGAATTCCGAGAAGGCGCACACTTTGAAGATTTCGAAAAATGCGCCCAGAATTCCGAAAAGACTAACCCCTTTGAAATTTCGAAAAATGCGCGCAGAATTCCGAGAAGGCTAACCCCTTTGAAAATTTCGAAAAATGCGCCCAGTATTCCGAGAACTCTAACCCCATTGAAAATTTCGAAAAATGCACCCACAATTCCGAGAAGGCTAACCCCTTTGAAAATTTCGAAAAATGCGCCCAGAATTTCGAGAAGGCTAACCCCTTTGAAAATTTCGAAAAATGCGCCCAGAATTCCGAGAAGGCTAACCCTTTTGAAATTTTCGAAAAATGCGCCCAGAATTCCGAGAAGGCTAACCCCTTTGAAAATTTCGAAAAATTCGCCCAGAATTCCGAGAAGGCTAACCCCTTTGAAAATTTCGAGAAATGCGCCCAGAATTCCGAGAAGGCTAACCCTTTTGAAAATTTCGAAAAATGCGCCCAGAATTCCGAGTAGGCTAATAACTTTGAAAATTTCGAAAAATGCGCCCAGAATTCCGAGAAGGCTAACCCCTTTGAAAATTTCGAAAAATGCGCCCAGAAATCCGAGAAGGCTAACCCCTTTGAAAATTTCGAGAAATGCGCCCAGAATTCCGAGAAGGCTAACACTTTTGAAAATTTCGAAAAATGCGCCCAGAATTCCGAGTAGGCTAATAACTTTGAAAATTTCGAAAAATGCGCCCAGAATTCCGAGAAGGCTAACCCCTTTGAAAATTTCGAAAAATGCGCCCAGAATTCCGAGAATTCTAACCCCTTTGAAAATTTCGAAAAATGCGCCCAGAATTCCGAGAAGGCTAACCCCTTTGAAAACCTAGAAAAATGCGCCCAGAATTCCGAGAAGGCTAACCCCTTAGAAAATTTCGAAAAATGC
This sequence comes from Ectobius pallidus, assembly GCA_964059195.1. NCBI lineage: Eukaryota > Metazoa > Arthropoda > Insecta > Blattodea > Ectobiidae > Ectobius > Ectobius pallidus. Next base: position 119,898,084 of record CAXKWD010000008.1, on the reverse strand, counting down.
GCCCAGAATTCCGAGAAGGCTAACCCCTTTGAAAATTTCGAAAATTGCGCCCAGAGTTCCGAGAAGGCTAACCCTTTTGAATATTTTGAAAAATGCGCCCAGAATTCCGAGAAGGCTAACCCCTTTGAAAATTTCGAAAAATGCCCCCAGAATTCCGAGGAGGCTAACCCCTTTGAAAGTTTAGAAAAATGCGCCCAGAATTCCCAGAAGGCTAACCCTTTTGAAAATTTACAAAAATCCGCCCAGAATTCCGAGTAGGATAATACCTTTGACAATTTCGAAAATTGCGCCCAGAATTCCGAGAAGGCTAACCCCTTTGAAAATTTCGAAAATTGCGCCCAGAGTTCCGAGAAGGCTAACCCTTTTGAATATTTCGAAAAATGCGCCCAGAATTCCGAGAAGGCTAACCCCTTTGAAAATTTCGAAAAATGCCCCCAGAATTCCGAGGAGGCTAACCCCTTTGAAAGTTTCGAAAAATGAGTCCAGAATTCCGAGAAGGCTAACCCCTTTGAACATTTCGAAAAATGCGCCCAGTATTCCGAGAAGGCTAACCCCTTTGAAAATTTCGAAAAATGCGCCCAGTATTCCGAGAAGGCTAACCCCTTTCAAAATTTCGAAAATTGCGCCCAGAATTCCGAGAAGGCTAACCCCTTTGAAAAATTCGAAAAATTCGCCCAGAATTCCGAGAAGGCTAACCCCTTTGAAATTTCGAAAAATGCGCGCAGAATTCCGAGAAGGCTAACCCCTTTGAAAATTTCGAAAAATGCGCCCAGTATTCCGAGAACTCTAACCCCATTGAAAATTTCGAAAAATGCACCCACAATTCCGAGAAGGCTAACCCCTTTGAAAATTTCGAAAAATGCGCCCAGAATTTCGAGAAGGCTAACCCCTTTGAAAATTTCGAAAAATGCGCCCAGAATTCCGAGAAGGCTAACCCTTTTGAAATTTTCGAAAAATGCGCCCAGAATTCCGAGAAGGCTAACCCCTTTGAAAATTTCGAAAAATTCGCCCAGAATTCCGAGAAGGCTAACCCCTTTGAAAATTTCGAGAAATGCGCCCAGAATTCCGAGAAGGCTAACCCTTTTGAAAATTTCGAAAAATGCGCCCAGAATTCCGAGTAGGCTAATAACTTTGAAAATTTCGAAAAATGCGCCCAGAATTCGGAGAATTCTAACCCCTTTGAAAATTTCGAAAAATGCGCCCAGAATTCCGAGGCTAACCCCTTTGAAAATTTCGAAAATTGCCCCCAGAATTCCGAGAAGGCTAACCCCTTTGAAAATTTCGAAAATTGCGCCCAGAGTTCCGAGAAGGCTAACCCTTTTGAAAATTTCGAAAAATGCGCCCAGAATTCCGAGAAGGCGCACACTTTGAAGATTTCGAAAAATGCGCCCAGAATTCCGAAAAGACTAACCCCTTTGAAATTTCGAAAAATGCGCGCAGAATTCCGAGAAGGCTAACCCCTTTGAAAATTTCGAAAAATGCGCCCAGTATTCCGAGAAGGCTAACCCCATTGAAAATTTCGAAAAATGCGCCCAGAATTCCGAGAAGGCTAACCCCTTTGAAAATTTCGAAAAATGCGCTCAGAATTCCGAGAAGACTAACCCGTTTTAAAATTTCGAAAAATGCGCCCAGAATTCCGAGAAGGCTAACACCTTTGAAAGTTTCGAAAAATGCGCCCAGAATTCCGAGAAGGCTAACCCCTTTGAAAATTTCGAGAAATGCGCCCAGAATTCCGAGAAGGCTAACTCTTTTGAAAATTTCGAAAAATGCGCCCAGAATTCCGAGTAGGCTAATAACTTTGAAAATTTCGAAAAATGTGCCCAGAATTCCGAGAAGGCTAACCCCTTTGAAAATTTAAAAAAATGCGCCCAGAATTCCGAGAATTCTAACCCCTTTGAAAATTTCGAAAAATGCGCCCAGAATTCCGAGAAGGCTAACCCCTTTGAAAATCTAGAAAAATGCGCCCAGAATTCCGAGAAGGCTAACCCCTTAGAAAATTTCGAAAAATGCGCCCAGAATTCCGAGAAGGCTAACCCTTTTGAATATTTCGAAAAATGCGCCCAGAATTCCGAGAAGGCTAACCCCTTTGAAAATTTCGAAAAATGTGCCCAGAATTCCGAGAAGGCTAATCCCTTTGAAAAAAAAAGAAAAATGCGCCCAGAATTCCGAGAAGGCTAACCCCCTTTGAAAATTTCGAAAAATGCGACCAGAATTCCGAGAAGACTAACCCCTTTGAAATTTCGAAAAATGCGCCCAGAATACCGAGAAAGCTAACCCCTTTGAAAATTTCGAAAAATGCGCCCAGTATTGCGAGAAGGCTAACCCCTTTGAAAATTTCGAAAAATGCGCCCAGTATTCCGAGAAGGCTAACCCCTTTGAAAATTTCGAAAAATGCGCCCAGAATTCCGAGAAGGCTAACCCCTTTGAAAGTTTCGAAAAATGCGCTCAGAATTCCGAAAAGGTTAACCCGTTTTAAAATTTCGAAAAATGCGCCCAGAATTCCGAGAAGGCTAACACCTTTGAAAGTTTCGAAAAATGCGCACAGAATTCCGAGAAGGCTAACCCCTTTGAAAATTTCGAAAAATGCGCCCAGTATTCCGAGAAGGCTAACCCTTTTGAAAATTTCGAAAAATGTGCCCAGAATTCCGAGAAGGCTAACCCCTTTGATAATTTCGAAAAATGCGCCCAGAATTCCGAGAAGGCTAACCCCTTTGAAATTTTCGAAAAATGCGCCCAGAATTCCGAGAAGGCTAACCCCTCTGAAAATTTCGAAAAATTGGCCCAAAACTCCGAGATGGCTAACCCCTTTGAAAATTTCGAAAAATTCACCCAGAATTCCGAGAAGGCTAACCCCTTTGAAAATTTCGAAAAATGTGCCAAAATTCCGAGAAGGCTAACCCTTTGAAAATTTCGAAAAATGCGCCCAATATTCCGAGAAGGCTATCCCCTTTGAAAATTTCGAAAAATGCGCCCAGAATTCCGAGAAGGTTAATCCCTTTGAGAATTTCGAAAAATGCGCCCAGAATTCCGAGAAGGGTAACCCCTTTGAAAATTTCGAAAAATGCGCCCAGAATTTCGAGAAGGCTAACCCCTTTGAAAATTTCGAAAAATGCGCCCAGTATTCCGATAAGGCTAACCCTTTTGAAAATTTCGAAAAATGTGTCCAGAATTCCGAGAAGGCTAACCCCTTTGAAAATTTCGAAAAATGCGCCCAGAATTCCGAGAAGGCTAACCCCTTTGAAAATTTCGAAAAATTCGCCCAGAATTCCAAGAAGGCTAACCCCTTTGAAAAAAGAAAGAAAAATGCGCCCAGAATTCCGAGAAGGCTAACCCCTTTGAAAATTTCGAAAATTGCGCCCAGAATTCCCAGAAGGCTAACCCCTTTGAAAATTTCAAAAAATTCGCCCAGAATTCCGAGAAGGCTAACCCCTTTGAAAATTTCAAAAAATGCGCCCAGAATTCCGAGAAGGCTAACCCCTTTGAAAATTTCAAAAAATGCGCCCAGAATTCCGAGAAGGCTAACCCCTTTGAAAATTTAGAAAAATGCGCCCAGAATTCCCAGAAGGCTAACCCTTTTGAAAATTTCGAAAAATGCGCCCAGAATTCCGAGTAGGATAATACCTTTGAAAATTTCGAAAATTGCGCCCAGAATTCCGAGAAGGCTAACCCCTTTGAAAATTTCGAAAATTGCGCCCAGAGTTCCGAGAAGGCTAACCCTTTTGAATAATTCGAAAAATGCGCCCAGAATTCCGAGTAGGCTAACCCCTTTGAAAATTTCGAAAAATGCGCCCAGAATTCCGAGAAGGCGCACACTTTGAAGATTTCGAAAAATGCGCCCAGAATTCCGAAAAGACTAACCCCTTTGAAATTTCGAAAAATGCGCGCAGAATTCCGAGAAGGCTAACCCCTTTGAAAATTTCGAAAAATGCGCCCAGTATTCCGAGAAGGCTAACCCCATTGAAAATTTCGAAAAATGCGCCCAGAATTCCGAGAAGGCTAACCCCTTTGAAAATTTCGAAAAATGCGCCCAGAATTCCGAAAAGACTAACCCCTTTGAAAGTTTCGAAAAATGCGCCCAGAAATCCGAGAAGGCTAACCCCTTTGAAAATTTCGAGAAATGCGCCCAGAATTCCGAGAAGGCTAACACTTTTGAAAATTTCGAAAAATGCGCCCAGAATTCCGAGTAGGCTAATAACTTTGAAAATTTCGAAAAATGCGCCCAGAATTCCGAGAAGGCTAACCCCTTTGAAAATTTCAAAAAATGCGCCCAGAATTCCGAGAATTCTAACCCCTTTGAAAATTTCGAAAAATGCGCCCAGAATTCCGAGAAGGCTAACCCCTTTGAAAACCTAGAAAAATGCGCCCAGAATTCCGAGAAGGCTAACCCCTTAGAAAATTTCGAAAAATGCGCCCAGAATTCCGAGAAGGCTAACCCCTTTGAAAATTTAGAAAATTGCGCCCAGAGTTCCGAGAAGGCTAACCCTTTTGAATATTTTGAAAAATGCGCCCAGAATTCCGAGAAGGCTAACCCCTTTGAAAATTTCGAAAAATGCCCCCAGAATTCCGAGGAGGCTAACCCCTTTGAAAGTTTCGAAAAATGCGTCCAGAATTCCGGGAAGGCTAACCCCTTTGAAAATTTCGAAAAATGCGCCCAGAATTCCGAGAATTCTAACCCCTTTGAAAATTTCGAAAAATGCGCCCAGAATTCCGAGAAGGCTAACCCCTTTGAAAATCTAGAAAAATGCGCCCAGAATTCCGAGAAGGCTAACCCTTCTGAATATTTCGAAAAATGCGCCCAGAATTCCGAGAAGGCTAACCCCTTTGAAAATTTCGAAAAATGCCCCCAGAATTCCGAGGAGGCTAACCCCTTTGAAAGTTTCGAAAAATGAGTCCAGAATTCCGAGAAGGCTAACCCCTTTGAACATTTCGAAAAATGCGCCCAGTATTCCGAGAAGGCTAACCCCTTTGAAAATTTCGAAAAATGCGCCCAGTATTCCGAGAAGGCTAACCCCTTTCAAAATTTCGAAAATTGCGCCCAGAATTCCGAGAAGGCTAACCCCTTTGAAAAATTCGAAAAATTCGCCCAGAATTCCGAGAAGGCTAACCCCTTTGAAAATTTCGAATAATTCGCCCAGAATTCCAAGAAATTCCTTTGAAAAAAGAAAAAAAAATGCGCCCAGAATTCCGAGAAGGCTAACCCCTTTGAAAATTTCGAAAATTGCGCCCAGAATTCCCAGAAGGCTAACCCCTTTGAAAATTTCAAAAAATTCGCCCAGAATTCCGAGAAGGCTAACCCCTTTGAAAATTTCAAAAAATGCGCCCAGAATTCCGAGAAGGCTAACCCCTTTGAAAATTTAGAAAAATGCGCCCAGAATTCCCAGAAGGCTAACCCTTTTGAAAATTTACAAAAATCCGCCCAGAATTCCGAGTAGGATAATACCTTTGAAAATTTCGAAAATTGCGCCCAGAATTCCGAGAAGGCTAACCCCTTTGAAAATTTCGAAAATTGCGCCCAGAGTTCCGAGAAGGCTAACCCTTTTGAATATTTCGAAAAATGCGCCCAGAATTCCGAGTAGGCTAACCCCTTTGAAAATTTCGAAAAATGCGCTCAGAATTCCGAGAAGACTAACCCGTTTTAAAATTTCGAAAAATGCGCCCAGAATTCCGAGAAGGCTAATCCCTTTGAAAAAAAAGAAAACTTCGCCCAGAATTCCGAGAAGGCTAACCCCTTTGAAAATTTCGAAAAATGCGCCCAGAATTCCGAGAAGGCGCACACTTTGAAGATTTCGAAAAATGCGCCCAGAATTCCGAAAAGACTAACCCCTTTGAAATTTCGAAAAATGCGCGCAGAATTCCGAGAAGGCTAACCCCTTTGAAAATTTCGAAAAATGCGCCCAGTATTCCGAGAACTCTAACCCCATTGAAAATTTCGAAAAATGCACCCACAATTCCGAGAAGGCTAACCCCTTTGAAAATTTCGAAAAATGCGCCCAGAATTTCGAGAAGGCTAACCCCTTTGAAAATTTCGAAAAATGCGCCCAGAATTCCGAGAAGGCTAACCCTTTTGAAATTTTCGAAAAATGCGCCCAGAATTCCGAGAAGGCTAACCCCTTTGAAAATTTCGAAAAATTCGCCCAGAATTCCGAGAAGGCTAACCCCTTTGAAAATTTCGAGAAATGCGCCCAGAATTCCGAGAAGGCTAACCCTTTTGAAAATTTCGAAAAATGCGCCCAGAATTCCGAGTAGGCTAATAACTTTGAAAATTTCGAAAAATGCGCCCAGAATTCCGAGAAGGCTAACCCCTTTGAAAATTTCGAAAAATGCGCCCAGAAATCCGAGAAGGCTAACCCCTTTGAAAATTTCGAGAAATGCGCCCAGAATTCCGAGAAGGCTAACACTTTTGAAAATTTCGAAAAATGCGCCCAGAATTCCGAATAGGCTAATAACTTTGAAAATTTCGAAAAATGCGCCCAGAATTCCGAGAAGGCTAACCCCTTTGAAAATTTCGAAAAATGCGCCCAGAATTCCGAGAATTCTAACCCCTTTGAAAATTTCGAAAAATGCGCCCAGAATTCCGAGAAGGCTAACCCCTTTGAAAACCTAGAAAAATGCGCCCAGAATTCCGAGAAGGCTAACCCCTTAGAAAATTTCGAAAAATGCGCCCAGAATTCCGAGAAGGCTAACCCCTTTGAAAATTTCGAAAATTGCGCCCAGAGTTCCGAGAAGGCTAACCCTTTTGAATATTTTGAAAAATGCGCCCAGAATTCCGAGAAGGCTAACCCCTTTGAAAATTTCGAAAAATGCCCCCAGAATTCCGAGGAGGCTAACCCCTTTGAAAGTTTAGAAAAATGCGCCCAGAATTCCCAGAAGGCTAACCCTTTTGAAAATTTACAAAAATCCGCCCAGAATTCCGAGTAGGATAATACCTTTGAAAATTTCGAAAATTGCGCCCAGAATTCCGAGAAGGCTAACCCCTTTGAAAATTTCGAAAATTGCGCCCAGAGTTCCGAGAAGGCTAACCCTTTTGAATATTTCGAAAAATGCGCCCAGAATTCCGAGAAGGCTAACCCCTTTGAAAATTTCGAAAAATGCCCCCAGAATTCCGAGGAGGCTAACCCCTTTGAAAGTTTCGAAAAATGAGTCCAGAATTCCGAGAAGGCTAACCCCTTTGAACATTTCGAAAAATGCGCCCAGTATTCCGAGAAGGCTAACCCCTTTGAAAATTTCGAAAAATGCGCCCAGTATTCCGAGAAGGCTAACCCCTTTCAAAATTTCGAAAATTGCGCCCAGAATTCCGAGAAGGCTAACCCCTTTGAAAAATTCGAAAAATTCGCCCAGAATTCCGAGAAGGCTAACCCCTTTGAAAATTTCGAATAATTCGCCCAGAATTCCAAGAAATTCCTTTGAAAAAAGAACAAGAAATGCGCCCAGAATTCCGAGAAGGCTAACCCCTTTGAAAATTTCGAAAATTGCGCCCAGAATTCCCAGAAGGCTAACCCCTTTGAAAATTTCAAAAAATTCGCCCAGAATTCCGAGAAGGCTAACCCCTTTGAAAATTTCAAAAAATGCGCCCAGAATTCCGAGAAGGCTAACCCCTTTGAAAATTTAGAAAAATGCGCCCAGAATTCCCAGAAGGCTAACCCTTTTGAAAATTTACAAAAATCCGCCCAGAATTCCGAGTAGGATAATACCTTTGAAAATTTCGAAAATTGCGCCCAGAATTCCGAGAAGGCTAACCCCTTTGAAAATTTCGAAAATTGCGCCCAGAGTTCCGAGAAGGCTAACCCTTTTGAATATTTCGAAAAATGCGCCCAGAATTCCGAGTAGGCTAACCCCTTTGAAAATTTCGAAAAATGCGCTCAGAATTCCGAGAAGACTAACCCGTTTTAAAATTTCGAAAAATGCGCCCAGAATTCCGAGAAGGCTAATCCCTTTGAAAAAAAGAAAACTTCGCCCAGAATTCCGAGAAGGCTAACCCCTTTGAAAATTTCGAAAAATGCGCCCAGAATTCCGAGAAGGCGCACACTTTGAAGATTTCGAAAAATGCGCCCAGAATTCCGAGAAGGCTAACCCCTTTGAAAATTTCGAAAAATGCGCCCAGTATTCCGAGAACTCTAACCCCATTGAAAATTTCGAAAAATGCACCCACAATTCCGAGAAGGCTAACCCCTTTGAAAATTTCGAAAAATGCGCCCAGAATTTCGAGAAGGCTAACCCCTTTGAAAATTTCGAAAAATGCGCCCAGTATTCCGAGAACTCTAACCCCATTGAAAATTTCGAAAAATGCACCCACAATTCCGAGAAGGCTAACCCCTTTGAAAATTTCGAAAAATGCGCCCAGAATTTCGAGAAGGCTAACCCCTTTGAAAATTTCGAAAAATGCGCCCAGAATTCCGAGAAGGCTAACCCTTTTGAAATTTTCGAAAAATGCGCCCAGAATTCCGAGAAGGCTAACCCCTTTGAAAATTTCGAAAAATTCGCCCAGAATTCCGAGAAGGCTAACCCCTTTGAAAATTTCGAGAAATGCGCCCAGAATTCCGAGAAGGCTAACCCTTTTGAAAATTTCGAAAAATGCGCCCAGAATTCCGAGTAGGCTAATAACTTTGAAAATTTCGAAAAATGCGCCCAGAATTCCGAGAAGGCTAACCCCTTTGAAAATTTCGAAAAATGCGCCCAGAAATCCGAGAAGGCTAACCCCTTTGAAAATTTCGAGAAATGCGCCCAGAATTCCGAGAAGGCTAACACTTTTGAAAATTTCGAAAAATGCGCCCAGAATTCCGAGTAGGCTAATAACTTTGAAAATTTCGAAAAATGCGCCCAGAATTCCGAGAAGGCTAACCCCTTTAAAAATTTCGAAAAATGCGCCCAGAATTCCGAGAATTCTAACCCCTTTGAAAATTTCGAAAAATGCGCCCAGAATTCCGAGAAGGCTAACCCCTTTGAAAACCTAGAAAAATGCGCCCAGAATTCCGAGAAGGCTAACCCCTTAGAAAATTTCGAAAAATGCGCCCAGAATTCCGAGAAGGCTAACCCCTTTGAAAATTTCGAAAATTGCGCCCAGAGTTCCGAGAAGGCTAACCCTTTTGAAAATTTCGAAAAATGCCCCCAGAATTCCGAGGAGGCTAACCCCTTTGAAAGTTTAGAAAAATGCGCCCAGAATTCCCAGAAGGCTAACCCTTTTGAAAATTTACAAAAATCCGCCCAGAATTCCGAGTAGGATAATACCTTTGAAAATTTCGAAAATTGCGCCCAGAGTTCCGAGAAGGCTAACCCTTTTGAATATTTCGAAAAATGCGCCCAGAATTCCGAGAAGGCTAACCCCTTTGAAAATTTCGAAAAATGCCCCCAGAATTCCGAGGAGGCTAACCCCTTTGAAAGTTTCGAAAAATGAGTCCAGAATTCCGTGAAGGCTAACCCCTTTGAACATTTCGAAAAATGCGCCCAGTATTCCGAGAAGGCTAACCCCTTTGAAAATTTCGAAAAATGCGCCCAGTATTCCGAGAAGGCTAACCCCTTTCAAAATTTCGAAAATTGCGCCCAGAATTCCGAGAAGGCTAACCCCTTTGAAAAATTCGAAAAATTCGCCCAGAATTCCGAGAAGGCTAACCCCTTTGAAAATTTCGAATAATTCGCCCAGAATTCCAAGAAATTCCTTTGAAAAAAGAACAAAAAATGCGCCCAGAATTCCGAGAAGGCTAACCCCTTTGAAAATTTCGAAAATTGCGCCCAGAATTCCCAGAAGGCTAACCCCTTTGAAAATTTCAAAAAATTCGCCCAGAATTCCGAGAAGGCTAACCCCTTTGAAAATTTAGAAAAATGCGCCCAGAATTCCCAGAAGGCTAACCCTTTTGAAAATTTACAAAAATCCGCCCAGAATTCCGAGTAGGATAATACCTTTGAAAATTTCGAAAATTGCGCCCAGAATTCCGAGAAGGCTAACCCCTTTGAAAATTTCGAAAATTGCGCCCAGAGTTCCGAGAAGGCTAACCCTTTTGAATATTTCGAAAAATGCGCCCAGAATTCCGAGTAGGCTAACCCCTTTGAAAATTTCGAAAAATGCGCTCAGAATTCCGAGAAGACTAACCCGTTTTAAAATTTCGAAAAATGCGCCCAGAATTCCGAGAAGGCTAATCCCTTTGAAAAAAAAGAAAACTTCGCCCAGAATTCCGAGAAGGCTAACCCCTTTGAAAATTTCGAAAAATGCGCCCAGAATTCCGAGAAGGCGCACACTTTGAAGATTTCGAAAAATGCGCCCAGAATTCCGAAAAGACTAACCCCTTTGAAATTTCGAAAAATGCGCGCAGAATTCCGAGAAGGCTAACCCCTTTGAAAATTTCGAAAAATGCGCCCAGTATTCCGAGAACTCTAACCCCATTGAAAATTTCGAAAAATGCACCCACAATTCCGAGAATTCTAACCCCTTTGAAAATTTCGAAAAATGCGCCCAGAATTCCGAGAAGGCTAACCCCTTTGAAAACCTAGAAAAATGCGCCCAGAATTCCGAGAAGGCTAACCCCTTAGAAAATTTCAAAAAATTCGCCCAGAATTCCGAGAAGGCTAACCCCTTTGAAAATTTCAAAAAATGCGCCCAGAATTCCGAGAAGGCTAACCCCTTTGAAAATTTAGAAAAATGCGCCCAGAATTCCCAGAAGGCTAACCCTTTTGAAAATTTACAAAAATCCGCCCAGAATTCCGAGTAGGATAATACCTTTGAAAATTTCGAAAATTGCGCCCAGAATTCCGAGAAGGCTAACCCCTTTGAAAATTTCGAAAATTGCGCCCAGAGTTCCGAGAAGGCTAACCCTTTTGAATATTTCGAAAAATGCGCCCAGAATTCCGAGTAGGCTAACCCCTTTGAAAATTTCGAAAAATGCGCTCAGAATTCCGAGAAGACTAACCCGTTTTAAAATTTCGAAAAATGCGCCCAGAATTCCGAGAAGGCTAATCCCTTTGAAAAAAAAGAAAACTTCGCCCAGAATTCCGAGAAGGCTAACCCCTTTGAAAATTTCGAAAAATGCGCCCAGAATTCCGAGAAGGCGCACACTTTGAAGATTTCGAAAAATGCGCCCAGAATTCCGAAAAGACTAACCCCTTTGAAATTTCGAAAAATGCGCGCAGAATTCCGAGAAGGCTAACCCCTTTGAAAATTTCGAAAAATGCGCCCAGTATTCCGAGAACTTAACCCCATTGAAAATTTCGAAAAATGCACCCACAATTCCGAGAAGGCTAACCCCTTTGAAAATTTCTAAAAATGCGCCCAGAATTTCGAGAAGGCTAACCCCTTTGAAAATTTCGAAAAATGCGCCCAGAATTCCGAGAAGGCTAACCCTTTTGAAATTTTCGAAAAATGCGCCCAGAATTCCGAGAAGGCTAACCCCTTTGAAAATTTCGAAAAATTCGCCCAGAATTCCGAGAAGGCTAACCCCTTTGAAAATTTCGAGAAATGCGCCCAGAATTCCGAGAAGGCTAACCCTTTTGAAAATTTCGAAAAATGCGCCCAGAATTCCGAGTAGGCTAATAACTTTGAAAATTTCGAAAAATGCGCCCAGAATTCCGAGAAGGCTAACCCCTTTGAAAATTTCGAAAAATGCGCCCAGAAATCCGAGAAGGCTAACCCCTTTGAAAATTTCGAGAAATGCGCCCAGAATTCCGAGAAGGCTAACACTTTTGAAAATTTCGAAAAATGCGCCCAGAATTCCGAGTAGGCTAATAACTTTGAAAATTTCGAAAAATGCGCCCAGAATTCCGAGAAGGCTAACCCCTTTAAAAATTTCGAAAAATGCGCCCAGAATTCCGAGAATTCTAACCCCTTTGAAAATTTCGAAAAATGCGCCCAGAATTCCGAGAAGGCTAACCCCTTTGAAAACCTAGAAAAATGCGCCCAGAATTCCGAGAAGGCTAACCCCTTAGAAAATTTCGAAAAATGCGCCCAGAATTCCGAGAAGGCTAACCCCTTTGAAAATTTCGAAAATTGCGCCCAGAGTTCCGAGAAGGCTAACCCTTTTGAATATTTTGAAAAATGCGCCCAGAATTCCGAGAAGGCTAACCCCTTTGAAAATTTCGAAAAATGCCCCCAGAATTCCGAGGAGGCTAACCCCTTTGAAAGTTTAGAAAAATGCGCCCAGAATTCCCAGAAGGCTAACCCTTTTGAAAATTTACAAAAATCCGCCCAGAATTCCGAGTAGGATAATACCTTTGAAAATTTCGAAAATTGCGCCCAGAATTCCGAGAAGGCTAACCCCTTTGAAAATTTCGAAAATTGCGCCCAGAGTTCCGAGAAGGCTAACCCTTTTGAATATTTCGAAAAATGCGCCCAGAATTCCGAGAAGGCTAACCCCTTTGAAAATTTCGAAAAATGCCCCCAGAATTCCGAGGAGGCTAACCCCTTTGAAAGTTTCGAAAAATGAGTCCAGAATTCCGAGAAGGCTAACCCCTTTGAACATTTCGAAAAATGCGCCCAGTATTCCGAGAAGGCTAACCCCTTTGAAAATTTCGAAAAATGCGCCCAGTATTCCGAGAAGGCTAACCCCTTTCAAAATTTCGAAAATTGCGCCCAGAATTCCGAGAAGGCTAACCCCTTTGAAAAATTCGAAAAATTCGCCCAGAATTCCGAGAAGGCTAACCCCTTTGAAAATTTCGAATAATTCGCCCAGAATTCCAAGAAATTCCTTTGAAAAAAGAACAAAAAATGCGCCCAGAATTCCGAGAAGGCTAACCCCTTTGAAAATTTCGAAAATTGCGCCCAGAATTCCCAGAAGGCTAACCCCTTTGAAAATTTCAAAAAATTCGCCCAGAATTCCGAGAAGGCTAACCCCTTTGAAAATTTCAAAAAATGCGCCCAGAATTCCGAGAAGGCTAACCCCTTTGAAAATTTAGAAAAATGCGCCCAGAATTCCCAGAAGGCTAACCCTTTTGAAAATTTACAAAAATCCGCCCAGAATTCCGAGTAGGATAATACCTTTGAAAATTTCGAAAATTGCGCCCAGAATTCCGAGAAGGCTAACCCCTTTGAAAATTTCGAAAATTGCGCCCAGAGTTCCGAGAAGGCTAACCCTTTTGAATATTTCGAAAAATGCGCCCAGAATTCCGAGTAGGCTAACCCCTTTGAAAATTTCGAAAAATGCGCTCAGAATTCCGAGAAGACTAACCCGTTTTAAAATTTCGAAAAATGCGCCCAGAATTCCGAGAAGGCTAATCCCTTTGAAAAAAAAGAAAACTTCGCCCAGAATTCCGAGAAGGCTAACCCCTTTGAAAATTTCGAAAAATGCGCCCAGAATTCCGAGAAGGCGCACACTTTGAAGATTTCGAAAAATGCGCCCAGAATTCCGAAAAGACTAACCCCTTTGAAATTTCGAAAAATGCGCGCAGAATTCCGAGAAGGCTAACCCCTTTGAAAATTTCGAAAAATGCGCCCAGTATTCCGAGAACTCTAACCCCATTGAAAATTTCGAAAAATGCACCCACAATTCCGAGAAGGCTAACCCCTTTGAAAATTTCGAAAAATGCGCCCAGAATTTCGAGAAGGCTAACCCCTTTGAAAATTTCGAAAAATGCGCCCAGAATTCCGAGAAGGCTAACCCTTTTGAAATTTTCGAAAAATGCGCCCAGAATTCCGAGAAGGCTAACCCCTTTGAAAATTTCAAAAAATTCGCCCAGAATTCCGAGAAGGCTAACCCCTTTGAAAATTTCGAGAAATGCGCCCAGAATTCCGAGAAGGCTAACCCTTTTGAAAATTTCGAAAAATGCGCCCAGAATTCCGAGTAGGCTAATAACTTTGAAAATTTCGAAAAATGCGCCCAGAATTCCGAGAAGGCTAACCCCTTTGAAAATTTCGAAAAATGCGCCCAGAAATCCGAGAAGGCTAACCCCTTTGAAAATTTCGAGAAATGCGCCCAGAATTCCGAGAAGGCTAACACTTTTGAAAATTTCGAAAAATGCGCCCAGAATTCCGAGTAGGCTAATAACTTTGAAAATTTCGAAAAATGCGCCCAGAATTCCGAGAAGGCTAACCCCTTTGAAAATTTCGAAAAATGCGCCCAGAATTCCGAGAATTCTAACCCCTTTGAAAATTTCGAAAAATGCGCCCAGAATTCCGAGAAGGCTAACCCCTTTGAAAACCTAGAAAAATGCGCCCAGAATTCCGAGAAGGCTAACCCCTTAGAAAATTTCGAAAAATGCGCCCAGAATTCCGAGAAGGCTAACCCCTTTGAAAATTTCGAAAATTGCGCCCAGAGTTCCGAGAAGGCTAACCCTTTTGAATATTTTGAAAAATGCGCCCAGAATTCCGAGAAGGCTAACCCCTTTGAAAATTTCGAAAAATGCCCCCAGAATTCCGAGGAGGCTAACCCCTTTGAAAGTTTAGAAAAATGCGCCCAGAATTCCCAGAAGGCTAACCCTTTTGAAAATTTACAAAAATCCGCCCAGAATTCCGAGTAGGATAATACCTTTGAAAATTTCGAAAATTGCGCCCAGAATTCCGAGAAGGCTAACCCCTTTGAAAATTTCGAAAATTGCGCCCAGAGTTCCGAGAAGGCTAACCCTTTTGAATATTTCGAAAAATGCGCCCAGAATTCCGAGAAGGCTAACCCCTTTGAAAATTTCGAAAAATGCCCCCAGAATTCCGAGGAGGCTAACCCCTTTGAAAGTTTCGAAAAATGAGTCCAGAATTCCGAGAAGGCTAACCCCTTTGAACATTTCGAAAAATGCGCCCAGTATTCCGAGAAGGCTAACCCCTTTGAAAATTTCGAAAAATGCGCCCAGTATTCCGAGAAGGCTAACCCCTTTCAAAATTTCGAAAATTGCGCCCAGAATTCCGAGAAGGCTAACCCCTTTGAAAAATTCGAAAAATTCGCCCAGAATTCCGAGAAGGCTAACCCCTTTGAAAATTTCGAATAATTCGCCCAGAATTCCAAGAAATTCCTTTGAAAAAAGAACAAGAAATGCGCCCAGAATTCCGAGAAGGCTAACCCCTTTGAAAATTTCGAAAATTGCGCCCAGAATTCCCAGAAGGCTAACCCCTTTGAAAATTTCAAAAAATTCGCCCAGAATTCCGAGAAGGCTAACCCCTTTGAAAATTTCAAAAAATGCGCCCAGAATTCCGAGAAGGCTAACCCCTTTGAAAATTTAGAAAAATGCGCCCAGAATTCCCAGAAGGCTAACCCTTTTGAAAATTTACAAAAATCCGCCCAGAATTCCGAGTAGGATAATACCTTTGAAAATTTCGAAAATTGCGCCCAGAATTCCGAGAAGGCTAACCCCTTTGAAAATTTCGAAAATTGCGCCCAGAGTTCCGAGAAGGCTAACCCTTTTGAATATTTCGAAAAATGCGCCCAGAATTCCGAGTAGGCTAACCCCTTTGAAAATTTCGAAAAATGCGCTCAGAATTCCGAGAAGACTAACCCGTTTTAAAATTTCGAAAAATGCGCCCAGAATTCCGAGAAGGCTAATCCCTTTGAAAAAAAGAAAACTTCGCCCAGAATTCCGAGAAGGCTAACCCCTTTGAAAATTTCGAAAAATGCGCCCAGAATTCCGAGAAGGCGCACACTTTGAAGATTTCGAAAAATGCGCCCAGAATTCCGAGAAGGCTAACCCCTTTGAAAATTTCGAAAAATGCGCCCAGTATTCCGAGAACTCTAACCCCATTGAAAATTTCGAAAAATGCACCCACAATTCCGAGAAGGCTAACCCCTTTGAAAATTTCGAAAAATGCGCCCAGAATTTCGAGAAGGCTAACCCCTTTGAAAATTTCGAAAAATGCGCCCAGTATTCCGAGAACTCTAACCCCATTGAAAATTTCGAAAAATGCACCCACAATTCCGAGAAGGCTAACCCCTTTGAAAATTTCGAAAAATGCGCCCAGAATTTCGAGAAGGCTAACCCCTTTGAAAATTTCGAAAAATGCGCCCAGAATTCCGAGAAGGCTAACCCTTTTGAAATTTTCGAAAAATGCGCCCAGAATTCCGAGAAGGCTAACCCCTTTGAAAATTTCGAAAAATTCGCCCAGAATTCCGAGAAGGCTAACCCCTTTGAAAATTTCGAGAAATGCGCCCAGAATTCCGAGAAGGCTAACCCTTTTGAAAATTTCGAAAAATGCGCCCAGAATTCCGAGTAGGCTAATAACTTTGAAAATTTCGAAAAATGCGCCCAGAATTCCGAGAAGGCTAACCCCTTTGAAAATTTCGAAAAATGCGCCCAGAAATCCGAGAAGGCTAACCCCTTTGAAAATTTCGAGAAATGCGCCCAGAATTCCGAGAAGGCTAACACTTTTGAAAATTTCGAAAAATGCGCCCAGAATTCCGAGTAGGCTAATAACTTTGAAAATTTCGAAAAATGCGCCCAGAATTCCGAGAAGGCTAACCCCTTTAAAAATTTCGAAAAATGCGCCCAGAATTCCGAGAATTCTAACCCCTTTGAAAATTTCGAAAAATGCGCCCAGAATTCCGAGAAGGCTAACCCCTTTGAAAACCTAGAAAAATGCGCCCAGAATTCCGAGAAGGCTAACCCCTTAGAAAATTTCGAAAAATGCGCCCAGAATTCCGAGAAGGCTAACCCCTTTGAAAATTTCGAAAATTGCGCCCAGAGTTCCGAGAAGGCTAACCCTTTTGAAAATTTCGAAAAATGCCCCCAGAATTCCGAGGAGGCTAACCCCTTTGAAAGTTTAGAAAAATGCGCCCAGAATTCCCAGAAGGCTAACCCTTTTGAAAATTTACAAAAATCCGCCCAGAATTCCGAGTAGGATAATACCTTTGAAAATTTCGAAAATTGCGCCCAGAGTTCCGAGAAGGCTAACCCTTTTGAATATTTCGAAAAATGCGCCCAGAATTCCGAGAAGGCTAACCCCTTTGAAAATTTCGAAAAATGCCCCCAGAATTCCGAGGAGGCTAACCCCTTTGAAAGTTTCGAAAAATGAGTCCAGAATTCCGTGAAGGCTAACCCCTTTGAACATTTCGAAAAATGCGCCCAGTATTCCGAGAAGGCTAACCCCTTTGAAAATTTCGAAAAATGCGCCCAGTATTCCGAGAAGGCTAACCCCTTTCAAAATTTCGAAAATTGCGCCCAGAATTCCGAGAAGGCTAACCCCTTTGAAAAATTCGAAAAATTCGCCCAGAATTCCGAGAAGGCTAACCCCTTTGAAAATTTCGAATAATTCGCCCAGAATTCCAAGAAATTCCTTTGAAAAAAGAACAAAAAATGCGCCCAGAATTCCGAGAAGGCTAACCCCTTTGAAAATTTCGAAAATTGCGCCCAGAATTCCCAGAAGGCTAACCCCTTTGAAAATTTCAAAAAATTCGCCCAGAATTCCGAGAAGGCTAACCCCTTTGAAAATTTAGAAAAATGCGCCCAGAATTCCCAGAAGGCTAACCCTTTTGAAAATTTACAAAAATCCGCCCAGAATTCCGAGTAGGATAATACCTTTGAAAATTTCGAAAATTGCGCCCAGAATTCCGAGAAGGCTAACCCCTTTGAAAATTTCGAAAATTGCGCCCAGAGTTCCGAGAAGGCTAACCCTTTTGAATATTTCGAAAAATGCGCCCAGAATTCCGAGTAGGCTAACCCCTTTGAAAATTTCGAAAAATGCGCTCAGAATTCCGAGAAGACTAACCCGTTTTAAAATTTCGAAAAATGCGCCCAGAATTCCGAGAAGGCTAATCCCTTTGAAAAAAAAGAAAACTTCGCCCAGAATTCCGAGAAGGCTAACCCCTTTGAAAATTTCGAAAAATGCGCCCAGAATTCCGAGAAGGCGCACACTTTGAAGATTTCGAAAAATGCGCCCAGAATTCCGAAAAGACTAACCCCTTTGAAATTTCGAAAAATGCGCGCAGAATTCCGAGAAGGCTAACCCCTTTGAAAATTTCGAAAAATGCGCCCAGTATTCCGAGAACTCTAACCCCATTGAAAATTTCGAAAAATGCACCCACAATTCCGAGAATTCTAACCCCTTTGAAAATTTCGAAAAATGCGCCCAGAATTCCGAGAAGGCTAACCCCTTTGAAAACCTAGAAAAATGCGCCCAGAATTCCGAGAAGGCTAACCCCTTAGAAAATTTCAAAAAATTCGCCCAGAATTCCGAGAAGGCTAACCCCTTTGAAAATTTCAAAAAATGCGCCCAGAATTCCGAGAAGGCTAACCCCTTTGAAAATTTAGAAAAATGCGCCCAGAATTCCCAGAAGGCTAACCCTTTTGAAAATTTACAAAAATCCGCCCAGAATTCCGAGTAGGATAATACCTTTGAAAATTTCGAAAATTGCGCCCAGAATTCCGAGAAGGCTAACCCCTTTGAAAATTTCGAAAATTGCGCCCAGAGTTCCGAGAAGGCTAACCCTTTTGAATATTTCGAAAAATGCGCCCAGAATTCCGAGTAGGCTAACCCCTTTGAAAATTTCGAAAAATGCGCTCAGAATTCCGAGAAGACTAACCCGTTTTAAAATTTCGAAAAATGCGCCCAGAATTCCGAGAAGGCTAATCCCTTTGAAAAAAAAGAAAACTTCGCCCAGAATTCCGAGAAGGCTAACCCCTTTGAAAATTTCGAAAAATGCGCCCAGAATTCCGAGAAGGCGCACACTTTGAAGATTTCGAAAAATGCGCCCAGAATTCCGAAAAGACTAACCCCTTTGAAATTTCGAAAAATGCGCGCAGAATTCCGAGAAGGCTAACCCCTTTGAAAATTTCGAAAAATGCGCCCAGTATTCCGAGAACTTAACCCCATTGAAAATTTCGAAAAATGCACCCACAATTCCGAGAAGGCTAACCCCTTTGAAAATTTCTAAAAATGCGCCCAGAATTTCGAGAAGGCTAACCCCTTTGAAAATTTCGAAAAATGCGCCCAGAATTCCGAGAAGGCTAACCCTTTTGAAATTTTCGAAAAATGCGCCCAGAATTCCGAGAAGGCTAACCCCTTTGAAAATTTCGAAAAATTCGCCCAGAATTCCGAGAAGGCTAACCCCTTTGAAAATTTCGAGAAATGCGCCCAGAATTCCGAGAAGGCTAACCCTTTTGAAAATTTCGAAAAATGCGCCCAGAATTCCGAGTAGGCTAATAACTTTGAAAATTTCGAAAAATGCGCCCAGAATTCCGAGAAGGCTAACCCCTTTGAAAATTTCGAAAAATGCGCCCAGAAATCCGAGAAGGCTAACCCCTTTGAAAATTTCGAGAAATGCGCCCAGAATTCCGAGAAGGCTAACACTTTTGAAAATTTCGAAAAATGCGCCCAGAATTCCGAGTAGGCTAATAACTTTGAAAATTTCGAAAAATGCGCCCAGAATTCCGAGAAGGCTAACCCCTTTAAAAATTTCGAAAAATGCGCCCAGAATTCCGAGAATTCTAACCCCTTTGAAAATTTCGAAAAATGCGCCCAGAATTCCGAGAAGGCTAACCCCTTTGAAAACCTAGAAAAATGCGCCCAGAATTCCGAGAAGGCTAACCCCTTAGAAAATTTCGAAAAATGCGCCCAGAATTCCGAGAAGGCTAACCCCTTTGAAAATTTCGAAAATTGCGCCCAGAGTTCCGAGAAGGCTAACCCTTTTGAATATTTTGAAAAATGCGCCCAGAATTCCGAGAAGGCTAACCCCTTTGAAAATTTCGAAAAATGCCCCCAGAATTCCGAGGAGGCTAACCCCTTTGAAAGTTTAGAAAAATGCGCCCAGAATTCCCAGAAGGCTAACCCTTTTGAAAATTTACAAAAATCCGCCCAGAATTCCGAGTAGGATAATACCTTTGAAAATTTCGAAAATTGCGCCCAGAATTCCGAGAAGGCTAACCCCTTTGAAAATTTCGAAAATTGCGCCCAGAGTTCCGAGAAGGCTAACCCTTTTGAATATTTCGAAAAATGCGCCCAGAATTCCGAGAAGGCTAACCCCTTTGAAAATTTCGAAAAATGCCCCCAGAATTCCGAGGAGGCTAACCCCTTTGAAAGTTTCGAAAAATGAGTCCAGAATTCCGAGAAGGCTAACCCCTTTGAACATTTCGAAAAATGCGCCCAGTATTCCGAGAAGGCTAACCCCTTTGAAAATTTCGAAAAATGCGCCCAGTATTCCGAGAAGGCTAACCCCTTTCAAAATTTCGAAAATTGCGCCCAGAATTCCGAGAAGGCTAACCCCTTTGAAAAATTCGAAAAATTCGCCCAGAATTCCGAGAAGGCTAACCCCTTTGAAAATTTCGAATAATTCGCCCAGAATTCCAAGAAATTCCTTTGAAAAAAGAACAAAAAATGCGCCCAGAATTCCGAGAAGGCTAACCCCTTTGAAAATTTCGAAAATTGCGCCCAGAATTCCCAGAAGGCTAACCCCTTTGAAAATTTCAAAAAATTCGCCCAGAATTCCGAGAAGGCTAACCCCTTTGAAAATTTCAAAAAATGCGCCCAGAATTCCGAGAAGGCTAACCCCTTTGAAAATTTAGAAAAATGCGCCCAGAATTCCCAGAAGGCTAACCCTTTTGAAAATTTACAAAAATCCGCCCAGAATTCCGAGTAGGATAATACCTTTGAAAATTTCGAAAATTGCGCCCAGAATTCCGAGAAGGCTAACCCCTTTGAAAATTTCGAAAATTGCGCCCAGAGTTCCGAGAAGGCTAACCCTTTTGAATATTTCGAAAAATGCGCCCAGAATTCCGAGTAGGCTAACCCCTTTGAAAATTTCGAAAAATGCGCTCAGAATTCCGAGAAGACTAACCCGTTTTAAAATTTCGAAAAATGCGCCCAGAATTCCGAGAAGGCTAATCCCTTTGAAAAAAAAGAAAACTTCGCCCAGAATTCCGAGAAGGCTAACCCCTTTGAAAATTTCGAAAAATGCGCCCAGAATTCCGAGAAGGCGCACACTTTGAAGATTTCGAAAAATGCGCCCAGAATTCCGAAAAGACTAACCCCTTTGAAATTTCGAAAAATGCGCGCAGAATTCCGAGAAGGCTAACCCCTTTGAAAATTTCGAAAAATGCGCCCAGTATTCCGAGAACTCTAACCCCATTGAAAATTTCGAAAAATGCACCCACAATTCCGAGAAGGCTAACCCCTTTGAAAATTTCGAAAAATGCGCCCAGAATTTCGAGAAGGCTAACCCCTTTGAAAATTTCGAAAAATGCGCCCAGAATTCCGAGAAGGCTAACCCTTTTGAAATTTTCGAAAAATGCGCCCAGAATTCCGAGAAGGCTAACCCCTTTGAAAATTTCAAAAAATTCGCCCAGAATTCCGAGAAGGCTAACCCCTTTGAAAATTTCGAGAAATGCGCCCAGAATTCCGAGAAGGCTAACCCTTTTGAAAATTTCGAAAAATGCGCCCAGAATTCCGAGTAGGCTAATAACTTTGAAAATTTCGAAAAATGCGCCCAGAATTCCGAGAAGGCTAACCCCTTTGAAAATTTCGAAAAATGCGCCCAGAAATCCGAGAAGGCTAACCCCTTTGAAAATTTCGAGAAATGCGCCCAGAATTCCGAGAAGGCTAACACTTTTGAAAATTTCGAAAAATGCGCCCAGAATTCCGAGTAGGCTAATAACTTTGAAAATTTCGAAAAATGCGCCCAGAATTCCGAGAAGGCTAACCCCTTTGAAAATTTCGAAAAATGCGCCCAGAATTCCGAGAATTCTAACCCCTTTGAAAATTTCGAAAAATGCGCCCAGAATTCCGAGAAGGCTAACCCCTTTGAAAACCTAGAAAAATGCGCCCAGAATTCCGAGAAGGCTAACCCCTTAGAAAATTTCGAAAAATGCGCCCAGAATTCCGAGAAGGCTAACCCCTTTGAAAATTTCGAAAATTGCGCCCAGAGTTCCGAGAAGGCTAACCCTTTTGAATATTTTGAAAAATGCGCCCAGAATTCCGAGAAGGCTAACCCCTTTGAAAATTTCGAAAAATGCCCCCAGAATTCCGAGGAGGCTAACCCCTTTGAAAGTTTAGAAAAATGCGCCCAGAATTCCCAGAAGGCTAACCCTTTTGAAAATTTACAAAAATCCGCCCAGAATTCCGAGTAGGATAATACCTTTGAAAATTTCGAAAATTGCGCCCAGAATTCCGGGAAGGCTAACCCCTTTGAAAATTTCGAAAATTGCGCCCAGAGTTCCGAGAAGGCTAACCCTTTTGAATATTTCGAAAAATGCGCCCAGAATTCCGAGAAGGCTAACCCCTTTGAAAATTTCGAAAAATGCCCCCAGAATTCCGAGGAGGCTAGCCCCTTTGAAAGTTTCGAAAAATGAGTCCAGAATTCCGAGAAGGCTAACCCCTTTGAACATTTCGAAAAATGCGCCCAGTATTCCGAGAAGGCTAACCCCTTTGAAAATTTCGAAAAATGCGCCCAGTATTCCGAGAAGGCTAACCCCTTTCAAAATTTCGAAAATTGCGCCCAGAATTCCGAGAAGGCTAACCCCTTTGAAAAATTCGAAAAATTCGCCCAGAATTCCGAGAAGGCTAACCCCTTTGAAAATTTCGAATAATTCGCCCAGAATTCCAAGAAATTCCTTTGAAAAAAGAACAAAAAATGCGCCCAGAATTCCGAGAAGGCTAACCCCTTTGAAAATTTCGAAAATTGCGCCCAGAATTCCCAGAAGGCTAACCCCTTTGAAAATTTAGAAAAATGCGCCCAGAATTCCCAGAAGGCTAACCCTTTTGAAAATTTACAAAAATCCGCCCAGAATTCCGAGTAGGATAATACCTTTGAAAATTTCGAAAATTGCGCCCAGAATTCCGAGAAGGCTAACCCCTTTGAAAATTTCGAAAATTGCGCCCAGAGTTCCGAGAAGGCTAACCCTTTTGAATATTTCGAAAAATGCGCCCAGAATTCCGAGTAGGCTAACCCCTTTGAAAATTTCGAAAAATGCGCTCAGAATTCCGAGAAGACTAACCCGTTTTAAAATTTCGAAAAATGCGCCCAGAATTCCGAGAAGGCTAATCCCTTTGAAAAAAAAGAAAACTTCGCCCAGAATTCCGAGAAGGCTAACCCCTTTGAAAATTTCGAAAAATGCGCCCAGAATTCCGAGAAGGCGCACACTTTGAAGATTTCGAAAAATGCGCCCAGAATTCCGAAAAGACTAACCCCTTTGAAATTTCGAAAAATGCGCGCAGAATTCCGAGAAGGCTAACCCCTTTGAAAATTTCGAAAAATGCGCCCAGTATTCCGAGAACTCTAACCCCATTGAAAATTTCGAAAAATGCACCCACAATTCCGAGAAGGCTAACCCCTTTGAAAATTTCGAAAAATGCGAGCAGAATTTCGAGAAGGCTAACCCCTTTGAAAATTTCGAAAAATGCGCCCAGAATTCCGAGAAGGCTAACCCTTTTGAAATTTTCGAAAAATGCGCCCAGAATTCCGAGAAGGCTAACCCCTTTGAAAATTTCGAAAAATTCGCCCAGAATTCCGAGAAGGCTAACCCCTTTGAAAATTTCGAGAAATGCGCCCAGAATTCCGAGAAGGCTAACCCTTTTGAAAATTTCGAAAAATGCGCCCAGAATTCCGAGTAGGCTAATAACTTTGAAAATTTCGAAAAATGCGCCCAGAATTCCGAGAATTCTAACCCCTTTGAAAATTTCGAAAAATGCGCCCAGAATTCCGAGGCTAACCCCTTTGAAAACCTAGAAAAATGCGCCCAGAATTCCGAGAAGGCTAACCCCTTAGAAAATTTCGAAAAATGCGCCCAGAATTCCGAGAAGGCTAACCCCTTTGAAAATTTCGAAAATTGCGCCCAGAGTTCCGAGAAGGCTAACCCTTTTGAATATTTTGAAAAATGCGCCCAGAATTCCGAGAAGGCTAACCCCTTTGAAAATTTCGAAAAATGCCCCCAGAATTCCGAGGAGGCTAACCCCTTTGAAAGTTTCGAAAAATGCGTCCAGAATTCCGAGAAGGCTAACCCCTTTGAAAATTTCGAAAAATGCGCCCAGAATTCCGAGAATTCTAACCCCTTTGAAAATTTCGAAAAATGCGCCCAGATTTCCGAGAAGGCTAACCCCTTTGAAAATCTAGAAAAATGCGCCCAGAATTCCGAGAAGGCTAACCCCTTCGAAAATTTCGAAAAATGCGCCCAGAATTCCGAGAAGGCTAACCCCTTTGAAAATTTCGAAAATTGCGCCCAGAGTTCCGAGAAGGCTAACCCTTTTGAATATTTCGAAAAATGCGCCCAGAATTCCGAGAAGGCTAACCCCTTTGAAAATTTCGAAAAATGCCCCCAGAATTCCGAGGAGGCTAACCCCTTTGAAAGTTTCGAAAAATGAGTCCAGAATTCCGAGAAGGCTAACCCCTTTGAACATTTCGAAAAATGCGCCCAGTATTCCGAGAAGGCTAACCCCTTTGAAAATTTCGAAAAATGCGCCCAGTATTCCGAGAAGGCTAACCCCTTTCAAAATTTCGAAAATTGCGCCCAGAATTCCGAGAAGGCTAACCCCTTTGAAAAATTCGAAAAATTCGCCCAGAATTCCGAGAAGGCTAACCCCTTTGAAAATTTCGAATAATTCGCCCAGAATTCCAAGAAATTCCTTTGAAAAAAGAAAAAAAAATGCGCCCAGAATTCCGAGAAGGCTAACCCCTTTGAAAATTTCGAAAATTGCGCCCAGAATTCCCAGAAGGCTAACCCCTTTGAAAATTTCAAAAAATTCGCCCAGAATTCCGAGAAGGCTAACCCCTTTGAAAATTTCAAAAAATGCGCCCAGAATTCCGAGAAGGCTAACCCCTTTGAAAATTTAGAAAAATGCGCCCAGAATTCCCAGAAGGCTAACCCTTTTGAAAATTTACAAAAATCCGCCCAGAATTCCGAGTAGGATAATACCTTTGAAAATTTCGAAAATTGCGCCCAGAATTCCGAGAAGGCTAACCCCTTTGAAAATTTCGAAAAATGCGCCCAGAATTCCGAAAAGACTAACCCCTTTGAAAGTTTCGAAAAATGCGCCCAGAAATCCGAGAAGGCTAACCCCTTTGAAAATTTCGAGAAATGCGCCCAGAATTCCGAGAAGGCTAACCCCTTTGAAAATTTCGAAAAATGCGCCCAGAATTCCGAGAATTCTAACCCCTTTGAAAATTTCGAAAAATGCGCCCAGAATTCCGAGAAGGCTAACCCCTTTGAAAACCTAGAAAAATGCGCCCAGAATTCCGAGAAGGCTAACCCCTTAGAAAATTTCGAAAAATGCGCCCAGAATTCCGAGAAGGCTAACCCCTTTGAAAATTTCGAAAATTGCGCCCAGAGTTCCGAGAAGGCTAACCCTTTTGAATATTTTGAAAAATGCGCCCAGAATTCCGAGAAGGCTAACCCCTTTGAAAATTTCGAAAAATGCCCCCAGAATTCCGAGGAGGCTAACCCCTTTGAAAGTTTCGAAAAATGCGTCCAGAATTCCGAGAAGGCTAACCCCTTTGAAAATTTCGAAAAATGCGCCCAGAATTCCGAGAAATCTAACCCCTTTGAAAATTTCGAAAAATGCGCCCAGAATTCCGAGAAGGCTAACCCCTTTGAAAATCTAGAAAAATGCGCCCAGAATTCCGAGAAGGCTAACCCCTTCGAAAATTTCGAAAAATGCGCCCAGAATTCCGAGAAGGCTAACCCCTTTGAAAATTTAGAAAATTGCGCCCAGAGTTCCGAGAAGGCTAACCCTTTTGAATATTTCGAAAAATGCGCCCAGAATTCCGAGAAGGCTAACCCCTTTGAAAATTTCGAAAAATGCCCCCAGAATTCCGAGGAGGCTAACCCCTTTGAAAGTTTCGAAAAATGAGTCCAGAATTCCGAGAAGGCTAACCCCTTTGAACATTTCGAAAAATGCGCCCAGTATTCCGAGAAGGCTAACCCCTTTGAAAATTTCGAAAAATGCGCCCAGTATTCCGAGAAGGCTAACCCCTTTCAAAATTTCGAAAATTGCGCCCAGAATTCCGAGAAGGCTAACCCCTTTGAAAAATTCGAAAAATTCGCCCAGAATTCCGAGAAGGCTAACCCCTTTGAAAATTTCGAATAATTCGCCCAGAATTCCAAGAAATTCCTTTGAAAAAAGAAAAAAAAATGCGCCCAGAATTCCGAGAAGGCTAAAACCTTTGAAAATTTCGAAAATTGCGCCCAGAATTCCCAGAAGGCTAACCCCTTTGAAAATTTCAAAAAATTCGCCCAGAATTCCGAGAAGGCTAACCCCTTTGAAAATTTCAAAAAATGCGCCCAGAATTCCGAGAAGGCTAACCCCTTTGAAAATTTAGAAAAATGCGCCCAGAATTCCCAGAAGGCTAACCCTTTTGAAAATTTACAAAAATCCGCCCAGAATTCCGAGTAGGATAATACCTTTGAAAATTTCGAAAATTGCGCCCAGAATTCCGAGAAGGCTAAACCCTTTGAAAATTTCGAAAATTGCGCCCAGAGTTCCGAGAAGGCTAACCCTTTTGAATATTTCGAAAAATGCGCCCAGAATTCCGAGTAGGCTAACCCCTTTGAAAATTTCGAAAAATGCGCTCAGAATTCCGAGAAGACTAACCCGTTTTAAAATTTCGAAAAATGCGCCCAGAATTCCGAGAAGGCTAATCCCTTTGAAAAAAAAGAAAACTTCGCCCAGAATTCCGAGAAGGCTAACCCCTTTGAAAATTTCGAAAAATGCGCCCAGAATTCCGAGAAGGCGCACACTTTGAAGATTTCGAAAAATGCGCCCAGAATTCCGAAAAGACTAACCCCTTTGAAATTTCGAAAAATGCGCGCAGAATTCCGAGAAGGCTAACCCCTTTGAAAATTTCGAAAAATGCGCCCAGTATTCCGAGAACTCTAACCCCATTGAAAATTTCGAAAAATGCACCCACAATTCCGAGAAGGCTAACCCCTTTGAAAATTTCGAAAAATGCGCCCAGAATTTCGAGAAGGCTAACCCCTTTGAAAATTTCGAAAAATGCGCCCAGAATTCCGAGAAGGCTAACCCTTTTGAAATTTTCGAAAAATGCGCCCAGAATTCCGAGAAGGCTAACCCCTTTGAAAATTTCGAAAAATTCGCCCAGAATTCCGAGAAGGCTAACCCCTTTGAAAATTTCGAGAAATGCGCCCAGAATTCCGAGAAGGCTAACCCTTTTGAAAATTTCGAAAAATGCGCCCAGAATTCCGAGTAGGCTAATAACTTTGAAAATTTCGAAAAATGCGCCCAGAATTCCGAGAAGGCTAACCCCTTTGAAAATTTCGAAAAATGCCCCCAGAATTCCGAGGAGGCTAACCCCTTTGAAAGTTTCGAAAAATGCGTCCAGAATTCCGAGAAGGCTAACCCCTTTGAAAATTTCGAAAAATGCGCCCAGAATTCCGAGAATTCTAACCCCTTTGAAAATTTCGAAAAATGCGCCCAGAATTCCGAGAAGGCTAACCCCTTTGAAAATCTAGAAAAATGCGCCCAGAATTCCGAGAAGGCTAACCCCTTCGAAAATTTCGAAAAATGCGCCCAGAATTCCGAGAAGGCTAACCCCTTTGAAAATTTCGAAAATTGCGCCCAGAGTTCCGAGAAGGCTAACCCTTTTGAATATTTCGAAAAATGCGCCCAGAATTCCGAGAAGGCTAACCCCTTTGAAAATTTCGAAAAATGCCCCCAGAATTCCGAGGAGGCTAACCCCTTTGAAAGTTTCGAAAAATGAGTCCAGAATTCCGAGAAGGCTAACCCCTTTGAAAATTTCAAAAAATGCGCCCAGTATTCCGAGAAGGCTAACCCCTTTGAAAATTTCGAAAAATGCGCCCAGTATTCCGAGAAGGCTAACCCCTTTCAAAATTTCGAAAATTGCGCCCAGAATTCCGAGAAGGCTAACCCCTTTGAAAAATTCGAAAAATTCGCCCAGTATTCCGAGAAGGCTAACCCCTTTGAAAATTTCGAATAATTCGCCCAGAATTCCAAGAAATTCCTTTGAAAAAAGAAAAAAAAATGCGCCCAGAATTCCGAGAAGGCTAACCCCTTTGAAAATTTCGAAAATTGCGCCCAGAATTCCCAGAAGGCTAACCCCTTTGAAAATTTCAAAAAATTCGCCCAGAATTCCGAGAAGGCTAACCCCTTTGAAAATTTCAAAAAATGCGCCCAGAATTCCGAGAAGGCTAACCCCTTTGAAAATTTAGAAAAATGCGCCCAGAATTCCCAGAAGGCTAACCCTTTTGAAAATTTACAAAAATCCGCCCAGAATTCCGAGTAGGATAATACCTTTGAAAATTTCGAAAATTGCGCCCAGAATTCCGAGAAGGCTAACCCCTTTGAAAATTTCGAAAATTGCGCCCAGAGTTCCGAGAAGGCTAACCCTTTTGAATATTTCGAAAAATGCGCCCGGAATTCCGAGTAGGCTAACCCCTTTGAAAATTTCGAAAAATGCGCTCAGAATTCCGAGAAGACTAACCCGTTTTAAAATTTCGAAAAATGCGCCCAGAATTCCGAGAAGGCTAATCCCTTTGAAAAAAAAGAAAACTTCGCCCAGAATTCCGAGAAGGCTAACCCCATTGAAAATTTCGAAAAATGCGCCCAGTATTCCGAGAAGGCTAACCCCATTGAACATTTCGAAAAATGCACCCACAATTCCGAGAAGGCTAACCCCTTTGAAAATTTCGAAAAATGCCCCCAGAATTCCGAGGAGGCTAACCCCTTTGAAATTTCGAAAAATGCGCGCAGAATTCCGAGAAGGCTAACCCCTTTGAAAATTTCGAAAAATGCGCCCAGTATTCCGAGAAGGCTAACCCCATTGAAAATTTCGAAAAATGCACCCACAATTCCGAGAAGGCTAACCCCTTTGAAAATTTCGAAAAATGCCCCCAGAATTCCGAGGAGGCTAACCCCTTTGAAAGTTTCGAAAAATGCGTCCAGAATTCCGAGAAGGCTAACCCCTTTGAACATTTCGAAAAATGCGCCCAGTATTCCGAGAAGGCTAACCCCTTTGAAAATTTCGAAAAATGCGCCCAGTATTCCGAGAAGGCTAACCCCTTTGAAAATTTCGAAAATTGCGACAAGAATTCCGAGAAGGCTAACGCCTTTGAAAATTTCGAAAAATTCGCCCAGAATTCCGAGAAGGCTAACCCCTTTGAAAATTTAGAAAAATTCGCCCAGAATTCCGAGAAGGCTAACCCCTTTGAAAAAAGAAAGAAAAATGCGCCCAGAATTCCGAGAAGGCTAACCCCTTTGAAAATTTCGAAAATTGCGCCCAGAATTCCCAGAAGGCTAACCCCTTTGAAAATTTCAAAAAATTCGCCCAGAATTCCGAGAAGGCTAACCCCTTTGAAAATTTCAAAAAATGCGCCCAGAATTCCGAGAAGGCTAACCCCTTTGAAAACCTAGAAAAATGCGCCCAGAATTCCGAGAAGGCTAACCCCTTAGAAAATTTCAAAAATGCGCCCAGAATTCCGAGAAGGCTAACCCCATTGAAAATTTCGAAAATTGCGCCCAGAGTTCCGAGAAGGCTAACCCTTTTGAATATTTCGAAAAATGCGCCCAGAATTCCGAGTAGGCTAACCCTTTTGAGTATTTCGAAAAATGCGCCCAGAATTCCGAGTAGGCTAACCCCTTTGAAAATTTCGAAAAATGCGCTCAGAATTCCGAGAAGACTAACCCGTTTTAAAATTTCGAAAAATGCGCCCAGAATTCCGAGAAGGCTAATCCCTTTGAAAAAAAAGAAAACTTCGCCCAGAATTCCGAGAAGGCTAACCCCTTTGAAAATTTCGAAAAATGCGCCCAGAATTCCGAGAAGGCGCACACTTTGAAGATTTCGAAAAATGCGCCCAGAATTCCGAAAAGACTAACCCCTTTGAAATTTCGAAAAATGCGCGCAGAATTCCGAGAAGGCTAACCCCTTTGATAATTTCGAAAAATGCGCCCAGTATTCCGAGAACTCTAACCCCATTGAAAATTTCGAAAAATGCACCCACAATTCCGAGAAGGCTAACCCCTTTGAAAATTTCGAAAAATGCGCCCAGAATTTCGAGAAGGCTAACCCCTTTGAAAATTTCGAAAAATGCGCCCAGAATTCCGAGAAGGCTAACCCTTTTGAAATTTTCGAAAAATGCGCCCAGAATTCCGAGAAGGCTAACCCCTTTGAAAATTTCGAAAAATTCGCCCAGAATTCCGAGAAGGCTAACCCCTTTGAAAATTTCGAGAAATGCGCCCAGAATTCCGAGAAGGCTAACCCTTTTGAAAATTTCGAAAAATGCGCCCAGAATTCCGAGTAGGCTAATAACTTTGAAAATTTCGAAAAATGCGCCCAGAATTCCGAGAAGGCTAACCCCTTTGAAAATTTCGAAAAATGCCCCCAGAATTCCGAGGAGGCTAACCCCTTTGAAAGTTTCGAAAAATGCGTCCAGAATTCCGAGAAGGCTAACCCCTTTGAAAATTTCGAAAAATGCGCCCAGAATTCCGAGAATTGTAACCCCTTTGAAAATTTCGAAAAATGCGCCCAGAATTCCGAGAAGGCTAACCCCTTTGAAAATCTAGAAAAATGCGCCCAGAATTCCGAGAAGGCTAACCCCTTCGAAAATTTCGAAAAATGCGCCCAGAATTCCGAGAAGGCTAACCCCTTTGAAAATTTCGAAAATTGCGCCCAGAGTTCCGAGAAGGCTAACCCTTTTGAATATTTCGAAAAATGCGCCCAGAATTCCGAGAAGGCTAACCCCTTTGAAAATTTCGAAAAATGCCCCCAGAATTCCGAGGAGGCTAACCCCTTTGAAAGTTTCGAAAAATGAGTCCAGAATTCCGAGAAGGCTAACCCCTTTGAAAATTTCAAAAAATGCGCCCAGTATTCCGAGAAGGCTAACCCCTTTGAAAATTTCGAAAAATGCGCCCAGTATTCCGAGAAGGCTAACCCCTTTCAAAATTTCGAAAATTGCGCCCAGAATTCCGAGAAGGCTAACCCCTTTGAAAAATTCGAAAAATTCGCCCAGTATTCCGAGAAGGCTAACCCCTTTGAAAATTTCGAATAATTCGCCCAGAATTCCAAGAAATTCCTTTGAAAAAAGAAAAAAAAATGCGCCCAGAATTCCGAGAAGGCTAACCCCTTTGAAAATTTCGAAAATTGCGCCCAGAATTCCCAGAAGGCTAACCCCTTTGAAAATTTCAAAAAATTCGCCCAGAATTCCGAGAAGGCTAACCCCTTTGAAAATTTCAAAAAATGCGCCCAGAATTCCGAGAAGGCTAACCCCTTTGAAAATTTAGAAAAATGCGCCCAGAATTCCCAGAAGGCTAACCCTTTTGAAAATTTACAAAAATCCGCCCAGAATTCCGAGTAGGATAATACCTTTGAAAATTTCGAAAATTGCGCCCAGAATTCCGAGAAGGCTAACCCCTTTGAAAATTTCGAAAATTGCGCCCAGAGTTCCGAGAAGGCTAACCCTTTTGAATATTTCGAAAAATGCGCCCGGAATTCCGAGTAGGCTAACCCCTTTGAAAATTTCGAAAAATGCGCTCAGAATTCCGAGAAGACTAACCCGTTTTAAAATTTCGAAAAATGCGCCCAGAATTCCGAGAAGGCTAATCCCTTTGAAAAAAAAGAAAACTTCGCCCAGAATTCCGAGAAGGCTAACCCCATTGAAAATTTCGAAAAATGCGCCCAGTATTCCGAGAAGGCTAACCCCATTGAAAATTTCGAAAAATGCACCCACAATTCCGAGAAGGCTAACCCCTTTGAAAATTTCGAAAAATGCCCCCAGAATTCCGAGGAGGCTAACCCCTTTGAAATTTCGAAAAATGCGCGCAGAATTCCGAGAAGGCTAACCCCTTTGAAAATTTCGAAAAATGCGCCCAGTATTCCGAGAAGGCTAACCCCATTGAAAATTTCGAAAAATGCACCCACAATTCCGAGAAGGCTAACCCCTTTGAAAATTTCGAAAAATGCCCCCAGAATTCCGAGGAGGCTAACCCCTTTGAAAGTTTCGAAAAATGCGTCCAGAATTCCGAGAAGGCTAACCCCTTTGAACATTTCGAAAAATGCGCCCAGTATTCCGAGAAGGCTAACCCCTTTGAAAATTTCGAAAAATGCGCCCAGTATTCCGAGAAGGCTAACCCCTTTGAAAATTTCGAAAATTGCGACAAGAATTCCGAGAAGGCTAACGCCTTTGAAAATTTCGAAAAATTCGCCCAGAATTCCGAGAAGGCTAACCCCTTTGAAAATTTAGAAAAATTCGCCCAGAATTCCGAGAAGGCTAACCCCTTTGAAAAAAGAAAGAAAAATGCGCCCAGAATTCCGAGAAGGCTAACCCCTTTGAAAATTTCGAAAATTGCGCCCAGATTTCCCAGAAGGCTAACCCCTTTGAAAATTTCAAAAAATTCGCCCAGAATTCCGAGAAGGCTAACCCCTTTGAAAATTTCAAAAAATGCGCCCAGAATTCCGAGAAGGCTAACCCCTTTGAAAACCTAGAAAAATGCGCCCAGAATTCCGAGAAGGCTAACCCCTTAGAAAATTTCAAAAATGCGCCCAGAATTCCGAGAAGGCTAACCCCTTTGAAAATTTCGAAAATTGCGCCCAGAGTTCCGAGAAGGCTAACCCTTTTGAATATTTTGAAAAATGCGCCCAGAATTCCGAGAAGGCTAACCCCTTTGAAAATTTCGAAAAATGCCCCCAGAATTCCGAGGAGGCTAACCCCTTTGAAAGTTTCGAAAAATGCGTCCAGAATTCCGAGAAGGCTAACCCCTTTGAAAATTTCGAAAAATGCGCCCAGTATTCCGAGAAGGCTAACCCCTTTCAAAATTTCGAAAATTGCGCCCAGAATTCCGAGAAGGCTAACCCCTTTGAAAAATTCGAAAAATTCGCCCAGAATTCCGAGAAGGCTAACCCCTTTGAAAATTTCGAATAATTCGCCCAGAATTCCAAGAAATTCCTTTGAAAAAAGAAAAAAAATGCGCCCAGAATTCCGAGAAGGCTAACCCCTTTGAAAATTTCGAAAATTGCGCCCAGAATTCCCAGAAGGCTAACCCCTTTGAAAATTTCAAAAAATTCGCCCAGAATTCCGAGAAGGCTAACCCCTTTGAAAATTTCAAAAAATGCGCCCAGAATTCCGAGAAGGCTAACCCCTTTGAAAATTTAGAAAAATGCGCCCAGAATTCCCAGAAGGCTAACCCTTTTGAAAATTTACAAAAATCCGCCCAGAATTCCGAGTAGGATAATACCTTTGAAAATTTCGAAAATTGCGCCCAGAATTCCGAGAAGGCTAACCCCTTTGAAAATTTCGAAAATTGCGCCCAGAGTTCCGAGAAGGCTAACCCTTTTGAATATTTCGAAAAATGCGCCCGGAATTCCGAGAAGGCTAATCCCTTTGAAAAAAAAGAAAACTTCGCCCAGAATTCCGAGAAGGCTAACCCCTTTGAAAATTTCGAAAAATGCGCCCAGAATTCCGAGAAGGCGCACACTTTGAAGATTTCGAAAAATGCGCCCAGTATTCCGAGAACTCTAACCCCATTGAAAATTTCGAAAAATGCACCCACAATTCCGAGAAGGCTAACCCCTTTGAAAATTTCGAAAAATGCGCCCAGAATTTCGAGAAGGCTAACCCCTTTGAAAATTTCGAAAAATGCGCCCAGAATTCCGAGAAGGCTAACCCTTTTGAAATTTTCGAAAAATGCGCCCAGAATTCCGAGAAGGCTAACCCCTTTGAAAATTTCGAAAAATTCGCCCAGAATTCCGAGAAGGCTAACCCCTTTGAAAATTTCGAGAAATGCGCCCAGAATTCCGAGAAGGCTAACCCTTTTGAAAATTTCGAAAAATGCGCCCAGAATTCCGAGTAGGCTAATAACTTTGAAAATTTCGAAAAATGCGCCCAGAATTCCGAGAAGGCTAACCCCTTTGAAAATTTCGAAAAATGCGCCCAGAATTCCGAGAATTCTAACCCCTTTGAAAATTTCGAAAAATGCGCCCAGAATTCCGAGGCTAACCCCTTTGAAAACCTAGAAAAATGCGCCCAGAATTCCGAGAAGGCTAACCCCTTAGAAAATTTCGAAAAATGCGCCCAGAATTCCGAGAAGGCTAACCCCTTTGAAAATTTCGAAAATTGCGCCCAGAGTTCCGAGAAGGCTAACCCTTTTGAATATTTTGAAAAATGCGCCCAGAATTCCGAGAAGGCTAACCCTTTTGAAAATTTCGAAAAATGCGCCCAGAATTCCGAGTAGGCTAATAACTTTGAAAATTTCGAAAAATGCGCCCAGAATTCCGAGAAGGCTAACCCCTTTGAAAATTTCGAAAAATGCCCCCAGAATTCCGAGGAGGCTAACCCCTTTGAAAGTTTCGAAAAATGCGTCCAGAATTCCGAGAAGGCTAACCCCTTTGAAAATTTCGAAAAATGTGCCCAGAATTCCGAGAGTTCTAACCCCTTTGAAAATTTCGAAAAATGCGCCCAGAATTCCGAGAAGGCTAACCCCTTTGAAAATCTAGAAAAATGCGCCCAGAATTCCGAGAAGGCTAACCCCTTCGAAAATTTCGAAAAATGCGCCCAGAATTCCGAGAAGGCTAACCCCTTTGAAAATTTCGAAAATTGCGCCCAGAGTTCCGAGAAGGCTAACCCTTTTGAATATTTCGAAAAATGCGCCCAGAATTCCGAGAAGGCTAACCCCTTTGAAAATTTCGAAAAATGCCCCCAGAATTCCGAGGAGGCTAACCCCTTTGAAAGTTTCGAAAAATGAGTCCAGAATTCCGAGAAGGCTAACCCCTTTGAACATTTCGAAAAATGCGCCCAGTATTCCGAGAAGGCTAACCCCTTTGAAAATTTCGAAAAATGCGCCCAGTATTCCGAGAAGGCTAACCCCTTTCAAAATTTCGAAAATTGCGCCCAGAATTCCGAGAAGGCTAACCCCTTTGAAAAATTCGAAAAATTCGCCCAGAATTCCGAGAAGGCTAACCCCTTTGAAAATTTCGAATAATTCGCCCAGAATTCCAAGAAATTCCTTTGAAAAAAGAAAAAAAAATGCGCCCAGAATTCCGAGAAGGCTAACCCCTTTGAAAATTTCGAAAATTGCGCCCAGAATTCCCAGAAGGCTAACCCCTTTGAAAATTTCAAAAAATTCGCCCAGAATTCCGAGAAGGCTAACCCCTTTGAAAATTTCAAAAAATGCGCCCAGAATTCCGAGAAGGCTAACCCCTTTGAAAATTTAGAAAAATGCGCCAAGAATTCCCAGAAGGCTAACCCTTTTGAAAATTTACAAAAAACCGCCCAGAATTCCGAGTAGGATAATACCTTTGAAAATTTCGAAAATTGCGCCCAGAATTCCGAGAAGGCTAACCCCTTTGAAAATTTCGAAAAATGCGCCCAGAATTCCGAAAAGACTAACCCCTTTGAAAGTTTCGAAAAATGCGCCCAGAAATCCGAGAAGGCTAACCCCTTTGAAAATTTCGAGAAATGCGCCCAGAATTCCGAGAAGGCTAACACTTTTGAAAATTTCGAAAAATGCGCCCAGAATTCCGAGTAGGCTAATAACTTTGAAAATTTCGAAAAATGCGCCCAGAATTCCGAGAAGGCTAACCCCTTTGAAAATTTCGAAAAATGCGCCCAGAATTCCGAGAATTCTAACCCCTTTGAAAATTTCGAAAAATGCGCCCAGAATTCCGAGAAGGCTAACCCCTTTGAAAACCTAGAAAAATGCGCCCAGAATTCCGAGAAGGCTAACCCCTTAGAAAATTTCGAAAAATGCGCCCAGAATTCCGAGAAGGCTAACCCCTTTGAAAATTTCGAAAATTGCGCCCAGTGTTCCGAGAAGGCTAACCCTTTTGAATATTTTGAAAAATGCGCCCAGAATTCCGAGAAGGCTAACCCCTTTGTAAATTTCGAAAAATGCCCCCAGAATTCCGAGGAGGCTAACCCCTTTGAAAGTTTCGAAAAATGCGTCCAGAATTCCGAGAAGGCTAACCCCTTTGAAAATTTCAAAAAATTCGCCCAGAATTCCGAGAAGGCTAACCCCTTTGAAAATTTCAAAAAATGCGCCCAGAATTCCGAGAAGGCTAACCCCTTTGAAAATTTAGAAAAATGCGCCCAGAATTCCCAGAAGGCTAACCCTTTTGAAAATTTACAAAAATCCGCCCAGAATTCCGAGTAGGATAATACCTTTGAAAATTTCGAAAATTGCGCCCAGAATTCCGAGAAGGCTAACCCCTTTTAAAATTTCGAAAATTGCGCCCAGAGTTCCGAGAAGGCTAACCCTTTTGAATATTTCGAAAAATGCGCCCAGAATTCCGAGTAGGCTAACCCCTTTGAAAATTTCGAAAAATGCGCTCAGAATTCCGAGAAGACTAACCCGTTTTAAAATTTCGAAAAATGCGCCCAGAATTCCGAGAAGGCTAATCCCTTTGAAAAAAAAGAAAACTTCGCCCAGAATTCCGAGAAGGCTAACCCCTTTGAAAATTTCGAAAAATGCGCCCAGAATTCCGAGAAGGCGCACACTTTGAAGATTTCGAAAAATGCGCCCAGAATTCCGAAAAGACTAACCCCTTTGAAATTTCGAAAAATGCGCGCAGAATTCCGAGAAGGCTAACCCCTTTGAAAATTTCGAAAAATGCGCCCAGTATTCCGAGAACTCTAACCCCATTGAAAATTTCGAAAAATGCACCCACAATTCCGAGAAGGCTAACCCCTTTGAAAATTTCGAAAAATGCGCCCAGAATTTCGAGAAGGCTAACCCCTTTGAAAATTTCGAAAAATGCGCCCAGAATTCCGAGAAGGCTAACCCCTTTGAAATTTTCGAAAAATGCGCCCAGAATTCCGAGAAGGCTAACCCCTTTGAAAATTTCGAAAAATTCGCCCAGAATTCCGAGAAGGCTAACCCCTTTGAAAATTTCGAGAAATGCGCCCAGAATTCCGAGAAGGCTAACCCTTTTGAAAATTTCGAAAAATGCGCCCAGAATTCCGAGTAGGCTAATAACTTTGAAAATTTCGAAAAATGCGCCCAGAATTCCGAGAAGGCTAACCCCTTTGAAAATTTCGAAAAATGCGCCCAGAAATCCGAGAAGGCTAACCCCTTTGAAAATTTCGAGAAATGCGCCCAGAATTCCGAGAAGGCTAACACTTTTGAAAATTTCGAAAAATGCGCCCAGAATTCCGAATAGGCTAATAACTTTGAAAATTTCGAAAAATGCGCCCAGAATTCCGAGAAGGCTAGCCCCTTTGAAAATTTCGAAAAATGCGCCCAGAATTCCGAGAAGGCTAACCCCTTTGAAAATTTCGAAAATTGCGCCCAGAGTTCCGAGAAGGCTAACCCTTTTGAATATTTTGAAAAATGCGCCCAGAATTCCGAGAAGGCTAACCCTTTTGAAAATTTCGAAAAATGCGCCCAGAATTCCGAGTAGGCTAATAACTTTGAAAATTTCGAAAAATGCGCCCAGAATTCCGAGAAGGCTAACCCCTTTGAAAATTTCGAAAAATGCCCCCAGAATTCCGAGGAGGCTAACCCCTTTGAAAGTTTCGAAAAATGCGTCCAGAATTCCGAGAAGGCTAACCCCTTTGAAAATTTCGAAAAATGCGCCCAGAATTCCGAGAGTTCTAACCCCTTTGAAAATTTCGAAAAATGCGCCCAGAATTCCGAGAAGGCTAACCCCTTTGAAAATCTAGAAAAATGCGCCCAGAATTCCGAGAAGGCTAACCCCTTCGAAAATTTCGAAAAATGCGCCCAGAATTCCGAGAAGGCTAACCCCTTTGAAAATTTCGAAAATTGCGCCCAGAGTTCCGAGAAGGCTAACCCTTTTGAATATTTCGAAAAATGCGCCCAGAATTCCGAGAAGGCTAACCCCTTTGAAAATTTCGAAAAATGCCCCCAGAATTCCGAGGAGGCTAACCCCTTTGAAAGTTTCGAAAAATGAGTCCAGAATTCCGAGAAGGCTAACCCCTTTGAACATTTCGAAAAATGCGCCCAGTATTCCGAGAAGGCTAACCCCTTTGAAAATTTCGAAAAACGCGCCCAGTATTCCGAGAAGGCTAACCCCTTTCAAAATTTCGAAAATTGCGCCCAGAATTCCGAGAAGGCTAACCCCTTTGAAAAATTCGAAAAATTCGCCCAGAATTCCGAGAAGGCTAACCCCTTTGAAAATTTCGAATAATTCGCCCAGAATTCCAAGAAATTCCTTTGAAAAAAGAAAAAAAAATGCGCCCAGAATTCCGAGAAGGCTAACCCCTTTGAAAATTTCGAAAATTGCGCCCAGAATTCCCAGAAGGCTAACCCCTTTGAAAATTTCAAAAAATTCGCCCAGAATTCCGAGAAGGCTAACCCCTTTGAAAATTTCAAAAAATGCGCCCAGAATTCCGAGAAGGCTAACCCCTTTGAAAATTTAGAAAAATGCGCCAAGAATTCCCAGAAGGCTAACCCTTTTGAAAATTTACAAAAAACCGCCCAGAATTCCGAGTAGGATAATACCTTTGAAAATTTCGAAAATTGCGCCCAGAATTCCGAGAAGGCTAACCCCTTTGAAAATTTCGAAAAATGCGCCCAGAATTCCGAAAAGACTAACCCCTTTGAAAGTTTCGAAAAATGCGCCCAGAAATCCGAGAAGGCTAACCCCTTTGAAAATTTCGAGAAATGCGCCCAGAATTCCGAGAAGGCTAACACTTTTGAAAATTTCGAAAAATGCGCCCAGAATTCCGAGTAGGCTAATAACTTTGAAAATTTCGAAAAATGCGCCCAGAATTCCGAGAAGGCTAACCCCTTTGAAAATTTCGAAAAATGCGCCCAGAATTCCGAGAATTCTAACCCCTTTGAAAATTTCGAAAAATGCGCCCAGAATTCCGAGAAGGCTAACCCCTTTGAAAACCTAGAAAAATGCGCCCAGAATTCCGAGAAGGCTAACCCCTTAGAAAATTTCGAAAAATGCGCCCAGAATTCCGAGAAGGCTAACCCCTTTGAAAATTTCGAAAATTGCGCCCAGAGTTCCGAGAAGGCTAACCCTTTTGAATATTTTGAAAAATGCGCCCAGAATTCCGAGAAGGCTAACCCCTTTGAAAATTTCGAAAAATGCCCCCAGAATTCCGAGGAGGCTAACCCCTTTGAAAGTTTCGAAAAATGCGTCCAGAATTCCGAGAAGGCTAACCCCTTTGAAAATTTCAAAAAATTCGCCCACAATTCCGAGAAGGCTAACCCCTTTGAAAATTTCAAAAAATGCGCCCAGAATTCCGAGAAGGCTAACCCCTTTGAAAATTTAGAAAAATGCGCCCAGAATTCCCAGAAGGCTAACCCTTTTGAAAATTTACAAAAATCCGCCCAGAATTCCGAGTAGGATAATACCTTTGAAAATTTCGAAAATTGCGCCCAGAATTCCGAGAAGGCTAACCCCTTTTAAAATTTCGAAAATTGCGCCCAGAGTTCCGAGAAGGCTAACCCTTTTGAATATTTCGAAAAATGCGCCCAGAATTCCGAGTAGGCTAACCCCTTTGAAAATTTCGAAAAATGCGCTCAGAATTCCGAGAAGACTAACCCGTTTTAAAATTTCGAAAAATGCGCCCAGAATTCCGAGAAGGCTAATCCCTTTGAAAAAAAAGAAAACTTCGCCCAGAATTCCGAGAAGGCTAACCCCTTTGAAAATTTCGAAAAATGCGCCCAGAATTCCGAGAAGGCGCACACTTTGAAGATTTCGAAAAATGCGCCCAGAATTCCGAAAAGACTAACCCCTTTGAAATTTCGAAAAATGCGCGCAGAATTCCGAGAAGGCTAACCCCTTTGAAAATTTCGAAAAATGCGCCCAGTATTCCGAGAACTCTAACCCCATTGAAAATTTCGAAAAATGCACCCACAATTCCGAGAAGGCTAACCCCTTTGAAAATTTCGAAAAATGCGCCCAGAATTTCGAGAAGGCTAACCCCTTTGAAAATTTCGAAAAATGCGCCCAGAATTCCGAGAAGGCTAACCCTTTTGAAATTTTCGAAAAATGCGCCCAGAATTCCGAGAAGGCTAACCCCTTTGAAAATTTCGAAAAATTCGCCCAGAATTCCGAGAAGGCTAACCCCTTTGAAAATTTCGAGAAATGCGCCCAGAATTCCGAGAAGGCTAACCCTTTTGAAAATTTCGAAAAATGCGCCCAGAATTCCGAGTAGGCTAATAACTTTGAAAATTTCGAAAAATGCGCCCAGAATTCCGAGAAGGCTAACCCCTTTGAAAATTTCGAAAAATGCGCCCAGAAATCCGAGAAGGCTAACCCCTTTGAAAATTTCGAGAAATGCGCCCAGAATTCCGAGAAGGCTAACACTTTTGAAAATTTCGAAAAATGCGCCCAGAATTCCGAATAGGCTAATAACTTTGAAAATTTCGAAAAATGCGCCCAGAATTCCGAGAAGGCTAGCCCCTTTGAAAATTTCGAAAAATGCGCCCAGAATTCCGAGAATTCTAACCCCTTTGAAAATTTCGAAAAATGCGCCCAGAATTCCGAGAAGGCTAACCCCTTTGAAAACCTAGAAAAATGCGCCCAGAATTCCGAGAAGGCTAACCCCTTAGAAAATTTCGAAAAATGCGCCCAGAATTCCGAGAAGGCTAACCCCTTTGAAAATTTCGAAAATTGCGCCCAGAGTTCCGAGAAGGCTAACCCTTTTGAATATTTTGAAAAATGCGCCCAGAATTCCGAGAAGGCTAACCCCTTTGAAAATTTCGAAAAATGCCCCCAGAATTCCGAGGAGGCTAACCCCTTTGAAAGTTTAGAAAAATGCGCCCAGAATTCCCAGAAGGCTAACCCTTTTGAAAATTTACAAAAATCCGCCCAGAATTCCGAGTAGGATAATACCTTTGAAAATTTCGAAAATTGCGCCCAGAATTCCGAGAAGGCTAACCCCTTTGAAAATTTCGAAAATTGCGCCCAGAGTTCCGAGAAGGCTAACCCTTTTGAATATTTCGAAAAATGCGCCCAGAATTCCGAGAAGGCTAACCCCTTTGAAAATTTCGAAAAATGCGCCCAGAATTCCGAGAAGGCGCACACTTTGAAGATTTCGAAAAATGCGCCCAGAATTCCGAAAAGACTAACCCCTTTGAAATTTCGAAAAATGCGCGCAGAATTCCGAGAAGGCTAACCCCTTTGAAAATTTCGAAAAATGCGCCCAGTATTCCGAGAACTCTAACCCCATTGAAAATTTCGAAAAATGCACCCACAATTCCGAGAAGGCTAACCCCTTTGAAAATTTCGAAAAATGCGCCCAGAATTTCGAGAAGGCTAACCCCTTTGAAAATTTCGAAAAATGCGCCCAGAATTCCGAGAAGGCTAACCCTTTTGAAATTTTCGAAAAATGCGCCCAGAATTCCGAGAAGGCTAACCCCTTTGAAAATTTCGAAAAATTCGCCCAGAATTCCGAGAAGGCTAACCCCTTTGAAAATTTCGAGAAATGCGCCCAGAATTCCGAGAAGGCTAACCCTTTTGAAAATTTCGAAAAATGCGCCCAGAATTCCGAGTAGGCTAATAACTTTGAAAATTTCGAAAAATGCGCCCAGAATTCCGAGAAGGCTAACCCCTTTGAAAATTTCGAAAAATGCCCCCAGAATTCCGAGGAGGCTAACCCCTTTGAAAGTTTCGAAAAATGCGTCCAGAATTCCGAGAAGGCTAACCCCTTTGAAAATTTCGAAAAATGCGCCCAGAATTCCGAGAATTGTAACCCCTTTGAAAATTTCGAAAAATGCGCCCAGAATTCCGAGAAGGCTAACCCCTTTGAAAATCTAGAAAAATGCGCCCAGAATTCCGAGAAGGCTAACCCCTTCGAAAATTTCGAAAAATGCGCCCAGAATTCCGAGAAGGCTAACCCCTTTGAAAATTTCGAAAATTGCGCCCAGAGTTCCGAGAAGGCTAACCCTTTTGAATATTTCGAAAAATGCGCCCAGAATTCCGAGAAGGCTAACCCCTTTGAAAATTTCGAAAAATGCCCCCAGAATTCCGAGGAGGCTAACCCCTTTGAAAGTTTCGAAAAATGAGTCCAGAATTCCGAGAAGGCTAACCCCTTTGAAAATTTCAAAAAATGCGCCCAGTATTCCGAGAAGGCTAACCCCTTTGAAAATTTCGAAAAATGCGCCCAGTATTCCGAGAAGGCTAACCCCTTTCAAAATTTCGAAAATTGCGCCCAGAATTCCGAGAAGGCTAACCCCTTTGAAAAATTCGAAAAATTCGCCCAGTATTCCGAGAAGGCTAACCCCTTTGAAAATTTCGAATAATTCGCCCAGAATTCCAAGAAATTCCTTTGAAAAAAGAAAAAAAAATGCGCCCAGAATTCCGAGAAGGCTAACCCCTTTGAAAATTTCGAAAATTGCGCCCAGAATTCCCAGAAGGCTAACCCCTTTGAAAATTTCAAAAAATTCGCCCAGAATTCCGAGAAGGCTAACCCCTTTGAAAATTTCAAAAAATGCGCCCAGAATTCCGAGAAGGCTAACCCCTTTGAAAATTTAGAAAAATGCGCCCAGAATTCCCAGAAGGCTAACCCTTTTGAAAATTTACAAAAATCCGCCCAGAATTCCGAGTAGGATAATACCTTTGAAAATTTCGAAAATTGCGCCCAGAATTCCGAGAAGGCTAACCCCTTTGAAAATTTCGAAAATTGCGCCCAGAGTTCCGAGAAGGCTAACCCTTTTGAATATTTCGAAAAATGCGCCCGGAATTCCGAGTAGGCTAACCCCTTTGAAAATTTCGAAAAATGCGCTCAGAATTCCGAGAAGACTAACCCGTTTTAAAATTTCGAAAAATGCGCCCAGAATTCCGAGAAGGCTAATCCCTTTGAAAAAAAAGAAAACTTCGCCCAGAATTCCGAGAAGGCTAACCCCATTGAAAATTTCGAAAAATGCGCCCAGTATTCCGAGAAGGCTAACCCCATTGAAAATTTCGAAAAATGCACCCACAATTCCGAGAAGGCTAACCCCTTTGAAAATTTCGAAAAATGCCCCCAGAATTCCGAGGAGGCTAACCCCTTTGAAATTTCGAAAAATGCGCGCAGAATTCCGAGAAGGCTAACCCCTTTGAAAATTTCGAAAAATGCGCCCAGTATTCCGAGAAGGCTAACCCCATTGAAAATTTCGAAAAATGCACCCACAATTCCGAGAAGGCTAACCCCTTTGAAAATTTCGAAAAATGCCCCCAGAATTCCGAGGAGGCTAACCCCTTTGAAAGTTTCGAAAAATGCGTCCAGAATTCCGAGAAGGCTAACCCCTTTGAACATTTCGAAAAATGCGCCCAGTATTCCGAGAAGGCTAACCCCTTTGAAAATTTCGAAAAATGCGCCCAGTATTCCGAGAAGGCTAACCCCTTTGAAAATTTCGAAAATTGCGACAAGAATTCCGAGAAGGCTAACGCCTTTGAAAATTTCGAAAAATTCGCCCAGAATTCCGAGAAGGCTAACCCCTTTGAAAATTTAGAAAAATTCGCCCAGAATTCCGAGAAGGCTAACCCCTTTGAAAAAAGAAAGAATAATGCGCCCAGAATTCCGAGAAGGCTAACCCCTTTGAAAATTTCGAAAATTGCGCCCAGATTTCCCAGAAGGCTAACCCCTTTGAAAATTTCAAAAAATTCGCCCAGAATTCCGAGAAGGCTAACCCCTTTGAAAATTTCAAAAAATGCGCCCAGAATTCCGAGAAGGCTAACCCCTTTGAAAACCTAGAAAAATGCGCCCAGAATTCCGAGAAGGCTAACCCCTTAGAAAATTTCAAAAATGCGCCCAGAATTCCGAGAAGGCTAACCCCTTTGAAAATTTCGAAAATTGCGCCCAGAGTTCCGAGAAGGCTAACCCTTTTGAATATTTTGAAAAATGCGCCCAGAATTCCGAGAAGGCTAACCCCTTTGAAAATTTCGAAAAATGCCCCCAGAATTCCGAGGAGGCTAACCCCTTTGAAAGTTTCGAAAAATGCGTCCAGAATTCCGAGAAGGCTAACCCCTTTGAAAATTTCGAAAAATGCGCCCAGTATTCCGAGAAGGCTAACCCCTTTCAAAA
Organism: Ectobius pallidus; assembly: GCA_964059195.1. Lineage (NCBI taxonomy): Eukaryota > Metazoa > Arthropoda > Insecta > Blattodea > Ectobiidae > Ectobius > Ectobius pallidus. Next base: position 119,854,320 of record CAXKWD010000008.1, on the reverse strand, counting down.
TTTCGAAAATTGCGCCCAGAATTCCGAGAAGGCTAACCCCTTTGAAAAATTCGAAAAATTCGCCCAGAATTCCGAGAAGGCTAACCCCTTTGAAAATTTCGAATAATTCGCCCAGAATTCCAAGAAATTCCTTTGAAAAAAGAAAAAAAATGCGCCCAGAATTCCGAGAAGGCTAACCCCTTTGAAAATTTCGAAAATTGCGCCCAGAATTCCCAGAAGGCTAACCCCTTTGAAAATTTAAAAAAATTCGCCCAGAATTCCGAGAAGGCTAACCCCTTTGAAAATTTCAAAAAATGCGCCCAGAATTCCGAGAAGGCTAACCCCTTTGAAAATTTAGAAAAATGCGCCCAGAATTCCCAGAAGGCTAACCCTTTTGAAAATTTACAAAAATCCGCCCAGAATTCCGAGTAGGATAATACCTTTGAAAATTTCGAAAATTGCGCCCAGAATTCCGAGAAGGCTAACCCCTTTGAAAATTTCGAAAATTGCGCCCAGAGTTCCGAGAAGGCTAACCCTTTTGAATATTTCGAAAAATGCGCCCGGAATTCCGAGAAGGCTAATCCCTTTGAAAAAAAAGAAAACTTCGCCCAGAATTCCGAGAAGGCTAACCCCTTTGAAAATTTCGAAAAATGCGCCCAGAATTCCGAGAAGGCGCACACTTTGAAGATTTCGAAAAATGCGCCCAGTATTCCGAGAACTCTAACCCCATTGAAAATTTCGAAAAATGCACCCACAATTCCGAGAAGGCTAACCCCTTTGAAAATTTCGAAAAATGCGCCCAGAATTTCGAGAAGGCTAACCCCTTTGAAAATTTCGAAAAATGCGCCCAGAATTCCGAGAAGGCTAACCCTTTTGAAATTTTCGAAAAATGCGCCCAGAATTCCGAGAAGGCTAACCCCTTTGAAAATTTCGAAAAATTCGCCCAGAATTCCGAGAAGGCTAACCCCTTTGAAAATTTCGAGAAATGCGCCCAGAATTCCGAGAAGGCTAACCCTTTTGAAAATTTCGAAAAATGCGCCCAGAATTCCGAGTAGGCTAATAACTTTGAAAATTTCGAAAAATGCGCCCAGAATTCCGAGAAGGCTAACCCCTTTGAAAATTTCGAAAAATGCGCCCAGAATTCCGAGAATTCTAACCCCTTTGAAAATTTCGAAAAATGCGCCCAGAATTCCGAGGCTAACCCCTTTGAAAACCTAGAAAAATGCGCCCAGAATTCCGAGAAGGCTAACCCCTTAGAAAATTTCGAAAAATGCGCCCAGAATTCCGAGAAGGCTAACCCCTTTGAAAATTTCGAAAATTGCGCCCAGAGTTCCGAGAAGGCTAACCCTTTTGAATATTTTGAAAAATGCGCCCAGAATTCCGAGAAGGCTAACCCTTTTGAAAATTTCGAAAAATGCGCCCAGAATTCCGAGTAGGCTAATAACTTTGAAAATTTCGAAAAATGCGCCCAGAATTCCGAGAAGGCTAACCCCTTTGAAAATTTCGAAAAATGCCCCCAGAATTCCGAGGAGGCTAACCCCTTTGAAAGTTTCGAAAAATGCGTCCAGAATTCCGAGAAGGCTAACCCCTTTGAAAATTTCGAAAAATGTGCCCAGAATTCCGAGAGTTCTAACCCCTTTGAAAATTTCGAAAAATGCGCCCAGAATTCCGAGAAGGCTAACCCCTTTGAAAATCTAGAAAAATGCGCCCAGAATTCCGAGAAGGCTAACCCCTTCGAAAATTTCGAAAAATGCGCCCAGAATTCCGAGAAGGCTAACCCCTTTGAAAATTTCGAAAATTGCGCCCAGAGTTCCGAGAAGGCTAACCCTTTTGAATATTTCGAAAAATGCGCCCAGAATTCCGAGAAGGCTAACCCCTTTGAAAATTTCGAAAAATGCCCCCAGAATTCCGAGGAGGCTAACCCCTTTGAAAGTTTCGAAAAATGAGTCCAGAATTCCGAGAAGGCTAACCCCTTTGAACATTTCGAAAAATGCGCCCAGTATTCCGAGAAGGCTAACCCCTTTGAAAATTTCGAAAAATGCGCCCAGTATTCCGAGAAGGCTAACCCCTTTCAAAATTTCGAAAATTGCGCCCAGAATTCCGAGAAGGCTAACCCCTTTGAAAAATTCGAAAAATTCGCCCAGAATTCCGAGAAGGCTAACCCCTTTGAAAATTTCGAATAATTCGCCCAGAATTCCAAGAAATTCCTTTGAAAAAAGAAAAAAAAATGCGCCCAGAATTCCGAGAAGGCTAACCCCTTTGAAAATTTCGAAAATTGCGCCCAGAATTCCCAGAAGGCTAACCCCTTTGAAAATTTCAAAAAATTCGCCCAGAATTCCGAGAAGGCTAACCCCTTTGAAAATTTCAAAAAATGCGCCCAGAATTCCGAGAAGGCTAACCCCTTTGAAAATTTAGAAAAATGCGCCAAGAATTCCCAGAAGGCTAACCCTTTTGAAAATTTACAAAAAACCGCCCAGAATTCCGAGTAGGATAATACCTTTGAAAATTTCGAAAATTGCGCCCAGAATTCCGAGAAGGCTAACCCCTTTGAAAATTTCGAAAAATGCGCCCAGAATTCCGAAAAGACTAACCCCTTTGAAAGTTTCGAAAAATGCGCCCAGAAATCCGAGAAGGCTAACCCCTTTGAAAATTTCGAGAAATGCGCCCAGAATTCCGAGAAGGCTAACACTTTTGAAAATTTCGAAAAATGCGCCCAGAATTCCGAGTAGGCTAATAACTTTGAAAATTTCGAAAAATGCGCCCAGAATTCCGAGAAGGCTAACCCCTTTGAAAATTTCGAAAAATGCGCCCAGAATTCCGAGAATTCTAACCCCTTTGAAAATTTCGAAAAATGCGCCCAGAATTCCGAGAAGGCTAACCCCTTTGAAAACCTAGAAAAATGCGCCCAGAATTCCGAGAAGGCTAACCCCTTAGAAAATTTCGAAAAATGCGCCCAGAATTCCGAGAAGGCTAACCCCTTTGAAAATTTCGAAAATTGCGCCCAGTGTTCCGAGAAGGCTAACCCTTTTGAATATTTTGAAAAATGCGCCCAGAATTCCGAGAAGGCTAACCCCTTTGTAAATTTCGAAAAATGCCCCCAGAATTCCGAGGAGGCTAACCCCTTTGAAAGTTTCGAAAAATGCGTCCAGAATTCCGAGAAGGCTAACCCCTTTGAAAATTTCAAAAAATTCGCCCAGAATTCCGAGAAGGCTAACCCCTTTGAAAATTTCAAAAAATGCGCCCAGAATTCCGAGAAGGCTAACCCCTTTGAAAATTTAGAAAAATGCGCCCAGAATTCCCAGAAGGCTAACCCTTTTGAAAATTTACAAAAATCCGCCCAGAATTCCGAGTAGGATAATACCTTTGAAAATTTCGAAAATTGCGCCCAGAATTCCGAGAAGGCTAACCCCTTTTAAAATTTCGAAAATTGCGCCCAGAGTTCCGAGAAGGCTAACCCTTTTGAATATTTCGAAAAATGCGCCCAGAATTCCGAGTAGGCTAACCCCTTTGAAAATTTCGAAAAATGCGCTCAGAATTCCGAGAAGACTAACCCGTTTTAAAATTTCGAAAAATGCGCCCAGAATTCCGAGAAGGCTAATCCCTTTGAAAAAAAAGAAAACTTCGCCCAGAATTCCGAGAAGGCTAACCCCTTTGAAAATTTCGAAAAATGCGCCCAGAATTCCGAGAAGGCGCACACTTTGAAGATTTCGAAAAATGCGCCCAGAATTCCGAAAAGACTAACCCCTTTGAAATTTCGAAAAATGCGCGCAGAATTCCGAGAAGGCTAACCCCTTTGAAAATTTCGAAAAATGCGCCCAGTATTCCGAGAACTCTAACCCCATTGAAAATTTCGAAAAATGCACCCACAATTCCGAGAAGGCTAACCCCTTTGAAAATTTCGAAAAATGCGCCCAGAATTTCGAGAAGGCTAACCCCTTTGAAAATTTCGAAAAATGCGCCCAGAATTCCGAGAAGGCTAACCCCTTTGAAATTTTCGAAAAATGCGCCCAGAATTCCGAGAAGGCTAACCCCTTTGAAAATTTCGAAAAATTCGCCCAGAATTCCGAGAAGGCTAACCCCTTTGAAAATTTCGAGAAATGCGCCCAGAATTCCGAGAAGGCTAACCCTTTTGAAAATTTCGAAAAATGCGCCCAGAATTCCGAGTAGGCTAATAACTTTGAAAATTTCGAAAAATGCGCCCAGAATTCCGAGAAGGCTAACCCCTTTGAAAATTTCGAAAAATGCGCCCAGAAATCCGAGAAGGCTAACCCCTTTGAAAATTTCGAGAAATGCGCCCAGAATTCCGAGAAGGCTAACACTTTTGAAAATTTCGAAAAATGCGCCCAGAATTCCGAATAGGCTAATAACTTTGAAAATTTCGAAAAATGCGCCCAGAATTCCGAGAAGGCTAGCCCCTTTGAAAATTTCGAAAAATGCGCCCAGAATTCCGAGAAGGCTAACCCCTTTGAAAATTTCGAAAATTGCGCCCAGAGTTCCGAGAAGGCTAACCCTTTTGAATATTTTGAAAAATGCGCCCAGAATTCCGAGAAGGCTAACCCTTTTGAAAATTTCGAAAAATGCGCCCAGAATTCCGAGTAGGCTAATAACTTTGAAAATTTCGAAAAATGCGCCCAGAATTCCGAGAAGGCTAACCCCTTTGAAAATTTCGAAAAATGCCCCCAGAATTCCGAGGAGGCTAACCCCTTTGAAAGTTTCGAAAAATGCGTCCAGAATTCCGAGAAGGCTAACCCCTTTGAAAATTTCGAAAAATGCGCCCAGAATTCCGAGAGTTCTAACCCCTTTGAAAATTTCGAAAAATGCGCCCAGAATTCCGAGAAGGCTAACCCCTTTGAAAATCTAGAAAAATGCGCCCAGAATTCCGAGAAGGCTAACCCCTTCGAAAATTTCGAAAAATGCGCCCAGAATTCCGAGAAGGCTAACCCCTTTGAAAATTTCGAAAATTGCGCCCAGAGTTCCGAGAAGGCTAACCCTTTTGAATATTTCGAAAAATGCGCCCAGAATTCCGAGAAGGCTAACCCCTTTGAAAATTTCGAAAAATGCCCCCAGAATTCCGAGGAGGCTAACCCCTTTGAAAGTTTCGAAAAATGAGTCCAGAATTCCGAGAAGGCTAACCCCTTTGAACATTTCGAAAAATGCGCCCAGTATTCCGAGAAGGCTAACCCCTTTGAAAATTTCGAAAAACGCGCCCAGTATTCCGAGAAGGCTAACCCCTTTCAAAATTTCGAAAATTGCGCCCAGAATTCCGAGAAGGCTAACCCCTTTGAAAAATTCGAAAAATTCGCCCAGAATTCCGAGAAGGCTAACCCCTTTGAAAATTTCGAATAATTCGCCCAGAATTCCAAGAAATTCCTTTGAAAAAAGAAAAAAAAATGCGCCCAGAATTCCGAGAAGGCTAACCCCTTTGAAAATTTCGAAAATTGCGCCCAGAATTCCCAGAAGGCTAACCCCTTTGAAAATTTCAAAAAATTCGCCCAGAATTCCGAGAAGGCTAACCCCTTTGAAAATTTCAAAAAATGCGCCCAGAATTCCGAGAAGGCTAACCCCTTTGAAAATTTAGAAAAATGCGCCAAGAATTCCCAGAAGGCTAACCCTTTTGAAAATTTACAAAAAACCGCCCAGAATTCCGAGTAGGATAATACCTTTGAAAATTTCGAAAATTGCGCCCAGAATTCCGAGAAGGCTAACCCCTTTGAAAATTTCGAAAAATGCGCCCAGAATTCCGAAAAGACTAACCCCTTTGAAAGTTTCGAAAAATGCGCCCAGAAATCCGAGAAGGCTAACCCCTTTGAAAATTTCGAGAAATGCGCCCAGAATTCCGAGAAGGCTAACACTTTTGAAAATTTCGAAAAATGCGCCCAGAATTCCGAGTAGGCTAATAACTTTGAAAATTTCGAAAAATGCGCCCAGAATTCCGAGAAGGCTAACCCCTTTGAAAATTTCGAAAAATGCGCCCAGAATTCCGAGAATTCTAACCCCTTTGAAAATTTCGAAAAATGCGCCCAGAATTCCGAGAAGGCTAACCCCTTTGAAAACCTAGAAAAATGCGCCCAGAATTCCGAGAAGGCTAACCCCTTAGAAAATTTCGAAAAATGCGCCCAGAATTCCGAGAAGGCTAACCCCTTTGAAAATTTCGAAAATTGCGCCCAGAGTTCCGAGAAGGCTAACCCTTTTGAATATTTTGAAAAATGCGCCCAGAATTCCGAGAAGGCTAACCCCTTTGAAAATTTCGAAAAATGCCCCCAGAATTCCGAGGAGGCTAACCCCTTTGAAAGTTTCGAAAAATGCGTCCAGAATTCCGAGAAGGCTAACCCCTTTGAAAATTTCAAAAAATTCGCCCACAATTCCGAGAAGGCTAACCCCTTTGAAAATTTCAAAAAATGCGCCCAGAATTCCGAGAAGGCTAACCCCTTTGAAAATTTAGAAAAATGCGCCCAGAATTCCCAGAAGGCTAACCCTTTTGAAAATTTACAAAAATCCGCCCAGAATTCCGAGTAGGATAATACCTTTGAAAATTTCGAAAATTGCGCCCAGAATTCCGAGAAGGCTAACCCCTTTTAAAATTTCGAAAATTGCGCCCAGAGTTCCGAGAAGGCTAACCCTTTTGAATATTTCGAAAAATGCGCCCAGAATTCCGAGTAGGCTAACCCCTTTGAAAATTTCGAAAAATGCGCTCAGAATTCCGAGAAGACTAACCCGTTTTAAAATTTCGAAAAATGCGCCCAGAATTCCGAGAAGGCTAATCCCTTTGAAAAAAAAGAAAACTTCGCCCAGAATTCCGAGAAGGCTAACCCCTTTGAAAATTTCGAAAAATGCGCCCAGAATTCCGAGAAGGCGCACACTTTGAAGATTTCGAAAAATGCGCCCAGAATTCCGAAAAGACTAACCCCTTTGAAATTTCGAAAAATGCGCGCAGAATTCCGAGAAGGCTAACCCCTTTGAAAATTTCGAAAAATGCGCCCAGTATTCCGAGAACTCTAACCCCATTGAAAATTTCGAAAAATGCACCCACAATTCCGAGAAGGCTAACCCCTTTGAAAATTTCGAAAAATGCGCCCAGAATTTCGAGAAGGCTAACCCCTTTGAAAATTTCGAAAAATGCGCCCAGAATTCCGAGAAGGCTAACCCTTTTGAAATTTTCGAAAAATGCGCCCAGAATTCCGAGAAGGCTAACCCCTTTGAAAATTTCGAAAAATTCGCCCAGAATTCCGAGAAGGCTAACCCCTTTGAAAATTTCGAGAAATGCGCCCAGAATTCCGAGAAGGCTAACCCTTTTGAAAATTTCGAAAAATGCGCCCAGAATTCCGAGTAGGCTAATAACTTTGAAAATTTCGAAAAATGCGCCCAGAATTCCGAGAAGGCTAACCCCTTTGAAAATTTCGAAAAATGCGCCCAGAAATCCGAGAAGGCTAACCCCTTTGAAAATTTCGAGAAATGCGCCCAGAATTCCGAGAAGGCTAACACTTTTGAAAATTTCGAAAAATGCGCCCAGAATTCCGAATAGGCTAATAACTTTGAAAATTTCGAAAAATGCGCCCAGAATTCCGAGAAGGCTAGCCCCTTTGAAAATTTCGAAAAATGCGCCCAGAATTCCGAGAATTCTAACCCCTTTGAAAATTTCGAAAAATGCGCCCAGAATTCCGAGAAGGCTAACCCCTTTGAAAACCTAGAAAAATGCGCCCAGAATTCCGAGAAGGCTAACCCCTTAGAAAATTTCGAAAAATGCGCCCAGAATTCCGAGAAGGCTAACCCCTTTGAAAATTTCGAAAATTGCGCCCAGAGTTCCGAGAAGGCTAACCCTTTTGAATATTTTGAAAAATGCGCCCAGAATTCCGAGAAGGCTAACCCCTTTGAAAATTTCGAAAAATGCCCCCAGAATTCCGAGGAGGCTAACCCCTTTGAAAGTTTAGAAAAATGCGCCCAGAATTCCCAGAAGGCTAACCCTTTTGAAAATTTACAAAAATCCGCCCAGAATTCCGAGTAGGATAATACCTTTGAAAATTTCGAAAATTGCGCCCAGAATTCCGAGAAGGCTAACCCCTTTGAAAATTTCGAAAATTGCGCCCAGAGTTCCGAGAAGGCTAACCCTTTTGAATATTTCGAAAAATGCGCCCAGAATTCCGAGAAGGCTAACCCCTTTGAAAATTTCGAAAAATGCGCCCAGAATTCCGAGAAGGCGCACACTTTGAAGATTTCGAAAAATGCGCCCAGAATTCCGAAAAGACTAACCCCTTTGAAATTTCGAAAAATGCGCGCAGAATTCCGAGAAGGCTAACCCCTTTGAAAATTTCGAAAAATGCGCCCAGTATTCCGAGAACTCTAACCCCATTGAAAATTTCGAAAAATGCACCCACAATTCCGAGAAGGCTAACCCCTTTGAAAATTTCGAAAAATGCGCCCAGAATTTCGAGAAGGCTAACCCCTTTGAAAATTTCGAAAAATGCGCCCAGAATTCCGAGAAGGCTAACCCTTTTGAAATTTTCGAAAAATGCGCCCAGAATTCCGAGAAGGCTAACCCCTTTGAAAATTTCGAAAAATTCGCCCAGAATTCCGAGAAGGCTAACCCCTTTGAAAATTTCGAGAAATGCGCCCAGAATTCCGAGAAGGCTAACCCTTTTGAAAATTTCGAAAAATGCGCCCAGAATTCCGAGTAGGCTAATAACTTTGAAAATTTCGAAAAATGCGCCCAGAATTCCGAGAAGGCTAACCCCTTTGAAAATTTCGAAAAATGCGCCCAGAATTCCGAGAATAGTAACCCCTTTGAAAATTTCGAAAAATGCGCCCAGAATTCCGAGGCTAACCCCTTTGAAAACCTAGAAAAATGCGCCCAGAATTCCGAGAAGGCTAACCCCTTAGAAAATTTCGAAAAATGCGCCCAGAATTCCGAGAAGGCTAACCCCTTTAAAAATTTCGAGAAATGCGCCCAGAATTCCGAGAAGGCTAACACTTTTGAAAATTTCGAAAAATGCGCCCAGAATTCCGAATAGGCTAATAACTTTGAAAATTTCGAAAAATGCGCCCAGAATTCCGAGAAGGCTAACCCCTTTGAAAATTTCGAAAAATGCGCCCAGAATTCCGAGAATTCTAACCCCTTTGAAAATTTCGAAAAATGCGCCCAGAATTCCGAGAAGGCTAACCCCTTTGAAAACCTAGAAAAATGCGCCCAGAATTCCGAGAAGGCTAACCCCTTAGAAAATTTCGAAAAATGCGCCCAGAATTCCGAGAAGGCTAACCCCTTTGAAAATTTCGAAAATTGCGCCCAGAGTTCCGAGAAGGCTAACCCTTTTGAATATTTTGAAAAATGCGCCCAGAATTCCGAGAAGGCTAACCCCTTTGAAAATTTCGAAAAATGCCCCCAGAATTCCGAGGAGGCTAACCCCTTTGAAAGTTTAGAAAAATGCGCCCAGAATTCCCAGAAGGCTAACCCTTTTGAAAATTTACAAAAATCCGCCCAGAATTCCGAGTAGGATAATACCTTTGAAAATTTCGAAAATTGCGCCCAGAATTCCGAGAAGGCTAACCCCTTTGAAAATTTCGAAAAATGCGCCCAGAATTCCGAGTAGGCTAATAACTTTGAAAATTTCGAAAAATGCGCCCAGAATTCCGAGAAGGCTAACCCCTTTGAAAATTTCGAAAAATGCGCCCAGAAATCCGAGAAGGCTAACCCCTTTGAAAATTTCGAGAAATGCGCCCAGAATTCCGAGAAGGCTAACACTTTTGAAAATTTCGAAAAATGCGCCCAGAATTCCGAATAGGCTAATAACTTTGAAAATTTCGAAAAATGCGCCCAGAATTCCGAGAAGGCTAACCCCTTTGAAAATTTCGAAAAATGCGCCCAGAATTCCGAGAATTCTAACCCCTTTGAAAATTTCGAAAAATGCGCCCAGAATTCCGAGAAGGCTAACCCCTTTGAAAACCTAGAAAAATGCGCCCAGAATTCCGAGAAGGCTAACCCCTTAGAAAATTTCGAAAAATGCGCCCAGAATTCCGAGAAGGCTAACCCCTTTGAAAATTTCGAAAATTGCGCCCAGAGTTCCGAGAAGGCTAACCCTTTTGAATATTTTGAAAAATGCGCCCAGAATTCCGAGAAGGCTAACCCCTTTGAAAATTTCGAAAAATGCCCCCAGAATTCCGAGGAGGCTAACCCCTTTGAAAGTTTAGAAAAATGCGCCCAGAATTCCCAGAAGGCTAACCCTTTTGAAATTTTACAAAAATCCGCCCAGAATTCCGAGTAGGATAATACCTTTGAAAATTTCGAAAATTGCGCCCAGAATTCCGAGAAGGCTAACCCCTTTGAAAATTTCGAAAATTGCGCCCAGAGTTCCGAGAAGGCTAACCCTTTTGAATATTTCGAAAAATGCGCCCAGAATTCCGAGAAGGCTAACCCCTTTGAAAATTTCGAAAAATGCGCCCAGAATTCCGAGAAGGCGCACACTTTGAAGATTTCGAAAAATGCGCCCAGAATTCCGAAAAGACTAACCCCTTTGAAATTTCGAAAAATGCGCGCAGAATTCCGAGAAGGCTAACCCCTTTGAAAATTTCGAAAAATGCGCCCAGTATTCCGAGAACTCTAACCCCATTGAAAATTTCGAAAAATGCACCCACAATTCCGAGAAGGCTAACCCCTTTGAAAATTTCGAAAAATGCGCCCAGAATTTCGAGAAGGCTAACCCCTTTGAAAATTTCGAAAAATGCGCCCAGAATTCCGAGAAGGCTAACCCTTTTGAAATTTTCGAAAAATGCGCCCAGAATTCCGAGAAGGCTAACCCCTTTGAAAATTTCGAAAAATTCGCCCAGAATTCCGAGAAGGCTAACCCCTTTGAAAATTTCGAGAAATGCGCCCAGAATTCCGAGAAGGCTAACCCTTTTGAAAATTTCGAAAAATGCGCCCAGAATTCCGAGTAGGCTAATAACTTTGAAAATTTCGAAAAATGCGCCCAGAATTCCGAGAAGGCTAACCCCTTTGAAAATTTCGAAAAATGCGCCCAGAATTCCGAGAATAGTAACCCCTTTGAAAATTTCGAAAAATGCGCCCAGAATTCCGAGGCTAACCCCTTTGAAAACCTAGAAAAATGCGCCCAGAATTCCGAGAAGGCTAACCCCTTAGAAAATTTCGAAAAATGCGCCCAGAATTCCGAGAAGGCTAACCCCATTGAAAATTTCGAGAAATGCGCCCAGAATTCCGAGAAGGCTAACACTTTTGAAAATTTCGAAAAATGCGCCCAGAATTCCGAATAGGCTAATAACTTTGAAAATTTCGAAAAATGCGCCCAGAATTCCGAGTAGGCTAACCCCTTTGAAAATTTCGAAAAATGCGCTCAGAATTCCGAGAAGACTAACCCGTTTTAAAATTTCGAAAAATGCGCCCAGAATTCCGAGAAGGCTAATCCCTTTGAAAAAAAAGAAAACTTCGCCCAGAATTCCGAGAAGGCTAACCCCTTTGAAAATTTCGAAAAATGCGCCCAGAATTCCGAGAAGGCGCACACTTTGAAGATTTCGAAAAATGCGCCCAGAATTCCGAAAAGACTAACCCCTTTGAAATTTCGAAAAATGCGCGCAGAATTCCGAGAAGGCTAACCCCTTTGAAAATTTCGAAAAATGCGCCCAGTATTCCGAGAACTCTAACCCCATTGAAAATTTCGAAAAATGCACCCACAATTCCGAGAAGGCTAACCCCTTTGAAAATTTCGAAAAATGCGCCCAGAATTTCGAGAAGGCTAACCCCTTTGAAAATTTCGAAAAATGCGCCCAGAATTCCGAGAAGGCTAACCCTTTTGAAATTTTCGAAAAATGCGCCCAGAATTCCGAGAAGGCTAACCCCTTTGAAAATTTCGAAAAATTCGCCCAGAATTCCGAGAAGGCTAACCCCTTTGAAAATTTCGAGAAATGCGCCCAGAATTCCGAGAAGGCTAACCCTTTTGAAAATTTCGAAAAATGCGCCCAGAATTCCGAGTAGGCTAATAACTTTGAAAATTTCGAAAAATGCGCCCAGAATTCCGAGAAGGCTAACCCCTTTGAAAATTTCGAAAAATGCGCCCAGAAATCCGAGAAGGCTAACCCCTTTGAAAATTTCGAGAAATGCGCCCAGAATTCCGAGAAGGCTAACACTTTTGAAAATTTCGAAAAATGCGCCCAGAATTCCGAATAGGCTAATAACTTTGAAAATTTCGAAAAATGCGCCCAGAATTCCGAGAAGGCTAGCCCCTTTGAAAATTTCGAAAAATGCGCCCAGAATTCCGAGAATTCTAACCCCTTTGAAAATTTCGAAAAATGCGCCCAGAATTCCGAGAAGGCTAACCCCTTTGAAAACCTAGAAAAATGCGCCCAGAATTCCGAGAAGGCTAACCCCTTAGAAAATTTCGAAAAATGCGCCCAGAATTCCGAGAAGGCTAACCCCTTTGAAAATTTCGAAAATTGCGCCCAGAGTTCCGAGAAGGCTAACCCTTTTGAATATTTTGAAAAATGCGCCCAGAATTCCGAGAAGGCTAACCCCTTTGAAAATTTCGAAAAATGCCCCCAGAATTCCGAGGAGGCTAACCCCTTTGAAAGTTTAGAAAAATGCGCCCAGAATTCCCAGAAGGCTAACCCTTTTGAAAATTTACAAAAATCCGCCCAGAATTCCGAGTAGGATAATACCTTTGAAAATTTCGAAAATTGCGCCCAGAATTCCGAGAAGGCTAACCCCTTTGAAAATTTCGAAAATTGCGCCCAGAGTTCCGAGAAGGCTAACCCTTTTGAATATTTCGAAAAATGCGCCCAGAATTCCGAGAAGGCTAACCCCTTTGAAAATTTCGAAAAATGCGCCCAGAATTCCGAGAAGGCGCACACTTTGAAGATTTCGAAAAATGCGCCCAGAATTCCGAAAAGACTAACCCCTTTGAAATTTCGAAAAATGCGCGCAGAATTCCGAGAAGGCTAACCCCTTTGAAAATTTCGAAAAATGCGCCCAGTATTCCGAGAACTCTAACCCCATTGAAAATTTCGAAAAATGCACCCACAATTCCGAGAAGGCTAACCCCTTTGAAAATTTCGAAAAATGCGCCCAGAATTTCGAGAAGGCTAACCCCTTTGAAAATTTCGAAAAATGCGCCCAGAATTCCGAGAAGGCTAACCCTTTTGAAATTTTCGAAAAATGCGCCCAGAATTCCGAGAAGGCTAACCCCTTTGAAAATTTCGAAAAATTCGCCCAGAATTCCGAGAAGGCTAACCCCTTTGAAAATTTCGAGAAATGCGCCCAGAATTCCGAGAAGGCTAACCCTTTTGAAAATTTCGAAAAATGCGCCCAGAATTCCGAGTAGGCTAATAACTTTGAAAATTTCGAAAAATGCGCCCAGAATTCCGAGAAGGCTAACCCCTTTGAAAATTTCGAAAAATGCGCCCAGAATTCCGAGAATAGTAACCCCTTTGAAAATTTCGAAAAATGCGCCCAGAATTCTGAGGCTAACCCCTTTGAAAACCTAGAAAAATGCGCCCAGAATTCCGAGAAGGCTAACCCCTTAGAAAATTTCGAAAAATGCGCCCAGAATTCCGAGAAGGCTAACCCCTTTAAAAATTTCGAGAAATGCGCCCAGAATTCCGAGAAGGCTAACACTTTTGAAAATTTCGAAAAATGCGCCCAGAATTCCGAATAGGCTAATAACTTTGAAAATTTCGAAAAATGCGCCCAGAATTCCGAGAAGGCTAACCCCTTTGAAAATTTCGAAAAATGCGCCCAGAATTCCGAGAATTCTAACCCCTTTGAAAATTTCGAAAAATGCGCCCAGAATTCCGAGAAGGCTAACCCCTTTGAAAACCTAGAAAAATGCGCCCAGAATTCCGAGAAGGCTAACCCCTTAGAAAATTTCGAAAAATGCGCCCAGAATTCCGAGAAGGCTAACCCCTTTGAAAATTTCGAAAATTGCGCCCAGAGTTCCGAGAAGGCTAACCCTTTTGAATATTTTGAAAAATGCGCCCAGAATTCCGAGAAGGCTAACCCCTTTGAAAATTTCGAAAAATGCCCCCAGAATTCCGAGGAGGCTAACCCCTTTGAAAGTTTAGAAAAATGCGCCCAGAATTCCCAGAAGGCTAACCCTTTTGAAAATTTACAAAAATCCGCCCAGAATTCCGAGTAGGATAATACCTTTGAAAATTTCGAAAATTGCGCCCAGAATTCCGAGAAGGCTAACCCCTTTGAAAATTTCGAAAAATGCGCCCAGAATTCCGAGTAGGCTAATAACTTTGAAAATTTCGAAAAATGCGCCCAGAATTCCGAGAAGGCTAACCCCTTTGAAAATTTCGAAAAATGCGCCCAGAAATCCGAGAAGGCTAACCCCTTTGAAAATTTCGAGAAATGCGCCCAGAATTCCGAGAAGGCTAACACTTTTGAAAATTTCGAAAAATGCGCCCAGAATTCCGAATAGGCTAATAACTTTGAAAATTTCGAAAAATGCGCCCAGAATTCCGAGAAGGCTAACCCCTTTGAAAATTTCGAAAAATGCGCCCAGAATTCCGAGAATTCTAACCCCTTTGAAAATTTCGAAAAATGCGCCCAGAATTCCGAGAAGGCTAACCCCTTTGAAAACCTAGAAAAATGCGCCCAGAATTCCGAGAAGGCTAACCCCTTAGAAAATTTCGAAAAATGCGCCCAGAATTCCGAGAAGGCTAACCCCTTTGAAAATTTCGAAAATTGCGCCCAGAGTTCCGAGAAGGCTAACCCTTTTGAATATTTTGAAAAATGCGCCCAGAATTCCGAGAAGGCTAACCCCTTTGAAAATTTCGAAAAATGCCCCCAGAATTCCGAGGAGGCTAACCCCTTTGAAAGTTTAGAAAAATGCGCCCAGAATTCCCAGAAGGCTAACCCTTTTGAAATTTTACAAAAATCCGCCCAGAATTCCGAGTAGGATAATACCTTTGAAAATTTCGAAAATTGCGCCCAGAATTCCGAGAAGGCTAACCCCTTTGAAAATTTCGAAAATTGCGCCCAGAGTTCCGAGAAGGCTAACCCTTTTGAATATTTCGAAAAATGCGCCCAGAATTCCGAGAAGGCTAACCCCTTTGAAAATTTCGAAAAATGCGCCCAGAATTCCGAGAAGGCGCACACTTTGAAGATTTCGAAAAATGCGCCCAGAATTCCGAAAAGACTAACCCCTTTGAAATTTCGAAAAATGCGCGCAGAATTCCGAGAAGGCTAACCCCTTTGAAAATTTCGAAAAATGCGCCCAGTATTCCGAGAACTCTAACCCCATTGAAAATTTCGAAAAATGCACCCACAATTCCGAGAAGGCTAACCCCTTTGAAAATTTCGAAAAATGCGCCCAGAATTTCGAGAAGGCTAACCCCTTTGAAAATTTCGAAAAATGCGCCCAGAATTCCGAGAAGGCTAACCCTTTTGAAATTTTCGAAAAATGCGCCCAGAATTCCGAGAAGGCTAACCCCTTTGAAAATTTCGAAAAATTCGCCCAGAATTCCGAGAAGGCTAACCCCTTTGAAAATTTCGAGAAATGCGCCCAGAATTCCGAGAAGGCTAACCCTTTTGAAAATTTCGAAAAATGCGCCCAGAATTCCGAGTAGGCTAATAACTTTGAAAATTTCGAAAAATGCGCCCAGAATTCCGAGAAGGCTAACCCCTTTGAAAATTTCGAAAAATGCGCCCAGAATTCCGAGAATAGTAACCCCTTTGAAAATTTCGAAAAATGCGCCCAGAATTCCGAGGCTAACCCCTTTGAAAACCTAGAAAAATGCGCCCAGAATTCCGAGAAGGCTAACCCCTTAGAAAATTTCGAAAAATGCGCCCAGAATTCCGAGAAGGCTAACCCCTTTGAAAATTTCGAGAAATGCGCCCAGAATTCCGAGAAGGCTAACACTTTTGAAAATTTCGAAAAATGCGCCCAGAATTCCGAATAGGCTAATAACTTTGAAAATTTCGAAAAATGCGCCCAGAATTCCGAGAAGGCTAACCCCTTTGAAAATTTCGAAAAATGCGCCCAGAATTCCGAGAATTCTAACCCCTTTGAAAATTTCGAAAAATGCGCCCAGAATTCCGAGAAGGCTAACCCCTTTGAAAACCTAGAAAAATGCGCCCAGAATTCCGAGAAGGCTAACCCCTTAGAAAATTTCGAAAAATGCGCCCAGAATTCCGAGAAGGCTAACCCCTTTGAAAATTTCGAAAATTGCGCCCAGAGTTCCGAGAAGGCTAACCCTTTTGAATATTTTGAAAAATGCGCCCAGAATTCCGAGAAGGCTAACCCCTTTGAAAATTTCGAAAAATGCCCCCAGAATTCCGAGGAGGCTAACCCCTTTGAAAGTTTAGAAAAATGCGCCCAGAATTCCCAGAAGGCTAACCCTTTTGAAAATTTACAAAAATCCGCCCAGAATTCCGAGTAGGATAATACCTTTGAAAATTTCGAAAATTGCGCCCAGAATTCCGAGAAGGCTAACCCCTTTGAAAATTTCGAAAAATGCGCCCAGAATTCCGAGTAGGCTAATAACTTTGAAAATTTCGAAAAATGCGCCCAGAATTCCGAGAAGGCTAACCCCTTTGAAAATTTTGAAAAATGCGCCCAGAAATCCGAGAAGGCTAACCCCTTTGAAAATTTCGAGAAATGCGCCCAGAATTCCGAGAAGGCTAACACTTTTGAAAATTTCGAAAAATGCGCCCAGAATTCCGAATAGGCTAATAACTTTGAAAATTTCGAAAAATGCGCCCAGAATTCCGAGAAGGCTAACCCCTTTGAAAATTTCGAAAAATGCGCCCAGAATTCCGAGAAGGCTAACCCCTTTGAAAATTTCGAAAAATGCGCCCAGAATTCCGAGAATTCTAACCCCTTTGAAAATTTCGAAAAATGCGCCCAGAATTCCGAGAAGGCTAACCCCTTTGAAAACCTAGAAAAATGCGCCCAGAATTCCGAGAAGGCTAACCCCTTAGAAAATTTCAAAAATGCGCCCAGAATTCCGAGAAGGCTAACCCCTTTGAAAATTTCGAAAATTGCGCCCAGAGTTCCGAGAAGGCTAACCCTTTTGAATATTTCGAAAAATGCGCCCAGAATTCCGAGTAGGCTAACCCTTTTGAATATTTCGAAAAATGCGCCCAGAATTCCGAGTAGGCTAACCCCTTTGAAAATTTCGAAAAATGCGCTCAGAATTCCGAGAAGACTAACCCGTTTTAAAATTTCGAAAAATGCGCCCAGAATTCCGAGAAGGCTAATCCCTTTGAAAAAAAAGAAAACTTCGCCCAGAATTCCGAGAAGGCTAACCCCTTTGAAAATTTCGAAAAATGCGCCCAGAATTCCGAGAAGGCGCACACTTTGAAGATTTCGAAAAATGCGCCCAGAATTCCGAAAAGACTAACCCCTTTGAAATTTCGAAAAATGCGCGCAGAATTCCGAGAAGGCTAACCCCTTTGATAATTTCGAAAAATGCGCCCAGTATTCCGAGAACTCTAACCCCATTGAAAATTTCGAAAAATGCACCCACAATTCCGAGAAGGCTAACCCCTTTGAAAATTTCGAAAAATGCGCCCAGAATTTCGAGAAGGCTAACCCCTTTGAAAATTTCGAAAAATGCGCCCAGAATTCCGAGAAGGCTAACCCTTTTGAAATTTTCGAAAAATGCGCCCAGAATTCCGAGAAGGCTAACCCCTTTGAAAATTTCGAAAAATTCGCCCAGAATTCCGAGAAGGCTAACCCCTTTGAAAATTTCGAGAAATGCGCCCAGAATTCCGAGAAGGCTAACCCTTTTGAAAATTTCGAAAAATGCGCCCAGAATTCCGAGTAGGCTAATAACTTTGAAAATTTCGAAAAATGCGCCCAGAATTCCGAGAAGGCTAACCCCTTTGAAAATTTCGAAAAATGCCCCCAGAATTCCGAGGAGGCTAACCCCTTTGAAAGTTTCGAAAAATGCGTCCAGAATTCCGAGAAGGCTAACCCCTTTGAAAATTTCGAAAAATGCGCCCAGAATTCCGAGAATTCTAACCCCTTTGAAAATTTCGAAAAATGCGCCCAGAATTCCGAGAAGGCTAACCCCTTTGAAAATCTAGAAAAATGCGCCCAGAATTCCGAGAAGGCTAACCCCTTCGAAAATTTCGAAAAATGCGCCCAGAATTCCGAGAAGGCTAACCCCTTTGAAAATTTCGAAAATTGCGCCCAGAGTTCCGAGAAGGCTAACCCTTTTGAATATTTCGAAAAATGCGCCCAGAATTCCGAGAAGGCTAACCCCTTTGAAAATTTCGAAAAATGCGCTCAGAATTCCGAGAAGACTAACCCGTTTTAAAATTTCGAAAAATGCGCCCAGAATTCCGAGAAGGCTAATCCCTTTGAAAAAAAAGAAAACTTCGCCCAGAATTCCGAGAAGGCTAACCCCTTTGAAAATTTCGAAAAATGCGCCCAGAATTCCGAGAAGGCGCACACTTTGAAGATTTCGAAAAATGCGCCCAGAATTCCGAAAAGACTAACCCCTTTGAAATTTCGAAAAATGCGCGCAGAATTCCGAGAAGGCTAACCCCTTTGAAAATTTCGAAAAATGCGCCCAGTATTCCGAGAACTCTAACCCCATTGAAAATTTCGAAAAATGCACCCACAATTCCGAGAAGGCTAACCCCTTTGAAAATTTCGAAAAATGCGCCCAGAATTTCGAGAAGGCTAACCCCTTTGAAAATTTCGAAAAATGCGCCCAGAATTCCGAGAAGGCTAACCCTTTTGAAATTTTCGAAAAATGCGCCCAGAATTCCGAGAAGGCTAACCCCTTTGAAAATTTCGAAAAATTCGCCCAGAATTCCGAGAAGGCTAACCCCTTTGAAAATTTCGAGAAATGCGCCCAGAATTCCGAGAAGGCTAACCCTTTTGAAAATTTCGAAAAATGCGCCCAGAATTCCGAGTAGGCTAATAACTTTGAAAATTTCGAAAAATGCGCCCAGAATTCCGAGAAGGCTAACCCCTTTGAAAATTTCGAAAAATGCGCCCAGAAATCCGAGAAGGCTAACCCCTTTGAAAATTTCGAGAAATGCGCCCAGAATTCCGAGAAGGCTAACACTTTTGAAAATTTCGAAAAATGCGCCCAGAATTCCGAATAGGCTAATAACTTTGAAAATTTCGAAAAATGCGCCCAGAATTCCGAGAAGGCTAGCCCCTTTGAAAATTTCGAAAAATGCGCCCAGAATTCCGAGAATTCTAACCCCTTTGAAAATTTCGAAAAATGCGCCCAGAATTCCGAGAAGGCTAACCCCTTTGAAAACCTAGAAAAATGCGCCCAGAATTCCGAGAAGGCTAACCCCTTAGAAAATTTCGAAAAATGCGCCCAGAATTCCGAGAAGGCTAACCCCTTTGAAAATTTCGAAAATTGCGCCCAGAGTTCCGAGAAGGCTAACCCTTTTGAATATTTTGAAAAATGCGCCCAGAATTCCGAGAAGGCTAACCCCTTTGAAAATTTCGAAAAATGCCCCCAGAATTCCGAGGAGGCTAACCCCTTTGAAAGTTTAGAAAAATGCGCCCAGAATTCCCAGAAGGCTAACCCTTTTGAAAATTTACAAAAATCCGCCCAGAATTCCGAGTAGGATAATACCTTTGAAAATTTCGAAAATTGCGCCCAGAATTCCGAGAAGGCTAACCCCTTTGAAAATTTCGAAAATTGCGCCCAGAGTTCCGAGAAGGCTAACCCTTTTGAATATTTCGAAAAATGCGCCCAGAATTCCGAGAAGGCTAACCCCTTTGAAAATTTCGAAAAATGCGCCCAGAATTCCGAGAAGGCGCACACTTTGAAGATTTCGAAAAATGCGCCCAGAATTCCGAAAAGACTAACCCCTTTGAAATTTCGAAAAATGCGCGCAGAATTCCGAGAAGGCTAACCCCTTTGAAAATTTCGAAAAATGCGCCCAGTATTCCGAGAACTCTAACCCCATTGAAAATTTCGAAAAATGCACCCACAATTCCGAGAAGGCTAACCCCTTTGAAAATTTCGAAAAATGCGCCCAGAATTTCGAGAAGGCTAACCCCTTTGAAAATTTCGAAAAATGCGCCCAGAATTCCGAGAAGGCTAACCCTTTTGAAATTTTCGAAAAATGCGCCCAGAATTCCGAGAAGGCTAACCCCTTTGAAAATTTCGAAAAATTCGCCCAGAATTCCGAGAAGGCTAACCCCTTTGAAAATTTCGAGAAATGCGCCCAGAATTCCGAGAAGGCTAACCCTTTTGAAAATTTCGAAAAATGCGCCCAGAATTCCGAGTAGGCTAATAACTTTGAAAATTTCGAAAAATGCGCCCAGAATTCCGAGAAGGCTAACCCCTTTGAAAATTTCGAAAAATGCGCCCAGAATTCCGAGAATAGTAACCCCTTTGAAAATTTCGAAAAATGCGCCCAGAATTCCGAGGCTAACCCCTTTGAAAACCTAGAAAAATGCGCCCAGAATTCCGAGAAGGCTAACCCCTTAGAAAATTTCGAAAAATGCGCCCAGAATTCCGAGAAGGCTAACCCCTTTAAAAATTTCGAGAAATGCGCCCAGAATTCCGAGAAGGCTAACACTTTTGAAAATTTCGAAAAATGCGCCCAGAATTCCGAATAGGCTAATAACTTTGAAAATTTCGAAAAATGCGCCCAGAATTCCGAGAAGGCTAACCCCTTTGAAAATTTCGAAAAATGCGCCCAGAATTCCGAGAATTCTAACCCCTTTGAAAATTTCGAAAAATGCGCCCAGAATTCCGAGAAGGCTAACCCCTTTGAAAACCTAGAAAAATGCGCCCAGAATTCCGAGAAGGCTAACCCCTTAGAAAATTTCGAAAAATGCGCCCAGAATTCCGAGAAGGCTAACCCCTTTGAAAATTTCGAAAATTGCGCCCAGAGTTCCGAGAAGGCTAACCCTTTTGAATATTTTGAAAAATGCGCCCAGAATTCCGAGAAGGCTAACCCCTTTGAAAATTTCGAAAAATGCCCCCAGAATTCCGAGGAGGCTAACCCCTTTGAAAGTTTAGAAAAATGCGCCCAGAATTCCCAGAAGGCTAACCCTTTTGAAAATTTACAAAAATCCGCCCAGAATTCCGAGTAGGATAATACCTTTGAAAATTTCGAAAATTGCGCCCAGAATTCCGAGAAGGCTAACCCCTTTGAAAATTTCGAAAAATGCGCCCAGAATTCCGAGTAGGCTAATAACTTTGAAAATTTCGAAAAATGCGCCCAGAATTCCGAGAAGGCTAACCCCTTTGAAAATTTCGAAAAATGCGCCCAGAAATCCGAGAAGGCTAACCCCTTTGAAAATTTCGAGAAATGCGCCCAGAATTCCGAGAAGGCTAACACTTTTGAAAATTTCGAAAAATGCGCCCAGAATTCCGAATAGGCTAATAACTTTGAAAATTTCGAAAAATGCGCCCAGAATTCCGAGAAGGCTAACCCCTTTGAAAATTTCGAAAAATGCGCCCAGAATTCCGAGAATTCTAACCCCTTTGAAAATTTCGAAAAATGCGCCCAGAATTCCGAGAAGGCTAACCCCTTTGAAAACCTAGAAAAATGCGCCCAGAATTCCGAGAAGGCTAACCCCTTAGAAAATTTCGAAAAATGCGCCCAGAATTCCGAGAAGGCTAACCCCTTTGAAAATTTCGAAAATTGCGCCCAGAGTTCCGAGAAGGCTAACCCTTTTGAATATTTTGAAAAATGCGCCCAGAATTCCGAGAAGGCTAACCCCTTTGAAAATTTCGAAAAATGCCCCCAGAATTCCGAGGAGGCTAACCCCTTTGAAAGTTTAGAAAAATGCGCCCAGAATTCCCAGAAGGCTAACCCTTTTGAAATTTTACAAAAATCCGCCCAGAATTCCGAGTAGGATAATACCTTTGAAAATTTCGAAAATTGCGCCCAGAATTCCGAGAAGGCTAACCCCTTTGAAAATTTCGAAAATTGCGCCCAGAGTTCCGAGAAGGCTAACCCTTTTGAATATTTCGAAAAATGCGCCCAGAATTCCGAGAAGGCTAACCCCTTTGAAAATTTCGAAAAATGCGCCCAGAATTCCGAGAAGGCGCACACTTTGAAGATTTCGAAAAATGCGCCCAGAATTCCGAAAAGACTAACCCCTTTGAAATTTCGAAAAATGCGCGCAGAATTCCGAGAAGGCTAACCCCTTTGAAAATTTCGAAAAATGCGCCCAGTATTCCGAGAACTCTAACCCCATTGAAAATTTCGAAAAATGCACCCACAATTCCGAGAAGGCTAACCCCTTTGAAAATTTCGAAAAATGCGCCCAGAATTTCGAGAAGGCTAACCCCTTTGAAAATTTCGAAAAATGCGCCCAGAATTCCGAGAAGGCTAACCCTTTTGAAATTTTCGAAAAATGCGCCCAGAATTCCGAGAAGGCTAACCCCTTTGAAAATTTCGAAAAATTCGCCCAGAATTCCGAGAAGGCTAACCCCTTTGAAAATTTCGAGAAATGCGCCCAGAATTCCGAGAAGGCTAACCCTTTTGAAAATTTCGAAAAATGCGCCCAGAATTCCGAGTAGGCTAATAACTTTGAAAATTTCGAAAAATGCGCCCAGAATTCCGAGAAGGCTAACCCCTTTGAAAATTTCGAAAAATGCGCCCAGAATTCCGAGAATAGTAACCCCTTTGAAAATTTCGAAAAATGCGCCCAGAATTCCGAGGCTAACCCCTTTGAAAACCTAGAAAAATGCGCCCAGAATTCCGAGAAGGCTAACCCCTTAGAAAATTTCGAAAAATGCGCCCAGAATTCCGAGAAGGCTAACCCCATTGAAAATTTCGAGAAATGCGCCCAGAATTCCGAGAAGGCTAACACTTTTGAAAATTTCGAAAAATGCGCCCAGAATTCCGAATAGGCTAATAACTTTGAAAATTTCGAAAAATGCGCCCAGAATTCCGAGTAGGCTAACCCCTTTGAAAATTTCGAAAAATGCGCTCAGAATTCCGAGAAGACTAACCCGTTTTAAAATTTCGAAAAATGCGCCCAGAATTCCGAGAAGGCTAATCCCTTTGAAAAAAAAGAAAACTTCGCCCAGAATTCCGAGAAGGCTAACCCCTTTGAAAATTTCGAAAAATGCGCCCAGAATTCCGAGAAGGCGCACACTTTGAAGATTTCGAAAAATGCGCCCAGAATTCCGAAAAGACTAACCCCTTTGAAATTTCGAAAAATGCGCGCAGAATTCCGAGAAGGCTAACCCCTTTGAAAATTTCGAAAAATGCGCCCAGTATTCCGAGAACTCTAACCCCATTGAAAATTTCGAAAAATGCACCCACAATTCCGAGAAGGCTAACCCCTTTGAAAATTTCGAAAAATGCGCCCAGAATTTCGAGAAGGCTAACCCCTTTGAAAATTTCGAAAAATGCGCCCAGAATTCCGAGAAGGCTAACCCTTTTGAAATTTTCGAAAAATGCGCCCAGAATTCCGAGAAGGCTAACCCCTTTGAAAATTTCGAAAAATTCGCCCAGAATTCCGAGAAGGCTAACCCCTTTGAAAATTTCGAGAAATGCGCCCAGAATTCCGAGAAGGCTAACCCTTTTGAAAATTTCGAAAAATGCGCCCAGAATTCCGAGTAGGCTAATAACTTTGAAAATTTCGAAAAATGCGCCCAGAATTCCGAGAAGGCTAACCCCTTTGAAAATTTCGAAAAATGCGCCCAGAAATCCGAGAAGGCTAACCCCTTTGAAAATTTCGAGAAATGCGCCCAGAATTCCGAGAAGGCTAACACTTTTGAAAATTTCGAAAAATGCGCCCAGAATTCCGAATAGGCTAATAACTTTGAAAATTTCGAAAAATGCGCCCAGAATTCCGAGAAGGCTAGCCCCTTTGAAAATTTCGAAAAATGCGCCCAGAATTCCGAGAATTCTAACCCCTTTGAAAATTTCGAAAAATGCGCCCAGAATTCCGAGAAGGCTAACCCCTTTGAAAACCTAGAAAAATGCGCCCAGAATTCCGAGAAGGCTAACCCCTTAGAAAATTTCGAAAAATGCGCCCAGAATTCCGAGAAGGCTAACCCCTTTGAAAATTTCGAAAATTGCGCCCAGAGTTCCGAGAAGGCTAACCCTTTTGAATATTTTGAAAAATGCGCCCAGAATTCCGAGAAGGCTAACCCCTTTGAAAATTTCGAAAAATGCCCCCAGAATTCCGAGGAGGCTAACCCCTTTGAAAGTTTAGAAAAATGCGCCCAGAATTCCCAGAAGGCTAACCCTTTTGAAAATTTACAAAAATCCGCCCAGAATTCCGAGTAGGATAATACCTTTGAAAATTTCGAAAATTGCGCCCAGAATTCCGAGAAGGCTAACCCCTTTGAAAATTTCGAAAATTGCGCCCAGAGTTCCGAGAAGGCTAACCCTTTTGAATATTTCGAAAAATGCGCCCAGAATTCCGAGAAGGCTAACCCCTTTGAAAATTTCGAAAAATGCGCCCAGAATTCCGAGAAGGCGCACACTTTGAAGATTTCGAAAAATGCGCCCAGAATTCCGAAAAGACTAACCCCTTTGAAATTTCGAAAAATGCGCGCAGAATTCCGAGAAGGCTAACCCCTTTGAAAATTTCGAAAAATGCGCCCAGTATTCCGAGAACTCTAACCCCATTGAAAATTTCGAAAAATGCACCCACAATTCCGAGAAGGCTAACCCCTTTGAAAATTTCGAAAAATGCGCCCAGAATTTCGAGAAGGCTAACCCCTTTGAAAATTTCGAAAAATGCGCCCAGAATTCCGAGAAGGCTAACCCTTTTGAAATTTTCGAAAAATGCGCCCAGAATTCCGAGAAGGCTAACCCCTTTGAAAATTTCGAAAAATTCGCCCAGAATTCCGAGAAGGCTAACCCCTTTGAAAATTTCGAGAAATGCGCCCAGAATTCCGAGAAGGCTAACCCTTTTGAAAATTTCGAAAAATGCGCCCAGAATTCCGAGTAGGCTAATAACTTTGAAAATTTCGAAAAATGCGCCCAGAATTCCGAGAAGGCTAACCCCTTTGAAAATTTCGAAAAATGCGCCCAGAATTCCGAGAATAGTAACCCCTTTGAAAATTTCGAAAAATGCGCCCAGAATTCTGAGGCTAACCCCTTTGAAAACCTAGAAAAATGCGCCCAGAATTCCGAGAAGGCTAACCCCTTAGAAAATTTCGAAAAATGCGCCCAGAATTCCGAGAAGGCTAACCCCTTTAAAAATTTCGAGAAATGCGCCCAGAATTCCGAGAAGGCTAACACTTTTGAAAATTTCGAAAAATGCGCCCAGAATTCCGAATAGGCTAATAACTTTGAAAATTTCGAAAAATGCGCCCAGAATTCCGAGAAGGCTAACCCCTTTGAAAATTTCGAAAAATGCGCCCAGAATTCCGAGAATTCTAACCCCTTTGAAAATTTCGAAAAATGCGCCCAGAATTCCGAGAAGGCTAACCCCTTTGAAAACCTAGAAAAATGCGCCCAGAATTCCGAGAAGGCTAACCCCTTAGAAAATTTCGAAAAATGCGCCCAGAATTCCGAGAAGGCTAACCCCTTTGAAAATTTCGAAAATTGCGCCCAGAGTTCCGAGAAGGCTAACCCTTTTGAATATTTTGAAAAATGCGCCCAGAATTCCGAGAAGGCTAACCCCTTTGAAAATTTCGAAAAATGCCCCCAGAATTCCGAGGAGGCTAACCCCTTTGAAAGTTTAGAAAAATGCGCCCAGAATTCCCAGAAGGCTAACCCTTTTGAAAATTTACAAAAATCCGCCCAGAATTCCGAGTAGGATAATACCTTTGAAAATTTCGAAAATTGCGCCCAGAATTCCGAGAAGGCTAACCCCTTTGAAAATTTCGAAAAATGCGCCCAGAATTCCGAGTAGGCTAATAACTTTGAAAATTTCGAAAAATGCGCCCAGAATTCCGAGAAGGCTAACCCCTTTGAAAATTTCGAAAAATGCGCCCAGAAATCCGAGAAGGCTAACCCCTTTGAAAATTTCGAGAAATGCGCCCAGAATTCCGAGAAGGCTAACACTTTTGAAAATTTCGAAAAATGCGCCCAGAATTCCGAATAGGCTAATAACTTTGAAAATTTCGAAAAATGCGCCCAGAATTCCGAGAAGGCTAACCCCTTTGAAAATTTCGAAAAATGCGCCCAGAATTCCGAGAATTCTAACCCCTTTGAAAATTTCGAAAAATGCGCCCAGAATTCCGAGAAGGCTAACCCCTTTGAAAACCTAGAAAAATGCGCCCAGAATTCCGAGAAGGCTAACCCCTTAGAAAATTTCGAAAAATGCGCCCAGAATTCCGAGAAGGCTAACCCCTTTGAAAATTTCGAAAATTGCGCCCAGAGTTCCGAGAAGGCTAACCCTTTTGAATATTTTGAAAAATGCGCCCAGAATTCCGAGAAGGCTAACCCCTTTGAAAATTTCGAAAAATGCCCCCAGAATTCCGAGGAGGCTAACCCCTTTGAAAGTTTAGAAAAATGCGCCCAGAATTCCCAGAAGGCTAACCCTTTTGAAATTTTACAAAAATCCGCCCAGAATTCCGAGTAGGATAATACCTTTGAAAATTTCGAAAATTGCGCCCAGAATTCCGAGAAGGCTAACCCCTTTGAAAATTTCGAAAATTGCGCCCAGAGTTCCGAGAAGGCTAACCCTTTTGAATATTTCGAAAAATGCGCCCAGAATTCCGAGAAGGCTAACCCCTTTGAAAATTTCGAAAAATGCGCCCAGAATTCCGAGAAGGCGCACACTTTGAAGATTTCGAAAAATGCGCCCAGAATTCCGAAAAGACTAACCCCTTTGAAATTTCGAAAAATGCGCGCAGAATTCCGAGAAGGCTAACCCCTTTGAAAATTTCGAAAAATGCGCCCAGTATTCCGAGAACTCTAACCCCATTGAAAATTTCGAAAAATGCACCCACAATTCCGAGAAGGCTAACCCCTTTGAAAATTTCGAAAAATGCGCCCAGAATTTCGAGAAGGCTAACCCCTTTGAAAATTTCGAAAAATGCGCCCAGAATTCCGAGAAGGCTAACCCTTTTGAAATTTTCGAAAAATGCGCCCAGAATTCCGAGAAGGCTAACCCCTTTGAAAATTTCGAAAAATTCGCCCAGAATTCCGAGAAGGCTAACCCCTTTGAAAATTTCGAGAAATGCGCCCAGAATTCCGAGAAGGCTAACCCTTTTGAAAATTTCGAAAAATGCGCCCAGAATTCCGAGTAGGCTAATAACTTTGAAAATTTCGAAAAATGCGCCCAGAATTCCGAGAAGGCTAACCCCTTTGAAAATTTCGAAAAATGCGCCCAGAATTCCGAGAATAGTAACCCCTTTGAAAATTTCGAAAAATGCGCCCAGAATTCCGAGGCTAACCCCTTTGAAAACCTAGAAAAATGCGCCCAGAATTCCGAGAAGGCTAACCCCTTAGAAAATTTCGAAAAATGCGCCCAGAATTCCGAGAAGGCTAACCCCTTTGAAAATTTCGAGAAATGCGCCCAGAATTCCGAGAAGGCTAACACTTTTGAAAATTTCGAAAAATGCGCCCAGAATTCCGAATAGGCTAATAACTTTGAAAATTTCGAAAAATGCGCCCAGAATTCCGAGAAGGCTAACCCCTTTGAAAATTTCGAAAAATGCGCCCAGAATTCCGAGAATTCTAACCCCTTTGAAAATTTCGAAAAATGCGCCCAGAATTCCGAGAAGGCTAACCCCTTTGAAAACCTAGAAAAATGCGCCCAGAATTCCGAGAAGGCTAACCCCTTAGAAAATTTCGAAAAATGCGCCCAGAATTCCGAGAAGGCTAACCCCTTTGAAAATTTCGAAAATTGCGCCCAGAGTTCCGAGAAGGCTAACCCTTTTGAATATTTTGAAAAATGCGCCCAGAATTCCGAGAAGGCTAACCCCTTTGAAAATTTCGAAAAATGCCCCCAGAATTCCGAGGAGGCTAACCCCTTTGAAAGTTTAGAAAAATGCGCCCAGAATTCCCAGAAGGCTAACCCTTTTGAAAATTTACAAAAATCCGCCCAGAATTCCGAGTAGGATAATACCTTTGAAAATTTCGAAAATTGCGCCCAGAATTCCGAGAAGGCTAACCCCTTTGAAAATTTCGAAAAATGCGCCCAGAATTCCGAGTAGGCTAATAACTTTGAAAATTTCGAAAAATGCGCCCAGAATTCCGAGAAGGCTAACCCCTTTGAAAATTTTGAAAAATGCGCCCAGAAATCCGAGAAGGCTAACCCCTTTGAAAATTTCGAGAAATGCGCCCAGAATTCCGAGAAGGCTAACACTTTTGAAAATTTCGAAAAATGCGCCCAGAATTCCGAATAGGCTAATAACTTTGAAAATTTCGAAAAATGCGCCCAGAATTCCGAGAAGGCTAACCCCTTTGAAAATTTCGAAAAATGCGCCCAGAATTCCGAGAAGGCTAACCCCTTTGAAAATTTCGAAAAATGCGCCCAGAATTCCGAGAATTCTAACCCCTTTGAAAATTTCGAAAAATGCGCCCAGAATTCCGAGAAGGCTAACCCCTTTGAAAACCTAGAAAAATGCGCCCAGAATTCCGAGAAGGCTAACCCCTTAGAAAATTTCAAAAATGCGCCCAGAATTCCGAGAAGGCTAACCCCTTTGAAAATTTCGAAAATTGCGCCCAGAGTTCCGAGAAGGCTAACCCTTTTGAATATTTCGAAAAATGCGCCCAGAATTCCGAGTAGGCTAACCCTTTTGAATATTTCGAAAAATGCGCCCAGAATTCCGAGTAGGCTAACCCCTTTGAAAATTTCGAAAAATGCGCTCAGAATTCCGAGAAGACTAACCCGTTTTAAAATTTCGAAAAATGCGCCCAGAATTCCGAGAAGGCTAATCCCTTTGAAAAAAAAGAAAACTTCGCCCAGAATTCCGAGAAGGCTAACCCCTTTGAAAATTTCGAAAAATGCGCCCAGAATTCCGAGAAGGCGCACACTTTGAAGATTTCGAAAAATGCGCCCAGAATTCCGAAAAGACTAACCCCTTTGAAATTTCGAAAAATGCGCGCAGAATTCCGAGAAGGCTAACCCCTTTGATAATTTCGAAAAATGCGCCCAGTATTCCGAGAACTCTAACCCCATTGAAAATTTCGAAAAATGCACCCACAATTCCGAGAAGGCTAACCCCTTTGAAAATTTCGAAAAATGCGCCCAGAATTTCGAGAAGGCTAACCCCTTTGAAAATTTCGAAAAATGCGCCCAGAATTCCGAGAAGGCTAACCCTTTTGAAATTTTCGAAAAATGCGCCCAGAATTCCGAGAAGGCTAACCCCTTTGAAAATTTCGAAAAATTCGCCCAGAATTCCGAGAAGGCTAACCCCTTTGAAAATTTCGAGAAATGCGCCCAGAATTCCGAGAAGGCTAACCCTTTTGAAAATTTCGAAAAATGCGCCCAGAATTCCGAGTAGGCTAATAACTTTGAAAATTTCGAAAAATGCGCCCAGAATTCCGAGAAGGCTAACCCCTTTGAAAATTTCGAAAAATGCCCCCAGAATTCCGAGGAGGCTAACCCCTTTGAAAGTTTCGAAAAATGCGTCCAGAATTCCGAGAAGGCTAACCCCTTTGAAAATTTCGAAAAATGCGCCCAGAATTCCGAGAATTCTAACCCCTTTGAAAATTTCGAAAAATGCGCCCAGAATTCCGAGAAGGCTAACCCCTTTGAAAATCTAGAAAAATGCGCCCAGAATTCCGAGAAGGCTAACCCCTTCGAAAATTTCGAAAAATGCGCCCAGAATTCCGAGAAGGCTAACCCCTTTGAAAATTTCGAAAATTGCGCCCAGAGTTCCGAGAAGGCTAACCCTTTTGAATATTTCGAAAAATGCGCCCAGAATTCCGAGAAGGCTAACCCCTTTGAAAATTTCGAAAAATGCCCCCAGAATTCCGAGGAGGCTAACCCCTTTGAAAGTTTCGAAAAATGAGTCCAGAATTCCGAGAAGGCTAACCCCTTTGAAAATTTCAAAAAATGCGCCCAGTATTCCGAGAAGGCTAACCCCTTTGAAAATTTCGAAAAATGCGCCCAGTATTCCGAGAAGGCTAACCCCTTTCAAAATTTCGAAAATTGCGCCCAGAATTCCGAGAAGGCTAACCCCTTTGAAAAATTCGAAAAATTCGCCCAGTATTCCGAGAAGGCTAACCCCTTTGAAAATTTCGAATAATTCGCCCAGAATTCCAAGAAATTCCTTTGAAAAAAGAAAAAAAAATGCGCCCAGAATTCCGAGAAGGCTAACCCCTTTGAAAATTTCGAAAATTGCGCCCAGAATTCCCAGAAGGCTAACCCCTTTGAAAATTTCAAAAAATTCGCCCAGAATTCCGAGAAGGCTAACCCCTTTGAAAATTTCAAAAAATGCGCCCAGAATTCCGAGAAGGCTAACCCCTTTGAAAATTTAGAAAAATGCGCCCAGAATTCCCAGAAGGCTAACCCTTTTGAAAATTTACAAAAATCCGCCCAGAATTCCGAGTAGGATAATACCTTTGAAAATTTCGAAAATTGCGCCCAGAATTCCGAGAAGGCTAACCCCTTTGAAAATTTCGAAAATTGCGCCCAGAGTTCCGAGAAGGCTAACCCTTTTGAATATTTCGAAAAATGCGCCCGGAATTCCGAGTAGGCTAACCCCTTTGAAAATTTCGAAAAATGCGCTCAGAATTCCGAGAAGACTAACCCGTTTTAAAATTTCGAAAAATGCGCCCAGAATTCCGAGAAGGCTAATCCCTTTGAAAAAAAAGAAAACTTCGCCCAGAATTCCGAGAAGGCTAACCCCATTGAAAATTTCGAAAAATGCGCCCAGTATTCCGAGAAGGCTAACCCCATTGAAAATTTCGAAAAATGCACCCACAATTCCGAGAAGGCTAACCCCTTTGAAAATTTCGAAAAATGCCCCCAGAATTCCGAGGAGGCTAACCCCTTTGAAATTTCGAAAAATGCGCGCAGAATTCCGAGAAGGCTAACCCCTTTGAAAATTTCGAAAAATGCGCCCAGTATTCCGAGAAGGCTAACCCCATTGAAAATTTCGAAAAATGCACCCACAATTCCGAGAAGGCTAACCCCTTTGAAAATTTCGAAAAATGCCCCCAGAATTCCGAGGAGGCTAACCCCTTTGAAAGTTTCGAAAAATGCGTCCAGAATTCCGAGAAGGCTAACCCCTTTGAACATTTCGAAAAATGCGCCCAGTATTCCGAGAAGGCTAACCCCTTTGAAAATTTCGAAAAATGCGCCCAGTATTCCGAGAAGGCTAACCCCTTTGAAAATTTCGAAAATTGCGACAAGAATTCCGAGAAGGCTAACGCCTTTGAAAATTTCGAAAAATTCGCCCAGAATTCCGAGAAGGCTAACCCCTTTGAAAATTTAGAAAAATTCGCCCAGAATTCCGAGAAGGCTAACCCCTTTGAAAAAAGAAAGAAAAATGCGCCCAGAATTCCGAGAAGGCTAACCCCTTTGAAAATTTCGAAAATTGCGCCCAGAATTCCCAGAAGGCTAACCCCTTTGAAAATTTCAAAAAATTCGCCCAGAATTCCGAGAAGGCTAACCCCTTTGAAAATTTCAAAAAATGCGCCCAGAATTCCGAGAAGGCTAACCCCTTTGAAAACCTAGAAAAATGCGCCCAGAATTCCGAGAAGGCTAACCCCTTAGAAAATTTCAAAAATGCGCCCAGAATTCCGAGAAGGCTAACCCCTTTGAAAATTTCGAAAATTGCGCCCAGAGTTCCGAGAAGGCTAACCCTTTTGAATATTTTGAAAAATGCGCCCAGAATTCCGAGAAGGCTAACCCCTTTGAAAATTTCGAAAAATGCCCCCAGAATTCCGAGGAGGCTAACCCCTTTGAAAGTTTCGAAAAATGCGTCCAGAATTCCGAGAAGGCTAACCCCTTTGAAAATTTCGAAAAATGCGCCCAGTATTCCGAGAAGGCTAACCCCTTTCAAAATTTCGAAAATTGCGCCCAGAATTCCGAGAAGGCTAACCCCTTTGAAAAATTCGAAAAATTCGCCCAGAATTCCGAGAAGGCTAACCCCTTTGAAAATTTCGAATAATTCGCCCAGAATTCCAAGAAATTCCTTTGAAAAAAGAAAAAAAATGCGCCCAGAATTCCGAGAAGGCTAACCCCTTTGAAAATTTCGAAAATTGCGCCCAGAATTCCCAGAAGGCTAACCCCTTTGAAAATTTCAAAAAATTCGCCCAGAATTCCGAGAAGGCTAACCCCTTTGAAAATTTCAAAAAATGCGCCCAGAATTCCGAGAAGGCTAACCCCTTTGAAAATTTAGAAAAATGCGCCCAGAATTCCCAGAAGGCTAACCCTTTTGAAAATTTACAAAAATCCGCCCAGAATTCCGAGTAGGATAATACCTTTGAAAATTTCGAAAATTGCGCCCAGAATTCCGAGAAGGCTAACCCCTTTGAAAATTTCGAAAATTGCGCCCAGAGTTCCGAGAACGCTAACCCTTTTGAATATTTCGAAAAATGCGCCCGGAATTCCGAGAAGGCTAATCCCTTTGAAAAAAAAGAAAACTTCGCCCAGAATTCCGAGAAGGCTAACCCCTTTGAAAATTTCGAAAAATGCGCCCAGAATTCCGAGAAGGCGCACACTTTGAAGATTTCGAAAAATGCGCCCAGTATTCCGAGAACTCTAACCCCATTGAAAATTTCGAAAAATGCACCCACAATTCCGAGAAGGCTAACCCCTTTGAAAATTTCGAAAAATGCGCCCAGAATTTCGAGAAGGCTAACCCCTTTGAAAATTTCGAAAAATGCGCCCAGAATTCCGAGAAGGCTAACCCTTTTGAAATTTTCGAAAAATGCGCCCAGAATTCCGAGAAGGCTAACCCCTTTGAAAATTTCGAAAAATTCGCCCAGAATTCCGAGAAGGCTAACCCCTTTGAAAATTTCGAGAAATGCGCCCAGAATTCCGAGAAGGCTAACCCTTTTGAAAATTTCGAAAAATGCGCCCAGAATTCCGAGTAGGCTAATAACTTTGAAAATATCGAAAAATGCGCCCAGAATTCCGAGAAGGCTAACCCCTTTGAAAATTTCGAAAAATGCGCCCAGAATTCCGAGAATTCTAACCCCTTTGAAAATTTCGAAAAATGCGCCCAGAATTCCGAGGCTAACCCCTTTGAAAACCTAGAAAAATGCGCCCAGAATTCCGAGAAGGCTAACCCCTTAGAAAATTTCGAAAAATGCGCCCAGAATTCCGAGAAGGCTAACCCCTTTGAAAATTTCGAAAATTGCGCCCAGAGTTCCGAGAAGGCTAACCCTTTTGAATATTTTGAAAAATGCGCCCAGAATTCCGAGAAGGCTAACCCTTTTGAAAATTTCGAAAAATGCGCCCAGAATTCCGAGTAGGCTAATAACTTTGAAAATTTCGAAAAATGCGCCCAGAATTCCGAGAAGGCTAACCCCTTTGAAAATTTCGAAAAATGCCCCCAGAATTCCGAGGAGGCTAACCCCTTTGAAAGTTTCGAAAAATGCGTCCAGAATTCCGAGAAGGCTAACCCCTTTGAAAATTTCGAAAAATGCGCCCAGAATTCCGAGAGTTCTAACCCCTTTGAAAATTTCGAAAAATGCGCCCAGAATTCCGAGAAGGGTAACCCCTTTGAAAATCTAGAAAAATGCGCCCAGAATTCCGAGAAGGCTAACCCCTTCGAAAATTTCGAAAAATGCGCCCAGAATTCCGAGAAGGCTAACCCCTTTGAAAATTTCGAAAATTGCGCCCAGAGTTCCGAGAAGGCTAACCCTTTTGAATATTTCGAAAAATGCGCCCAGAATTCCGAGAAGGCTAACCCCTTTGAAAATTTCGAAAAATGCCCCCAGAATTCCGAGGAGGCTAACCCCTTTGAAAGTTTCGAAAAATGAGTCCAGAATTCCGAGAAGGCTAACCCCTTTGAACATTTCGAAAAATGCGCCCAGTATTCCGAGAAGGCTAACCCCTTTGAAAATTTCGAAAAATGCGCCCAGTATTCCGAGAAGGCTAACCCCTTTCAAAATTTCGAAAATTGCGCCCAGAATTCCGAGAAGGCTAACCCCTTTGAAAAATTCGAAAAATTCGCCCAGAATTCCGAGAAGGCTAACCCCTTTGAAAATTTCGAATAATTCGCCCAGAATTCCAAGAAATTCCTTTGAAAAAAGAAAAAAAAATGCGCCCAGAATTCCGAGAAGGCTAACCCCTTTGAAAATTTCGAAAATTGCGCCCAGAATTCCCAGAAGGCTAACCCCTTTGAAAATTTCAAAAAATTCGCCCAGAATTCCGAGAAGGCTAACCCCTTTGAAAATTTCAAAAAATGCGCCCAGAATTCCGAGAAGGCTAACCCCTTTGAAAATTTAGAAAAATGCGCCAAGAATTCCCAGAAGGCTAACCCTTTTGAAAATTCACAAAAAACCGCCCAGAATTCCGAGTAGCATAATACCTTTGAAAATTTCGAAAATTGCGCCCAGAATTCCGAGAAGGCTAACCCCTTTGAAAATTTCGAAAAATGCGCCCAGAATTCCGAAAAGACTAACCCCTTTGAAAGTTTCGAAAAATGCGCCCAGAAATCCGAGAAGGCTAACCCCTTTGAAAATTTCGAGAAATGCGCCCAGAATTCCGAGAAGGCTAACACTTTTGAAAATTTCGAAAAATGCGCCCAGAATTCCGAGTAGGCTAATAACTTTGAAAATTTCGAAAAATGCGCCCAGAATTCCGAGAAGGCTAACCCCTTTGAAAATTTCGAAAAATGCGCCCAGAATTCCGAGAATTCTAACCCCTTTGAAAATTTCGAAAAATGCGCCCAGAATTCCGAGAAGGCTAACCCCTTTGAAAACCTAGAAAAATGCGCCCAGAATTCCGAGAAGGCTAACCCCTTAGAAAATTTCGAAAAATGCGCCCAGAATTCCGAGAAGGCTAACCCCTTTGAAAATTTCGAAAATTGCGCCCAGAGTTCCGAGAAGGCTAACCCTTTTGAATATTTTGAAAAATGCGCCCAGAATTCCGAGAAGGCTAACCCCTTTGAAAATTTCGAAAAATGCCCCCAGAATTCCGAGGAGGCTAACCCCTTTGAAAGTTTCGAAAAATGCGTCCAGAATTCCGAGAAGGCTAACCCCTTTGAAAATTTCAAAAAATTCGCCCAGAATTCCGAGAAGGCTAACCCCTTTGAAAATTTCAAAAAATGCGCCCAGAATTCCGAGAAGGCTAACCCCTTTGAAAATTTAGAAAAATGCGCCCAGAATTCCCAGAAGGCTAACCCTTTTGAAAATTTACAAAAATCCGCCCAGAATTCCGAGTAGGATAATACCTTTGAAAATTTCGAAAATTGCGCCCAGAATTCCGAGAAGGCTAACCCCTTTTAAAATTTCGAAAATTGCGCCCAGAGTTCCGAGAAGGCTAACCCTTTTGAATATTTCGAAAAATGCGCCCAGAATTCCGAGTAGGCTAACCCCTTTGAAAATTTCGAAAAATGCGCTCAGAATTCCGAGAAGACTAACCCGTTTTAA
This sequence comes from Ectobius pallidus, assembly GCA_964059195.1. NCBI lineage: Eukaryota > Metazoa > Arthropoda > Insecta > Blattodea > Ectobiidae > Ectobius > Ectobius pallidus. The sequence goes on along the minus strand of CAXKWD010000008.1, from coordinate 119,818,982 downwards.
AATTTCGAAAAATGCGCCCAGAATTCCGAGAAGGCTAATCCCTTTGAAAAAAAAGAAAACTTCGCCCAGAATTCCGAGAAGGCTAACCCCTTTGAAAATTTCGAAAAATGCGCCCAGAATTCCGAGAAGGCGCACACTTTGAAGATTTCGAAAAATGCGCCCAGAATTCCGAAAAGACTAACCCCTTTGAAATTTCGAAAAATGCGCGCAGAATTCCGAGAAGGCTAACCCCTTTGAAAATTTCGAAAAATGCGCCCAGTATTCCGAGAACTCTAACCCCATTGAAAATTTCGAAAAATGCACCCACAATTCCGAGAAGGCTAACCCCTTTGAAAATTTCGAAAAATGCGCCCAGAATTTCGAGAAGGCTAACCCCTTTGAAAATTTCGAAAAATGCGCCCAGAATTCCGAGAAGGCTAACCCTTTTGAAATTTTCGAAAAATGCGCCCAGAATTCCGAGAAGGCTAACCCCTTTGAAAATTTCGAAAAATTCGCCCAGAATTCCGAGAAGGCTAACCCCTTTGAAAATTTCGAGAAATGCGCCCAGAATTCCGAGAAGGCTAACCCTTTTGAAAATTTCGAAAAATGCGCCCAGAATTCCGAGTAGGCTAATAACTTTGAAAATTTCGAAAAATGCGCCCAGAATTCCGAGAAGGCTAACCCCTTTGAAAATTTCGAAAAATGCGCCCAGAAATCCGAGAAGGCTAACCCCTTTGAAAATTTCGAGAAATGCGCCCAGAATTCCGAGAAGGCTAACACTTTTGAAAATTTCGAAAAATGCGCCCAGAATTCCGAATAGGCTAATAACTTTGAAAATTTCGAAAAATGCGCCCAGAATTCCGAGAAGGCTAACCCCTTTGAAAATTTCGAAAAATGCGCCCAGAATTCCGAGAATTCTAACCCCTTTGAAAATTTCGAAAAATGCGCCCAGAATTCCGAGAAGGCTAACCCCTTTGAAAACCTAGAAAAATGCGCCCAGAATTCCGAGAAGGCTAACCCCTTAGAAAATTTCGAAAAATGCGCCCAGAATTCCGAGAAGGCTAACCCCTTTGAAAATTTCGAAAATTGCGCCCAGAGTTCCGAGAAGGCTAACCCTTTTGAATATTTTGAAAAATGCGCCCAGAATTCCGAGAAGGCTAACCCCTTTGAAAATTTCGAAAAATGCCCCCAGAATTCCGAGGAGGCTAACCCCTTTGAAAGTTTAGAAAAATGCGCCCAGAATTCCCAGAAGGCTAACCCTTTTGAAAATTTACAAAAATCCGCCCAGAATTCCGAGTAGGATAATACCTTTGAAAATTTCGAAAATTGCGCCCAGAATTCCGAGAAGGCTAACCCCTTTGAAAATTTCGAAAATTGCGCCCAGAGTTCCGAGAAGGCTAACCCTTTTGAATATTTCGAAAAATGCGCCCAGAATTCCGAGAAGGCTAACCCCTTTGAAAATTTCGAAAAATGCGCCCAGAATTCCGAGAAGGCGCACACTTTGAAGATTTCGAAAAATGCGCCCAGAATTCCGAAAAGACTAACCCCTTTGAAATTTCGAAAAATGCGCGCAGAATTCCGAGAAGGCTAACCCCTTTGAAAATTTCGAAAAATGCGCCCAGTATTCCGAGAACTCTAACCCCATTGAAAATTTCGAAAAATGCACCCACAATTCCGAGAAGGCTAACCCCTTTGAAAATTTCGAAAAATGCGCCCAGAATTTCGAGAAGGCTAACCCCTTTGAAAATTTCGAAAAATGCGCCCAGAATTCCGAGAAGGCTAACCCTTTTGAAATTTTCGAAAAATGCGCCCAGAATTCCGAGAAGGCTAACCCCTTTGAAAATTTCGAAAAATTCGCCCAGAATTCCGAGAAGGCTAACCCCTTTGAAAATTTCGAGAAATGCGCCCAGAATTCCGAGAAGGCTAACCCTTTTGAAAATTTCGAAAAATGCGCCCAGAATTCCGAGTAGGCTAATAACTTTGAAAATTTCGAAAAATGCGCCCAGAATTCCGAGAAGGCTAACCCCTTTGAAAATTTCGAAAAATGCGCCCAGAATTCCGAGAATAGTAACCCCTTTGAAAATTTCGAAAAATGCGCCCAGAATTCCGAGGCTAACCCCTTTGAAAACCTAGAAAAATGCGCCCAGAATTCCGAGAAGGCTAACCCCTTAGAAAATTTCGAAAAATGCGCCCAGAATTCCGAGAAGGCAAACCCCTTTGAAAATTTCGAGAAATGCGCCCAGAATTCCGAGAAGGCTAACACTTTTGAAAATTTCGAAAAATGCGCCCAGAATTCCGAATAGGCTAATAACTTTGAAAATTTCGAAAAATGCGCCCAGAATTCCGAGAAGGCTAACCCCTTTGAAAATTTCGAAAAATGCGCCCAGAATTCCGAGAATTCTAACCCCTTTGAAAATTTCGAAAAATGCGCCCAGAATTCCGAGAAGGCTAACCCCTTTGAAAACCTAGAAAAATGCGCCCAGAATTCCGAGAAGGCTAACCCCTTAGAAAATTTCGAAAAATGCGCCCAGAATTCCGAGAAGGCTAACCCCTTTGAAAATTTCGAAAATTGCGCCCAGAGTTCCGAGAAGGCTAACCCTTTTGAATATTTTGAAAAATGCGCCCAGAATTCCGAGAAGGCTAACCCCTTTGAAAATTTCGAAAAATGCCCCCAGAATTCCGAGGAGGCTAACCCCTTTGAAAGTTTAGAAAAATGCGCCCAGAATTCCCAGAAGGCTAACCCTTTTGAAAATTTACAAAAATCCGCCCAGAATTCCGAGTAGGATAATACCTTTGAAAATTTCGAAAATATCGCCCAGAATTCCGAGAAGGCTAACCCCTTTGAAAATTTCGAAAAATGCGCCCAGAATTCCGAGTAGGCTAATAACTTTGAAAATTTCGAAAAATGCGCCCAGAATTCCGAGAAGGCTAACCCCTTTGAAAATTTCGAAAAATGCGCCCAGAAATCCGAGAAGGCTAACCCCTTTGAAAATTTCGAGAAATGCGCCCAGAATTCCGAGAAGGCTAACACTTTTGAAAATTTCGAAAAATGCGCCCAGAATTCCGAATAGGCTAATAACTTTGAAAATTTCGAAAAATGCGCCCAGAATTCCGAGAAGGCTAACCCCTTTGAAAATTTCGAAAAATGCGCCCAGAATTCCGAGAATTCTAACCCCTTTGAAAATTTCGAAAAATGCGCCCAGAATTCCGAGAAGGCTAACCCCTTTGAAAACCTAGAAAAATGCGCCCAGAATTCCGAGAAGGCTAACCCCTTAGAAAATTTCGAAAAATGCGCCCAGAATTCCGAGAAGGCTAACCCCTTTGAAAATTTCGAAAATTGCGCCCAGAGTTCCGAGAAGGCTAACCCTTTTGAATATTTTGAAAAATGCGCCCAGAATTCCGAGAAGGCTAACCCCTTTGAAAATTTCGAAAAATGCCCCCAGAATTCCGAGGAGGCTAACCCCTTTGAAAGTTTAGAAAAATGCGCCCAGAATTCCCAGAAGGCTAACCCTTTTGAAAATTTACAAAAATCCGCCCAGAATTCCGAGTAGGATAATACCTTTGAAAATTTCGAAAATTGCGCCCAGAATTCCGAGAAGGCTAACCCCTTTGAAAATTTCGAAAATTGCGCCCAGAGTTCCGAGAAGGCTAACCCTTTTGAATATTTCGAAAAATGCGCCCAGAATTCCGAGAAGGCTAACCCCTTTGAAAATTTCGAAAAATGCGCCCAGAATTCCGAGAAGGCGCACACTTTGAAGATTTCGAAAAATGCGCCCAGAATTCCGAAAAGACTAACCCCTTTGAAATTTCGAAAAATGCGCGCAGAATTCCGAGAAGGCTAACCCCTTTGAAAATTTCGAAAAATGCGCCCAGTATTCCGAGAACTCTAACCCCATTGAAAATTTCGAAAAATGCACCCACAATTCCGAGAAGGCTAACCCCTTTGAAAACCTAGAAAAATGCGCCCAGAATTCCGAGAAGGCTAACCCCTTAGAAAATTTCGAAAAATGCGCCCAGAATTCCGAGAAGGCTAACCCTTTTGAAATTTTCGAAAAATGCGCCCAGAATTCCGAGAAGGCTAACCCCTTTGAAAATTTCGAAAAATTCGCCCAGAATTCCGAGAAGGCTAACCCCTTTGAAAATTTCGAGAAATGCGCCCAGAATTCCGAGAAGGCTAACCCTTTTGAAAATTTCGAAAAATGCGCCCAGAATTCCGAGTAGGCTAATAACTTTGAAAATTTCGAAAAATACGCCCAGAATTCCGAGAAGGCTAACCCCTTTGAAAATTTCGAAAAATGCGCCCAGAATTCCGAGAATAGTAACCCCTTTGAAAATTTCGAAAAATGCGCCCAGAATTCCGAGGCTAACCCCTTTGAAAACCTAGAAAAATGCGCCCAGAATTCCGAGAAGGCTAACCCCTTAGAAAATTTCGAAAAATGCGCCCAGAATTCCGAGAAGGCTAACCCCTTTGAAAATTTCGAGAAATGCGCCCAGAATTCCGAGAAGGCTAACACTTTTGAAAATTTCGAAAAATGCGCCCAGAATTCCGAATAGGCTAATAACTTTGAAAATTTCGAAAAATGCGCCCAGAATTCCGAGAAGGCTAACCCCTTTGAAAATTTCGAAAAATGCGCCCAGAATTCCGAGAATTCTAACCCCTTTGAAAATTTCGAAAAATGCGCCCAGAATTCCGAGAAGGCTAACCCCTTTGAAAACCTAGAAAAATGCGCCCAGAATTCCGAGAAGGCTAACCCCTTAGAAAATTTCGAAAAATGCGCCCAGAATTCCGAGAAGGCTAACCCCTTTGAAAATTTCGAAAATTGCGCCCAGAGTTCCGAGAAGGCTAACCCTTTTGAATATTTTGAAAAATGCGCCCAGAATTCCGAGAAGGCTAACCCCTTTGAAAATTTCGAAAAATGCCCCCAGAATTCCGAGGAGGCTAACCCCTTTGAAAGTTTAGAAAAATGCGCCCAGAATTCCCAGAAGGCTAACCCTTTTGAAAATTTACAAAAATCCGCCCAGAATTCCGAGTAGGATAATACCTTTGAAAATTTCGAAAATTGCGCCCAGAATTCCGAGAAGGCTAACCCCTTTGAAAATTTCGAAAAATGCGCCCAGAATTCCGAGTAGGCTAATAACTTTGAAAATTTCGAAAAATGCGCCCAGAATTCCGAGAAGGCTAACCCCTTTGAAAATTTTGAAAAATGCGCCCAGAAATCCGAGAAGGCTAACCCCTTTGAAAATTTCGAGAAATGCGCCCAGAATTTCGAGAAGGCTAACACTTTTGAAAATTTCGAAAAATGCGCCCAGAATTCCGAATAGGCTAATAACTTTGAAAATTTCGAAAAATGCGCCCAGAATTCCGAGAAGGCTAACCCCTTTGAAAATTTCGAAAAATGCGCCCAGAATTCCGAGAAGGCTAACCCCTTTGAAAATTTCGAAAAATGCGCCCAGAATTCCGAGAATTCTAACCCCTTTGAAAATTTCGAAAAATGCGCCCAGAATTCCGAGAAGGCTAACCCCTTTGAAAACCTAGAAAAATGCGCCCAGAATTCCGAGAAGGCTAACCCCTTAGAAAATTTCGAAAAATGCGCCCAGAATTCCGAGAAGGCTAACCCCTTTGAAAATTTCGAAAATTGCGCCCAGAGTTCCGAGAAGGCTAACCCTTTTGAATATTTTGAAAAATGCGCCCAGAATTCCGAGAAGGCTAACCCCTTTGAAAATTTCGAAAAATGCCCCCAGAATTCCGAGGAGGCTAACCCCTTTGAAAGTTTAGAAAAATGCGCCCAGAATTCCCAGAAGGCTAACCCTTTTGAAAATTTACAAAAATCCGCCCAGAATTCCGAGTAGGATAATACCTTTGAAAATTTCGAAAATTGCGCCCAGAATTCCGAGAAGGCTAACCCCTTTGAAAATTTCGAAAAATGCGCCCAGAATTCCGAGTAGGCTAATAACTTTGAAAATTTCGAAAAATGCGCCCAGAATTCCGAGAAGGCTAACCCCTTTGAAAATTTCGAAAAATGCGCCCAGAAATCCGAGAAGGCTAACCCCTTTGAAAATTTCGAGAAATGCGCCCAGAATTCCGAGAAGGCTAACACTTTTGAAAATTTCGAAAAATGCGCCCAGAATTCCGAATAGGCTAATAACTTTGAAAATTTCGAAAAATGCGCCCAGAATTCCGAGAAGGCTAACCCCTTTGAAAATTTCTAAAAATGCGCCCAGAATTCCGAGAATTCTAACCCCTTTGAAAATTTCGAAAAATGCGCCCAGAATTCCGAGAAGGCTAACCCCTTTGAAAACCTAGAAAAATGCGCCCAGAATTCCGAGAAGGCTAACCCCTTAGAAAATTTCGAAAAATGCGCCCAGAATTCCGAGAAGGCTAACCCCTTTGAAAATTTCGAAAATTGCGCCCAGAGTTCCGAGAAGGCTAACCCTTTTGAATATTTTGAAAAATGCGCCCAGAATTCCGAGAAGGCTAACCCCTTTGAAAATTTCGAAAAATGCCCCCAGAATTCCGAGGAGGCTAACCCCTTTGAAAGTTTAGAAAAATGCGCCCAGAATTCCCAGAAGGCTAACCCTTTTGAAAATTTACAAAAATCCGCCCAGAATTCCGAGTAGGATAATACCTTTGAAAATTTCGAAAATTGCGCCCAGAATTCCGAGAAGGCTAACCCCTTTGAAAATTTCGAAAATTGCGCCCAGAGTTCCGAGAAGGCTAACCCTTTTGAATATTTCGAAAAATACGCCCAGAATTCCGAGAAGGCTAACCCCTTTGAAAATTTCGAAAAATGCGCCCAGAATTCCGAGAAGGCGCACACTTTGAAGATTTCGAAAAATGCGCCCAGAATTCCGAAAAGACTAACCCCTTTGAAATTTCGAAAAATGCGCGCAGAATTCCGAGAAGGCTAACCCCTTTGAAAATTTCGAAAAATGCGCCCAGTATTCCGAGAACTCTAACCCCATTGAAAATTTCGAAAAATGCACCCACAATTCCGAGAAGGCTAACCCCTTTGAAAATTTCGAAAAATGCGCCCAGAATTTCGAGAAGGCTAACCCCTTTGAAAATTTCGAAAAATGCGCCCAGAATTCCGAGAAGGCTAACCCTTTTGAAATTTTCGAAAAATGCGCCCAGAATTCCGAGAAGGCTAACCCCTTTGAAAATTTCGAAAAATTCGCCCAGAATTCCGAGAAGGCTAACCCCTTTGAAAATTTCGAGAAATGCGCCCAGAATTCCGAGAAGGCTAACCCTTTTGAAAATTTCGAAAAATGCGCCCAGAATTCCGAGTAGGCTAATAACTTTGAAAATTTCGAAAAATGCGCCCAGAATTCCGAGAAGGCTAACCCCTTTGAAAATTTCGAAAAATGCGCCCAGAATTCCGAGAATAGTAACCCCTTTGAAAATTTCGAAAAATGCGCCCAGAATTCCGAGGCTAACCCCTTTGAAAACCTAGAAAAATGCGCCCAGAATTCCGAGAAGGCTAACCCCTTAGAAAATTTCGAAAAATGCGCCCAGAATTCCGAGAAGGCTAACCCCTTTGAAAATTTCGAGAAATGCGCCCAGAATTCCGAGAAGGCTAACACTTTTGAAAATTTCGAAAAATGCGCCCAGAATTCCGAATAGGCTAATAACTTTGAAAATTTCGAAAAATGCGCCCAGAATTCCGAGAAGGCTAACCCCTTTGAAAATTTCGAAAAATGCGCCCAGAATTCCGAGAATTCTAACCCCTTTGAAAATTTCGAAAAATGCGCCCAGAATTCCGAGAAGGCTAACCCCTTTGAAAACCTAGAAAAATGCGCCCAGAATTCCGAGAAGGCTAACCCCTTAGAAAATTTCGAAAAATGCGCCCAGAATTCCGAGAAGGCTAACCCCTTTGAAAATTTCGAAAATTGCGCCCAGAGTTCCGAGAAGGCTAACCCTTTTGAATATTTTGAAAAATGCGCCCAGAATTCCGAGAAGGCTAACCCCTTTGAAAATTTCGAAAAATGCCCCCAGAATTCCGAGGAGGCTAACCCCTTTGAAAGTTTAGAAAAATGCGCCCAGAATTCCCAGAAGGCTAACCCTTTTGAAAATTTACAAAAATCCGCCCAGAATTCCGAGTAGGATAATACCTTTGAAAATTTCGAAAATTGCGCCCAGAATTCCGAGAAGGCTAACCCCTTTGAAAATTTCGAAAAATGCGCCCAGAATTCCGAGTAGGCTAATAACTTTGAAAATTTCGAAAAATGCGCCCAGAATTCCGAGAAGGCTAACCCCTTTGAAAATTTTGAAAAATGCGCCCAGAAATCCGAGAAGGCTAACCCCTTTGAAAATTTCGAGAAATGCGCCCAGAATTCCGAGAAGGCTAACACTTTTGAAAATTTCGAAAAATGCGCCCAGAATTCCGAATAGGCTAATAACTTTGAAAATTTCGAAAAATGCGCCCAGAATTCCGAGAAGGCTAACCCCTTTGAAAATTTCGAAAAATGCGCCCAGAATTCCGAGAATTCTAACCCCTTTGAAAATTTCGAAAAATGCGCCCAGAATTCCGAGAAGGCTAACCCCTTTGAAAACCTAGAAAAATGCGCCCAGAATTCCGAGAAGGCTAACCCCTTAGAAAATTTCGAAAAATGCGCCCAGAATTCCGAGAAGGCTAACCCCTTTGAAAATTTCGAAAATTGCGCCCAGAGTTCCGAGAAGGCTAACCCTTTTGAATATTTTGAAAAATGCGCCCAGAATTCCGAGAAGGCTAACCCCTTTGAAAATTTCGAAAAATGCCCCCAGAATTCCGAGGAGGCTAACCCCTTTGAAAGTTTAGAAAAATGCGCCCAGAATTCCCAGAAGGCTAACCCTTTTGAAAATTTACAAAAATCCGCCCAGAATTCCGAGTAGGATAATACCTTTGAAAATTTCGAAAATTGCGCCCAGAATTCCGAGAAGGCTAACCCCTTTGAAAATTTCGAAAATTGCGCCCAGAGTTCCGAGAAGGCTAACCCTTTTGAATATTTCGAAAAATGCGCCCAGAATTCCGAGAAGGCTAACCCCTTTGAAAATTTCGAAAAATGCGCCCAGAATTCCGAGAAGGCGCACACTTTGAAGATTTCGAAAAATGCGCCCAGAATTCCGAAAAGACTAACCCCTTTGAAATTTCGAAAAATGCGCGCAGAATTCCGAGAAGGCTAACCCCTTTGAAAATTTCGAAAAATGCGCCCAGTATTCCGAGAACTCTAACCCCATTGAAAATTTCGAAAAATGCACCCACAATTCCGAGAAGGCTAACCCCTTTGAAAATTTCGAAAAATGCGCCCAGAATTTCGAGAAGGCTAACCCCTTTGAAAATTTCGAAAAATGCGCCCAGAATTCCGAGAAGGCTAACCCTTTTGAAATTTTCGAAAAATGCGCCCAGAATTCCGAGAAGGCTAACCCCTTTGAAAATTTCGAAAAATTCGCCCAGAATTCCGAGAAGGCTAACCCCTTTGAAAATTTCGAGAAATGCGCCCAGAATTCCGAGAAGGCTAACCCTTTTGAAAATTTCGAAAAATGCGCCCAGAATTCCGAGTAGGCTAATAACTTTGAAAATTTCGAAAAATGCGCCCAGAATTCCGAGAAGGCTAACCCCTTTGAAAATTTCGAAAAATGCGCCCAGAATTCCGAGAATTCTAACCCCTTTGAAAATTTCGAAAAATGCGCCCAGAATTCCGAGGCTAACCCCTTTGAAAACCTAGAAAAATGCGCCCAGAATTCCGAGAAGGCTAACCCCTTAGAAAATTTCGAAAAATGCGCCCAGAATTCCGAGAAGGCTAACCCCTTTGAAAATTTCGAAAATTGCGCCCAGAGTTCCGAGAAGGCTAACCCTTTTGAATATTTTGAAAAATGCGCCCAGAATTCCGAGAAGGCTAACCCCTTTGAAAATTTCGAAAAATGCCCCCAGAATTCCGAGGAGGCTAACCCCTTTGAAAGTTTCGAAAAATGCGTCCAGAATTCCGAGAAGGCTAACCCCTTTGAAAATTTCGAAAAATGCGCCCAGAATTCCGAGAATTCTAACCCCTTTGAAAATTTCGAAAAATGCGCCCAGAATTCCGAGAAGGCTAACCCCTTTGAAAATCTAGAAAAATGCGCCCAGAATTCCGAGAAGGCTAACCCCTTCGAAAATTTCGAAAAATGCGCCCAGAATTCCGAGAAGGCTAACCCCTTTGAAAATTTCGAAAATTGCGCCCAGAGTTCCGAGAAGGCTAACCCTTTTGAATATTTCGAAAAATGCGCCCAGAATTCCGAGAAGGCTAACCCCTTTGAAAATTTCGAAAAATGCCCCCAGAATTCCGAGGAGGCTAACCCCTTTGAAAGTTTCGAAAAATGAGTCCAGAATTCCGAGAAGGCTAACCCCTTTGAACATTTCGAAAAATGCGCCCAGTATTCCGAGAAGGCTAACCCCTTTGAAAATTTCGAAAAATGCGCCCAGTATTCCGAGAAGGCTAACCCCTTTCAAAATTTCGAAAATTGCGCCCAGAATTCCGAGAAGGCTAACCCCTTTGAAAAATTCGAATAATTCGCCCAGAATTCCAAGAAATTCCTTTGAAAAAAGAAAAAAAAATGCGCCCAGAATTCCGAGAAGGCTAACCCCTTTGAAAATTTCGAAAATTGCGCCCAGAATTCCCAGAAGGCTAACCCCTTTGAAAATTTCAAAAAATTCGCCCAGAATTCCGAGAAGGCTAACCCCTTTGAAAATTTCAAAAAATGCGCCCAGAATTCCGAGAAGGCTAACCCCTTTGAAAATTTAGAAAAATGCGCCCAGAATTCCCAGAAGGCTAACCCTTTTGAAAATTTACAAAAATCCGCCCAGAATTCCGAGTAGGATAATACCTTTGAAAATTTCGAAAATTGCGCCCAGAATTCCGAGAAGGCTAACCCCTTTGAAAATTTCGAAAAATGCGCCCAGAATTCCGAAAAGACTAACCCCTTTGAAAGTTTCGAAAAATGCGCCCAGAAATCCGAGAAGGCTAACCCCTTTGAAAATTTCGAGAAATGCGCCCAGAATTCCGAGAAGGCTAACACTTTTGAAAATTTCGAAAAATGCGCCCAGAATTCCGAGTAGGCTAATAACTTTGAAAATTTCGAAAAATGCGCCCAGAATTCCGAGAAGGCTAACTCCTTTGAAAATTTCGAAAAATGCGCCCAGAATTCCGAGAATTCTAACCCCTTTGAAAATTTCGAAAAATGCGCCCAGAATTCCGAGAAGGCTAACCCCTTTGAAAACCTAGAAAAATGCGCCCAGAATTCCGAGAAGGCTAACCCCTTAGAAAATTTCGAAAAATGCGCCCAGAATTCCGAGAAGGCTAACCCCTTTGAAAATTTCGAAAATTGCGCCCAGAGTTCCGAGAAGGCTAACCCTTTTGAATATTTTGAAAAATGCGCCCAGAATTCCGAGAAGGCTAACCCCTTTGAAAATTTCGAAAAATGCCCCCAGAATTCCGAGGAGGCTAACCCCTTTGAAAGTTTCGAAAAATGCGTCCAGAATTCCGAGAAGGCTAACCCCTTTGAAAATTTCGAAAAATGCGCCCAGAATTCCGAGAATTCTAACCCCTTTGAAAATTTCGAAAAATGCGCCCAGAATTCCGAGAAGGCTAACCCCTTTGAAAATCTAGAAAAATGCGCCCAGAATTCCGAGAAGGCTAACCCCATCGAAAATTTCGAAAAATGCGCCCAGAATTCCGAGAAGGCTAACCCCTTTGAAAATTTCGAAAATTGCGCCCAGAGTTCCGAGAAGGCTAACCCTTTTGAATATTTCGAAAAATGCGCCCAGAATTCCGAGAAGGCTAACCCCTTTGAAAATTTCGAAAAATGCCCCCAGAATTCCGAGGAGGCTAACCCCTTTGAAAGTTTCGAAAAATGAGTCCAGAATTCCGAGAAGGCTAACCCCTTTGAACATTTCGAAAAATGCGCCCAGTATTCCGAGAAGGCTAACCCCTTTGAAAATTTCGAAAATTGCGCCCAGAATTCCGAGAAGGCTAACCCCTTTGAAAAATTCGAAAAATTCGCCCAGAATTCCGAGAAGGCTAACCCCTTTGAAAATTTCGAATAATTCGCCCAGAATTCCAAGAAATTCCTTTGAAAAAAGAAAAAAAAATGCGCCCAGAATTCCGAGAAGGCTAACCCCTTTGAAAATTTCGAAAATTGCGCCCAGAATTCCCAGAAGGCTAACCCCTTTGAAAATTTCAAAAAATTCGCCCAGAATTCAGAGAAGGCTAACCCCTTTGAAAATTTCAAAAAATGCGCCCAGAATTCCGAGAAGGCTAACCCCTTTGAAAATTTAGAAAAATGCGCCCAGAATTCCCAGAAGGCTAACCCTTTTGAAAATTTACAAAAATCCGCCCAGAATTCCGAGTAGGATAATACCTTTGAAAATTTCGAAAATTGCGCCCAGAATTCCGAGAAGGCTAACCCCTTTGAAAATTTCGAAAAATGCGCCCAGAATTCCGAAAAGACTAACCCCTTTGAAAGTTTCGAAAAATGCGCCCAGAAATCCGAGAAGGCTAACCCCTTTGAAAGTTTCGAAAAATGCGTCCAGAATTCCGAGAAGGCTAACCCTTTTGAAAATTTCGAAAAATGCGCCCAGAATTCAGAGAATTCTAACCCCTTTGAAAATTTCGAAAAATGCGCCCAGAATTCCGAGAAGGCTAACCCCTTTGAAAATCTAGAAAAATGCGCCCAGAATTCCGAGAAGGCTAACCCCTTCGAAAATTTCGAAAAATGCGCCCAGAATTCCGAGAAGGCTAACCCCTTTGAAAATTTCGAAAATTGCGCCCAGAGTTCCGAGAAGGCTAACCCTTTTGAATATTTCGAAAAATGCGCCCAGAATTCCGAGAAGGCTAACCCCTTTGAAAATTTCGAAAAATGCCCCCAGAATTCCGAGGAGGCTAACCCCTTTCAAAATTTCGAAAATTGCGCCCAGAATTCCGAGAAGGCTAACCCCTTTGAAAAATTCGAAAAATTCGCCCAGAATTCCGAGAAGGCTAACCCCTTTGAAAATTTCGAATATTTCGCCCAGAATTCCAAGAAATTCCTTTGAAAAAAGAAAAAAAAATGCGCCCAGAATTCCGAGAAGGCTAACCCCTTTGAAAATTTCGAAAATTGCGCCCAGAATTCCCAGAAGGCTAACCCCTTTGAAAATTTCAAAAAATTCGCCCAGAATTCCGAGAAGGCTAACCCCTTTGAAAATTTCAAAAAATGCGCCCAGAATTCCGAGAAGGCTAACCCCTTTGAAAATTTAGAAAAATGCGCCCAGAATTCCCAGAAGGCTAACCCTTTTGAAAATTTACAAAAATCCGCCCAGAATTCCGAGTAGGATAATACCTTTGAAAATTTCGAAAATTGCGCCCAGAATTCCGAGAAGGCTAACCCCTTTGAAAATTTCGAAAAATGCGCCCAGAATTACGAAAAGACTAACCCCTTTGAAAGTTTCGAAAAATGCGCCCAGAAATCCGAGAAGGCTAACCCCTTTGAAAATTTCGAGAAATGCGCCCAGAATTCCGAGAAGGCTAACACTTTTGAAAATTTCGAAAAATGCGCCCAGAATTCCGAGTAGGCTAATAACTTTGAAAATTTCGAAAAATGCGCCCAGAATTCCGAGAAGGCTAACCCCTTTGAAAATTTCGAAAAATGCGCCCAGAATTCCGAGAATTCTAACCCCTTTGAAAATTTCGAAAAATGCGCCCAGAATTCCGAGAAGGCTAACCCCTTTGAAAACCTAGAAAAATGCGCCCAGAATTCCGAGAAGGCTAACCCCTTAGAAAATTTCGAAAAATGCGCCCAGAATTCCGAGAAGGCTAACCCCTTTGAAAATTTCGAAAATTGCGCCCAGAGTTCCGAGAAGGCTAACCCTTTTGAATATTTTGAAAAATGCGCCCAGAATTCCGAGAAGGCTAACCCCTTTGAAAATTTCGAAAAATGCCCCCAGAATTCCGAGGAGGCTAACCCCTTTGAAAGTTTCGAAAAATGCGTCCAGAATTCCGAGAAGGCTAACCCCTTTGAAAATTTCGAAAAATGCGCCCAGAATTCCGAGAATTCTAACCCCTTTGAAAATTTCGAAAAATGCGCCCAGAATTCCGAGAAGGCTAACCCCTTTGAAAATCTAGAAAAATGCGCCCAGAATTCCGAGAAGGCTAACCCCTTCGAAAATTTCGAAAAATGCGCCCAGAATTCCGAGAAGGCTAACCCCTTTGAAAATTTCGAAAATTGCGCCCAGAGTTCCGAGAAGGCTAACCCTTTTGAATATTTCGAAAAATGCGCCCAGAATTCCGAGAAGGCTAACCCCTTTGAAAATTTCGAAAAATGCCCCCAGAATTCCGAGGAGGCTAACCCCTTTGAAAGTTTCGAAAAATGAGTCCAGAATTCCGAGAAGGCTAACCCCTTTGAACATTTCGAAAAATGCGCCCAGTATTCCGAGAAGGCTAACCCCTTTGAAAATTTCGAAAAATGCGCCCAGTATTCCGAGAAGGCTAACCCCTTTCAAAATTTCGAAAATTGCGCCCAGAATTCCGAGAAGGCTAACCCCTTTGAAAAATTCGAAAAATTCGCCCAGAATTCCGAGAAGGCTAACCCCTTTGAAAATTTCGAATAATTCGCCCAGAATTCCAAGAAATTCCTTTGAAAAAAGAAAAAAAAATGCGCCCAGAATTCCGAGAAGGCTAAAACCTTTGAAAATTTCGAAAATTGCGCCCAGAATTCCCAGAAGGCTAACCCCTTTGAAAATTTCAAAAAATTCGCCCAGAATTCCGAGAAGGCTAACCCCTTTGAAAATTTCAAAAAATGCGCCCAGAATTCCGAGAAGGCTAACCCCTTTGAAAATTTAGAAAAATGCGCCCAGAATTCCCAGAAGGCTAACCCTTTTGAAAATTTACAAAAATCCGCCCAGAATTCCGAGTAGGATAATACCTTTGAAAATTTCGAAAATTGCGCCCAGAATTCCGAGAAGGCTAAACCCTTTGAAAATTTCGAAAATTGCGCCCAGAGTTCCGAGAAGGCTAACCCTTTTGAATATTTCGAAAAATGCGCCCAGAATTCCGAGTAGGCTAACCCCTTTGAAAATTTCGAAAAATGCGCTCAGAATTCCGAGAAGACTAACCCGTTTTAAAATTTCGAAAAATGCGCCCAGAATTCCGAGAAGGCTAATCCCTTTGAAAAAAAAGAAAACTTCGCCCAGAATTCCGAGAAGGCTAACCCCTTTGAAAATTTCGAAAAATGCGCCCAGAATTCCGAGAAGGCGCACACTTTGAAGATTTCGAAAAATGCGCCCAGAATTCCGAAAAGACTAACCCCTTTGAAATTTCGAAAAATGCGCGCAGAATTCCGAGAAGGCTAACCCCTTTGAAAATTTCGAAAAATGCGCCCAGTATTCCGAGAACTCTAACCCCATTGAAAATTTCGAAAAATGCACCCACAATTCCGAGAAGGCTAACCCCTTTGAAAATTTCGAAAAATGCGCCCAGAATTTCGAGAAGGCTAACCCCTTTGAAAATTTCGAAAAATGCGCCCAGAATTCCGAGAAGGCTAACCCTTTTGAAATTTTCGAAAAATGCGCCCAGAATTCCGAGAAGGCTAACCCCTTTGAAAATTTCGAAAAATTCGCCCAGAATTCCGAGAAGGCTAACCCCTTTGAAAATTTCGAGAAATGCGCCCAGAATTCCGAGAAGGCTAACCCTTTTGAAATTTTCGAAAAATGCGCCCAGAATTCCGAGAAGGCTAACCCCTTTGAAAATTTCGAAAAATGCGCCCAGTATTCCGAGAAGGCTAACCCCTTTCAAAATTTCGAAAATTGCGCCCAGAATTCCGAGAAGGCTAACCCCTTTGAAAAATTCGAAAAATTCGCCCAGTATTCCGAGAAGGCTAACCCCTTTGAAAATTTCGAATAATTCGCCCAGAATTCCAAGAAATTCCTTTGAAAAAAGAAAAAAAAATGCGCCCAGAATTCCGAGAAGGCTAACCCCTTTGAAAATTTAGAGAAATGCGCCCAGAATTCCGAGAAGGCTAACACTTTTGAAAATTTCGAAAAATGCGCCCAGAATTCCGAGTAGGCTAATAACTTTGAAAATTTCGAAAAATGTGCCCAGAATTCCGAGAAGGCTAACCCCTTTGAAAATTTAAAAAAATGCGCCCAGAATTCCGAGAATTCTAACCCCTTTGAAAATTTTGAAAAATGCGCCCAGAATTCCGAGAAGGCTAACCCCTTTGAAAATCTAGAAAAATGCGCCCAGAATTTCGAGAAGGCTAACCCCTTAGAAAATTTCGAAAAATGCGCCCAGAATTCCGAGAAGGCTAACCCTTTTGAATATTTCGAAAAATGCGCCCAGAATTCCGAGAAGGCTAACCCCTTTGAAAATTTCGAAAAATGTGCACAGAATTCCGAGAAGGCTAATCCCTTTGAAAAAAAAAAGAAAAATGCGCCCAGAATTCCGAGAAGGCTAACCCCCTTTGAAGATTTCGAAAAATGCGACCAGAATTCCGAGAAGACTAACCCCTTTGAAATTTCGAAAAATGCGCCCAGAATACCGAGAAGGCTAACCCCTTTGAAAATTTCGAAAAATGCGCCCAGTATTGCGAGAAGGCTAACCCCTTTGAAAATTTCGAAAAATGCGCCCAGTATTCCGAGAAGGCTAACCCCTTTGAAAATTTCGAAAAATGCGCCCAGAATTCCGAGAAGGCTAACCCCTTTGAAAATTTCGAAAAATGCGCTCAGAATTCCGAAAAGGTTAACCCGTTTTAAAATTTCGAAAAATGCGCCCAGAATTCCGAGAAGGCTAACACCTTTGAAAGTTTCGAAAAATGCGCACAGAATTCCGAGAAGGCTAACCCCTTTGAAAATTTCGAAAAATGCGCCCAGTATTCCGAGAAGGCTAACCCTTTTGAAAATTTCGAAAAATGTGCCCAGAATTCCGAGAAGGCTAACCCCTTTGAAAACTTCGAAAAATGCGCCCAGAATTCCGAGAAGGCTAACCCCTTTGAAATTTTCGAAAAATGCGCCCAGAATTCCGAGAAGGCTAACCCCTCTGAAAATTTCGAAAAATTGGCCCAAAACTCCGAGATGGCTAACCCCTTTGAAAATTTCGAAAAATTCACCCAGAATTCCGAGAAGGCTAACCCCTTTGAAAATTTCGAAAAATGTGCCCAGAATTCCGAGAAGTCTAACCCTTTGAAAATTTCGAAAAATGCGCCCAGAATTCCGAGAAGGCTATCCCCTTTGAAAATTTCGAAAAATGCGCCCAGAATTCCGAGAAGGTTAACCCCTTTGAGAATTTCGAAAAATGCGCCCAGAATTCCGAGAAGGGTAACCCCTTTGAAAATTTCGAAAAATGCGCCCAGAATTTCGAGAAGGCTAACCCCTTTGAAAATTTCGAAAAATGCGCCCAGTATTCCGAGAAGGCTAACCCTTTTGAAAATTTCGAAAAATGTGCCCAGAATTCCGAGAAGGCTAACCCCTTTGAAAATTTCGAAAAATGCGCCCAGAATTCCGAGAAGGCTAACCCCTTTGAAAATTTCGAAAAATTCGCCCAGAATTCCAAGAAGGCTAACCCCTTTGAAAATTTCAAAAAATTCGCCCAGAATTCCGAGAAGGCTAACCCCTTTGAAAATTTAAAAAAATGCGCCCAGAATTCCGAGAAGGCTAACCCCTTTGAAAATTTCGAAAAATGCGCCCAGAATTTCGAGAAGGCTAACCCCTTTGAAAATTTCGAAAAATGCGCCCAGAATTCCGAGAAGGCTAACCCTTTTGAAATTTTCGAAAAATGCGCCCAGAATTCCGAGAAGGCTAACCCCTTTGAAAATTTCGAAAAATTCGCCCAGAATTCCGAGAAGGCTAACCCCTTTGAAAATTTCGAGAAATGCGCCCAGAATTCCGAGAAGGCTAACCCTTTTGAAAATTTCGAAAAATGCGCCCAGAATTCCGAGTAGGCTAATAACTTTGAAAATTTCGAAAAATGCGCCCAGAATTCCGAGAAGGCTAACCCCTTTGAAAATTTCGAAAAATGCCCCCAGAATTCCGAGGAGGCTAACCCCTTTGAAAGTTTCGAAAAATGCGTCCAGAATTCCGAGAAGGCTAACCCCTTTGAAAATTTCGAAAAATGCGCCCAGAATTCCGAGAATTCTAACCCCTTTGAAAATTTCGAAAAATGCGCCCAGAATTCCGAGAAGGCTAACCCCTTTGAAAATCTAGAAAAATGCGCCCAGAATTCCGAGAAGGCTAACCCCTTCGAAAATTTCGAAAAATGCGCCCAGAATTCCGAGAAGGCTAACCCCTTTGAAAATTTCGAAAATTGCGCCCAGAGTTCCGAGAAGGCTAACCCTTTTGAATATTTCGAAAAATGCGCCCAGAATTCCGAGAAGGCTAACCCCTTTGAAAATTTCGAAAAATGCCCCCAGAATTCCGAGGAGGCTAACCCCTTTGAAAGTTTCGAAAAATGAGTCCAGAATTCCGAGAAGGCTAACCCCTTTGAAAATTTCAAAAAATGCGCCCAGTATTCCGAGAAGGCTAACCCCTTTGAAAATTTCGAAAAATGCGCCCAGTATTCCGAGAAGGCTAACCCCTTTCAAAATTTTGAAAATTGCGCCCAGAATTCCGAGAAGGCTAACCCCTTTGAAAAATTCGAAAAATTCGCCCAGTATTCCGAGAAGGCTAACCCCTTTGAAAATTTCGAATAATTCGCCCAGAATTCCAAGAAATTCCTTTGAAAAAAGAAAAAAAAATGCGCCCAGAATTCCGAGAAGGCTAACCCCTTTGAAAATTTAGAGAAATGCGCCCAGAATTCCGAGAAGGCTAACACTTTTGAAAATTTCGAAAAATGCGCCCAGAATTCCGAGTAGGCTAATAACTTTGAAAATTTCGAAAAATGTGCCCAGAATTCCGAGAAGGCTAACCCCTTTGAAAATTTAAAAAAATGCGCCCAGAATTCCGAGAATTCTAACCCCTTTGAAAATCTAGAAAAATGCGCCCAGAATTTCGAGAAGGCTAACCCCTAAGAAAATTTCGAAAAATGCGCCCAGAATTCCGAGAAGGCTAACCCTTTTGAATATTTCGAAAAATGCGCCCAGAATTCCGAGAAGGCTAACCCCTTTGAAAATTTCGAAAAATGTGCCCAGAATTCCGAGAAGGCTAATCCCTTTGAAAAAAAAAGAAAAATGCGCCCAGAATTCCGAGAAGGCTAACCCCCTTTGAAGATTTCGAAAAATGCGACCAGAATTCCGAGAAGACTAACCCCTTTGAAATTTCGAAAAATGCGCCCAGAATACCGAGAAGGCTAACCCCTTTGAAAATTTCGAAAAATGCGCCCAGTATTGCGAGAAGGCTAACCCCTTTGAAAATTTCGAAAAATGCGCCCAGTATTCCGAGAAGGCTAACCCCTTTGAAAATTTCGAAAAATGCGCCCAGAATTCCGAGAAGGCTAACCCCTTTGAAAATTTCGAAAAATGCGCTCAGAATTCCGAAAAGGTTAACCCGCTTTAAAATTTCGAAAAATGCGCCCAGAATTCCGAGAAGGCTAACACCTTTGAAAGTTTCGAAAAATGCGCACAGAATTCCGAGAAGGCTAACCCCTTTGAAAATTTCGAAAAATGCGCCCAGTATTCCGAGAAGGCTAACCCTTTTGAAAATTTCGAAAAATGTGCCCAGAATTCCGAGAAGGCTAACCCCTTTGAAAATTTCGAAAAATGCGCCCAGAATTCCGAGAAGGCTAACCCCTTTGAAATTTTCGAAAAATGCGCCCAGAATTCCGAGAAGGCTAACCCCTCTGAAAATTTCGAAAAATTGGCCCAAAACTCCGAGATGGCTAACCCCTTTGAAAATTTCGAAAAATTCACCCAGAATTCCGAGAAGGCTAACCCCTTTGAAAATTTCGAAAAATGTGCCCAGAATTCCGAGAAGGCTAACCCTTTGAAAATTTCGAAAAATGCGCCCAGAATTCCGAGAAGGCTATCCCCTTTGAAAATTTCGAAAAATGCGCCCAGAATTCCGAGAAGGTTAACCCCTTTGAGAATTTCGAAAAATGCGCCCAGAATTCCGAGAAGGGTAACCCCTTTGAAAATTTCGAAAAATGCGCCCAGAATTTCGAGAAGGCTAACCCCTTTGAAAATTTCGAAAAATGCGCCCAGTATTCCGAGAAGGCTAACCCTTTTGAAAATTTCGAAAAATGTGCCCAGAATTCCGAGAAGGCTAACCCCTTTGAAAATTTCGAAAAATGCGCCCAGAATTCCGAGAAGGCTAACCCCTTTGAAAATTTCGAAAAATTCGCCCAGAATTCCAAGAAGGCTAACCCCTTTGAAAATTTCAAAAAATTCGCCCAGAATTCCGAGAAGGCTAACCCCTTTGAAAATTTCAAAAAATGCGCCCAGAATTCCGAGAAGGCTAACCCCTTTGAAAATTTCAAAAAATGCGCCCAGAATTCCGAGAAGGCTAACCCCTTTGAAAATTTAGAAAAATGCGCCCAGAATTCCCAGAAGGCTAACCCTTTTGAAAATTTCGAAAAATGCGCCCAGAATTCCGAGTAGGATAATACCTTTGAAAATTTCGAAAATTGCGCCCAGAATTCCGAGAAGGCTAACCCCTTTGAAAATTTCGAAAATTGCGCCCAGAGTTCCGAGAAGGCTAACCCTTTTGAATAATTCGAAAAATGCGCCCAGAATTCCGAGTAGGCTAACCCCTTTGAAAATTTCGAAAAATGCGCCCAGAATTCCGAGAAGGCGCACACTTTGAAGATTTCGAAAAATGCGCCCAGAATTCCGAAAAGACTAACCCCTTTGAAATTTCGAAAAATGCGCGCAGAATTCCGAGAAGGCTAACCCCTTTGAAAATTTCGAAAAATGCGCCCAGTATTCCGAGAAGGCTAACCCCATTGAAAATTTCGAAAAATGCGCCCAGAATTCCGAGAAGGCTAACCCCTTTGAAAATTTCGAAAAATGCGCCCAGAATTCCAAGAAGGCTAACCCCTTTGAAAAAAGAAAGAAAAATGCGCCCAGAATTCCGAGAAGGCTAACCCCTTTGAAAATTTCGAAAAATGCGCCCAGAATTCCGAGAAGGCTAACCCCTTTGAAAATTTCGAAAATTGCGCCCAGAGTTCCGAGAAGGCTAACCCTTTTGAATATTTCGAAAAATGCGCCCAGAATTCCGAGTAGGCTAACCCCTTTGAAAATTTCGAAAAATGCGCTCAGAATTCCGAGAAGACTAACCCGTTTTAAAATTTCGAAAAATGCGCCCAGAATTCCGAGAAGGCTAATCCCTTTGAAAAAAAAGAAAACTTCGCCCAGAATTCCGAGAAGGCTAACCCCTTTGAAAATTTCGAAAAATGCGCCCAGAATTCCGAGAAGGCGCACACTTTGAAGATTTCGAAAAATGCGCCCAGAATTCCGAAAAGACTAACCCCTTTGAAATTTCGAAAAATGCGCCCAGAATTCCGAGAAGGCTAACCCCTTTGAAAATCTAGAAAAATGCGCCCAGAATTCCGAGAAGGCTAACCCCTTCGAAAATTTCGAAAAATGCGCCCAGAATTCCGAGAAGGCTAACCCCTTTGAAAATTTCGAAAATTGCGCCCAGAGTTCCGAGAAGGCTAACCCTTTTGAATATTTCGAAAAATGCGCCCAGAATTCCGAGAAGGCTAACCCCTTTGAAAATTTCGAAAAATGCCCCCAGAATTCCGAGGAGGCTAACCCCTTTGAAAGTTTCGAAAAATGAGTCCAGAATTCCGAGAAGGCTAACCCCTTTGAACATTTCGAAAAATGCGCCCAGTATTCCGAGAAGGCTAACCCCTTTGAAAATTTCGAAAAATGCGCCCAGTATTCCGAGAAGGCTAACCCCTTTCAAAATTTCGAAAATTGCGCCCAGAATTCCGAGAAGGCTAACCCCTTTGAAAAATTCGAAAAATTCGCCCAGAATTCCGAGAAGGCTAACCCCTTTGAAAATTTCGAATAATTCGCCCAGAATTCCAAGAAATTCCTTTGAAAAAAGAAAAAAAAATGCGCCCAGAATTCCGAGAAGGCTAACCCCTTTGAAAATTTCGAAAATTGCGCCCAGAATTCCCAGAAGGCTAACCCCTTTGAAAATTTCAAAAAATTCGCCCAGAATTCCGAGAAGGCTAACCCCTTTGAAAATTTCAAAAAATGCGCCCAGAATTCCGAGAAGGCTAACCCCTTTGAAAATTTAGAAAAATGCGCCCAGAATTCCCAGAAGGCTAACCCTTTTGAAAATTTACAAAAATCCGCCCAGAATTCCGAGTAGGATAATACCTTTGAAAATTTCGAAAATTGCGCCCAGAATTCCGAGAAGGCTAACCCCTTTGAAAATTTCGAAAAATGCGCCCAGAATTCCGAAAAGACTAACCCCTTTGAAAGTTTCGAAAAATGCGCCCAGAAATCCGAGAAGGCTAACCCCTTTGAAAATTTCGAGAAATGCGCCCAGAATTCCGAGAAGGCTAACACTTTTGAAAATTTCGAAAAATGCGCCCAGAATTCCGAGTAGGCTAATAACTTTGAAAATTTCGAAAAATGCGCCCAGAATTCCGAGAAGGCTAACCCCTTTGAAAATTTCGAAAAATGCGCCCAGAATTCCGAGAATTCTAACCCCTTTGAAAATTTCGAAAAATGCGCCCAGAATTCCGAGAAGGCTAACCCCTTTGAAAACCTAGAAAAATGCGCCCAGAATTCCGAGAAGGCTAACCCCTTAGAAAATTTCGAAAAATGCGCCCAGAATTCCGAGAAGGCTAACCCCTTTGAAAATTTCGAAAATTGCGCCCAGAGTTCCGAGAAGGCTAACCCTTTTGAATATTTTGAAAAATGCGCCCAGAATTCCGAGAAGGCTAACCCCTTTGAAAATTTCGAAAAATGCCCCCAGAATTCCGAGGAGGCTAACCCCTTTGAAAGTTTCGAAAAATGCGTCCAGAATTCCGAGAAGGCTAACCCCTTTGAAAATTTCGAAAAATGCGCCCAGAATTCCGAGTAGGATAATACCTTTGAAAATTTCGAAAATTGCGCCCAGAATTCCGAGAAGGCTAACCCCTTTGAAAATCTAGAAAAATGCGCCCAGAATTCCGAGAAGGCTAACCCCTTCGAAAATTTCGAAAAATGCGCCCAGAATTCCGAGAAGGCTAACCCCTTTGAAAATTTCGAAAATTGCGCCCAGAGTTCCGAGAAGGCTAACCCTTTTGAATATTTCGAAAAATGCGCCCAGAATTCCGAGAAGGCTAACCCCTTTGAAAATTTCGAAAAATGCCCCCAGAATTCCGAGGAGGCTAACCCCTTTGAAAGTTTCGAAAAATGAGTCCAGAATTCCGAGAAGGCTAACCCCTTTGAACATTTCGAAAAATGCGCCCAGTATTCCGAGAAGGCTAACCCCTTTGAAAATTTCGAAAAATGCGCCCAGTATTCCGAGAAGGCTAACCCCTTTCAAAATTTCGAAAATTGCGCCCAGAATTCCGAGAAGGCTAACCCCTTTGAAAAATTCGAAAAATTCGCCCAGAATTCCGAGAAGGCTAACCCCTTTGAAAATTTCGAATAATTCGCCCAGAATTCCAAGAAATTCCTTTGAAAAAAGAAAAAAAAATGCGCCCAGAATTCCGAGAAGGCTAAAACCTTTTAAAATTTCGAAAATTGCGCCCAGAATTCCCAGAAGGCTAACCCCTTTGAAAATTTCAAAAAATTCGCCCAGAATTCCGAGAAGGCTAACCCCTTTGAAAATTTCAAAAAATGCGCCCAGAATTCCGAGAAGGCTAACCCCTTTGAAAATTTAGAAAAATGCGCCCAGAATTCCCAGAAGGCTAACCCTTTTGAAAATTTACAAAAATCCGCCCAGAATTCCGAGTAGGATAATACCTTTGAAAATTTCGAAAATTGCGCCCAGAATTCCGAGAAGGCTAAACCCTTTGAAAATTTCGAAAATTGCGCCCAGAGTTCCGAGAAGGCTAACCCTTTTGAATATTTCGAAAAATGCGCCCAGAATTCCGAGTAGGCTAACCCCTTTGAAAATTTCGAAAAATGCGCTCAGAATTCCGAGAAGACTAACCCGTTTTAAAATTTCGAAAAATGCGCCCAGAATTCCGAGAAGGCTAATCCCTTTGAAAAAAAAGAAAACTTCGCCCAGAATTCCGAGAAGGCTAACCCCTTTGAAAATTTCGAAAAATGCGCCCAGAATTCCGAGAAGGCGCACACTTTGAAGATTTCGAAAAATGCGCCCAGAATTCCGAAAAGACTAACCCCTTTGAAATTTCGAAAAATGCGCGCAGAATTCCGAGAAGGCTAACCCCTTTGAAAATTTCGAAAAATGCGCCCAGTATTCCGAGAACTCTAACCCCATTGAAAATTTCGAAAAATGCACCCACAATTCCGAGAAGGCTAACCCCTTTGAAAATTTCGAAAAATGCGCCCAGAATTTCGAGAAGGCTAACCCCTTTGAAAATTTCGAAAAATGCGCCCAGAATTCCGAGAAGGCTAACCCTTTTGAAATTTTCGAAAAATGCGCCCAGAATTCCGAGAAGGCTAACCCCTTTGAAAATTTCGAGAAATGCGCCCAGAATTCCGAGAAGGCTAACCCTTTTGAAAATTTCGAAAAATGCGCCCAGAATTCCGAGTAGGCTAATAACTTTGAAAATTTCGAAAAATGCGCCCAGAATTCCGAGAAGGCTAACCCCTTTGAAAATTTCGAAAAATGCCCCCAGAATTCCGAGGAGGCTAACCCCTTTGAAAGTTTCGAAAAATGCATCCAGAATTCCGAGAAGGCTAACCCCTTTGAAAATTTCGAAAAATGCGCCCAGAATTCCGAGAATTCTAACCCCTTTGAAAATTTCGAAAAATGCGCCCAGAATTCCGAGAAGGCTAACCCCTTTGAAAATCTAGAAAAATGCGCCCAGAATTCCGAGAAGGCTAACCCCTTCGAAAATTTCGAAAAATGCGCCCAGAATTCCGAGAAGGCTAACCCCTTTGAAAATTTCGAAAATTGCGCCCAGAGTTCCGAGAAGGCTAACCCTTTTGAATATTTCGAAAAATGCGCCCAGAATTCCGAGAAGGCTAACCCCTTTGAAAATTTCGAAAAATGCCCCCAGAATTCCGAGGAGGCTAACCCCTTTGAAAGTTTCGAAAAATGAGTCCAGAATTCCGAGAAGGCTAACCCCTTTGAAAATTTCAAAAAATGCGCCCAGTATTCCGAGAAGGCTAACCCCTTTGAAAATTTCGAAAAATGCGCCCAGTATTCCGAGAAGGCTAACCCCTTTCAAAATTTCGAAAATTGCGCCCAGAATTCCGAGAAGGCTAACCCCTTTGAAAAATTCGAAAAATTCGCCCAGAATTCCGAGAAGGCTAACCCCTTTGAAAATTTCGAATAATTCGCCCAGAATTCCAAGAAATTCCTTTGAAAAAAGAAAAAAAAATGCGCCCAGAATTCCGAGAAGGCTAACCCCTTTGAAAATTTAGAGAAATGCGCCCAGAATTCCGAGAAGGCTAACACTTTTGAAAATTTCGAAAAATGCGCCCAGAATTCCGAGTAGGCTAATAACTTTGAAAATTTCGAAAAATGTGCCCAGAATTCCGAGAAGGCTAACCCCTTTGAAAATTTAAAAAAATGCGCCCAGAATCCGAGAATTCTAACCCCTTTGAAAATTTCGAAAAATGCGCCCAGAATTCCGAGAAGGCTAACCCCTTTGAAAATCTAGAAAAATGCGCCCAGAATTCCGAGAAGGCTAACCCCTTTGAAAATTTCGAAAAATGCGCCCAGAATTCCGAGAATTCTAACCCCTTTGAAAATTTCGAAAAATGCGCCCAGAATTCCGAGAAGGCTAACCCCTTTGAAAACCTAGAAAAATGCGCCCAGAATTCCGAGAAGGCTAACCCCTTAGAAAATTTCGAAAAATGCGCCCAGAATTCCGAGAAGGCTAACCCCTTTGAAAATTTCGAAAATTGCGCCCAGAGTTCCGAGAAGGCTAACCCTTTTGAATATATTGAAAAATGCGCCCAGAATTCCGAGAAGGCTAACCCCTTTGAAAATTTCGAAAAATGCCCCCAGAATTCCGAGGAGGCTAACCCCTTTGAAAGTTTAGAAAAATGCGCCCAGAATTCCCAGAAGGCTAACCCTTTTGAAAATTTACAAAAATCCGCCCAGAATTCCGAGTAGGATAATACCTTTGAAAATTTCGAAAATTGCGCCCAGAATTCCGAGAAGGCTAACCCCTTTGAAAATTTCGAAAAATGCGCCCAGAATTCCGAGTAGGCTAATAACTTTGAAAATTTCGAAAAATGCGCCCAGAATTCCGAGAAGGCTAACCCCTTTGAAAATTTCGAAAAATGCGCCCAGAAATCCGAGAAGGCTAACCCCTTTGAAAATTTCGAGAAATGCGCCCAGAATTCCGAGAAGGCTAACACTTTTGAAAATTTCGAAAAATGCGCCCAGAATTCCGAATAGGCTAATAACTTTGAAAATTTCGAAAAATGCGCCCAGAATTCCGAGAAGGCTAACCCCTTTGAAAATTTCGAAAAATGCGCCCAGAATTCCGAGAATTCTAACCCCTTTGAAAATTTCGAAAAATGCGCCCAGAATTCCGAGAAGGCTAACCCCTTTGAAAACCTAGAAAAATGCGCCCAGAATTCCGAGAAGGCTAACCCCTTAGAAAATTTCGAAAAATGCGCCCAGAATTCCGAGAAGGCTAACCCCTTTGAAAATTTCGAAAATTGCGCCCAGAGTTCCGAGAAGGCTAACCCTTTTGAATATTTTGAAAAATGCGCCCAGAATTCCGAGAAGGCTAACCCCTTTGAAAATTTCGAAAAATGCCCCCAGAATTCCGAGGAGGCTAACCCCTTTGAAAGTTTAGAAAAATGCGCCCAGAATTCCCAGAAGGCTAACCCTTTTGAAAATTTACAAAAATCCGCCCAGAATTCCGAGTAGGATAATACCTTTGAAAATTTCGAAAATTGCGCCCAGAATTCCGAGAAGGCTAACCCCTTTGAAAATTTCGAAAATTGCGCCCAGAGTTCCGAGAAGGCTAACCCTTTTGAATATTTCGAAAAATGCGCCCAGAATTCCGAGAAGGCTAACCCCTTTGAAAATTTCGAAAAATGCGCCCAGAATTCCGAGAAGGCGCACACTTTGAAGATTTCGAAAAATGCGCCCAGAATTCCGAAAAGACTAACCCCTTTGAAATTTCGAAAAATGCGCGCAGAATTCCGAGAAGGCTAACCCCTTTGAAAATTTCGAAAAATGCGCCCAGTATTCCGAGAACTCTAACCCCATTGAAAATTTCGAAAAATGCACCCACAATTCCGAGAAGGCTAACCCCTTTGAAAATTTCGAAAAATGCGCCCAGAATTTCGAGAAGGCTAACCCCTTTGAAAATTTCGAAAAATGCGCCCAGAATTCCGAGAAGGCTAACCCTTTTGAAATTTTCGAAAAATGCGCCCAGAATTCCGAGAAGGCTAACCCCTTTGAAAATTTCGAAAAATTCGCCCAGAATTCCGAGAAGGCTAACCCCTTTGAAAATTTCGAGAAATGCGCCCAGAATTCCGAGAAGGCTAACCCTTTTGAAAATTTCGAAAAATGCGCCCAGAATTCCGAGTAGGCTAATAACTTTGAAAATTTCGAAAAATGCGCCCAGAATTCCGAGAAGGCTAACCCCTTTGAAAATTTCGAAAAATGCGCCCAGAATTCCCAGAAGGCTAACCCTTTTGAAAATTTACAAAAATCCGCCCAGAATTCCGAGTAGGATAATACCTTTGAAAATTTCGAAAATTGCGCCCAGAATTCCGAGAAGGCTAACCCCTTTGAAAATTTCGAAAAATGCGCCCAGAATTCCGAGTAGGCTAATAACTTTGAAAATTTCGAAAAATGCGCCCAGAATTCCGAGAAGGCTAACCCCTTTGAAAATTTCGAAAAATGCGCCCAGAAATCCGAGAAGGCTAACCCCTTTGAAAATTTCGAGAAATGCGCCCAGAATTCCGAGAAGGCTAACACTTTTGAAAATTTCGAAAAATGCGCCCAGAATTCCGAATAGGCTAATAACTTTGAAAATTTCGAAAAATGCGCCCAGAATTCCGAGAAGGCTAACCCCTTTGAAAATTTCGAAAAATGCGCCCAGAATTCCGAGAATTCTAACCCCTTTGAAAATTTCGAAAAATGCGCCCAGAATTCCGAGAAGGCTAACCCCTTTGAAAACCTAGAAAAATGCGCCCAGAATTCCGAGAAGGCTAACCCCTTAGAAAATTTCGAAAAATGCGCCCAGAATTCCGAGAAGGCTAACCCCTTTGAAAATTTCGAAAATTGCGCCCAGAGTTCCGAGAAGGCTAACCCTTTTGAATATTTTGAAAAATGCGCCCAGAATTCCGAGAAGGCTAACCCCTTTGAAAATTTCGAAAAATGCCCCCAGAATTCCGAGGAGGCTAACCCCTTTGAAAGTTTAGAAAAATGCGCCCAGAATTCCCAGAAGGCTAACCCTTTTGAAAATTTACAAAAATCCGCCCAGAATTCCGAGTAGGATAATACCTTTGAAAATTTCGAAAATTGCGCCCAGAATTCCGAGAAGGCTAACCCCTTTGAAAATTTCGAAAATTGCGCCCAGAGTTCCGAGAAGGCTAACCCTTTTGAATATTTCGAAAAATGCGCCCAGAATTCCGAGAAGGCTAACCCCTTTGAAAATTTCGAAAAATGCGCCCAGAATTCCGAGAAGGCGCACACTTTGAAGATTTCGAAAAATGCGCCTAGAATTCCGAAAAGACTAACCCCTTTGAAATTTCGAAAAATGCGCGCAGAATTCCGAGAAGGCTAACCCCTTTGAAAATTTCGAAAAATGCGCCCAGTATTCCGAGAACTCTAACCCCATTGAAAATTTCGAAAAATGCACCCACAATTCCGAGAAGGCTAACCCCTTTGAAAATTTCGAAAAATGCGCCCAGAATTTCGAGAAGGCTAACCCCTTTGAAAATTTCGAAAAATGCGCCCAGAATTCCGAGAAGGCTAACCCTTTTGAAATTTTCGAAAAATGCGCCCAGAATTCCGAGAAGGCTAACCCCTTTGAAAATTTCGAAAAATTCGCCCAGAATTCCGAGAAGGCTAACCCCTTTGAAAATTTCGAGAAATGCGCCCAGAATTCCGAGAAGGCTAACCCTTTTGAAAATTTCGAAAAATGCGCCCAGAATTCCGAGTAGGCTAATAACTTTGAAAATTTCGAAAAATGCGCCCAGAATTCCGAGAAGGCTAACCCCTTTGAAAATATCGAAAAATGCGCCCAGAATTCCGAGAATAGTAACCCCTTTGAAAATTTCGAAAAATGCGCCCAGAATTCCGAGGCTAACCCCTTTGAAAACCTAGAAAAATGCGCCCAGAATTCCGAGAAGGCTAACCCCTTAGAAAATTTCGAAAAATGCGCCCAGAATTCCGAGAAGGCTAACCCCTTTGAAAATTTCGAGAAATGCGCCCAGAATTCCGAGAAGGCTAACACTTTTGAAAATTTCGAAAAATGCGCCCAGAATTCCGAATAGGCTAATAACTTTGAAAATTTCGAAAAATGCGCCCAGAATTCCGAGAAGGCTAACCCCTTTGAAAATTTCGAAAAATGCGCCCAGAATTCCGAGAATTCTAACCCCTTTGAAAATTTCGAAAAATGCGCCCAGAATTCCGAGAAGGCTAACCCCTTTGAAAACCTAGAAAAATGCGCCCAGAATTCCGAGAAGGCTAACCCCTTAGAAAATTTCGAAAAATGCGCCCAGAATTCCGAGAAGGCTAACCCCTTTGAAAATTTCGAAAATTGCGCCCAGAGTTCCGAGAAGGCTAACCCTTTTGAATATTTTGAAAAATGCGCCCAGAATTCCGAGAAGGCTAACCCCTTTGAAAATTTCGAAAAATGCCCCCAGAATTCCGAGGAGGCTAACCCCTTTGAAAGTTTAGAAAAATGCGCCCAGAATTCCCAGAAGGCTAACCCTTTTGAAAATTTACAAAAATCCGCCCAGAATTCCGAGTAGGATAATACCTTTGAAAATTTCGAAAATTGCGCCCAGAATTCCGAGAAGGCTAACCCCTTTGAAAATTTCGAAAAATGCGCCCAGAATTCCGAGTAGGCTAATAACTTTGAAAATTTCGAAAAATGCGCCCAGAATTCTGAGAAGGCTAACCCCTTTGAAAATTTTGAAAAATGCGCCCAGAAATCCGAGAAGGCTAACCCCTTTGAAAATTTCGAGAAATGCGCCCAGAATTCCGAGAAGGCTAACACTTTTGAAAATTTCGAAAAATGCGCCCAGAATTCCGAATAGGCTAATAACTTTGAAAATTTCGAAAAATGCGCCCAGAATTCCGAGAAGGCTAACCCCTTTGAAAATTTCGAAAAATGCGCCCAGAATTCCGAGAATTCTAACCCCTTTGAAAATTTCGAAAAATGCGCCCAGAATTCCGAGAAGGCTAACCCCTTTGAAAACCTAGAAAAATGCGCCCAGAATTCCGAGAAGGCTAATCCCTTAGAAAATTTCGAAAAATGCGCCCAGAATTCCGAGAAGGCTAACCCCTTTGAAAATTTCGAAAATTGCGCCCAGAGTTCCGAGAAGGCTAACCCTTTTGAATATTTTGAAAAATGCGCCCAGAATTCCGAGAAGGCTAACCCCTTTGAAAATTTCGAAAAATGCCCCCAGAATTCCGAGGAGGCTAACCCCTTTGAAAGTTTAGAAAAATGCGCCCAGAATTCCCAGAAGGCTAACCCTTTTGAAAATTTACAAAAATCCGCCCAGAATTCCGAGTAGGATAATACCTTTGAAAATTTCGAAAATTGCGCCCAGAATTCCGAGAAGGCTAACCCCTTTGAAAATTTCGAAAATTGCGCCCAGAGTTCCGAGAAGGCTAACCCTTTTGAATATTTCGAAAAATGCGCCCAGAATTCCGAGAAGGCTAACCCCTTTGAAAATTTCGAAAAATGCGCCCAGAATTCCGAGAAGGCGCACACTTTGAAGATTTCGAAAAATGCGCCCAGAATTCCGAAAAGACTAACCCCTTTGAAATTTCGAAAAATGCGCGCAGAATTCCGAGAAGGCTAACCCCTTTGAAAATTTCGAAAAATGCGCCCAGTATTCCGAGAACTCTAACCCCATTGAAAATTTCGAAAAATGCACCCACAATTCCGAGAAGGCTAACCCCTTTGAAAATTTCGAAAAATGCGCCCAGAATTTCGAGAAGGCTAACCCCTTTGAAAATTTCGAAAAATGCGCCCAGAATTCCGAGAAGGCTAACCCTTTTGAAATTTTCGAAAAATGCGCCCAGAATTCCGAGAAGGCTAACCCCTTTGAAAATTTCGAAAAATTCGCCCAGAATTCCGAGAAGGCTAACCCCTTTGAAAATTTCGAGAAATGCGCCCAGAATTCCGAGAAGGCTAACCCTTTTGAAAATTTCGAAAAATGCGCCCAGAATTCCGAGTAGGCTAATAACTTTGAAAATTTCGAAAAATGCGCCCAGAATTCCGAGAAGGCTAACCCCTTTGAAAATTTCGAAAAATGCGCCCAGAATTCCGAGAATTCTAACCCCTTTGAAAATTTCGAAAAATGCGCCCAGAATTCCGAGGCTAACCCCTTTGAAAACCTAGAAAAATGCGCCCAGAATTCCGAGAAGGCTAACCCCTTAGAAAATTTCGAAAAATGCGCCCAGAATTCCGAGAAGGCTAACCCCTTTGAAAATTTCGAAAATTGCGCCCAGAGTTCCGAGAAGGCTAACCCTTTTGAATATTTTGAAAAATGCGCCCAGAATTCCGAGAAGGCTAACCCCTTTGAAAATTTCGAAAAATGCCCCCAGAATTCCGAGGAGGCTAACCCCTTTGAAAGTTTCGAAAAATGCGTCCAGAATTCCGAGAAGGCTAACCCCTTTGAAAATTTCGAAAAATGCGCCCAGAATTCCGAGAATTCTAACCCCTTTGAAAATTTCGAAAAATGCGCCCAGAATTCCGAGAAGGCTAACCCCTTTGAAAATCTAGAAAAATGCGCCCAGAATTCCGAGAAGGCTAACCCCTTCGAAAATTTCGAAAAATGCGCCCAGAATTCCGAGAAGGCTAACCCCTTTGAAAATTTCGAAAATTGCGCCCAGAGTTCCGAGAAGGCTAACCCTTTTGAATATTTCGAAAAATGCGCCCAGAATTCCGAGAAGGCTAACCCCTTTGAAAATTTCGAAAAATGCCCCCAGAATTCCGAGGAGGCTAACCCCTTTGAAAGTTTCGAAAAATGAGTCCAGAATTCCGAGAAGGCTAACCCCTTTGAACATTTCGAAAAATGCGCCCAGTATTCCGAGAAGGCTAACCCCTTTGAAAATTTCGAAAAATGCGCCCAGTATTCCGAGAAGGCTAACCCCTTTCAAAATTTCGAAAATTGCGCCCAGAATTCCGAGAAGGCTAACCCCTTTGAAAAATTCGAAAAATTCGCCCAGAATTCCGAGAAGGCTAACCCCTTTGAAAATTTCGAATAATTCGCCCAGAATTCCAAGAAATTCCTTTGAAAAAAGAAAAAAAAATGCGCCCAGAATTCCGAGAAGGCTAACCCCTTTGAAAATTTCGAAAATTGCGCCCAGAATTCCCAGAAGGCTAACCCCTTTGAAAATTTCAAAAAATTCGCCCAGAATTCCGAGAAGGCTAACCCCTTTAAAAATTTCAAAAAATGCGCCCAGAATTCCGAGAAGGCTAACCCCTTTGAAAATTTAGAAAAATGCGCCCAGAATTCCCAGAAGGCTAACCCTTTTGAAAATTTACAAAAATCCGCCCAGAATTCCGAGTAGGATAATACCTTTGAAAATTTCGAAAATTGCGCCCAGAATTCCGAGAAGGCTAACCCCTTTGAAAATTTCGAAAAATGCGCCCAGAATTCCGAAAAGACTAACCCCTTTGAAAGTTTCGAAAAATGCGCCCAGAAATCCGAGAAGGCTAACCCCTTTGAAAATTTCGAGAAATGCGCCCAGAATTCCGAGAAGGCTAACACTTTTGAAAATTTCGAAAAATGCGCCCAGAATTCCGAGTAGGCTAATAACTTTGAAAATTTCGAAAAATGCGCCCAGAATTCCGAGAAGGCTAACCCCTTTGAAAATTTCGAAAAATGCGCCCAGAATTCCGAGAATTCTAACCCCTTTGAAAATTTCGAAAAATGCGCCCAGAATTCCGAGAAGGCTAACCCCTTTGAAAACCTAGAAAAATGCGCCCAGAATTCCGAGAAGGCTAACCCCTTAGAAAATTTCGAAAAATGCGCCCAGAATTCCGAGAAGGCTAACCCCTTTGAAAATTTCGAAAATTGCGCCCAAAGTTCCGAGAAGGCTAACCCTTTTGAATATTTTGAAAAATGCGCCCAGAATTCCGAGAAGGCTAACCCCTTTGAAAATTTCGAAAAATGCCCCCAGAATTCCGAGGAGGCTAACCCCTTTGAAAGTTTCGAAAAATGCGTCCAGAATTCCGAGAAGGCTAACCCCTTTGAAAATTTCGAAAAATGCGCCCAGAATTCCGAGAATTCTAACCCCTTTGAAAATTTCGAAAAATGCGCCCAGAATTCCGAGAAGGCTAACCCCTTTGAAAATCTAGAAAAATGCGCCCAGAATTCCGAGAAGGCTAACCCCATCGAAAATTTCGAAAAATGCGCCCAGAATTCCGAGAAGGCTAACCCCTTTGAAAATTTCGAAAATTGCGCCCAGAGTTCCGAGAAGGCTAACCCTTTTGAATATTTCGAAAAATGCGCCCAGAATTCCGAGAAGGCTAACCCCTTTGAAAATTTCGAAAAATGCCCCCAGAATTCCGAGGAGGCTAACCCCTTTGAAAGTTTCGAAAAATGAGTCCAGAATTCCGAGAAGGCTAACCCCTTTGAACATTTCGAAAAATGCGCCCAGTATTCCGAGAAGGCTAACCCCTTTGAAAATTTCGAAAATTGCGCCCAGAATTCCGAGAAGGCTAACCCCTTTGAAAAATTCGAAAAATTCGCCCAGAATTCCGAGAAGGCTAACCCCTTTGAAAATTTCGAATAATTCGCCCAGAATTCCAAGAAATTCCTTTGAAAAAAGAAAAAAAAATGCGCCCAGAATTCCGAGAAGGCTAACCCCTTTGAAAATTTCGAAAATTGCGCCCAGAATTCCCAGAAGGCTAACCCCTTTGAAAATTTCAAAAAATTCGCCCAGAATTTAGAGAAGGCTAACCCCTTTGAAAATTTCAAAAAATGCGCCCAGAATTCCGAGAAGGCTAACCCCTTTGAAAATTTAGAAAAATGCGCCCAGAATTCCCAGAAGGCTAACCCTTTTGAAAATTTACAAAAATCCGCCCAGAATTCCGAGTAGGATAATACCTTTGAAAATTTCGAAAATTGCGCCCAGAATTCCGAGAAGGCTAACCCCTTTGAAAATTTCGAAAAATGCGCCCAGAATTCCGAAAAGACTAACCCCTTTGAAAGTTTCGAAAAATGCGCCCAGAAATCCGAGAAGGCTAACCCCTTTGAAACTTTCGAAAAATGCGTCCAGAATTCCGAGAAGGCTAACCCCTTTGAAAATTTCGAAAAATGCGCCCAGAATTCAGAGAATTCTAACCCCTTTGAAAATTTCGAAAAATGCGCCCAGAATTCCGAGAAGGCTAACCCCTTTGAAAATCTAGAAAAATGCGCCCAGAATTCCGAGAAGGCTAACCCCTTCGAAAATTTCGAAAAATGCGCCCAGAATTCCGAGAAGGCTAACCCCTTTGAAAATTTCGAAAATTGCGCCCAGAGTTCCGAGAAGGCTAACCCTTTTGAATATTTCGAAAAATGCGCCCAGAATTCCGAGAAGGCTAACCCCTTTGAAAATTTCGAAAAATGCCCCCAGAATTCCGAGGAGGCTAACCCCTTTGAAAGTTTCGAAAAATGAGTCCAGAATTCCGAGAAGGCTAACCCCTTTGAACATTTCGAAAAATGCGCCCAGTATTCCGAGAAGGCTAACCCCTTTGAAAATTTCGAAAAATGCGCCCAGTATTCCGAGAAGGCTAACCCCTTTCAAAATTTCGAAAATTGCGCCCAGAATTCCGAGAAGGCTAACCCCTTTGAAAAATTCGAAAAATTCGCCCAGAATTCCGAGAAGGCTAACCCCTTTGAAAATTTCGAATAATTCGCCCAGAATTCCAAGAAATTCCTTTGAAAAAAGAAAAAAAAATGCGCCCAGAATTCCGAGAAAGCTAACCCCTTTGAAAATTTCGAAAATTGCGCCCAGAATTCACAGAAGGCTAACCCCTTTGAAAATTTCAAAAAATTCGCCCAGAATTCCGAGAAGGCTAACCCCTTTGAAAATTTCAAAAAATGCGCCCAGAATTCCGAGAAGGCTAACCCCTTTGAAAATTTAGAAAAATGCGCCCAGAATTCCCAGAAGGCTAACCCTTTTGAAAATTTACAAAAATCCGCCCAGAATTCCGAGTAGGATAATACCTTTGAAAATTTCGAAAATTGCGCCCAGAATTCCGAGAAGGCTAACCCCTTTGAAAATTTCGAAAAATGCGCCCAGAATTACGAAAAGACTAACCCCTTTGAAAGTTTCGAAAAATGCGCCCAGAAATCCGAGAAGGCTAACCCCTTTGAAAATTTCGAGAAATGCGCCCAGAATTCCGAGAAGGCTAAAACTTTTGAAAATTTCGAAAAATGCGCCCAGAATTCCGAGTAGGCTAATAACTTTGAAAATTTCGAAAAATGCGCCCAGAATTCCGAGAAGGCTAACCCCTTTGAAAATTTCGAAAAATGCGCCCAGAATTCCGAGAATTCTAACCCCTTTGAAAATTTCGAAAAATGCGCCCAGAATTCCGAGAAGGCTAACCCCTTTGAAAACCTAGAAAAATGCGCCCAGAATTCCGAGAAGGCTAACCCCTTAGAAAATTTCGAAAAATGCGCCCAGAATTCCGAGAAGGCTAACCCCTTTGAAAATTTCGAAAATTGCGCCCAGAGTTCCGAGAAGGCTAACCCTTTTGAATATTTTGAAAAATGCGCCCAGAATTCCGAGAAGGCTAACCCCTTTGAAAATTTCGAAAAATGCCCCCAGAATTCCGAGGAGGCTAACCCCTTTGAAAGTTTCGAAAAATGCGTCCAGAATTCCGAGAAGGCTAACCCCTTTGAAAATTTCGAAAAATGCGCCCAGAATTCCGAGAATTCTAACCCCTTTGAAAATTTCGAAAAATGCGCCCAGAATTCCGAGAAGGCTAACCCCTTTGAAAATCTAGAAAAATGCGCCCAGAATTCCGAGAAGGCTAACCCCTTCGAAAATTTCGAAAAATGCGCCCAGAATTCCGAGAAGGCTAACCCCTTTGAAAATTTCGAAAATTGCGCCCAGAGTTCCGAGAAGGCTAACCCTTTTGAATATTTCGAAAAATGCGCCCAGAATTCCGAGAAGGCTAACCCCTTTGAAAATTTCGAAAAATGCCCCCAGAATTCCGAGGAGGCTAACCCCTTTGAAAGTTTCGAAAAATGAGTCCAGAATTCCGAGAAGGCTAACCCCTTTGAACATTTCGAAAAATGCGCCCAGTATTCCGAGAAGGCTAACCCCTTTGAAAATTTCGAAAAATGCGCCCAGTATTCCGAGAAGGCTAACCCCTTTCAAAATTTCGAAAATTGCGCCCAGAATTCCGAGAAGGCTAACCCCTTTGAAAAATTCGAAAAATTCGCCCAGAATTCCGAGAAGGCTAACCCCTTTGAAAATTTCGAATAATTCGCCCAGAATTCCAAGAAATTCCTTTGAAAAAAGAAAAAAAAATGCGCCCAGAATTCCGAGAAGGCTAACCCCTTTGAAAATTTCGAAAATTGCGCCCAGAATTCCCAGAAGGCTAACCCCTTTGAAAATTTCAAAAAATTCGCCCAGAATTCCGAGAAGGCTAACCCCTTTGAAAATTTCAAAAAATGCGCCCAGAATTCCGAGAAGGCTAACCCCTTTGAAAATTTAGAAAAATGCGCCCAGAATTCCCAGAAGGCTAACCCTTTTGAAAATTTACAAAAATCCGCCCAGAATTCCGAGTAGGATAATACCTTTGAAAATTTCGAAAATTGCGCCCAGAATTCCGAGAAGGCTAACCCCTTTGAAAATTTCGAAAAATGCGCGCAGAATTCCGAAAAGACTAACCCCTTTGAAAGTTTCGAAAAATGCGCCCAGAAATCCGAGAAGGCTAACCCCTTTGAAAATTTCGAGAAATGCGCCCAGAATTCCGAGAAGGCTAACACTTTTGAAAATTTCGAAAAATGCGCCCAGAATTCCGAGTAGGCTAATA
The DNA here is from genome assembly GCA_964059195.1 of Ectobius pallidus. Classification (NCBI taxonomy): domain Eukaryota; kingdom Metazoa; phylum Arthropoda; class Insecta; order Blattodea; family Ectobiidae; genus Ectobius; species Ectobius pallidus. Next base: position 119,781,821 of record CAXKWD010000008.1, on the reverse strand, counting down.
ACTTTGAAAATTTCGAAAAATGCGCCCAGAATTCCGAGAAGGCTAACCCCTTTGAAAATTTCGAAAAATGCGCCCAGAATTCCGAGAATTCTAACCCCTTTGAAAATTTCGAAAAATGCGCCCAGAATTCCGAGAAGGCTAACCCCTTAGAAAATTTCGAAAAATGCGCCCAGAATTCCGAGAAGGCTAACCCCTTTGAAAATTTCGAAAATTGCGCCCAGAGTTCCGAGAAGGCTAACCCTTTTGAATATTTTGAAAAATGCGCCCAGAATTCCGAGAAGGCTAACCCCTTTGAAAATTTCGAAAAATGCCCCCAGAATTCCGAGGAGGCTAACCCCTTTGAAAGTTTCGAAAAATGCGTCCAGAATTCCGAGAAGGCTAACCCCTTTGAAAATTTCGAAAAATGCGCCCAGAATTCCGAGAATTCTAACCCCTTTGAAAATTTCGAAAAATGCGCCCAGAATTCCGAGAAGGCTAACCCCTTTGAAAATCTAGAAAAATGCGCCCAGAATTCCGAGAAGGCTAACCCCTTCGAAAATTTCGAAAAATGCGCCCAGAATTCCGAGAAGGCTAACCCCTTTGAAAATTTCGAAAATTGCGCCCAGAGTTCCGAGAAGGCTAACCCTTTTGAATATTTCGAAAAATGCGCCCAGAATTCCGAGAAGGCTAACCCCTTTGAAAATTTCGAAAAATGCCCCCAGAATTCCGAGGAGGCTAACCCCTTTGAAAGTTTCGAAAAATGAGTCCAGAATTCCGAGAAGGCTAACCCCTTTGAACATTTCGAAAAATGCGCCCAGTATTCCGAGAAGGCTAACCCCTTTGAAAATTTCGAAAAATGCGCCCAGTATTCCGAGAAGGCTAACCCCTTTCAAAATTTCGAAAATTGCGCCCAGAATTCCGAGAAGGCTAACCCCTTTGAAAAATTCGAAAAATTCGCCCAGAATTCCGAGAAGGCTAACCCCTTTGAAAATTTCGAATAATTCGCCCAGAATTCCAAGAAATTCCTTTGAAAAAAGAAAAAAAAATGCGCCCAGAATTCCGAGAAGGCTAACCCCTTTGAAAATTTCGAAAATTGCGCCCAGAATTCCCAGAAGGCTAACCCCTTTGAAAATTTCAAAAAATTCGCCCAGAATTCCGAGAAGGCTAACCCCTTTGAAAATTTCAAAAAATGCGCCCAGAATTCCGAGAAGGCTAACCCCTTTGAAAATTTAGAAAAATGCGCCCAGAATTCCCAGAAGGCTAACCCTTTTGAAAATTTACAAAAATCCGCCCAGAATTCCGAGTAGGATAATACCTTTGAAAATTTCGAAAATTGCGCCCAGAATTCCGAGAAGGCTAACCCCTTTGAAAATTTCGAAAAATGCGCCCAGAATTCCGAAAAGACTAACCCCTTTGAAAGTTTCGAAAAATGCGCCCAGAAATCCGAGAAGGCTAACCCCTTTGAAAATTTCGAGAAATGCGCCCAGAATTCCGAGAAGGCTAACACTTTTGAAAATTTCGAAAAATGCGCCCAGAATTCCGAGTAGGCTAATAACTTTGAAAATTTCGAAAAATGCGCCCAGAATTCCGAGAAGGCTAACCCCTTTGAAAATTTCGAAAAATGCGCCCAGAATTCCGAGAATTCTAACCCCTTTGAAAATTTCGAAAAATGCGCCCAGAATTCCGAGAAGGCTAACCCCTTTGAAAACCTAGAAAAATGCGCCCAGAATTCCGAGAAGGCTAACCCCTTAGAAAATTTCGAAAAATGCGCCCAGAATTCCGAGAAGGCTAACCCCTTTGAAAATTTCGAAAATTGCGCCCAAAGTTCCGAGAAGGCTAACCCTTTTGAATATTTTGAAAAATGCGCCCAGAATTCCGAGAAGGCTAACCCCTTTGAAAATTTCGAAAAATGCCCCCAGAATTCCGAGGAGGCTAACCCCTTTGAAAGTTTCGAAAAATGCGTCCAGAATTCCGAGAAGGCTAACCCCTTTGAAAATTTCGAAAAATGCGCCCAGAATTCCGAGAATTCTAACCCCTTTGAAAATTTCGAAAAATGCGCCCAGAATTCCGAGAAGGCTAACCCCTTTGAAAATCTAGAAAAATGCGCCCAGAATTCCGAGAAGGCTAACCCCATCGAAAATTTCGAAAAATGCGCCCAGAATTCCGAGAAGGCTAACCCCTTTGAAAATTTCGAAAATTGCGCCCAGAGTTCCGAGAAGGCTAACCCTTTTGAATATTTCGAAAAATGCGCCCAGAATTCCGAGAAGGCTAACCCCTTTGAAAATTTCGAAAAATGCCCCCAGAATTCCGAGGAGGCTAACCCCTTTGAAAGTTTCGAAAAATGAGTCCAGAATTCCGAGAAGGCTAACCCCTTTGAACATTTCGAAAAATGCGCCCAGTATTCCGAGAAGGCTAACCCCTTTGAAAATTTCGAAAATTGCGCCCAGAATTCCGAGAAGGCTAACCCCTTTGAAAAATTCGAAAAATTCGCCCAGAATTCCGAGAAGGCTAACCCCTTTGAAAATTTCGAATAATTCGCCCAGAATTCCAAGAAATTCCTTTGAAAAAAGAAAAAAAAATGCGCCCAGAATTCCGAGAAGGCTAACCCCTTTGAAAATTTCGAAAATTGCGCCCAGAATTCCCAGAAGGCTAACCCCTTTGAAAATTTCAAAAAATTCGCCCAGAATTCAGAGAAGGCTAACCCCTTTGAAAATTTCAAAAAATGCGCCCAGAATTCCGAGAAGGCTAACCCCTTTGAAAATTTAGAAAAATGCGCCCAGAATTCCCAGAAGGCTAACCCTTTTGAAAATTTACAAAAATCCGCCCAGAATTCCGAGTAGGATAATACCTTTGAAAATTTCGAAAATTGCGCCCAGAATTCCGAGAAGGCTAACCCCTTTGAAAATTTCGAAAAATGCGCCCAGAATTCCGAAAAGACTAACCCCTTTGAAAGTTTCGAAAAATGCGCCCAGAAATCCGAGAAGGCTAACCCCTTTGAAACTTTCGAAAAATGCGTCCAGAATTCCGAGAAGGCTAACCCCTTTGAAAATTTCGAAAAATGCGCCCAGAATTCAGAGAATTCTAACCCCTTTGAAAATTTCGAAAAATGCGCCCAGAATTCCGAGAAGGCTAACCCCTTTGAAAATTTAGAAAAATGCGCCCAGAATTCCCAGAAGGCTAACCCTTTTGAAAATTTACAAAAATCCGCCCAGAATTCCGAGTAGGATAATACCTTTGAAAATTTCGAAAATTGCGCCCAGAATTCCGAGAAGGCTAACCCCTTTGAAAATTTCGAAAAATGCGCCCAGAATTCCGAAAAGACTAACCCCTTTGAAAGTTTCGAAAAATGCGCCCAGAAATCCGAGAAGGCTAACCCCTTTGAAAATTTCGAGAAATGCGCCCAGAATTCCGAGAAGGCTAACACTTTTGAAAATTTCGAAAAATGCGCCCAGAATTCCGAGTAGGCTAACCCCTTTGAAAATTTCGAAAAATGCGCCCAGAATTCCGAGAAGGCTAACCCTTTTGAAATTTTCGAAAAATGCGCCCAGAATTCCGAGAAGGCTAACCCCTTTGAAAATTTCGAAAAATTCGCCCAGAATTCCGAGAAGGCTAACCCCTTTGAAAATTTCGAGAAATGCGCCCAGAATTCCGAGAAGGCTAACCCTTTTGAAAATTTCGAAAAATGCGCCCAGAATTCCGAGTAGGCTAATAACTTTGAAAATTTCGAAAAATGCGCCCAGAATTCCGAGAAGGCTAACCCCTTTGAAAATTTCGAAAAATGCGCCCAGAATTCCGAGAATTCTAACCCCTTTGAAAATTTCGAAAAATGCGCCCAGAATTCCGAGGCTAACCCCTTTGAAAACCTAGAAAAATGCGCCCAGAATTCCGAGAAGGCTAACCCCTTAGAAAATTTCGAAAAATGCGCCCAGAATTCCGAGAAGGCTAACCCCTTTGAAAATTTCGAAAATTGCGCCCAGAGTTCCGAGAAGGCTAACCCTTTTGAATATTTTGAAAAATGCGCCCAGAATTCCGAGAAGGCTAACCCCTTTGAAAATTTCGAAAAATGCCCCCAGAATTCCGAGGAGGCTAACCCCTTTGAAAGTTTCGAAAAATGCGTCCAGAATTCCGAGAAGGCTAACCCCTTTGAAAATTTCGAAAAATGCGCCCAGAATTCCGAGAATTCTAACCCCTTTGAAAATTTCGAAAAATGCGCCCAGAATTCCGAGAAGGCTAACCCCTTTGAAAATCTAGAAAAATGCGCCCAGAATTCCGAGAAGGCTAACCCCTTCGAAAATTTCGAAAAATGCGCCCAGAATTCCGAGAAGGCTAACCCCTTTGAAAATTTCGAAAATTGCGCCCAGAGTTCCGAGAAGGCTAACCCTTTTGAATATTTCGAAAAATGCGCCCAGAATTCCGAGAAGGCTAACCCCTTTGAAAATTTCGAATAATTCGCCCAGAATTCCAAGAAATTCCTTTGAAAAAAGAAAAAAAAATGCGCCCAGAATTCCGAGAAGGCTAACCCCTTTGAAAATTTCGAAAATTGCGCCCAGAATTCCCAGAAGGCTAACCCCTTTGAAAATTTCAAAAAATTCGCCCAGAATTCCGAGAAGGCTAACCCCTTTGAAAATTTCAAAAAATGCGCCCAGAATTCCGAGAAGGCTAACCCCTTTGAAAATTTAGAAAAATGCGCCCAGAATTCCCAGAAGGCTAACCCTTTTGAAAATTTACAAAAATCCGCCCAGAATTCCGAGTAGGATAATACCTTTGAAAATTTCGAAAATTGCGCCCAGAATTCCGAGAAGGCTAACCCCTTTGAAAATTTCGAAAAATGCGCCCAGAATTCCGAAAAGACTAACCCCTTTGAAAGTTTCGAAAAATGCGCCCAGAAATCCGAGAAGGCTAACCCCTTTGAAAATTTCGAGAAATGCGCCCAGAATTCCGAGAAGGCTAACACTTTTGAAAATTTCGAAAAATGCGCCCAGAATTCCGAGTAGGCTAATAACTTTGAAAATTTCGAAAAATGCGCCCAGAATTCCGAGAAGGCTAACCCCTTTGAAAATTTCGAAAAATGCGCCCAGAATTCCGAGAATTCTAACCCCTTTGAAAATTTCGAAAAATGCGCCCAGAATTCCGAGAAGGCTAACCCCTTTGAAAACCTAGAAAAATGCGCCCAGAATTCCGAGAAGGCTAACCCCTTAGAAAATTTCGAAAAATGCGCCCAGAATTCCGAGAAGGCTAACCCCTTTGAAAATTTCGAAAATTGCGCCCAAAGTTCCGAGAAGGCTAACCCTTTTGAATATTTTGAAAAATGCGCCCAGAATTCCGAGAAGGCTAACCCCTTTGAAAATTTCGAAAAATGCCCCCAGAATTCCGAGGAGGCTAACCCCTTTGAAAGTTTCGAAAAATGCGTCCAGAATTCCGAGAAGGCTAACCCCTTTGAAAATTTCGAAAAATGCGCCCAGAATTCCGAGAATTCTAACCCCTTTGAAAATTTCGAAAAATGCGCCCAGAATTCCGAGAAGGCTAACCCCTTTGAAAATCTAGAAAAATGCGCCCAGAATTCCGAGAAGGCTAACCCCATCGAAAATTTCGAAAAATGCGCCCAGAATTCCGAGAAGGCTAACCCCTTTGAAAATTTCGAAAATTGCGCCCAGAGTTCCGAGAAGGCTAACCCTTTTGAATATTTCGAAAAATGCGCCCAGAATTCCGAGAAGGCTAACCCCTTTGAAAATTTCGAAAAATGCCCCCAGAATTCCGAGGAGGCTAACCCCTTTGAAAGTTTCGAAAAATGAGTCCAGAATTCCGAGAAGGCTAACCCCTTTGAACATTTCGAAAAATGCGCCCAGTATTCCGAGAAGGCTAACCCCTTTGAAAATTTCGAAAATTGCGCCCAGAATTCCGAGAAGGCTAACCCCTTTGAAAAATTCGAAAAATTCGCCCAGAATTCCGAGAAGGCTAACCCCTTTGAAAATTTCGAATAATTCGCCCAGAATTCCAAGAAATTCCTTTGAAAAAAGAAAAAAAAATGCGCCCAGAATTCCGAGAAGGCTAACCCCTTTGAAAATTTCGAAAATTGCGCCCAGAATTCCCAGAAGGCTAACCCCTTTGAAAATTTCAAAAAATTCGCCCAGAATTCAGAGAAGGCTAACCCCTTTGAAAATTTCAAAAAATGCGCCCAGAATTCCGAGAAGGCTAACCCCTTTGAAAATTTAGAAAAATGCGCCCAGAATTCCCAGAAGGCTAACCCTTTTGAAAATTTACAAAAATCCGCCCAGAATTCCGAGTAGGATAATACCTTTGAAAATTTCGAAAATTGCGCCCAGAATTCCGAGAAGGCTAACCCCTTTGAAAATTTCGAAAAATGCGCCCAGAATTCCGAAAAGACTAACCCCTTTGAAAGTTTCGAAAAATGCGCCCAGAAATCCGAGAAGGCTAACCCCTTTGAAACTTTCGAAAAATGCGTCCAGAATTCCGAGAAGGCTAACCCCTTTGAAAATTTCGAAAAATGCGCCCAGAATTCAGAGAATTCTAACCCCTTTGAAAATTTCGAAAAATGCGCCCAGAATTCCGAGAAGGCTAACCCCTTTGAAAATCTAGAAAAATGCGCCCAGAATTCCGAGAAGGCTAACCCCTTCGAAAATTTCGAAAAATGCGCCCAGAATTCCGAGAAGGCTAACCCCTTTGAAAATTTCGAAAATTGCGCCCAGAGTTCCGAGAAGGCTAACCCTTTTGAATATTTCGAAAAATGCGCCCAGAATTCCGAGAAGGCTAACCCCTTTGAAAATTTCGAAAAATGCCCCCAGAATTCCGAGGAGGCTAACCCCTTTGAAAGTTTCGAAAAATGAGTCCAGAATTCCGAGAAGGCTAACCCCTTTGAACATTTCGAAAAATGCGCCCAGTATTCCGAGAAGGCTAACCCCTTTGAAAATTTCGAAAAATGCGCCCAGTATTCCGAGAAGGCTAACCCCTTTCAAAATTTCGAAAATTGCGCCCAGAATTCCGAGAAGGCTAACCCCTTTGAAAAATTCGAAAAATTCGCCCAGAATTCCGAGAAGGCTAACCCCTTTGAAAATTTCGAATAATTCGCCCAGAATTCCAAGAAATTCCTTTGAAAAAAGAAAAAAAAATGCGCCCAGAATTCCGAGAAAGCTAACCCCTTTGAAAATTTCGAAAATTGCGCCCAGAATTCCCAGAAGGCTAACCCCTTTGAAAATTTCAAAAAATTCGCCCAGAATTCCGAGAAGGCTAACCCCTTTGAAAATTTCAAAAAATGCGCCCAGAATTCCGAGAAGGCTAACCCCTTTGAAAATTTAGAAAAATGCGCCCAGAATTCCCAGAAGGCTAACCCTTTTGAAAATTTACAAAAATCCGCCCAGAATTCCGAGTAGGATAATACCTTTGAAAATTTCGAAAATTGCGCCCAGAATTCCGAGAAGGCTAACCCCTTTGAAAATTTCGAAAAATGCGCCCAGAATTACGAAAATACTAACCCCTTTGAAAGTTTCGAAAAATGCGCCCAGAAATCCGAGAAGGCTAACCCCTTTGAAAATTTCGAGAAATGCGCCCAGAATTCCGAGAAGGCTAAAACTTTTGAAAATTTCGAAAAATGCGCCCAGAATTCCGAGTAGGCTAATAACTTTGAAAATTTCGAAAAATGCGCCCAGAATTCCGAGAAGGCTAACCCCTTTGAAAATTTCGAAAAATGCGCCCAGAATTCCGAGAATTCTAACCCCTTTGAAAATTTCGAAAAATGCGCCCAGAATTCCGAGAAGGCTAACCCCTTTGAAAACCTAGAAAAATGCGCCCAGAATTCCGAGAAGGCTAACCCCTTAGAAAATTTCGAAAAATGCGCCCAGAATTCCGAGAAGGCTAACCCCTTTGAAAATTTCGAAAATTGCGCCCAGAGTTCCGAGAAGGCTAACCCTTTTGAATATTTTGAAAAATGCGCCCAGAATTCCGAGAAGGCTAACCCCTTTGAAAATTTCGAAAAATGCCCCCAGAATTCCGAGGAGGCTAACCCCTTTGAAAGTTTCGAAAAATGCGTCCAGAATTCCGAGAAGGCTAACCCCTTTGAAAATTTCGAAAAATGCGCCCAGAATTCCGAGAATTCTAACCCCTTTGAAAATTTCGAAAAATGCGCCCAGAATTCCGAGAAGGCTAACCCCTTTGAAAATCTAGAAAAATGCGCCCAGAATTCCGAGAAGGCTAACCCCTTCGAAAATTTCGAAAAATGCGCCCAGAATTCCGAGAAGGCTAACCCCTTTGAAAATTTCGAAAATTGCGCCCAGAGTTCCGAGAAGGCTAACCCTTTTGAATATTTCGAAAAATGCGCCCAGAATTCCGAGAAGGCTAACCCCTTTGAAAATTTCGAAAAATGCCCCCAGAATTCCGAGGAGGCTAACCCCTTTGAAAGTTTCGAAAAATGAGTCCAGAATTCCGAGAAGGCTAACCCCTTTGAACATTTCGAAAAATGCGCCCAGTATTCCGAGAAGGCTAACCCCTTTGAAAATTTCGAAAAATGCGCCCAGTATTCCGAGAAGGCTAACCCCTTTCAAAATTTCGAAAATTGCGCCCAGAATTCCGAGAAGGCTAACCCCTTTGAAAAATTCGAAAAATTCGCCCAGAATTCCGAGAAGGCTAACCCCTTTGAAAATTTCGAATAATTCGCCCAGAATTCCAAGAAATTCCTTTGAAAAAAGAAAAAAAAATGCGCCCAGAATTCCGAGAAGGCTAAAACCTTTGAAAATTTCGAAAATTGCGCCCAGAATTCCCAGAAGGCTAACCCCTTTGAAAATTTCAAAAAATTCGCCCAGAATTCCGAGAAGGCTAACCCCTTTGAAAATTTCAAAAAATGCGCCCAGAATTCCGAGAAGGCTAACCCCTTTGAAAATTTAGAAAAATGCGCCCAGAATTCCCAGAAGGCTAACCCTTTTGAAAATTTACAAAAATCCGCCCAGAATTCCGAGTAGGATAATACCTTTGAAAATTTCGAAAATTGCGCCCAGAATTCCGAGAAGGCTAAACCCTTTGAAAATTTCGAAAATTGCGCCCAGAGTTCCGAGAAGGCTAACCCTTTTGAATATTTCGAAAAATGCGCCCAGAATTCCGAGTAGGCTAACCCCTTTGAAAATTTCGAAAAATGCGCTCAGAATTCCGAGAAGACTAACCCGTTTTAAAATTTCGAAAAATGCGCCCAGAATTCCGAGAAGGCTAATCCCTTTGAAAAAAAAGAAAACTTCGCCCAGAATTCCGAGAAGGCTAACCCCTTTGAAAATTTCGAAAAATGCGCCCAGAATTCCGAGAAGGCGCACACTTTGAAGATTTCGAAAAATGCGCCCAGAATTCCGAAAAGACTAACCCCTTTGAAATTTCGAAAAATGCGCGCAGAATTCCGAGAAGGCTAACCCCTTTGAAAATTTCGAAAAATGCGCCCAGTATTCCGAGAACTCTAACCCCATTGAAAATTTCGAAAAATGCACCCACAATTCCGAGAAGGCTAACCCCTTTGAAAATTTCGAAAAATGCGCCCAGAATTTCGAGAAGGCTAACCCCTTTGAAAATTTCGAAAAATGCGCCCAGAATTCCGAGAAGGCTAACCCTTTTGAAATTTTCGAAAAATGCGCCCAGAATTCCGAGAAGGCTAACCCCTTTGAAAATTTCGAAAAATTCGCCCAGAATTCCGAGAAGGCTAACCCCTTTGAAAATTTCGAGAAATGCGCCCAGAATTCCGAGAAGGCTAACCCTTTTGAAAATTTCGAAAAATGCGCCCAGAATTCCGAGTAGGCTAATAACTTTGAAAATTTCGAAAAATGCGCCCAGAATTCCGAGAAGGCTAACCCCTTTGAAAATTTCGAAAAATGCCCCCAGAATTCCGAGGAGGCTAACCCCTTTGAAAGTTTCGAAAAATGAGTCCAGAATTCCGAGAAGGCTAACCCCTTTGAAAATTTCAAAAAATGCGCCCAGTATTCCGAGAAGGCTAACCCCTTTGAAAATTTCGAAAAATGCGCCCAGTATTCCGAGAAGGCTAACCCCTTTCAAAATTTCGAAAATTGCGCCCAGAATTCCGAGAAGGCTAACCCCTTTGAAAAATTCGAAAAATTCGCCCAGTATTCCGAGAAGGCTAACCCCTTTGAAAATTTCGAATAATTCGCCCAGAATTCCAAGAAATTCCTTTGAAAAAAGAAAAAAAAATGCGCCCAGAATTCCGAGAAGGCTAACCCCTTTGAAAATTTAGAGAAATGCGCCCAGAATTCCGAGAAGGCTAACACTTTTGAAAATTTCGAAAAATGCGCCCAGAATTCCGAGTAGGCTAATAACTTTGAAAATTTCGAAAAATGTGCCCAGAATTCCGAGAAGGCTAACCCCTTTGAAAATTTAAAAAAATGCGCCCAGAATTCCGAGAATTCTAACCCCTTTGAAAATTTTGAAAAATGCGCCCAGAATTCCGAGAAGGCTAACCCCTTTGAAAATCTAGAAAAATGCGCCCAGAATTTCGAGAAGGCTAACCCCTTAGAAAATTTCGAAAAATGCGCCCAGAATTCCGAGAAGGCTAACCCTTTTGAATATTTCGAAAAATGCGCCCAGAATTCCGAGAAGGCTAACCCCTTTGAAAATTTCGAAAAATGTGCCCAGAATTCCGAGAAGGCTAATCCCTTTGAAAAAAAAGAAAAATGCGCCCAGAATTCCGAGAAGGCTAACCCCCTTTGAAGATTTCGAAAAATGCGACCAGAATTCCGAGAAGACTAACCCCTTTGAAATTTCGAAAAATGCGCCCAGAATACCGAGAAGGCTAACCCCTTTGAAAATTTCGAAAAATGCGCCCAGTATTGCGAGAAGGCTAACCCCTTTGAAAATTTCGAAAAATGCGCCCAGTATTCCGAGAAGGCTAACCCCTTTGAAAATTTCGAAAAATGCGCCCAGAATTCCGAGAAGGCTAACCCCTTTGAAAATTTCGAAAAATGCGCTCAGAATTCCGAAAAGGTTAACCCGTTTTAAAATTTCGAAAAATGCGCCCAGAATTCCGAGAAGGCTAACACCTTTGAAAGTTTCGAAAAATGCGCACAGAATTCCGAGAAGGCTAACCCCTTTGAAAATTTCGAAAAATGCGCCCAGTATTCCGAGAAGGCTAACCCTTTTGAAAATTTCGAAAAATGTGCCCAGAATTCCGAGAAGGCTAACCCCTTTGAAAATTTCGAAAAATGCGCCCAGAATTCCGAGAAGGCTAACCCCTTTGAAATTTTCGAAAAATGCGCCCAGAATTCCGAGAAGGCTAACCCCTCTGAAAATTTCGAAAAATTGGCCCAAAACTCCGAGATGGCTAACCCCTTTGAAAATTTCGAAAAATTCACCCAGAATTCCGAGAAGGCTAACCCCTTTGAAAATTTCGAAAAATGTGCCCAGAATTCCGAGAAGTCTAACCCTTTGAAAATTTCGAAAAATGCGCCCAGAATTCCGAGAAGGCTATCCCCTTTGAAAATTTCGAAAAATGCGCCCAGAATTCCGAGAAGGTTAACCCCTTTGAGAATTTCGAAAAATGCGCCCAGAATTCCGAGAAGGGTAACCCCTTTGAAAATTTCGAAAAATGCGCCCAGAATTTCGAGAAGGCTAACCCCTTTGAAAATTTCGAAAAATGCGCCCAGTATTCCGAGAAGGCTAACCCTTTTGAAAATTTCGAAAAATGTGCCCAGAATTCCGAGAAGGCTAACCCCTTTGAAAATTTCGAAAAATGCGCCCAGAATTCCGAGAAGGCTAACCCCTTTGAAAATTTCGAAAAATTCGCCCAGAATTCCAAGAAGGCTAACCCCTTTGAAAATTTCAAAAAATTCGCCCAGAATTCCGAGAAGGCTAACCCCTTTGAAAATTTCAAAAAATGCGCCCAGAATTCCGAGAAGGCTAACCCCTTTGAAAATTTCGAAAAATGCGCCCAGAATTTCGAGAAGGCTAACCCCTTTGAAAATTTCGAAAAATGCGCCCAGAATTCCGAGAAGGCTAACCCTTTTGAAATTTTCGAAAAATGCGCCCAGAATTCCGAGAAGGCTAACCCCTTTGAAAATTTCGAAAAATTCGCCCAGAATTCCGAGAAGGCTAACCCCTTTGAAAATTTCGAGAAATGCGCCCAGAATTCCGAGAAGGCTAACCCTTTTGAAAATTTCGAAAAATGCGCCCAGAATTCCGAGTAGGCTAATAACTTTGAAAATTTCGAAAAATGCGCCCATAATTCCGAGAAGGCTAACCCCTTTGAAAATTTCGAAAAATGCCCCCAGAATTCCGAGGAGGCTAACCCCTTTGAAAGTTTCGAAAAATGCGTCCAGAATTCCGAGAAGGATAACCCCTTTGAAAATTTCGAAAAATGCGCCCAGAATTCCGAGAATTCTAACCCCTTTGAAAATTTCGAAAAATGCGCCCAGAATTCCGAGAAGGCTAACCCCTTTGAAAATCTAGAAAAATGCGCCCAGAATTCCGAGAAGGCTAACCCCTTCGAAAATTTCGAAAAATGCGCCCAGAATTCCGAGAAGGCTAACCCCTTTGAAAATTTCGAAAATTGCGCCCAGAGTTCCGAGAAGGCTAACCCTTTTGAATATTTCGAAAAATGCGCCCAGAATTCCGAGAAGGCTAACCCCTTTGAAAATTTCGAAAAATGCCCCCAGAATTCCGAGGAGGCTAACCCCTTTGAAAGTTTCGAAAAATGAGTCCAGAATTCCGAGAAGGCTAACCCCTTTGAAAATTTCAAAAAATGCGCCCAGTATTCCGAGAAGGCTAACCCCTTTGAAAATTTCGAAAAATGCGCCCAGTATTCCGAGAAGGCTAACCCCTTTCAAAATTTCGAAAATTGCGCCCAGAATTCCGAGAAGGCTAACCCCTTTGAAAAATTCGAAAAATTCGCCCAGTATTCCGAGAAGGCTAACCCCTTTGAAAATTTCGAATAATTCGCCCAGAATTCCAAGAAATTCCTTTGAAAAAAGAAAAAAAAATGCGCCCAGAATTCCGAGAAGGCTAACCCCTTTGAAAATTTAGAGAAATGCGCCCAGAATTCCGAGAAGGCTAACACTTTTGAAAATTTCGAAAAATGCGCCCAGAATTCCGAGTAGGCTAATAACTTTGAAAATTTCGAAAAATGTGCCCAGAATTCCGAGAAGGCTAACCCCTTTGAAAATTTAAAAAAATGCGCCCAGAATTCCGAGAATTCTAACCCCTTTGAAAATTTCGAAAAATGCGCCCAGAATTCCGAGAAGGCTAACCCCTTTGAAAATCTAGAAAAATGCGCCCAGAATTTTGAGAAGGCTAACCCCTTAGAAAATTTCGAAAAATGCGCCCAGAATTCCGAGAAGGCTAACCCTTTTGAATATTTCGAAAAATGCGCCCAGAATTCCGAGAAGGCTAACCCCTTTGAAAATTTCGAAAAATGTGCCCAGAATTCCGAGAAGGCTAATCCCTTTGAAAAAAAAAGAAAAATGCGCCCAGAATTCCGAGAAGGCTAACCCCCTTTGAAGATTTCGAAAAATGCGACCAGAATTCCGAGAAGAAATTTGAAATTTCGAAAATTTCGAAAAATGCGCCCAGTATTGCGAGAAGGCTAACCCCTTTGAAAATTTCGAAAAATGCGCCCAGTATTCCGAGAAGGCTAACCCCTTTGAAAATTTCGAAAAATGCGCCCAGAATTCCGAGAAGGCTAACCCCATCGAAAATTTCGAAAAATGCGCCCAGAATTCCGAGAAGGCTAACCCCTTTGAAAATTTCGAAAATTGCGCCCAGAGTTCCGAGAAGGCTAACCCTTTTGAATATTTCGAAAAATGCGCCCAGAATTCCGAGAAGGCTAACCCCTTTGAAAATTTCGAAAAATGCCCCCAGAATTCCGAGGAGGCTAACCCCTTTGAAAGTTTCGAAAAATGAGTCCAGAATTCCGAGAAGGCTAACCCCTTTGAACATTTCGAAAAATGCGCCCAGTATTCCGAGAAGGCTAACCCCTTTGAAAATTTCGAAAATTGCGCCCAGAATTCCGAGAAGGCTAACCCCTTTGAAAAATTCGAAAAATTCGCCCAGAATTCCGAGAAGGCTAACCCCTTTGAAAATTTCGAATAATTCGCCCAGAATTCCAAGAAATTCCTTTGAAAAAAGAAAAAAAAATGCGCCCAGAATTCCGAGAAGGCTAACCCCTTTGAAAATTTCGAAAATTGCGCCCAGAATTCCCAGAAGGCTAACCCCTTTGAAAATTTCAAAAAATTCGCCCAGAATTCAGAGAAGGCTAACCCCTTTGAAAATTTCAAAAAATGCGCCCAGAATTCCGAGAAGGCTAACCCCTTTGAAAATTTAGAAAAATGCGCCCAGAATTCCCAGAAGGCTAACCCTTTTGAAAATTTACAAAAATCCGCCCAGAATTCCGAGTAGGATAATACCTTTGAAAATTTCGAAAATTGCGCCCAGAATTCCGAGAAGGCTAACCCCTTTGAAAATTTCGAAAAATGCGCCCAGAATTCCGAAAAGACTAACCCCTTTGAAAGTTTCGAAAAATGCGCCCAGAAATCCGAGAAGGCTAACCCCTTTGAAACTTTCGAAAAATGCGTCCAGAATTCCGAGAAGGCTAACCCCTTTGAAAATTTCGAAAAATGCGCCCAGAATTCAGAGAATTCTAACCCCTTTGAAAATTTCGAAAAATGCGCCCAGAATTCCGAGAAGGCTAACCCCTTTGAAAATCTAGAAAAATGCGCCCAGAATTCCGAGAAGGCTAACCCCTTCGAAAATTTCGAAAAATGCGCCCAGAATTCCGAGAAGGCTAACCCCTTTGAAAATTTCGAAAATTGCGCCCAGAGTTCCGAGAAGGCTAACCCTTTTGAATATTTCGAAAAATGCGCCCAGAATTCCGAGAAGGCTAACCCCTTTGAAAATTTCGAAAAATGCCCCCAGAATTCCGAGGAGGCTAACCCCTTTGAAAGTTTCGAAAAATGAGTCCAGAATTCCGAGAAGGCTAACCCCTTTGAACATTTCGAAAAATGCGCCCAGTATTCCGAGAAGGCTAACCCCTTTGAAAATTTCGAAAAATGCGCCCAGTATTCCGAGAAGGCTAACCCCTTTCAAAATTTCGAAAATTGCGCCCAGAATTCCGAGAAGGCTAACCCCTTTGAAAAATTCGAAAAATTCGCCCAGAATTCCGAGAAGGCTAACCCCTTTGAAAATTTCGAATAATTCGCCCAGAATTCCAAGAAATTCCTTTGAAAAAAGAAAAAAAAATGCGCCCAGAATTCCGAGAAAGCTAACCCCTTTGAAAATTTCGAAAATTGCGCCCAGAATTCCCAGAAGGCTAACCCCTTTGAAAATTTCAAAAAATTCGCCCAGAATTCCGAGAAGGCTAACCCCTTTGAAAATTTCAAAAAATGCGCCCAGAATTCCGAGAAGGCTAACCCCTTTGAAAATTTAGAAAAATGCGCCCAGAATTCCCAGAAGGCTAACCCTTTTGAAAATTTACAAAAATCCGCCCAGAATTCCGAGTAGGATAATACCTTTGAAAATTTCGAAAATTGCGCCCAGAATTCCGAGAAGGCTAACCCCTTTGAAAATTTCGAAAAATGCGCCCAGAATTACGAAAATACTAACCCCTTTGAAAGTTTCGAAAAATGCGCCCAGAAATCCGAGAAGGCTAACCCCTTTGAAAATTTCGAGAAATGCGCCCAGAATTCCGAGAAGGCTAAAACTTTTGAAAATTTCGAAAAATGCGCCCAGAATTCCGAGTAGGCTAATAACTTTGAAAATTTCGAAAAATGCGCCCAGAATTCCGAGAAGGCTAACCCCTTTGAAAATTTCGAAAAATGCGCCCAGAATTCCGAGAATTCTAACCCCTTTGAAAATTTCGAAAAATGCGCCCAGAATTCCGAGAAGGCTAACCCCTTTGAAAACCTAGAAAAATGCGCCCAGAATTCCGAGAAGGCTAACCCCTTAGAAAATTTCGAAAAATGCGCCCAGAATTCCGAGAAGGCTAACCCCTTTGAAAATTTCGAAAATTGCGCCCAGAGTTCCGAGAAGGCTAACCCTTTTGAATATTTTGAAAAATGCGCCCAGAATTCCGAGAAGGCTAACCCCTTTGAAAATTTCGAAAAATGCCCCCAGAATTCCGAGGAGGCTAACCCCTTTGAAAGTTTCGAAAAATGCGTCCAGAATTCCGAGAAGGCTAACCCCTTTGAAAATTTCGAAAAATGCGCCCAGAATTCCGAGAATTCTAACCCCTTTGAAAATTTCGAAAAATGCGCCCAGAATTCCGAGAAGGCTAACCCCTTTGAAAATCTAGAAAAATGCGCCCAGAATTCCGAGAAGGCTAACCCCTTCGAAAATTTCGAAAAATGCGCCCAGAATTCCGAGAAGGCTAACCCCTTTGAAAATTTCGAAAATTGCGCCCAGAGTTCCGAGAAGGCTAACCCTTTTGAATATTTCGAAAAATGCGCCCAGAATTCCGAGAAGGCTAACCCCTTTGAAAATTTCGAAAAATGCCCCCAGAATTCCGAGGAGGCTAACCCCTTTGAAAGTTTCGAAAAATGAGTCCAGAATTCCGAGAAGGCTAACCCCTTTGAACATTTCGAAAAATGCGCCCAGTATTCCGAGAAGGCTAACCCCTTTGAAAATTTCGAAAAATGCGCCCAGTATTCCGAGAAGGCTAACCCCTTTCAAAATTTCGAAAATTGCGCCCAGAATTCCGAGAAGGCTAACCCCTTTGAAAAATTCGAAAAATTCGCCCAGAATTCCGAGAAGGCTAACCCCTTTGAAAATTTCGAATAATTCGCCCAGAATTCCAAGAAATTCCTTTGAAAAAAGAAAAAAAAATGCGCCCAGAATTCCGAGAAGGCTAAAACCTTTGAAAATTTCGAAAATTGCGCCCAGAATTCCCAGAAGGCTAACCCCTTTGAAAATTTCAAAAAATTCGCCCAGAATTCCGAGAAGGCTAACCCCTTTGAAAATTTCAAAAAATGCGCCCAGAATTCCGAGAAGGCTAACCCCTTTGAAAATTTAGAAAAATGCGCCCAGAATTCCCAGAAGGCTAACCCTTTTGAAAATTTACAAAAATCCGCCCAGAATTCCGAGTAGGATAATACCTTTGAAAATTTCGAAAATTGCGCCCAGAATTCCGAGAAGGCTAAACCCTTTGAAAATTTCGAAAATTGCGCCCAGAGTTCCGAGAAGGCTAACCCTTTTGAATATTTCGAAAAATGCGCCCAGAATTCCGAGTAGGCTAACCCCTTTGAAAATTTCGAAAAATGCGCTCAGAATTCCGAGAAGACTAACCCGTTTTAAAATTTCGAAAAATGCGCCCAGAATTCCGAGAAGGCTAATCCCTTTGAAAAAAAAGAAAACTTCGCCCAGAATTCCGAGAAGGCTAACCCCTTTGAAAATTTCGAAAAATGCGCCCAGAATTCCGAGAAGGCGCACACTTTGAAGATTTCGAAAAATGCGCCCAGAATTCCGAAAAGACTAACCCCTTTGAAATTTCGAAAAATGCGCGCAGAATTCCGAGAAGGCTAACCCCTTTGAAAATTTCGAAAAATGCGCCCAGTATTCCGAGAACTCTAACCCCATTGAAAATTTCGAAAAATGCACCCACAATTCCGAGAAGGCTAACCCCTTTGAAAATTTCGAAAAATGCGCCCAGAATTTCGAGAAGGCTAACCCCTTTGAAAATTTCGAAAAATGCGCCCAGAATTCCGAGAAGGCTAACCCTTTTGAAATTTTCGAAAAATGCGCCCAGAATTCCGAGAAGGCTAACCCCTTTGAAAATTTCGAAAAATTCGCCCAGAATTCCGAGAAGGCTAACCCCTTTGAAAATTTCGAGAAATGCGCCCAGAATTCCGAGAAGGCTAACCCTTTTGAAAATTTCGAAAAATGCGCCCAGAATTCCGAGTAGGCTAATAACTTTGAAAATTTCGAAAAATGCGCCCAGAATTCCGAGAAGGCTAACCCCTTTGAAAATTTCGAAAAATGCCCCCAGAATTCCGAGGAGGCTAACCCCTTTGAAAGTTTCGAAAAATGAGTCCAGAATTCCGAGAAGGCTAACCCCTTTGAAAATTTCAAAAAATGCGCCCAGTATTCCGAGAAGGCTAACCCCTTTGAAAATTTCGAAAAATGCGCCCAGTATTCCGAGAAGGCTAACCCCTTTCAAAATTTCGAAAATTGCGCCCAGAATTCCGAGAAGGCTAACCCCTTTGAAAAATTCGAAAAATTCGCCCAGTATTCCGAGAAGGCTAACCCCTTTGAAAATTTCGAATAATTCGCCCAGAATTCCAAGAAATTCCTTTGAAAAAAGAAAAAAAAATGCGCCCAGAATTCCGAGAAGGCTAACCCCTTTGAAAATTTAGAGAAATGCGCCCAGAATTCCGAGAAGGCTAACACTTTTGAAAATTTCGAAAAATGCGCCCAGAATTCCGAGTAGGCTAATAACTTTGAAAATTTCGAAAAATGTGCCCAGAATTCCGAGAAGGCTAACCCCTTTGAAAATTTAAAAAAATGCGCCCAGAATTCCGAGAATTCTAACCCCTTTGAAAATTTTGAAAAATGCGCCCAGAATTCCGAGAAGGCTAACCCCTTTGAAAATCTAGAAAAATGCGCCCAGAATTTCGAGAAGGCTAACCCCTTAGAAAATTTCGAAAAATGCGCCCAGAATTCCGAGAAGGCTAACCCTTTTGAATATTTCGAAAAATGCGCCCAGAATTCCGAGAAGGCTAACCCCTTTGAAAATTTCGAAAAATGTGCCCAGAATTCCGAGAAGGCTAATCCCTTTGAAAAAAAAGAAAAATGCGCCCAGAATTCCGAGAAGGCTAACCCCCTTTGAAGATTTCGAAAAATGCGACCAGAATTCCGAGAAGACTAACCCCTTTGAAATTTCGAAAAATGCGCCCAGAATACCGAGAAGGCTAACCCCTTTGAAAATTTCGAAAAATGCGCCCAGTATTGCGAGAAGGCTAACCCCTTTGAAAATTTCGAAAAATGCGCCCAGTATTCCGAGAAGGCTAACCCCTTTGAAAATTTCGAAAAATGCGCCCAGAATTCCGAGAAGGCTAACCCCTTTGAAAATTTCGAAAAATGCGCTCAGAATTCCGAAAAGGTTAACCCGTTTTAAAATTTCGAAAAATGCGCCCAGAATTCCGAGAAGGCTAACACCTTTGAAAGTTTCGAAAAATGCGCACAGAATTCCGAGAAGGCTAACCCCTTTGAAAATTTCGAAAAATGCGCCCAGTATTCCGAGAAGGCTAACCCTTTTGAAAATTTCGAAAAATGTGCCCAGAATTCCGAGAAGGCTAACCCCTTTGAAAATTTCGAAAAATGCGCCCAGAATTCCGAGAAGGCTAACCCCTTTGAAATTTTCGAAAAATGCGCCCAGAATTCCGAGAAGGCTAACCCCTCTGAAAATTTCGAAAAATTGGCCCAAAACTCCGAGATGGCTAACCCCTTTGAAAATTTCGAAAAATTCACCCAGAATTCCGAGAAGGCTAACCCCTTTGAAAATTTCGAAAAATGTGCCCAGAATTCCGAGAAGTCTAACCCTTTGAAAATTTCGAAAAATGCGCCCAGAATTCCGAGAAGGCTATCCCCTTTGAAAATTTCGAAAAATGCGCCCAGAATTCCGAGAAGGTTAACCCCTTTGAGAATTTCGAAAAATGCGCCCAGAATTCCGAGAAGGGTAACCCCTTTGAAAATTTCGAAAAATGCGCCCAGAATTTCGAGAAGGCTAACCCCTTTGAAAATTTCGAAAAATGCGCCCAGTATTCCGAGAAGGCTAACCCTTTTGAAAATTTCGAAAAATGTGCCCAGAATTCCGAGAAGGCTAACCCCTTTGAAAATTTCGAAAAATGCGCCCAGAATTCCGAGAAGGCTAACCCCTTTGAAAATTTCGAAAAATTCGCCCAGAATTCCAAGAAGGCTAACCCCTTTGAAAATTTCAAAAAATTCGCCCAGAATTCCGAGAAGGCTAACCCCTTTGAAAATTTCAAAAAATGCGCCCAGAATTCCGAGAAGGCTAACCCCTTTGAAAATTTCGAAAAATGCGCCCAGAATTTCGAGAAGGCTAACCCCTTTGAAAATTTCGAAAAATGCGCCCAGAATTCCGAGAAGGCTAACCCTTTTGAAATTTTCGAAAAATGCGCCCAGAATTCCGAGAAGGCTAACCCCTTTGAAAATTTCGAAAAATTCGCCCAGAATTCCGAGAAGGCTAACCCCTTTGAAAATTTCGAGAAATGCGCCCAGAATTCCGAGAAGGCTAACCCTTTTGAAAATTTCGAAAAATGCGCCCAGAATTCCGAGTAGGCTAATAACTTTGAAAATTTCGAAAAATGCGCCCATAATTCCGAGAAGGCTAACCCCTTTGAAAATTTCGAAAAATGCCCCCAGAATTCCGAGGAGGCTAACCCCTTTGAAAGTTTCGAAAAATGCGTCCAGAATTCCGAGAAGGCTAACCCCTTTGAAAATTTCGAAAAATGCGCCCAGAATTCCGAGAATTCTAACCCCTTTGAAAATTTCGAAAAATGCGCCCAGAATTCCGAGAAGGCTAACCCCTTTGAAAATCTAGAAAAATGCGCCCAGAATTCCGAGAAGGCTAACCCCTTCGAAAATTTCGAAAAATGCGCCCAGAATTCCGAGAAGGCTAACCCCTTTGAAAATTTCGAAAATTGCGCCCAGAGTTCCGAGAAGGCTAACCCTTTTGAATATTTCGAAAAATGCGCCCAGAATTCCGAGAAGGCTAACCCCTTTGAAAATTTCGAAAAATGCCCCCAGAATTCCGAGGAGGCTAACCCCTTTGAAAGTTTCGAAAAATGAGTCCAGAATTCCGAGAAGGCTAACCCCTTTGAAAATTTCAAAAAATGCGCCCAGTATTCCGAGAAGGCTAACCCCTTTGAAAATTTCGAAAAATGCGCCCAGTATTCCGAGAAGGCTAACCCCTTTCAAAATTTCGAAAATTGCGCCCAGAATTCCGAGAAGGCTAACCCCTTTGAAAAATTCGAAAAATTCGCCCAGTATTCCGAGAAGGCTAACCCCTTTGAAAATTTCGAATAATTCGCCCAGAATTCCAAGAAATTCCTTTGAAAAAAGAAAAAAAAATGCGCCCAGAATTCCGAGAAGGCTAACCCCTTTGAAAATTTAGAGAAATGCGCCCAGAATTCCGAGAAGGCTAACACTTTTGAAAATTTCGAAAAATGCGCCCAGAATTCCGAGTAGGCTAATAACTTTGAAAATTTCGAAAAATGTGCCCAGAATTCCGAGAAGGCTAACCCCTTTGAAAATTTAAAAAAATGCGCCCAGAATTCCGAGAATTCTAACCCCTTTGAAAATTTCGAAAAATGCGCCCAGAATTCCGAGAAGGCTAACCCCTTTGAAAATCTAGAAAAATGCGCCCAGAATTTTGAGAAGGCTAACCCCTTAGAAAATTTCGAAAAATGCGCCCAGAATTCCGAGAAGGCTAACCCTTTTGAATATTTCGAAAAATGCGCCCAGAATTCCGAGAAGGCTAACCCCTTTGAAAATTTCGAAAAATGTGCCCAGAATTCCGAGAAGGCTAATCCCTTTGAAAAAAAAAGAAAAATGCGCCCAGAATTCCGAGAAGGCTAACCCCCTTTGAAGATTTCGAAAAATGCGACCAGAATTCCGAGAAGAAATTTGAAATTTCGAAAATTTCGAAAAATGCGCCCAGTATTGCGAGAAGGCTAACCCCTTTGAAAATTTCGAAAAATGCGCCCAGTATTCCGAGAAGGCTAACCCCTTTGAAAATTTCGAAAAATGCGCCCAGAATTCCGAGAAGGCTAACCCCTTTGAAAATTTCGAAAAATGCGCTCAGAATTCCGAAAAGGTTAACCCGTTTTAAAATTTCGAAAAATGCGCCCAGAATTCCGAGAAGGCTAACACCTTTGAAAGTTTCGAAAAATGCGCACAGAATTCCGAGAAGGCTAACCCCTTTGAAAATTTCGAAAAATGCGCCCAGTATTCCGAGAAGGCTAACCCTTTTGAAAAATTCGAAAAATGTGCCCAGAATTCCGAGAAGGCTAACCCCTTTGAAAATTTCGAAAAATGCGCCCAGAATTCCGAGAAGGCTAACCCCTTTGAAATTTTCGAAAAATGCGCCCAGAATTCCGAGAAGGCTAACCCCTCTGAAAATTTCGAAAAATTGGCCCAAAACTCCGAGATGGCTAACCCCTTTGAAAATTTCGAAAAATTCACCCAGAATTCCGAGAAGGCTAACCCCTTTGAAAATTTCGAAAAATGTGCCCAGAATTCCGAGAAGGCTAACCCTTTGAAAATTTCGAAAAATGCGCCCAGAATTCCGAGAAGGCTATCCCCTTTGAAAATTTCGAAAAATGCGCCCAGAATTCCGAGAAGGTTAACCCCTTTGAGAATTTCGAAAAATGCGCCCAGAATTCCGAGAAGGGTAACCCCTTTGAAAATTTCGAAAAATGCGCCCAGAATTTCGAGAAGGCTAACCCCTTTGAAAATTTCGAAAAATGCGCCCAGTATTCCGAGAAGGCTAACCCTTTTGAAAATTTCGAAAAATGTGCCCAGAATTCCGAGAAGGCTAACCCCTTTGAAAATTTCGAAAAATGCGCCCAGAATTCCGAGAAGGCTAACCCCTTTGAAAATTTCGAAAAATTCGCCCAGAATTCCAAGAAGGCTAACCCCTTTGAAAATTTCAAAAAATTCGCCCAGAATTCCGAGAAGGCTAACCCCTTTGAAAATTTCAAAAAATGCGCCCAGAATTCCGAGAAGGCTAACCCCTTTGAAAATTTCAAAAAATGCGCCCAGAATTCCGAGAAGGCTAACCCCTTTGAAAATTTAGAAAAATGCGCCCAGAATTCCCAGAAGGCTAACCCTTTTGAAAATTTCGAAAAATGCGCCCAGAATTCCGAGTAGGATAATACCTTTGAAAATTTCGAAAATTGCGCCCAGAATTCCGAGAAGGCTAACCCCTTTGAAAATTTCGAAAATTGCGCCCAGAGTTCCGAGAAGGCTAACCCTTTTGAATAATTCGAAAAATGCGCCCAGAATTCCGAGTAGGCTAACCCCTTTGAAAATTTCGAAAAATGCGCCCAGAATTCCGAGAAGGCGCACACTTTGAAGATTTCGAAAAATGCGCCCAGAATTCCGAAAAGACTAACCCCTTTGAAATTTCGAAAAATGCGCGCAGAATTCCGAGAAGGCTAACCCCTTTGAAAATTTCGAAAAATGCGCCCAGTATTCCGAGAAGGCTAACCCCATTGAAAATTTCGAAAAATGCGCCCAGAATTCCGAGAAGGCTAACCCCTTTGAAAATTTCGAAAAATGCGCCCAGAATTCCAAGAAGGCTAACCCCTTTGAAAAAAGAAAGAAAAATGCGCCCAGAATTCCGAGAAGGCTAACCCCTTTGAAAATTTCGAAAAATGCGCCCAGAATTCCGAGAAGGCTAACCCCTTTGAAAATTTCGAAAATTGCGCCCAGAGTTCCGAGAAGGCTAACCCTTTTGAATATTTCGAAAAATGCGCCCAGAATTCCGAGTAGGCTAACCCCTTTGAAAATTTCGAAAAATGCGCTCAGAATTCCGAGAAGACTAACCCGTTTTAAAATTTCGAAAAATGCGCCCAGAATTCCGAGAAGGCTAATCCCTTTGAAAAAAAAGAAAACTTCGCCCAGAATTCCGAGAAGGCTAACCCCTTTGAAAATTTCGAAAAATGCGCCCAGAATTCCGAGAAGGCGCACACTTTGAAGATTTCGAAAAATGCGCCCAGAATTCCGAAAAGACTAACCCCTTTGAAATTTCGAAAAATGCGCGCAGAATTCCGAGAAGGCTAACCCCTTTGAAAATTTCGAAAAATGCGCCCAGTATTCCGAGAACTCTAACCCCATTGAAAATTTCGAAAAATGCACCCACAATTCCGAGAAGGCTAACCCCTTTGAAAATTTCGAAAAATGCGCCCAGAATTTCGAGAAGGCTAACCCCTTTGAAAATTTCGAAAAATGCGCCCAGAATTCCGAGAAGGCTAACCCTTTTGAAATTTTCGAAAAATGCGCCCAGAATTCCGAGAAGGCTAACCCCTTTGAAAATTTCGAAAAATTCGCCCAGAATTCCGAGAAGGCTAACCCCTTTGAAAATTTCGAGAAATGCGCCCAGAATTCCGAGAAGGCTAACCCTTTTGAAAATTTCGAAAAATGCGCCCAGAATTCCGAGTAGGCTAATAACTTTGAAAATTTCGAAAAATGCGCCCAGAATTCCGAGAAGGCTAACCCCTTTGAAAATTTCGAAAAATGCCCCCAGAATTCCGAGGAGGCTAACCCCTTTGAAAGTTTCGAAAAATGCGTCCAGAATTCCGAGAAGGCTAACCCCTTTGAAAATTTCGAAAAATGCGCCCAGAATTCCGAGAATTCTAACCCCTTTGAAAATTTCGAAAAATGCGCCCAGAATTCCGAGAAGGCTAACCCCTTTGAAAATCTAGAAAAATGCGCCCAGAATTCCGAGAAGGCTAACCCCTTCGAAAATTTCGAAAAATGCGCCCAGAATTCCGAGAAGGCTAACCCCTTTGAAAATTTCGAAAATTGCGCCCAGAGTTCCGAGAAGGCTAACCCTTTTGAATATTTCGAAAAATGCGCCCAGAATTCCGAGAAGGCTAACCCCTTTGAAAATTTCGAAAAATGCCCCCAGAATTCCGAGGAGGCTAACCCCTTTGAAAGTTTCGAAAAATGAGTCCAGAATTCCGAGAAGGCTAACCCCTTTGAACATTTCGAAAAATGCGCCCAGTATTCCGAGAAGGCTAACACCTTTGAAAATTTCGAAAAATGCGCCCAGCATTCCGAGAAGGCTAACCCCTTTCAAAATTTCGAAAATTGCGCCCAGAATTCCGAGAAGGCTAACCCCTTTGAAAAATTCGAAAAATTCGCCCAGAATTCCAAGAAGGCTAACCCCTTTGAAAATTTCGAATAATTCGCCCAGAATTCCAAGAAATTCCTTTGAAAAAAGAAAAAAAAATGCGCCCAGAATTCCGAGAAGGCTAACCCCTTTGAAAATTTCGAAAATTGCGCCCAGAATTCCCAGAAGGCTAACCCCTTTGAAAATTTCAAAAAATTCGCCCAGAATTCCGAGAAGGCTAACCCCTTTGAAAATTTCAAAAAATGCGCCCAGAATTCCGAGAAGGCTAACCCCTTTGAAAATTTAGAAAAATGCGCCCAGAATTCCCAGAAGGCTAACCCTTTTGAAAATTTACAAAAATCCGCCCAGAATTCCGAGTAGGATAATACCTTTGAAAATTTCGAAAATTGCGCCCAGAATTCCGAGAAGGCTAACCCCTTTGAAAATTTCGAAAATTGCGCCCAGAGTTCCGAGAAGGCTAACCCTTTTGAATATTTCGAAAAATGCGCCCGGAATTCCGAGTAGGCTAACCCCTTTGAAAATTTCGAAAAATGCGCTCAGAATTCCGAGAAGACTAACCCGTTTTAAAATTTCGAAAAATGCGCCCAGAATTCCGAGAAGGCTAATCCCTTTGAAAAAAAAGAAAACTTCGCCCAGAATTCCGAGAAGGCTAACCCCATTGAAAATTTCGAAAAATGCGCCCAGTATTCCGAGAAGGCTAACCCCATTGAAAATTTCGAAAAATGCACCCACAATTCCGAGAAGGCTAACCCCTTTGAAAATTTCGAAAAATGCCCCCAGAATTCCGAGGAGGCTAACCCCTTTGAAATTTCGAAAAATGCGCGCAGAATTCCGAGAAGGCTAACCCTATTGAAAATTTCGAAAAATGCGCCCAGTATTCCGAGAAGGCTAACCCCATTGAAAATTTCGAAAAATGCACCCACAATTCCGAGAAGGCTAACCCCTTTGAAAATTTCGAAAAATGCCCCCAGAATTCCGAGGAGGCTAACCCCTTTGAAATTTTCGAAAAATGCGTCCAGAATTCCGAGAAGGCTAACCCCTTTGAACATTTCGAAAAATGCGCCCAGTATTCCGAGAAGGCTAACCCCTTTGAAAATTTCGAAAAATGCGCCCAGTATTCCGAGAAGGCTAACCCCTTTGAAAATTTCGAAAATTGCGCCCAGAATTCCGAGAAGGCTAACGCCTTTGAAAATTTCGAAAAATTCGCCCAGAATTCCGAGAAGGCTAACCCCTTTGAAAATTTAGAAAAATTCGCCCAGAATTCCGAGAAGGCTAACCCCTTTGAAAAAAGAAAGAAAAATGCGCCCAGAATTCCGAGAAGGCTAACCCCTTTGAAAATTTCGAAAATTGCGCCCAGAATTCCCAGAAGGCTAACCCCTTTGAAAATTTCAAAAAATGCGCCCAGAATTCCGAGAAGGCTAACCCCTTTGAAAACCTAGAAAAATGCGCCCAGAATTCCGAGAAGGCTAACCCCTTAGAAAATTTCAAAAATGCGCCCAGAATTCCGAGAAGGCTAACCCCTTTGAAAATTTCGAAAATTGCGCCCAGAGTTCCGAGAAGGCTAACCCTTTTGAATATTTTGAAAAATGCGCCCAGAATTCCGAGAAGGCTAACCCCTTTGAAAATTTCGAAAAATGCCCCCAGAATTCCGAGGAGGCTAACCCCTTTGAAAGTTTCGAAAAATGCGTCCAGAATTCCGAGAAGGCTAACCCCTTTGAAAATTTCGAAAAATGCGCCCAGTATTCCGAGAAGGCTAACCCCTTTCAAAATTTCGAAAATTGCGCCCAGAATTCCGAGAAGGCTAACCCCTTTGAAAAATTCGAAAAATTCGCCCAGAATTCCGAGAAGGCTAACCCCTTTGAAAATTTCGAATAATTCGCCCAGAATTCCAAGAAATTCCTTTGAAAAAAGAAAAAAAATGCGCCCAGAATTCCGAGAAGGCTAACCCCTTTGAAAATTTCGAAAATTGCGCCCAGAATTCCCAGAAGGCTAACCCCTTTGAAAATTTCAAAAAATTCGCCCAGAATTCCGAGAAGGCTAACCCCTTTGAAAATTTCAAAAAATGCGCCCAGAATTCCGAGAAGGCTAACCCCTTTGAAAATTTAGAAAAATGCGCCCAGAATTCCCAGAAGGCTAACCCTTTTGAAAATTTACAAAAATCCGCCCAGAATTCCGAGTAGGATAATACCTTTGAAAATTTCGAAAATTGCGCCCAGAATTCCGAGAAGGCTAACCCCTTTGAAAATTTCGAAAATTGCGCCCAGAGTTCCGAGAAGGCTAACCCTTTTGAATATTTCGAAAAATGCGCCCGGAATTCCGAGTAGGCTAACCCCTTTGAAAATTTCGAAAAATGCGCTCAGAATTCCGAGAAGACTAACCCGTTTTAAAATTTCGAAAAATGCGCCCAGAATTCCGAGAAGGCTAATCCCTTTGAAAAAAAAGAAAACTTCGCCCAGAATTCCGAGAAGGCTAACCCCATTGAAAATTTCGAAAAATGCGCCCAGTATTCCGAGAAGGCTAACCCCATTGAAAATTTCGAAAAATGCACCCACAATTCCGAGAAGGCTAACCCCTTTGAAAATTTCGAAAAATGCCCCCAGAATTCCGAGGAGGCTAACCCCTTTGAAATTTCGAAAAATGCGCGCAGAATTCCGAGAAGGCTAACCCCTTTGAAAATTTCGAAAAATGCGCCCAGTATTCCGAGAAGGCTAACCCCATTGAAAATTTCGAAAAATGCACCCACAATTCCGAGAAGGCTAACCCCTTTGAAAATTTCGAAAAATGCCCCCAGAATTCCGAGGAGGCTAACCCCTTTGAAAGTTACGAAAAATGCGTCCAGAATTCCGAGAAGGCTAACCCCTTTGAACATTTCGAAAAATGCGCCCAGTATTCCGAGAAGGCTAACCCCTTTGAAAATTTCGAAAAATGCGCCCAGTATTCCGAGAAGGCTAACCCCTTTGAAAATTTCGAAAATTGCGCCCAGAATTCCGAGAAGGCTAACGCCTTTGAAAATTTCGAAAAATTCGCCCAGAATTCCGAGAAGGCTAACCCCTTTGAAAATTTAGAAAAATTCGCCCAGAATTCCGAGAAGGCTAACCCCTTTGAAAAAAGAAAGAAAAATGCGCCCAGAATTCCGAGAAGGCTAACCCCTTTGAAAATTTCGAATATTGCGCCCAGAATTCCCAGAAGGCTAACCCCTTTGAAAATTTCAAAAAATTCGCCCAGAATTCCGAGAAGGCTAACCCCTTTGAAAATTTCAAAAAATGCGCCCAGAATTCCGAGAAGGCTAACCCCTTTGAAAATTTAGAAAAATGCGCCCAGAATTCCCAGAAGGCTAACCCTTTAGAAATTTCGAAAAATGCGCCCAGAATTCCGAGTAGGATAATACCTTTGAAAATTTCGAAAATTGCGCATAGAATTCCGAGAAGGCTAACCCCTTTGAAAATTTCGAAGAATGCGCCCAGAATTCCGAGAAGGCTAACCCCTTTGAAAATTTCGAAAATTGCGCCCAGAGTTCCGAGAAGGCTAACCCTTTTGAATATTTCGAAAAATGCGCCCAGAATTCCGAGAAGGCTAACCTCTTTGAAAATTTCGAAAAATGCCCCCAGAATTCCGAGGAGGCTAACCTCTTTGAAAGTTTCGAAAAATGCGTCCAGAATTCCGAGAAGGCTAACCCCTTTGAAATTTCGAAAAATGCGCCCAGAATTCCGAAAAGACTAACCCCTTTGAAAGTTTCGAAAAATGCGCCCAGAGTTCCGAGAAGGCTAACCCTTTTGAATATTTCGAAAAATGCGCCCACAATTCCGAGTAGGCTAACCCCTTTGAAAATTTCGAAAAATGCGCCCAGAATTCCGAGAAGGCGCACACTTTGAAGATTTCGAAAAATGCGCCCAGAATTCCGAAAAGACTAACCCCTTTGAAATTTCGAAAAATGCGCCCAGAATTCCGAAAAGACTAACCCCTTTGAAAGTTTCGAAAAATGCGCCCAGAAATCCGAGAAGGCTAACCCTTTTGAAAATTTCGAGAAATGCGCCCAGAATTCCGAGAAGGCTAACACTTTTGAAAATTTCGAAAAATGCGCCCAGAATTCCGAGTAAGCTAATAACTTTGAAAATTTCGAAAAATGCGCCCAGAATTCCGAGAAGGCTAACCCCTTTGAAAATTTCGAAAAATGCGCCCAGAATTCCGAGAATTCTAACCCCTTTGAAAATTTCGAAAAATGCGCCCAGAATTCCGAGAAGGCTAACCCCTTTGAAAATCTAGAAAAATGCGCCCAGAATTCCGAGAAGGCTAACCCCTTAGAAAATTTCGAAGAATGCGCCCAGAATTCCGAGAAGGCTAACCCCTTTGAAAATTTCGAAAATTGCGCCCAGAGTTCCGAGAAGGCTAACCCTTTTGAATATTTCGAAAAATGCGCCCAGAATTCCGAGAAGGCTAACCTCTTTGAAAATTTCGAAAAATGCCCCCAGAATTCCGAGGAGGCTAACCTCTTTGAAAGTTTCGAAAAATGCGTCCAGAATTCCGAGAAGGCTAACCCCTTTGAACATTTCGAAAAATGCGCCCAGAATTCCGAGTAGGCTAACCCCTTTGAAAATTTCGAAAAATGCGCCCAGAATTCCGAGAAGGCTAACCCCTTTGAAAATTTCGAAAACTTCGCCCAGAATTCCAAGAAGGCTAACCCCTTTGAAAAAAGAAAGAAAAATGCGCCCAGAATTCCGAGAAGGCTAACCCCTTTGAAAATTTCGAAAATTGCGCCCAGAATTCCCAGAAGGCTAACCCCTTTGAAAATTTCAAAAAATTCGCCCAGAATTCCGAGAAGGCTAACCCCTTTGAAAATTTCAAAAAATGCGCCCAGAATTCCGAGAAGGCTAACCCCTTTGAAAATTTAGAAAAATGCGCCCAGAATTCCCAGAAGGCTAACCCTTTTGAAAATTTACAAAAATCCGCCCAGAATTCCGAGTAGGATAATACCTTTGAAAATTTCGAAAATTGCGCCCAGAATTCCGAGAAGGCTAACCCCTTTGAAAATTTCGAAAATTGCGCCCAGAGTTCCGAGAAGGCTAACCCTTTTGAATATTTCGAAAAATGCGCCCAGAATTCCGAGTAGGCTAACCCCTTTGAAAATTTCGAAAAATGCGCCCAGAATTCCGAGAAGGCTAATCCCTTTGAAAAAAAAGAAAACTTCGCCCAGAATTCCGAGAAGGCTAACCCCTTTGAAAATTTCGAAAAATGCGCCCAGAATTCCGAGAAGGCGCACACTTTGAAGATTTCGAAAAATGCGCCCAGAATTCCGAAAAGACTAACCCCTTTGAAATTTCGAAAAATGCGCGCAGAATTCCGAGAAGGCTAACCCCTTTGAAAATTTCGAAAAATGCGCCCAGTATTCCGAGAAGGCTAACCCCATTGAAAATTTCGAAAAATGCGCCCAGAATTCCGAGAAGGCTAACCCCTTTGAAAATTTCGAAAAATGCGCTCAGAATTCCGAGAAGACTAACCCGTTTTAAAATTTCGAAAAATGCGCCCAGAATTCCGAGAAGGCTAACACCTTTGAAAGTTTCGAAAAATGCGCCCAGAATTCCGAGAAGGCTAACCCCTTTGAAAATTTCGAGAAATGCGCCCAGAATTCCGAGAAGGCTAACACTTTTGAAAATTTCGAAAAATGCGCCCAGAATTCCGAGTAGGCTAATAACTTTGAAAATTTCGAAAAATGTGCCCAGAATTCCGAAAAGGCTAACCCCTTTGAAAATTTAAAAAAATGCGCCCTGAATTCCGAGAATTCTAACCCCTTTGAAAATTTCGAAAAATGCGCCCAGAATTCCGAGAAGGCTAACCCCTTTGAAGATCTAGAAAAATGCGCCCAGAATTCCGAGAAGGCTAACCCCTTAGAAAATTTCGAAAAATGCGCCCAGAATTCCGAGAAGGCTAACCCTTTTGAATATTTCGAAAAATGCGCCCAGAATTCCGAGAAGGCTAACCCCTTTGAAAATTTCGAAAAATGTGCCCAGAATTCCGAGAAGGCTAATCCCTTTGAAAAAAAAAGAAAAATGCGCCCAGAATTCCGAGAAGGCTAACCCCCTTTGAAGATTTCGAAAAATGCGACCAGAATTCCGAGAAGACTAACCCCTTTGAAATTTCGAAAAATGCGCCCAGAATACCGAGAAGGCTAACCCCTTTGAAAATTTCGAAAAATGCGCCCAGTATTGCGAGAAGGCTAACCCCTTTGAAAATTTCGAAAAATGCGCCCAGTATTCCGAGAAGGCTAACCCCTTTGAAAATTTCGAAAAATGCGCCCAGAATTCCGAGAAGGCTAACCCCTTTGAAAATTTCGAAAAATGCGCTCAGAATTCCGAAAAGGTTAACCCGTTTTAAAATTTCGAAAAATGCGCCCAGAATTCCGAGAAGGCTAACACCTTTGAAAGTTTCGAAAAATGCGCACAGAATTCCGAGAAGGCTAACCCCTTTGAAAATTTCGAAAAATGCGCCCAGTATTCCGAGAAGGCTAACCCTTTTGAAAATTTCGAAAAATGTGCCCAGAATTCCGAGAAGGCTAACCCCTTTGAAAATTTCGAAAAATGCGCCCAGAATTCCGAGAAGGCTAACCCCTTTGAAATTTTCGAAAAATGCGCCCAGAATTCCGAGAAGGCTAACCCCTCTGAAAATTTCGAAAAATTGGCCCAAAACTCCGAGATGGCTAACCCCTTTGAAAATTTCGAAAAATTCACCCAGAATTCCGAGAAGGCTAACCCCTTTGAAAATTTCGAAAAATGTGCCCAGAATTCCGAGAAGGCTAACCCTTTGAAAATTTCGAAAAATGCGCCCAGAATTCCGAGAAGGCTATCCCCTTTGAAAATTTCGAAAAATGCGCCCAGAATTCCGAGAAGGTTAACCCCTTTGAGAATTTCGAAAAATGCGCCCAGAATTCCGAGAAGGGTAACCCCTTTGAAATTTTCGAAAAATGCGCCCAAAATTTCGAGAAGGCTAACCCCTTTGAAAATTTCGAAAAATGCGCCCAGTATTCCGAGAAGGCTAACCCTTTTGAAAATTTCGAAAAATGTGCCCAGAATTCCGAGAAGGCTAACCCCTTTGAAAATTTCGAAAAATGCGCCCAGAATTCCGAGAAGGCTAACCCCTTTGAAAATTTCGAAAAATTCGCCCAGAATTCCAAGAAGGCTAACCCCTTTGAAAATTTCAAAAAATTCGCCCAGAATTCCGAGAAGGCTAACCCCTTTGAAAATTTCAAAAAATGCGCCCAGAATTCCGAGAAGGCTAACCCCTTTGAAAATTTCAAAAAATGCGCCCAGAATTCCGAGAAGGCTAACCCCTTTGAAAATTTAGAAAAATGCGCCCAGAATTCCCAGAAGGCTAACCCTTTTGAAAATTTCGAAAAATGCGCCCAGAATTCCGAGTAGGATAATACCTTTGAAAATTTCGAAAATTGCGCCCAGAATTCCGCGAAGGCTAACCCCTTTGAAAATTTCGAAAATTGCGCCCAGAGTTCCGAGAAGGCTAACCCTTTTGAATAATTCGAAAAATGCGCCCAGAATTCCGAGTAGGCTAACCCCTTTGAAAATTTCGAAAAATGCGCCCAGAATTCCGAGAAGGCGCACACTTTGAAGATTTCGAAAAATGCGCCCAGAATTCCGAGAAGGCTAACCCCTTTGAAAATTTCAAAAAATGCGCCCAGAATTCCGAGAAGGCTAACCCCTTTGAAAATTTAGAAAAATGCGCCCAGAATTCCCAGAAGGCTAACCCTTTTGAAAATTTACAAAAATCCGCCCAGAATTCCGAGTAGGATAATACCTTTGAAAATTTCGAAAATTGCGCCCAGAATTCCGAGAAGGCTAACCCCTTTGAAAATTTCGAAAATTGCGCCCAGAGTTCCGAGAAGGCTAACCCTTTTGAATATTTCGAAAAATGCGCCCGGAATTCCGAGTAGGCTAACCCCTTTGAAAATTTCGAAAAATGCGCTCAGAATTCCGAGAAGACTAACCCGTTTTAAAATTTCGAAAAATGCGCCCAGAATTCCGAGAAGGCTAATCCCTTTGAAAAAAAAGAAAACTTCGCCCAGAATTCCGAGAAGGCTAACCCCATTGAAAATTTCGAAAAATGCGCCCAGTATTCCGAGAAGGCTAACCCCATTGAAAATTTCGAAAAATGCACCCACAATTCCGAGAAGGCTAACCCCTTTGAAAATTTCGAAAAATGCCCCCAGAATTCCGAGGAGGCTAACCCCTTTGAAATTTCGAAAAATGCGCGCAGAATTCCGAGAAGGCTAACCCCTTTGAAAATTTCGAAAAATGCGCCCAGTATTCCGAGAAGGCTAACCCCATTGAAAATTTCGAAAAATGCACCCACAATTCCGAGAAGGCTAACCCCTTTGAAAATTTCGAAAAATGCCCCCAGAATTCCGAGGAGGCTAACCCCTTTGAAAGTTACGAAAAATGCGTCCAGAATTCCGAGAAGGCTAACCCCTTTGAACATTTCGAAAAATGCGCCCAGTATTCCGAGAAGGCTAACCCCTTTGAAAATTTCGAAAAATGCGCCCAGTATTCCGAGAAGGCTAACCCCTTTGAAAATTTCGAAAATTGCGCCCAGAATTCCGAGAAGGCTAACGCCTTTGAAAATTTCGAAAAATTCGCCCAGAATTCCGAGAAGGCTAACCCCTTTGAAAATTTAGAAAAATTCGCCCAGAATTCCGAGAAGGCTAACCCCTTTGAAAAAAGAAAGAAAAATGCGCCCAGAATTCCGAGAAGGCTAACCCCTTTGAAAATTTCGAATATTGCGCCCAGAATTCCCAGAAGGCTAACCCCTTTGAAAATTTCAAAAAATTCGCCCAGAATTCCGAGAAGGCTAACCCCTTTGAAAATTTCAAAAAATGCGCCCAGAATTCCGAGAAGGCTAACCCCTTTGAAAATTTAGAAAAATGCGCCCAGAATTCCCAGAAGGCTAACCCTTTAGAAATTTCGAAAAATGCGCCCAGAATTCCGAGTAGGATAATACCTTTGAAAATTTCGAAAATTGCGCATAGAATTCCGAGAAGGCTAACCCCTTTGAAAATTTCGAAGAATGCGCCCAGAATTCCGAGAAGGCTAACCCCTTTGAAAATTTCGAAAATTGCGCCCAGAGTTCCGAGAAGGCTAACCCTTTTGAATATTTCGAAAAATGCGCCCAGAATTCCGAGAAGGCTAACCTCTTTGAAAATTTCGAAAAATGCCCCCAGAATTCCGAGGAGGCTAACCTCTTTGAAAGTTTCGAAAAATGCGTCCAGAATTCCGAGAAGGCTAACCCCTTTGAAATTTCGAAAAATGCGCCCAGAATTCCGAAAAGACTAACCCCTTTGAAAGTTTCGAAAAATGCGCCCAGAGTTCCGAGAAGGCTAACCCTTTTGAATATTTCGAAAAATGCGCCCACAATTCCGAGTAGGCTAACCCCTTTGAAAATTTCGAAAAATGCGCCCAGAATTCCGAGAAGGCGCACACTTTGAAGATTTCGAAAAATGCGCCCAGAATTCCGAAAAGACTAACCCCTTTGAAATTTCGAAAAATGCGCCCAGAATTCCGAAAAGACTAACCCCTTTGAAAGTTTCGAAAAATGCGCCCAGAAATCCGAGAAGGCTAACCCTTTTGAAAATTTCGAGAAATGCGCCCAGAATTCCGAGAAGGCTAACACTTTTGAAAATTTCGAAAAATGCGCCCAGAATTCCGAGTAAGCTAATAACTTTGAAAATTTCGAAAAATGCGCCCAGAATTCCGAGAAGGCTAACCCCTTTGAAAATTTCGAAAAATGCGCCCAGAATTCCGAGAATTCTAACCCCTTTGAAAATTTCGAAAAATGCGCCCAGAATTCCGAGAAGGCTAACCCCTTTGAAAATCTAGAAAAATGCGCCCAGAATTCCGAGAAGGCTAACCCCTTAGAAAATTTCGAAGAATGCGCCCAGAATTCCGAGAAGGCTAACCCCTTTGAAAATTTCGAAAATTGCGCCCAGAGTTCCGAGAAGGCTAACCCTTTTGAATATTTCGAAAAATGCGCCCAGAATTCCGAGAAGGCTAACCTCTTTGAAAATTTCGAAAAATGCCCCCAGAATTCCGAGGAGGCTAACCTCTTTGAAAGTTTCGAAAAATGCGTCCAGAATTCCGAGAAGGCTAACCCCTTTGAACATTTCGAAAAATGCGCCCAGAATTCCGAGTAGGCTAACCCCTTTGAAAATTTCGAAAAATGCGCCCAGAATTCCGAGAAGGCTAACCCCTTTGAAAATTTCGAAAACTTCGCCCAGAATTCCAAGAAGGCTAACCCCTTTGAAAAAAGAAAGAAAAATGCGCCCAGAATTCCGAGAAGGCTAACCCCTTTGAAAATTTCGAAAATTGCGCCCAGAATTCCCAGAAGGCTAACCCCTTTGAAAATTTCAAAAAATTCGCCCAGAATTCCGAGAAGGCTAACCCCTTTGAAAATTTCAAAAAATGCGCCCAGAATTCCGAGAAGGCTAACCCCTTTGAAAATTTAGAAAAATGCGCCCAGAATTCCCAGAAGGCTAACCCTTTTGAAAATTTACAAAAATCCGCCCAGAATTCCGAGTAGGATAATACCTTTGAAAATTTCGAAAATTGCGCCCAGAATTCCGAGAAGGCTAACCCCTTTGAAAATTTCGAAAATTGCGCCCAGAGTTCCGAGAAGGCTAACCCTTTTGAATATTTCGAAAAATGCGCCCAGAATTCCGAGTAGGCTAACCCCTTTGAAAATTTCGAAAAATGCGCCCAGAATTCCGAGAAGGCTAATCCCTTTGAAAAAAAAGAAAACTTCGCCCAGAATTCCGAGAAGGCTAACCCCTTTGAAAATTTCGAAAAATGCGCCCAGAATTCCGAGAAGGCGCACACTTTGAAGATTTCGAAAAATGCGCCCAGAATTCCGAAAAGACTAACCCCTTTGAAATTTCGAAAAATGCGCGCAGAATTCCGAGAAGGCTAACCCCTTTGAAAATTTCGAAAAATGCGCCCAGTATTCCGAGAAGGCTAACCCCATTGAAAATTTCGAAAAATGCGCCCAGAATTCCGAGAAGGCTAACCCCTTTGAAAATTTCGAAAAATGCGCTCAGAATTCCGAGAAGACTAACCCGTTTTAAAATTTCGAAAAATGCGCCCAGAATTCCGAGAAGGCTAACACCTTTGAAAGTTTCGAAAAATGCGCCCAGAATTCCGAGAAGGCTAACCCCTTTGAAAATTTCGAGAAATGCGCCCAGAATTCCGAGAAGGCTAACACTTTTGAAAATTTCGAAAAATGCGCCCAGAATTCCGAGTAGGCTAATAACTTTGAAAATTTCGAAAAATGTGCCCAGAATTCCGAAAAGGCTAACCCCTTTGAAAATTTAAAAAAATGCGCCCTGAATTCCGAGAATTCTAACCCCTTTGAAAATTTCGAAAAATGCGCCCAGAATTCCGAGAAGGCTAACCCCTTTGAAGATCTAGAAAAATGCGCCCAGAATTCCGAGAAGGCTAACCCCTTAGAAAATTTCGAAAAATGCGCCCAGAATTCCGAGAAGGCTAACCCTTTTGAATATTTCGAAAAATGCGCCCAGAATTCCGAGAAGGCTAACCCCTTTGAAAATTTCGAAAAATGTGCCCAGAATTCCGAGAAGGCTAATCCCTTTGAAAAAAAAAGAAAAATGCGCCCAGAATTCCGAGAAGGCTAACCCCCTTTGAAGATTTCGAAAAATGCGACCAGAATTCCGAGAAGACTAACCCCTTTGAAATTTCGAAAAATGCGCCCAGAATACCGAGAAGGCTAACCCCTTTGAAAATTTCGAAAAATGCGCCCAGTATTGCGAGAAGGCTAACCCCTTTGAAAATTTCGAAAAATGCGCCCAGTATTCCGAGAAGGCTAACCCCTTTGAAAATTTCGAAAAATGCGCCCAGAATTCCGAGAAGGCTAACCCCTTTGAAAATTTCGAAAAATGCGCTCAGAATTCCGAAAAGGTTAACCCGTTTTAAAATTTCGAAAAATGCGCCCAGAATTCCGAGAAGGCTAACACCTTTGAAAGTTTCGAAAAATGCGCACAGAATTCCGAGAAGGCTAACCCCTTTGAAAATTTCGAAAAATGCGCCCAGTATTCCGAGAAGGCTAACCCTTTTGAAAATTTCGAAAAATGTGCCCAGAATTCCGAGAAGGCTAACCCCTTTGAAAATTTCGAAAAATGCGCCCAGAATTCCGAGAAGGCTAACCCCTTTGAAATTTTCGAAAAATGCGCCCAGAATTCCGAGAAGGCTAACCCCTCTGAAAATTTCGAAAAATTGGCCCAAAACTCCGAGATGGCTAACCCCTTTGAAAATTTCGAAAAATTCACCCAGAATTCCGAGAAGGCTAACCCCTTTGAAAATTTCGAAAAATGTGCCCAGAATTCCGAGAAGGCTAACCCTTTGAAAATTTCGAAAAATGCGCCCAGAATTCCGAGAAGGCTATCCCCTTTGAAAATTTCGAAAAATGCGCCCAGAATTCCGAGAAGGTTAACCCCTTTGAGAATTTCGAAAAATGCGCCCAGAATTCCGAGAAGGGTAACCCCTTTGAAATTTTCGAAAAATGCGCCCAAAATTTCGAGAAGGCTAACCCCTTTGAAAATTTCGAAAAATGCGCCCAGTATTCCGAGAAGGCTAACCCTTTTGAAAATTTCGAAAAATGTGCCCAGAATTCCGAGAAGGCTAACCCCTTTGAAAATTTCGAAAAATGCGCCCAGAATTCCGAGAAGGCTAACCCCTTTGAAAATTTCGAAAAATTCGCCCAGAATTCCAAGAAGGCTAACCCCTTTGAAAATTTCAAAAAATTCGCCCAGAATTCCGAGAAGGCTAACCCCTTTGAAAATTTCAAAAAATGCGCCCAGAATTCCGAGAAGGCTAACCCCTTTGAAAATTTCAAAAAATGCGCCCAGAATTCCGAGAAGGCTAACCCCTTTGAAAATTTAGAAAAATGCGCCCAGAATTCCCAGAAGGCTAACCCTTTTGAAAATTTCGAAAAATGCGCCCAGAATTCCGAGTAGGATAATACCTTTGAAAATTTCGAAAATTGCGCCCAGAATTCCGCGAAGGCTAACCCCTTTGAAAATTTCGAAAATTGCGCCCAGAGTTCCGAGAAGGCTAACCCTTTTGAATAATTCGAAAAATGCGCCCAGAATTCCGAGTAGGCTAACCCCTTTGAAAATTTCGAAAAATGCGCCCAGAATTCCGAGAAGGCGCACACTTTGAAGATTTCGAAAAATGCGCCCAGAATTCCGAAAAGACTAAACCCTTTGAAATTTCGAAAAATGCGCGCAGAATTCCGAGAAGGCTAACCCCTTTGAAAATTTCGAAAAATGCGCCCAGTATTCCGAGAAGGCTAACCCCATTGAAAATTTCGAAAAATGCGCCCAGAATTCCGAGAAGGCTAACCCCTTTGAAAATTTCGAAAAATGCGCCCAGAATTCCAAGAAGGCTAACCCCTTTGAAAAAAGAAAGAAAAATGCGCCCAGAATTCCGAGAAGGCTAACCCCTTTGAAAATCTCGAAAATTGCGCCCAGAATTCCCAGAAGGCTAACCCCTTTGAAAATTTCAAAAAATTCGCCCAGAATTCCGAGAAGGCTAACCCCTTTGAAAATTTCAAAAAATGCGCCCAGAATTCCGAGAAGGCTAACCCCTTTGAAAATTTCGAAAAATGCGCCCAGAATTCCGAGAATTCTAACCCCTTTGAAAATTTCGAAAAATGCGCCCAGAATTCCGAGAAGGCTAACCCCTTTGAAAACCTAGAAAAATGCGCCCAGAATTCCGAGAAGGCTAACCCCTTAGAAAATTTCGAAAAATGCGCCCAGAATTCCGAGAAGGCTAACCCCTTTGAAAATTTCGAAAATTGCGCCCAGAGTTCCGAGAAGGCTAACCC
This sequence comes from Ectobius pallidus, assembly GCA_964059195.1. NCBI lineage: Eukaryota > Metazoa > Arthropoda > Insecta > Blattodea > Ectobiidae > Ectobius > Ectobius pallidus. The sequence continues at coordinate 119,743,093 of CAXKWD010000008.1, read as the reverse complement.
TTTTGAATATTTTGAAAAATGCGCCCAGATTTCCGAGAAGGCTAACCCCTTTGAAAATTTCGAAAAATGCCCCCAGAATTCCGAGGAGGCTAACCCCTTTGAAAGTTTCGAAAAATGCGTCCAGAATTCCGAGAAGGCTAACCCCTTTGAAAATTTCGAAAAATGCGCCCAGAATTCCGAGAATTCTAACCCCTTTGAAAATTTCGAAAAATGCGCCCAGAATTCCGAGAAGGCTAACCCCTTTGAAAATCTAGAAAAATGCGCCCAGAATTCCGACAAGGCTAACCCCTTCGAAAATTTCGAAAAATGCGCCCAGAATTCCGAGAAGGCTAACCCCTTTGAAAATTTCGAAAATTGCGCCCAGAGTTCCGAGAAGGCTAACCCTTTTGAATATTTCGAAAAATGCGCCCAGAATTCCGAGAAGGCTAACCCCTTTGAAAATTTCGAAAAATGCCCCCAGAATTCCGAGGAGGCTAACCCCTTTGAAAGTTTCGAAAAATGAGTCCAGAATTCCGAGAAGGCTAACCCCTTTGAACATTTCGAAAAATGCGCCCAGTATTCCGAGAAGGCTAACCCCTTTGAAAATTTCGAAAAATGCGCCCAGTATTCCGAGAAGGCTAACCCCTTTCAAAATTTCGAAAATTGCGCCCAGAATTCCGAGAAGGCTAACCCCTTTGAAAAATTCGAAAAATTCGCCCAGAATTCCGAGAAGGCTAACCCCTTTGAAAATTTCGAATAATTCGCCCAGAATTCCAAGAAATTCCTTTGAAAAAAGAAAAAAAAATGCGCCCAGAATTCCGAGAAGGCTAACCCCTTTGAAAATTTCGAAAATTGCGCCCAGAATTCCCAGAAGGCTAACCCCTTTGAAAATTTCAAAAAATTCGCCCAGAATTCCGAGAAGGCTAACCCCTTTGAAAATTTCAAAAAATGCGCCCAGAATTCCGAGAAGGCTAACCCCTTTGAAAATTTAGAAAAATGCGCCCAGAATTCCCAGAAGGCTAACCCTTTTGAAAATTTACAAAAATCCGCCCAGAATTCCGAGTAGGATAATACCTTTGAAAATTTCGAAAATTGCGCCCAGAATTCCGAGAAGGCTAACCCCTTTGAAAATTTAGAAAATTGCGCCCAGAGTTCCGAGAAGGCTAACCCTTTTGAATATTTCGAAAAATGCGCCCAGAATTCCGAGTAGGCTAACCCCTTTGAAAATTTCGAAAAATGCGCCCAGAATTCCGAGAAGGCTAATCCCTTTGAAAAAAAAGAAAACTTCGCCCAGAATTCCGAGAAGGCTAACCCCTTTGAAAATTTCGAAAAATGCGCCCAGAATTCCGAGAAGGCGCACACTTTGAAGATTTCGAAAAATGCGCCCAGAATTCCGAAAAGACTAACCCCTTTGAAATTTCGAAAAATGCGCGCAGAATTCCGAGAAGGCTAACCCCTTTGAAAATTTCGAAAAATGCGCCCAGTATTCCGAGAAGGCTAACCCCATTGAAAATTTCGAAAAATGCGCCCAGAATTCCGAGAAGGCTAACCCCTTTGAAAATTTCGAAAAATGCGCTCAGAATTCCGAGAAGACTAACCCGTTTTAAAATTTCGAAAAATGCGCCCAGAATTCCGAGAAGGCTAACACCTTTGAAAGTTTCGAAAAATGCGCCCAGAATTCCGAGAAGGCTAACCCCTTTGAAAATTTCGAGAAATGCGCCCAGAATTCCGAGAAGGCTAACACTTTTGAAAATTTCGAAAAATGCGCCCAGAATTCCGAGTAGGCTAATAACTTTGAAAATTTCGAAAAATGTGCCCAGAATTCCGAAAAGGCTAACCCCTTTGAAAATTTAAAAAAATGCGCCCTGAATTCCGAGAATTCTAACCCCTTTGAAAATTTCGAAAAATGCGCCCAGAATTCCGAGAAGGCTAACCCCTTTGAAAATCTAGAAAAATGCGCCCAGAATTCCGAGAAGGCTAACCCCTTAGAAAATTTCGAAAAATGCGCCCAGAATTCCGAGAAGGCTAACCCTTTTGAATATTTCGAAAAATGCGCCCAGAATTCCGAGAAGGCTAACCCCTTTGAAAATTTCGAAAAATGTGCCCAGAATTCCGAGAAGGCTAATCCCTTTGAAAAAAAAAGAAAAATGCGCCCAGAATTCCGAGAAGGCTAACCCCCTTTGAAGATTTCGAAAAATGCGACCAGAATTCCGAGAAGACTAACCCCTTTGAAATTTCGAAAAATGCGCCCAGAATACCGAGAAGGCTAACCCCTTTGAAAATTTCGAAAAATGCGCCCAGTATTGCGAGAAGGCTAACCCCTTTGAAAATTTCGAAAAATGCGCCCAGTATTCCGAGAAGGCTAACCCCTTTGAAAATTTCGAAAAATGCGCCCAGAATTCCGAGAAGGCTAACCCCTTTGAAAATTTCGAAAAATGCGCTCAGAATTCCGAAAAGGTTAACCCGTTTTAAAATTTCGAAAAATGCGCCCAGAATTCCGAGAAGGCTAACACCTTTGAAAGTTTCGAAAAATGCGCACAGAATTCCGAGAAGGCTAACCCCTTTGAAAATTTCGAAAAATGCGCCCAGTATTCCGAGAAGGCTAACCCTTTTGAAAATTTCGAAAAATGTGCCCAGAATTCCGAGAAGGCTAACCCCTTTGAAAATTTCGAAAAATGCGCCCAGAATTCCGAGAAGGCTAACCCCTTTGAAATTTTCGAAAAATGCGCCCAGAATTCCGAGAAGGCTAACCCCTCTGAAAATTTCGAAAAATTGGCCCAAAACTCCGAGAAGGCTAACCCCTTTGAAAATTTCGAAAAATGTGCCCAGAATTCCGAGAAGGCTAACCCTTTGAAAATTTCGAAAAATGCGCCCAGAATTCCGAGAAGGCTATCCCCTTTGAAAATTTCGAAAAATGCGCCCAGAATTCCGAGAAGGTTAACCCCTTTGAGAATTTCGAAAAATGCGCCCAGAATTCCGAGAAGGGTAACCCCTTTGAAAATTTCGAAAAATGCGCCCAAAATTTCGAGAAGGCTAACCCCTTTGAAAATTTCGAAAAATGCGCCCAGTATTCCGAGAAGGCTAACCCTTTTGAAAATTTCGAAAAATGTGCCCAGAATTCCGAGAAAGCTAACCCCTTTGAAAATTTCGAAAAATGCGCCCAGAATTCCGAGAAGGCTAACCCCTTTGAAAATTTCGAAAAATTCGCCCAGAATTCCAAGAAGGCTAACCCCTTTGAAAATTTCAAAAAATTCGCCCAGAATTCCGAGAAGGCTAACCCCTTTGAAAATTTCAAAAAATGCGCCCAGAATTCCGAGAAGGCTAACCCCTTTGAAAATTTCAAAAAATGCGCCCAGAATTCCGAGAAGGCTAACCCCTTTGAAAATTTAGAAAAATGCGCCCAGAATTCCCAGAAGGCTAACCCTTTTGAAAATTTCGAAAAATGCGCCCAGAATTCCGAGTAGGATAATACCTTTGAAAATTTCGAAAATTGCGCCCAGAATGCCGCGAAGGCTAACCCCTTTGAAAATTTCGAAAATTGCGCCCAGAGTTCCGAGAAGGCTAACCCTTTTGAATAATTCGAAAAATGCGCCCAGAATTCCGAGTAGGCTAACCCCTTTGAAAATTTCGAAAAATGCGCCCAGAATTCCGAGAAGGCGCACACTTTGAAGATTTCGAAAAATGCGCCCAGAATTCCGAAAAGACTAACCCCTTTGAAATTTCGAAAAATGCGCGCAGAATTCCGAGAAGGCTAACCCCTTTGAAAATTTCGAAAAATGCGCCCAGTATTCCGAGAAGGCTAACCCCATTGAAAATTTCGAAAAATGCGCCCAGAATTCCGAGAAGGCTAACCCCTTTGAAAATTTCGAAAAATGCGCCCAGAATTCCGAGTAGGCTAATAACTTTGAAAATTTCGAAAAATGTGCCCAGAATTCCGAGAAGGCTAACCCCTTTGAAAATTTAAAAAAATGCGCCCAGAATTCCGAGAATTCTAACCCCTTTGAAAATTTCGAAAAATGCGCCCAGAATTCCGAGAAGGCTAACCCCTTTGAAAATCTAGAAAAATGAGCCCAGAATTTCGAGAAGGCTAACCCCTTAGAAAATTTCGAAAAATGCGCCCAGAATTCCGAGAAGGCTAACCCTTTTGAATATTTCGAAAAATGCGCCCAGAATTCCGAGAAGGCTAACCCCTTTGAAAATTTCGAAAAATGTGCCCAGAATTCCGAGAAGGCTAATCCCTTTGAAAAAAAAAGAAAAATGCGCCCAGAATTCCGAGAAGGCTAACCCCCTTTGAAGATTTCGAAAAATGCGACCAGAATTCCGAGAAGAAATTTGAAATTTCGAAAATTTCGAAAAATGCGCCCAGTATTGCGAGAAGGCTAACCCCTTTGAAAATTTCGAAAAATGCGCCCAGTATTCCGAGAAGGCTAACCCCTTTGAAAATTTCGAAAAATGCGCCCAGAATTCCGAGAAGGCTAACCCCTTTGAAAATTTCGAAAAATGCGCTCAGAATTCCGAAAAGGTTAACCCGTTTTAAAATTTCGAAAAATGCGCCCAGAATTCCGAGAAGGCTAACACCTTTGAAAGTTTCGAAAAATGCGCACAGAATTCCGAGAAGGCTAACCCCTTTGAAAATTTCGAAAAATGCGCCCAGTATTCCGAGAAGGCTAACCCTTTTGAAAAATTCGAAAAATGTGCCCAGAATTCCGAGAAGGCTAACCCCTTTGAAAATTTCGAAAAATGCGCCCAGAATTCCGAGAAGGCTAACCCCTTTGAAATTTTCGAAAAATGCGCCCAGAATTCCGAGAAGGCTAACCCCTCTGAAAATTTCGAAAAATTGGCCCAAAACTCCGAGATGGCTAACCCCTTTGAAAATTTCGAAAAATTCACCCAGAATTCCGAGAAGGCTAACCCCTTTGAAAATTTCGAAAAATGTGCCCAGAATTCCGAGAAGGCTAACCCTTTGAAAATTTCGAAAAATGCGCCCAGAATTCCGAGAAGGCTATCCCCTTTGAAAATTTCGAAAAATGCGCCCAGAATTCCGAGAAGGTTAACCCCTTTGAGAATTTCGAAAAATGCGCCCAGAATTCCGAGAAGGGTAACCCCTTTGAAAATTTCGAAAAATGCGCCCAGAATTTCGAGAAGGCTAACCCCTTTGAAAATTTCGAAAAATGCGCCCAGTATTCCGAGAAGGCTAACCCTTTTGAAAATTTCGAAAAATGTGCCCAGAATTCCGAGAAGGCTAACCCCTTTGAAAATTTCGAAAAATGCGCCCAGAATTCCGAGAAGGCTAACCCCTTTGAAAATTTCGAAAAATTCGCCCAGAATTCCAAGAAGGCTAACCCCTTTGAAAATTTCAAAAAATTCGCCCAGAATTCCGAGAAGGCTAACCCCTTTGAAAATTTCAAAAAATGCGCCCAGAATTCCGAGAAGGCTAACCCCTTTGAAAATTTCAAAAAATGCGCCCAGAATTCCGAGAAGGCTAACCCCTTTGAAAATTTAGAAAAATGCGCCCAGAATTCCCAGAAGGCTAACCCTTTTGAAAATTTCGAAAAATGCGCCCAGAATTCCGAGTAGGATAATACCTTTGAAAATTTCGAAAATTGCGCCCAGAATTCCGAGAAGGCTAACCCCTTTGAAAATTTCGAAAATTGCGCCCAGAGTTCCGAGAAGGCTAACCCTTTTGAATAATTCGAAAAATGCGCCCAGAATTCCGAGTAGGCTAACCCCTTTGAAAATTTCGAAAAATGCGCCCAGAATTCCGAGAAGGCGCACACTTTGAAGATTTCGAAAAATGCGCCCAGAATTCCGAAAAGACTAACCCCTTTGAAATTTCGAAAAATGCGCGCAGAATTCCGAGAAGGCTAACCCCTTTGAAAATTTCGAAAAATGCGCCCAGTATTCCGAGAAGGCTAACCCCATTGAAAATTTCGAAAAATGCGCCCAGAATTCCGAGAAGGCTAACCCCTTTGAAAATTTCGAAAAATGCGCCCAGAATTCCAAGAAGGCTAACCCCTTTGAAAAAAGAAAGAAAAATGCGCCCAGAATTCCGAGAAGGCTAACCCCTTTGAAAATTTCGAAAAATGCGCCCAGAATTCCGAGAAGGCTAACCCCTTTGAAAATTTCGAAAATTGCGCCCAGAGTTCCGAGAAGGCTAACCCTTTTGAATATTTCGAAAAATGCGCCCAGAATTCCGAGTAGGCTAACCCCTTTGAAAATTTCGAAAAATGCGCTCAGAATTCCGAGAAGACTAACCCGTTTTAAAATTTCGAAAAATGCGCCCAGAATTCCGAGAAGGCTAATCCCTTTGAAAAAAAAGAAAACTTCGCCCAGAATTCCGAGAAGGCTAACCCCTTTGAAAATTTCGAAAAATGCGCCCAGAATTCCGAGAAGGCGCACACTTTGAAGATTTCGAAAAATGCGCCCAGAATTCCGAAAAGACTAACCCCTTTGAAATTTCGAAAAATGCGCGCAGAATTCCGAGAAGGCTAACCCCTTTGAAAATTTCGAAAAATGCGCCCAGTATTCCGAGAACTCTAACCCCATTGAAAATTTCGAAAAATGCACCCACAATTCCGAGAAGGCTAACCCCTTTGAAAATTTCGAAAAATGCGCCCAGAATTTCGAGAAGGCTAACCCCTTTGAAAATTTCGAAAAATGCGCCCAGAATTCCGAGAAGGCTAACCCTTTTGAAATTTTCGAAAAATGCGCCCAGAATTCCGAGAAGGCTAACCCCTTTGAAAATTTCGAAAAATTCGCCCAGAATTCCGAGAAGGCTAACCCCTTTGAAAATTTCGAGAAATGCGCCCAGAATTCCGAGAAGGCTAACCCTTTTGAAAATTTCGAAAAATGCGCCCAGAATTCCGAGTAGGCTAATAACTTTGAAAATTTCGAAAAATGCGCCCAGAATTCCGAGAAGGCTAACCCCTTTGAAAATTTCGAAAAATGCCCCCAGAATTCCGAGGAGGCTAACCCCTTTGAAAGTTTCGAAAAATGCGTCCAGAATTCCGAGAAGGCTAACCCCTTTGAAAATTTCGAAAAATGCGCCCAGAATTCCGAGAATTCTAACCCCTTTGAAAATTTCGAAAAATGCGCCCAGAATTCCGAGAAGGCTAACCCCTTTGAAAATCTAGAAAAATGCGCCCAGAATTCCGAGAAGGCTAACCCCTTCGAAAATTTCGAAAAATGCGCCCAGAATTCCGAGAAGGCTAACCCCTTTGAAAATTTCGAAAATTGCGCCCAGAGTTCCGAGAAGGCTAACCCTTTTGAATATTTCGAAAAATGCGCCCAGAATTCCGAGAAGGCTAACCCCTTTGAAAATTTCGAAAAATGCCCCCAGAATTCCGAGGAGGCTAACCCCTTTGAAAGTTTCGAAAAATGAGTCCAGAATTCCGAGAAGGCTAACCCCTTTGAACATTTCGAAAAATGCGCCCAGTATTCCGAGAAGGCTAACACCTTTGAAAATTTCGAAAAATGCGCCCAGCATTCCGAGAAGGCTAACCCCTTTCAAAATTTCGAAAATTGCGCCCAGAATTCCGAGAAGGCTAACCCCTTTGAAAAATTCGAAAAATTCGCCCAGAATTCCAAGAAGGCTAACCCCTTTGAAAATTTCGAATAATTCGCCCAGAATTCCAAGAAATTCCTTTGAAAAAAGAAAAAAAAATGCGCCCAGAATTCCGAGAAGGCTAACCCCTTTGAAAATTTCGAAAATTGCGCCCAGAATTCCCAGAAGGCTAACCCCTTTGAAAATTTCAAAAAATTCGCCCAGAATTCCGAGAAGGCTAACCCCTTTGAAAATTTCAAAAAATGCGCCCAGAATTCCGAGAAGGCTAACCCCTTTGAAAATTTAGAAAAATGCGCCCAGAATTCCCAGAAGGCTAACCCTTTTGAAAATTTACAAAAATCCGCCCAGAATTCCGAGTAGGATAATACCTTTGAAAATTTCGAAAATTGCGCCCAGAATTCCGAGAAGGCTAACCCCTTTGAAAATTTCGAAAATTGCGCCCAGAGTTCCGAGAAGGCTAACCCTTTTGAATATTTCGAAAAATGCGCCCGGAATTCCGAGTAGGCTAACCCCTTTGAAAATTTCGAAAAATGCGCTCAGAATTCCGAGAAGACTAACCCGTTTTAAAATTTCGAAAAATGCGCCCAGAATTCCGAGAAGGCTAATCCCTTTGAAAAAAAAGAAAACTTCGCCCAGAATTCCGAGAAGGCTAACCCCATTGAAAATTTCGAAAAATGCGCCCAGTATTCCGAGAAGGCTAACCCCATTGAAAATTTCGAAAAATGCACCCACAATTCCGAGAAGGCTAACCCCTTTGAAAATTTCGAAAAATGCCCCCAGAATTCCGAGGAGGCTAACCCCTTTGAAATTTCGAAAAATGCGCGCAGAATTCCGAGAAGGCTAACCCTATTGAAAATTTCGAAAAATGCGCCCAGTATTCCGAGAAGGCTAACCCCATTGAAAATTTCGAAAAATGCACCCACAATTCCGAGAAGGCTAACCCCTTTGAAAATTTCGAAAAATGCCCCCAGAATTCCGAGGAGGCTAACCCCTTTGAAATTTTCGAAAAATGCGTCCAGAATTCCGAGAAGGCTAACCCCTTTGAACATTTCGAAAAATGCGCCCAGTATTCCGAGAAGGCTAACCCCTTTGAAAATTTCGAAAAATGCGCCCAGTATTCCGAGAAGGCTAACCCCTTTGAAAATTTCGAAAATTGCGCCCAGAATTCCGAGAAGGCTAACGCCTTTGAAAATTTCGAAAAATTCGCCCAGAATTCCGAGAAGGCTAACCCCTTTGAAAATTTAGAAAAATTCGCCCAGAATTCCGAGAAGGCTAACCCCTTTGAAAAAAGAAAGAAAAATGCGCCCAGAATTCCGAGAAGGCTAACCCCTTTGAAAATTTCGAAAATTGCGCCCAGAATTCCCAGAAGGCTAACCCCTTTGAAAATTTCAAAAAATGCGCCCAGAATTCCGAGAAGGCTAACCCCTTTGAAAACCTAGAAAAATGCGCCCAGAATTCCGAGAAGGCTAACCCCTTAGAAAATTTCAAAAATGCGCCCAGAATTCCGAGAAGGCTAACCCCTTTGAAAATTTCGAAAATTGCGCCCAGAGTTCCGAGAAGGCTAACCCTTTTGAATATTTTGAAAAATGCGCCCAGAATTCCGAGAAGGCTAACCCCTTTGAAAATTTCGAAAAATGCCCCCAGAATTCCGAGGAGGCTAACCCCTTTGAAAGTTTCGAAAAATGCGTCCAGAATTCCGAGAAGGCTAACCCCTTTGAAAATTTCGAAAAATGCGCCCAGTATTCCGAGAAGGCTAACCCCTTTCAAAATTTCGAAAATTGCGCCCAGAATTCCGAGAAGGCTAACCCCTTTGAAAAATTCGAAAAATTCGCCCAGAATTCCGAGAAGGCTAACCCCTTTGAAAATTTCGAATAATTCGCCCAGAATTCCAAGAAATTCCTTTGAAAAAAGAAAAAAAATGCGCCCAGAATTCCGAGAAGGCTAACCCCTTTGAAAATTTCGAAAATTGCGCCCAGAATTCCCAGAAGGCTAACCCCTTTGAAAATTTCAAAAAATTCGCCCAGAATTCCGAGAAGGCTAACCCCTTTGAAAATTTCAAAAAATGCGCCCAGAATTCCGAGAAGGCTAACCCCTTTGAAAATTTAGAAAAATGCGCCCAGAATTCCCAGAAGGCTAACCCTTTTGAAAATTTACAAAAATCCGCCCAGAATTCCGAGTAGGATAATACCTTTGAAAATTTCGAAAATTGCGCCCAGAATTCCGAGAAGGCTAACCCCTTTGAAAATTTCGAAAATTGCGCCCAGAGTTCCGAGAAGGCTAACCCTTTTGAATATTTCGAAAAATGCGCCCGGAATTCCGAGTAGGCTAACCCCTTTGAAAATTTCGAAAAATGCGCTCAGAATTCCGAGAAGACTAACCCGTTTTAAAATTTCGAAAAATGCGCCCAGAATTCCGAGAAGGCTAATCCCTTTGAAAAAAAAGAAAACTTCGCCCAGAATTCCGAGAAGGCTAACCCCATTGAAAATTTCGAAAAATGCGCCCAGTATTCCGAGAAGGCTAACCCCATTGAAAATTTCGAAAAATGCACCCACAATTCCGAGAAGGCTAACCCCTTTGAAAATTTCGAAAAATGCCCCCAGAATTCCGAGGAGGCTAACCCCTTTGAAATTTCGAAAAATGCGCGCAGAATTCCGAGAAGGCTAACCCCTTTGAAAATTTCGAAAAATGCGCCCAGTATTCCGAGAAGGCTAACCCCATTGAAAATTTCGAAAAATGCACCCACAATTCCGAGAAGGCTAACCCCTTTGAAAATTTCGAAAAATGCCCCCAGAATTCCGAGGAGGCTAACCCCTTTGAAAGTTACGAAAAATGCGTCCAGAATTCCGAGAAGGCTAACCCCTTTGAACATTTCGAAAAATGCGCCCAGTATTCCGAGAAGGCTAACCCCTTTGAAAATTTCGAAAAATGCGCCCAGTATTCCGAGAAGGCTAACCCCTTTGAAAATTTCGAAAATTGCGCCCAGAATTCCGAGAAGGCTAACGCCTTTGAAAATTTCGAAAAATTCGCCCAGAATTCCGAGAAGGCTAACCCCTTTGAAAATTTAGAAAAATTCGCCCAGAATTCCGAGAAGGCTAACCCCTTTGAAAAAAGAAAGAAAAATGCGCCCAGAATTCCGAGAAGGCTAACCCCTTTGAAAATTTCGAAAATTGCGCCCAGAATTCCCAGAAGGCTAACCCCTTTGAAAATTTCAAAAAATTCGCCCAGAATTCCGAGAAGGCTAACCCCTTTGAAAATTTCAAAAAATGCGCCCAGAATTCCGAGAAGGCTAACCCCTTTGAAAATTTAGAAAAATGCGCCCAGAATTCCCAGAAGGCTAACCCTTTAGAAATTTCGAAAAATGCGCCCAGAATTCCGAGTAGGATAATACCTTTGAAAATTTCGAAAATTGCGCATAGAATTCCGAGAAGGCTAACCCCTTTGAAAATTTCGAAAATTGCGCCCAGAGTTCCGAGAAGGCTAACCCTTTTGAATATTTCGAAAAATGCGCCCACAATTCCGAGTAGGCTAACCCCTTTGAAAATTTCGAAAAATGCGCCCAGAATTCCGAGAAGGCGCACACTTTGAAGATTTCGAAAAATGCGCCCAGAATTCCGAAAAGACTAACCCCTTTGAAATTTCGAAAAATGCGCCCAGAATTCCGAAAAGACTAACCCCTTTGAAAGTTTCGAAAAATGCGCCCAGAAATCCGAGAAGGCTAACCCTTTTGAAAATTTCGAGAAATGCGCCCAGAATTCCGAGAAGGCTAACACTTTTGAAAATTTCGAAAAATGCGCCCAGAATTCCGAGTAAGCTAATAACTTTGAAAATTTCGAAAAATGCGCCCAGAATTCCGAGAAGGCTAACCCCTTTGAAAATTTCGAAAAATGCGCCCAGAATTCCGAGAATTCTAACCCCTTTGAAAATTTCGAAAAATGCGCCCAGAATTCCGAGAAGGCTAACCCCTTTGAAAATCTAGAAAAATGCGCCCAGAATTCCGAGAAGGCTAACCCCTTAGAAAATTTCGAAGAATGCGCCCAGAATTCCGAGAAGGCTAACCCCTTTGAAAATTTCGAAAATTGCGCCCAGAGTTCCGAGAAGGCTAACCCTTTTGAATATTTCGAAAAATGCGCCCAGAATTCCGAGAAGGCTAACCTCTTTGAAAATTTCGAAAAATGCCCCCAGAATTCCGAGGAGGCTAACCTCTTTGAAAGTTTCGAAAAATGCGTCCAGAATTCCGAGAAGGCTAACCCCTTTGAACATTTCGAAAAATGCGCCCAGAATTCCGAGTAGGCTAACCCCTTTGAAAATTTCGAAAAATGCGCCCAGAATTCCGAGAAGGCTAACCCCTTTGAAAATTTCGAAAACTTCGCCCAGAATTCCAAGAAGGCTAACCCCTTTGAAAAAAGAAAGAAAAATGCGCCCAGAATTCCGAGAAGGCTAACCCCTTTGAAAATTTCGAAAATTGCGCCCAGAATTCCCAGAAGGCTAACCCCTTTGAAAATTTCAAAAAATTCGCCCAGAATTCCGAGAAGGCTAACCCCTTTGAAAATTTCAAAAAATGCGCCCAGAATTCCGAGAAGGCTAACCCCTTTGAAAATTTAGAAAAATGCGCCCAGAATTCCCAGAAGGCTAACCCTTTTGAAAATTTACAAAAATCCGCCCAGAATTCCGAGTAGGATAATACCTTTGAAAATTTCGAAAATTGCGCCCAGAATTCCGAGAAGGCTAACCCCTTTGAAAATTTCGAAAATTGCGCCCAGAGTTCCGAGAAGGCTAACCCTTTTGAATATTTCGAAAAATGCGCCCAGAATTCCGAGTAGGCTAACCCCTTTGAAAATTTCGAAAAATGCGCCCAGAATTCCGAGAAGGCTAATCCCTTTGAAAAAAAAGAAAACTTCGCCCAGAATTCCGAGAAGGCTAACCCCTTTGAAAATTTCGAAAAATGCGCCCAGAATTCCGAGAAGGCGCACACTTTGAAGATTTCGAAAAATGCGCCCAGAATTCCGAAAAGACTAACCCCTTTGAAATTTCGAAAAATGCGCGCAGAATTCCGAGAAGGCTAACCCCTTTGAAAATTTCGAAAAATGCGCCCAGTATTCCGAGAAGGCTAACCCCATTGAAAATTTCGAAAAATGCGCCCAGAATTCCGAGAAGGCTAACCCCTTTGAAAATTTCGAAAAATGCGCTCAGAATTCCGAGAAGACTAACCCGTTTTAAAATTTCGAAAAATGCGCCCAGAATTCCGAGAAGGCTAATAACTTTGAAAATTTCGAAAAATGTGCCCAGAATTCCGAAAAGGCTAACCCCTTTGAAAATTTAAAAAAATGCGCCCTGAATTCCGAGAATTCTAACCCCTTTGAAAATTTCGAAAAATGCGCCCAGAATTCCGAGAAGGCTAACCCCTTTGAAGATCTAGAAAAATGCGCCCAGAATTCCGAGAAGGCTAACCCCTTAGAAAATTTCGAAAAATGCGCCCAGAATTCCGAGAAGGCTAACCCTTTTGAATATTTCGAAAAATGCGCCCAGAATTCCGAGAAGGCTAACCCCTTTGAAAATTTCGAAAAATGTGCCCAGAATTCCGAGAAGGCTAATCCCTTTGAAAAAAAAAGAAAAATGCGCCCAGAATTCCGAGAAGGCTAACCCCCTTTGAAGATTTCGAAAAATGCGACCAGAATTCCGAGAAGACTAACCCCTTTGAAATTTCGAAAAATGCGCCCAGAATACCGAGAAGGCTAACCCCTTTGAAAATTTCGAAAAATGCGCCCAGTATTGCGAGAAGGCTAACCCCTTTGAAAATTTCGAAAAATGCGCCCAGTATTCCGAGAAGGCTAACCCCTTTGAAAATTTCGAAAAATGCGCCCAGAATTCCGAGAAGGCTAACCCCTTTGAAAATTTCGAAAAATGCGCTCAGAATTCCGAAAAGGTTAACCCGTTTTAAAATTTCGAAAAATGCGCCCAGAATTCCGAGAAGGCTAACACCTTTGAAAGTTTCGAAAAATGCGCACAGAATTCCGAGAAGGCTAACCCCTTTGAAAATTTCGAAAAATGCGCCCAGTATTCCGAGAAGGCTAACCCTTTTGAAAATTTCGAAAAATGTGCCCAGAATTCCGAGAAGGCTAACCCCTTTGAAAATTTCGAAAAATGCGCCCAGAATTCCGAGAAGGCTAACCCCTTTGAAATTTTCGAAAAATGCGCCCAGAATTCCGAGAAGGCTAACCCCTCTGAAAATTTCGAAAAATTGGCCCAAAACTCCGAGATGGCTAACCCCTTTGAAAATTTCGAAAAATTCACCCAGAATTCCGAGAAGGCTAACCCCTTTGAAAATTTCGAAAAATGTGCCCAGAATTCCGAGAAGGCTAACCCTTTGAAAATTTCGAAAAATGCGCCCAGAATTCCGAGAAGGCTATCCCCTTTGAAAATTTCGAAAAATGCGCCCAGAATTCCGAGAAGGTTAACCCCTTTGAGAATTTCGAAAAATGCGCCCAGAATTCCGAGAAGGGTAACCCCTTTGAAAATTTCGAAAAATGCGCCCAAAATTTCGAGAAGGCTAACCCCTTTGAAAATTTCGAAAAATGCGCCCAGTATTCCGAGAAGGCTAACCCTTTTGAAAATTTCGAAAAATGTGCCCAGAATTCCGAGAAGGCTAACCCCTTTGAAAATTTCGAAAAATGCGCCCAGAATTCCGAGAAGGCTAACCCCTTTGAAAATTTCGAAAAATTCGCCCAGAATTCCAAGAAGGCTAACCCCTTTGAAAATTTCAAAAAATTCGCCCAGAATTCCGAGAAGGCTAACCCCTTTGAAAATTTCAAAAAATGCGCCCAGAATTCCGAGAAGGCTAACCCCTTTGAAAATTTCAAAAAATGCGCCCAGAATTCCGAGAAGGCTAACCCCTTTGAAAATTTAGAAAAATGCGCCCAGAATTCCCAGAAGGCTAACCCTTTTGAAAATTTCGAAAAATGCGCCCAGAATTCCGAGTAGGATAATACCTTTGAAAATTTCGAAAATTGCGCCCAGAATTCCGCGAAGGCTAACCCCTTTGAAAATTTCGAAAATTGCGCCCAGAGTTCCGAGAAGGCTAACCCTTTTGAATAATTCGAAAAATGCGCCCAGAATTCCGAGTAGGCTAACCCCTTTGAAAATTTCAAAAAATGCGCCCAGAATTCCGAGAAGGCGCACACTTTGAAGATTTCGAAAAATGCGCCCAGAATTCCGAAAAGACTAACCCCTTTGAAATTTCGAAAAATGCGCGCAGAATTCCGAGAAGGCTAACCCCTTTGAAAATTTCGAAAAATGCGCCCAGTATTCCGAGAAGGCTAACCCCATTGAAAATTTCGAAAAATGCGCCCAGAATTCCGAGAAGGCTAACCCCTTTGAAAATTTCGAAAAATGCGCCCAGAATTCCAAGAAGGCTAACCCCTTTGAAAAAAGAAAGAAAAATGCGCCCAGAATTCCGAGAAGGCTAACCCCTTTGAAAATCTCGAAAATTGCGCCCAGAATTCCCAGAAGGCTAACCCCTTTGAAAATTTCAAAAAATGCGCCCAGAATTCCGAGAAGGCTAACCCCTTTGAAAATTTCGAAAAATGCGCCCAGAATTCCGAGAATTCTAACCCCTTTGAAAATTTCGAAAAATGCGCCCAGAATTCCGAGAAGGCTAACCCCTTTGAAAACCTAGAAAAATGCGCCCAGAATTCCGAGAAGGCTAACCCCTTAGAAAATTTCGAAAAATGCGCCCAGAATTCCGAGAAGGCTAACCCCTTTGAAAATTTCGAAAATTGCGCCCAGAGTTCCGAGAAGGCTAACCCTTTTGAATATTTTGAAAAATGCGCCCAGATTTCCGAGAAGGCTAACCCCTTTGAAAATTTCGAAAAATGCCCCCAGAATTCCGAGGAGGCTAACCCCTTTGAAAGTTTCGAAAAATGCGTCCAGAATTCCGAGAAGGCTAACCCCTTTGAAAATTTCGAAAAATGCGCCCAGAATTCCGAGAATTCTAACCCCTTTGAAAATTTCGAAAAATGCGCCCAGAATTCCGAGAAGGCTAACCCCTTTGAAAATCTAGAAAAATGCGCCCAGAATTCCGAGAAGGCTAACCCCTTCGAAAATTTCGAAAAATGCGCCCAGAATTCCGAGAAGGCTAACCCCTTTGAAAATTTCGAAAATTGCGCCCAGAGTTCCGAGAAGGCTAACCCTTTTGAATATTTCGAAAAATGCGCCCAGAATTCCGAGAAGGCTAACCCCTTTGAAAATTTCGAAAAATGCCCCCAGAATTCCGAGGAGGCTAACCCCTTTGAAAGTTTCGAAAAATGAGTCCAGAATTCCGAGAAGGCTAACCCCTTTGAACATTTCGAAAAATGCGCCCAGTATTCCGAGAAGGCTAACCCCTTTGAAAATTTCGAAAAATGCGCCCAGTATTCCGAGAAGGCTAACCCCTTTCAAAATTTCGAAAATTGCGCCCAGAATTCCGAGAAGGCTAACCCCTTTGAAAAATTCGAAAAATTCGCCCAGAATTCCGAGAAGGCTAACCCCTTTGAAAATTTAGAATAATTCGCCCAGAATTCCAAGAAATTCCTTTGAAAAAAGAAAAAAAATGCGCCCAGAATTCCGAGAAGGCTAACCCCTTTGAAAATTTCGAAAATTGCGCCCAGAATTCCCAGAAGGCTAACCCCTTTGAAAATTTCAAAAAATTCGCCCAGAATTCCGAGAAGGCTAACCCCTTTGAAAATTTCAAAAAATGCGCCCAGAATTCCGAGAAGGCTAACCCCTTTGAAAATTTAGAAAAATGCGCCCAGAATTCCCAGAAGGCTAACCCTTTTGAAAATTTACAAAAATCCGCCCAGAATTCCGAGTAGGATAATACCTTTGAAAATTTCGAAAATTGCGCCCAGAATTCCGAGAAGGCTAACCCCTTTGAAAATTTCGAAAATTGCGCCCAGAGTTCCGAGAAGGCTAACCCTTTTGAATATTTCGAAAAATGCGCCCAGAATTCCGAGTAGGCTAACCCCTTTGAAAATTTCGAAAAATGCGCCCAGAATTCCGAGAAGGCTAATCCCTTTGAAAAAAAAGAAAACTTCGCCCAGAATTCCGAGAAGGCTAACCCCTTTGAAAATTTCGAAAAATGCGCCCAGAATTCCGAGAAGGCGCACACTTTGAAGATTTCGAAAAATGCGCCCAGAATTCCGAAAAGACTAACCCCTTTGAAATTTCGAAAAATGCGCGCAGAATTCCGAGAAGGCTAACCCCTTTGAAAATTTCGAAAAATGCGCCCAGTATTCCGAGAAGGCTAACCCCATTGAAAATTTCGAAAAATGCGCCCAGAATTCCGAGAAGGCTAACCCCTTTGAAAATTTCGAAAAATGCGCTCAGAATTCCGAGAAGACTAACCCGTTTTAAAATTTCGAAAAATGCGCCCAGAATTCCGAGAAGGCTAACACCTTTGAAAGTTTCGAAAAATGCGCCCAGAATTCCGAGAAGGCTAACCCCTTTGAAAATTTCGAAAAATGCGCCCAGAATGTCGAGAAGGCTAACCATTTAGAAAATTTCGAAAAATGCGCCCAGAATTCCGAGAAGGCTAACCCGTTTTAAAATTTCGAAAAATGCGCCCAGAATTCCGAGAAGGCTAACACTTTTGAAAATTTCGAAAAATGCGCCCAGAATTCCGAGTAGGCTAATAACTTTGAAAATTTCGAAAAATGTGCCCAGAATTCCGAAAAGGCTAACCCCTTTGAAAATTTAAAAAAATGCGCCCTGAATTCCGAGAATTCTAACCCCTTTGAAAATTTCGAAAAATGCGCCCAGAATTCCGAGAAGGCTAACCCCTTTGAAAATCTAGAAAAATGCGCCCAGAATTCCGAGAAGGCTAACCATTTAGAAAATTTCGAAAAATGCGCCCAGAATTCCGAGAAGGCTAACCCTTTTGAATATTTCGAAAAATGCGCCCAGAATTCCGAGAAGGCTAACCCCTTTGAAAATTTCGAAAAATGTGCCCAGAATTCCGAGAAGGCTAATCCCTTTGAAAAAAAAAGAAAAATGCGCCCAGAATTCCGAGAAGGCTAACCCCCTTTGAAGATTTCGAAAAATGCGACCAGAATTCCGAGAAGACTAACCCCTTTGAAATTTCGAAAAATGCGCCCAGAATACCGAGAAGGCTAACCCCTTTGAAAATTTCGAAAAATGCGCCCAGTATTGCGAGAAGGCTAACCCCTTTGAAAATTTCGAAAAATGCGCCCAGTATTCCGAGAAGGCTAACCCCTTTGAAAATTTCGAAAAATGCGCCCAGAATTCCGAGAAGGCTAACCCCTTTGAAAATTTCGAAAAATGCGCTCAGAATTCCGAAAAGGTTAACCCGTTTTAAAATTTCGAAAAATGCGCCCAGAATTCCGAGAAGGCTAACACCTTTGAAAGTTTCGAAAAATGCGCACAGAATTCCGAGAAGGCTAACCCCTTTGAAAATTTCGAAAAATGCGCCCAGTATTCCGAGAAGGCTAACCCTTTTGAAAATTTCGAAAAATGTGCCCAGAATTCCGAGAAGGCTAACCCCTTTGAAAATTTCGAAAAATGCGCCCAGAATTCCGAGAAGGCTAACCCCTTTGAAATTTTCGAAAAATGCGCCCAGAATTCCGAGAAGGCTAACCCCTCTGAAAATTTCGAAAAATTGGCCCAAAACTCCGAGATGGCTAACCCCTTTGAAAATTTCGAAAAATTCACCCAGAATTCCGAGAAGGCTAACCCCTTTGAAAATTTCGAAAAATGTGCCCAGAATTCCGAGAAGGCTAACCCTTTGAAAATTTCGAAAAATGCGCCCAGAATTCCGAGAAGGCTATCCCCTTTGAAAATTTAGAAAAATGCGCCCAGAATTCCGAGAAGGTTAACCCCTTTGAGAATTTCGAAAAATGCGCCCAGAATTCCGAGAAGGGTAACCCCTTTGAAAATTTCGAAAAATGCGCCCAAAATTTCGAGAAGGCTAACCCCTTTGAAAATTTCGAAAAATGCGCCCAGTATTCCGAGAAGGCTAACCCTTTTGAAAATTTCGAAAAATGTGCCCAGAATTCCGAGAAGGCTAACCCCTTTGAAAATTTCGAAAAATGCGCCCAGAATTCCGAGAAGGCTAACCCCTTTGAAAATTTCGAAAAATTCGCCCAGAATTCCAAGAAGGCTAACCCCTTTGAAAATTTCAAAAAATTCGCCCAGAATTCCGAGAAGGCTAACCCCTTTGAAAATTTCAAAAAATGCGCCCAGAATTCCGAGAAGGCTAACCCCTTTGAAAATTTCAAAAAATGCGCCCAGAATTCCGAGAAGGCTAACCCCTTTGAAAATTTAGAAAAATGCGCCCAGAATTCCCAGAAGGCTAACCCTTTTGAAAATTTCGAAAAATGCGCCCAGAATTCCGAGTAGGATAATACCTTTGAAAATTTCGAAAATTGCGCCCAGAATTCCGCGAAGGCTAACCCCTTTGAAAATTTCGAAAATTGCGCCCAGAGTTCCGAGAAGGCTAACCCTTTTGAATAATTCGAAAAATGCGCCCAGAATTCCGAGTAGGCTAACCCCTTTGAAAATTTCGAAAAATGCGCCCAGAATTCCGAGAAGGCGCACACTTTGAAGATTTCGAAAAATGCGCCCAGAATTCCGAAAAGACTAACCCCTTTGAAATTTCGAAAAATGCGCGCAGAATTCCGAGAAGGCTAACCCCTTTGAAAATTTCGAAAAATGCGCCCAGTATTCCGAGAAGGCTAACCCCATTGAAAATTTCGAAAAATGCGCCCAGAATTCCGAGAAGGCTAACCCCTTTGAAAATTTCGAAAAATGCGCCCAGAATTCCAAGAAGGCTGACCCCTTTGAAAAAAGAAAGAAAAATGCGCCCAGAATTCCGAGAAGGCTAACCCCTTTGAAAATCTCGAAAATTGCGCCCAGAATTCCCAGAAGGCTAACCCCTTTGAAAATTTCAAAAAATTCGCCCAGAATTCCGAGAAGGCTAACCCCTTTGAAAATTTCAAAAAATGCGCCCAGAATTCCGAGAAGGCTAACCCCTTTGAAAATTTCGAAAAATGCGCCCAGAATTCCGAGAATTCTAACCCCTTTGAAAATTTCGAAAAATGCGCCCAGAATTCCGAGAAGGCTAACCCCTTTGAAAACCTAGAAAAATGCGCCCAGAATTCCGAGAAGGCTAACCCCTTAGAAAATTTCGAAAAATGCGCCCAGAATTCCGAGAAGGCTAACCCCTTTGAAAATTTCGAAAATTGCGCCCAGAGTTCCGAGAAGGCTAACCCTTTTGAATATTTTGAAAAATGCGCCCAGAATTCCGAGAAGGCTAACCCCTTTGAAAATTTCGAAAAATGCCCCCAGAATTCCGAGGAGGCTAACCCCTTTGAAAGTTTCGAAAAATGCGTCCAGAATTCCGAGAAGGCTAACCCCTTTGAAAATTTCGAAAAATGCGCCCAGAATTCCGAGATTTCTAACCCCTTTGAAAATTTCGAAAAATGCGCCCAGAATTCCGAGAAGGCTAACCCCTTTGAAAATCTAGAAAAATGCGCCCAGAATTCCGAGAAGGCTAACCCCTTCGAAAATTTCGAAAAATGCGCCCAGAATTCCGAGAAGGCTAACCCCTTTGAAAATTTCGAAAATTGCGCCCAGAGTTCCGAGAAGGCTAACCCTTTTGAATATTTCGAAAAATGCGCCCAGAATTCCGAGAAGGCTAACCCCTTTGAAAATTTCGAAAAATGCCCCCAGAATTCCGAGGAGGCTAACCCCTTTGAAAGTTTCGAAAAATGAGTCCAGAATTCCGAGAAGGCTAACCCCTTTGAACATTTCGAAAAATGCGCCCAGTATTCCGAGAAGGCTAACCCCTTTGAAAATTTCGAAAAATGCGCCCAGTATTCCGAGAAGGCTAACCCCTTTCAAAATTTCGAAAATTGCGCCCAGAATTCCGAGAAGGCTAACCCCTTTGAAAAATTCGAAAAATTCGCCCAGAATTCCGAGAAGGCTAACCCCTTTGAAAATTTCGAATAATTCGCCCAGAATTCCAAGAAATTCCTTTGAAAAAAGAAAAAAAAATGCGCCCAGAATTCCGAGAAGGCTAACCCCTTTGAAAATTTCGAAAATTGCGCCCAGAATTCCCAGAAGGCTAACCCCTTTGAAAATTTCAAAAAATTCGCCCAGAATTCCGAGAAGGCTAACCCCTTTGAAAATTTCAAAAAATGCGCCCAGAATTCCGAGAAGGCTAACCCCTTTGAAAATTTAGAAAAATGCGCCCAGAATTCCCAGAAGGCTAACCCTTTTGAAAATTTACAAAAATCCGCCCAGAATTCCGAGTAGGATAATACCTTTGAAAATTTCGAAAATTGCGCCCAGAATTCCGAGAAGACTAACCCCTTTGAAAATTTCGAAAATTGCGCCCAGAGTTCCGAGACGGCTAACCCTTTTGAATATTTCGAAAAATGCGCCCAGAATTCCGAGTAGGCTAACCCCTTTGAAAATTTCGAAAAATGCGCTCAGAATTCCGAGAAGACTAACCCGTTTTAAAATTTCGAAAAATGCGCCCAGAATTCCGAGAAGGCTAATCCCTTTGAAAAAAAAGAAAACTTCGCCCAGAATTCCGAGAAGGCTAACCCCTTTGAAAATTTCGAAAAATGCGCCCAGAATTCCGAGAAGGCGCACACTTTGAAGATTTCGAAAAATGCGCCCAGAATTCCGAAAAGACTAACCCCTTTGAAATTTCGAAAAATGCGCGCAGAATTCCGAGAAGGCTAACCCCTTTGAAAATTTCGAAAAATGCGCCCAGTATTCCGAGAACTCTAACCCCATTGAAAATTTCGAAAAATGCACCCACAATTCCGAGAAGGCTAACCCCTTTGAAAATTTCGAAAAATGCCCCCAGAATTCCGAGGAGGCTAACCCCTTTGAAAGTTTCGAAAAATGCGTCCAGAATTCCGAGAAGGCTAACCCCTTTGAACATTTCGAAAAATGCGCCCAGTATTCCGAGAAGGCTAACCCCTTTGAAAATTTCGAAAATTGCGCCCAGAATTCCGAGAAGGCTAACGCCTTTGAAAATTTCGAAAAATTCGCCCAGAATTCCGAGAAGGCTAACCCCTTTGAAAATTTAGAAAAATTCGCCCAGAATTCCGAGAAGGCTAACCCCTTTGAAAAAAGAAAGAAAAATGCGCCCAGAATTCCGAGAAGGCTAACCCCTTTGAAAATTTCGAAAATTGCGCCCAGAATTCCCAGAAGGCTAACCCCTTTGAAAATTTCAAAAAATTCGCCCAGAATTCCGAGAAGGCTAACCCCTTTGAAAATTTCAAAAAATGCGCCCAGAATTCCGAGAAGGCTAACCCCTTTGAAAATTTAGAAAAATGCGCCCAGAATTCCCAGAAGGCTAACCCTTTAGAAATTTCGAAAAATGCGCCCAGAATTCCGAGTAGGATAATACCTTTGAAAATTTCGAAAATTGCGCCCAGAATTCCGAGAAGGCTAACCCCTTTGAAAATTTCGAAAATTGCGCCCAGAGTTCCGAGAAGGCTAACCCTTTTGAATATTTCGAAAAATGCGCCCACAATTCCGAGTAGGCTAACCCCTTTGAAAATTTCGAAAAATGCGCCCAGAATTCTGAGAAGGCGCACACTTTGAAGATTTCGAAAAATGCGCCCAGAATTCCGAAAAGACTAACCCCTTTGAAATTTCGAAAAATGCGCCCAGAATTCCGAAAAGACTAACCCCTTTGAAAGTTTCGAAAAATGCGCCCAGAAATCCGAGAAGGCTAACCCTTTTGAAAATTTCGAGAAATGCTCCTAGAATTCCGAGAAGGCTAACACTTTTGAAAATTTCGAAAAATGCGCCCAGAATTCCGAGTAAGCTAATAACTTTGAAAATTTCGAAAAATGCGCCCAGAATTCCGAGAAGGCTAACCCCTTTGAAAATTTCGAAAAATGCGCCCAGAATTCCGAGAATTCTAACCCCTTTGAAAATTTCGAAAAATGCGCCCAGAATTCCGAGAAGGCTAACCCCTTTGAAAATCTAGAAAAATGCGCCCAGAATTCCGAGAAGGCTAACCCCTTAGAAAATTTCGAAAAATGCGCCCAGAATTCAGAGAAGGCTAACCCCTTTGAAAATTTCGAAAATTGCGCCCAGAGTTCCCAGAAGGCTAACCCTTTTGAATATTTCGAAAAATGCGCCCAGAATTCCGAGAAGGCTAACCTCTTTGAAAATTTCGAAAAATGCGCCCAGAATTCCGAGAAGGCTAACCCCTTTGAAAATTTCGAAAAATTCGCCCAGAATTCCCAGAAGGCTAACCCCTTTGAAAAAAGAAAGAAAAATGCGCCCAGAATTCCGAGAAGGCTAACCCCTTTGAAAATTTCGAAAATTGCGCCCAGAATTCCCAGAAGGCTAACCCCTTTGAAAATTTCAAAAAATTCGCCCAGAATTCCGAGAAGGCTAACCCCTTTGAAAATTTCAAAAAATGCGCCCAGAATTCCGAGAAGGCTAACCCCTTTGAAAATTTAGAAAAATGCGCCCAGAATTCCCAGAAGGCTAACCCTTTTGAAAATTTACAAAAATCCGCCCAGAATTCCGAGTAGGATAATACCTTTGAAAATTTCGAAAATTGCGCCCAGAATTCCGAGAAGGCTAACCTCTTTGAAAATTTCGAAAATTGCGCCCAGAGTTCCGAGAAGGCTAACCCTTTTGAATATTTCGAAAAATGCGCCCAGAATTCCGAGTAGGCTAACCCCTTTGAAAATTTCGAAAAATGCGCCCAGAATTCCGAGAAGGCTAATCCCTTTGAAAAAAAAGAAAACTTCGCCCAGAATTCCGAGAAGGCTAACCCCTTTGAAAATTTCGAAAAATGCGCCCAGAATTCCGAGAAGGCGCACACTTTGAAGATTTCGAAAAATGCGCCCAGAATTCCGAAAAGACTAACCCCTTTGAAATTTCGAAAAATGCGCGCAGAATTCCGAGAAGGCTAACCCCTTTGAAAATTTCGAAAAATGTGCCCAGAATTCCGAGAAGGCTAATCCCTTTGAAAAAAAAAGAAAAATGCGCCCAGAATTCCGAAAAGGTTAACCCGTTTTAAAATTTCGAAAAATGCGCCCAGAATTCCGAGAAGGCTAACACCTTTGATAGTTTCGAAAAATGCGCACAGAATTCCGAGAAGGCTAACCCCTTTGAAAATTTCGAAAAATGCGCCCAGTATTCCGAGAAGGCTAACCCTTTTGAAAATTTCGAAAAATGTGCCCAGAATTCCGAGAAGGCTAACCCCTTTGAAAATTTCGAAAAATGCGCCCAGAATTCCGAGAAGGCTATCCCCTTTGAAAATTTCGAAAAATGCGCCCAGAATTCCGAGAAGGTTAACCCCTTTGAGAATTTCGAAAAATGCGCCCAGAATTCCGAGAAGGGTAACCCCTTTGAGAATTTCGAAAAATGCGCCCAGAATTCCGAGAAGGGTAACCCCTTTGAAAATTTCGAAAAATGCGCCCAGAATTTCGAGAAGGCTAACCCCTTTGAAAATTTCGAAAAATGCGCCCAGTATTCCGAGAAGGCTAACCCTTTTGAAAATTTCGAAAAATGTGCCCAGAATTCCGAGAAGGCTAACCCCTTTGAAAATTTCGAAAAATGCGCCCAGAATTCCGAGAAGGCTAACCCCTTTGAAAATTTCGAAAAATTCGCCCAGAATTCCAAGAAGGCTAACCCCTTTGAAAAAAGAAAGAAAAATGCGCCCAGAATTCCGAGAAGGCTAACCCCTTTGAAAATTTCGAAAATTGCGCCCAGAATTCCCAGAAGGCTAACCCCTTTGAAAATTTCAAAAAATTCGCCCAGAATTCCGAGGAGGCTAACCCCTTTGAAAATTTCAAAAAATGCGCCCAGAATTCCGAGAAGGCTAACCCCTTTGAAAATTTAGAAAAATGCTACCAGAATTCCCAGAAGGCTAACCCTTTTGAAAATTTACAAAAATCCGCCCAGAATTCCAAGTAGGATAATACCTTTGAAAATTTCGAAAATTGCGCCCAGAATTCCGAGAAGGCTAACCCCTTTGAAAATTTCGAAAATTGCGCCCAGAGTTCCGAGAAGGCTAACCCTTTTGAATATTTCGAAAAATGCGCCCAGAATTCCGAGTAGGCTAACCCCTTTGAAAATTTCGAAAAATGCGCCCAGAATTCCGAGAAGGCTAATCCCTTTGAAAAAAAAGAAAACTTCGCCCAGAATTCCGAGAAGGCTAACCCCTTTGAAAATTTCGAAAAATGCGCCCAGAATTCCGAGAAGGCGCACACTTTGAAGATTTCGAAAAATGCGCCCAGAATTCCGAAAAGACTAACCCCTTTAAAATTTCGAAAAATGCGCGCTGAATTCCGAGAAGGCTAACCCCTTTGAAAATTTCGAAAAATGCGCCCAGTATTCCGAGAAGGCTAACCCCATTGAAAATTTCGAAAAATGCGCCCAGAATTCCGAGAAGGCTAACCCCTTTGAAAATTTCGTAAAATGCGCTCAGAATTCCGAGAAGACTAACCCGTTTTAAAATTTCGAAAAATGCGCCCAGAATTCCGAGAAAGCTAACACCTTTGAAAGTTTCGAAAAATGCGCCCAGAATTCCGAGAAGGCTAACCCCTTTGAAAATTTCGAGAAATGCGCCCAGAATTCCGAGAAGGCTAACACTTTTGAAAATTTCGAAAAATGCGCCCAGAATTCCGAGTAGGCTAATAACTTTGAAAATTTCGAAAAATGCGCCCAGAATTCCGAGAAGGCTAACCCCTTTGAAAATTTCGAAAAATGCGCCCAGAATTCCGGGAATTCTAACCCCTCTGAAAATTTCGAAAAATGCGCCCAGAATTCCGAGAAGGCCAACCCCTTTGAAAATCTAGAAAAATGCGCCCAGAATTCCGAGATGGCTAACCCCTTAGAAAATATCGAAAAATGCGCCCAGAATTCCGAGAAGGCTAACCCTTTTGAATATTTCGAAAAATGCGCCCAGAATTCCGAGAAGGCTAACCCCTTTGAAAATTTCGAAAAATGTTCCCAGAATTCCAAGAAGGCTAATCCCTTTGAAAAAAAAAGAAAAATGCGCCCAGAATTCCGAGAAGACTAACCCCCTTTGAAAATTTCGAAAAATGCGACCAGAATTCCGAGAAGACTAACCCCTTTGAAATTTCGAAAAATGCGCCCAGAATACCGAGAAGGCTAACCCCTTTGAAAATTTCGAAAAATGCGCCCAGTATTGCGAGAAGGCTAACCCCTTTGAAAATTTCGAAAAATGCGCCCAGTATTCCGAGAAGGCTAACCCCTTTGAAAATTTCGAAAAATGCGCGCAGAATTCCGAGAAGGCTAACCCCTTTGAAAATTTCGAAAAATGTGCCCAGAATTCCGAGAAGGCTAATCCCTTTGAAAAAAAAAGAAAAATGCGCCCAGAATTCCGAAAAGGTTAACCCGTTTTAAAATTTCGAAAAATGCGCCCAGAATTCCGAGAAGGCTAACACCTTTGATAGTTTCGAAAAATGCGCACAGAATTCCGAGAAGGCTAACCCCTTTGAAAATTTCGAAAAATGCGCCCAGTATTCCGAGAAGGCTAACCCTTTTGAAAATTTCGAAAAATGTGCCCAGAATTCCGAGAAGGCTAACCCCTTTGAAAATTTCGAAAAATGCGCCCAGAATTCCGAGAAGGCTATCCCCTTTGAAAATTTCGAAAAATGCGCCCAGAATTCCGAGAAGGTTAACCCCTTTGAGAATTTCGAAAAATGCGCCCAGAATTCCGAGAAGGGTAACCCCTTTGAGAATTTCGAAAAATGCGCCCAGAATTCCGAGAAGGGTAACCCCTTTGAAAATTTCGAAAAATGCGCCCAGAATTTCGAGAAGGCTAACCCCTTTGAAAATTTCGAAAAATGCGCCCAGTATTCCGAGAAGGCTAACCCTTTTGAAAATTTCGAAAAATGTGCCCAGAATTCCGAGAAGGCTAACCCCTTTGAAAATTTCGAAAAATGCGCCCAGAATTCCGAGAAGGCTAACCCCTTTAAAAATTTCGAAAAATTCGCCCAGAATTCCAAGAAGGCTAACCCCTTTGAAAAAAGAAAGAAAAATGCGCCCAGAATTCCGAGAAGGCTAACCCCTTTGAAAATTTCAAAAAATGCGCCCAGAATTCCGAGAAGGCTAACCCCTTTGAAAATTTAGAAAAATGCTACCAGAATTCCCAGAAGGCTAACCCTTTTGAAAATTTACAAAAATCCGCCCAGAATTCCAAGTAGGATAATACCTTTGAAAATTTCGAAAATTGCGCCCAGAATTCCGAGAAGGCTAACCCCTTTGAAAATTTCGAAAATTGCGCCCAGAGTTCCGAGAAGGCTAACCCTTTTGAATATTTCGAAAAATGCGCCCAGAATTCCGAGTAGGCTAACCCCTTTGAAAATTTCGAAAAATGCGCCCAGAATTCCGAGAAGGCTAATCCCTTTGAAAAAAAAGAAAACTTCGCCCAGAATTCCGAGAAGGCTAACCCCTTTGAAAATTTCGAAAAATGCGCCCAGAATTCCGAGAAGGCGCACACTTTGAAGATTTCGAAAAATGCGCCCAGAATTCCGAAAAGACTAACCCCTTTAAAATTTCGAAAAATGCGCGCAGAATTCCGAGAAGGCTAACCCCTTTGTAAATTTCGAAAAATGCGCCCAGTATTCCGAGAAGGCTAACCCCATTGAAAATTTCGAAAAATGCGCCCAGAATTCCGAGAAGGCTAACCCCTTTGAAAATTTCGTAAAATGCGCTCAGAATTCCGAGAAGACTAACCCGTTTTAAAATTTCGAAAAATGCGCCCAGAATTCCGAGAAAGCTAACACCTTTGAAAGTTTCGAAAAATGCGCCCAGAATTCCGAGAAGGCTAACCCCTTTGAAAATTTCGAGAAATGCGCCCAGAATTCCGAGAAGGCTAACACTTTTGAAAATTTCGAAAAATGCGCCCAGAATTCCGAGTAGGCTAATAACTTTGAAAATTTCGAAAAATGCGCCCAGAATTCCGAGAAGGCTAACCCCTTTGAAAATTTCGAAAAATGCGCCCAGAATTCCGGGAATTCTAACCCCTCTGAAAATTTCGAAAAATGCGCCCAGAATTCCGAGAAGGCCAACCCCTTTGAAAATCTAGAAAAATGCGCTTAGAATTCCGAGATGGCTAACCCCTTAGAAAATATCGAAAAATGCGCCCAGAATTCCGAGAAGGCTAACCCTTTTGAATATTTCGAAAAATGCGCCCAGAATTCCGAGAAGGCTAACCCCTTTGAAAATTTCGAAAAATGTTCCCAGAATTCCGAGAAGGCTAATCCCTTTGAAAAAAAAAGAAAAATGCGCCCAGAATTCCGAGAAGACTAACCCCCTTTGAAAATTTCGAAAAATGCGACCAGAATTCCGAGAAGACTAACCCCTTTGAAATTTCGAAAAATGCGCCCAGAATACCGAGAAGGCTAACCCCTTTGAAAATTTCGAAAAATGCGCCCAGTATTGCGAGAAGGCTAACCCCTTTGAAAATTTCGAAAAATGCGCCCAGTATTCCGAGAAGGCTAACCCCTTTGAAAATTTCGAAAAATGCGCCCAGAATTCCGAGAAGGCTAACCCCTTTGAAAATTTCGAAAAATGCGCTCAGAATTCCGAAAAGGTTAACCCGTTTTAAAATTTCGAAAAATGCGCCCAGAATTCCGAGAAGGCTAACACCTTTGAAAGTTTCGAAAAATGCGCCCAGAATTCCGAGAAGGCTAACTAACCCCTTTGAAAATTTCGAAAAATGCGCCCAGTATTCCGAGAAGGCTAACCCCTTTGAAAATTTCGAAAAATGTGCCCAGAATTCCGAGAAGGCTAACCCCTTTGAAAATTTCGAAAAATGCGCCCAGAATTCCGAGAAGGCTAACCCCTTTGAAATTTTCGAAAAATGCGCCCAGAATTCCGAGAAGGCTAACCCCTCTGAAAATTTCGAAAAATTGGCCCAAAACTCCGAGATGGCTAACCCCTTTGAAAATTTCGAAAAATTCACCCAGAATTCCGAGAAGGCTAACCCCTTTGAAAATTTCGAAAAATGTGCCCAGAATTCCGAGGCTAACCCTTTGAAAATTTCGAAAAATGCGCCCAGAATTCCGAGAAGGATATCCCCTTTGAAAATTTCGAAAAATGCGCCCAGAATTCCGAGAAGGTTAACCCCTTTGAGAATTTCGAAAAATGCGCCCAGAATTCCGAGAAGGGTAACCCCTTTGAAAATTTCGAAAAATGCGCCCAGAATTCCGAGAAGGCGCACACTTTGAAGATTTCGAAAAATGCGCCCAGAATTCCGAAAAGACTAACCCCTTTGAAATTTCGAAAAATGCGCGCAGAATTCCGAGAAGGCTAACCCCTTTGAAAATTTCGAAAAATGCGCCCAGTATTCCGAGAACTCTAACCCCATTGAAAATTTCGAAAAATGCACCCACAATTCCGAGAAGGCTAACCCCTTTGAAAATTTCGAAAAATGCCCCCAGAATTCCGAGGAGGCTAACCCCTTTGAAAGTTTCGAAAAATGCGTCCAGAATTCCGAGAAGGCTAACCCCTTTGAACATTTCGAAAAATGCGCCCAGTATTCCGAGAAGGCTAACCCCTTTGAAAATTTCGAAAATTGCGCCCAGAATTCCGAGAAGGCTAACGCCTTTGAAAATTTAGAAAAATTCGCCCAGAATTCCGAGAAGGCTAACCCCTTTGAAAAAAGAAAGAAAAATGCGCCCAGAATTCCGAGAAGGCTAACCCCTTTGAAAATTTCGAAAATTGCGCCCAGAATTCCCAGAAGGCTAACCCCTTTGAAAATTTCAAAAAATTCGCCCAGAATTCCGAGAAGGCTAACCCCTTTGAAAATTTAAAAAATGCGCCCAGAATTCCGAGAAGGCTAACCCCTTTGAAAATTTAGAAAAATGCGCCCAGAATTCCCAGAAGGCTAACCCTTTAGAAATTTCGAAAAATGCGCCCAGAATTCCGAGTAGGATAATACCTTTGAAAATTTCGAAAATTGCGCCCAGAATTCCGAGAAGGCTAACCCCTTTGAAAATTTCGAAAATTGCGCCCAGAGTTCCGAGAAGGCTAACCCTTTTGAATATTTCGAAAAATGCGCCCACAATTCCGAGTAGGCTAACCCCTTTGAAAATTTCGAAAAATGCGCCCAGAATTCCGAGAAGGCGCACACTTTGAAGATTTCGAAAAATGCGCCCAGAATTCCGAAAAGACTAACCCCTTTGAAATTTCGAAAAATGCGCCCAGAATTCCGAAAAGACTAACCCCTTTGAAAGTTTCGAAAAATGCGCCCAGAAATCCGAGAAGGCTAACCCTTTTGAAAATTTCGAGAAATGCGCCTAGAATTCCGAGAAGGCTAACACTTTTGAAAATTTCGAAAAATGCGCCCAGAATTCCGAGTAAGCTAATAACTTTGAAAATTTCGAAAAATGCGCCCAGAATTCCGAGAAGGCTAACCCCTTTGAAAATTTCGAAAAATGCGCCCAGAATTCCGAGAATTCTAACCCCTTTGAAAATTTCGAAAAATGCGCCCAGAATTCCGAGAAGGCTAACCCCTTTGAAAATCTAGAAAAATGCGCCCAGAATTCCGAGAAGGCTAACCCCTTAGAAAATTTCGAAAAATGCGCCCAGAATTCCGAGAAGGCTAACCCCTTTGAAAATTTCGAAAATTGCGCCCACAGTTCCCAGAAGGCTAACCCTTTTGAATATTTCGAAAAATGCGCCCAGAATTCCGAGAAGGCTAACCTCTTTGAAAATTTCGAAAAATGCGCCCAGAATTCCGAGAAGGCTAACCCCTTTGAAAATTTCGAAAAATTCGCCCAGAATTCCAAGAAGGCTAACCCCTTTGAAAAAAGAAAGAAAAATGCGCCCAGAATTCCGAGAAGGCTAACCCCTTTGAAAATTTCGAAAATTGCGCCCAGAATTCCCAGAAGGCTAACCCCTTTGAAAATTTCAAAAAATTCGCCCAGAATTCCGAGAAGGCTAACCCCTTTGAAAATTTCAAAAAATGCGCCCAGAATTCCGAGAAGGCTAACCCCTTTGAAAATTTAGAAAAATGCGCCCAGAATTCCCAGAAGGCTAACCCTTTTGAAAATTTACAAAAATCCGCCCAGAATTCCGAGTAGGATAATACCTTTGAAAATTTCGAAAATTGCGCCCAGAATTCCGAGAAGGCTAACCCCTTTGAAAATTTCGAAAATTGCGCCCAGAGTTCCGAGAAGGCTAACCCTTTTGAATATTTCGAAAAATGCGCCCAGAATTCCGAGTAGGCTAACCCCTTTGAAAATTTCGAAAAATGCGCCCAGAATTCCGAGAAGGCTAATCCCTTTGAAAAAAAAGAAAACTTCGCCCAGAATTCCGAGAAGGCTAACCCCTTTGAAAATTTCGAAAAATGCGCCCAGAATTCCGAGAAGGCGCACACTTTGAAGATTTCGAAAAATGCGCCCAGAATTCCGAAAAGACTAACCCCTTTGAAATTTCGAAAAATGCGCCCAGAATTCCGAGAAGGCTAACCCCTTTGAAAATTTCGAAAAATGTGCCCAGAATTCCGAGAAGGCTAATCCCTTTGAAAAAAAAAGAAAAATGCGCCCAGAATTCCGAAAAGGTTAACCCGTTTTAAAATTTCGAAAAATGCGCCCAGAATTCCGAGAAGGCTAACACCTTTGATAGTTTCGAAAAATGCGCACAGAATTCCGAGAAGGCTAACCCCTTTGAAAATTTCGAAAAATGCGCCCAGTATTCCGAGAAGGCTAACCCTTTTGAAAATTTCGAAAAATGTGCCCAGAATTCCGAGAAGGCTAACCCCTTTGAAAATTTCGAAAAATGCGCCCAGAATTCCGAGAAGGCTATCCCCTTTGAAAATTTCGAAAAATGCGCCCAGAATTCCGAGAAGGTTAACCCCTTTGAGAATTTCGAAAAATGCGCCCAGAATTCCGAGAAGGGTAACCCCTTTGAAAATTTCGAAAAATGCGCCCAGAATTTCGAGAAGGCTAACCCCTTTGAAAATTTCGAAAAATGCGCCCAGTATTCCGAGAAGGCTAACCCTTTTGAAAATTTCGAAAAATGTGCCCAGAATTCCGAGAAGGCTAACCCCTTTGAAAATTTCGAAAAATGCGCCCAGAATTCCGAGAAGGCTAACCCCTTTGAAAATTTCGAAAAATTCGCCCAGAATTCCAAGAAGGCTAACCCCTTTGAAAAAAGAAAGAAAAATGCGCCCAGAATTCCGAGAAGGCTAACCCCTTTGAAAATTTCGAAAATTGCGCCCAGAATTCCCAGAAGGCTAACCCCTTTGAAAATTTCAAAAAATTCGCCCAGAATTCCGAGGAGGCTAACCCCTTTGAAAATTTCAAAAAATGCGCCCAGAATTCCGAGAAGGCTAACCCCTTTGAAAATTTAGAAAAATGCTACCTGAATTCCCAGAAGGCTAACCCTTTTGAAAATTTACAAAAATCCGCCCAGAATTCCAAGTAGGATAATACCTTTGAAAATTTCGAAAATTGCGCCCAGAATTCCGAGAAGGCTAACCCCTTTGAAAATTTCGAAAATTGCGCCCAGAGTTCCGAGAAGGCTAACCCTTTTGAATATTTCGAAAAATGCGCCCAGAATTCCGAGTAGGCTAACCCCTTTGAAAATTTCGAAAAATGCGCCCAGAATTCCGAGAAGGCTAATCCCTTTGAAAAAAAAGAAAACTTCGCCCAGAATTCCGAGAAGGCTAACCCCTTTGAAAATTTCGAAAAATGCGCCCAGAATTCCGAAAAGACTAACCCCTTTAAAATTTCGAAAAATGCGCGCAGAATTCCGAGAAGGCTAACCCCTTTGAAAATTTCGAAAAATGCGCCCAGTATTCCGAGAAGGCTAACCCCATTGAAAATTTCGAAAAATGCGCCCAGAATTCCGAGAAGGCTAACCCCTTTGAAAATTTCGTAAAATGCGCTCAGAATTCCGAGAAGACTAACCCGTTTTAAAATTTCGAAAAATGCGCCCAGAATTCCGAGAAAGCTAACACCTTTGAAAGTTTCGAAAAATGCGCCCAGAATTCCGAGAAGGCTAACCCCTTTGAAAATTTCGAGAAATGCGCCCAGAATTCCGAGAAGGCTAACACTTTTGAAAATTTCGAAAAATGCGCCCAGAATTCCGAGTAGGCTAATAACTTTGAAAATTTCGAAAAATGCGCCCAGAATTCCGAGAAGGCTAACCCCTTTGAAAATTTCGAAAAATGCGCCCAGAATTCCGGGAATTCTAACCCCTTTGAAAATTTCGAAAAATGCGCCCAGAATTCCGAGAAGGCCAACCCCTTTGAAAATCTAGAAAAATGCGCCCAGAATTCCGAGAAGGCTAACCCCTTAGAAAATTTCGAAAAATGCGCCCAGAATTCCGAGAAGGCTAACCCTTTTGAATATTTCGAAAAATGCGCCCAGAATTCCGAGAAGGCTAACCCCTTTGAAAATTTCGAAAAATGTTCCCAGAATTCCGAGAAGGCTAATCCCTTTGAAAAAAAAAGAAAAATGCGCCCAGAATTCCGAGAAGACTAACCCCTTTGAAATTTCGAAAAATGCGCCCAGAATACCGAGAAGGCTAACCCCTTTGAAAATTTCGAAAAATGCGCCCAGTATTGCGAGAAGGCTAACCCCTTTGAAAATTTCGAAAAATGCGCCCAGTATTCCGAGAAGGCTAACCCCTTTGAAAATTTCGAAAAATGCGCCCAGAATTCCGAGAAGGCTAACCCCTTTGAAAATTTCGAAAAATGCGCTCAGAATTCCGAAAAGGTTAACCCGTTTTAAAATTTCGAAAAATGCGCCCAGAATTCCGAGAAGGCTAACACCTTTGAAAGTTTCGAAAAATGCGCCCAGAATTCCGAGAAGGCTAACTAACCCCTTTGAAAATTTCGAAAAATGCGCCCAGTATTCCGAGAAGGCTAACCCCTTTGAAAATTTCGAAAAATGTGCCCAGAATTCCGAGAAGGCTAACCCCTTTGAAAATTTCGAAAAATGCGCCCAGATTTCCGAGAAGGCTAACCCCTCTGAAAATTTCGAAAAATTGGCCCAAAACTCCGAGATGGCTAACCCCTTTGAAAATTTCGAATAATGCGCCCAGAATTCCGAGAAGGCTAACCCCTTTGAAAATTTCGAAAAATTCGCCCAGAATTCCGAGAAGGCTAACCCCTTTGAAAATTTCAAAAAACGCGCCCAGAATTCCGAGAAGGCTAACCCTTTTGAAAACTTCGAAAAATGCGCCCAGAATTCCGAGTAGGCTAACCCCTTTGAAAATTTCGAAAATTGCGCCCAGAATTCTGAGAAGGCTAGCCCAGAATTCCGAGAAGGCTAACCCTTTT
This sequence comes from Ectobius pallidus, assembly GCA_964059195.1. Classification (NCBI taxonomy): domain Eukaryota; kingdom Metazoa; phylum Arthropoda; class Insecta; order Blattodea; family Ectobiidae; genus Ectobius; species Ectobius pallidus. Next base: position 119,709,248 of record CAXKWD010000008.1, on the reverse strand, counting down.
GAAATTTTCGAAAAATGCGCCCAGAATTCCGAGAAGGTAACCCCTTTGAAAATTTCGAAAAATTCGCCCAGAATTCCGAGAAGGCTAACCCCTTTGAAAATTTCGAGAAATGCGCCCAGAATTCCGAGAAGGCTAACCCTTTTGAAAATTTCGAAAATGCGCCCAGAATTCCGAGTAGGCTAATAACTTTGAAAATTTCGAAAATTGCGCCCAGAATTCCCAGAAGGCTAACCCCTTTGAAAATTTCAAAAAATTCGCCCAGAATTCCGAGAAGGCTAACCCCTTTGAAAATTTCAAAAAATGCGCCCAGAATTCCGAGAAGGCTAACCCCTTTGAAAATTTAGAAAAATGCGCCCAGAATTCCCAGAAGGCTAACCCTTTTGAAAATTTACAAAAATCCGCCCAGAATTCCGAGTAGGATAATACCTTTGAAAATTTCGAAAATTGCGCCCAGAATTCCGAGAAGGCTAACCCCTTTGAAAATTTCGAAAATTGCGCCCAGAGTTCCGAGAAGGCTAACCCTTTTGAATATTTCGAAAAATGCGCCCAGAATTCCGAGTAGGCTAACCCCTTTGAAAATTTCGAAAAATGCGCCCAGAATTCCGAGAAGGCTAATCCCTTTGATAAAAAAGAAAACTTCGCCCAGAATTCCGAGAAGGCTAACCCCTTTGAAAATTTCGAAAAATGCGCCCAGAATTCCGAGAAGGCGCACACTTTGAAGATTTCGAAAAATGCGCCCAGAATTCCGAAAAGACTAACCCCTTTGAAATTTCGAAAAATGCGCGCAGAATTCCGAGAAGGCTAACCCCTTTGAAAATTTCGAAAAATGCGCCCAGTATTCCGAGAAGGCTAACCCCATTGAAAATTTCGAAAAATGCGCCCAGAATCCGAGAAGGCTAACCCCTTTGAAAATTTCGTAAAATGCGCTCCGAATTCCGAGAAGACTAACCCGTTTTAAAATTTCGAAAAATGCGCCCAGAATTCCGAGAAAGCTAACACCTTTGAAAGTTTCGAAAAATGCGCCCAGAATTCCGAGAAGGCTAATAACTTTGAAAATTTCGAAAAATGCGCCCAGAATTCCGAGAAGGCTAACCCCTTTGAAAATTTCGAAAAATGCGCCCAGAATTCCGACAATTCTAACCCCTTTGAAAATTTCGAAAAATGCGCCCAGAATTCCGAGAAGGCCAACCCCTTTGAAAATCTAGAAAAATGCGCCCAGAATTCCGAGAAGGATATCCCCTTTGAAAATTTCGAAAAATGCGCCCAGAATTCCGAGAAGGTTAACCCCTTTGAGAATTTCGAAAAATGCGCCCAGAATTCCGAGAAGGGTAACCCCTTTGAAAATTTCGAAAAATGCGCCCAGAATTTCGTGAAGGCTAACCCCTTTGAAAATTTCGAAAAATGCGCCCAGAATTCCGAGAAGGCTAACCCTTTTGAAATTTTCGAAAAATGCGCCCAGAATTCCGAGAAGGCTAACCCCTTTGAAAATTTCGAAAAATTCGCCCAGAATTCCGAGAAGGCTAACCCCTTTGAAAATTTCGAGAAATGCGCCCAGAATTCCGAGAAGGCTAACCCTTTTGAAAATTTTGAAAAATGCGCCCAGAATTCCGAGTAGGCTAATAACTTTGAAAATTTCGAAAATTGCGCCCAGAATTCCGAGAAGGCTAACCCCTTTGAAAATCTCGAAAAATGCGCCCAGAATTCCAAGAAGGCTAACCCCTTTGAAAATTTCGAAAAATGCGCCCAGAATTCCGAGAAGGCTAACCCCTTTGAAAATTTCGAATAATGCGCCCAGAATTCCGAGAAGGCTAACCCCTTTGAAAATTTCGAAAAATTCGCCCAGAATTCCGAGAAGGCTAACCCCTTTGAAAATTTCAAAAAACGCGCCCAGAATTCCGAGAAGGCTAACCCCTTTGAAATTTCGAAAAATGCGCGCAGAATTCCGAGAAGGCTAACCCCTTTGAAAATTTCGAAAAATGCGCCCAGTATTCCGAGAAGGCTAACCCCATTGAAAATTTCGAAAAATGCGCCCAGAATTCCGAGAAGGCTAACCCCTTTGAAAATTTCGTAAAATGCGCTCAGAATTCCGAGAAGACTAACCCGTTTTAAAATTTCGAAAAATGCGCCCAGAATTCCGAGAAAGCTAACACCTTTGAAAGTTTCGAAAAATGCGCCCAGAATTCCGAGAAGGCTAACCCCTTTGAAAATTTCGAGAAATGCGCCCAGAATTCCGAGAAGGCTAACACTTTTGAAAATTTCGAAAAATGCGCCCAGAATTCCGAGTAGGCTAATAACTTTGAAAATTTCGAAAAATGCGCCCAGAATTCCGAGAAGGCTAACCCCTTTGAAAATTTCGAAAAATGCGCCCAGAATTCCGAGAATTCTAACCCCTTTGAAAATTTCGAAAAATGCGCCCAGAATTCCGAGAAGGCCAACCCCTTTGAAAATCTAGAAAAATGCGCCCAGAATTCCGAGAAGGCTAACCCCTTAGAAAATTTCGAAAAATGCGCCCAGAATTCCGAGAAGGCTAACCCTTTTGAATATTTCGAAAAATGCGCCCAGAATTCCGAGAAGGCTAACCCCTTTGAAAATTTCGAAAAATGTTCCCAGAATTCCGAGAAGGCTAATCCCTTTGAAAAAAAAAGAAAAATGCGCCCAGAATTCCGAGAAGGCTAACCCCCTTTGAAAATTTCGAAAAATGCGACCAGAATTCCGAGAAGACTAACCCCTTTGAAATTTCGAAAAATGCGCCCAGAATACCGAGAAGGCTAACCCCTTTGAAAATTTCGAAAAATGCGCCCAGTATTGCGAGAAGGCTAACCCCTTTGAAAATTTCGAAAAATGCGCCCAGTATTCCGAGAAGGCTAACCCCTTTGAAAATTTCGAAAAATGCGCCCAGAATTCCGAGAAGGCTAACCCCTTTGAAAATTTCGAAAAATGCGCTCAGAATTCCGAAAAGGTTAACCCGTTTTAAAATTTCGAAAAATGCGCCCAGAATTCCGAGAAGGCTAACACCTTTGAAAGTTTCGAAAAATGCGCCCAGAATTCCGAGAAGGCTAACTAACACCTTTGAAAATTTCGAAAAATGCGCCCAGTATTCCGAGAAGGCTAACCCCTTTGAAAATTTCGAAAAATGTGCCCAGAATTCCGAGAAGGCTAACCCCTTTGAAAATTTCGAAAAATGCGCCCAGAATTCCGAGAAGGCTAACCCCTTTGAAATTTTCGAAAAATGCGCCCAGAATTCCGAGAAGGCTAACCCCTCTGAAAATTTCGAAAAATTGGCCCAAAACTCCGAGATGGCTAACCCCTTTGAAAATTTCGAAAAATTCACCCAGAATTCCGAGAAGGCTAACCCCTTTGAAAATTTCGAAAAATGTGCCCAGAATTCCGAGAAGGCTAACCCTTTGAAAATTTCGAGAAATGCGCCCAGAATTCCGAGAAGGCTAACCCTTTTGAAAATTTCGAAAAATGCGCCCAGAATTCCGAGTAGGCTAATAACTTTGAAAATTTCGAAAATTGCGCCCAGAATTCCGAGAAGGCTAACCCCTTTGAAAATCTCGAAAAATGCGCCCAGAATTCCAAGAAGGCTAACCCCTTTGAAAATTTCGAAAAATGCGCCCAGAATTCCGAGAAGGCTAACCCCTTTGAAAATTTCGAATAATGCGCCCAGAATTCCGAGAAGGCTAACCCCTTTGAAAATTTCTAAAAATTCGCCCAGAATTCCGAGAAGGCTAACCCCTTTGAAAATTTCAAAAAACGCGCCCAGAATTCCGAGAAGGCTAACCCTTTTGAAAACTTCGAAAAATGCGACCAGAATTCCGAGTAGGCTAACCCCTTTGAAAATTTCGAAAATTGCGCCCAGAATTCTGAGAAGGCTAGCCCAGAATTCCGAGAAGGCTAACCCTTTTGAAATTTTCGAAAAATGCGCCCAGAATTCCGAGAAGGTAACCCCTTTGAAAATTTCGAAAAATTCGCCCAGAATTCCGAGAAGGCTAACCCCTTTGAAAATTTCGAGAAATGCGCCCAGAATTCCGAGAAGGCTAACCCTTTTGAAAATTTCGAAAATGCGCCCAGAATTCCGAGTAGGCTAATAACTTTGAAAATTTCGAAAATTGCGCCCAGAATTCCGAGAAGGCTAACCCCTTTGAAAATCTCGAAAATGCGCCCAGAATTCCAAGAAGGCTAACCCCTTTGAAAATTTCGAAAAATGCGCCCAGAATTCCGAGAAGGCTAACCCCTTTGAAAATTTCGAATAATGCGCCCAGAATTCCGAGAAGGCTAACCCCTTTGAAAATTTCGAAAAATTCGCCCAGAATTCCGAGAAGGCTAACCCCTTTGAAAATTTCGAAAAATGCGCCCAGAATTCCGAGAATTCTAACCCCTTTGAAAATTTCGAAAAATGCGCCCAGAATTCCGAGAAGGCTAACCCCTTTGAAAATCCAGAAAAATGCGCCCAGAATTCCGAGAAGGCTAACCCCTTAGAAAATTTCGAAAAATGCGCCCAGAATTCCGAGAAGGCTAACCCCTTTGAAAATTTCGAAAATTGCGCCCAGAGTTCCCAGAAGGCTAACCCTTTTGAATATTTCGAAAAATGCGCCCAGAATTCCGAGAAGGCTAACCCCTTTGAAAATTTCGAAAAATGCCCCCAGAATTCCGAGGAGGCTAACCCCTTTGAAAGTTTCGAAAAATGCGTCCAGAATTCCGAGAAGGCTAACCCCTTTGAACATTTCGAAAAATGCGCCCAGAATTCCGAGAAGGCTAACACCTTTGAAATTTTCAAAAAATGCGCCCAGAATTCCGAGAATTCTAACCCCTTTGAAAATTTCGAAAAATGCGCCCAGAATTCGGAGAAGGCGAACCCATTTGAAAATCTAGAAAAATGCGCCCAGAATTCCGAGAAGGCTAACCCCTTAGAAAATTTCGAAAATTGCGCCCAGAATTCCGAGAAGGCTAACCCCTTTGAAAATTTCAAAAATTGCGCCCAGAGTTCCGAGAAGGCTAACCCTTTTGAATAATTCGAAAAATGCGCCCAGAATTCCGAGTAGGCTAACCCCTTTGAAAATTTCGAAAAATGCGCCCAGAATTCCGAGAAGGCGCACACTTTGAAGATTTCGAAAAATGCGCCCAGAATTCCGAAAAGACTAACCCCTTTGAAATTTCGAAAAATGCGCGCAGAATTCCGAGAAGGCTAACCCCTTTGAAAATTTCGAAAAATGCGCCCAGTATTCCGAGAAGGCTAACCCCATTGAAAATTTCCAAAAATGCGCCCAGAATTCCGAGAAGGCTAACCCCTTTGAAAATTTCGAAAAATTCGCCCAGAGTTCCGAGAAGGCTAACCCTTTTGAAAATTTCGAAAAATGCCCCCAGAATTCCGAGGAGGCTAACCCCTTTGAAAGTTTCGAAAAATGCGTCCAGAATTCCGAGAAGGCTAACCCCCTTTGAAAATTTCGAAAAATGCGCCCAGAATTCCGAGAATTCTAACCCCTTTGAAAATTTCGAAAAATGCGCCCAGAATTCCGAGAAGGCTAACCCCTTTGAAAATCGAGAAAAATGCGCCCAGAATTCCGAGAAGGCTAACCCCTTCGAAAATTTCGAAAAATGCGCCCAGAATTCCGAGATGGCTAACCCCTTTGAAAATTTCGAAAATTGCGCCCAGAGTTCCGAGAAGGCTAACCCTTTTGAATATTTCGAAAAATGCGCCCAGAATTCCGAGAAGGCTAACCCCTTTGAAAATTTCGAAAAATGCCCCCAGAATTCCGAGGAGGCTAACCCCTTTGAAAGTTTCGAAAAATGCGTCCAGAATTCCGAGAAGGCTAACCCCTTTGAACATTTCGAAAAATGCGCCCAGTATTCCGAGAAGGCTAACCCCTTTGAAAATTTCGAAAAATGCGCCCAGTATTCCGAGAAGGCTAACCCCTTTGAAATTTCGAAAAATGCGCCCAGAATACCGAGAAGGCTAACCCCTTTGAAAATTTCGAAAAATGCGCCCAGTATTGCGAGAAGGCTAACCCCTTTGAAAATTTCGAAAAATGCGCTCAGAATTCCGAAAAGGTTAACCCGTTTTAAAATTTCGAAAAATGCGCCCAGAATTCCGAGAAGGCTAACACCTTTGAAAGTTTCGAAAAATGCGCCCAGAATTCCGAGAAGGCTAACTAACACCTTTGAAAATTTCGAAAAATGCGCCCAGTATTCCGAGAAGGCTAACCCCTTTGAAAATTTCGAAAAATGTGCCCAGAATTCCGAGAAGGCTAACCCCTTTGAAAATTTCGAAAAATGCGCCCAGAATTCCGAGAAGGCTAACCCCTTTGAAATTTTCGAAAAATGCGCCCAGAATTCCGAGAAGGCTAACCCCTCTGAAAATTTCGAAAAATTGGCCCAAAACTCCGAGATGGCTAACCCCTTTGAAAATTTCGAAAAATTCACCCAGAATTCCGAGAAGGCTAACCCCTTTGAAAATTTCGAAAAATGTGCCCAGAATTCCGAGAAGGCTAACCCTTTGAAAATTTCGAAAAATGCGCCCAGAATTCCGAGAAGGCTATCCCCTTTGAAAATTTTGAAAAATGCGCCCAGAATTCCGAGAAGGTTAACCCCTTTGAGAATTTCGAAAAATGCGCCCAGAATTCCGAGAAGGGTAACCCCTTTGAAAATTTCGAAAAATGCGCCCAGAATTTCGAGAAGGCTAACCCCTTTGAAAATTTCGAAAAATGCGCCCAGAATTCCGAGAAGGCTAACCCTTTTGAAAATTTCAAAAAATTCGCCCAGAATTCCGAGAAGGCTAACCCCTTTGAAAATTTCGAGAAATGCGCCCAGAATTCCGAGAAGGCTAACCCTTTTGAAAATTTCGAAAAATGCGCCCAGAATTCCGAGTAGGCTAATAACTTTGAAAATTTCGAAAATTGCGCCCAGAATTCCGAGAAGGCTAACCCCTTTGAAAATCTCGAAAAATGCGCCCAGAATTCCAAGAAGGCTAACCCCTTTGAAAATTTCGAAAAATGCGCCCAGAATTCCGAGAAGGCTAACCCCTTTGAAAATTTCGAATAATGCGCCCAGAATTCCGAGAAGGCTAACCCCCTTTGAAAATTTCGGAAAATTCGCCCAGAATTCCGAGAAGGCTAACCCCTTTGAAAATTTCAAAAAACGCGCCCAGAATTCCGAGAAGGCTAACCCTTTTGAAAACTTCGAAAAATGCGCCCAGAATTCCGAGTAGGCTAACCCCTTTGAAAATTTCGAAAATTGCGCCCAGAATTCTGAGAAGGCTAGCCCAGAATTCCGAGAAGGCTAACCCTTTTGAAATTTTCGAAAAATGCGCCCAGAATTCCGAGAAGGTAACCCCTTTGAAAATTTCGAAAATTGCGCCCAGAATTCCGAGAAGGCTAACCCCTTTGAAAATCTCGAAAATGCGCCCAGAATTCCAAGAAGGCTAACCCCTTTGAAAATTTCGAAAAATGCGCCCAGAATTCCGAGAAGGCTAACCCCTTTGAAAATTTCGAATAATGCGCCCAGAATTCCGAGAAGGCTAACCCCTTTGAAAATTTCGAAAAATTCGCCCAGAATTCCGAGAAGGCTAACCCCTTTGAAAATTTCGAAAAATGCGCCCAGAATTCCGAGAATTCTAACCCCTTTGAAAATTTCGAAAAATGCGCCCAGAATTCCGAGAAGGCTAACCCCTTTGAAAATCTAGAAAAATGCGCCCAGAATTCCGAGAAGGCTAACCCCTTAGAAAATTTCGAAAAATGCGCAAAGAATTCCGAGAAGGCTAACCCCTTTGAAAATTTCGAAAATTGCGCCCAGAGTTCCCAGAAGGCTAACCCTTTTGAATATTTCGAAAAATGCGCCCAGAATTCCGAGAAGGCTAACCCCTTTGAAAATTTCGAAAAATGCCCCCAGAATTCCGAGGAGGCTAACCCCTTTGAAAGTTTCGAAAAATGCGTCCAGAATTCCGAGAAGGCTAACCCCTTTGAACATTTCGAAAAATGCGCCCAGAATTCCGAGAAGGCTAACCCCTTTGAAAATTTCAAAAAATGCGCCCAGAATTCCGAGAATTCTAACCCCTTTGAAAATTTCGAAAAATGCGCCCAGAATTCGGAGAAGGCGAACCCATTTGAAAATCTAGAAAAATGCGCCCAGAATTCCGAGAAGGCTAACCCCTTAGAAAATTTCGAAAAATGCGCCCAGAATTCTGAGTATGCTAATACCTTTGAAAATTTCGAAAATTGCGCCCAGAATTCCGAGAAGGCTAACCGCTTTGAAAATTTCGAAAATTGCGCCCACAATTCCGAGAAGGCTAACCCCTTTGTAAATTTCGAAAAATGCACCCACAATTCCGAGAAGGCTAACCCCTTTGAAAATTTCGAAAAATGCCCCCAGAATTCCGAGGAGGCTAACCCCTTTGAAAGTTTCGAAAAATGCGTCCAGAATTCCGAGAAGGCTAACCCCTTTGAACATTTCGAAAAATGCGCCCAGTATTCCGAGAAGGCTAACCCCTTTGAAAATTTCGAAAAATGCGCCCAGTATTCCGAGAAGGCTAACCCCTTTGAAAATTTCGAAAATTGCGCCCAGAATTCCGAGAAGGCTAACGCCTTTGAAAATTTCGAAAAATTCGCCCAGAATTCCGAGAAGGCTAACCCCTTTGAAAATTTCGAAAAATTCGCCCAGAATTCCGAGAAGGCTAACCCCTTTGAAAAAAGAAAGAAAAATGAGCCCAGAATCCCGAGAAGGCTAACCCCTTTGAAAATTTCGAAAATTGCGCCCAGAATTCCCAGAAGGCTAACCCCTTTGAAAATTTCAAAAAATTCGCCCAGAATTCCGAGAAGGCTAACCCCTTTGAAAATTTCAAAAAATGCGCCCAGAATTCCGAGAAGGCTAACCCCTTTGAAAATTTCAAAAAATGCGCCCAGAATTCCGAGAAGGCTAACCCCTTTGAAAATTTAGAAAAATGCGCCCAGAATTCCCAGAAGGCTAACCCTTTTGAAAATTTCGAAAAATGCGCCCAGAATTCCGAGTAGGATAATACTTTTGAAAATTTCGAAAATTGCGCCCAGAATTCCGAGAAGGCTAACCCCTTTGAAAATTTCGAAAATTGCGCCCAGAGTTCCGAGAAGGCTAACCCTTTTGAATAATTCGAAAAATGCGCCCAGAATTCCGAGTAGGCTAACCCCTTTGAAAATTTCGAAAAATGCGCCCAGAATTCCGAGAAGGCGCACACTTTGAAGATTTCGAAAAATGCGCCCAGAATTCCGAAAAGACTAACCCCTTTGAAATTTCGAAAAATGCGCGCAGAATTCCGAGAAGGCTATCCCCTTTGAAAATTTCGAAAAATGCGCCCAGTATTCCGAGAAGGCTAACCCCATTGAAAATTTCGAAAAATGCGCCCAGAATTCCGAGAAGGCTAACCCCTTTGAAAATTTCGAAAAATTCGCCCAGAGTTCCGAGAAGGCTAACCCTTTTGAAAATTTCGAAAAATGCCCCCAGAATTCCGAGGAGGCTAACCCCTTTGAAAGTTTCGAAAAATGCGTCCAGAATTCCGAGAAGGCTAACCCCCTTTGAAAATTTCGAAAAATGCGCCCAGAATTCCGAGAATTCTAACCCCTTTGAAAATTTCGAAAAATGCGCCCAGAATTCCGAGAAGGCTAACCCCATTGAAAATCGAGAAAAATGCGCCTAGAATTCCGAGAAGGCTAACCCCTTCGAAAATTTCGAAAAATGCGCCCAGAATTCCGAGAAGGCTAACCCCTTTGAAAATTTCGAAAATTGCGCCCAGAGTTCCGAGAAGGCTAACCCTTTTGAATATTTCGAAAAATGCGCCCAGAATTCCGAGAAGGCTAACCCCTTTGAAAATTTCGAAAAATGCCCCCAGAATTCCGAGGAGGCTAACCCCTTTGAAAGTTTCGAAAAATGCGTCCAGAATTCCGAGAAGGCTAACCCCTTTGAACATTTCGAAAAATGCGCCCAGTATTCCGAGAAGGCTAACCCCTTTGAAAATTTCGAAAAATGCGCCCAGTATTCCGAGAAGGCTAACCCCTTTGAAAATTTCGAAAATTGCGCCCAGAATTCCGAGAAGGCTAACCCCTTTGAAAATTTCGAAAAATTCGCCCAGAATTCCGAGAAGGCTAACCCCTTTGAAAATTTCGAATAATTCGCCCAGAATTCCAAGAAATTCCTTTGAAAAAAGAAAAAAAAATGCGCCCAGAATTCCCAGAAGGCTAACCCCTTTGAAAATTTCGAAAATTGCGCCCAGAATTCCCAGAAGGCTAACCCCTTTGAAAATTTCAAAAAATTCGCCCAGAATTCCGAGAAGGCTAACCCCTTTGAAAATTTCAAAAAATGCGCCCAGAATTCCGAGAAGGCTAACCCCTTTGAAAATTTAGAAAAATGCGCCCAGAATTCCCAGAAGGCTAACCCTTTTGAAAATTTACAAAAATCCGCCCAGAATTCCGAGTAGGATAATACCTTTGAAAATTTCGAAAATTGCGCCCAGAATTCCGAGAAGGCTAACCCCTTTGAAAATTTCGAAAATTGCGCCCAGAGTTCCGAGAAGGCTAACCCTTTTGAATATTTCGAAAAATGCGCCCAGAATTCCGAGTAGGCTAACCCCTTTGAAAATTTCGAAAAATGCGCTCAGAATTCCGAGAAAACTAACCCGTTTTAAAATTTCGAAAAATGCGCCCAGAATTCCGAGAAGACTAACCCGTTTTAAAATTTCGAAAAATGCGCCCAGAATTCCGAGAAGGCTAATCCCTTTGAAAAAAAAGAAAACTTCGCCCAGAATTCCGAGAAGGCTAACCCCTTTATAATTTCGAAAAATGCGCCCAGAATTCCGAGAAGGCGCACACTTTGAAGATTTCGTAAAATGCGCCCAGAATTCCGAAAAGACTAACCCCTTTGAAATTTCGAAAAATGCGCGCAGAATTCCGAGAAGGCTAACCCCTTTGAAAATTTCGAAAAATGCGCCCAGTATTCCGAGAAGGCTAACCCCATTGAAAATTTCGAAAAATGCGCCCAGAATTCCGAGAAGGCTAACCCCTTTGAAAATTTCGAAAAATGCGCTCAGAATTCCGAGAAGACTAACCCGTTTTAAAATATCGAAAAATGCGCCCAGAATTCCGAGAAGGCTAACACCTTTGAAAGTTTCGAAAAATGCGCCCAGAATTCCGAGAAGGCTAACCCCTTTGAAAATTTCGAGAAATGCGCCCAGAATTCCGAGAAGGCTAACACTTTTGAAAATTTCGAAAAATGCGCCCAGAATTCCGAGTAGGCTAATAACTTTGAAAATTTCGAAAAATGCGCCCAGAATTCCGAGAAGGCTAACCCCTTTGAAAATTTCGAAAAATGCGCCCAGAATTCCGAGAATTCTAACCCCTTTGAAAATTTCGAAAAATGCGCCCAGAATTCCGGGGGATGCTAACCCCTTTGAAAATCTAGAAAAATGCGCCCAGAATTCCGAGAAGGCTAACCCCTTAGAAAATTTCGAAAATTGCGCCCAGAATTCTGAGAAGGCTAGCCCAGAATTCCGAGAAGGCTAACCCTTTTGAAATTTTCGAAAAATGCGCCCAGAATTCCGAGAAGGTAACCCCTTTGAAAATTTCGAAAAATTCGCCCAGAATTCCGAGAAGGCTAACTCCTTTGAAAATTTCGAGAAATGCGCCCAGAATTCCGAGAAGGCTAACCCTTTTGAAAATTTCGAAAATGCGCCCAGAATTCCGAGTAGGCTAATAACTTTGAAAATTTCGAAAATTGTGCCCAGAATTCCGAGAAGGCTAACCCCTTTGAAAATCTCGAAAATGCGCCCAGAATTCCAAGAAGGCTAACCCCTTTGAAAATTTCGAAAAATGCGCCCAGAATTCCGAGAAGGCTAACCCCTTTGAAAATTTCGAATAATGCGCCCAGAATTCCGAGAAGGCTAACCCCTTTGAAAATTTCGAAAAATTCGCCCAGAATTCCGAGAAGGCTAACCCCTTTGAAAATTTCAAAAAATGCGCCCAGAATTCCGAGAAGGCTAACCCTTTTGAAAACTTCGAAAAATGCGCCCAGAGTTCCGAGTAGGCTAATACCTTTGAAAATTTCGAAAATTGCGCCCAGAATTCCGAGAAGGCTAACCCCTTTGAAAATTTCGAAAATTGCGCCCAGAATTCCGAGAAGGCTAACCCTTTTGAATATTTAGAAAAATGCGCCCAGAATTCCGAGAAGGCTAATCCCTTTGAAAATTTCGAAAAATGCGCCCAGAATTCCGAGAAGGCTAATCCCTTTGAAAAAAAAGATAAATGCGCCCAGAATTCCGAGAAGGCTAACCCCCTTTGAAAATTTTAAAAAATGCGCCCAGAATTCCGAGAAGGCTAACCCCTTTAAAAATTTCGAAAAATGCGCCCAGAATTCCGAGAAGACTAACCCCTTTGAAATTTCGAAAAATGTGCCCAGAATTCCGAGAAGGCTAACCCCTTTGAAAATTTCGAAAAATGCGCCCAGTATTCCGAGAAGGCTAACCCCTTTGAAAATTTCGAAAAATGCGCCCAGAATTCCGAGAAGGCTAACCCCTTTGAAAATTTCGAAAAATGCGCCCAGAATTCCGAGAAGGCTAACCCCTTCGAAAATTTCGAAAAAGCGCCCAGAATTCCGAGAATTCTAACCCCTTTGAAAATTTCGAAAAATGCGCCCAGAATTCCGAGAAGGCTAACCCCTTCGAAAATTTCGAAAAATGCGCCCAGAATTCCGAGAAGGCTAACCCCTTTGAAAATTTCGAAAAATGCGCCCAGAATTCCGAGAAGGCTAATCCCTTTGAAAAAAAAAGAAAAATGCGCCCAGAATTCCGAGAAGGCTCCCTTTGAAAATTTCGAAAAATGCGCCCAGAATTCCGAGAAGGCTAACCCCTTTGAAAATTTCGAAAAATGCGCCCAGAATTCCGAGAAGACTAACCCCTTTGAAATTTCGAAAAATGCGCCCAGAATTCCGAGAAGGCTAACCCCTTTGAAAATTTCGAAAAATGCGCCCAGAATTCCGAGAAGGCTAATCCCTTTGAAAATTTCGAAAAATGCGCTCAGAATTCCGAGAAGGCTAACCCGTTTCAAAATTTCGAAAAATGCGCCCAGAATTCCGAGACGGCTAACCCGTCTGAAAATTTCGAAAAATTAGCCCAAAACTCCGAGAAGGCTAACCCCTTTGAAAATTTCGAAAAATTCACCCAGAATTCCGAGAAGGCTAACTCCTTTGAAAATTTCGAAAAATGTGCCCAGAATTCCGAGAAGATTTCGAAAATTTTGAAAAGATTTTGAAAATTTCGAAAAATGCGTCCAGAATTCCGAGAAGGCTAACCCCTTTGAAAATTTCGAAAAATGCGCCCAGAATTCCGAGGTTAACCCCTTTGAGAATTTCGAAAAATGCGCCCAGAATTCCGAGAAGTGTAACCCCTTTGAAAATTTCGAAAAATGCGCCCAGAATTTCGAAAAGGCTAACCCTTTTGAAAACTTCGAAAAATGCGCCCAGAATTCCGAGAAGGCTAACCCCTTTGAAAATTTCGAAAAATGCGCCCAGAATTCCCAGAAGGCCCCTTTGAAAATTTCGAAAAATGCGCCCAGAATTCCGAGAAGGCTAACCCCTTTTAAAATTTCGAAAAATGCGCCCAGAATTCCAAGAAGGCTAACCCTTTTGAAAACTTCGAAAAATGCGCCCAGAATTCCGAGTAGGCTAATACCTTTGAAAATTTCGAAAATTGCGCCCAGAATTCCGAGAAGGCTAACTCCCATAAAATTTCGTAAAATTCGCCCAGTTTCCGAGAAGGCTAACCCCTTTGAAAATTTCGAAAAATTCGCCCAGAATTCCGAGAAGGCTAACCCCTTTGAAAATTTCGAAAAATGCGCCCAGAATTCCGAGAAGGCTATCCCCTTTGAAAATTTCGAAAAATGCGCCCAGAATTCCGAGAAGGCTAACCCCTTTGAAAATTTCGAAAAATGCGCCCAGAATTCCCAGAAGGCCCCTTTGAAAATTTCGAAAAATGCGCCCAGAATTCCGAGAAGGCTAACCCCTTTGAAAATTTCGAAAAATGCGCCCATAATTCCGAGAAGGCTAACCCCTTTGAAAATTTCGAAAAATGCACCCAGAATTCCAAGAAGGCTAACCCCTTTGAAAATTTCGAAAAATGCGCCCAGAAGTCCGAGAAGGCTAACCTCTTTTAAAATTTTGAAAAATGCGCCCAGAATTCCGAGAAGGCTAACCCCTTTGAAAATTTCGAAAATTTCGCCCTGAATTCCGAGAAGGCTAACCCCTTTGAAAATTTCGAAAATGCGCCCAGAATTCCGAGAAGGCTAACCCCTTTGAAAATTTCGAAAAATGCGCCCAGAATTCCGAGATGGCTAACCCCTATGAAAATTTCGAAAAATGCGCCTAGAATTCCGTGAAGGCTAACCCCTTTGAAAATTTCGAAAAATGCGCCCAGAATTCCGAGAAGGCTAACCCCTTTGAAAATTCACCTTTCCTATGGTAGCTTCCGTAAAGAAGGGTACTACAGAGAATGAAAATTTCGGAGGCAGATAGGTAATGGTTATTTAATGTCGGGGATGTACTACAACATAGGCCTGTGACCGTCGCCGGTGTGCCAGAATTTTGTCCTGCAAGAGTTCTTTTACCTGCCTGTAAATCTATAGACATGGGCCTGTCACATATATGCACACATAAATGCCATTGAACTGGGCTGGGATCGAACCCGCAAACTTGGGCACAGAAAGCCAGTGCAATACTAGCTGCGACAGCCAGTCGACTATTTTGGAGGCAAATTGACATAAATATATAATTTATAAGACTATGCTAGCAAAATAGTTTTCATAAATTACATGGAAATGTATTTTAATTTTTTTTTATTTTAGCTGTGTTTATAATCGTTTTAGCTTCGAGGCTATATCAGGTGTTTGGGATCTGTGTCTGTACAGTAGGGTGGGCCATGGAACTATTGCTTGTCATTTGTTTCTATGGTGAGGATGATTCATGGTATGTAAATATCAATTCGACATTTGTCTTTATGACTGGGGAAACCACTAAATAACCCATATCAAATTGGTCAGCCATGGGATTTGCACCTGGGGCCTCCCGAATGCGAGTCCAAGACATTGCCACCTCAGCCACCTCGCTTGGTATTTTTAATTTTTAAAAATTTCACACTTTACATAATTGGGGATGCTATCTCCCTGCATGCTCCCCAACTAAAGCACTGAGTACACCAGTATCGTAATGCAGACACTAAAACCAATCAGAGTGAGGTGGCAGAGGTAAGACGTCCTTGGTTCATATCTCAAACCTTGTAAATGGCCAATTTGATTAGGGTTGATCATAGTTTTAAAGGCCAAGGTCGAACTTATGGGACTTTTTTACTTTCCATATCTCATTGCTGAAATGTCATCCAACATTACGATCATTTAAACTGAATATCGGTAAAGAAGACCACTGAATAAATGAAACAGATGCACACAAATGAATCATTACAAGAGCCACTGGTAAACCCAAACATTGCAAATATGTGGTATGACCTACATGGAATTAAAGCATGCATTGCTAATAACAAAACCTTCTCTGATAAGGGTGTAATATGAACACATATATGGGGTTATATTAGTTCTGAATATGAGTCTATTAGTTTACATACTGTCATTTTAAAAGTACAGACATAATAACTAAAATCCGACAGATATTAACGCCTTCCTCAAATATGAATTATCTTATCTTGAACCTTGACAATACTACTGAAAAATAATTCTGTTTATTTTTATTTATATAAATCCAATTATATCTTACCCTACTTCTTCAACATCCTTGGTTCCAGTTTCATCAGTCAATGGTTCAGTAATGACCAGGGCCCGGATTCTGATGACCTAAAATTGTTTGAAAAATGACCATAAATTTTAAAGAAAATTACTTAATAAATACAAAGAATGACCTAAAACTGATATTTTATTTATAAAAATTGTTACTGTGCACACAAAGATATAGACTAATTTGTAAATAATTGTAAAAACTGTAAATGTAAGAAGGATGTTGTTGGTCTAAAAACTTTGTTTTTGATTGGAACATTTGAGAAGAAAAGTAAGAAAATTGTTTTTAAAGTGGATTCAACAAAAATGTTGCATTATACGTAGTAACCTAATAATTTATTTGAAGTAAATGCATGAAAATGACAAAATAAGGAAGCAAATGACACGAAAATGACAAAATAATGACGTAAAATTGAAATAAACGCCCTAAAATATAAAACTGCATAAAATGACAAAAAATACCTAATACACATGCATTTCTATAATCTACACCATTTCAACCTCAATTTCGGAAAAAGTAATTTCAATTTCGGAAAAAGTAATTTCAAATTCGGAAAATGTAATTTCAATTTCGGAAAAAGTAATCTCAATTTCGGAAAAAGTAACTTCAATTTCGGAAATACGAGGGTTATTTTTTAAAACATTCGATGGGGCATAAAATGAAAACCACAGTGAAAATCAAAACTGTTTTATTTGGAACATTTAGGTACACCTTCTAGCTACTTTTTACATAATCTCACTCCGATTGAGTCATTTGTCCCAGCGTGGTACCAACTTTACTATACCCTCTTCATAGCCCTCGTATTTCCGAAATTGAAGTTACTTTTTCCGAAATTGAAATTACCTTTTCCGAAATTGAAATTACTTTTTCCGAAATTGGAATTACATTTTCCGAAATTGGAATTACTTTTTCCGAAATTGAAATTACTTTTTCCGAAATTGAGGTTGAAAAGGTGTAGAGGCCATGATTAGGATTTATCTACAAGTTGGCAATGTCTAGGCAGCATCAATAAAAAGATGACATGTCATTAGAATCCGGGCCCTGGTAATGACACTAAAACGCACTTCCCCTCCACGTTGTAGTAAGTCTTGCAGCAAGAGTTGGTGTTCTTGATCCAAATAATAGACTGTAGGAAATAAAAGCTATGATACAAACATTTACCAATATATAGACTGTAGGAAATAAAAGCTATGATACAAACATTTACCAATATTAAAGTTATAACAAATATACGGGAATAAAATCAGGTAAACTATTATAACAAAGTGACAGATGGTGTTAATAGACCATATTTCAGAAACTATTCAGTTCAGACCATGGTTTCTTGAGAAACTTTGGTAGGCATTATTTAAAGGAATATGTGAGATAACTATAATAATATGAATTTACGAATTTACAGCAAATTCCTCATGTCAATAGTAGGCCTATTCCTTTATTTTTGTCAATACGTCTGAAGCCGTACAAATATGCTGTGAAAGAATTTTAAAAAATTCCAAATTTATTTTGGAGAGGAAAAAATTCCAAATTCATTTTGGAGAGGAAAAAATGAAAAATTTAAACTTTTTGGGTTTTTTTCCGAATTGGTTAGAGGCTAAAAGCTATAAATTTGATAAATTTCAAGTTTCTAGCTCATTTGGAAGTGAATAAACATCAATGTCAATAAGTGGATGATTAGACTGTCATAGGTGTGAATGACTATCCAATAAGTTTTTCTACCGGTATACTTATGAGGCAGCTAGAAACACCAAATTTTGCACGTTATGGCTGTTGTGCGTGCCAATATTCCTGCCAAATTATACGGTTCTATCTGTCCTATGTGTGACAAAAATTACATAATATGAGGAAAACATACAAGATATACTTAAAATAAAATCAGATGAACTGATGTATCTAAGTGCCAGAATGCTTTTGTTTATTCAGTATAATTGCAATTACGATATGCAGAAAATAAAAGTTTTTTTTTTTTAAATTGATTTCCAAGTTAAACTCCAGATGGATCCATTGGGCTTACGGAAGAACCAAGTTCTAGGTTGATAAGCATATGTGAAGGAATACGTGGGTAGTGTTATTTCTCAAACACGGTATAACAATATGTTGTCATGCCAACTGATTTGCATTTGATAAATTCTTGCATAATATATATTCAAAAAAATAGGCACTAAATTGGAAATTTCTTCAGTACTGGTCAACCAATTTGGTCTTCCCATGGACGTTATAAATGCATATACTGTCCCAAGTTTCATGAAAATTCGATAAAGCGTATTTGAGTTATCACATGTACAGGCACACAGACAGACGGACATGATTTTCCTGTTCCCCACCCAATCTCATAAACTAACATTCTGGCACTTAATAAAACATTATTATTACTATTCTAACATTCTCATGTGGCTCTTAAAAAATTCTGAGGCTAAACTGAAAATTGTTTAATTTTCTGGACTGGCGATTAATTTATTTTTTCTTTCAAAAACTGCTTTAAAGCGAACAAACAGTTCTACGGCACTTGTAAAATTTCTCGAAACAGTTTCGCTACTCGTCGCTAAGATATCGGCAACACAATATAAGTACATAAATATAAAACAGTGTGCAAAAAGAGACTGTTTTCCATTTTTGGGACAACCTGGACATCGAGCAGTTCTGATATACATTTAACTGAACTTGTGAGAACCGCCAACTACCAGATTTTAAACAATTAGCAAGCAAAGTGATCAGTAAAAAAAGTTCATTTAATTTATAATTTTTGGATGTTAATCAAAATGATAATAAATAAAGAATGTGTTACATGAATAGTGATGAGTTCTAAGTTTGAGGACGGATATAATTTTGCTGTTTTTAATTATATGCTGTATCTATATCTGACCTTCAAAAAATAATATTTATACCTTAAATGCTGCTTTTTCCAAACTCTTCCCTCAAAACGTGGCTCCCAACACCCCTGGTATATACGGAGGGGTTAGCATCATTGTCGCCGATAGCCTAATTATTAGGGCAAGGCATTTAATGACCATAAAATAGTGGACTAATGCAAAATAAAAAATGCATTTATGACCTAAAAATAGTGAAAAATAACACATTTAAAAAAATGACCGTTAAATTTTCCATTATTACTTATATTTAATTTGTTCAATTATTAATGAATTGCTAAAAGCAATTTAAGGGATGACAGTGCTTTATATACGAATTTACAATATAAAACAGATTTATTACTATAAATCTATATTACTTGGACACCCTTAGCGAAAAAAAAAAAATATATTTCTGAACTGGTATGCCCATCAAATTGCCCCTAGCAAATATGTGACTTTTAGAAAGAAAGAAAAAATAATTCTTTATTGCTACAAGACAAACTGCTATGGTCTTTACAATAAACCTTAATTAAAATGAACTATGAACAGTTGGCGGAGATTCTCAAGTAAAAACGATTGTCTGTTGTCTGAAAGTAACTATTTGTACATGGAAAAGCTCCTCTCTACCTCCACTGAAACATAACCAAAAATGCCAAAAAATACCTAAAAATACTGAAAATTACCCAAAAATACAACAAAAAAATGACCTGAAAATTCCCCCAAAATGACCTATCTCTTGAAAATGACGAAAAATGCAAAATAAAGCAAAAAATGCAAAAACAAATTGCCCGTATTTAATCAATTATTTCATTATACACATTTATATATATTCCAGTTGTCTTTTAACTTTCATATAAAAAAAGATGCAAAAAAACCGTCAAACGCCTTGCCCTACTAATTATGAATATAGCCTAGTGAAATAAATATCATTTTGGGGTAGTGGGCATAATTTTAAAGCGACATAATTTAATAGTTGTAAGTTTCTATAGATCTCCTTCAGACAACATGGATCTATTTTTTATTATTGTAAAGAAATTATATTTTTAAGCAGATTTAAAACGATAGTTGTAATGGGTGGAAATTTTAATACTGACTCAAACAAGTTAAATCCTAGTATCAGGAATTTTGTATAGCCTACCTATTATCTTCTGGATAGAAATTTACAAATAAATCACAGACTAGAAACTCAGCATGCCTGGACAATAATGTAACAGACTCATTACCAACTCACTTTAAAGTGAGGGTCAATGACCCCTACTCTATCTGACTATGCTGGACTTGAAATGTGTTTGTATGTAACACGTTATAAATCGTTAACACAAAGGAAAGTTATTTAAAGGGCAATTAAACGCACACAATTTAAACACAGCCTATCTAATAACTACCTAGCATAGAACACTTTTGATATGCCTTCAACGATATTTTTAAAAGCTGATGCAATGTTTAATTTTTTGTTTAATTTTTAATACAGGTATCTGAGTAGTATTTTCCTGTCAAAGCAAAGCACTGTTGTAAAACTGACATGAATACTAGGTTTAATGACTCCTTGGAGGATATGAGGAAAGCAATACTAACTTTAAATAAATTTAAAAAGTTTAATTCTCAAAAGAGAAAAAGGGAGTGTATAATAGGTACAAGAAGAAATTCAATAAATCAAAGTAAACTGGAAAGAAACATGCACTTGACTGAGTCAAGAGTGATCGATACAGAAATGAACGCAAATCATAAACATGAACACAATATCAGTCCTTAAACGTTTAACAATTTTATTTGTCTGTAGTAAGTTGTCATCTTGTTGCAAAATGAAGCCTTGAAAATATCATCTAGATATCTCTAACAGTTCTTTTTTGTACTGTACACCCGAAGTTCATTAATTTAATCTTGTCGAGATAGGCAGTACCTTCTCACTTTTTTATTTTTTTATTTCAGCTGTAATTATACTCCTTTTAACTACGAGGTCATATAAGAGTTCGGGATGTGTGTCTATACAGTAGGGTAGGCCATGAAATTATTGATAGTCAACTGTTTCTATTGTTGGTGTATTTCATGGAGTAAATTTCAACTGATATTAATTTAAATGGATATGACACAGGATGTAATGGTGAGGATGATTCATGATATGTAAATATCCAATTCTGCATTTCCCTTTACGACTGGGGAAACCATAAAGAAAACCCATGTCAAATTGACCGGGCACGGGATTTGAACCTGGGACCTCCCGAATGCCTTCTCATCTTCACGCAACGCGAAGCTTCCCTGCACTGAAACCAATTGAAAAAGCTAAGGTCCTGTCTGGGGAACCGTATCAATCTGAAAGTGGGTGGATGGTGTGGAAGGGGAAGCAGCAACAGTGGGAGAGGTTAGGAGTACACAGTATACGGTGGAGTGCGGTCAGTGCATTGTTGCCCTCTGCTAGAAGTGGAGAGGAAGGAAAAATGAATCACGTGCTTTGAACATTTCACACCATTTCTCATTTATATCTTGCGATGTCTCAGAGAAATGTCATTGTATTTTTTTGACAAGTTGTGATAGATCTTACGTAAACTCTACACCTTATAAACATCTGAAATTCAAGATACACCACACGCTTAAGCAAGATTTTAGGGTCATTTTCTACCTGCTATCAGTTTTGTTACATAGTTTCTAATTAGCAGATCTGATATTTCATTGTTTTTATAATGGATTTGTACCTAACGCCTGTTATCATCTAGCACAGAAGTGAAAGCAGTGGCTTGTTTTCGATAATTTCGTTTTACTTTTGTTGTTGTTGTTGTTCCTATCGGGTACTTTTATTTACTCGTCTTTTCGCATCACGAACATTAATTCAGCTATATCTGTGACAAGTGGACTGAAAAATTCTTCAAATTATGGATAACAAAGTGGAACAACTTACATCAACTTCAGAATCAACCGATAGGCAAATGCTCGCAACTTTGAGTTATTTACCAAATCGGCCGCCGGTTGACATCGAATTTCAGGATATTACCTACACTGTCCCAGAAGGGAGAAAAGGTAAGCAATTCCGTTAACTGTTTTAATGAGAAGTGAATTGTATGATTATCACTAGGGGGCGGATTTCTATTACCTAAAAAATAGGATATATGCATGCATTTATGATCTAAAAACATTAAAATATGACCAATAAAATTTAAAATATGACTTTACCACTTACACATTGTGTATAGTTTTTTAAAACTTTCATTACAATTCATTTTATTAAAATATAATGTTAATTATTTAAAATATCTTTAAATTCTCAAAAAAGTATCATTATAATGCAAAATTTACAAAATATGATGTGAAACTTCAAAATTTATTTAATATGCACACAAATATGCCAAAAATATGACTTAAATATGCATATTCATACTAAATATACTACAATAGTTGAAAAATTCCTAAATATGCACAATAAAAGCCGTTCCATTTTCACCAGGATGCTTGAAATCGGGTTTAAATTAGTCGGAAACCTGAAATAATGCAAAGGGGGAAAAATATGACATGTCATAGAAATCCGCCCCCTAATTATCACAAACAATATTCCTTGGGTCCGACGTCAATTTGAAATGTGAAAATTATGGCGAGAAAATGGAAGAATTTAATTCCTATGATTTCAAGAAAATGCGCAATTTTTTGCATAAGGAAAATAGTTGAACCAAGCTCAATAATACAAGTATTTCAATGCTAATCGAAATCCATCGTAAAATATTATTTTTTTAGTCTCGCGAAATGAAACTTATTTAAATCGAAACACAAAACAACGAAACAAAAATTATTCATGTAAACTACTCAATACTTTTTATAAGCAGGCCTAAACTCAGTACATGACCACTGCCCTCAAGGCATTTAAAAAGCTTTTAAGTGGTCGTAGGATTAAGAGTTAGAAAATTGAAGCATCGATCTAAATTTTAGGCTAGACTATACAGAAAAGTGACAATAAACTTTTTGCTATTATTCCACGCAAATTTCACTGATGCCTTAATTAACTTATTTTAATATTTCAAGTGAAATTTTACTAACATATCCAACCCTTTGACTTCGATTCCTTAAAGTCTCCTAAATTTACTCATAGGACCACATAGCGCCTTTCCTTGTGAAGGAAAGAGAGCTACAAGTTTAAAATCAACCGTGTTTGAATAGAGTGTCCTGAAATCTAATGACAAACATGCCTACCACTTGACTAATAAAGGATTCTACAAAGTACTAGTTTGGTTTTTTATTTCTAATTGTTTACTTTTGTAGGCTATATTAAATCGCTATCTTACTAAAATAATGTAGCCTACGTAGAATTAATAGGCCTAGGCTATGTGTATATGCAACAGTTTTTCACGAAATACAATAATTTAAGGCCGGACTAGGAGAAGGATTTGTAGCAACATGTGCCCTTTTTGCCGAGTGTACAGAAAGGGTATTCCATACTTTAAGTGGTCTATAATTTTATTTTTCACGAGTTTCTAAGAAAACGCTGTGATACACAGAGGTAAACGTTAGTGAAATAAATTAAAACCTTTAACATTATTAAACTTTGGTTATATGCATAAAGGAAACTTATGAATTTAATATACAATTAGATATATGTATATTATAAATCTTGTAAACAAAAAAGTATTTCCGTGTAATGGAAATAAATCATAAAAAAATATTGTTTATTGTGGAAAAACGTTGAATGTCACATATATACACTATTTACGATGTCACAGAACACAACGTAGTCTATAAAGTTTATACAACTCTAACTCAACTTTGGTGACTATTATTCATATCTCTCCTATGAATTCAGGATTTTTCCGCCAAGGTTGATAGCCTACTCAGGTAGTAAAGGAGTACAGAAGAATAATAAAAATCAACCACCCCGCCACACACGATTGATTTATTCATATCAATCATTCCACCAATTGATGATTTCCAGTCAGATACTACTTCTTTCGCATAACGATGGGCTAGAACGCTTCCGTAAACTAATTCTATCGGTTCTACAACAGGAAGAACGCTGTTTCCTTTAACATTTCCTGAGGCGTGCTAAAGAAAAATTAGCAGAATACACACGCTCCTATAGAATAAAGGAATGCCCCAAAAATCTTTGTAGGCTGTCAGATGGCCTACATTGCTCAGCCAATTATTTTACATTACAACGCGATGAAGAAAATTCAGCATTCATTGTAAGAATTTGTATTCCTTTCCTTTTCTCGTATTGTTAACCACTGTTCTTCAGCTTCTTTTCGGCATCTTTTCGTTTACGAGTTAGGGTCTACTTTTTATTTTGGTTTTTCTGCATAATATTTCTGTGCCTCTTTATTTATAAATAAATTAATTATTTTCAGTGTTCATAGAAAAGATAGTTTGGATTCTTTCCAATCACATTTCTCTGATGAAGGTTCTTGTTTTCCTTGATGTTCTCGTACAAGCTGTGACGTTCACATTTTTGCTTCCCTTTTTGTCTTTTTTTTATTTATAAAAATCACATTTATTTTCTATTTGATAATTTACATTTTTCTGTAATAATCAGTTTATTCGGGACATTAGGGATTTTAGTTAGGGCGCCGGGACAACGTCCCTAAAATAGGGACTGCCCCGATTTTTCTCGGAACATATGGTCACCGTGTCTATATGACTCTGGGAAATATTAAGTGGACAAACTGACCCGGAACGTTTTATTAAGCGCCAGAATGGTACTTTATGAGATTGTGTGTGGGACGGGAAAATGTCTGTCCGTCTGTCTGCGCGATAACTCAAATGCGCTTTATCGGATTTTCATGAAACTTGGTATACGAATTTATAATGCACATGGCAAGAAGCCTATTTATTTTGGACCAACTGAACTCCCTCAAAACATTTTATACAAAAAATGAGAGCAAAGTAAGCTGTAATAGGCAAAAAATCACGATTTTTCAGCGTATCAAGTAAATATCTATAACACAAAAACAAGACGTGTTACGAACTTTTCACTAGCATTTTCATGTTCAGCGCATGGAAATTAGTTAAGATCGGCCTATTTTGTTTATGTTATGGAAAAAAAAAAGTTCAAATTTGTTGAGTAATGATGATAACAGTAATTATGAAGAATGTCGGATCACTTTAATATCATTTTGATGTAAGCAATATTAACTAACCTACATTCAAAATTTCGCAATCACCATAAACATTTTAAAAAAAGGGGTTTTATTAATATTGCAACTAGACAAGACACTACTGTATAATATAAAACATAGCATCAAGAATGCGTGGAGCGAATTGGGGGCTACATTAAGTTGCAATGAGGTCTCCAGCAAGTAAGAACTTGTACTGCACACTGACCTTAAACAACTGTTTATCAGAGAAATAAGGAAAAATGCTGCCATTTAAAAATGCGAATGCAAATATAGCCACATGAAATTAATTCTTCAGGATGCAATGGGTTATACCCAGCATTTTTATAACCTATACATGTGTATTTTTGCACATTTTTGGTATACTTATGATTAGCCATGGGGAGTTTAGAAAAATTCATAGCCTATTTCGTTAGAATGTAGGATATATTTAAAGGATAGTAGTAGATGTGTCCGTATTATGAAAAATGAAGCCTTCTGGTGAAATTTTATCTTGCCTATTTTTTCTTTTTAGTCATTTGTGAATATTTTGTTTTTATGTGCACTTTTTGGCTTTTTAAAAATATTTAAGTACTCTCTGAACAGTATTGATCATTTTCTGAATTCGAAGCTAGGAACTGACGTTACGTATTTTTATACGCCAATATTTTTGTTAATTTAATTAAGTATACGATATGCAACCATGTTATATGCTACACCCAAAAATTTTAGTTCTTACTGAATTATTCAGTTTTGATTTAAAAAGCGTGCGAGGGACCCGATTTCAAAATAAGCATGATTAGTTATTACACATTAATGAGCCAAAAATTCTACAAGATTTAAAATTGTAATAACTGTAATTGTTTTGCTTTAGAAAATTATAGTTTTGAAATCTAATTGCAGAATTCTAAATTAAACAAAAACTGTAGAAAGGCATTGTTAATTCAGGCGTGACTGTGGATGCTAATTAATAAATAGCTAAAATTTAATTCTTAGAGTGCAATTGTGTTCTGACAGGTATTTTACATACACGACTTTCTTGCGCAGTATAATTTAAATGCTGTTTGCCTTTATTCCCTTTTTTGCTGCATTTTAGGCGTCTGAAATACTTTCTAGTGTCTTTAACTTCCGATGCATGATTATGACTATGCATGGCAGTTTGTAGCGACGGGGTTCTAGAGGCCGAACGGAAATAGGCTAAGTTTCCGGACTGGTAATTTCACGTTTTTTTTTTTTTTTTTTGACAGTACGGTGAAGTATGAGTTTTTTTAGCCTTATACCCTCAAAAATCACAGATAATCCAAGGAGGACTTGAAATATAGTCCTATTTTTATTGTGATTTGCCGATTGCTTGGGTATTAACAGAGGTAATTTTATACTAAGCTGTTGGTAACCATTAATTAAAACATATGCACAAAATTACTATGGTAAAACACATACAGTATTTACAAAATACTTCAGTATTAGGCCATAATGATTTGATAACTATTTAAGTTTTAACTTTACAGGCATGAAACCAATACACAGTTTTCACAATTATAACACTTAAAAGAATAATTACATCATAATTATAGATTATTATTTTTTCCTGGTTCAGGTAAGAAGTTTGATTCCCGGTTCGGGACATATTATTTCCTTATAAATAATAAGTATTGCTAACATAAAACTCAATTTTTTTCCGGCAGTTTAAACTTCTTTCTCCCCCAAGAGTCTAAACAAGATGATATATTGTCATAAAACAGGATACCGAAGAAAGAGAACACTACATCTACTGCTAGTATCTCATCTGTGAAGTGAAATAGCCCGGAGCGCTGTGCCACTGTTCCACTGCCCGAACCGCATAAGCAAATATTTGTTTTAACATGCCTCTACTTTCAGACACAAACTTCGCAGATTTCACTTACGTATAACCATAATGTATGTTTTAGTCTGCTGAAATGTTGTATAAAAATATAAAATAAATAATATATTGTTTGGATAGGGTATGTAAATTTAAAACTGTGGTGATCTGTAAAGAATGGAATACGAATAGAAACTCACATTTACTTTCCTCCAGCACTAGATAATTTGTCGACAATTGAATTTTAAAACGTATGAAGTACATGTAGACTAACATGCTATTAAAACAACAAACAAAAAAATTAATTAATTAAAAAAAAAAACCTTGATATTTCCTTCAGGTCTTTTTGATTGAATAAACTGCACGAAAATGCAAGACATTTATATTCTAAAACTTATGCAACTATTCTCGAGACATTTGAATTTTCGTTACGTTGTCGGATTTAGTGAGTAAAAGCTTACTAAAAAGCAGTAAAAACTATCAAAATATATACAGTCTTCTGAACATGTTTTAATGAAACACGGTTTTCTGTTATAAAAGTAAATTTTTCCGGCCTATGTAGAGTTCCACAAGAGATAGATGCTGCCAGATTTTTTAAAACACATTAGATGCATGAAGGGGGGGATAAGGTTCTCAACCTTGTGATTTAACTCAGGATTGCTCCTGGTATTAAGAAGCAGTAAGACAGTAGATGCCACCAAAAAAAAGACTAATTAAAAAAATCCATTGATCTCACCAGGGATCAAAACCACTTGAATCATACAGGATTTCATGATAACTTTTCACGAAGTTCGACCAATTAAAATACTTGTTTTTTTGGGAGTAGGCCTATAGGCCTACCTGTACTGTTCATTCTTCATTCAATAAATAAAACTTAATTTCCATAAAATAGATAATTTTCCTTTAGCTTACTTAGGAATCGCCTATTGCCATTGAGTAAGTAAGTAAAAATAAGATAATATAATCATGCAAGAAATCACAGATTACGAAGTTAAAATTGAAATTCTAGGGGACAACTTTTATAACACGGATTAAATTAAGCGCCTTATAGGGTAGTAAATTAACTATTTTATAGTTAGCACAGCAGTTTCGGGTAGCAGTGAAGTAAGTACGACAAAAAGCCGGATGTGCGGCTCATAACACAAGAAAATTACATGTCGGACTCGCATTAAGTCTCTAGAACTGTACTAAGTTGTACCCATTACTGTGGTCAAAGTCGAAACAATTCTAGACCGTGAAGGTAATGTGGAATTTTTAGCTCCCTTTAGGCTAGGCCTTCGTGAGACTCAGCGTCCTTGTAGTGTGATAGTTATGAACCTAATTTTTGGTCAAATAAAAGGCTGATTTCGGTACCGGTATTAACTTTCTTCTACTTCGGTGGATATTTCGTGAAATAATTAGACTATCACAAAGGACAGAAGTTAATGCTCTATCAGATGACGAAATATTATCTAAAAGTTTTCAAATACGCTCTCTAATCAATCAGGTATGCTATATCATTTTAAGTAATTTTAATACTTTGCACTCTCTTGATAGCAGAATTAGCCTATTTTATAAATTAAAAATATAGCCTAGTAGAAGTTGTATAAATTACACTTCAAAACTTAAACACATCAACGCAACAAATTTTAGCAAATTGAGAACTAATGAAGCGAAACGTTCATTTAATATTAAACAATGGGTTCTAAAAACATTAGGCTATGGACAATCGGCTCTCAACCTGTGAATGTTTAAATTAATAGAGATATGCCCAAAGTTTCAGATCTGCGAGAAATATTTTAATATCAAGCAAATAAGATGAATTATCGCAAAACTCACAGAATATGCAACAATAAGCAAAATGAAAACGTCAATTTTCTATTATTTCTTTCACGCATTGTATCCATTCTAATACTAGCATGTAATAGAGTAAAAAGTAAAGTGTCCACTATTACAGGCCATGGAGGCCCAAAGGGTCCCAGGAGGTTGAGGCTCCCAGAATTTTAGACCATCTTCACACGTGAAGATGGTAAGGTTGCCAACCTTATGCACCGGCCGCATTACCCCCAGGATTGCTCCTGGTACTCATTTCTGTTGGAGGCTGAGTCGACCCCAGGGCTAAAGTGCCACCAGAAGGATTAGGCCAATTGAAAAACTCCGACTTCATCGGGATCGTATCCGCGACCTTCCGGTTTGTACCGCAGCGCCTCAACCACTACCCTACGGCGTACCCCATGAAATAGAGCGCATTATTTAAAAATATATATATTTCTTATAAACTTCCGGGCCCTAACTATCACATTTAACATTGGTACATTAATATTCAATTAATAAAGTGATGGGAAATACAACCAAAATTATTATAAAACATTAGACCTATTTGGCAATAAACGAATGTCGGGTAACTTTAGGCCCTTGTGATCCCCGAATTACATCTGGGCGCATCCGTAACGAATGTGTGTGCGAATGGTGTGTCTCGTACTATGTGTTCGTGTTGTCTCGGACATAACCCTGGCATTGGGCCGACCACCCATCCGGGGAGGCCCTCCATGTCCTTGTCTGGTCAAAAAAGTATGTGACCCGAAGGCAATCCCTCTCCCGACAGGTCGTGGTCATGTAAGGAAGGGGCGGTAATGGGCTGGATAAGTGTCCCTACAACGGAAGAGATTAAACTAAGGAAAAGAGTGAGATTTGACAATGAAAATAAATTTTAGTTTTAGTGTTGCAAGATAAAACATAATTATGCAAAGGTGTTTTAATTTTTGTATCATTATAGGCCTTTCTGTGATATTTACATTTTCATTTTGTCCTAAGTTCTGCTGTTTTGATCATTTTATTCATGTGGCAGCTCTCATATAAGAAAAGTTTTGTTAGTAAAGAATAGTCATTTTCAAATAGAAGTCGCGAAATATGGAAATCTGCTGAAAACCGCTTAGACTACCAATCATTGCAATTGATCATAAGTATCCATGATGAAAAAGAAACACACAACCACTTACAATTATGATTTTTAAATCATATTCTCGTAGGCATTTCTCGATATTTGTCCTGGAGTGGGGCTATTTCGCGCTTATTTAAACATTTCGTGGAATACGAAAAATTTCGTCATATTTCGAGGATATAATTTGCTTAACTATGAGGCTAAATATAGCTAAGGAAGGTTATTTTCTTAAATTTCGCGCTTATCTCGATTACCAAAAAAATAAGTTCCTAAATGCCCCTTGTAGCTTTAAAATCTTAAATGTAACTTAAATTACTACACCTCGAATGTCATGCCGTTTCATTCCTAAGAAACCGAAAAAAAAGACGTAAATGCACAGAGTATGTTTGCAAACAAATAAAGCAGACGCTACTGTAGAATCCAGCATTTGAAGAACTAGTAGACCCTATGACGTCGTAAAATAATGCTAGACCGACCGTCAATATTTTTTCTGTGAAATCTGGAAATTTTTCAATTAACCATGAATCTACATGCCTAGTAATAGAGATGACCTATGTGCCCTGAAAATCTACTGGTACGGTACTTCCATTAGTGTACACAATAATCCATAAAATGGAATAGTTATCTCTGATAAATTCCATCCTAGAATGGACACTTGGTTATGAAAGATTATGTGAGAATTTGTTGTACGACTACAGAATGGCGGACATCTGCATTAGGTCAGTCGCACAGTTAGAATGCACTTCCTTGTTCATAGGCTAATGTAACTTCAAAGGCAACATTAGAAATGCACCGTCATCAAACGAAAAGTAGGGCATATAGAAAAAGAAAGAAATATATAAGTTGATTACTCCAACCTATGACGTGTTATGTACAAAGATTCACAATTATACAGGGTGTTAATAAATAACACAGTTACGCAGTTCTCTAAAGGTCTCAAGATCGTTCCGTGTTCGATAATAATTAATCAATACTACACCGAGGTCATAATGGAAATCCGTATCAAACAAAAATGTATGGCCTGATTTAGCACTTCCTTTCATAACATTGGTAAATATAATATTAAATTTTAAATATTTCTTAAATTACTGATTTAATAATGTTATAAATTAAATTGTACTCTAAACCACGACATCTCAATCTGTACATTATGTATGGCAATGAGGAAAATAAATATTATTATTATTATTATTATTATTATTATTATTATTATTATTATACTGGCACTCATATTTATAACTCTCGTTTTCAGTTACATATTCCTCGTCTGGTATTAGCGTTTTGTGATGGTTATAACTACAGTATTTCATTACATTGATATTCCCACTATCAGAATGAAATTTATTAATGTACACTCTAACTGCTAACAAAAAATAATAATAACAAATAATAATAATAATAATAATAATAATAATAATAATAATAATAATAATAATAATTGCTGTAATCTTAAAACAGACCAAGATATTTAGGTAGCAACTTGAGTGACATAATAGAGAATAATTTTTTAGTAGGATGTTGCATATCAAGGGTAAAGGACAAACATTTATAAGAGTTAGGCTGTGGAAAGGTTACCACTAGACCGTAGAACATCATGCTTTTGTATATTTTCTTTTCATAAGTTCATGCTGAAAAGACACATTTCCCCATATTCAACAAAATAAAAATCTCAATTTGCCCAAATGTGTGTTTGGGAATTTTTATAGGCTTCAATATTTATTAGTTGTTATATTATGTTAGATAGGTCTATAACTTTACACAGTATTATTACTTCCTTAGGCCTATAACTTCACACAATATTAGCCTATTACTTCCTCCACCCGTACTTGAGATAGGCCTACTATAGGTAGAAGACGTATTGTATTCGACCCCGAAATTTGAAGTCGCGTACCCAACAAAAATACACGTTTTGATGTCCCGCGAATACAATAAAACTATTTTTTAACAAACAAAAAAGTATATTTGTCTATCTCTATGTGTAAGTGTCTGACCAGTAAACCTCGAGAACAAAAATTGAGTTGGGTACTCTCTGGAGATGTTTGAAGTGTGGTTTATGGAGATATTTTGGAGATATTTTGAACCACAAGCCTATTTAAAGATCCTAAATGACAACTTATATGACGACTATTTACAGGCCTACAATCTACTTATATCTTGTATTAAAGGCCTGTTTTGTTGTATTCTGTGTTATATGTAACTGTCTAGCTCATGACAAAGAATTCAATAGAATTGAATTTCGGTTAGATAATGCAAGCCCTGTGGTGAATGGGGATCAACAAACAGTAGCGTAGGACTTTAAAGACGTTCTCCCATAACTTTGATTTTTTTCTAGCCTTATGTACCTTTTCTCTGAAACTATCCATCCCAAAATACTGAAATTTTTACTTTCCGTTTACATGTTACGTTAGCAAAAATTAACATTTTTTTTAACTTCGTGATACCAATATTAAGACTAATGATAAGTTTTTTTCATTTCTAATATTTGCAAAAATGATACCGAAAAAATTCAGACAGTCCATTTTAAAGATATTTCTCTAAAAAAATGTCACTTTGTTGCTAATAAGTGTAGATGTAAGTGGAAGAAATTTAATTTGTCTACTATTTATAGTTTTTGAGAAAAGTACATTGAAATGACAAATTATAGAGGCGGAGATAGAAGGTACCTTCTCCCCATGAGCCGTATATTTCCATTCACTTGCAGTATAAAGACGCAGTTTCAGACTTACTCCTCAGGGGCAATTACTGGTATTCCTTACGGCGTTTAAAAATCGAGGAAAGATTGTCTCGCTCCTAACACATTATGGCTAATTAATGTTACGTGTCACTAAATGCTATGCAATTTTTTAGGAAGTCATGTAACATAACCGGGCTGCACTTCAAGGCTCCAAAGTCACTAAATGAGTGAAGCCACAAGTGAAACGACATATTCAGAACCACAGAAAATCAAAGCGGGTCCCTCGATTTATGTCATTAGCTAGAGCAGACAAACTTTGTAAAGTAATATATGCATTTAAATGAGAAAAGTAGTGAATAACATGAAATGAACTTGGAATTTTAACTGTGACGTCTTTGTTTGTTTAGCAAGTTTACTTTTTGTACATGTGAATCATAGAAACGAGCTTTTCTCTGACATACACTCACACGATACACGGGGGGAAAAATATTCTTTTATGCCTCCAAAATTACGCTTGCAGAAATCTCTAGATTTCCACTTATAGGCTATTTTGGTGTGAAAATTCATAAAAAAAATTACCTTTAGATTTAAGACGAATCGACAATTTGAATACAGAGTTAAAAATATTATCAAGGAACTAAACTTTTTTACTGTACAGGAATATTTGGAGACAGATTTTATTTAATGACTATCTGACGAAACCTATTGCATTGTATGCTTAATGGTTAAATAAATATTATTCTTATTAAATAGAGAGCCTACAGAAAAAATAAATCTTATAAATAATATTTTACTACTGCTGCAGCTGTAACTTTTTCGTGGCAGAAGTTTAACTCTATTCTTGTGTATAATAATCCATATCAACGCTGAATAATAGTTATTTAGAAAACTACAGTAGTTGTGAAATCTAATTTTGTAACATGTCATCTGCAATATTTTATCTATGTACAGTCTATATAACGCAAATTAGTTTTATAATTAAAACATTTTTATGTTATATATTATTTTAATCGGTCAAAGTCTACTTTAATCTTTATATTATTTTGGAATTGTTTCTTGGAAACAAGTGATTAAAGAGTAAATTGGGTAATCAATGTGATGTCTAATACACACGAGGATAAGCAATTGGCCGAATAAGAATAATTTTATCATAACTTGTTTACAGTAATTTCAACAATTGCACAAAAAGGTATGGAGGTTTCTGATAATTAGTACACTGAAGAAAATCACCCTATATACGTGTACATCAAAAGATCTCCCATCTACTAATTCCTTCTATTATAATTCGAGTTACCATACGTCCCGTTTTGACCATGACAGTCCCTTTTTAAAGGTTCTGGTCCTGGTGTCCCGCCTGTTGAAAATGTGACCCGGTTTCTGGAGGTCTTTTTTTTAACGGTAGTAGTTTAATGTTTGGAAAATAAATGTTGGTGTCTAGTCGGTCTGACTGTTTGACTTTTTCCTGTAACCCCTAGTGTGAGGCACAAAGTCTCCAATTGGAGATTTTAGTACGCATATTTATTTCGGTACGCTTATTTTCTGTGAGAGAGGATAGAGTGACAGATGGTAAGTCCTACATATTCTCATGCTGAATTTGGATTTAGTCTACCAGGAACTTCTGCATCAGTAGAGAGATTTTTCAAGTATGTGGCGCAAGATGACAATTGTGTATCTATTCAGAGAAATTGCCTCACGGAAAATGTTGTAAAACGTCTTCTGCAAGATCAACATAAGTTTAACAAGCTATAATTTTTTTTCGAAAGCATTCAAACTGTTAAAAGATTTATAAAGAAAAATTTTAGTAGTAAAAAATATGAATGGTACAAAAAATCGAAGTAGCGTAACTTGTAACTAGGTAAGTTGGATTAAATTCCATTTTTGTTAATGTAAAAGCATTTAATTTGTTTTAGTGAAAAGTTTAAACTAATCATATCTGTAGAAAAGAACCCGTCGCGTTGAAGTGTCCCGATTTGAGAAATCAGAAATATGGTATAGATCCCGCACGAAATCTGTGCCGATTGCCTACGTCATTGCATTATGTTTTCGTGGGGACTGTAGCGTCGATTGGTCTGCTACCTATCTCTCTCGCACAACAGTACCTTCCTTTTTATTTGTAAAGGCCAAACTACCTCTCTCTCTCGCACAATAGTATGTCTCTCTCTAGCGAGTAACTGTCTCATCGGCACAGATATCGTGCGAGATCTTTACTCTAATTATAATAATATGAACACGGCTAATATCAGTGTGACTTCAAATATGGCGCGTTATCTTTCTGTATCTGAAGTAATGACAAGGTTACGCCACTGCTATAACGAGGCTTCCGAATTATTCGCTGTGGGAATCTCCCATTCAGAACTATGGTTCCCAAACAAATAAAACAATATAACATTTATTGCCCCCTCGACAAGAAGTGACGGCAACAGTATTTTCAAGCCTTGCATAATTGCGAGTGGGTGCAATGTAGTTCGGTTAGAGCCTAAAAATCTATTTATATTCTTACTATACTAAAAGCTCCCTGAGATGTGTGCATGCTCCCTAACTCCTCCGAAACCGAATTGATTTTGCGCTAATGAAAAAAATATAATTATCTTGAAATGTATGACATGAGTTATGGCAGATCGAAAGAGGACTAAAAGCAAGAAAAAGCTAGCAAATAGTTATTTAGATAACCAGTTACAAAACGAGAGAGTCAAGACTAAAGCTAATTTTATTGTGTGTCTTCTACAATGTTTTACCTATGTTCAGTTTATTTAATGTAAATTATTTTTATAATTCAGAAATTTATATAGTCTAAGTCAGTGGTTCCTAAACTATGGGAGCAATTTCGGTGGGTCGCGAAAAGGGCGAGAAAAATTAAACGTGTTTTCAATATAAGGAAAGAGTGTTTAATTTAATTTAATTTGTAAATAAAAAACAACAGTTTCACAAATCTCAATATTTTTTTTTAAATAAAATGTACTAGTTGGACAATGTTCTTTATTGAAATAAATTTTACCATTTTTATTTCAACTGTGTTTTCTCAGCAGGGCATTTGGACACAATAAAACTATTGAAAGGCATATGAAAAACATGTGCTGTATATAGCCTATATTGGTTATCGTTATGTAGTAGTGGGTCGCGAAAAAAATTTCTAGTTGAAGGTGGGTCCCAGGACAAAAAAAGTTTGGGAACCGCTGGTCTAAGTTATACACTTGAGTCGGTCAAAGCCTACGTTCATATTTATATAATTGACGAATTGATTCCTAGGCATCAAGTGTGTTTTACATTTCGAAAGGGTGTGTTTTACATTTTGAAAGTATTTTAATTTTTGATGAATATAAAGATTAGTTTTTGTTTCCTGAAAACAGTAAACTAAACATTCTATTTAGTAACAGTAAACATTAATTAGTTATCATTGTAGATAAAATGAATTAATATGAATGAGAAAATTGTTTTATGGCTGTTTTCTTAACACAACAAAGAAGGAAAATAAAAATACAAACTATTGGGAAAGCAGAACAGGGAATTCGATCTTAAAAGATAATTTAGACGGATAAAACTTTATTTGAAAGCTAAAAGAAATCGTAAGCTTAGAAAGAATAATAATGGCAAATTAATTCAGCAAAATAATTATTAATGACGAAGCTTCAGTGAGGTCATACTATTTTGTGACTTTCATTCACCCCTTGTAATCGTAATTATTTAAGCAAGAAAAGTTTTTCCGTTCGATTCATTATTCACAGAGTGGATACTTTCTTTTATAGCAGATCTAACGATGCTTTCAGATCTTTCATAACAGCGTAGAATGACTGCTAAAATACGTCTATGGTAAAAAAAATGAAGGCGTAGAAACAAAGAATACTGTTGTACATTAGTAGGAACATGGGAGTACAAATACCATATGGTTTGTACAAAGACATTTAAAATCTAATGGACATTTTTATATTAAAAGACACAAAAAAAACCTCGTAGCCTATAGTATATAAACATTAATCAGTTATCACTTCAGCTATAGCCTAACATCATCCTAATGTGAAAGCTGTCGTATTAATTATAGAAAATTTAAGTGATAAGGGTGTTTTATGGAAGATTCTTTTATAAAGCCCATATGGACTAGAAGATACATACTTCACTTGACTTATTTCCACTGTCAAATAAATACGAAGCCTTTCGAATATTAAAGATAGTTCTCATGTATAGCATAATATTTTCAATATTTGATCTAAGATGAGAAAAATCAACAAGCACTTTTTGAAATGCGCTTCATACCCATAAGTCCGTAAGAAATGTCAGCTATAATCGATAGAAGTGCTGGAATATTAATTATAATAATAATAGGGGAAAGAAGGTAAATTTATAAAATTATTTCACCAGCAACACTGAAAGATTATATCGAAATTTAATAGTCATAATATTTAGTTAAAGTAAGAGTGCATACGCAAGTTGGGAAAAAGAACTTGTTTAGCTTAATTTCAATTTAAATCTGTTTAGTAAATTTTGTGAATAGTAGCCCTCGAATGGAGAAAACTGAAATGAAACTATTAGAGTATTGATGATGATAATGATAATAATAACAATAACAATAATAGCAATAACAATAACAATAACATTAATAATTTATTAGCTGATTTGAGTAATTAATTAATTGTCCCGGTGCCAATTAAAATAATTTTGCGTAGCATTTTTTTTTATAAACAATTCAATTGATCATGATGCGCAGAATAAAAAATGCACAGATCTCTGATGAAGTGAATTCTACGAATTTTACCCTCACCATAGGTCTTTTCTGGAATTCAGAGGCGTTCTCATTTATTCCCGGATCTTGTTTTATTCAGGACAGAAGGGTAAACTAAAAAAAAAAAAAAAAAATTATGATTGAGGGCAAGAATGACATGTCTCTATTTGGTAAAACTGGCAATGACTTTATTCTTACAGCCCGAATGCTTCATATGCAACTTCTATGAATTTATAAAGGTAACAACGAACTTCGTGAACTACGAACGTTAACTCTTTAAACACACGCATACATACCCAAGGCAAAGTAAGAAAGTTGAAAAAACTGTCCTTCATGGAAATTAGAATGCAATCGTAAGGACAGACATTTCTTAGAATACATTAGCTAAGCTACGAACCATACTACACAATGCAACGTGACATTTGGATTTGTAAAAACCACAGATATATACGAGTGAAACTCAGATATTTATGTTTCCTGGTTAAATCTTAGAAATCATACCAGAAGATTTCCACCTTAACACCAAACACTGTTCTGTTCGGTGAAATCTGAACATCTCAGATAATTCTTGTAAACTTTACTTACAAATTACAACTATTATAATACTGTATTACATTATAATTATCTAATCCATTCTACC
Organism: Ectobius pallidus; assembly: GCA_964059195.1. Classification (NCBI taxonomy): domain Eukaryota; kingdom Metazoa; phylum Arthropoda; class Insecta; order Blattodea; family Ectobiidae; genus Ectobius; species Ectobius pallidus. Next base: position 119,671,757 of record CAXKWD010000008.1, on the reverse strand, counting down.
AAAATCTAAACTGCTCCTTGAACTGATCATGATTTGTTCAGTAGTAATAGTAACAACAAATATAACAATATTTAAACCCGAACACTTTTAGTTGGTTGGTATATGGTTATTTAACGACGGGGATGTACTGCAACTTAGGCCTGTGGCCGTCGCCGGTATGCCGGAATTTAGTCCCGCAGGAGTTCTTTTACATGCCAGTAAATCTACTGACATGGGTCTGTTGCATTTATGCACACATAATTGCCATCGACCTGGGCTGGTACCGAACCCGGACACTTTTAGTATCTAGCCCAGTAATAAGAGAAATTTAAATTTTACTGAATAGCTCAGAAATCACGCTAAAGTAAGTTATATTCAACTAAAATCGAGTGAAAACCAAATAACATTTATATATTGTAAAATAGTAGTGATCACGCTAATAGGTTAGGCATCTCATCAAAACCGAGTGAAAAACCAGACTAAACCAAAATTATTTAAACTTATCAATTACAATACTTTTCTCACGAGTTTAAGATTTCATTTTACCAATTTACCGGTACAGTAAGTCATGAGCAGGCTTCGAATGTTATACAGGGAACGGTTAATTTCACTAAACATGTTCTGTATGAAGAGATGGGGGAGTGTATCACGCGATGACAACAAGAATGCGCTCAGGTATAATCAGGTAGAGATTAAAAATGAACACGTTTTTCAGAAAGGCGCTTATTACTCCGCAATACAGATATACAATAAGCTTCCAAACAACATTAAATTATTATGTATTCAAAGAAAAAGCAAATCCTTCAAAGGTTCTCTCAAGAAATTTTTAATGACTCACACCTTCTACAATATGGATGAGTATTTCCAGTTTGAATAAGTTTATAGTGTAGTATATTATATATCATTATTTATTACTTCCTTGTATATTGTAATCTGACGTGTTCTATATCCTTGAGTCCCACTCAACACAGGATCTACAGAACGAGATAACTACATCTACATCTACATTGCTTTTATAATAAAGACATAATCAAATAAATTATCTCCGATACATATTCTACACATAAATGATGACGAGTGATGTATATAAATGTAAGTTAAATAAATTGTCCTTTTATCATCTTCGTGTATATTGCAGTAGATGCACTCGAGACGTGCACTGTTTATGTTGTGGAGTAACTGTCCATACACCGTGACGTCATGCTGGTTAGACCTACAAGTCACACTAAACATGAATCTTCAATCCTGGTAAAAACATTCAAAGCCTGGTCATGAATAAGTAATTTTAACCTCCAAAAATAAACGACGAAAACTTAACAGTTCAGAGACTAAAGGCACATTCGTACATATGACAATACCACATCATTTCACTTTATCCTACTCGCTTCCAGCGAATGTTTGGGGAAATGAGAATTTGAAATGAGTCTATTAATACCCTTGTCAACAGGCTAACTCTCAAAGACGTGACATTAAGTAGGCCTATATCACCTGAATACAGTCAAATATGAAAAACCCAAATTTGTGTTCTGATTTTGCACACCAATACCGAACAAATGGCAACGTTTCCAATTTTTTTACTTGAGCCATATAGTAGCAACACAATTGACTACGTATTGAGCATCTCCGAAGAGTACTTTACTTGCCAAGGTCGGAAATTAACTTCCTTTAAACATTTAGAAACATGAAATTTAACCCTTTTATATGATAATAACATGGTGATATAAAAGACAAATCTAGAAACTTTATTCATCCATTAATTTTTTCCTTCCTTTATACTACACAATGGGATAGTAATATAAGACGATTAGCACGTAACAGTACTTTTTAAAAATCTTGTTTATAATTTTCAGTTGTTAAGAAGAAAATGTATTAATAGGCGCTTACGTAACATTTTAAACTCGTGAATTACTGTATTCCAAGTAGCTCACATTAGAAAAATTCTTAACACGTTTTTATAAAACTTGTTATTATCCTGTTATGCACTACTGTTATGTTACTGAATATGTCAGTTGCTGCATCTTTGTGTTGCTAGACTTGCTCCATACAGCCCCGCCCCGAAATTATATTTGAAGACCTTAAAATGTCACAACAAAAGCTAACCGACATGAGATTTTTACCAATTGCTCAACTGTGCATTTTCACATACTCATAATATTGTTCTACAAAAAGATGTCTTAACAATTCAGGGTTACTGACAATGAGAAACAAAAGCAACGATTGAAGTACAGTCATTAAGACCTGTGCCTGAGAATTTTGACCGACAAAGAAAATTACCGAGCATAAGGCAAGTTAGCGTTGCAAAACTGTTCTCAACCTTCAGTGCCCATTACTGCAACTTGGGAAATAGAGAATGTTATCATCTGTTTTATTCATAAATAAAAATTGTTCCTTTTATATTAAAAACCTCCATAAATTAAAAAAATATATATAGTCTATATAACCTCAGCGAATCCATTCATGCCGTAAAGTACCAGAAACGTCATCGCAGGTTTGAACCACTTAACCGGTATCTACTAGATTTTACAAAGTAGTTAAATGCACGGAAAACTAAGTGTGTAAACAAACGTAGTCCTTTTGAACTTGAAGGAATATTGATATATAAATTCATCATGGTCAGATAATGCTCGTCTCTATTATTAAACAAGATTAATCAATGCAAATAATTTCATTGTAACCAGCATATAGGCCTACTTATAGGCTATGTAATGATTAGGATGATTTACGTGAGGCGAAAAATAGGCTTTTAGTCTATTATTTCAAGCTATTACATTACATTTTTTTTTGTCAACCCTCAACTTTCAAAGCTGGGACATGTGGCTTAAATACCACCCAGAAAACATACTCCGAGTTCAGGGCTCAGCGTGCAACTTGCAGTCGAGTTCCGTTAATCCGGACATCCGGTTAATCCGGATGGGATTCATAAAATAAATTTTGAATTAGAATCACAAAGATATTTTGTTTTGTTAATCCTTCATCAGTTCATAGGTTAAAAATTAGGTCTACATATATCAAATCAGTCTAAGTTCTGACCTACCAAACGTGCTTCCAGTGACAACACCCAAGTCAGTTTTTTAAATAAACTATGATGCTGGATTGATGCTGGATTACATTAAACGAAAGATCCAGATAAAGTCTCTCAAATGAAATTATGTAGAAATTCGAACAAGAGTATTATTGGCGAGTCAAGTGAGTCCTACTAAAACGTTATTAATTTAGATGTGATATTGGTTGTTTTATTTTTAACTCGCTCATTGTTTATGATCTTCCTGTATGCTTCTTAAATTAAGTTTTATTTTTCGTTCACTCCAAACTTTCACTGCATTACCCAATTTCGTCAAAATACAAAGAAGGCTTTTAGTCCTGTGTAACACCGTGAGATATTCGCTCTCAAGCCATATGCTGAACCGCTATTATTTTGAGCTTAAGATGTCATTAGCCCATGTAGTTTCATGAAGCAATATTTGTTTCTATGTTAGGGTTAATTTACTTAGTTCGAAGTCACAAAGGTAACCGCAAATTCTTGTTGTAATCATGGAAACCATTTTCGCTAACAGAGTTTATAACCCATTTCCATATAACCCAATACTTTTGTCTACTATTGTTACTAAATTTAAGTCTCTCAATACTGTTTGCAGGCAACAAAATCTAATCTTTATATTCATCAAAACATAAAATATCTTAAAACGTAAAACAAACTTGATGCCTAGGAAACGAATCCTCAATCATATAAATATTAACGAAGGCTACTAAATGTGTAACTTATAGTCTAATGTTGTATTAGACTAATGTGTAACTTATAACTTGTGTGTTATAAACTTGTAACCTTGTGTAACTCATAGTCTAATGTGTAAACCATAAATAGACCTCGGACATAACTTGATGTCCATAGCTCTCAGGCCTCGGGCTCTCGGGATTGTAACCATGTTGGCCTCGAAGCATAAACAACAAAATAATGTTCTTAATACAAAAAATATTTATCTTGCCCATTAGAAGACCAGGGCGTTAGTAGAGACGTTAGGGCGTTATGTTACAAATTTTCAAGGGTAAAAATTATCTTAGAAGAAGTTGCATTTCGCACCATCAGGTCAAGGTTTAGACTTGAAGTTATAAATAATCATTAACCGGTTGCAATGCCAAGTCGGTTATATAAATAAAAAATCTAAACCTTGACCCGAAGGTCCTTTTATTGAAGGTCTTACCGAATCATCGTGTTATTGAGGGACATATAAATCATCTACCTGCCTAGTCACCCCCTAATGGTTTTACCTGCATGGTCCTTGAAAGAAAAATAACACGCAACTGGGAGAATCTGGCAGAAAGGGCAGGGGGAAGAGCTGCTGGCTCCATTCTTCTATATGCAGTATAAATATACACAAAAGTTATTTTTTCTGCTTCTAACAAACGCAGACTAATGTTCTTTGCACCGAGTTATAAATAGATATTAGTTGATAAAACAGATATAAATTACCATATTCTGTTTTTATATAGAAAAGGAAGAAAGAAGAAAATAGAAAATATTTTTTTTAGCAATACAGTATTTAGTTAGGTACACACATTATAAAAACGATTAACCATATAGTTTTAAAACTTTCCCACATAACAAGAACATACTTTTCGAGAAAATGAGCACAGAATTCGTACATACTCCAATACAAACGCTTAATACGAAGAATTCCTGTCTTTAATTTTTTATATGAAAATAACACATGTAGTTCTACGCTTTCACTGCTTGAATTTAATATTTTTAGATTATATTCTGTTCATTTTTAAGATCTCCATAGTTTACATCAGCACAAAAACTCTAATCTCCCTATCTTCAGTAGTTTCTGAGTAAAGGTACCAAAAGCTCAACATAGCTAAAAAAACAAGGTATAAGCCCAGTAGCCTATCCAGAAAATAATTTTGGGGAGGGTCGAAAGAACCGGGGGTTTGGGCGGTATGGAATACTCTGGATACGGGGGTCCACCCCCGGGAAAATTTTTAAATACTGAACTAATAAAAATAACATTTTACGCTATTTTATCACTGAAAAACTAGTTAGCAAAATTGTTCACTACACTGGAAGACATGCCAACTTAAACAAGAAATCGTTACGTAACTTATGACACTTATTACTATTTAGAATAAAAGTTAAATAACACATGGAACAGTAGACATAACATTTACAAGTTCAGTATTTTATTACTAAATAAAATAATTATAATTAAATATTTGACAAACTGGAGCTTCAATAACTTAAACAGAATTTTTGATAAAAATAATCATTTCCTTCCTTACACTGGACATGTTCTTCAATTGAGTAGAAACAGTGGTCAATTAAATATGCAATTCTGCTGATCGGAATGAACGACTTTGCTTGGATGGTACTTATATAATTTTAAATAACTCAGTAATCATGGAAGACAGAGTAGAATTTTCTTTCTTTCGTCAATGCTAATTTTAGGTTAAGTTGGAGTTTAGGAGCCCTTCAACACCTGTCAATGTGGAATTTTAGGTTAAAAATGTATTAATACCACTTATCTATTATTTAAAAATATAAATATACACTTACAATGTTCTGTAGTTCCCTGAAGATGTATCCAAGTTCGCATAATATTGAAAATTTACACTACAAAAACGAAACTCATTTTCTCATAGCAGATAGCGACCCTTTACCATTCAGCTAACGGTTTCTTGAAAAAAAAATCTAGCGCTACCAACAAAACAAAAACGAAATTCCCAATTTCAAAAGAAAAACAAAAAATCCCTACATCAAAAAATAAAGTTTTACTGAAGCATTAAATTAGTTTTTTCTTACTTTATTATTATTATTATTATTATTATTATTATTATTATTATTATTATTATTATTATTACAATTACGTACTCAATGGCAATATACAATTCCTAAGCAAGCTAAACGAATATTATCTACTCTATGGAACCCGGAGATTCATTATCGCGCTTACCTGAGCCAGTCATTCAACCCTAATCTGTGCTAACTCCATCCAAAAGTACCTCTCAAATCCGACTTCCCTTAATTTCGGGGAGGGTCGAAAGTGCCGGGGAGTTTGGGGGTATCAAATACCCCCTAAGAAAGGGGGGTTTGGGACTCTTCCTCGGATAATTTTTAAGTATTAGATTAATGAAAATCACATACGCTATTTTATCACTGAAAAACTTGTTACAAAATTTGTTTACATGCCAACTTAAACAATAAATCGTTACCTAAGTTATAACACTTATTAGTTATTACTATTTATAAGAAAAGTTAAATAACACATCGAACAGTGGAAATAATATCCTACAATTACAACTTCAGTATTTTATTATTAAATATTTTAGGGGAGGGCAAAAACTAAACTTTTTGGAATTTTCCCGTCGGTTACAGGAAAAAAAAACTATACATTTAAAGCTTCTAGCTCATCTAGAAGTAGGTAAACATTAATGTCAGTGAGGGAGTGAGTCAGCCATAGACTATGGCTTTATAAAAAAGTGACGACCTTTCCTGCATATCTAACAAGAGTTAAACCATTAACAGAATACTATATATTTATTACTTACTCTTCAAAAGTACCGTGATTCTGCTCTCAACATGTCACAGAAAAAAATCCATTAGTCCCACTTTAGAATAATAACTTTTCCACATTTCAAGTAGACTTTTCACTCAGAAATGGAGCCACATCAGATCACGTAGCTTGAATACGACTTAGTAATGAACAAATCGCAATTTCTTGTTCTCTATAGGATAATACTGTAGATCCCCTCTGCAGACCACTACTCTTACGGACATGAACTGGTGCTGTGGATTCTTTGAATACAGCCTTCTTTAAGCGGTCGGATAATGATTTATCTCCACGTAAGATCTCAAGATTTTGATCTCATGATGTTTGAAACAGTTATTTAGTTATCTAATTCTGATTGGTAATGCAGTTTAAGAAGACACTGAAAGACAATGCCTTTTAAGATTAGATTTTATAGAGCACTGGTGGGCAAAACGAATGTCGCGACACGAAAGAAAACCTGATGCCACTCAAAATATTGTGTTATTCGCAAAACGTAAACATCACAGCAATGATGGACGGTGCACTTTTCATAGCGTATATCGTGTATGATTTTATGACGAAGCAGGGGCGAGAAGATGGTGTGTATCTATCCAAACTACTCATAGTTACACACTTAAGTTGCTTGTAAGTTATTAAAAATATATTTTAGTACAACACTCATGCGTTCAAATGAAAAGACTAAGTTGCACTTTAATATGTAAAAATTTAAATTGCCTGAATGTTTGCGTTTAAGGGTATAATTAACGTTTAATTTAGTAAAATAATTTTGTGCAAAGCTTGAGTTACGAAAAACCCACCTAAACCTTGTCTCCCGTCTTTTCACTACACCTGTGTATATTATACATTAATCAATTCTTATGGAATGAAATAATTAGCCTATGTCTTAGAATTCTAACGTAATAGGTTCCTCAAGTACGTCAACTTTTGAAGATCCGTTTTCAGGACAAAGAAATGACGTCAGACTAGATTTACATCATAAAGTATAGGTGTGTCAGTAACGATACATTCCTAAAAATGAAATGCGAACTGAAATGCGAAATAAATAGGAATCCCTGCATAGTTTAGCCAAGATCAGTATCGTTCGTACCAACTGTATCTATAATTCGTTTTGATTTCGGAGAGACAGAAGGATGATTTTGTTACACTACAGTGAACATTCATGTAAAAGAAAAGCGTGATACAGGGGGGTTTCCTTCTTCTTTTTCATCGAATGTCGTAACTTTCTCGTTGTGCCTGACAAGTTCTTTGGATGGCATAATTTTCCTTTAGAACATTTCAAAATATGAATTATACAGACAATTATTAAGAAATACATAAACTACTAAATTAAGCTACTATGAAGTAAAATTATTACTATCAGGCCATTCAAATTATTCAAGATTTTGAGCAAATGAAATGGGGTTTAAAGAGAGCAGAGACTACATGGATTTCTGCGAAACACTGCTTTGCGCTATAGATGTTCAATTCCCAGATACACCATGTTTACGCTTAACGCTTTCTAAAACAACAAATGATACGTTTAGAAGCCGAAACGGTCATGGAATGACTGCTTTATGGGTCGTTGAGTTCAGTACTTAATGACCTGTTGCACCTCCTACGCGCGCGTGAACGAATGCAGGCGAATTTCACGTTTACAGTTCTGCAAGTTTAAGGCTAACAACAGTAATAATTTTTAATTCGTACCTACAGCACCTTCACTGGAAATTATAATTTAGTTATTTTAAATTAGAAGCTATTAATTTGTGAAATTTAATTATGTTCCTTTTACTAAGTCGTTATGGTTGCCTGAACACTGATGTGTAGGAGGTGCCAATTCTATTAAAAAAAATCCTCACGCAAAGCAGAGTTGTTTATGAAGTACAACTTGAAAGCCGAAATTGAAGAAGAGATAGCTAGTTTATAACCATCCTTAAACGATTTCTTCGAAAGTAATACTTCAAATAAAAGTTTTAGCTTAAACAAAATTCTGATCTACCGTCATAGGCGTAACCAGGCCGACCATAAAGGGGGGGGGGGTTATAACGTCTGGGGGGTATGGTATACCCCAGGGAGAGGGGGGCTCGGGGGTCCTCCCCCAAAAATTTTAAAAATTTATATGCACAATAATGAGTTTTAAGCTTCCCACGCTTTACACTCGTATTAAATAATTTATAAGCAGACTTAAAAAAATTGTACAATTTTCCTTTTTTTAATCAATGGGGGGGTTCAAACCCCCAACCCCCCCTCGTTACGCCTCTGTCTACCGTACATATATAAAATTTCGTATTTGAGTTTGGCTATTCATAAACATATTTGTTTTAAATAGAACCATCTTTGCTTGCAGAGTTTCTTCTAAAGAAAGAAGTTCTTGTAATATATTATACATTACATATATAATATTTGTTTTGCTGTTAGATTGTATATTTCCGGCGATAGAGTAGGCCTACTTATCTCCGTGGTCGAAAGGTTAGCTTGCCTCTCATTGCGCAAAAATTGGCGGATTCGAATACTGCTGATGGTATATCTTTTAATAATATTTATGCCTCCCGCTCCCGTCAATAAATTGGTTAGATTTACAGGAAATGAGAGAATATTATCGTATGCTGAGAAATAGGAACCACGGGCCGATGGACACGTACCGCCTGTGTCGTTTACAACTTGTTCCGAATAACTTGTGATAGCCCTTGGTAGACGCTAGGATCATTACGCTCTTTAGCACATGTGAAGGAATTGTAAGGATCGTTCTGGTTAAAGATTTCTCGTTAAAATGGTATGGGAAACAGAGCAGTTCGAAGCACCACGTTTTTGCATAACATTATGATTTCTTTTAAATTGTAAACAGAATATGAAAACGTATGAGGTGATGGGATCTGATTTACACTCGGTAAACATGTTCATGTTTTCCGTAAGACTTGACCTGCCCTTGCCACCTAAACCGGTAGCTGGTGGCATAGTGGGGGAAAGACATAGACAGTAAATGCAAGCGCATAGTAAGGTAGTGGGGGAACGCTAGCTCGGCCTTCAGCTCGCAGCCAGACAGAGTATACTATAACTTTTGAGTTAGAGATAGAACAGAGTTACTACAACTTGGGTATTATGTCAATACGTACCGGTACTAAACTTTGCGGCATTGGAAATGTAGGCACTTTGCGGCAATGGAAATTTATACTTTGTGGTAATGATATTTTGGCGGAACTTTTTCGTGTTTGTATGCATTTGATACCAAGCTTGGATATTTTTTCCCGGATAGTCCTCCAGTTTTCTCTCCTATGGGTAGAATCTTGTCTATGAAAATATTGGTCAACTGTTCATTATATCTTATTGTATACCTTAAAAATGTGTTCTTCTCTACTGATGTGATAATTTTTTTCTGTCCATTTATTAAATTCATAACTTCTTCATTAGACTCAATTTCTACTCAACTAAATGTTATAGTCTTTCTCTAAATCCACATTCTGAAGCTTCTATGGGTCGTCTCTTTGTTTTCCTGTTGTTTAATTTTAGCTGCCATACGCCCGGTTTCATCGACAGGGGTTAAAAATACACTAACCCCGAGTTTGTTAACCTCGGGCAAAAATTTTAACTCGTCCTTGTGACTCACGCGTTTCACCATGCTTTTTCGGCAGAGGGTTAACTAACACCATTTTAACCCTCCCAGGAAATAGGAACAGTAGTAATCTAGAAGGCAGTGACTGAAAATTCGTTTTTATGAATGCACTTAATTACGCGGTTCTTTTGTTTTATGTAGTGGCGAATGACGTCATACACGAAAATGGAAGACATTAAAAGAGAAATTGATGGACAAACTTATCAATTATTTAAAAAAGTCTCTACTAATTCCGTTTGTGACGAAGTACAAGTCAGTCAAAGAGAAGGATGATGCTTGGAAGAAAATGATGAGGGAGTTTAATAGCATTAACATGGTCCTGTTTGTGATTATAACGTTTTCTTCAGTCCATTAATTATTTGTCTGTAATAATTATACCATACAATAAACTACAGCATTAATCTGTTTTCACACATTCTTCTTTATTTTGTCTTCTTCTTCCAAGTGTCATTTATACATCGGAAATGTATATTTGCCCTTGGAGAGTGCAAGTTTGAGAAATCAGCTGACTTCGAAGGTCACTGAACTCTTCTGCTCCCTTACAGTAGGCCAGCTGTGATAACTTCCAAGACAGAGAAACTCTCCACAAAAGAAATATGCGTATGAAGTAAGTTTTAATTAATAAAAATGGAACAGGAGACTGAAAATCTTAATCAGGAAACTGCGCGTGAAAAAATACGCTATTATAGGAGGGAATTAAATTATTGTGACAATTAATAGAAAACAGAATATTTGTAGGCCTACTTATTAACTTTTTAAATAGCTTGTATTGTCTTAAATGTACTGGGCAGTACAAAGGGATAGGTTTGTTAAATTTCTCAAAATTACCTAGGCCATTACCTATGAAAATCAAATATTATTGTGCTAACTTGTACATTACTGGAGCTAGAAGCGTTGTCGTGACACTTTCTTAGAAATCTGATTTTAGGCCTAAACACACGCATTCTTCATCTGTGAACCTGATTCTGTTCAATTTCCTCCTCAGTAGGCAATTCTATGACAAATCTTTTGGTACATACGTATTTCAGAAAATATGATCTTGGTAAAGTGCGGAGAAAATTCGTAATATACCCCGATATTCCGATCTCGGACAGAAGCACTGTATGTAAAATTGTAATTAATTTTAAGGAAACAAGTTATGTGTTGAATAAATACCAAGAAAGTATGTAGGCATGCTTTCTGAGAAGTATGATGAAATAGGAGAAATTAGAACAGTATCTGAATAGAATTAAGCAGGATTCACGGAATAGGAATACGTCTGTATAGGCCTAATTTTTTTGCGGACTGTGCGCTCGCTCAGTTACCGGGACTCGTTGCAATAACTGCCGGGAGAAGGAGCTCCCAGGAACCCGTGAAAATAACAGATTTCCTAGTTTATTATTATTACTAATACTTGTAACATTATTATTGATAAAACAATGCTATTATTAAACTTTTAAATATATTTCCGGGACGATAGGGAAATACAGCAATTCTGTATCAATTGCTTAATACCCTTGGAGAGTGAAAGTTTGAGGAATCAGCTCACTTCGAAGCCATTTTAGCCCCGAGTTAGGCTTTTAACCCAAGGAAAGGTAGGGGTTAACTTAACCCGAGGGGTTAAAACTAACTCGTGTCGATGAAACAAAATTTTCGTCAAATCGAGAGTTTAGAACGTGTAACCCGGGGTTAATTCTTAACCCCTGTCGATGAAACCGGGCGATAGAGAAATATAATCCAAATAAAGAACTTAAACAAATGTTCTATTACTGCTATTTTTTGGATATTGGTATTAGTTTTTTTAAATTTAAAATCCGTTCTTTATTTTAGGTAGGGAACGAATATCACAAGTTTAAAAAAAAAAAAATTCAAGGCAAGGTTGCCTTATTTCGCAGCATTATTTTATTTTTCCCAGAATATGCTATAGATGAGTTAAGAGAAAAATAATAATAGGCACTTAAACCGTCAATAACTAAATACTTTAAGATATGCAATGATGTAGCTGTCTTAGCCAAACGAAGAAGAGATGAACAACACCGTAAATACATTGGAATTCATCTTTAAAAGATAGGGACTCCAAATGAACGTAAAGAGGATCAAACTCCTTACAGTGAGCGCGAAAAAGAAAATTGTTCCCAACAAAATAAAACAGGAAACACAGAAATTGTACAAGTTCATCGAGAACGAATGCAATGATGTAGAGGCGCCGATATCTGAAAATGTTATTAGGGAAACAAGAATAGAAGTTACCTTAAAATTTCCTGATCAAACAGTAGGCCTAATTCGAAATGTAATTTCTATTGGATAGGTTCGGAATCTTTCTATTCTGCCTCAAAATCTTCCTTTTAAATGGCAACCGAGCATATTTTTGACTCGTGAGTTGGCTAGTGTAAATGGAACATTAGATATTAAATATATTTTTTTCATATTAAATTCAAAGACTTAACTGAATAAATACGCGAAATAAAGTGTATTTTCATCAGTATAAAATTAATTTAAAATTCCTTAAATGATTGCTTCTCCTACTACCCTATTTTAAGGTTGAGCGTGAAGGAAAACTATACATTTTTGTATCTACTGGCTTGGCTTTAATATAACAATATGTGCCAGCGATTCAATTGATAGGGCTCGTTTCCCCGTACAAGAAAACAATTACATAATATGTTCCATCTGTCGCTCTAAGGAAGTTTCTTATCCTTAAAGAGCATAAATAATACCAATGGCTTATTTGCAAGTCCAACATGGATATCAGCTATAAGAAATGTTATTTCCTGTGTAATATTATCCACAAGCTACAAACAACTAGGACAATCGTTCCCTGTAAATAAAGAAAAAAGAACCTTGACTGTATCTCTTAACAAAAAACATGCTGAATTTTAACTCACCGATTACTGCCAGGATCTCCTTTTTCCTTTCATTCCATTCTTCTTTTCGTGAGGTCAGTCCTTTCATCAGATGACAACTCTTGAAGACCTTTGCCGAATTTGATCTGAAAAGGAAGAGACGTTTTCTCATGAGCAGCTAAATATATCTTCATTTTATAAATAGTATTCACTGCTAATTTAGAGTTTTGACTCACAGCATAATAAATTAGTCTTTACCTCGTAGCAGTGAGGGAAGGAAAAAATAGGTTCATTGCGATTTTCCTGTATTTTCTGTTTACGGGATCATTCGAAAAGGTTCATAAAATTTAGTGACTCTCTATAATTTACTTTCAGCCTAATTAAATTACAGCAAGTTTTGCTACTTATTATCTTTTTCAATACCATAAAGAAACCCTAACGTACTGTAATTAAATCTGGGTTCTTTGAATGGAAATATAATTAACAACAGCATTAATAACAATAGTAATTATAATATACTTGCCACTATCACCAATAATGAGGTTGAGGGAGTGGATATTTTGGAAGGAAAAAATGGGCATGATTTTTACCTTAGGAATGGAAGTAAAGTCATGTAGGCCTATCCTACAGGTACTATGAAAATTAGGGAATCTGGGTAAAGGGAAAAGTGAAAGAAATGATTTGCTTTGTTCAAAGAGAACTTGAATAAGGCTGTAACAAACCCACTCATTTTAAATTAAATTAGACTTTTTTTTTTTTTTTTTTTTTTTTTTGCGGAATTGAGTTAAACGACCTCTTTAAACTACAATATAACTTGCAACTGCATATATATATATATATATATATGTGAAAAACACCATGATACGATCCATCCACGACATGCAAAAAGAATGCCTAGCCAGTTGCATTGTTCATTCCTCCTGCAGTTAACAACTGGTGACGAACAGACGAACATATGAACCCTAGTAGCCACTAGCACTTTAAATTCACGAATAATAATAATAATAATAATAATAATAATAATAATAATAATAATAATAAAATAAAAAATTTAAAAAAATAAAAAAACTGGTATTGGCTAAGCCGATAGGCTGAATTTTATCCAGTAATATTAAAATAAAATCATGATCTAAATGTGCAAACATATGCCATTTACCTTCAAGTGCAAAGTCCTCATGCCAGGAAAGAATAATCAACATACTCCTGACTTAAATAATGCCATGAGCAAAGATGAAAATATCTGAATGCTCCGGTGAGGATTTCAAAATCACTAATACAAGATGTATGTAATTATGAAAGGGTGTAACTATAGAAATTACAAGAGAATGGAGTGACAATACAAGCTTTCAAGAATGAAATATAGGCCTAACACGAATGAAAAAAAAATTCAAAGATTAACACCAGTAGTACTTTTATCATTTATTCTTTCATACAGTATTAGTTACCTTATTTGAACATATTACTTTGGAGCGAACGAAAAAAATAAACTACATATTCTCAGTTCAGATTATAAAAGTAGTATTACATTATATTCTACAGCGAAATGTTAACATTGCTCACAACTTAAGAAATGTGGAGGGGGAGATATATCCAAAAATGCATTTTAAGCAGGTTTCCTGATATTGTAATAAAACAAACACTAAAAAAATTATTCTAAAATAATAAAAAACGATAGTTTATCAAGTAACGTGTTAAGTTGACTGAATATAGTGGCCGCAGCTGTAGGAAATTTCCCCAATCCAAAGGCAAATTTGAAATTGGAATATAGACTACTTGAACCTAACTCAAACATCCATCTCTATTAACGTTTGTGATATCACAGGAGGAGGCCTTGCACCGCCTTGAACTCACACCGGCAGTTTCTCCATGTCCTGTTTAAATGTATAGATTTGAATACTCTCTTCAGGCAATGGCTTATACATACCACGAAAAATGAGATTAAACAGAAAGAAAGAAAATTTGTAATTTCTAAAACAAATTAAAATACATAAACTTTACTGAAATGGTCATACATTAAGTGCAATATTTCAAGAATTTCTCGTCCATAATTACTTCTGATAATTCTAGAATGTATGATTAGGTGATGATCACATTTATATGAAACTAGCATGTGCCCGCGGCTTCGCCCGCGATAATTATTTCAAAAATAAAAAATTAAGAGCATAATAGTTAAAACATTATATTTATTAACACCTAAACCACGTGGACTACTTACCACGATTAGATAGCGTCGCCTGGCAAAAGCGATCTCAGATTCGAGTTCCTTGACCCAGAAAATCCCTGTATAGTGAGTTACGTCCAAATCGAATAATGTTTAATCATATTTAGGTCTATGTTGATTATCCCTCTTCCGTGTAGGTTGAAGATTTCGTATGTCTACGGGCCTTGACATTCTAAACAAATGCACCAGCGTGGGCTTACAACATTCAAGCGATCGCGATGCTTTTATTTCCACGGTATGACAAAAATAGCCAAAGCCAAATGCAATTGATTTGACATTGAAATGTATTACTGAAATATGATGCTTCGACAGCGCTAAAATCACGTTTTCTGCCAGTTTTTTCACTCATAACTCGCGAACGAAAGCTAAAATTAAAAATCCGGCTTCGAGGTGCATTCTCCCACCTTTCAGTCCATCTATGTTTAAAATTTCAGATCTCTGCGTTCAGTAGATTTCGCTGGGCATCGCGGACAGACAGACAAACACGTCCTTTTATTATTATAAGATAACATGTGCCCGCGGCTTCCCCGCGATAATTATTTCAAAACTTAAGTGCATAATAGTTAAATCATTATATTTATTAACACCTAAATCACGTGGAGTGTATTCCACGATTAGGTAGCGTCCCCTGGTAGAAAAAGCTACCTCAGGTTCCAGTTCCTTGGCTCAGGAAACCCCTGTATAGTGAGTTTCGTTCAAATCGAACAATGTTTGACCATAATTAAGCCTATGTTGATATCCTTTTTACGTGTAGGTTGAAAATTTCATATATCTGCGGGCCTTGACACTCTAAACAAATGAATCGTCCACGATGGACTTACCAAATGAAGCGATCGCGATGCTTTAATTTCCAAGGTAGGCTATGAGGTATGATGACAAAAATAGCCAAAGCCAGCTGTAATTGATTTAACATTGAAATATATTACTGAAACTGTTGCTTCGAAATCGCAAAAAATACACGTTTTCTGCCCGTTTTTCACTCATAACTCACGAACTAAAGCGAAAATTAAAATTCCGGCTTTGAGGTGCACATTCCGACCCTTTAGTCCGCCTATGTATAAAATTTCAGATCTCTGCGTTGAGTAGATTTCGCTGGGCATCGCGGACAGACAGACGGAAGACAGACAGACGGAAGACAGACAGACGGAGGACAGACACTTCCTTTTATTAATATAGATATATAGATATATATACTAATATTATCAAACTCGGCACAAATAGGCTACTACGCGGAGCACGATAATATGATCATATTTAAAAAGCGCATGCTTTCCGGTGTATATAAAACTATAAAAATGTAAATTGCTGTGAGTTTATAGCTATAGGGCCAAGGACATCCTATTGAATTGCGAATGCACATAATACGTAATAATGAATAATTAGCTGTTGCAAGCGGACTGCGTTTAAAATGGCTGCTTTCACGTGGCAAATCCACGTCTTCAGAATACAAGAAATAAACTTACAGCTAACTCAAGTAAATATATAAGTACCTGGAATACGTAGTCTACTTACAGAGTTTATATCAAACTTACCTTCAGTCTTTTACAGAATTTATACTTCCACTCAGCCTATTTACAGAGTGTATACTTCGATTCAGTAATAATTAATTGTAGTTGTAATTTATTCTTGTATCAACCCATTTACTTCCTTGGTATTACAAGATAGTAATACAGTCGACTTCAGTTAGGCTACCTATCAGTACATTCTTATTTTTCTTCAATTCGTTTTATAGTCAAGAAAGTAAACATTAAAGCTACGAGTATTTCTACTTCAATAAGACGAAATTATAATTTGCAAAACTCTTCCTTAAGTATGAGAATTTAACTACAGTATATTAAAATACTTTTTTCTTAAATTACAAAACTACTTTTTTTAAATACATGAAATGAAGAAACACATTCACGTTTTCATAGTTATTACTGTGTATCTGTTGACCTAGAAGAAACACGTTCAAGTTTCTACACATAATCAGTTATAACTAAGCTGAGAAAGAGATATATATCTGCTTAGTGATAAACTCATAAATATTATTACGGTAAACCGAACTCCAGTTCCAGATCAGTTTAAAAGTAACTTACTAAAATTAGTTTTTAGTTAAATTTTAAGCAGTCTTATGAACAAAAACACATTTTAACTTCAACGAGAAACTTGTGAATGAATTTTAGAAGTTCGAAACTGCATGTCTGTACCTATGTAAACAGTGATGCAAATGGTCATCTGTCATTCTTGAACGGATTGTCGCGTCATCTCCTTGTGCTTCTCTTGCAAGCACAATACGAGTGGGGTTGCAAGGAAGTGAAGGGAGCATTTCGAAGGGTATTTTTGGATAGAAGAGCGTTTTAAATTGTCCAATGAAGTGAAGTGAAGTGCGCTATCTTCAAAGATGCAGCTTTCTTCGAAGGTCAAAATAGTAAATAATTACTTAAAGAATTCTCAACTCTGCTTTTGACTAATGGGTTGGAAAGAAGAAAAGAAGGCTATATATGATCCGCTGGCCGTGCGTTGCCGAGCTCTGGTACTGTTATAAGATGTCCTTACCAAGGCTACCAATTATTTTCCTTGGTTTTAAGGGGGATATCGGAAATTACTTGAAATACTCAATTTAGAAATCACTTTGTCTACTTTGGTTAAAAACAATAACGTAAGCGAAATTCACTGTTTATGACAGCGATAAGTTTTTACTTTCCAGTTAATGCAGTTTATATGCAGGTATGCAAAATGGAGTCGAGGTCGCCGAGTTATGGGCTAAGTTTCTCTTACTCCGTCCTCAGCTAATTTTTTTTTCTTGTGTGTGTATGAAGTCATAATTATTTTCAGCTGCTTCTTACAACAAGGAAAAGAAGATACCAATCTTCGTTATTAATTTATGAAGAAATTATAACGCTGTTATATAACAGTTGAGTGCTGTAACACGTTTTTATCATAGCTCTACGAGGGTCGTATCCTTTTGCGTCCCAAGGCGAGTGGTCGCTTCATCAAAACAACCCTCGTGCGTCCGGTGCAATTTGACGTAAACAACCCTCGTGCGTCCCGTCTTTCTTTTATAACACGATCTAGCAAAGTTTGATAAAAGTTTGATAAAAATTTGATAGAAAATATTCTATAATATCATTATAGAAGTTGAAATGTTGAAAGTTTGATAAAAATTTGATTGAAAATATTCTATAATATTCATTATAGAAGTTGAAATGCTGAAAACTGAAAACGGAGAAGCCAATCTTAAACAAATACAGTATTATGTTTATATCCCATTGTCGTTGGTATAATATGTCTTCCATCATTTGAATGTATTTATGCTGTAGATTACTTATTGCAATAAATTATAATATGTCATTTGACTGACAATTTTTCCTGCAACGTCATTAAAAAAAATTATATGACAAAAATTAGTCTGGATTACAATAGTTAAATATATAAGATCTCATAAAAAGCAAAGAAAAAAATAAACATATTTCATAATGTTCATCAGAATATCACCTATGCATTTCCTTAAGAATTTTCTTAGCTTAACTCTGTCACTAATTTTGTAACCACTATTTGTTATTTCAGGGAGCAAACTAATACTTCGAGGAGTGAGCGGCCTATTCAAATCTGGTCACCTCACTGCCATCCTAGGGCCCTCGGGATCAGGAAAGAGCACTCTACTAAATGTGTTGGCAGGACAAAAGTAAGTGTGGAAATCTGAGACTTTATTACAATGGTGTTTTTTCTAATTTTCAATGTATCAATTACACTTAATTAAAACTAGATTGCATACCCCAACATATAAAGGTAAGCTGTAGGTATACGAAAGTAGGCCAGTCTAAGTCTTAAAGAAATGCATCGGATTGTGGCTTTTACATTAAATGGTTGTGCAATAATGGTGAAAATCAGGGGCGGATCCACGGGCGGGGGGGGGGAATGGGGGAAATTTCCCCCCCCCCAAATTTGTAACATTAAGCACAAATTATTGAAAATTTATTAGAACATAACCCAAATACTTAAATTAAAGCAACGACATTCATTATTTTGAAATACCTTTGTAAGAAAATGCTGAAATTTTCATTTTGTTTTCAATTGTGTACTGGATATAATTAATTTTTATGAGTAAAAACTTCCCTCTCTACTTTAGTTCCCCCCCCCCCAAATGTCTCTCTGGATCCGCCACTGGTGAAAATAGTAAAGATTCTCCACATGTGACATTTCGCCCAAAATATTTACGTCCACAATAAATTTTCGTACAGTTGTGACAGTAGTCCAAAGTAATTTAATGTTCGCAGCAATTTTGAACACCTATTTATGCCTAAATTTTGTGTACTGTTGATAATACGTACGGATGAATTCCTTTCTGGTAAATGGTAGCGGCAAATTCGTTCTGATGCTCTTTGAGCCTTATTTTCATTCCTACCACAACATATTTGCAACAACTTCAGCTCTATTCGTAACACCTACCTTACATACATATAGGTATATGTGGACGTGTATATTTCCACTTGTGCCACAACGCATACTTTTCGAACTGCTAATGTGATGTGATCCATTTTTACTTGCTATGATCCGTGCCTTTAAAAGAATGAAGTAAATATGTCATTAAAATTCTGCTGAAACCTGCAGTATAATTTTTATTCCGTTGGAATATCATTCAACTGGATATTTTTACCATAGAAACCACTAATACTGATAATATTGTTGCCAAAGTATTAACTGCAAGTAACTAAAATATCTAAGTTGCCGACATGAGTTGCCTAGCGGCATTCACAGAATAGCAGGGAATGTATTGAAATTTGTTCTACAGCCAATAAATTGCTTGAATTGAGAAATAATTTCACGTAATTTGCATTGGTTGTGAAAACAAACGTTTTCGTTACATGTCTTACATTTCTTTACGTATCACAAGGCTCTGAAATCAGCTACAAGAGTCGGTCCGCTTTTTTTCCCCTACCTGTCCTTAGGTGGTATTTTGGAGAAGAAATATGCAGACATTTTAACGGAAATTTGAAAAAAAAAAAAAGAAGACAACGATCTATGGACGAGATAAAATAGATAAAATATTGAGAACTTACGTAAGAACTGAAATTTCAACAGGAACACAGTGGAAACTTCAGGCTCTTTTCAGTAATAACATCAATTTCAGTAATTACCCTCGTGCGCTATTTATATTTCGTTCCCACAATTTATTACTCAGTTACATCACTCTTCATGTAAATCTAGGTTAGGAACCCTGCAATTCAGTATCTGCTCAGCTGTTTTATTATTATTACTATTACTACGAGTATTATTACAGTAGTAGTAATAGACCTACCTTACTGATACTATTACTTTTACACATTATTATTATTATTATTTATCTATTATTTTTGCCCTTTGTGGTAAATTATTGCTTGCTGACTTATGGGTCTTAGTGTAGTCGGTTTAAACCAGATTAAGGCCTAGCCAATAGATTTTCCGGCGTGAATAAATGTTTAGCACAGGCGGGTCACAAAATAAATGTAATTGAAATTATACTGACAGGTAAACGACTTCGGCTTTTACCCAAGTAATATCAAATGTATTAATAAAAATAGCAATAATGATAATAATGGTAATGATGATAATAATAATGATGATAATAATAATGATGATAATAATAATGATGATAATAATAATGATGATAATAATAATGATGATAATAATAATAATAACAATAATAATTTATACATTTACAAACTGCAAGTTGACCAAAAGAAAAAAACCAAAGAAGAAGACTGAAACAACGTGGTCTAAAGAGAGAAAGGAAGCCCACAGTAAAAGGATGAAAGAGACATGGGCACAAATGTAGATGCACATCTCTAAGTAGGCTACTTTGCGTAGTCCTAATGGGTTATTTGCAAATAATAATAATAATAACAATAATAACAATAACAATAATAGTAAGACTTTTCGAGCCTTCAGCAGGAACGTTTGCAATGTAACTTAATTGATACAAACCACTTGGTCGGAACTAAATCTTCTCCCTTCCAGAAACATACCCATCTGTTTCAGAATAATTTAGACAGATATACCGTAATTTGGAATTATAAAACATATTTCAATTAAATCTTAATCTTTTTAAAGCTCAACCTTGATGGGTTTACTATTAACATTCAATTTAAATTTAAATCTAATAGGAAAATTCCATGGTAACGAACACAACATCTGAAAAACAATTTACAAAACTTCTACACAAGAATGAAGCGTATAGAATTGTTTAACACGTTTTCGTATACAGACACGGAAATTAAGGAAAATAATCAGTTATGCGCTAGACAAAGTTTTATGTAGGCCTTATATGAATACATTAGCAATTCTAGCTATTCGTGCTAGCTAAATCTTAGCAAGTTTCAAGATGTTGGTATAATTATTTTGGAAACGAATTTCCAGTACGTAGTACCTAGGTACATCTACTCAGCCACAATACACATAAAATGGAGACACGAATGAATTTGCATTTTGCAGAATGCTATACTTTCACTAATACATTATCATTAACTTGAATTTTAACTTGTATAAATTTTACTCGGGCATTACTTCTATACTACCGATTATAAAAGGAAGTGTTTGTCTTTCTGTCTATCTGTGCGCGGTGCCCAGCGAAATCTACTGATCGCAGAGATCTGAAATTTTACACATAGGTGAACTGAAGGGTGGGCGAATGCACCTCGAAGCCGGATTTTTAATTTTAGCTTTCGTTCGCGAATTATGAGTGAAAAACGGGCAGAAAACGTGATTTTTTTTTTCGCTATCCAAGCATCAGTTTTCAGTAATACATTTTTGTCAAATCAGCTACAGGTGGCTTTGCCGTATTTGTCATAATTTGGAAATAAAAGAATCGCTTCATTTTGTAAACTCCCTGGTCGATTTATTTGTTTTTAATGTCAAGGCACGCAAACATCTGAAATTTTCAACCATGACGGAAGAGGGATAATGATTAATGAATAGTCTATAGACCTTAACGGGCAAACATTGTTTGATTTGGACGAAACTCACTATGTAGGGGTTTTCTGGGCCAGGGAACTGGGAAAATCGAAAAAAATGAAATTTCTTAATATGCCCTACAAGTGTTTGTAAAAGGAAGAGAAGGTCGTTGCCATACTTAGTGACGCATCTCCGAAGGATGCAAAACCCAAATATAATCTGATACAATATACTAACATAGCTTTTATTACCCAAACATGGGCAATGCAACTTTCTCACTTCACATTCTGATATACAATAAGGGGCCGTATTGCAAGAGTGCATATTCAGTTCTCATCCTCAGCCTGTTAGCTGCTATGCATGACTTTAAACTTGTGTTTCTACGAATGATGGCTGCCATAAAACTATTTCTAGAGAATTTCTGCGAAGAATATTTTCAAATAAAAGTTTATCTCTTTGTATAAGAACTTCATGTATAAAATCTAAACAAAATCGTTAAAGCCGTTTGCGAGAAAGTTTATAAAAAAATTAAATTTTCATAGTCTAAAGTGAAATTAAAAGTATTCGTGTCACGTCTAAAAAAAATATATGTAACCCAAATGTAATGTTTGGTTTTTATAAAATTTTCAGTTACGAGTTATGCTTATCACAGGCAAAGACACACGCGTTTCTGAAAAAAGCATTTTTGGATTCAGGGACCTTCAAAACATGTATTTATGTTGAACGCGACTAAAGAGAGTTTCAGAGGAGACTATTGCTCAATGCCATGTGGACATAATTATTACTGTGCTTGATCCCCCCCCCCCTTTGCTGCTGTGGTCGTTTATCATCTTTCACAGCGGTAAGGTGAATGCAGTAATATTTTAATGCTCAAATTATCTGTCTGCTGTAACGAATTGAACTTAAGTAAAGTAACGGTCAGGGCACAAACAGTTATTAGCCTAAGGAATTCATAGAATATTGTCATTATTTATTGTGTGACCTAACAAGTAAATCTATCACAGGGTGTTCTATGTCTACTACTGAGTTTTAAAACAATATGCTTCAAAATAGTTATTATAATTATTATTATTATTATTATTATTAACAATTAGTCTATGTTAAGGTACACTTCAAACATAAGAGTATTATCAACAAATATCGTGCAATATCCAATATCAGTGGACCAAACCGTTTACCTTGTTTCTCTACCACGGAACTGTCCATTGATTACTATATATATATGTGTGTGTGTGTGTGTATGTGTATGTGTGCAGTACATCATGTCTACAAGTAGACACATACACAATATTTAACACAAAATTGGTGAAACGTATGTAAAATATTTTTTTAATGCAAGCTATTTCCATGAATTACCTTCCTAGGTCAGAACTTGTACAAAACTCAACAGAATAGCTACATATAACAATACATATTAACAAAGGGAACGAATGGTACCCTACTTTCAGCATACGAGACAGGAGAAAACTCCTTAGAAAAATGACAAAATTAGCGGAAGCCTTAGAAGAGAAACAAAGATGTTATAAACACTATCTCTCACGGAAGAGGCTAAAAACATATCCCACACATGTTGAAACAAATGCGCATGCTGGGGGCTAGCCATTAACACATATTTACAGCTCTTTGTGTAAGAATGAAACAATGGTTTTAGGTGCAATACGAATGAAGTAACATGTCATTCCACCCCCAAAAGAAATATATGTGAATTCAAGGAAATGGAGTCCATACAAGTTCTGACGAAATAAGTTTATGAATCATAGGAAATTGATTTTTGGATGTGTTTAATTCAATATACTTCCCACATGAACTTTCATAGAAGAACTGACAACATACCCATTTACAGAATGAGAAATTGTGGTCTGATCTTAGATCTTAGATCCTGCAATACCTCACAGGGAATAAATATTAATTTGAAATATTATGAGCTATGTGCGCTCTTTCTAAGTGAAAAACTCCTGAAATATTTTTGTTCAAGGGCTAATGTTTGCAGCACGGCAATTTTGTACAAAATTATAGGCCTACACGTTCCGAAATTTATGCGTTCAGATGTATGAAATTCAACCAACTGTAGAGAAGATTATTAAAGATCTGTTAATAAATCTTTCATCTTATTCTCTATCTTTACAAAAAAATGAGAAAGATCTGTTTACAACAGATTCATCAAGTTTTCATCAATGTGTTTAGTGTTTTTATCAAATACAAAATATTAACGAATAGTCAAACTGGTTTTCGTAGCGGCAAATCCATTGATACTGACAGTGAAACTATATTTTTAGATTCAGGGGTCCCCTCTCATGTGTATTAATGCTGAAAACTAGACATAAAATTTCAGGATCTAACACTATATTTCATCTAATACAGCACCTATGGCAAGAGTAGAGAAAGTAAAAACGGAACTTCATTCCCAGAACTAACTTCAATTATTAACATGCATGAATGTCTTATTTTTCCACAAAGAAAAGAATCAGATATGAGTCCACTCTACCATTTTCTGATTGAATACGGTCATCTTATGTTCTATCTTTTTTTGACCTTTCGATAGGCGTCCTAGAAAAGAGGCTAGTGCAAGTACCGATTAAGCATTGGAATAACTGTAATCTTTGAGTGAAGAGAAGAGTAATGTTTCTTCATGAGTGAAGAAGATAGAACCTTTAACTACTCCAAATTTCGTAACGCATTAACCTTGAGCGTAGTGCTGTGAAAGCGGAAATAGTGGCATATGCAAAAGAAAAGAATGCATCCTACATATAGTTATCTAACTTCACCAGGGTTGAGGTCAGTCTTTCTTCACTGGCCTACATCTCGATGGGTTTAACGGCCGAGGTTCTTGTCCTCTTGTAATATTGACTACAGTCTCTTGCAAATCAGTAGGCTGCGGGGAAACGGGAATTGCCTACAGTATTATAAAAACAACCATACCTCATTGTGCCGCGTCAAGGTGTACAACATTCTTTTTTTCGTATGCACCAACTTTTAGGAGGTCAAAGCATGGATATTGCAAAGAAAAGTTTATACAGTAAAATCCCGCTAATCTAGACTTCAAAGTTACCGAAGTGAGTTTTAATGGCAGAGTGTAGTTAATTGCGTTTTATCTAAAAGAAAAATGAAAAATTCTAGGTCCTATAGAGTCTTCAGTCAAAAGCAGAATTTCTCTTTTTACTATACTGAGTGTTATTCTCATGGCACACACTAAATACTACCGGTAACTTAGTTATACCTGGGTACGTACCGTATCCCAAATTTTATATATTTTTGCTATAATGATGATAATTTTTAAAAAAGCATTTATGTATATTTATGTATATCTACTTACGATCCAGAAGTTCTTTGAATAGAAAAAAATTATAATATTTTCCCCGCTACACTTTTCTTTAGTTCCTGTAATTGTTCATAAAACGTAGGCCTACACATTAGAATGTATATCTTTAGAAGACTTCACCAAAATTATAAATATCACGGTGTTTGTCGTAAAAAATAAAATTAAAAAAAACATATTAAAAAGGCCCAATGTAGATCTGAAACGCTTAAAAGGTTTAGCACTTACAATAAACATTTTAAAATAAGTTACTGTAACACACGGAACCATTTTAGCTATGCATTTCAAAATACTGGGACCCATTTTAAGTTTCCATTTCAAATTAATATATCTCATTTTACGAACTGGAGCAAGTGTACGTACAACTCTTGATACCGAATATAGTAAGCCCCAACAGTACAGTCCCAAAGACATAGAAGTTAAACATAAGCATTTCTCTTCGAAGTCTTGTGCAAAGAGTGAATGCCGTAGCTTTTCCCCATCCGTAGTTCAAGAGCACATGAATTTAATCAAGATATATTTATTTGAATATGTAGTCTAATCGTATTTTTCACTTTTTATCCCTTCAAAATGTTTGCTTTCATATTTGAACTATGAGAAATAAAGTTAAGCAGAATTTTGTTCAGTTTAAGAAATAAATACATTAATAGCCCCAGAGCTACTCCTACTCCAAAAAACTTGGCAACCTTAAGTGTTTATGTCAAGGAGAGGAAAGCGACATAGAAAGTGGAAGATCAGGATTACGCCATAATTTTAATATCGCGCGTTTATATTACAGCAATAATCGTTATTAATACAATTACAGACATTCACCCTTATATGGTTCTCATTTTATCCCGAAGTAGGCGTACGCAAGATGCGTGTTTTGACCAGCGTAATATCTTAAGTCTTTAGTCGTTTTTTAAATTCAAGAACCTTGGGTCTAATAGGAAATATTTCACCTTCCTATAATGACAGCGCTTGGCCTTGGCCTTGATCAAGATTTTCTTTTTTTCATTTCCTCTTTTTTTTTAATCATCACATAAACTGACAATAGTGAGTTTAATTTCGACTAATATGAATGTTTACAGTCATCCTTGCATTTTCGTCAGTCTGTTCGTTATCGAAAGAACTCAAGCATAGCTTATAATCGCATGTCCTGAAATTAAGGAAGTACATTGGCCATTAAGCACTACAAAATATGCTGATTACTATTAATCTTTCTTCAATTAAGTTTTGTATACCCATTGAGGCCTAATATCTTGGCTTTAAGATGTTATATTATTACAGCAATCGCAGTCGTTACTAGTAACTAAACATTCAATATGACTATGAAAAAATGTAGTCTGACAAGGTTTATATCAATGGTCACAAACTTTCATTATATTAGGCTATATCGTACCCCTACAACTGGCTAAATATTTATTGTGCCCCTATAATGAAATTTCCGCAATCACGAATACTTAAAAAATCATCCGTAACAATTTAATCTAAACATTTTCAGTTTTCTCTATTGTTTTGAGTTATTTAAATATTACTGTTAGTTCTGGATTTCATCAATGGTCAACAAGTTTGTACTTATAGCAATTAAATATGTAAATATATTTTACCGCACACATTGTGAAATGCTACTGTACCCCAGGGGTACGCATACCGCACTTTCAGAACCTCTCGTTAAATGGTAAAAACACAGAATCAGTACGTTTTTAATTTACGAAGTATTCTCTTTCAAAATTTACACTAATAATGTGACGAACTCTTATTTTAGTAGGCTAATATAAATTAGATCTATTTTTGTCTTATTTTTTGTTTGGATTATGAAATTTTGTAAATTCAGTACCACCAATTTTTAAACTTTAGTCTAAACACGGCAGACTATATGTCACCTTGTGGAATTTCCCTTAATGGGTGTATAAACCTGTAGAAAGGCAAAAATACATAATAATAATAATAATAATAATAATAATAATGATGATGATGATGATGATAATAATAATAATAACAATAATTAATAACAATAATAATAACGATAATAGTAGTAATAACAATAGCAATAATAATAAAAAAATCAGGTAAACTGAGGTAACAAAGTCCCAGAATGCTTTTTTTAATCAGAAAATAAATTATTTTTGCTATCGATTTCAGAGTTAAGCTCCAGATCGATTCATTATGCAGGGCTTACGGAAGAACAAAGGTCTAGTTTGATAAGCATATGTGAAGGGATATGTGGGGTAGGGTTATTTGTCATAGCTAACTGTACTGCAACTTCCAAAGCCGAATATGAACACTGTAAAACGATATGTTTTCATGGGAACTTATTTGCATTCGATAAATTCTTTCTAATATATTACCATAAAACAGGCACTAAATTGGGCATTACTCCGGTACCGGTCAACCGACTTGGTCCAACATCAATAGGATTCTTCCCATGGACGTTATAAATGCGTATACCAAGTTACATGAAAATTCGATAAAGCGTTCGACAGACGTTTTCCCGTCCACCACACAATCTCATAAAGTACCATTCTGGCACTTGGTAATAATAAAGCACATATCGTGTAAAAGAAGGAAAGTGCATTATTTGCCAACAGTCGGCCAACAACTGAAAAGTAATATCTTCTGTTATCTCAATTAAAAATGCTAATTAAAAACCAGGTCGCTAGGGATGTTTATGCGGCCCGACCTTACAAACCGCGATCTGATCGGGGTGGAATTTACTGTTGATCACTGACGTACTTTTTCCATCAGACAAGGAAAAGGAGGGCCTTCCCGTATGGGTGATCAGCCCAATGCCGGAACCACCTCTGGGGCAACATACCACAACATGCGTGCACATACTCTTTCCGAATAAGGCGCGGATGGGATGAAGGTAACAATGACGGCCAGGTGGTATCCGGGGACCACAAGAGCCTGAAGTTTTCCGACGGTTGTCTTACAGGTGACGAAAAATTCTTACCCAGGAAACTTGTCCCGATGGGAATCGAACCCGGGCCCGCTGAGTGAGAGTCACAGCCGTGGACCTGTTCATATTATTGTTAATAATAACAATAATATTAATAAGGTAACTTTTTTTGTAAAACAGGCCTAGCTGATTGAATCGGGATTCAACATTGTAACGGTATCAGTATGGCAGGTACGGTTTCCCATAAAACAAATTAAAGGACTTTTTACTGTTGAAATAACATAGGTCTACGTGGTTCGTGTATAGGATAGCCTAAGAAATTATAATAACTAATATTGACTGAACTTTCTGCAGTTCATCATTCAAATGTCAGCATTACTTGACACAAATAACGGTACGTAGCCATTAACAGCAATTTGCGATTAACGGAGATTCATTATATTATCTTATGTCTTTCTTTATTAGTAATTTTTTATTCTTTAGGTCATTCACTTTAGTAATGCCTTATTGTTTTTATTACCATGTGACTGCTCTAATGCAATCTAAATGACCTATATCTCAGACGTCTTACATCACAATAACTTACTTGCAATTCAATCACACAGCTACAATATTTACATTGTGGAACCACAGTATGTAGTAAAGAACTACTTTCTACATTATCTTTCGGCACACGCTCCATATCATTAGTCTGCAATTCCGTACTACCAACATATGTATTAATATCTAACTTCTTTACCCGAGTTTTACCTCCCCATTATAGGGACGTTTATGCAGATTACGCCGCTCAGGCCTTATAGGACCGGGATCTGTCGGAAGAGGAAGTTTCTATGGATCACATACATACTTTTTGACCAGGAAAGGGCATGGAGGGCTTCCCCGGGTGAGTGATCAGCTCGATGCTGTGGCCACTTCGGAGAAATCGCGATCGCACAAGAAAAAACACACCAGTCGCTCACACACTCAGAATAAGTCGCGGATGGTATGATAGTGACGGTGAAATATCCGGGAACCACAAAGGCTTAAAGTTACCCTGCATTCGTCTTACAGGTGAGGAAAACCCCGAAAGATACAATAGCAAACTTCAACCCAGGTATTTGCCATGGTTTGAGCATGGCTGCAGCAACTTACTTGCAGTTATTAAGTGTGATTGTTAATTTTCAGCAAAAAGTAAACATAGCCTGAGTGAACTTAAGATATACGTCCAACAATACGTAAAAGTTTTTGTTATAAAAACTATTCTTCGTCCTCTACCTCTACGGCCTGTTTATTTCGCCTCGTTTTCGTGGTTAGCCCTGAAGGATAGAGAAGATCCCAATATTTCAATATGAGGCTGTTATTCCAGTAACAGGGCCCTACAGCTTCATGTGCACTTCGAACCACAGCGGGTCTTCCGTATGCTTCACCCAACATGAATCTTTTGTATCTTTTGTCTGTATTATATTGTAAGCTTATGAATTGTATTTTGTCATGGACATTGTAATGGAGTTTTCTATCTGTAATGCTCATTAGCCTATTTTTATTATTAAATTAATTAATGTGAAGACAGCTGTCGCCCATCCAAGATTTCACTAGTGCTAGCAACGCTTAACCCAGTAGGCCTAATCAGCTTGGAAGCGGTATGACCACTCGTCCAAAGAAGAAAGAAAAAACTTTTGGTTATTAGCGGTTCACAGATCAATTTCACGTAAATTAATTTGCTTTACTCTGGTATTATATTGCAATACCTCTTTGTTAAACAAATGTAAATCCAAATTATGTGCGGTCAACAGAACTTTAGCCACTGATATGGGTTAAATTATACAATGGTTATAAGATGAGTAATCCGTTGTGATATTTATGTATTGTCATATTCACAACGTCGAAAATATTAACCGGAAGAAGAGCAAGTTATTGATTATAGCAATCTGGTTGAGTTATTTTGCTCATAAACTATCAAGCATGTCTTCATTAAGGTTAATTACATTTTAATGACGCCCGTATTGTAAACAGCGATATTTCTATAGAGTAAGCTTAGTTAACTACGAGTCAGCGTACCGGACTATGGGCGGGTAATATGAGGGATGTAGGAATTCGAAATGTCCATGCACAGTAAATCCAGCATTCCCCAACAACGGTAGGTTTGGAAACATACCCAAAAATATAGTAGCTACGTCAGAAAAGTCCAATTTTAATAAGTGTACATTTTGCATGCAGACTACGTACGAATTTCCCGTACAAACAGGCATATTATTACTACTTTTTAGCAAAATCGCCGAAAAATACATTCAGAATAGCAATACGTAATTTTCAACATAGATGAAAATATCTAGCATTTAATTATAGTATATTGCGATACAAGTGCCGTAAGCGGTGCATATGGGTCGAGGAAAGAGTTTGAAAAAACGAGGCAGAGTTTTTTTCAATTTCCGAGATCCGTTATGCGCTTACGGCACGAGTACTGCATGCTATTTTTGGCACGATGATTATTTATATCAATTTATTTATATTAATTGAGATATTAGCTGAAAATATTATGTATATACACTATTGAAGATGGATGTTATATTTCAGAAAGTGATTCGCATGTGTTTGTTGTTATGGGAACTGAATATTTGTCCTGGGGGGCCTTGTTCATAAAGGCTTGTATTATGATGAGTGCCGTAAGTAAATTCTTACCGCACGGAAACTCTTACCGCACGGAAATTGGTTTTGTTTCCATAGCAACAAGATTGCGTGCGGGAATGTCAACTTACGATCCACGGCAACAATATTCGTAAGTACCACTAATTAGTTAAGTCGTGCAAAAAAAAACATAAAACAGTTGACCAAGTAAGCTTAGAGCAATCGTGGCTCTTTTGTAGCCCGCGGCATTGTAATAACTTTGAGTTAACTTCCTACAGTTCATCATTCAGATGTCAGCATTACTGGGCACAATGGTGCCAATTACAGCCCCCAATCCATCAAGCTGTTCTTTACAGTAATCTCTTCTGTGCTACTTATTTGAATTCTTATTATCCTATAGGTCATTCACTAGCAATACCTTATTGTTTTTTATTTTTATTTCTACGTTCCCGTTAGGTAACAGAATGTAAGGGACCTGTAGTATGTCTCAAACTTCTTACATACCTTCAGTTTAGTTTTTTTAGAGCTATGTCATAGCCTACATTGTCAATTAGTTTTGAGCAGAAACATAAAATCGCAAGACATCCATGCTGTTTTGTTCGTTTGTTATGGTTAAAATTCCGCTGTATGCTGCTATTCAGGCCCGCCGGTGTGCCAGAATTTCGTCCCACAAGAGTTACTGTATTTAAATCGTAAGCCTATATCACATAAGTTGCATTGTAAATACCATCAATTAGGTTCGGGATTAAACCAGAGAACTTGGGTACCAGAACATTTGGAACACTGAGCCCAGAATGCTAAATATCATTGCGTGTTAACTTATGCGACCCAAGCTATTTCGAAATTTATATGGAGTAACTTACATCGTCTCTGTATCTTCCTTACATGCTATTCTGTGGGTTTAATATATTTAATTTCTTTTATAAAGCGAGTCTCAATCAACCATTTTCGGCAAAATAAAAATATTAGGTAAATTAATATCACCGTTCATAACCTAACAGAACCTGTCACTAATTATTATTAACACCGTCTCTAACCTAACTGCCACTGAACTAGAATTTCAGGAGAATTCAGAATGCCTACTAAATTAATATCACTGTTCATAAGCAATGAACAAGAAGCGTCATGTTGGTCAATTTGCCTCTCTGAGAAACAAAAAAACATCATTCGTCCGTGGAACCTGCATACATCGCGAGATGGGCCCCCCTACATTGCGACTTTGCCAAATATTAATGTCGTCTGACCGTGTCGTAGTTTACTCATACTGAGACAAAAGGTTAGGTTACATACGCGACTTACTGTTACCACATAACAGTAGTAGCATACGAGTAGCATTTTCCTTCATAGGCCTATATTAGACTCCTATGGAAATAATTATAACAGATAATTAAAGTGAAGTTTTACTAGTCTGCCATAGTTAGTCAAGGCAGTTCAGTTGTAGTTTACATTGCTCCGTACACATCGTGGAGTTTATGTGGGCTCATAGTGGAGACCAAGAATAGAATATAACCTCCATTTTACATTAAAAAAAAATGACATTTGACTCACCTATTGCATGTTGCTGGCAATTTCCTTCCACCATTGAGTGCGCTTTCATTTGACGTTTCCCGTTTCCAATGAGAGAACATTGACTTCTCTAGTGATTGTCCCAACTTCTCTCTTTGCCTTTAAAGACACAGAAATGCAGTAGTTCACTATAAATTCCACTACTTTACCAATTAACAATTAATACTGAAAATTACATCTAAGCTTTACAAATCCATAGAAACCACATCACAATATATGCTCATATGGATAACACTGATAACCTAAGTCATCGGAAAACAGACTTGCTCTAAAAATCGATCACGTTAGCCGTTGACACTTACTGCCAACTTAGGCATCACACGCAAGAATATAGAAAGACCTGCTTTGTAGATTTTCAGCGTGTTGTGTCCAATAGTTTGAAAAATGGTATTTATTTATAGTGAAAATTTATTACTTGACACCTCTACATCAATATTATTGAAAAAAAAGCAGGGATGCTAAAAATAAGAGACCTATAGTCGATAACATGCTATAGTTCCAGTTTTCTTGAACACAGAATTTGGAAATTTCATGTTTTATTTTTATTTTTTTACCTTTATCTATACAAGTTTCAACTCCGAAGACATATCATGTTCAGGAGATGTAAGTACACTAGGAGGCCGTTAATTATTCATAAATGTAGGCTACTTTTCTATATTCTTCCTGCATTTTGACTGATGTTCATTTTAGCAGATTTAAATGTGGTTGAATATGTAATAAGGAGAAATAGCGACGATAAATCATGGTAAATAAGTATTCAGGCGTTTACCTTTGCAACTGAGTAAACTCTCAATTTGAAATTATTGTGGCAACATTTTCCAAGCCTCTTTAATCCAGCTCTAATGGTTAATATTGAATATGTAAGGTAGTTACCAAGATAACTGAAACAATAAATTGTTATATCATTACGAGTGAACTTCAGAAATATATGAAAAGGGCACAGATAGAGATGTTCACCCGTGTGATGGGTATTTCTGCATTTGCTTATAAAGCCTTGTGCCTTGTATTATCTTTTTTTTTTTTTCTTCAAAATTCTTATTCTTGTTTTTAAACCTGTTGAAATTTTGGGTGGCTTCTCAAATCTGAAAGACTTTCTGCTTGCCAAAAATGCCCATCATGAAATCTAACAGCTAAAGATGCCTCAAATCTACTAGAGTTGGCAGAAAGTCAATCAAAATTACATTGGGAGTATACTCTGAAAAGTAGAGAAAAATGGCAATAAAATGTGCATTTTATTTTTTAAAATCATAACTTCAAGTTAGTTAATATTTTCCAAATGCCCACGTTAAAATAATTTCAGACATTTCACAAATAAGCTTTAGAAATTTTATTCCTGTACGGCCAACAGATTCTGAGAAAAGGTATGGCTTACATAATAACCACAATTTAACCTAGGGCAAGATGCTTGCGGTTTGCTTATAGCAAACCTGCATATATCCCAGCTTATCTCTCTTACGTGTATCGGCTATCAAATATCACGAAAGAGAGGTTAAAGTAAGAGGAAGAGAATAAGAATCACGTGATTTTTGACATCCCCCCTTTTCTCTCCTCTAGTATTCACATACATGTTCCGTAAGGAATAACCCTTTATTTCCAAGCATCTTGTACTTATGAACTGAAGTTTATTTCTTCCGCAAAGTTCATCAGCCTTTTTTCGCTTGAGGGCATACTAAAAATAACTCTTCCTTACAGGGGTATAACATCACAGCATCACAGTCGTAACAGTATTACGATTTTCTTTCTATGAACTTTCTCTTTAACACAGCAGAGCCGTCAATTAGGAAGCCCCCTATTTGTCCATTATCTAATTGCATATGTACCGTAATCAACTAATCATGCATCCTGGAACTTGGTGCTTGTGAGTGATGTCAGTTGTAACACGCAGAAGCGGGCTTCGTCTGAACTGAATGTCATTCACTTTAGTCACATTCTCGATGTAATGTGATAAAATATCAATTACTATCGAAGGCTTTATTACCAAAAATACCGTGCACTGACACTGGTATTGAAATGGAACTTGAGCGCTGCTCACATTTTAAGACCCATGTCATCGGCTCAGGAATCGTCGTTCGCTCCTTTCATAAATTTGAATATCGACCTATGCAATCAAACTTGGTTGATTCGAAATATTGTATAATTAGTAGATGCCCATGCTTTCACCCGCGATTATTTACTCAAGGCTAGGTATTTTATTTAAATCATTTATTTAACAGAGAAATAATTAAAACATCTTTTTTAACATTGACATCGTTCCTACATAAATTAAAGGGATTACATAATTTTTCTTAATTATATTGTTTTGCATAATAATTATAAAGCATTAAAGAATAAAACGCATATTGTGGTGCCATATGGGCATACAGTTTCGAAATGAAACGATTAAAACGTACCACAGAATCTCGAACCTTACCCAAATCGTGCATAAACATCTAAAACGATTCATAATTAAAAAACTAAAAACCCGGCTTCGAGGTACATTTCACGATTAAAGTCCAGGGAAAAAGACCTCAGATTCGATTTCCCTAGCCCAAAAAGTGAGTTTCGCCCAAATCATTCACTTTTTTCATTTTCATTTTTCATGACCTCCTCCTATCCACCTATGTAAAATATCAGATCTCTGCCAGTCGTAAACAAATTAATCAAGTAGAACCAGTTATACTCGAAGCGATCGACGACAAATTGACGTGTTACTTTGCAAAAACTCGATTTAAGCTATGTTTTCCCCCCGGTTGTTATGGCAACCGAGAAAGGTCTCCAAATAATTTCACAATAATACAGTCTTGTAAATAGGTGGCGTTGGATCTACACGGAAATACAAGCTCAGAAATTCCCATTTAAATCATGTTAAAAAAAATCTGATGTGAAAGTCACATAACTTCCTCTGCCCAAATAAAAGTTAGCAGTATTCACATATCCTTGTACAGAATCGCAAGACACAATTTTACGCTAATTATCCTATAAATACCTCTTCTTTCAATGATGCGACTAAAAGCGCAGTCTATATAACAAACTTAAAAAAAAAAAAAACAAATGACTGCAGACGTTTATTGAACTTTCTGCCGTAAAATATAATTTCCGAAATTTATCGAATATTTCCCTCAGATACATCTTTACTCTATGCATGGCCAACAATACATCTTTCTCACTTCACATTCTTATATAAAATAAGAGGCCGTGAAAGAGCGCGAATTCAGTTGTTCATCACGTAAGACAAACTTTCTACAAACAGTGGGTGAACAGTGGGTGGCTTGTAACTACCCTCAGAGAATTTTCTCGAAAAAATGTTTCAAATAAAAGTTTTAGCTCTTAGTATAAGCAACCTATGTGCAAAATTTAAAGAAAATCGTTAGAGCCGTTTTCGAGAAAATCGCGAAAAACGAAAATTTCTTCATGTAAAGTCCCCTTAAAAATAAGAGAAAATAGTCGCCAATCTTATCCTCACATCTTCAGAAGGTACCTGACCCAAATACGAAATTTTGTTTTCATACGATTTTCCGTTTTGGAGCTAGCTTGTTCACAGATATTTTCCACACAGACACACAGACATGTTTCCAAAAATAGTGTTTTTGGATTCAGGGGGCCTTGAAACGTGTATATATGCTAAAAACTCAACTTCGAATTTTGGGGTCGAAAACAATACTTCCTCTACCTATAGTACCTATGGTACGGGCAGAGGAAGTAATTAAGAACTAATTTTAAGCTCTAATTTGGATATAGTACAGTAATGCCTGTATTGCCAAATACGTGCGTCTCACCTTAGGCAAAGTTGTACATTCACTAGAGAGGACTTCCCTGAGTTTGTGGAAGAAGAGAGAGGGGACTAGCTTATAACTACCCTTCAGAGAATTTCTACGAACAAGAGAATGTGTGTACAACAGAAACAAAACACTGTAGATTCATGAATACATATCTATATCTACATCTACGAAACAAGTTTCCAATAAAAGTTACACATAAAATGTAAAGAAAATCGTTGGAGCCATTATTTTAAATCTTGAAACACAAATTTTGAATGTAAAATGACCGTAAGTGTAAGAGAAATTCGTCGACGTGCTTCAAATCACATCCCTGAAACATATTTAAACACAAAGAAAATGTTATTGCCATGCGATGTTTTTTATTCCAGGCAAGTGAACTATTGACAGACACTACCAGAAATGTTTCGGAAAATAGTATTTTTGAACTAAAAAATGGAGCTCAAATCTTATAACAATGCTAAACCCGGACATCGAAATTATTGGTAGGCCTACTACTTATAATAAGTTACCTATGGAACGGGTAGAGAAAGTAAAACTGGTTTTCAACATTAAAACATTGAGAAAACTGAAGCAAATTAATTTTATTAGTTTAATATAAACGTAAATTAATCTATAATTTTTTTATTAGTTTTCTACATTTTTCAACGTCCTTGTTTTTTGGTTTTATAAATTCAAACATTAGAATTAATTGGATACAAATATAATTTATATAATCTGGAAGTATTTACATTATCTGTGTTTCTAAAAATTTATCTGGCTTCTTAATTAGATTCAAGTTTGGTTTAAAAATTTACTTACAGTTCAGCCCAGTGCTCGATGAAGCAAAAGTACTTCGTACCCTGAGAATACGCATGCTCGGTATCTGCATGTCTCTACTGGATACTATATTATGAGGACTTTATTCCAATAAAAGCTGTGATAATTTTATTAAAATTTATGAATCAAAAGCAGCACAATTTATAATTCTGACTTCATTTCCATAGAAATGATTGTGAATGATTGTGTGTATATATATTCTTTGATTCTTAACAACAATGAACTTTGCGGATACAATGGATTCAATACATGAACATCATAAGTTTACAGCAGACGAACTAAATGCTAACCATGTGCTTGAATGCATCTGTGTAGCTTTTTCCAATGGCTTTAGTCCTCAAAGTATCCAGTACAGGTGTTCTGGTTAGTACAGGGGCGGATCCAGAGAGACATTTTGGTGGGGGAACCAAAGTAGAGAGGGAAGTTTTTACTCATAAAAACTAATTATTCCCAGTACACAGTTGAGATCAAAATGAACATTTCAGCATTTTATTACAAATATATTTCAAAATAATGAATGTCGTTTTAATTTAAGTATTTGGGTTATTTTGTCTTTACAAAATTGATTAAAAGGCCGACCGTTTGAATAATCTGTGCTTAATGTTACAAATTTTGGGGGAGGAAATTTCCCCCATTTCCTCCCCCGTGGATCCGCCCCTGGGTTAGTAGCAGCCCCAAACATAAAGAATGGCATTATCCCGTAGTAAATTTGTGGATCTATGTTTATGGGAACATTTTGGCTTCTCTCACTTATTACTTCTATCCTTAAATTGTATACCATAACTTTTGAAAACATTGTATTAATTTTTCTTTTATTTTACTTGTTCTGATGATGTGCTATTTTAAAATAAAGCTGATGTTATTGATTAAATAATATAATACTGAGCTATTGCCTGGCTGTTTTAATACAAACTGTTTCAGAGTTTGACAATATAACAATCATGAATTAAAAAACTGATAAACTGCCAAACAATGAAAAGAGGAAGGGGGGATGAAATTAATATAACACTCCAAGGTATTTAAAAGAATAAACAAAAGAACCTACATGTTTATAAAAATCAGAAAGCAAATTGAGGCAATAAAAGGATGAATAAATACCAAAAGCCCACCCTAGATATAGGCTACAAGGACAGAAGGGGAATGTTAAGGAATCCACTGAAGGACCCCACGCGGCCACGCCTGTAACTGATTAGCATAATTCACAGGGGAAATGGAGTTATTTTTATTTCACAGCATGCGTATTAAATAAAACAGCTGCTTACCTGTGTTTTCAGGAGCAATACTACCTTAAAACTACACAAACTCAGTTTTCCTTACCACAGGAAGATTGTTATAGGTGGCTATGTGTGTTGTGACTAATTTTGTTGAAATATACAGGTGTTCTTTATATTATTTTGCAAAATTTAAGTAACATTAGTCCATATTTTACTCTATATTTTGATAATTTTAGCCCATATGTATGAACACAATTAGCCATTTTTATTAT
Source organism: Ectobius pallidus (assembly GCA_964059195.1). NCBI lineage: Eukaryota > Metazoa > Arthropoda > Insecta > Blattodea > Ectobiidae > Ectobius > Ectobius pallidus. Next base: position 119,633,265 of record CAXKWD010000008.1, on the reverse strand, counting down.
GTGCCAGAATGGTACTTTATGAGATTGTGTGGGGATGGGAAAATGTCTGTCTGTCCATCTGTATGCGCGATAACTCAAACACACTTTTTTGGATTTTTGTGAAACTTGGTCCATGGTGAAACGACCATGGGAAGAAGGCTATTGATACTGGACCAAATCAGTTGACCAGTACGGGAGTAATGCCAAATTTAGTGCCTATTTTATGGAAATATATTAGACAGAATTTATCAAATGCAAATCAATTCTCATGGCAGTATATTGTTTTACAGTGTTCCTATATGGCTTTGGAAGTTCCAATACAGATAGCTTTGACAAATAACACTACTCATATGTTCCTTCACATATGCTTATCAAACTAGACCTTTGTTCTCCCATAAGCCCTGCTTTAATGAGTTAATCTGGAGCTTAACTCGGAAATCGATTAAAGAAAACTTATTTTCTGCATATCATAATTGCAATTATCACTGATTAAACAAAAGCATTTTGACACTTTGCTTTATCAGTATACCTGATTTTATTACATATTTAAATCCTAGCCCTGGTTATAATAATTCAATAACTTAGGCAGCATTCACAAGCACCTTGTTCACCCTAAATCTATATTAATAAAAGGAAGTGTCTGTCCTCCGTCTGTCTGTCCGCGATGCCCAGCGAAATCGACTCAACGCAGAGATCTGAAATTTTATACATAGGCGGACTAAAGGGTCGGAATGTGCACCTCGAAGCCGGAATTTTAATTTTCGCTTTAGTTCGTGAGTTATGAGTGAAAAGCGGGCAGAAAACGTGTATTTATTCCGTTTTCGAAGCATGAGTTTTCAGTAATACAAATCAATTACACTAGGCTTTGGCTATTTTTGTCATTCCTTCGACATAAAAGCATCGCGATTTTTTTAATGTTGTAGCTCACGCTGGTCGATTCATTTGTTTTTAATGTCAAGGCACGCAAACATAATATGAAATTTTCAAACTACTCCGAAAAGGATTATTATTATTATTATTATTATTATTATTATTATTATTATTATTATTATTATTATTATTATTATTATAGGGATAATCAATATTAGACTAAATATGGTCAAACGTTGTTCGATTTGGACGAAACTCACTATACAGGGGTTTTCTGGGCCAAGGAACTCGAATCTGAGGTCGCTTTTACCAGGTGACGCTATCTAATCGTGATAATTATGTAGTCCACATGATTTAGGTGTTAATATAATGATTTAACTATTATGCTCTTAATTTTTAATTTTTGAAATAATTATCGCGGGCACATGTTATCTTAAAATAATAAAAGGACGTGTTTGTCTGTCTGTCCACGATGCCCAGCGAAATCTACTAAACGCAGAGATCTGAAATTTTAAACATAGATGGGCTGAAAGGTGGGCGAATGCGCATCGAAGCCGGATTTTTAATTTTAGCTTTCGTTCGCGAGTTGTGAGTGAAAAACTGGCAGAAAACGTGATTTTAGCGCTGTCGAAGCATCAGATTTCAGTAATACATTTCAATGTCAAATCAATTGCAGTTGGCTTTGGCTATTTTTGTCATACCGTGGTAGTAAAAGCATCGCGATCGCTAGATTGTTGTAAGCCCACGCTGGTCGATTCATTTGTTTAGAATGTCAAGGCCCGTAGACATATGAAATTTTCAACCTACACGGAAGAAGGATAGGCCTAAATATGGTCAAACATTGTTCGATTTGGACGAAAGTCACTGTACAGGGGTATTCTGGGCCAAGGAAATCGAATCTGAGGTCGCTTTTACCAGGCGACGCTATCTAATCGTGGTATGTAGTCCACGTGATTTAGGTGTTAATAAATACAATGATTTAACTATTATGCTCTTAATTTTTAATTTTTGAAATAATTATCGCGGGCGAAGCCGCGGGCACATGCTAGTGTTTAATAAACAGAAATTTAATTTGCACCTCACAAATTTAACATTTTAAGGAGGCTTGCATAGATTGTGACATATGTATTGAGAATTTGTTCTGTAAGGCAGAGATTATGTACTTTGAAGCCCTACTCTATTCTCTTTCATATCTCTAGTTTGTGATGGTAATGAATGACATAACCACACATACAAATTATGGGACACAGTTTGCTTTGTATTGTAACCAACCCTCATATACCTTGTACCTTGTATGGAAATATATGATTTATTGACACAATTCTCCATTGTGTTTGGCAAACTTCCTTTTTACTAATTTCATAACATATTTAACAGACTAAATGACGAAAAAGAGACATGATTCATCCCTTCAAATATTCTGCATTTGGGCCGTTCTGTGAGGGTCTGATACCCATGCTGGCCTTGGCCAGTTTTACATTCTCTAGCCAGCTCATTGCAGGGAAATAATTTCAACTTGCAATATGCAGGTATAGGAAGTTGTAAATGCTGAAGAATGACATTGCAAATATTTTTACCAACTTTCTCTCCTGGTATACATACTGCAACTGAACAATAAACTTTCATTTGAGGGGGAGTAATGCTCTTTACTCCTCTAAAAACAAAAAACAAAAGTCAGTTCAAAACAAAACCCATAAGTCATCTATCTGACAAGTGCAAAAAATCAAAGTGAATAGAAGTGTGAAAGTCTATGCAATCATCCATCACAGTACCTTTCTTGTCCTCTTTTAAAACAATGGATTAGTGAAATGTCTTACTTCCACATTTCCCTTATATCTATTTAATTAATTTTTTTATTATTAGTTTTAGGACAGCATTGGTAACTGATTTTATCCTTTGCTGCTAGACAGTGGAAACTAGAAGGTACCTATGGCTTTGGCCACGTTTGTTAATTCAATTGCTAGATGTTTTTTTAAACCGTTTATTTGATAGAAAGATAATTAGAATGTTATATGTATTAAAAGTCGAATGGAGATCATCCAAATGTCTGGGCATTAGATACTACTATTACTACCTATGTATTAACACTGACGTTTATATAATTTTCATGAATTACATAATTTTATTTTTAATTATTATATTGTTAGAATAAATAAATATTTAAAATTACTAAAACGAATCTTGTGCTGCTATAAGAGCACAAAGATTTGAAATAAAACAATTAAATCAAACCACAGAATCATGATCATGCATCAAAAATTAAAACAATTGATAATTAAAAAGCTAAAAATCAAGTTTCAAGGTGCATTTCATGATTCAAGTGTGCCACCCAGAGAAAAAATCTCTGATTCGAGTTCCCTAGCCCCTAGAAACAACATATAGTGAGTTTCATCCAAATCAATCAATGTTTTTCCATTTATTCCTGCATTCATGATTCCCTTTCTGTCCACCTATGTAAAAAAAACTCAGATGTCAGAATTTCGTAATGTTATAAACAATGAATCTAGCCGAGCGGGCTAACAATATCAAAGCGATGGATAATTTGATGTGTTATGTTGCAAAAAATTGATTTCAGCAATACGTTTTCTTTTTCTAGAATGCTAAGGCAGCAGAACAAGGTCATCTGCAATTAATTTTACAATTGAAATACATTAGCAAAATCTGGTACTTTGATAGCACAGAAAATGTTTTCTGCCATTTTTTTTGCTCGTAACTCACAAACTAAAGCAAAAATTAAAAAATCTGGCTTTGAGGTGCACTTGGACACCCTTCAGTCCATCTGTGTTAATAATTTCACATCTCTGCATGCCCTACATTTGGCACACAGACAACAGGACACAAACACTTCCTCTTATTAAATAGATTACTATTCTGCTTTACTAATAAATAAAACAATGTAAGAAATTATATCATCTTATATAATCGGAATTATTGTTTCTTCTTATTTTAACCTCTCCCATGCATGGTGTGTAGAAGCAACGGAATGCAACATTCGACATCCTCTATGAGCCATAAAAAACTATATCTAGAGTTTTCTGAGGGAATAGTTTGAGTGTGGTAAGTCATTTTTCCTCATTTTAAATTCTACATACCTATATAAGGACCCAGAGTTTGAAAATTGAAAGTCCTTCATAAGTTAACTTCAAATTACAAAATACAAAACCCAGGTGACACTGGGTCTTTTAAGCAAGTACACAATATTGAAGGATTCGTCTTAGATGTTCTGTATCAAGATTTTTCCAGTTCTTGGTAACCCATGACAATTTGCATCAGTTCTATGTTACCGGTAACTATTAAAGCATTTGTGTTTTTTCATTCTTGTATCCAACTTTAGTGCTGTATAATTAGATCACTGAATTAAAAATAATTTTTTAAGCTCAGTGCTATTTACCTCAGTAAACTTCTGGATGGCCATTTTGTAGCTAGTGTCCCTTCATTTTCAGCAGAGTGTAAACTGAGGTCTTCAGGAACAGTACACCCCCAAACATAACATATACTGTCCCCAACACCTGTTCCAGAAGATCTTGGTTGACACTCTGCTGAAGATGCAGGGACACCATCTACAAAACGGCAGTCCAGAAGTTTATCAAAATAAACAGCAGTTTGCTTAAAAAAAGTATTTTTAATTCAGTGACATTTGTGTTTGTTTCATTTTTTAGACTCATAGTAAGTAGTGAACTTTTCCTCTTGCAGACTTAAGGTCAAATATGAATTTACCTACCTTTGAGTTAGCAAAAGAACACAAGTTACAATTAATGCCTGAATCGTTAACAGCAACTGAGAGGTCCCAAACCATTGCGAGAGCCTTTCAAATGCAAGCAGTGCTTGTTCTGACAATTTAAGTTCAATAAAATATCATATAAGCCAATTTTATGTTCTAAATCATCATGATTTTATTTATTACTTCCTCTACTCGTACCATAGATACTATATTATAGCCATAGGTAAAGGAAGTATTGTGTTTGACCTCAAAATTTTAAGTCGAGTTTTTAACATAAATACAGATTTTGAGATTCCCTGAGTCCAAAAATACTACTTTCAGAAACATTTCTGTGTGTCTGTGAACAGCCTAGCTTCAGAACAGAAAATCAAATGAAAACAAAATTTTATATTTGAGTTGTGATAACACATCTGGGGATGTGATACAAAAATTGATGATGACTTTCTTCAATTCTTAATGGCACTTTACATGATGAAAATTTAGTTTTTGCAATTTTCTTTAAAACAGTCTTAACGATTTTGTTTAAAGTTTGTACATTGGGGTGCAAATACTGAGAGCTAAAACTTTTATTTGAAACATTTTTTTCGAAAAAGTTCTCTGAAATGTAGTTATAATAAGCCACCCACTGTTTTTTGATACTCTTGACTGGTGAAAAATAAAGCTTTGCATAAGGTTGAAATAACCGAAAACATGCTGCTCTCTGCAATACGGGCTCATATTATACATCAGAATGTGAAGTGAGAAAAAGGTGTATTGCACATGCTTAGGGTATAGAAAGTTATTTGCACTAATCTGATTTTATTTTAGTTACGTATCCTTCAGGGATTCGATGTGATGTAGTAACAGCATTATCTTCATTTTTAGAACCAATTTACATGAATTAGAATGTCATACATAATAATTATGTTATACCGTACTAAGAGGCAAACTTTAATTTAGACAGAGGAAGTTATGCATTTCACATAAGATTTTTAATTTGTTTTTCAGGCATGAGGACATGACAGGTACTATTCTGATCAATGGACAACAAAGAAACATTCTGAAGTTCCGCAAGACATCTCGTTATATCATGCAAGATGACAATTTGCAGCCCTATCTCTCAGTGATGGAACTGATGCTCTTGGCTGCTGACCTCAAATTAGGCAACGAACTGACCAAAGACCAAAAACGACTTGCTGTAAGTCTCATACTTCATAACTAGTATAATGGAAGCTGTCAAAAATGTAGTTGAAATTAAATCACGATTAAAACTTCGTTGATACTTGATTTGTAGATACTGTAGATACCAGTGGTGTGCCATCCATGGAAGTAAGGGAAGCAATGCTTCCTCTAGTTTTCCTCTAGTTAAAACGAAAACATGAATTTATTTCATAAAATAATATTTTATGATTTTAGAACTTTTATTCACGGGAAGAAAATCTCTCCACAATACTCGGCACAGTGTGAAAGTACGGAATGTGGCTGGCTGGCTGGCTCCACTCATCTGAGAGGGTGATGAACTAAGTGCTTTGTGTATTTTTGCAAAATCTTGAACAAGGGACAGGTCTGTTTGAATTTGTCGACACCCCTAAATGCTAGCTAAACCGTGTGTGAAAATGTGAACACATTGAAAAAGCTGTTCTTCAGGAATTTAATGTTGAAAATATAGTGTTTTACGCATTCTTATGTCCTCTATGCTTTGTTGTAAAACGATAACATTATTTCAATATGTGTCCAAATTACTGGTTTGACTAAATATAATAAATAAATCATGTGTCAGTGTGTGCTACGTGCCTCTACAAGCATTAGGGAAGCAGTCACCTTGTTGTTCGTTCACTTGCTTCTGTACCACATACAAGTAATTTTTGTGCAGTCACTGGATAAGGAAGTGCAGTTTCAATGATATAATGTGCAGTAAAGTTACCGTAATGTCCAAAAAATATTTAAGTTATACTGCAAGTTTCAAATTAAAAGTGAATGAATACACGGAGTGAATCTGAACAAGATTATAGTTCTGAAGGAGATCAATAATGAAGCACTATAAGTTACCGCATGTCGTTTTTATTCAAATACGGTAAATCAAATTTTGTAATGGTTTAATGACTTCCTCACATAAATCACGCATCTTATTTTAGATTACAAAATTAGTGTAAAAAATGAATGATTAAGCAAGTAAATATGGTACATCAACTAAATAATTAACAATTTTTAGCTTAATTTTTAAGGTTAGTTTTATGTTTTTAGACTTACCAGTAATTAACTTCTTCTTGCATTTTCCTGTATACAGCATATGGAATTGTGGTAAAGGGGAAGAGAAGATCTCATTAGACTCATGGTCTACCAACCTAAAAAAGAAATTATAACATTAATCCTTGTTTTACATAGGTTGAAGAAATTCTAGAAATGTTGTTACTACTTAAAACAAAGAACACAAGAACTACAAAACTATCTGGAGGTGAAAGGAAGAGGCTGTCCATAGCATTAGAATTGATTAACAATCCTCCTGTCATTTTTCTGGATGAACCAACTACGTAAGTAAACAAACAGGAAGACTTTATATTACTGGTTTCTCTTTGCTTCCTACATGTACTAGTTCTAGTGCAAGTGTGCATAATTTGCTAAGCTCAGGAACATTCTAAATATATATTTAAATAAATTATTGTATATAAAACATAAAAACTTCAATATTATTACTAACAATATTAGCAAAATATGTTTTGTGGAATACTTGTAAACAAAGATCGTTGTTTGGAGTTTCCTGTGCCCTCTATAATGGGTTTGATGAATTTAGTGATTAAATTTACCTCAAGCTTAAGGAATTTCAAAATTCATTAGACTGTCTTCAAATTTTCGTTTATAAATCTTTTCCCATACTTCTAAATCTTTTTGTTGGTTTACCAATTTTAACATTTGGCTTCCTTACAAATTCCATGGTTACGTTCCAATAGTGAGCTGCTATTGCTAATTTCTTTGACAAAATTTTATGTTTCTGATGTGTTCTTTTTAATCTTATGTTCAAATTTCTTTTTTTGTTTTTACTTATGTATTGCATTCTGAACATTTCACACACAAGGTTGCACTGAAAACCGGAAAACCGGTTCTCAGACATCAAATTGCTCTATTCAGACTGTATTATGCTGGTTACTTCAAAACTTGTCTTTTGAGCCTGTAGGAGGATTGCTATCAGTTTTCAAAGGCAAATTTAGAGAAATAAAAATGAAAAGAAACACACAGAAAGTAAAATATTCCCATTGGGAATACTTTCCCATCCTAGCTTTAACCTCATTGCTTTCGACTGCTAATGGTGAAGTTCTAACATTCTGAATTCTGGATGCGAGATCCTTTTCTGCAGTGGAAGATGCCAGGCTAGCAGGTTTCTTTTCAGTAAGAGAAAAAAATTATTAAACTATGTCCTGATGAAATCCTCACAATATGAAAATATCTTTGACAAACTTTCAACAAGTGTATGGGAGAGTTATTTTTCAGTGGCAAGTGCTATAATGAGCTAATTATGGAGCAGGACCTTCGCTTGAAAATTTCATCAGGTCAATCAGACATCTCAGTAAACTGAGTCAAGCCATTGCAGGCTCACCCCATTAACTGAAAATTAATAATATTGTTACAACTCCAGAGTTAAGGTTAAAAATATTACATTTTAGTTTTTAACTTCATACTGATGCTAACACCACTAAATTTTAAATGAAAAAATAATATGTTGTTTCACAATCTTGTCTTGTTAACACAATATGAATTTGAGAAAGGTTTTTAAATAAATTAATCACGTCCTAATAATTTTAATGTTGTTAGGAAATTTTATCGTGTGAGTACATTAGTCATGACTGAGGGGTATAATTTTTTTAAAGTTTGAGAACCATTGTCGTAGGGGAATGCTTAGTCAAAATCATTCATTAATTAAATGGTTCAATACAGTAATGTCCACCATGGAAATGTGGCAAAACAACAGGAACAAGAATATCTTTGGTTCCTTTAAATAGCATAAAAACAATACTTTGAAAAAGGAACTTTAATAAATTGTTCATGCTGAAAGTACTGTAATCTAATTTTATTTAAAAATTACGGTAGATGGATGATGACATTTTTGGTTTTCTTGGCTTTCTTCTCTATAGAATAGATCTACATCACTCCAACATATTTTTTGTTGAATTTTTATGATTGCAGGGGCCTGGATGATTTGTCAAGTTCACAGTGCATAAGTTTGCTGAAAATGTTAGCTCAACAAGGAAGAACGATAATCTGTTCAGTGCATACTCCCAGTGCAAAACTGTTTGCGAAGTTTGATCACGTGTATATAGTGGCTGCTGGACAGTGTGTATACCAAGGTTTAGGAAGTAATATTGTGCCATTCTTGGCCAGTTTGAATCTCCCATGTCCAAGGCACTACAATCCTGCTGACTTTGGTAAGTATATGCCTACCTAAAGCTGTATAACTATATTCTTACAATCATATGCAGTTTTATTCTCAACATTTGAAAGAATAACACAGCAATTAATGTTATAAATTTAACATTTCTAATTTTGATAATTTGTTTAATGTCTTATACAAAGAAAATGCTTTATACAAGTGCTTCGTAATCTGTAGAGGAAAAAATTGCCCTAAGCCACTAGTAAAAAATGCAAAAATTTAATTATGATGATGATCTGTGTCCCTCCGAGGAGTTGGGATACAATGGTGCATTATTCCTAGTGAATGTGTATTGTTTGGCAAAACTTAGGATCAATAATTCACTTTCACTAACAAGATCAGTGAAGGTATACCATCACTAGGGATGGTGTACCTTCACTGAAAACTTTCACTTTGCACTATAACATACCGGTATAATCTTACAATGTAGTATTGATGAACTAAGTAATATAATTAACATATTTCCTTCTACAGTGATTGAAGTGTCTAGTGGTGATTATGGTGATTATTTGGATAAAATGGTGTCTGCAGTAGATAATGGCAACTTTTACTGCTGGATCCCAAGTTCATCATCAGATTACAGTACTCGAAGAGAATCCATGACAAAACCTTCAGGTGAGGTTATGTGCAAAGTGTTTTCTATTTACGATTCAGATAATTAAGAAAGTACTTATGGTTATCACTGAACACATTCCTACTAAATCGGGTGGAGAGAACAGTACCATCAAGGACTCATGTACGAGTGGTAGGCCTACTGTTACTGGTTCAAATGCTTTGGCCTTCCAATCTGAGTGTTGTTTTTGAGGTTTTTTTTAAAATCTACAGAGGTGAATGTACAATAGGAATTTATTTACCAGTTGTCAGTACACTTGACTTATGAGTAAGTTTACTTACAATACATAGAAACAGAGATTTCTGTCCCCAAACCCCCAGTGAGGTTCTTGGAATAAGCTTCATTTCTATGAACTGTCCCTGTATCTGAGATAGAGTTCGTATATTTAGACTTACCATTAAACTACAATAAACTACCAAAATAGATCTGCAATGACATAAGACTTTTTTCAGGGGTAAAATATTAACAATTTGAACTTTTTTTAAATCTTTCTGCTGGTTACTGGCTAAAAGCTATAAATTTTCCAAATATCTAGTTTACAGATCATCTGTAAGTGGGTAAACATTATGACAGTGAGTGAGGGAAAACTTCTAAAGCTTTTTCAGGGATAAAACATTAAAAAAATTGTACTTTTTAGAATTTTCTCTCAGTTACAGGCTAAAAGCTGTAAGTCTGCCAAATTTCAAGTTTCTAGCTCATCTGGAATTGGGTTAACATTAATGTCAGGGTGGTAAAAACTTCTAAAGCTTTTTTGGGGGGTAAAATATTTTAAAAAATTGTACTTTTGGAATCTTCCCGTTGGTTACATGCTAAAAGCCATAATTCCGCCAAATTTTAAGTTTGTAGCTCATCTGTTTCAAAAATGTTTCAAAGTTTTCTTTTTGAGAAAGGGGAGGGGTAAAAAAAAAATATTTTAACTTTTTGGAATTTTTTTGTCAGTTACAGGCTAATTTCATTGGTATACAATGTCAGTGAGTAAGTGAGTGTGTGAGTCAATCAGCCATGTTACTTTAGGTCTATATTATATAGATCTTGATGATGATTGATACTTCATTACACATGAGATAATATTCTCATTAAGTTTAATGGGGAGCCTTGATGACATTTTTGATTCCCAACATGAGAAAAATAATTACCAGGATAGGTGTTTGTAGGGGGGAGGGGAAAGAGAGAAACAAAGAAAGAACAAAAAGAACTGTCCCACTGTCATTTCAAGATTTATTATTGATCAAATGATAGTTCTATAGCTAGCCTCTGGTCATCAATGATATGAACTTTTTCATGCAAATAAGTCTACTATAGATACACTTACACTTACCCTGGTGCCAGGATTAAGATATTCCCAGTTTTCAGTACAGTGCATTATTTCAAATGTGGTAGCCATTACTGGTAGGCCTACTGAAAGCAGTCCACGTATCACATGTAGCACAAGGAATTAAAGCTGAGTTTTCCAAGTTTTTGAATCAATATCAGTCTTAACATTCACATATTCCATTGTATACAGATTATCACACACCTGTAAAAGAAAAGAAAAATTATGTTACTATGGTAACAAAACAGAATTGAAATACAATTGTTAATCTGAATAATACAAAATGAATATACCAGTATACAAAATTATTTAAATTGTAATTACATTATCAGACTGTGCTTTTGTTTTGGGGATTTTTTTCTTAAGAGTTGAATATACCATGCCTCCAAACTCTTCAAGATGTTACTTTTTAAACTCATAGCTTGTGTGATGAAATTCCATAAAATGCATTGGTAGACAATCGTTATGGATTATTATATATTAAAAGAGAGATCATCCACATATTTTCCCAAATGAAGCAATGGTACCAAGTTACATCCCATTGGCATTCAAGATTCACACACCAAGTGAAAGTACGATTACAAATGTCTAATAATGTAACTGGTATGCACAAATCACTATTCTCTAAGCCAGTGGTTGTCAGCACCCTCCATTATTAGGAAAAAACACCTGCAGAAAATTATAAAAGTTGATCCTGCTAAAGGGGATTTTTACCCTCAGCCAAGATAGCATTTCTGACTGTTACCACCCATTTTGAAAGGAAATGATGGCCATTCTCTACATCATGATTGCTTTATAAGTCACATAGGATACTTCAAATAGTTTTTATAGATCGTATTTACATTATATCCACACATTTCACTCTTTTACTTCAAATTTATGGAATTGTTCTGCATAATATTGTTAAACCCAAGACTATGAGGAATTCATGTATTTGAGATAACGGTGTTGTGACCTCTCTAATTTTAACACTGTGAAACACTAAGCCTAAAGCTTAGGAATTCGCTTTCTGGTTCAGTTTTAACAAAAGCAAGTTTTTTATTAGTACCACCTGTAGAAATACATATCTGCACGAAATATATCTGCACACACAGAGGCTCTACCACCATTAACATTACATTAACCGCTTCTTTACAACCATTTTATTATTGGAAAGAACATAATATCTACAATTTTTTTTATTTTTTATTTTTTTTAAATAGCGCAGTAAGATATAAAACAATCTGTATGTTATTTCAGCTGTGAGTGAGAAGGATGGAGATCACTCTAAAATTATCACAAGTAATCATGATGATTATGGTGATTCTAAAGAACCCAAGTATGATTTTAATTGTTCCTGTGTCATGCAAGTTCAAATTATTACAAAGCGAATGCTTCTGCAGATAATAAGAGATAAGGTGAGTTTTAACATTCATTCTGTTAGCTTTATTCATTAAACTATACAATATTTATTAATTTATCTGTTACATGAGATCTGTTTCAATTCATATTACCAGTGGCGATTATTCCATATAGGATGTGAGGATCATCCTACACTTCATAATTCATCTACATAAATGTTTACTAGCATTCATTGTCAAAATTAAAACAATAAAATGACAAAACAGCGTTATTGTAGAGCACTCGGGAAGGAAGTTAACAGTTCTGTTTTGAGCAGGTTGGTATTTGAGAGGACGTCCTCAGTGTTGATGTTACGCAGTCCATGCCGTTGTTAAAGCTCTTGGGCATGTGAAGGGGGAGGCGGGGAAGGGAAATGTTGTGAGAAGCCAGTTTCATATGGAGGAAGTTGAGGACGTCTTACAGTACAGTCCTTCTTCACGTTCGATAGCTTGTTTTCTAAGAGGGGAGTGATCATATTTTTATTAATATTTATTTATTTCATTTCTTGGTATATATTATAGGCCTAGCTATTATTAAACTTTACTGTGCTGTTTATATTTCAATATAAGTATTCCTGGAGTAATATAAAGTTTGATATCAACTATGAAAATTATAGCGGAATAACTGATTTCCGTAAACGACAGTTTTCATACGTGGTTAAATATATTCATATTTTAGGATAAAGCATTATTGTATTAAATTTACATCTCAGCCTTTATGTATTTTTTACGGCGACGCATATGTACGTCAATAGCAGTGAATGGGTTAATTCGCTCTCTCCACACCATCCTACACAACTAAAAAAACAGGAGTCGCCACTGCATATTACGCATGCTATCATTGCATTTAAAATGTGTCCTCAGCCTTGACAGTAATGTTAAAAATCAAATTATACTTCAACCAACTTGTGGCCATCTCCAATGTATAAGTTATATAAAAATTAAAATCATAGCCACAACGTTAAAACGAAGTTAAATGATCATAAAGAAACAAGAGATAATGGAACTTAATACAGTGAAGCAACAAATTATGTAATTAACTAAGTTGTTGACTCAGTTAATTACATAAGTTAAATGATCTTTTTAACTTATTTTCTAGGTTAGTTTCACATGGCTATGATTTTAATTTTTATTTAAATTATTCACTGAAGATGGCCACAAGTTTTTTAAATATATTAATTTTAACCATTTTACATTTTATATTGACAAGCAGAGTTACGTTACCGCATTTTAAACTTAAAAGTCAATATGGTTCTATTTTAGCAACATTATACTTGACACTGACATCAAGTAATGTTATTTTCTTCATCCTAATATTTAACAAAAATCTGTAGAGCTAAACTAGATGCTGAATGATAAATTGTAAATGAAAACGAAAATAATTGTTTTGACGTAGTATTTACTTTGCACTGCTTCTCGACAAAATTAGTTCTTTCAGTAAATTTCACAAGAAGAGAACAAACTCTGAAGATATTTTCACTTTCAGTAAATTTCACAAGAAGAAAACAAACTCTGAAAATATTTTCACCTCTATTTTGGAAATCAATATTCAAAGAAAAGTGCTCTGGATGAATTCTTAGATAAAAGCATACTGCTAAGAAGAAAACAAGAACACTAACAAATAACAATAAGCTCTTGCAATGGCACTGTGATGTACAAGTCAAAATGTTATTACTTAAAATCAAATTCATCTCAGAATGTCTTTACGTAGAATAGAGAAACTAATATATCTTCATTTTACTTCCTGATATAAAATATGTAACATAATTTTTGTTTCAGTCATATACGCTGACCCAAGTATTAATGTACATATTCCTGTTGTTTATAAATGGAGGCCTGTATTATAACATGGGTAATGATGGTGCAAAACAGCTCTTCAACTTTGGATTTTGTTACACATGTATTCTAGTATTTGTATATCCACCAATGATCCCAGTTCTTCTTAGCTGTAAGTATAAAATCTACTGCACTTACATAATATGCATAATTTTCAAACAAAACTCGAAGGGTCTCAAGAATAAGATCTATCACTGTCTTAGTCTTTCCAAAAATATGAGAAGTATTGAAGACACAGTTTTTGAGCACTTAATTATAATCTTTTCAATTCTACAACAGCAATATGAGATTTGATTTTTGGTTCGGCGAAAATGTCTTTCTTATATGTTTACCTTAATAGAAATCTATGTGAACTGGTAATTTATTTTAGTTGCTCATTCAAAACTATTCACACTAATATTCTACGCATCAAATTTATTTTTTATGTCTTTCTTTCTTCTAGTTCCAACAGAAGTGAAACTTCTGAAACGAGAATACTTTAATAGATGGTACAGCTTGAATGCTTATTTTGTTGCCTTGTCATTATCCAGATTACCTCTACAGGTGAGTTTACCATTTTGAATAAAAACTGTATTATAGGGAATGTAAAACTAGATGAATCACAAGGCTGAAGCCTTATAGCATTGTACATGGAATAAGATTTTAAATCTTATTTTCCCAGCATCCAACTTATTTGATGGCATAAGCAAAGCATGCTCATACATGTAAATTTTATATTTGTTTATGACTTGTGTTGTTTACATCATCCTAATAATGCACGGTTCTTCAGAACTCAATTCTGGGATAACCTTGTCCAACTTTGGTAAAGGGTAATCCTAAATATAGTTATGTATTATGAGCTGTAAGTTGGCAAATATAAACAGAGTAGGCCTATGTATTATTTCAAATTAATTATCAGTATTGTTCCAGATTCTCCTGGGGACAGTGTATTCATTCTCTGTTTACTGGCTATCTGATCAACCGCTGGAATGGTTCCGAATATTTCAGTTTGTCTTGATCTGTCATTTGGTCAGTGTCTGCTCTGAAAGCATGGGACTGGCAATAGCATCAAGACTTAGCATAGTGGTAAGCATAAGCCGAACTTGTTACTTTCAACAGGATAATTTCTTTAATATACAGCTTTTTTTACTTATGTTCTTAAGTGCTAGAAAGTTACATAAATAGATACCGTATACACTAGTCAAAACAATTAGAGGGACACTACTTTCATTGCGAAAATCAGAAAACATTCACCTGTACAGGTAGAAACAATGTTGCACATGGATTGTTCATGGTTTTGTTTACATAAATCATGAACCAAACAACTTTTCCATGTAACCATGAATGGCAGGAATGGAACAAAATAAAAGTGGCTGCTAGAGGATAAAGCCGTCACCACAAGGAATGTCTTACAAGAGCAGGATATCTTTACAATGGATTGGCCTGCCAACAGCCTAGATTTAAACCTGATTGAACACATCTAGGATACTGTACTGTACCGTCCAAGAGCCCCCAGACTCCACGGGAAGTGGTCCTTCATGAGGAATGGAACAAAATTCCTCAAAGGGATGTTAGGAGTCTTACCAGAAGCATGCCTCAAAGGTGTGCAGGATGTATTAGCAGCAAATGGTGGCAATAAAAGGTCTAAATAAGTGTTTCTTCAAGAAAGAGTGTCTCATTGAAGTGTCTTTTCAGTTTGGTTTAGTACCATCCCACATACTTTCACTTGGATACCTCAAGAGGCAATTAAATGACAAATTTGTTTGTTTAGAGTGAATGACTACGTAGGTGGGAGGACAATATTAGGATAGATTTAAGGGAAGTAGGATTTGCAAGGGATGATTGGAGTTAGCACAGAATAGGGTTGAATGGCGGGCTCAGGTAAGCATGACAATGAACCTTCGGGTTCCATAAAATAGATAATATTCCTTTAGCTTGCTGAGGAATTGTCTATTGCCATTGAGTAAGTAATTAAGTGAGTAAGTTAGAGTGAATGACTGACATAGAGAATATCATAGTAATATTCCTTAAAAGTAAATAGTTTACTAAATAAATCACATTCAAACTAGTGTGCCTATAATTGTTTTGACTAGAATATAAGTGACCGCCTGTGTAGTCTCGTGGTTAGCATCGCTGGCTACAGATCAGCAGGCCTGGGATGCACTCAGCCTGGTGATACAAACTGAGGAGCTATTTAATTGAGAAGTAGCGCCTCTGGTCACAAAAATCATCATTAACAGCCTTGGGTGTCGGCATGCTGACCACATTCCCCCCCAATTTTGCCATCTGCCTAGGATAGATGATGCAGCGGCTGGATGGTAGGCCTAGTCCCTCCAGGGATGTAGCACCATGGAGTAGTATATAAGTAGGATTACCAGATGTTCTGTTTTGAAGCAAAATGTCCTTTTCCATACAGTGGATTCATGGTCTCCATACCTGTTTTAAATCCTTACGCTAGTTTTGAGCACATTTTGAGCACAAAGCAGTGTGAAGTTTTGAAAGCTTTCCAGGATAAAGAGATTCAGTACAAAACCAATTGATCTGATTGGATCATAATAGCATGAAATATTAATGAAATTTTGAAGCTAAATGTTGTCTTTTTCTCTTTACAGAACAGCATGTTCACTGGGCCAGTTTTATCGGTTCCTTTGATACTACTAGCTGTATATGGAATGGGAGTTGGGAGTGCAAATACTCCCCTTTATATGAAAATAATCATGTGCACAAGTTTCCTTAGATTTGGATTTCAAGGCCTTATGTACTCCATATACGAAAATGGAAGACCCATGCTGCCTTGCCCAGAAGAAGAAATATACTGTCATTTTCGCAGCCCAAAAACGCTGCTAGTTGAAACAGGCACAGATAATTCTAACATTTACGTCTCAGTAATTGCTTTGTCTGTGTATATAGCTCTTTTCAAAGCAATGTCTTACTTCCATCTACGGTGGAGGTTATCACCAAGTCAAAGGTTCCCTGCTTTGAATTATGTTGGAAGAATGATCAAGACACATTTCAGTGTTGCACAACAGTATAAATGACATGACTTCACAATCTTTTTGTTATAGGCAATAGGATTCTTATGTAGATGTGATAGACATTCCTCATATTGTTTTAAGTTTCATCTTCGGCTTGTATAGATGGAAAATCCTGTGATCATTTTGTACCTATTGGTTTTGTAATTTGGGCTTTCTTTATGGTACAGTTGAGTCTTGATTAACCGAGTTAATGTGGACCACAGCAACTTTGGATAAGCAAATTCTTGGTTAAACACTGATATACAGTAACAGGGGATAAGAAAAACAATAAGAACATCTGATCAAATTACAAAAGCAGCAGTATTACTGTATTGACATAAAATGACATGAAATAAAATAATACAGTACACATACCTTTGAAGAATTAAAAAATTTAACACTTGAACGAAAATACGATTGCAATTTGCAATCTTCAGCGAATCCTTAATTTTATCTTTTCCCTTAGTTTAGGCTCGGATAATACAGATCCTCAGTTAATCGAAGCTTGGTTAATCAAGACTCTACTGTATTTATATTTGTTTAGTTATATAGAGAAATATTGTATGTAAATCATTTTGTGAATATAATTCTATGATAATCTATTTCCTTAAATGAGTCATTTCTTTATTTTATTTATATATATATATATATTTGGAGATAAAATATTGCCATCTAAATGATACGAGGATTGGGGCCAATTTTTATTTTTGGAAAATGTAGGATAATTTTGAAATTTTGAAATATACAAATAAAAAGCAGGGTATGGAATGTATGTAAGATGCAGATCATATGGGTACTAGGTGTAGGATAGAGGAGGGATCAGAAATGTTTTGTATATTTTAATAAGCACCTATTTTCCTTAGATTTATGATTTTTATACTTATCACCAAAGAATCTAACAAGGATTGACTTATCTCTTAAAGGGGAACTGAACTAAAGAATTACATATGTATTTTATTTACAAATGAGTAAAAGCTCTGATTGCGTATTACTATGGCGAAAATAAAAACTCGATCCAACTTACCGTTTCCGAGTTGTAGCGCTCTATAGCAGCGCTCGTGACGTCACCTGGCTAGCTCGGGTCGGACAGGGAGCATTACACACGGAACAGGCCCAACACAACATAATATTAGTTTTATTGTTGCACTCTTTATTGTTGAATATCCATTGTTAGAGATGTGTGTTCATTAACATCATTTCTTGTCGTACTTTCTCTTATAAACCCAATCTCCACATGATTTAGAAAATTCCACTGACCCGCCCACGACTCTTTTTCCTTGATGGAAGTTGGGTGGTCAAGAGCTGCTATCATTGATCGTAAATACATGCCTTGAATTGAAAAATGGGTTCTTTTTGGTACATACTTAAGACGTTTGCTATGATAGGATTCAAGACTTCCTGTGTGACAAGAATGATTGAGTCGCATAATATCATTTAAAAATCTGGTGTTCATAATGATAATAGGTCATGGTAGTCTTTCGATTGCTTACTGAGCCATTTAGTATATTTAATTTTATCAGCACTTAGCACATCTTGAGCACATGAATGGTATTTCTAATTACCTTTCCAACTATGGATGTTAACAATGTGATTGAGAATTGAAGTAAATTTCTCCTTTAGCAGTATACTATCATTCTCACACGTAGACGATGCCCACCATAAATGATTATAAATTGATTATTTCCATTCATGAATGACGCAGGATTTCGGAAAATTGTTAATCTTTTTCATTAGAGATTTAGCAAGGTGCCAAACATCAAATTCATGGTGTATGTGTGAAAATTTGTTTTTTATTAAAGCTCTAATGCCTGTGTGTCTGTCCGTTAGGAACAATTTAATAGGGAGTTTCTCATTCATTCTAATTGGCAGAGAAACCAGGGGAGTCATATTGTCCATCTCCACAAAAGCATAAATTTAAATCACTCATAGCATCTACATAGTTAGCTTCTTTTTCTTTTAACCACGTTTTGTGCAAGGAAGGAAATACAAATTTCTTTACAAATCTATAGAAGTATGATTCAGAAAAAAAAAAAACAATAGCTTAATAGAATTTGAGAAAGCTGATACATAATTAAATGTTACTCCTAACTGGTACATTCCTGAGGCTATGAACACATTACTTTTTAAACTTCCACCTATGCTTCCAGAAGACCACTCGTATGTATGCCCATTCACACAATGAGTTTTTATTCGTAACATTACTCCTTTCGTTTCAACTTGACGTTTATTGACTGGAGCACCACATGTATGGCATATACACAGGGCACTTAAACAGACAAACACAAAAGAATATTTTCCCGACAAGTTGATATTTTCTATGCCATCTTCTTCTCCTTCACTAGTGATTTCATCGGGGACGTAATCTTCATCTTTTTCATCCGAAGTGTCATGTTCATCAATGTAGTTCATGTAGACAGAATTTACAGCTCTATAAATGTCTGTGCCTATCTCACACTGTATTTCTGCGTCATTCTTCAACTCTAATGCATAAAATTCATAAACTTGTGTAGCTTCTCTTTCTTGTTTAGAATCAATTGAATTATCAATTAATTCCGACACTTCCCTCTTTTTAAAGTAATTAGGCTTCCTTTTCTTGGGAGAAGGACTTTCTTTACTTCTTATTAAAAACTTTGAAGGTACAGCATTGTCTTTTAGTCTAGGGCACCTGAATTTTTCATCCTTCAATATTCTGATTTTTAAAATATCCGATTCATTAAAAATCTGCTTTAAAATGCTTTCCACATACTCTAGAATTTTTTGTTGGAACAAAATTTTTACGCTTCATGCAAGAAACCCATTTGTTGTGCAAACGTCTGTTCTTGCTTTTATAAGGGAATGCATAGTAACCAACATTTCTATGGACACCAGAATTATTTGAACAACCGTAAGCACTGCACGCAGGCATCTTTACTTACACTACACAATTTGTAGGGAATACCAAGACCTGCACCTTTCACACAATACTGGAGCAAGCCAAACTGAAACTGCTGACGGCGCGGCGCATTAGCCGTGTGACATCACAGCCTTGCAACACTATAATTTAAATTGCCCACAGAATGAGAATGAGCGAACATAAAAAGAAATGGTTTTCGACTCTGCACTTAGCGAGAATGATATTTCATTTTAAGATAAAGTAAAAATTTTCGTTCAGTACCCCTTTAAAATATTGTTTTTCAATAAAGTTGAATATTTTCTTGCAAATTAACTGAGAGCCAAGCAAATTTCACACTATTGATAATAAGTGAGAAAAAACTCTTTTCTTCTCTAAAGCTGTGATATACACGAAAACTGTAATCTTTAGTGTAACTTAAAAAAAATATATATATCAGTTTCAAGAAAGAAATCTGCAGAAATCATGGAAATTTGAATATGCTTTTCCCAATCCATTACTGATAAGTGATATTTTTAGTTAGATGATTCCATGTATCCTTCACCACAATGTACCCTGTGCAATGATCCAGCTTCAATAATAATGGAGAACACTTACTGACTTGCCCGGCAATCAATAAGATTGATGCTGATCTACCAATCCAGCTCACACATTATTATTGGAATGCCCAGAGGAGAATGGAGGAAATCCAAGTTCCTGAGCGTTAGCAAACAACAACAGTTAGATGAATCCTACAAGTGTCCAATCTGCATACATATTTTTTCTAGCTGCATGACCAATCAAGTGAGTGCATTGTTAGATTTTTTCCCCCCATAAAAGCAATCTACTACATTTACTTTTCTGTTTGCAGATCAATTCAGATTTAAATGTAACATGACTATAAGCAAAGATTTGATAATGTAGTGGTTGAAAGAAGAAATAGATGAGTTGTTTCCTAACCCTTTTGATGAGGAGTTTTCAAACTCATGAAATCTGTGAGTTAATATTTTTATGGAAGCTTTGATGGAGGGTTGCAGCACTGCTCATAGTTAATGATTTTAAATTATTAATAATTGATAAATGGCATTTAAAAATTACTTATGAAATTAAATGTAATTTATACCTAGGTATAAAAGTCAAAATGTCAAGTCAAATCAAATGGCATTTTTCATAGTATATCCACTCAAAATGGCGGCTGTATTCATCACAGTCTGTTAAAGCGTTGTTTAATTATAAATATGGTTGCAGATCACACAAAATTTAGAAGCAAACCAGCATGCAGTCCATGGGTTGTGCACCACTGCTTTCGATGATAGTGACAGAAGTATAATTATGTACATATTTATGTGGATTTTTAAATTAAATTAAACCTAATATTGGCATGATACCAATAAGTAAGTATTTTTTTGTTTTTTGTTACTTATGGTATTTTGAAACCTGTCATTTTGAAGCAGCATGAATCACTATGTTTACTTACAAAACATACTGTACTTGGACCCAGTAAAACTTTACATAAGAAAGGAAATAGTTATTTTGCGATGTAAGACCATTATAAAGAACTTAACAGGTAAGCATAAGGTTAACAAAAGGAGTGCTAGACCATAAAATGAAATTTTACATAGACAGAGAGAGTTTTTTATATAATGTTTATGATTCAAAATAACATAAGATAACTTATATTGAAATAATACAAACTTCTTGGAAGGAAACTAACTCAGTGGCTCTATCCATATGATGGGACAAATCCTACCACCTGTCCCCTGTGTGATCTATTCCCACCCTTCAACTCTGGCAGATAGCAGATTGGGGACATAACTGATGACCTTTGGTGACTGAACTTAGCAGAGTAAAATATCTCATAAAATATATACATTCTGAATTTGAGGGGGAAAAAAAAATTAAATATTACTTAAAATTTATATGCAGGACCTTCTACATAAAACTACAACTCCCGCCCGGGCTGTGAATTTATAAATGTGAAAACTATAAACCTTCATAATTATGGCATTAGCCTTCTCTTTAATGACTATTATTTTCTGCAAATCTGATTCACTATATTAACACATTTTCCTATTGAACTTACTGACAACAAAATTATACAATTATTAGAAATATTGTACACATTTACTCACAGATGGTGTCTGGTGTAGATCCAAGACGTTTTAACATTCTCCATGTCACCATTCCAATTGGTACCGTACTGGTATGCTGACAGCTCTTTCAGTATGCTTCTCTAGATTCCTGCAATCATAAAATAATAATAAAAAATTTAAATAAATACAATCACTTTAAAATTTTTATAAGTCACTAATTTCATGATTCTATCTGTGGTGTAGTGATTACCATTGCCGACTATGGATCTGGAACCTAAATGCTTTCCTGGTGCTTCCTTGAACTTTTCAAAGGTAGGAAATCCTAAACATGGTGCACTCAATTTCAGGAGGACAACTTAGGAGGTTTACGAACTTTAGTAACTTGTGGGTCTTGTCACACTCCCTCCGGTCGTGTTTTAACTAGACTCTCTCATTACTACAGGTCTACTTTTCTAACTACTTGCCTAAATAACCATAGGCGCCAACTTAGGTGGGGGCAAGGCACTTTCTGTCTCCCCAAGTTACAATGCCAGGGGCATCGCTCCCCCAAAAAAAATTTCTGAAGGGACCTGACCCCCCCAGTATATTCCAAGATATTTAGAAAAATCAGTAATTATTAATATTAATTATTAAATTATTATTCCTAACTTGTTACGAAAGAACGATAATTAAATGTGAATGTGACCGTTACCGTATTTTAAAAATAATATAAAATAAACTGTCTTGTTACATTTAAAGAAACAAGTCATTTCTGACAGCTATCGCTGCTGTGTGCTGTGTTGCCGGTTCCTCCTTCAGCTGAGTTTTATGTCATGCCCGCATGAATAGCCGAAAGCTACACACAAAACTTGATCAGAAATGTGAAAGTGTTTAATCTTTACTTGTGATTTTCACTCCAGTTTGCAACATATTTTATCACTAATCATGGCATTCACTGGCGATAAACATAAATAAACCTGACACTTTAACAATACTTGTAGAGCAGTATGGCAACTAAGGAAAACAGTAAGACAAGACTCAAAAGACTTAACATTATTTTTTACTTCAAACTTTAAATTAATCAAATGCAGTATTTAATTTGTTTATTTATTTAATCTTCAAGCAATTAAAAGCATCTGTAGTGTACTAACATCAGTAATACCATTTACTCTAGTATAATATTTTATTGTGCAATCCTGCCCCTTCCAAATCTTTAACAAGTTGGCGCCTATGTAAATAACTATTCTTTTAACAGGTAGTGCTGGGAAACTATTTCCTTTTGTTTTAATTCAATCACATGTCTTATTATCCATTTAGGTTTTCATAATTATTTCTGACTAAATGAGCCACCAAAAAAGTCTATATTTAATGCATCTTTATTCATTAGTGAAAATAGCCTTACAAATATAGTGAGTTTTGACAAGCTACAGTTTTTGCAGAATTAATACATAGTATAATAGCATTAAATAATCTTGCAGCTAACAATGTGAACACAATGCAAAACTGAAGCAGCAAAGATCTTCAGCAATTTACTAGCTTCCCTAGTAGCACAGATCGTTGGGCCAATGTTGGGGAATGATCGCCATGTTTCGTTGGTCAACGGTTAGGAATGTCCGTCGGGGTTCGGTTGCCAAGAAGCGTTTTATCCAACCAACTGCCAACTGTAGCCAACCAATATACAACAAAATCCCAACAGTTGAGAGACATCTATTAGGTAATGGTGGAACTACTACGCAGCGCAGCGCAGAGACATTTGGCGGAAATACTAGAAGCACACAAAATTTAATTTTTTATTTTCCCTTTCATCCCTTTTCTCCTCTTTTCCCTATTAACTACCTTCTCTCCTTCACCCTACCTACCTATTCCTATCGTATAAAATTCGCACCTATGGGGATTCGATCTCGGAACCGCTAGCGTTATAGTCTATCGCTTTAACCACTACGCTATTAGAGCTCGTTGAAATAAAAATCGAGAATTCTTCTAGCCTATTTACTACAGAGATGTGTAATACATGATAAATAGTAAGAAGGATATACATCTCGTATTTTGAATATTTGATGTGAATATATGATAACGTTATTTTCAGAGAACAAATAAAGAGCCCTAATATTAATAGAAGTAAAACACCAACATATCAAGATGGCGAATAGCTGTTGTATCTTCATGTCTTCATGATGACCCGAACTACGCCGGAAATTGCCGAAGACAGGCAGGAAGAGGTGGAGATTTAGCATGTAACGCGCACAAAGAGCTCGAATAATTAATGAATTAAAACTGTTTTATTTTATAGGAAATGAAAATTTAACGCTTATAATGTTATTTCAACACTTTTTAATTTTAACATAAATGCGATCACATTACAACGAGATTTATTGTTGGGCCAGCAATCATAACCCCAACGGTAGGAACGGTAGGAAGAGCCCTCGTTGGGCCAACGTCATAGCCCCAACGGTTGGACTTAGCGCATGACGCAACGGAAACGTAACGTGGGCTAACCGAGGAAATTACAACGAACGTTTTCCCAACATATCCCAACCATGCCAACGAAATCTCTCCGTTAGGCCAACGAAGTGTGCTACTAGGGTTTAAGTACTTCAAGTCAAAATAACAAAGTTTTATTCATTTGTAGTAAAAATCAGACCCAGTATAATTATGAGCACTTGCATAAAACTTAATCTACGATATTACTAGCAAATTATGATGCAAGGCTGAAGAAAACTTACAGTTTCTTAGTTTTTGTTGAATAAGTCGAACGAATAAATTCAGATAGACAGCTTTCTCTCCAGAAATGAGGGCTGTAAGCTGTTTTAGCAGAGTGCCAAGCTAATTACAACGATGATGTCTATTAAACATTAAAGAATGATTAACAGAATTATATTATTCACCCTACAAGGCAACAAGAAATATTCTTGCTTTCTGGCAACAATATTCTACTGATGATAATGTGTGCTAACTAGGGTTCCCAAACGTGTGGTTTTATTCAGAACACCATGGAAGTTTTCAATTTTGTTCCACATATGGTAAGTAAAGTGACCCCTATATAGGCTGAGAAGGCCCTTAGGATTTGCAGAGGTTGAGGTTCTCACATTTTTAGACATTCGGAGCAGGAAGGTGGTAAGGTTGTCAGCCTTTACCCCCAGGATTGCTCTTGGTGCTCATTTCTGCTAGAGGCTGAGTTAACTACAGGGCCATAGTGCCACCAGAAGAATTAGGGCTATTGAAAAATCCCAACCTGCTTGTGAATCAAACCCATGAATTTCTGGTATTTAGCACAGTGCTTCAATCAACCGTGCGGTTCCATGTATAACTTAGTTCAAATAAATTATGCAACAGATTGCAATTGTACTGATTAAAACAATTAATTAGTAATTGCGTATTTAAACATCAAGCCAAAATACATTTTGTGTTCACAGTTTGTTTGCATTTTGTTATTTTACAGAGATCAATAAATTTGCAATTGCAATATTTGAGCAGATTTTGGATATGATCCCAAAACTGAAGATAAATTTAACTGTAAGCAATAGAAATGCAAATTTAAAATAGAAAAACTTTCTGTATGTCCTATATAAGTGCAAAGACTTTCATGGTCGGAGTCTAGTACGTTAAAATTTCCCAGGCTGTTGTGCCATGGCCTCATGTTAATAGGGCCTGACATTTTGCCCATTGTGGTGATAGGCATTTTTGGAGTTTTAGGCTATGTGTTCTAGTCACTTGCTAGTGCTGAAGTGAAATTCTGGCAGCTCTCTCAGTTATTTATGCCCTGGTGCTGTAGTTCCCTCATGGTCCACATTTCCCTGCTTCTTGCTCTCTCTGTTCACTTTGAGAGCTTTGTCTTTAGATTTCAGAGAAGCTATTGCAATGAAATGTTTATCAGTAGCCAAGTCATTAGCCTCTGCTAACTTAAAGCTTGCCTTTGTCGGCAAAACCTATTAGAAATCCCTTTCAACTGATCTTTAATTTATTACAAAAACTGACTGCAAGATCTGTGCCTCTGGTTCGACTATTTATATCTCCTCATACAGTCTAGAGTTGGCTGCCATTTATTATTATTATTATTCAAATAACAGTTGTGACTATACGGCTCATGCTATATGAAAGAAAATGGCGTGTGCCAATCCCTTCAGACTCTTAGTGCGCTGTTGCCGCACTTGTCGGAAGAAAGAAAGAGAGCGTAGACTTCCTACGACTATTCACGACAGGCGCATGATTGCTCAACAGTCGTACTTATCATTCAAAACCTCATAGCTCAACAACTATGTGTCGTAAACTGACGATTTTTGTACAGCTGGCTTCATAAACATTTCTTC
Organism: Ectobius pallidus; assembly: GCA_964059195.1. Taxonomy (NCBI): domain Eukaryota; kingdom Metazoa; phylum Arthropoda; class Insecta; order Blattodea; family Ectobiidae; genus Ectobius; species Ectobius pallidus. The sequence continues at coordinate 119,606,912 of CAXKWD010000008.1, read as the reverse complement.
TTTCTCATGGTATACTTTAAATTTTTAGTTTGTGTATAGTTTCCTAGCACGCAATTAAAATTGCACATGATGCTTCTGTTAGGTGTGGAGTTACCTGAACTGGACAATGTTGCCTTGCTATCATTCGCTACTTGCACAATGGGGCCTGCTCAAGTCCTACCCGATTTTCCTTCTTATATCATGAGCCGTATAGTGCATCTAAATTTCACTTAATTTACATACTATGCATCTGTAAATGCATGAGAATACATAAATACCTAATTTTATTTCCTGAAGTCAACTGAAATTGTGAATTTTATAATTTGTCTGAACTAGGAAATCAAATAGGCATATATATATTTTTTTTTCATCTTTAATAAACTCTGCCGTAACAAGGCAGGAAAGAGGAGAATTAGGAAGATAAGAAAAATATTATTTCATTTTCCCTATTTTCAACTTCTTGCTACTAGATGGCATTGGTAATAATACTTCAAATGGTGGCCACTAGATGTCTTGTGGCTTATAGATACTCTCCACCCTAAACCCCTCCCATGTGGGTGTTGTTAGTGAGTTGAATGGGTGGAGCTTAGGGAGTGACTTAAAACTATCTTTTCCCAGTTATCTTTTTTTCCTAGCTCTGCTCAATAGGTTTTATATTGGCACAGCCTAATAAGTAGTTCTAGTTACACCTATAGATTCCACCCAACATGGGGTGATATAAGTCACATTCGACACTTCAGGATCCCTGAAGATAGAGGCAAAATCAGCTTCTGAAACATTTGGACAATGCAACATTTCTTACCTGGCTGCAAACCTATGCACCCTCATTACCTGTTTCTCTCACGTATCAGTAGAAAAAGACATGCTTTTAGAACCGAAACCCATATTTCAAGCTCAATTTAAGTGGTGAAGATATAACTTATATGAAATGAAAACATTAAGCAGTATCACAAAAAATACTAGGAGTATGAATCTGCTTCAAATAAAAAAAAAAAAAAAAAACAGATGGGCTAATCAAGCTTTGAACAGGCACTCAACATTACTACCTGCGCGCCACTTCTTGGGCGCTGGATTTACGGGGAAGTGAGGGTCGGGGGGGAACAAAACATAGCTATTCCGCCAGTCTATCTGCAGTGTTGTCAACCAAAGAAATAACGTTTCAGCAGAATCGCGCGTATGATATTTTATGTAGTCACTTTATACAACGATTTTAATGCAGTCCAATAATATAACGTGGTGACGGTATTGTGTAACAATTAATTACACGTCAAAAGCCTTTGGTTATCAAATAAGTCATCAAATAAGAATATTATGCATAATATAGGCTGAATATTTTTACACTGGATGACTAATTTTAAGTATAAAGAAGAGTCTTAGCAGAACATGCTTCACCATTTCGTGTTTTAAAACGTAAGAGAGGCAAGGCAACTAAAAGTGGAGAAAGCTATAGGCCTAATTTTAAACGTATTTAATACAAATTGTGAAAAGTTCGCTCAACTTTCAGTCCATGAAATTGACATCCGAGTTCACGGGATCGTCAGAAATTAGCACATACGGAATTCTTAAAGAGGTGAGGAAAGTGTTGGATGTACAATGAAGTGTTTGTGAAATCAGCAGTTCGAAAGATTGTATATTTCCCCATAACTCCGTGCGTCAGAAAAGATAATGTCAATAAATGAATAAGAATCCTGAGACAGAATGAAAGCTTAGTATTGAAGCCACTAGATGTCAGGGTGTATAGCGTACTTCGTGTTTCAATGTTGTCAGCTTAACCTACGAACTTGAACGAAACCTACCGAATGAGGACTAGGGAGCCGATCGCTCAAGAAATCGCACGCGGGTAGTACTGTCTAAGTTGTTTCAAAGCAGTGATCTAGTTTCAGGAGAAATGTTAAGCTGCCTTCCAAACAAAGCTTCACTATACCGGTAATTTATCTTATTCACATCAGTTAACTTACATAGAAATTGAAGCGTGGTTTCTTAATTTGCAATGGTTTTTATTATAAAGCATTCTTTGGTAAATAACTTACAACAAACAGTATTTGAAAAGGACTACTTAACTTAAGGACTTAAATAATCTGCTGTCAAACTAGTTTTAAACTGAATGATATGTACATACATATAAAAACTAAATTTGGTGTTATTAGCATTGTTAACAGTCTTTGAAATGTTAAGATTATTTTCAAAGCAAGCGTATGTATGTTGTGAATAACTGCTGAGTAATTACTGAGTCCATTACTGAGTAATGAAACTGATAATTGCAATGTTAAATTTCATGTTCAATCAAAGCAAAAACACACTACGATCGCCTATCTTGACAAGAATAATGAACTATATCACCGTTAGGATATCGAGCGAATGCACTTTGGTTCCCAAATCTTTTCTTACAAACTGGACAAACATTAAATTCTGTCATAAGAATACTCTGTGCCTCATAACTCATCCGCAATTCTTGAACCTGCAAGTGTTCAGCATAAAGCAACCCTTTGAGCACTTGAGTTTTTCTACGCTCGTTCAAATGATTTTGTAGACTTGTTTCTAAAAATTGTTTGATTCTTCCTATTGGAACCTGATCAGGCAAAACACTTAAAGCTTTCACTGGATGGATCTTGCTAGCATGCTCTTCAAGAAGTGCAAGAGCTGTCTCAAGATCAGACACTGGAGGATGAGACAAAGGCGGCAACGGAGCTCCCATCATTAACCAGTTCCCATCCGGCGGAGAGATCAACATTTTAATTAAGAGAACATACACTTCATCACTATCAACTGAACCCTGACTATAAACTTTGTTGCAGTACTGGATAGCTTGAGGCACATCTCCAAGAATGCTCACATAAATCGCCAGAGCCTGTTCATGTCTACCAAGTTTTCCAAGCACAATTGCTCTTTCTTCTAGTAAGCAATCATAAGGAAAGTGAACTAATACAGTTTCTGGTGTGTAGTGAGAAGAGGTTTCCAGAAACTGTAAAAGTTTCTGTCTGATCTTTTCCCCCTCTGCAACCTCTAGGGGTGATGAAGATGACAAAAGCTGTTGACTACGTTCACGATACTGGTGGACAAGAGCATTATGAAAGATAGAGTTGGTGTCTTTCCATACATGAATCACATGTTCTAAATAAGGAATCACCAGATCTTTATGTGTCCTTAGTAGATAGTCTAGAATTTTAGGACGAGGAAGTTGTTCAACTTCAGCAATATCTTCCGTGAACATTTTGAGACCTTCTTCAGGATTTGCATCCAGGACCCATCCAGCAAAATCTAGCATCAGTTGAATATGCTCCTTACCAAGATGCTGGAGATACTGTAAAGTACGTTCATATCCATGAAGTGTAGAATCAGGCTGATCAGCTTGCTTCTGCAGTAACTCCAATGCTTTTCTGTGTAGCCCCTTAGTCTGGTATAAGATGATAAGTTCACTATACTTCTGGTACTTTTTAAGGGTCTTCTCTGTCTCTCCTAAATGGCAATGGTTTAATCTCAAAAGCGGTGCCACTAAGGCATCATTAGTTTGCAAATAGCATTTTAAGAGAGTTGTATCAATGATCTGCAAGAGCTGTTTAGTTGACTTATGATTAACATTATTTTGTTCACTGCTCTCTTTCTGGCTGTTTTTGTCACCCATGAGTTTATGTCTTACTTCTGTAAGAAATTCTATAAGAGCTAGTAAACCATTCTCTAAATCATGATCTTGGAGTTTTGGTCGTTGTTCTGCTTCATCTTGCCCACGAGACTGCTGAGGAAGAAGTTCAGGGAAAAGTCTTATTACTTCATACGGATCTGTACCAAGCTTTAAAAATTCCTTCATGGATTCATGGAATTGTTTATTGTTAAATAAGTCAAAAGCATATAAAGTCTGTATTTGATACACATTCTTAGATTTTTCTTCATCCGATTCATCTGAAAGATTGGTAAGTTTAAGAGCGAGCTGAAACTGTTTTTCTTCAAGCAAAACATGGATTTGTCGAGCAAGTGGAACTGCCTGCAAACAGTATACATGCCCCACTGAAGCAATATACACAAGTCCTTGACGGCAACGTATGGCTAACTTAGGCTTGGGTACTGATATAGACTGAATAAACAACTGAGGTTCTACAGTCCGGATTTCAACAGAATCAGTCTGCAAGGCTAATAGGTATGGTTCATCGTATGCAATGGCAACAGGAACTTCTGACCACTTAATTGCATATTTCTGAGTAGGATCGCCTTTTGTATTCATGAAAATAGATTGAGTATCTTTTCCAAGGGCAAAAGTATCATCAGTCAGTTTAGTAACAATCGGTTCTGGGAATTTTCCTGTTGGAAAAAGGTCACGTTGCTTGCCATTGAGCTCCACAAGACAATAATCTCCCTTGAACCCAACACAGATGGTCTCCTGACACCAAGCAAGAGCTCGTGGAACATCTGCAACACTCAAATCATCTATCAAATCTAAAAATACATTATTTTTCCAATAGAAAAGTTGGAGTTTACGCTTCACAGCCACACACATACGAACTAGGACTGTTGTTTCTCCTGTTAAGGACTTCTCCCTCTTGATGTCTAATGTAAACAAAGTTGCACCCCTTGTCCGATGAACTGCAGTTACTGTTGGGAAATTTATCACCGTCATGTCATGTACACAAATTAAACCATCAGACAAACTGATTAGCAATTGGTAATCTGGGACTACTGCCAATTGTTGAATTGGTTTCTTACTGAAAGTTTTATTGTAACGTAGCAGCTGAACTTCAGGCTTCTGATCTCCATACCTAGAGGCAACACTATACATTAATAAATGACCCTGTTTCGTCCCAACCAACAAATTATCATCGTAAGCAGCAATTGACTCAATCTGCACTGTTAACTTGAGTAGCTGGGCGAGCTCATATGCGTCATGCATCTTTCAATTCCAAATATGCCATAAACCATTTAAAAATACAAATCAAACATGTCTTGCAGCATGATGCCTAACACTTAAAATTATTGACAATCCAATCGTACGTGATTTGTCAGCTGATCGTGATTCATGAATTGTAGATACTATGATACGACGACTAATCGCTTGCATCTAGTAGGCAGTGGCCTGATAGAAGAAAATCCGCCCGCCCTATTTGAAAATAAAATATTAACAAAGCTGCGAGTCGCAAACTTAACGTCCGCAATATCATTCACAATGAAAACGCAAGTAACGTGCGTTGTTTTAAAATACCCCAAAACTATCCCCCAGAATTTATTTTAAGGTCTTTAGCATTACTTTGATGCATAAGACCCCACACAGTACAGAGGATGAAAACTGCTTAAACGATTTTGTTTAAATTTTGTACATGATGTGCTTTGCTCTATGAAGGACAGATACAAAAATGAAACAAATTCAGGCTTCTGTTTTAAAGGCAGACAACTGAATATACATTATATCAAGGTGTGAAATGAGAAAGTAGTTGTATTGCCCATGCCCCTTACTTTGAAAAACGCATTTTTTTTTAGTGTTTGTCCGTCTCCGTGGGTGAGTCAGTAGCGCACCTGCCTTTCACTCCGGTGGCCCTGGTTCGATTCCCGGCCTGGTCGGGGATTTTTCAGTATTGAAAAATTCCTTTCCCGGGTTCAGGACTGGGTGTGTGTGTCCTTAGGTTTAAGTAGGTAGGGCACCCCGCTAACAAATACGCTGAGAATATCCCCTTACGGGATCACCAGGGGTCGCTTGCGAACCTGAGGAATAACACATGTGGAGTTTATAAAAACTAAAAGTGCAATTTTTTAAAACTGCAGAATGATATCAGAATTTCCTCTGGGAGACTTTACATGCAAGTAAGGCAAGGCAAGTAAAAGTGCTATGTGGATAAATATTGATAGCAAGAAAAATTTCTCCCATTGTTGTAAACACATCAAAGAACCACAATAAAATTATTCTACTCTATAAGGTCTTAATAATGAAAGGAAAGATATTTTAAAAAAATTTAAGAATTTTAAATTTTATACTTCTGCCCCAAGTTCAAACTGACAGGTGGCAGTAATTAAGCAAAAGCATTGTAAAGTTTTCCCTTACACCATATCTACAAAAAAAAAATTAACTGGAAATGGGAAACAGGAATGTGAAGTTAAATATATATATAGGCCTACTGTTCTAAGTGGTACTAATTAAGGGTATTATACAGGGAAATCAACGAGAATGCATAATTATCTTAATAACTGTATTTTATTGCAGCTACCACATGGAAGTGTATCAGAAATCGAGACAAGATATCTGCACTTCAACATCAGATGTAAATCAGAAGAGAAGTGCTTTTCCTTTATCTCGAATTACAGCTGGAAAAATATTACATATTTGGTGACGAATTTGTGTTTAATTATCTTTATTTCTGTTCATTCTTACTTCTGGGTATTAATAATTAGCAAATATAAAGACTCCATAACAAAACATCGTGTTCTGTCTTATCTTTCAGATCTAACAGTCCATGTTTCTAAATTTAATTCTATCATCATTTGGTTCTTCTTCACCCTTAAATCCACAAAATGTGAAAATCCTTCAGCCCCTATGTAAATGGTGAGCATATTTTGGAATCACAAAACATAAAACAACTATTAGTACAGAACCAGTAAACCCAGGCAAAAATTTCACATGTTTAACCCTTCCTTCCCCAAAAACTGATTTAGTTTTTTTCTTTTACAATTAAATACAAGCCTCCAGGAATGAATAAGGTATCAGTGAATAGGATTCTTTACCGATTTATCTTATACAGCATACCGAGTTTACAGTAAAATATGTTAGTTTCTGTGGTCAACATTCCTTTTTCTCATCAAATCAAAGCATATTCACTAATCAGCATTGTTTGGCTTTAAGTCCTGCTTTTGTATGATGCTGAGAAACTGAGTACAGTGAAACCTCTCTACAATGGACACGTCCGGGACGTAAAAATTGTCCGCTATAGAGAGGTTAAACAATTCGGGAGTAAAATAATCTACAGTACAGTACTTACATGAAAGTGTTATTGAGGAGATGAAAATCTCTTTAGTTTACACTAATCCATTACACAGCTATGTTATGTTGTAGGCCTACATATTTCGAAAATCCCGAACACTATACAGTAGTCCACTCTAGGCCTACATTCCAAGAACAACAGTCTGCGTCAAAACTAAGTCAAAAGAAGAAGAAAAGTTCAGTACAATACAATACAGTATACTGTAGATATATGATTTTCTCGTCAAGTGTCCGTTAAGAGAAGTTTGAAGAGGCTTTTTTGTGTCCGTGTCCGTCTTAGAGGGGTTAATTATTATGAAGTTTCATTAGAGTGACGTAGGGACCAGAAAAATCGTCTGTAAAGAAGGGGTGTCCGTTAAGAGAGGGTTCACTGTACACAACTCAATGCGATATAGCCTTTTATTCTGAATCAAAATGATTAGTGAATTAATAGCGATGTCCATGCACAAGGAGGAAAAAAGTTAAGTGAGTGCATCATTTCAGATTTTTATTTACGTGGATTTCTACCACTGGCACTAATACTGATTTATAGGAACAAATTCTATTAACAGCCTCCCTACCTTAATTATGTCAAATAAACATTGATTCTTGTGATCAGGGAAATGTAAGTTTCTGGTCATGAATCATCAGGGAAATTTATTTTGAAATTTCTGTGGACACCCTGTTTTTTGAACTTCTGATAAAGCATTCTCAATTTACGTTATAACATACTGTTTGTTCCAATTTAAGCTGAAAGGGAAGGTTGAATATGTAAAATTTTTTTACGAGTTCACCGGTATTTAATTTACAAAGATTTTTTACAAATTCAAGATACACATTACTAGTGCACCATATAAACTTTAAACTCAATTTTCTGTCAAATCATTTTTTCCAAATTTTACAATGCCAATGTTTAATTAAAAAAAATTGAATTGTAATAATTATGTAGGTTAGTATTCATACACGAAAATATATTCGGTGAGTAAGTGGCTTACTGTGGAACAAAAATCAACATATTTCTTTCACAACAATAATCTTAATGTGAAGAATTTTTTTTTTTAATTTGAATAGTAAGAATTAGATTTCTGATTATTGTTACAAAGTAGGATAAAAGTATTTTCATTGACTTTGTTGGCAATCGAAAAGTGAAACAAAAACCGTGGGTCAAGGGATAAAAAAATTATTTCTTGCCATTCATAAATACCTAGGTATATTACATAAATTTCTTACATGGATGTCTTGGTTTTGAGTCAGACTGTCAGGAGGAAAACATTAGAGAAAAATTATTGTAAATTTTCCTTTTAGGGTAAAGCAATATCTTAATTAAGGTAATATTAATATTACTTGCAATTTTTTCATATAAAAGTAGCACTCACCTATAGAAAATAAAACCAAAAATACTGCCTTTAATCTAAACTGATATCTTCAACAGCTAATGTATTTCTGTAGTCTGACTCACCAATAGGACTATGAGTAGTTTTTCAAAATGTTCTCTGTCAACATGCACAGACCCTGCAGCAGAAAATAAAAAACATTCTTGAAAGGATTCTTTCATGTTAACTTAACCTCTATTGGGTAAGAGAATTAGAAAATAAAAACTAAATTCAAAATTTAGACTTTAAATAGCCTTTCATTGAACAGGTTGGTAACCGGCAAGGTCGAGGCACATCAGTCATGTGTGCAGTAAGTATACAATTGCCAAGCCATTTACTAACAGAGGTCATTGTACAGTAATTTAATGGACTATGGCAAAGTGAGATCAGAGTCTTTAGGCACTGAAAAACTAAAACATCCTGTATTTACCATGAAGAGGATGAAGAAATCTCATTCACACAATTTGTCCAGAGCTAGTATCCAAGAATCAATTAACTTACCGTATTTACTCGCATAATGCAATCCAACTTTTTACATAGGAAAATTAAAAATCCCTCGCATAGGCTAATAGCGGCATCTCATATTTAACAAAAAATTATTTTAATAATATCTGAAGTTATAAGATTGGATGACCTGACTAAGATATATTTGAATTCAAGCTTCTAAATAACAATGCATAGAAGCAGTAATAGTGATTGGTACTTATTAACGCACAAAATATACTGAACAATTGGTGATTAATATCGCAGTATTCTTAGGACATGTGGAGTACCATAGACAGTTTTTTGATAAACTTGTGTTTGGACAATGGATAAGAACCAACTGAAATATTCAAGTTATACAATGAGTTTTAGACTAGGTTATTAAATTTGCAAAAGAACATGGTAACAGAGCCGCTGGAGGAGAATTTACAGTTTCCAAATGTATGTGATTGTCTTCTGTTTATGCAACTGTTATCTATGACACAATCGATATATGAATTAATCACAGCTACTATATTGATTTGCAAGTATTGATCATTAGCTGGTGCACCCTTTATGTTTTTTTTTCACAGAAACTTTTCTTTGGATGTATATTACGCAGATAAACATGGTAGGCCTACTGTTTTTAAGACAGAAGGTGCAATACCATGAACAACATGTTGGACTAGAAAATAATTAAATTACACAGAAGATGAACAGTTCTTAACCCAGATTTTAATGCGAAAATTCTAGTTAGTTTCGTGGACCGTAATTATCATATTTCCCATATCCTGCTTCCCATAATACTGTTGAGATAACATGTTGAACATTACTCCTAGTACGAGCTGAAGGAAGATTGCGTAATTTACAAGCAATAAGTTCTCCAAACAAATCAAATTCATCTTTTTTACTTTCTCTTCCAGATAGTTCTTTAGTACCAACTTTACTTTCTGGCTCCCTTACAGGTTCAGGTTCTTTCCGTTTTTCACAATAAGATGCATGGTCTATTGTCGCAGCTCGAGCATCAATTATTCTGTCATAAGAATCTCTAGGAACTTCACTACTTTCTGAACTAGCCATCATGTCATTCCATTCCAGATCATTTTCACCATCATCAGGAAAAGTTTCCTCATCGGATTCACCCTTTACTAATGTCATGTCACCACCCTGTACAAATAGAAAATAGAACAGCAAATGTTAGTTTAACATTAAATTCTTTGAAGAGGAAGATGAATGCTCTTTCAGCCAAATTAGGTTTGCCAATTTCATTAATAGTTTTCTCACAAACTACTGAATAAACATTTTACATGGTGCTTAAGTATAAGATACTGCGGACCCAGAGTTCACTACCCCTGATCTAGACTGGTTGGCTATGAACAAAGGACACATAATAAACTTGGGCACAGTAACTGTAACTGCATTTTTCTAGTAAACTTTGATTTGTGGTGCCCTTATATCTGAATGCTACTGAAATTTGTCCTATGCAGGAATTAAACCTGAATTTTAGGCTTGGTATACTGGCACCAAGATCAGTGGCTTGCCCTAGGACAAGACAATATTAATGGAAGGGGGGAAGAATCTGATTGTTAGTAGGCTACTTAGTCTATACGTAAACTAAACTTAACTCTGTGGCACGACATCCCCAAAGGGACAAGGCCTACCACCCGACCACTGCGTCATCTACCTATAGGCAGACGGTAGGATTGGGGGGCATGTGGTCAGCACGCCGACACCCATGGTCATTAATGGTGGTTTCCATGACCGGAGCCGCTACTTCTTTATCAAGTAGCTCCTCAATTTGAATCACAAGGCTGAGTGCACCCCTAACCAGACCTCCCTACCTCAGATAAATCCGAGGAGGTACCAGGGATCGAACCCGGGCCGACGTATCTGTAGTCAGCGATACTAACCACAAGACCACGCCGACAGTCACTTAGTCTATACCTGGGGTCTTAATATGATTAAAGTTATACATTGGATGGGGGAGGGGCAGAAAATACCTTGTCCCCGAAGTTGGCTCCTATGCCTATAACACTCCCATACATTATGTATAAATAATTATTTCTCGGTAATGAGTAGGCCTACTGGTGTCTTGTTATGTGTAGTATGTATTTTGATTTCTAATCCAATATATTAAAGGGCACTGTGGGATTTAATTTCAAAGGAAAAAGTGTTCAGTGTATGACTAAATCTCTAGGCTGGTTGTATGGTTATATAACAACAAGGGTACAGGCCTACTGCAATTTATGCTTGTGACCATCTCTGTGTGCCAGATCTGCAAGAGTTTTTCTACATGCCTGTAGATCTACTGACATGGGACTGTCACATTTATGCACACAGATGCCATTGACCTGGGCTAGAGTTGAAACCAAGGCACAGAAAGCCAGTTTTATACAGACTGTACCACAAAGCCCATCCTGGGTTTAATATAGCACCCTACTATAATCCGTGCAAGGTGTTCAGGGTGGTTACCCAATCCGTAGGTTGAACACCAACACTCCCATTGGCTTAGGCTTATCCAGTGTTGCCAATGGTTTTATATATTCGCATGCCCTCCATCAAGTTATGCGGTTTAAGTCCCCCCCCCCTGTTACTGTTTATAATAAGTTTTGTACTCGCAGCTCCTTGCGGAAGGTGGTCTGCTGGAAGCTTGGAAGGGGGATCCAGAGGTGTTCTGATGGGGTCTGGGGGCAAAGTATTAACAAAGAAAAGAAAAACAGGAAAGGCATCTGGGGCTGATACAAAGTTACCGTTCTCAAAGTTCTCCATGAAATGAACTTTCGACCCTGGTCATTAGTGTTACAAATAACGTACTGCAATGAACCCCCTAGTAGCCTGTTTTTCCTCAAGTTTAAACATGCCCAAGTTCGTTTCAAGAAACTCTTTCTGAAAATATGAAGTCCCTTACCTCCTTCGTTTTATCAGATGGGCGGGTTGGCATTGGTAGCCATGGATGTTTACTTTTAATATGTCTCATCAAATTAGTTGTTGTGCTTCTGTAAGAGAATGTGCCTTGGCACACATTACATGATGCACTCTCGTTATTAATGACAGTAAAAAAATTCCATAGTTTGCTAGTTCTTCGGCGCTTGGCTTCCCTGAGAACGAGATCCGAGTGGTCAGACATACTATGGGGGCAAACTATCGTACTTTTCTTAATTCCTTTACTCCTCTAACTTGGTGAATGTTGAACCAACCAGCACGAATTAACAAATTGAACGAAAAACTGAAAAGTGGAATAACGATCACTATCATACGTGCCGTTACCAAAGTACATTATATTATCGAAGAGACGCATCGAAGACCCTGGCTTTCATTGGCGCCGACTTTGAAGACCCCCAACATTTAACTTGATCATATAAGACCTACATTATAACTACCAAAAATCCAATTCTTGCCCCCCAACAATTATTTTCAAGTCGCCGCTTCTGATCGCCCAGAATTCTAATCAATTCGGGTATTTTAATCAATGAGCTTTAATACTGTAATAATAATCCGGATTATAGTACATGTACAGGTAGGGGAAAAAAAGCACACCTACTAAAATATTTTAGTTGCCGATGTGTATAAAGCCACGCAGGCATTCTTGGGGTATGTCCTTGATCGGCACACCCAGCGTGCGAGCCCTTAACTGCTGATCCGATGGGGAAGTACCGTAAATAGAACATATGACATGCTACACTGAGTTGCCAGGTACAGTTCCTTCTGAAATTATACCACAGCAAGACGTGCGTAGTGTTATCAGTTGTAATTTTAATCCACGTTCTCTGTGTGTTTTGTGAGTCGTTCATCGAGTAAGAACTAATTAAATATGCCTCCTGTTATTTCTAAACTTAGTGGCAAGACATTACTTAGTCAGAGCCGGGAAAGTATTGCCAATGTTAATAATTGTTTCGAAACATGTCTATGAATGTACAGAGTTTTGTGAATGAGTGTCGTACCACTGGACGACGACAAGGCACCTCTGTGGAGTAATGGGATGTTTGTGTGGGGAGAAGGGTGAAGAACTATTGGTAAGTCACTCGCTTCAAAGCTTTCATTACTAAATTCCATACCCCAAAATTGCTTGCGCTACTATGCTTCAACACGTGAGACCAGGAAAGAGAACATTTCCATGTATATGTGTAAGAAAGCCAAACCTAATTTTCTTGAAATTTTTCTGAAGTTTAATGTAAGATTAAATCGATTTCTTTCAATAATAACGTGCATGTATCAATATATTGTTGCTTATTAATACAGGTACAAGGAAAATACCTCCTTATACCTAAAAAAATGAATTCTTTTTGATAGAGTAGCACGTAGTTGGAGATCTAGAACGCGGTGGAAAGTGGCTGTGAAGTCTGATTGTAAGAAATACCGATATTTATGCTATTTTGGATGCATTTGTCATAATATTTAAGGTATTCTGAAGCCTCTTTTCGGCATGTGATTACCTCCACCTACCCTCTATCCCTCTTAATTTATGTGGGAATGGGTTCTTGAAAGTAGTAAGGATATGATCCGGACACTAAGCGACAATATTATATTAAAGACTCCAACTACTGTACAGAGAAACCCATCAGGAAAGATACGGTAACAAATACTAGCCTATAGACTGAGACATTTGACAGTACTGATCCATCAAGAATGGAACCAATCGAAAGTGACAAATGCAATAAGCCTATTAAAGAAGAACCTGATAGCCCCATAGACTTCAGTACTGTAGAACCTGAACACATAACTTGCGACGTTAAACTTGACGAATCTTCAACCTTAGATACCATGCTGAGAGATGGGATTAAAAAGGAGAAAACAGATTATCTACCTTCAGAAGCATGCGTACAAGAACGTCCCATGAATAAAGAACATAACGAACTTTCAGTAATTGATACATGTAGTAAAATACTTCCCAATGGACAGGAAGTAAATGGAAAGCATCTCGCATTTTTGAACGAGAGGCAACATTCAAGTAAGAAAAATAAAAAGGTACGGAAACCTAGAAGAAAATATAGGGTTAAAGCACGCGTGACACAATTCCCGTGTGAAGTGTGCAATAAGGTATTTACTCAAAGATATAGGCTCAAAGAACACCAGGTTAGTCACACGGAAGAAAAACTGTTTCAATGTGATCAATGCGACAAAAAGTTCTCTTTCAGAAATAGCCTGAAGAGGCACTTGGATACCCATACGGGTGAAAACCAATTCTCGTGTGATTTTTGTGGCAGAGTATTCACTCGAAGATGTAGTCTTAAGGAGCATATACTTACTCACACAGGACAGAAAATATTCAATTGCGAGGAATGTAAAAAGGCATTTTTTTCTCTGCCTTGTCTCAAGAGACATATAGCTACTCACAAGAATCAGAAAAAATTTTCTTGTCATTTGTGTAGCAAACTATTTAATCATAGGTTTAGTCTCAAGGAGCATCTATTAACTCACTCTGGGGAAAAACCCTACATTTGTGGCATTTGTAATGAGGCATTCTCTTTTAGCAACTCTCTGAAGAGACATCAGCAAACTCACACAGGTGCTGTAAAATACTCCTGTGACTTGTGTGGAAAGGCATTTTCCCGGCGGTTCACTCTTAAGCAGCATCTGCTCACCCATCCCAACCCAGGAGAGAAGAAATACAGATGTGAAGTTTGTGATAAAGCATTCTCTTTGAGAAATTCACTAAAACGGCATCAAGTCATTCACATGGAAAATAACCAGTTTTCATGTAAACTTTGCTTTAAACCATTTACATGCAAGTTTAATATCATGCAACACATGCTCACCCACTCTGGAGAGAAACAATTCAAATGCGATCAGTGTGAAAAGTCGTTTTATACTAATGGTTGTCTTCAGAGACATCAACAAAAACATACAGGAGAAAGAACTCCGTGCGAGGTATGTAATCGTGTGTTCTACGATAAAAGCTGTTTGAAGAGACATTTACTCATCCACACTGGAGAGAAACCATTTTTGTGTCACATGTGCGACAAAGCTTTCACTCACAGATACACACTACAAACACACCTGCTCATTCATACAGGGGAGAAACCGTATAGATGTGAGTTGTGTTGTAAGTCATTCTATGTTAAAAGAAGTCTTGTGAGGCATAAGTTAACGCACACAGAAGAGGAATCGTTGTGCAATAATCCTATAGGAGAAGAATCATTAGGTGATATTTTGGAACCTGAAATTCAAATAGACTCAAGCTGAAGACGCACCTAATTCTGTTCTTTTGCATTCATGGCTGTGACAGCTACTGCAACTATTACATAACTGGTTTGTGAAGCTCCTTCCACTTGTCTGGACAGTCACACCTCGACAATTGTATTCTGTTAAGTTTTAGAGGATGTTCACTGATGCTGAAAGTCACTGGCACGATTTACTGTGGGTTTAGGTTCAAGCTGATATCGTCTGCCCAGCTGATGAGTTTATTTAAAGCCTTTTGTAATCTTTGTTGTAAGTTTGATGCCGTAGTCATGTCGTCTGCATACATGTATATGTGACTTCCTCAGTTGCTTTTGCTTCTGCTGCATCTCTAGTTGCAATATTAAACATGACTGAGCTTGGAACTCCCAGTTGGACTCCTAGTATTTGTTGTAACGTCCTGGAACTTGCCAGATATAATTCCTTATTAGTAAAGCAGATGATTTCCTACTTAGACAGTGATCCAGTTTGTTAATAATATTATAGGAGAAAAATTCCTCTGACACTGGGATTTGAACCCAGGACCTTTGGCTATCCTTGCCATTGCTCTACGAACTGAGCTAAGTCAGCGTTCACTTCATAGTGCCAGATGGAACCTCTCTCCTATGACTGATTGCCCTTAATGGTCCACCTCACTGACAAGACAAGTTATGTCATACGCAGTACTGTGAGGCACAGTGTCAGAGGAATTTTTCCCCTGTAATATTATCATGTAATGTCCAATGGAGACAATCTGTGGTTTATGAATGCATATTTATACAACTAGTTTATTAAGCACCACCCTCTTATCTATTGAGTCAGAGGCCTCGATAAAGGCCTAGTCTATGAAGAGGATGAGCAATTTGCCCTTAGGGACTTGAAGAGCATCTTGTATATTTCCCATTAAGCTATGGACCAACTTTCCCCTGGATGATTTCAGGGAAATCATTTTAGGGTAAAATGAGCTCTTAAAATGTATGGGCTGAAAATCAATCCACAAACTGTACACTTCATTGTGTACTCTCTGTATCAATGTTTTCTTGGATAAACTAAAACTCCTGTTTCAAGTAAGAAATGCACACGAGTGTACAGACACACTTTGAATTCTGTGGTGTAGACTGTCACTGATTTCAGCAATCTCTTGCACCTATCTATATGATATTGCCAGCAGGCTTTGTTGCAGTGTTTACACATTCAATTTGCATCTGCGATATGGAAGCCTGTCCTGATGCAGAGCTTATGGTGATGTCTGTGCACAGCTTGTCTATTTATTACATGTTGCAGAGGCTGGTTTGCTTTCGTCTAGCACCAAGTAGGCTACAGTAGAACTCGTCAGGTATTTGTTGTTCCTTCATTGTCCTATCCTTTAGCAGTAGAATATAACTCTTGGTGGATGGCAGGTGAAATTAGTTTCTGAGGTCTTCAGTCAGGAAGGATTCTTTTGTGAGAATGTATGCATATCTTGATGGCGATTAGATCCATATTCTGAGAGCTATTTTTAGAAAAGTGGCGTTCACTTTTCTCATTGTTCTAAGTTTTTTTCTTTTTTTTTTCCCCCCCTGAGATGTTCCCACTAAGTGTGTGTCATAGGTGAGAATTGGCACAATGGTTGCTCTAAATAATTTTAAAGCTGTACTCGGGGATATTGCCTGGAAATGTTCTATATTGCTGATCCCTTTTACTGCAGCCACGGCTCTCTCTTTTACATGCAGATTAAAACATGGTAGTCTGCAGCGTAACACCTCAATACCTGAAATACTCCACTATATGTAACTTTGTGCTCCTTAAAGTCACTTTTTCTTTTCTTCGTACTCTTCTACCTTTGCAAAATGGAATTTGCACAGTCTTATCTTCATTGATGGTTGATCCATTTTTTTTTTTTCTTCTTTTCAGACCATCAGAAGATTAGGCAGTTGAACTGATCTGTAGGTGTTTAATTTTTGTGGAGATCAGTGTCGTATGATCTGCATACATGTAAAGTGTTCCAAGTGATTCTTCACTAATTAGACCCTCTTTTATGTCTGCTGTCATGATATTAAATAGGAGTGAACTAACTGGATCTCCTTGCATAGTCCGTTAGTTTGTGTGCTGGCATCATAAGTGTTTAATTCATCATCTATAACTGTTCTATTGTAAAGTAGCATATCCTTGATTATGTTCAGTATGTAGTTCCTTTTTCTAGGTCTATTTTCCAGTTTCTTTATTAGACCTTCTCTATCCTTCCTACAATCAATAAAAATACCATGGAGTTTTCCTTTCAGTATTGACGGCTCAACTTTAATCTTTTCAGTGATGTTTCCCACTTAGCTATAAGTTAGTTTAAGATAAATTCCAGTTTTAATGTCTTGTAAAGTTATGTTTTCGTCTGATGTCATTGTACCCCACACAGAACAAACAGTTCAATTCAAAATAATGAAATAATAACATAGACTATCTTACTGAAGATTGTGCATGGGAGCTTAGACATGAGTTACAAAATTCAGGTTCATGGTTAATTTTAGAGTTAATGGTCGCAAAGCAGGGATTTAATTTAATATTTACCAATAAGATTGAACTAATGAAGACTCTCGCACTAGCATAAACATTAAGGGTAGGGTCCCGTAAAAATGGATTGTTCCGATTTTGTGTGCTAAGAAGAGTGTCTTGCAGAAAATCTATAAACAATTATGAAAGGATACTTTGAATGGTCAAGACAAGGACAATACTAAAGGTTTTAATTTTCCTTATCTTTACAAATCAATAATTAAATAAAGATAATCTCCAAACAGCCACCACATTTCCCTTTCTAGCAAGGTGATAATTAACCTTTTCACTGCTACTTATGTACATATGCAATATAAAAAAAATTTCTTAAACGCTTAGATTTAAAATGAATAATATGAGAAATTTTATCGACACATTAGGAATGCCGTTCATGGAAACCAGCTATTCCACTAATTTTTTTTTTTTATTAATTTCAAACTTACAAGCCCACTCATATCACGTGATGAATGCTTATATTAATAGGCCTATGATTTCAGAAAGACACTTGAACAAGAAAAATGTGTATTTTCAAATCTTCTGTGATTAAGTTATATTGAAAATTATAAAAATATGCAAGCTAATGCAAAATAGGTATTTTTTTTCAATCAGGCAAATCTCCGGAGCACTTTCCAGAATATTTTTAAAGTTAGTTAAGTTTTATTTTTGCATTCCTAGCCACAATGATAATGTGGAAAGGATATTTCCACTCATGAACACCAGTGGTCTGACAAGCATAAAAGATTGAATGCATAATCAATTAAAGCAATACAGTATTGTTATTACAGTATAACATGAAAACTTTTGTTTGTAGTGAATATTTTGAAAATAAGAACCTACTGAGATATGTAATGAAGGCAGAAAAATATGAGTATCATGGTGAATCATGTTAAAAATAAACTTATTTCTTTATATTTGTACTTATCTCTCCCAACTATTGTCCCATTTTCACTAGTCATATATACACAACCCTAATCAAGAGCGTTTTTCAAAACCTAAGTCATAAACGATTGTCTTGGTTGAATTTGCATTGTGTTTTGTAATTTTTCTTATTGACCTCGAAAATCTAGAATCCAATAGGTCTATTATTTACTCACAATCGTTAATACCTATGGACTGTGATGCTGTAAGTTCAATTTAATCTTTTATCCATAAGAGAATATTATAGGAGAAAAATTCCTCCGTCACTGGGACTTGAACCCAGGACCTTTGGCTATTCGCGCCAATGCTCTACCAACTGAGCTAAGCCAGAGTTCAATTCACAGCGCCAGATGGAACCTTCCTCCTATGACTGAATGCCCTAATATTCTCATGTGATGTCCAACAGAGACAATAATCTGTGGTTCATGAAAGCTATCTATTTTATCTATAATTCGCTACGATTCCCAAATCTGTTTAAGAAACATGCTTCCAGTCCTCGCAGAAAGTTTTCTGTGAAGTTTGCTCGGTCTGTTCAGGCTAGCTAACATGGCTAATAACCAATGGCGTAGGGAATAGGGTGTCTAGGGGGTCCGGACCTCCCCCCCTCCCGAAATCAAAGCCTAAAATTCAAATCTTGTATTCAATTAGTGCTGTATTTTAAGCTCCATTTTGTCAAATATTTAATTATTTTATTTAATAATAAAATACTGAATTTGTAAATGTAGGCCTATTATTTCAACTATTCCATGTGTTATTTCACTTTTCTTACAAATAGTACGTATTATAGCTTAGGTAACAATTTCTTGTTTAGGTTGGCATGTCTTAAGAGTATAGTGAACAATTTGCTAACTAGTTTTCAGTGCTAAAATAGCGTAAAATGATATTTTCATTAGTTCAACATTTTAAAATTTTCCGAGCCCACTTTCTTGGGGGTGGAATACCCCCCAAACCCCGAATACCCTCCATATCCTCCGGCACTTTCGAACCTCCCCGAAATTAATTTCTGGCTACGCCACTGCTAATAACCCGTGAAGCCATAATTAATAAGAACCAACGACGTGAAAGCTTCAATTCCAAAGACGTCGATATTGTAAGCCTGGTCCGAGACACTATGATATTACCCGCAGAGGACAGTGTATTAGTGGCACAAGAACAAGCATAGGAAGGTGAAAGTAAGGGGTACGACTGCAGGGCACAAGGGGCCAAATCACAAAGTACCTTTTCGCAGTCTTTGAAGTAAACGCTGCTTAAAACAAGAACAATAATGTCGACCTATTAAGCTAATTTTGATTTTAAATAAAAATGTTTAACCGTTACTGAACTTCCGAAAACGTAAGAAATATATGCTTTTGCCTCAACAGTTAGAACTGTATTTTATTGCAGTTAAAAATATATTCTTAGACCTAATGCAAACGAGCTTTCAGAATTTACAATTTATCTTATAAAAGTTATAAATGAACTTATATTGCAATTGTATGTTATAAACGGTACTTATTATGTAGCCAACTTTTATTATATTATATAGAGTAGAGGTTGTTTACATTTTTCTTACCGCAAAATTATAGTTTTGTCGGCTAAAAGTTTTCTTTTTTCGCAAATACTCGGCCCTAAAAGAGGGTTTCCCAATGCTCGGTAATGCAAAAATCACTTGAATACGGCCTCAAAGCGATCCGGATTGTTGGGGTTCGGATAATTTGAGTTCTAGTGTATTTAGAAGTTCTGTTACCTAGTTCGGACGCCCACGGCACAAGCGTGAGCAACAATTTTCTATTTTTCAATCCCCCAGAAATACAATTGGAACTTCATTATGCATAACTCAGCCCATATGCCTTCTAAAACCGCGCGGACTGTAAATTTTAGACTATGTGAGAGAGGCCGCCGTCTGTAATACGATTTCTACTACGAAATCTATTTTTTAACACAGTTACTGCAACAATCAATTGAGACGTTAAAAGATAACACCTTTTGGACAAGAAAAATGTTTTAGCAAGATTTCTTTGGAATCAACATTCTTAACTTTCTTCAAAGTTTAATTATCTTTTTTTTTGGGGGGGGGGGAGGGATTTTAATTGGAGATGTGTAAGCACTTAAATACCCTCTGTCTTGTTATCGTTTTTGAAGACCATTTCTCTTATAAATAAATGGCATAATTTAAGTTCGCAAAGCTAAACGAAGATCTGTGCACAAACATGCCCTGAATAACCATAATGGTTGTTCACACGCTAGCAAATAAATACATGACCATATCCTATTTTACGTTGAGAAATAGGAAAATAGTTAGAAGTTCTAGCAGAACTTACTAAAGGACACTTCAAAGAAGTATTTCTGTAAATGTCAATTTTGATTTACTTATTTAGGCCTACTCAATGCCAATAGATGATTCCTAAGCAAGCTAAAGGAAAGTTGTCTATTTTGTGGAATCCGGAGGTTTATTGCCGCGCTTCAAGAGTCTGTCATTCAATCCTATTCTGAGCTAACTCCATCCTACCATCCATCGCAAATCTTACTTCCTTCCCACCTACGTCTAGGTCTTCCAAGTGATCTCCCCCCCCCCGGGTCTCCCAGTCAATATTTTTTAGATATGTCTTTCCTCTCCCATGCGTGCAACATGTCCAGCCCATTTCATTCTCCGTTATTTAATTACTCTTACTATATTCGGCCAGTTTTTATTATGAATAAGAAATCTATTACTTCCCGAATTTGAATGCAATACAGATTAGATTACAAGGTTAAAAGTATATGTTCTTAATTGGCTATAGAAAAAAGTAGGTCCTTTACAAAAGCGGCAAAATTTACAGTTCACAAATGCTAAGTTACATTTTCCAAGTGAGATATTTTGTACATTTGGCTTGCACTTGTTATCGGAATTTTTTTTTCCTCCTGTGCCTCTTCTGAAATGATCGATTCCCTTATCCTCTGGTTACGACATGGGTCAGCACCTTAAGATCCTCTTCATATGGCATCGTTCCATTGCTTCTTTCCACCAGTGTGAAGATACAGTGGTTACCGACCAGAACGAAATCAAGGCGAGCTCAGCATCAGGTCAGTAGCACTATTATTATCACTTGCATTAGGTCCATTCTATTCTTTAAATCCTTAAAAGCTCTTTACACCTTTATGTTAGGGTAAGGTGGTACATTTTCGAACACTTAACAAATATTCTTATTTTATGAACACAGTAAACTTAAGACAAGTTCAACTGTATCGTAATCACAAAGTTGGCAATGTAGTTGACCCTTCAAAAAAATATGGAAGTCAAACAGCTGTAAAATTGGTCATGGCAATCAATCTTTCATTTCCAGAATATCGTTCGAAAATGTACCACAGTAGGTACAATTCTAAACACCAGTGGGTACTATTTCGAACAGTGGCATTTTCAACGAACGAATTGCTTTCTTCCAAATATTATATTTTATTATTATTATTATTTATCAATAATATGAGCGTAATAATGAACAGTCACGTTTTGAATAGGCAGATGACAGGTTTGGGGCATGTGGTCAGCATGCCGACTCCTACGTCAGTTATTGATGGCTTACTGAACCGGAGCCGCTACTTCTTTATGAATTAGCTCTTCGGTTGGTGTCAGGAGGCTGAATGCACCCCGTTCCAAATCGCCCTACCTCAGAAAAATTCGAGGAGGTAACGGGGATCGAACCCAGACTTGCGGGTCCGTAGTCAGCAACCACTAGACCATGCAGGCGGGTCTGTCATAACAACAAGAGCAATAATAAAAAATACTTAACAACTCCAGAACGATTTCTGTTTGCTATTCTGTATTGCATAATTGCTGAGATGTAATAGCAATCCAGAGGAAGTGCAGTTCATAAATCTTCGTTGAAATAATACCACTGTTGAAAGCTGTGTGATGCCATCCTTTAAATATTTGACTGGCACAGTTAATAATAATAATAAACATGCAGAATGCTGTGATGGCAAAACAGCTTTTCCATGCAAGCGATCGCGGGTTAAAGTACTGTTCGAAATTGTACCTAAAATCCGTTCGTATTTGTACCTCGAGCTAGTTTTTGTAAATTATACATAGTTGCAAATTCCGCTCACGAATGACCATTGTTGTGCCAATGACTTACGTATTAAAGACTACGCTATTTGTTGGTATGAGTTAAAAATTGGTCCTGAACAATGTATTCCAGTAACACAACGTGGGATTATAAGCAATTTTATAACGTGCCACTTTTCCAGCATGGAGTTCTTACCTTCGATTGGAAAATAATATTTTATGGCCGAATGAGTCAACTTAAAACATCATTCTCGCGGATACAGATCAACAAAACAATCAGTATGGACGCTATATTTTTAAAAAGAGGTTGGCTAACATTTGAAACCCAAAAATGGATAAAAATCTCAGTCCGTTCAGAATTGTACTATGTTCGAAAATGTACCACCTTATCCTATAGACATCAAATTAGAAATAGTCATCCTTGGTTGGGGGTAAAGATGTTTTCAGAACTACAACAAAATTGTTGTGAAAATGGACAAATAGATTCGTTCCAGTGATGTTTATAAATATTTTTAAGGTATGTTAGTAATGTGTGATTTGAGGCTTTCCCGGTGTTGGGAATGTATAGCTTGGAATCAAACCTCCAACTCACCCGGTTGGAAGCCCGAGAAACAATAATACAGGTTTGTGAGTAGTTATTCAAATGCAAATAATAATAATAATAATAATAATAATAATAATAATAATAATAATAATAATAATAATATAATAATAATAATATTAAACTAAACTCCGTGGCGCAACAACTCTGAAGGAGCTTGGCCTACCACTCGACTGCTGCATCATCTACCATAGGCAGATAGCAGGATTGGAGGCATGTGGTCAGCATGTCGACACCCACGGCCGTTAATGGTGGTTTCCATGACCGGAGCCGCTACTTCTCTATCAAGAAGCTCCTCAATTTGAATAACGAGGTTGAGTGCACCCCATTCCAGACCTCCCTACCTCAGAAAAAACCGAGGTACCGGGAATCGAACCCAGGCTGATGGATCTGTAGCCAGCGACGCTAGCGAAGCAAATCATAATTATATATTTTTAAATTCAGTTTTATTTATACTTCTTTTAGCATAGAGGCCATATCAGGAGTTCAGGTTCAGTGTGTATAACAGTGGGATTAGCAACTATTGATGCTTAGCTTCTTCTATTACTGGTGTGTTTTATGGCGTCGGTAAAAGTAAACTGATATTAATTTTAATGAATATGATACTGGATTAAATAGCGAGGACAAGTCATGGTAAATAAATATCCAATTTGGCACTTGCTTTACGATTGGGGAAACCATGGGGGGGGGGGGGGTGAACATGTCAAATTGACCGGTCATGGGATTTGAACTTGGGAAGTCCCGAATTTATCAGTAGACCTGGGATTTTAAGGCAAATGCCTATTTTGTTCCTTATGAAATAACATGAAAATGTTTAAATATGTTGACATTTCATGATTAATCACTTATATAGAGTTTTATAGTGCCCTAAGATGCCTATTTGGACCTTTGGAGCCTATTTTTACTCTTTTAGCGCCTAAAATGCCTATTTTGTACATTTAAAATAAAATTCAATTTCTGTAACTATTACAAACATTTAATGGACATCCCTGAATGAGAGCAGAACAGCAGAGGGTGGGGTTTTCACAAAAATTTGATTTCCCCAAAGAATTGTCGCCAAAGGAATGCTGACTGACAGGGTAGGATTAGCTCAAAACAAGTAGCAGGTATATAGTAAGAAGAGACATACCGTGTCAATTTTTTGGTATAATCCAAAACTGTTTTTGAACATTGTATTTTTAATTCTGTCTTAATTTTGCAATTATTTCTGTTAAGAATAGGTAGGCCTATGCCACGTTTCTTACAGTAAAAAAAGATCACGTTACAGTTTAAGAGCATATTATAGTATTTTAAAGTCTATTTTCTGCCTATTTACACATTTTTAAAGCATATTTTAAGTGCCTATTTTCTCTTTTAAAAGCCTATTTACTTGTTTTAAAAGTCTATTTTAGGTGCCTAAAACTAATTTTTTTAGAGCCTAAAATCCCAGGTCTATTTATCACTATTGTTGTTACTGGCGACTCAGTTTTGGTGGCGTGCTGAATACTGAGTTCTGATTATAACCATAGCTGAGAATATGTAAAAGAAAGAGCAAGATCGTTTTTAGGCGAAAAAGCGTTATGATCCTTTCCGGGGGGGGGTCCCTTGTCTCAGATATGAAGCTCATTAAATGACGAAGTTTAGATTAAAGAATCTAATAAAAATCTGTGATATTACCAATCACAGTAACAATTATATACCGTCAACATGTGGTGACACGTTTGCCCTAAGTCATACCGTTATGGTATTATGAAATAATTCAAAATTCGCAAAACTGAAGATGAAAGACATAACGACAAATTACTCTAATTAAACAACATATAACTAATTATTATTATTATTAATAGCCTTATTATTATTGCTATTATTACAAGTTATAAAAGAAAATCAGACGCAAGAAAGCTATGGTTTCGGACTTAACTTATGAGAGAGTTTTATAAATTATATCGTAAACTTTTCAAATGGTAACACAGGTTTAGTATACTGCATGAAAATAACACAGAAAAAGTTAGTAGGTACGATATTCATCGATTAAAATGCATCGCAGTTCGCAGTCATCTTTATGACTTATCACTTCATGATATCTTATATCTGATTATTATTGTTGTTATTATTATTACTATTATTATTATTATTATTGTTACTATTATTATTATTACTATTATTATTATTATTATTATTATTATTACTATTATTATTATTACTAATATTAAATTGAGGGATCTCCATATTAGACGCTGTCGAACGATGTTTTCAATGGGTGGAAAATTTTACTCTTTGGTTTCAGCATATCGCCGAGGGATGTTTCACAAACACAGGAATGGAAATTTAATCACAGATGAATGTTTATTCAATTTCCTTCAAACATTTCATATATCTTTATGTTCTTGATCAAATGAAATTTGAGAATTTCCAATTAAGTTTAAAAATATTTTAAAAAATAGCATATTTTTATCACATCCATACATATAATTGCGTTAGTATTGTGCATTACGACTTAGTTTAGTTGAATAGTCGATGCCTGCACCACAAACTAGGTTCGATCCCCCCCCCCCCATAAAGTCGTTGGGATATCGGAATAGACTAAACTTTTCATGTCGATGTGGCCCTGAGGTCACTCATCTTCTAGCAGAAATGTGTACCGGGAAAAATCCTGGGGAATAACGGTAGCCGATACGTAAAGTACGATATTACAATTTCCATGGACTGAATATCCAAAATCCCGGAAATCTCAACCTCCAGGAACATTAATATTCTTACCCTGGCATGTAAATGTGAACATTTCATTTGCTTTAAGGAAGGCCTGAACTTAAATCTGGTCGTTGCAATTACTTTCTTGACTTGCAATCAGACTTTGTAATTTTGTTTTCATTTCGTAGGCTGTTTTCAGGCACATAAACATACAAACATGTTTCTGAAAATAACTTTTTTAAATTAAAAGCACCCCAAAACGTGTATTTCTGTTAAAACTAAACTTCGAATTCCGGGGTCGAATTCAATACTTCCTCTACCTATAGTACCTATGGTTGGGGCAGAGGAAGTAAAAAAAAAAACGGCGTATGTCTGTAATGGATTCATTATGTAATGTGACTCAAGTGATAGCATTTCTCTAAAACATTACTTGAATTATAATTTCCTTTGGCTTCGTAAGAGATTGAACATTTTCGTGAAATAGAAGAGACTGCGCTTGATTTGTTCTTTATGCTTTGTTATAGATTTTAATTTTCAAATATGATCCTTATTTACTTCAAAAAGTAAGTTTCTTAAACGGAAATAAGCTTTAACTGAGTGTTATGCTATATTATGTAATTTATGCTGGCTATTTAGGGTTAGCCACATTTCAAGCTGAGCCTACAAAGAGGTAATGTGAATCCCGAAGAGTGCAGTATTATAATTTTCAAATAGGTTTATTCAAATGTACCATATTACTGTAGCCTAACGTAAGTAGACCATAATTCCAATAGGCCTACGTAGAAATCTGGGGTAAAACATTAACTTTTCACTCTAAGCATGGATAATATTTTCTCGTTTCAATTCCGATGTAGAATAAGTGGCCGCACTATGGGAATGCTTCAGTTGTCTCGGCTTTATACAAAGCATTACTTACAAAGCAACACTTAAAGCTATGTTTTATGGAAGATCTCAACACCTTCTTCCTCTTCCTCCTAGCCTATGGCCTGTTTAATTCACAATATTTACGTGGCGAACTATGAGTCAATTCATGATTGACCACGGGGGTTGTGGCTAGCCGGGCTACTAGAGAATGGAGATGACTCATAATTTTGGTCGATAACTATTCGAGTTATTATAATAGCCGAGACCTACAGCTTAAAGTGAACTCTGATTGACATGAACATGAAGCCTGTAATCATCAATCCAAGTTTTCACCCGAAAACCAGCTTACGCCGGTGATGGGGTCGGAAATATTAAGACCCTAGTCCACGGGAGACCCCTTATACCGGCAACCTTATAAATCCTTACTGATAAGTACAACTATTTTGATTAATATTGGACATTTGCCAAAACCATGTTTGAAAGGCATTTAAATAAAACTAATAACTGATTCTTATACATGTACCCGGGCCACAATGGTAAATCGCCCACGCTTTTGGCAATACAACGCAATCATCGGAGGATTTCATGGAAAATATAATTTTAAGGTTTTCTTTCTAATCTGTTTTCTTATCTATATGTTGAGACTAGGAATGCAAGTATACTTGAGTTATTGATTTAGCTAGTGCTTAACTTACCGACGCAAAATATTAGAACTCTCTATACCAGTATTATGTAAGTTAATAAATTAAGTATAGAATAGATTTAAGTGTATAGTTTAAAAATCCTTTTTACGAACTACGGAGAGAGGGAAGACACACACAGTGAAAGATAAAGGCGAAGAAGATTCATTAAAGAAATAACTGCGTTCACAATTTTTGTTCGCTTCATTCTGCTTTAATTTTGGTCAAACGTTGACGGGCGGCTCGCTTTGTTCTCATATTACAATGCTTGTTGTTACTGTAAAAGGTTTTCTCAAAAGAAACCGCTGACTGAATTCGTGTTGCCAATTCTCTCATTGCTCAATGTCATTGTCATGTAAGTGTTTTGCTGCATCTACATCTTCTCGCTCTGTTTACTAACACCATAATGAATAGAGGAGAAAGTGTGATGACTGAGGTAGTTCACTGGTTCCGCCGCTAGGTAGCAGTTACTCTGCTTGAGATTCACGGGAGCAAGATTACTACGGGCGGTATAGGAAAAATTGAAAACATTCTTAAACAAAATAATACATTAATCTATTTCAAAATGACTCACCTTATCTAAATTGAATTGTTAGATACTTTTACAATTTTCGGGCTGCTTTACACGTCTTGGAAGATCTCATCTCCATAAATAAACATGGCCGTGTGTAACAGTAATTTCTCAGATTGCAAGAAGCTTGACCGTAACATTTCGTTCCACATCTTTCCAAAAATCGAATATGTTCACAAGCAATGAACAATTATATAATATAGGTATGAAACAGCTAAGAGATGTGTGAACAGAGATAATATAAACTAAGGGATGGTTTGTGAATTGCAGGGCACGGAAAATTTCATAAGCAGCACTACAAAAATAGGGCGCGTGATCTTTAAAATTGGCGTCTCAACATCCGATAAAGACGCACATACGCAAAAATTGTTTTGCAATGCATTCTACATATATCACACAATATTTCAAAGCATTTTCCCTGATTTTTTCATAAAAAAATTAAATCCTCTTGCCTTAACTACAGCCCGCTATTTGCTCAAACCCTCGACCATTCGCCGTTCGCTGTAACTGATGTACGTCTTATGTTGTTAAATTATATTATTAAAAAAAGGAACAGGATATTAAACTAATGAGACATTTGCTATGATAATAATTATACATAAAAATCACTAACATAAGTGAACAGAAAATATGATAAATAATCCAATAAATGCATAAATAAAAGTAGTGCAGCTTTACTAAGTTAGAAAAAAGCTTCATTCACTCCTTTTCCCCAGCGGGTCAATCTTGCAGTATGGGTACAAGTAGTCAGTTAATATAGTATTTATTATTGAGTCCACGAATAAATTATGTAAAAATGTTTACGTTATTGCTGGTATTTTATGGAAAAGATGCCTGCTAATACCTCAATACCATTCTGATAGCTTTAGCTTTAGAGTAATTACTATTACTCGTTAACCATTATAGATATATAGGTGGTACTCGATTTATAATAAGATCCAAATATTTCACTAAACCTTACACGCTTGATCTCTTTCTGGATACAAAAATAAAATAATAAATTTCGCTTCACCCTCAACATTTCACGATCGTCCCACATCATTCATTCAGCTGTAGCGCTCGGAATAATTACCCCTCAATTACTCGTAAACCATTCAAGATATAAAGGTGGTATTGAATTTAAAATAAAGTTGAAATATTTCACTAAAACTTTCTCGCTTGAAGTTTTTACGGGACACAAAAATGAAAAAAATTGTCGCATAGTCAAATTTCGTTTCACCCTCCATGAATTTTATGTAATTGGTGATGTTTATATAATGAAATAAAAACATTTATGTCCGTATTTTTTAAGTCTTTGTTTTAACCATCAGAAGGACTGTGTTGTGCAGATTATTTCTGCACAAATTTCACAGAAATAGGACCAAGGGTTAATTAAAGATTGCGAGTTTAATCATATGATGCCAAACTGTCATGATGCAGCATTGAGAAGTTGAAACGCAAACGAAGGTGCTGCCAGTGTTTCGGTGGACCGCCGCTCTCCCTATACCCACCATAGTATTAGCGGTGGAGTCATCACACTTTCTCATTCTATTCATTATGCTAACACTGTGCAGTGTGGCAACTACTCCAAGCGGCGGCGACTTCTTTGATGTTAACTGTCAACGAATTGAGCGAGGCGATAATATACAATTCCTTCAAAACTTAAACCGATGCTCAGATATTTTTCAGTGTGCTGCTGAGTGGCGAGAAAATCTTGATAACTATCCTAGACTTACTTTGTGGACAAGCAGATCTGGTCTCCGAAGTTCTAAAAAATCTTAGTTACACGAAGCTGAGGAGAATCGCTACAGTCAGTAAGCATGTTGTTTTGATGGGCACTTACCTGCAAAGAAAATAAAACTCAAGTTGGATATTTCGTACCACACATAAAATAAATTATAAATGTCATACATAGCAACGGTTTTTTTTTTTTTTTTTTTTTCGGAAACTGTCATTTAAAGAACGACGCATGAGCATATTCCATTATATTGTTGATAAATGTGTTCCAGCAGCCGCGTATCCATGATGCTGACTACTGATCTGTTGTTCCAGCAATCTCTCTCGACTGTTCTATACTGCCAGAAAAATTAGCATTAGATTACTATTAACTATTCGCTACCAAAGTTTCATCCCTATTTACAAGCCAATTAAAAGGACAAAGTCAGTGCAATCTGTAAGGGAACAGTGCATTATAATAATATGCTCTATAATTGATACTTATTGAGGGGACTCACCTTTACTATGGTAGCATGCAGAAAGAAGGCTATTACACAGAATGGAAATTTTGGAGGTTTTTTTACTTAAATATGTGGTTTATAAGACTATTTTGGAAAAATAGTTTTCGTAGATTATAGCCTACGGAAATGTAATTTAATAAAAAAACTTAAAACTTCAAATATTTTGAGGACGCCATCCCGCCGCGTCCCCACAGAACTATAATGCATTAATCACAGCCATAAAACCATGACAGTCACGTTCTGTAGGCCTATGTGCTAATGGTTCCCTACTGAGTCATTGTGTGGACTTTTTTCTCTGAATTTATAAAAAATTCTATATCAAAAACGAAAACTTTGATCATCCTACGGAAAATAAAAAACTAGGTTTCCTTACTCTAATCTCAAAGAATTCTTAGAAATGGTGAATTGGGAATGTTTTGAAGCTAATTTAATATTCCTCTTCTGTGTTCTGGTGTGCATAGGCGTAACCAGGCCGACCATATGGGGGGGTT
Organism: Ectobius pallidus; assembly: GCA_964059195.1. Classification (NCBI taxonomy): domain Eukaryota; kingdom Metazoa; phylum Arthropoda; class Insecta; order Blattodea; family Ectobiidae; genus Ectobius; species Ectobius pallidus. The sequence continues at coordinate 119,576,453 of CAXKWD010000008.1, read as the reverse complement.
ATAACATCCGCGGGGTTTGGGGGTATAGAATACCCCCCAGGGAGAGGGGGGTCCGGGGGTCCTCCCCCGGAAAATTTTAAAAATTAGGACGCAAAATAACGAGTTTTAAGCTTCCGGGGGTCCTCCCCGGAAAATTTTAAAAATGAAGACGCAAAGTAACGAGTTTTAAGCTTCCGGGGGTCCTCCCCGGAAAATTTTAAAAATGAAGATGCAAAATAACTAGTTTTAAGCTTCCCACGCTTTATACTTGTATTAAGTAATTTATGGGCAGACTTAAAAAACTATACAATTTTCCTTTTTTTTAATCAATGGGGGGGGTTCAAACCCCCAAATCCCCCCCCTCGGTACGCCTATGCTGGTGTATAACTATCACCGCGCAGGGGATAAACACGTATAGAAGAATTAAAGAAAGGAAAACGCAATAACGAGTGTCAGGTACGGACTCTCAATACCGGGTGTAAGCATTAAGAATGCCATCACACAGAAGTCGCAAAATTCTTTCACGTGAGAATTCGAGACCCTACAAAGTAAATCTTATTACTAAATTAGCCACCCTCCCTGCAATTCCAATGTAACGCTCAGCGTCTTTAACGCATTCACTACTTTGGAGAAGACATTAAGAACAACATTTCACCACTATAGTCCATTCCCTGATATTTGGACTTCCTGGTTTGGTGAAACCTTGTTCTCACTCATAAGTTAAGCTTGCACTGAAAACTAGTTCTCAGGTGTCAGTGTAAGTTGCTCTATTCAGATACCTCTAACCCTGTTTTCAAGCCTGAATGGCATACTAAATGAATGAACAATCAAATGCGTTATGTAATACTAACCAATATTACCAACAGTGATAAGAGGAAATAGTTAACCTCAGAATTAAGATAAGCTAAAATCAGAACGGAATAGATGCACATTTTTGCCAAGAACATAAATTACTTTTAAATTTAATTATTTCCAAATTTGAAATGACGTAGCCTAATAATCACTGCATAATGATACTATGACGGTTCAGGAACTTGATACGTTCCACACTTTGTCAAATTATAAGATAAATTACCGTGGTTGGTCGATATCCGAGGCACTACTAAACGTTATTGGCCAATAACAAATTAATCTATTAATGGAATGGGCAATGTAAGCAATGTATGAGGATAAGTTTCACAAAGGCAAAAGGTCCGAATACCAGTGAATGGTCTATAATGAAGTTAGGCAGCTGTACGTACATTTGTCCGTATATCGGACACGGACTTCTTCGAATAGGGTTCTTCAAGCCTGTGAAGCTGCTAATCGAAAGGTAGGGGAAAAAAAGCGGACCGACTAAAATATCTAAGTTGCTGATATGAGCCACTGATCATGCCTAGCGGCATTCACGGGATAGCAGGGAATGTTTTGAAATTTGTTCTAGTGTCAACTGTTGACTTAGCCCATTTCGAAACCCATTAGAAAATTCATTTTCTGGGAATAATCCGTTAATTAAGTAGTTAAATATTACGGCAATCGAAAAGTAGTGGGAAAACAATATGCATTAAGGATTCAACACAGGTCTAAGGAATACGCATGGACACTGGTGTGAACAAGCCTCTGAAATCAGCTACAAGAGCCGGTCCGCTTCTCTCCCCCCCCCCCCCCTACCTGTACATAAATAATAAGAATAATGTCCCCTTCTGGTCACATCACTTTGTATCTCTTTAATAAAATTTCTTGCAGATGACAGAATGCGGAATTTATTTTCAGATTACCCCTCGAAATCCGTGGAGCCCATGGCTACTGTGGCTAATGGATAATCCGCTGATAGAGAATATTCTAGTGAATGGTTTCTTCCGCTGAATAGACTTTGAGGCGCGATGTGTAAGTGTATGACATGAACCACAACAGAGTTATCGGAAACAAACGAGGATGCTGGGTTACAGTCAGGATGTACCATAGAACACTTGACAACTACAGGCATGCATAAGTCACGTGTGCAATACATGATAGAAACTGCCGCTAGTTTTTTTTTTTAATAATAAGAATGAAATGTGGTCTCAAATTATATTTCGAAGTGGGTAGTTTATCGATTACAATCAATAGCGCTGAAACTTAATTAGTGTCTACCGTTAATGAAGAAAGTGTAGCATTAGATAAAAAGAAAACAACGTGATACGTTCTCTACCATCAACATAGTTTTTTTTTTACGTTCAATTTCTAAGGCAGGGTGAGCAGCCATCTAGCAGAAGTGGACATGTCGATTCTTTCCAAGCCGTCTCGGCTAGCTTATATTAAGCTGTTATATTTTATTAAATTGTCACATTTTTTATGACAAATGTCCCACAGACTTCACATATTATGCATATCTCTGTTAATTCAAATATTACAGCATATTTGCCTAAGTGAATGTTTTGAGAACTGACATGATTGACAATAAACAACTTGTTTTCGGACTGACTGTACAATATTAAACCGATGTTTCACTTCATTAATTTTCCATTTACTACATTTGTTGTAGGTCTATTGATCTTTTTAAGTTTTGAACGTAATTTACAACTTCTACTGTATTTTGTAAATTATAATGTACTTAAGCTAACAAGAGAACATAAAGTATTAACATTACTACAAAAACAAAGTATACTTCATTGGTTTTCCAGCATATTTTACAATATAAAGGATATTTTCATGATTATTCCGTCTTCTGATAGAGCAATAACTTATGGGTTTAATAAGCTCCTGATTGAAATCCATGGACAAGAAATGGAATAATCCTAGAAAGTATGAGATCATAGTGAGCCTAAAAAAGAGTTTTTCCATTCAGATAATTATGAACTACATAATACGTGGAGGTTACAAAGGATTTGTCGTGTAAGGCCAAGGCCCCCGACAGATTGCAATGTTTCTCAGATAAATTTGCTTATATGACTGCCGATGATGAGTGTACATATTGGGTTTATCGCCACATATTGGCAGACTTCTCGCAAACTATCTTTATTACTTTTATGATTTTGATAACAATGGTAATAAATAAGTTATTCACGCGATTAGCACGCTACATTCACTCAGGTTTTAATGCAGTTATGACAATCTTTCAAGGGTGACCTATGTTCAGACGGTTTCTTAAACATGATATTTCAGTAATGGGTGCATTTTCATTGCATTGCAACTCTTGTACTCACAGAGTATCTGACAAATGCGAACAGAGTATTGGTTAACTTCAGATCTCAAAAAATTTTGCACGAGATAATCGGAGTCCAGGTTCATACCCGTGCTGCTTATATTAGCCTATTATTAATTTCATTTAAATTAACAAAAACTTGATTTTATGTTATTGCTAAAATACAAAATGGGATTACGATGAGGAAAAACATACGTTCCTATTGTTAGTTCGACTGGAATAAATAAAATCTGTCAAATGATAGTGTGTATCGTTCACCAAGGGATTCGGACTTACTAGGGACGACCTAGTCGAAGATAATGAAAAAAAAAGTTCATCAGTGAACAATCTAAGATTACGACTTATTATTTATCGAGGCCATTAATTGCTTGGAGAAAAAATCTTCACACAATCAAGTTTGACCAAAATTTGAAGAATTATCCCACTGCATGCAACAGACGTCAGTAAATGAATACTAGATCCAACAACATAGAACGAACAGTTAGTGTCATACCACAGTCCTACAATGAGTTCACGAACCATTTCATATGCATAGGCCTATCGGCATAACAGCATTATTAAACAACTGGCTCGAGAATCTTTTGAGACTTAGCACTTACTAGAAATTCAAACATAAGGTTTCATGGCGAAAAAATTAATATTTTAAAATTATGTTTTATGCAAACATTAAAAATCCAAAGAACCACTAAATCGTTTAACTACTAAACAGCTAAACCCCCCAAAAAGGAACAAAAAATACTCGTTTGTAGTGAATGAGGCTTTAGCCACTAAAAACAATGCGTGGGTTTGATCCAGGCCCAAGTCGATGAATAAATTCTGTAGATTTACAGACATGTAAAAGAACTCCTTCGGGACAAAATTTCGGCACAAGTAGAAGTAGGCTACAACCTTGTTGTTAAACAACCACAGAACCAACCATAACCATCTACGTATCGATGTCCAGATATGTATTCCAATTTAAGCGAAAGCACTAATTTATTATTTTTTCCTGAGTAAGTTGAACTAAATATTCTAACGGGATGAAGGTAAAGAAACTTAACCCTTAGATTAGGGAAAATCAATTTCTGACGTAAGTTATAAATCTGTGGCGGACTACAATGAATAAAGTTAACTCAATGATTAGGCTCGTTGTTCATTCCTTCACCTTGTTTTGTTGATCTCGCTTGAATTTTGAACTTTCTTTCTAATTACTTTCTGTTACTTAATTACAAATTTAAGGCAAACAGTGATGGGCAGTAATTGAGTAAAAGTAATCATATTACAGTAACAATTAATTTTTTGGTCCCATTTACTTGTAATCGTTACTTTTTGAAAAAATGTAATTTATACTTGTAATTTACTTCTGGAAATCAAATTGTAATCGTTACATTTAAGTAATCATTAGTAGTAGTATCATTCTCACTTGCTATATTGTCATCATTAGAGGCAATAGTAACAAAAGGTTACTCAATGTGTCTGGAAGTCCCAAGCAGCTTATCACTGAATGGCCCAATAGTTTATGTCCTTGGGCCCAAAACAAACAAAAAAACAAAAGAATTTTTAGGTACTGACATTTTGTAAAGCAATTGTAATTGTAATTTTACTAATTACTTTTTGAAAAAAGTACAGTCTGCAAGTCACTCGTCCTTGAATGGGTGGGGAACAGACTGCTAGAAGGCTGCTTACTTTATGTCAATTGTAATAACCGCAACATGCGTGCTGAGGCACAAAAATTCATCTATGGTTTTTCTTTGAAACATACCTTAACTACAGAGTGATCTCCCATTTCCTATATGTATTTATTTATTATTATTATTATTATTATTATTATTATTATTATTATTATTATTATTTAGAAGAGGATTTCAAAAACTATGGAGCATGAAGTTCAGACAGAATTTAGGTCAAGAAAATCTACAGTAGATCACATATTTGTGGTAAAAAAGCTGATTGAAAACAAATGCTTTTAAGCAGGAGGTTCACTTTTCACTTGTGGATCTAGAAATGGCTTACGAAAGGGTATCTTCAACAAAATTGTGGGAAATACTAAAGGACATGGAATTTAGAAAAATATCATAACTCAATAAAACAATTGTATAAGGATGCTGAGTCCAAAGTAAAAATTGGCAAATTTGTATCAGAGGAACAGTTACAAAAGGTCTTCGGCAAGGATGCAGTTTATCAGTAATATAATTAAAAATATACTTGCAAAGAGCATTATTAAATTGGACGAAAAATATTTAAAAATCGGAATACCTGTTGAAAATGGATCGACATAGAGGCTACATTATTATTTGCAGACGACCAGGTAGTAATTGCGCAAGAATACGAAGAGATGGAATATGTGATGAGATTTTTATGGAAGACCATGATAAATAGTGTTTGATAGTTAACTTAGAAAAGACGGTTTATATGGGATGTGGAACAGACACTAAAGACTTAATATTAGTGGATAAGAAATGTTGCATTAAGGGATGTGAGGAATTTGAATATTTAGAAGTGAAAATTGACAAAGAAGATGGACAGGAAAATGATATTAAGCGCAGGATTAATAAAGGTAGAGTAACAATAGCAAAGCTAAATGGTATTTTATGGGATAAAAATCTAACTGGAGAAGTAAATATACAAATACACAACTCAATAGTGAAAAGTACTGTTATATATGAAGGTTAAACATTTAAATTTAATCAAAACTTAAAGTCAAAACCAGTGGAAATGGATTTATTACGGCGGTCAGCAAGACATACAAAATTTAAAAAAAAAAACTTATAAGAGAAAAAATTAATATCAAGAGTTCTGTTTTGGATTTTGTTAGATATAAACAATTAAATTGGTATGTGCATGTAAGACGAATGGAAGAAAGATTACCAAGAAGGTTATGCGAATGGTGTCCACCTGGAAGAAGAATCAGAGGCAGGCCTCGAAACTCATGGATACAGGAGATCAGCACAGGAACGAAAGAAAGAGACCTACAAGATATGGACTGGATTGACAGAGACGATTGGAGAAAGTAAAACGGAACAGAAAGATGTCAACATTGTACTCTGTAGGTAACTAAATTATTATTATTATTATTATTATTATTATTATTATTATTATTGTTAGAAATTATTATTATTATTTTTTAGAAATTATTATTATTAGAAATAATAATAATAATAATAATAATAATAATTATTATTATTATTATTATTATTGGACGGTAGCGTAGTGGTTGAGGCGCTGCGCTACAAACCGGAAGGTCGCGGGTTCGATCCCCGATGAGGTCATTGGAATTTTTCAATTGGCCTAATCCTTCTGGTGGCACTATGACCCTGGGGTCGACTCAGCCTCTAACAGAAATGAGTACCAGGAGCAATCCTGGGGGTAAAGGCGGCCGGTGCGTAAGGCTGACAACCTTACCACCTTCATGTGCCGATGTCTAAAAATCTGGGAGCCTCAACCTCTTGGAACCCTCTGCGCCTCCATGGCCTGTAATAGGGAACACTTTACTATTATTATTGGAGCGTGGCGAGCGGAGCTCTCCTCATTCCTCAAAATCATATGCGTAACCAGGCCGACTATATGGGGGGGGTTATAACATCCGCGGGGGGGGGGGAATGGGGTCCGGGGGTCCTCCCCCGGAAAATTTTAAAAATTAAGATGCAAAATAACGAGTTTTAAGCTTTCCACGCTTTATACTTGTATTAAGTAATTTATGGGCAGACGTAAAAAAATTATACAATTTTCCTTTTTTTAATCAATGGGGGGGGGGAGGTTCAAACCCCCAAAACCCCCCCTCGGTACGCCTATGCTCAAAATTGCAGATTATTGAACAACTCATCACATTTAAACCACTTAATCGATTCCCGACAAATTTTGCATAGTGACTCAAGACTTGGAAGACCAGGTTAATAAATAAAAAAATTAAAAAAATAGAAACGATGTGTCTGTAAAGAATAACTCTAAAATATTAACGCTGGTTTACTTATAGCAATGGATGAATTTAGCAAATAATCTGTAGTGAAGAAATCTAAAATAGTGAATCCCGATTCTGTTTGACAAGGGGTTCACGGCAGAGATAACGGTTAGTCAGAATATGCAAACAAACAAAAATTAGGAGAACTGGTACAATTATTTGAAAAAGGAAATGCATATATTTTAAACAAATCCAACGTAAATCATACATATTTTACATCAGTTTCACCCGTATCACAGTACCATATTTTTTCAGGACGCATTCAAATTTCTGAATCTCGTTGAATAACTTTCCATGGCAATGATAATGTGGGCGTTAGATAATGATTATGGAGCATGAAACTTTTTTTTTTCTAAACTGATTTACTTGCATGACGGAATGTTGGTGTACTTTGATCTTCTTAAGAGTCCAGGGTCACCAGTGGCAACAAATGACTAGCAAGGTCAAGAAGGAACTCCACCTTCCAAGTCACAAGATTCAAGTTAATAATCCGAATAATAAACGTGACTGGAGACTAGATATTCTTGAATTCTTACAGAAAATTTGCGCAAACGAATTCTCATTTATACATTACTTTTCGTCTTATGACTTTGATGTTATGATGGGTTTAATTATGATGCCTACGACGATATCTATAATAATAATAATAATGATTGTAATTATGGTAATGGTGACGATGGAGATAAAGATATTTACGACGATATTGACTACAACAGTCAATAATGATGGCAATAATGATAATGGTAATGATGACGATAGGGATGAAGATATGTACGATGATGATATTGACTATTAACTTAGTAATAATGGTGGTAATAATGAAGATAGAAATGATGATGATGGGATAACGACCATGACTATAGGAATAATGATGATGATGATGCTGATGATAATAATAATGATAATAATAATGATGAAAATAATAATAATAATAATAATAATAATAATAATAATAATAATAATAATAATAATAATAATAATAATGATGATGATGATGATGATGATGATGATGATGATGATGATGATAATAATAATAATAATAATAATAATAATAATAATAATAATAGTGATGACGATGACATAACGACGAAGTCTAGACAATGATATTAACAACAGCAAATACACTACAGAAAAGTAAAACATTTACATAGATAAGCTATCTATCTTTCAACCTATTTATGTAATTAGGCCTACTAGCTTGAACGGGTTTTGTGTTTTGCGTGATATTCAAAATTAAATTATGGAGGATTTTTTATTCCCAAGTTGTAAGTCCTCATATAAAAAGGATCTAGGGTTTGAAGCAAAGAAGAACGACTTATCACACACAAACTATTCCCTCAGAAAACGCTAGATATGGCTTTCATCGCTCATACAGAACTTAAATTTTTGCAACCCATTGCCTTTACGCACTATGCCTGATTAGAGTTGAAATAAAAAGAAACAGAAATTCCGGCAACATAACATGTTACTATCTTTACGGGATATTTTATTTCCCACTTTCATGTTACCATACAACCGTTTCGGGGCTATAGTCAAAAGCAAATCAATGTCACTTTCACACATTCTAGCCCAAAAATCTGGGACACAATAATTTACTGCGCACGTAGGACTAAAAACGTTCCATTCTTTTTTGTATTTTTTTGCAAGTTTAGGGCACACAATAAACATCCCTATTTCTCAAGCAACAAATAACATATCAGTGGATATAATTTTTTGCCGACTTCTGACAAAGCATTCTCGCCACCCGTGTTTTATTTAATCAAAACATCCGGTTCAACACAATTCAATAATGATTTTAGTGAAGAATTCTATATTATTATGAATTCGGCTCTGAAAGGGTTAAAAATAGGATTTAATGTATTCTTATTTTAATATTCTTTAAAGTACATGGTTTGTTAAAGATAATTCCTAAGACGTTTATCGAAGGCGATTCTTCAAGATAATACCTAAGGCCTATATCGACATGTGTTTCTTCATTCCTTTACTTTCTTCAGTCCATTCAAACAAATGGTTAGAACTGTGTGTTTATTCTGAGGCTAAGTTTGAAATGCACGTGCTTTCATGATTAATTTCCAGAAACGTTCTTAAAGTCACGTATTACTAATGCCGTTTTGAAGCTAATAGGAAGCTTATGAATACAGATGGTTTAATTAGAAGCAGTCTGGCTCGTCTCGCTCCCACTCATAAAGGCTAAAAGAGCAAATGCTGGACTTTCAGGTTTGTGCAACTTCCATATGAACCCGTAATGAATTTATCATGTCCTCTTAACCCAGGAAGACTAATAAGAGTATTCATGCATTTTTTTTGTAATTTTGTTACATTTTCTTGTACTTTGAACGTCTGAGTCGAATTATTTCGCTAATATGACCCAAACTTAAGTTTCTCGAACCGTGGCATTTGAACTTCGTTTATTGGTGATTCCTATTAAGTTAGCGCTTTGATGAAGTTTCCAATTACACTGAATCAAAGTGCAAGAAATCAGAACACTGCAATTAATGTCTGACCTGAAAACAATTAATTACATGTTCACCCTGTCAAAATGAACCCTGTCTGTTGGCGTGAGGTTTTATGAGACGTTTATATTATGTAGGCGATTCTTATATTTTATAAATAGCTACCCATCATTATACCCTGAGAAACATATGCATTCTTCAGCCTGAAGCTGACGCTCCTAACCGATCCCAGAACTACATGACTAACATATTTTCATTCGTTCCAGACTGACATTGCGTTTATTCAGAGCACGCACAGTTGAGCAATGCGTTACAAGACATTTCTTTTGTCGGCACTAGAGTCTTGGGGTTGACTAAGTTTTGAATAAAAATTAGTACAAACTGAAAGCAAGCATATTGAACCCTCTGCGTCTCACGTAATGAGAGCCCGGTAACTAGCTGAAGGACACACATTCGCTTGATTGTCCCTTTGTTGAGTGGTATTAAAAGCGGATAGTTTTAAGAGATGTTTCGGCATTTTACTGTATGTACTACAGAGTACGACCAACAGAATAGCGAATGGGTTTTTTGATTATATCATTAGTTCTTACCCACAAAAAATAAAACATGTGTGAAGCATTTTTTCCTTAAATTTGAGACATGCACTGAATATTAATATTTCCTCCATTTGTTGAAAAGATACAGAAAAACTAATAAGTGATATTTTATAAATATGTCATTAGTTCTATTGTGAGAGAAGTTTCATTTAGAAATATGCAAATTTTTCAATATTAATTTTTGAATAACCCAAAAACAAACAAACTGACAGAACTGAAACTTTTTCACAAAATTATTTATCACACCACAAAAATAAGTACAACTGAAGTATGTCACTTTAAGAATTTACAAAATAGAAGTTTCACTCACTACCCTCCTATAAATTTGACATGCAGAGAATTTCTTCTTGTGATCTATGATTTCGACTTCTCATCAGTGCTTACATTTTCTCCCAGATTTTTTCAAATGCACTATAGGCTCAATCCTAGCGGTAGTAATACTAACTTTCATATGCTAATGTCTGGAAATCTACTATCCCAAACATCATAAGAACCAATTGGACATAGCCTACCAAGTGTTCTATTATGCTAGAACGCATTCTACAATACATGTTAATAACGGTAGAGAAAAACATAGCACGAAGATTGAAATGTTACTTCTGCGCATTCTTTGTATATAATTCAGTGTTGTATACTGTGGAAGGAACCTCAAACTGTTTATTATAATATTATCTTACTCTATTAACCATTATCGAAAGATTTATGACAAAGCAGAGTTAATACCAAAGATCGAAAGCCTGGAAATCTTCAGTAATTGGTAACCTTAAATAGGTAACCTTAATAGTAAAAAATAGCTAACAATTAAAGAGTCAATGCCTTCGTTCCGTAATCTAGCTTGAAATATTGTTGACAGAAACATTCAGACGTAAGAAACAATAAGACATAAGAAGACCAGAAAAAGATTGCATATTTCCACTGTATATAAAGCCGGTTTTATATTTTTTACGAGTATACATTTTTCCTATCACAACTTTCATAAGGGTATGCCCCCCCAACCCTGCCATCTGCCAATGGTAGATGACGCAGCGGTCGGGTGTTAGGCCACGTTCCTTCCGGGATGTAGCGCCACGGAATTTAGTTTTAGTAGAAGAGGATAGTTCAGCATAATACTCTAAACGCAGATGATGGTAACGACTGTATTTCGTAAGTCAAAAATAATTTACTTATTTCCATAGGAACTTTCTTTAGCTTTAACATTTAAATATCCCTCTCTATTGGCATTTTACGAAAAAAAGCAAGGAAATTAAATGTTTTAATTTCCAGATCTCACGTTTCTCGAAACATTGAGATAAAAAAACCTGCCCATTTATTCGTCATGTTACTACATTCACTTAATTGGTCACTTTCCTAAGTATCTTATCTTATCCTAAGTATGGCTAATTATTATGCTAATCGGTTAATTAATTTTTCTCTAGTAATTACTTGACATACACAATTTGTTCTTTCACAACCTTTTTTTTTATCGAAATCATTAACGTATTCATCTTGTTGGTGTTTATATACAGTGTAGGTAATCTTTCTATGTTCGTAAGTATGAAAAATTTAAAAAAAAAAAAAACTTATGGAAAATTAATAAATAGTGCTTTCATTTTATAAGTACGTATACTCATTTTTAAAATGGCTATGCAAATTCGCATTTATATTAAGGTAAGCATTGGAAACAAAGATAAATAAAAATCATAAAATGGCATGTATGGTACAAATATTATTTTTGAAAGTCAGCAATGATATAGGTCTAACAAGAAAAAGTTGGTGTGCAACTGGAGGGACCTTTCCAACAAAGTGTGAGCCTGAACATACAGTATCATCAGCAAAGAATGGGTGCTATCTAGAAGCCACTGCTAGTGGTAGTGATTCACAAATTCCCAGTCATAACATCTCGCTAAACATATTTAGTGATTTCGAATTTAATTAAGTAGGAAATATGTTACTTATATCTTTCTTTCTCTTTCTTTTTCGTAGTTTTACCTCTCCCTTTTAGGATTTAAGCGACCCAAGCCGCCCGGGCCTTACAGGGCCGCGACCTGTCGGGAGAGGGATTACCTTTGGATCACATACATACTTTTTTGACCAGACAAGGACATGGAGGGCCTCCCCGGATGAGTGATCAGCCCAATGCCGGGGCCACCTCCGAGACAACACGAACACATAGGACGATACACACCATTCATGCACACACTCACTCAGAACAAGGCGAGGATGGGGATGAAGATGATAATGACGGCCAGATGATATCCGGGGACCACAAGGACCTAAAGTTACCTGACATTTGTCTCATAGGTGAGGGAAAACCCCGGAAAAAACCTCACCTAGGTAACTTATCCCGACCAGGAATCGAACCCGGGCCCGCTGCGTGAGAGGATTGGACGCATCTGAGCCACAGCGGTGGACTACTTATATCTTAAGATATATTATTTGGAAATCTGTTTATGAACATAAGGGGTGTTTAATTTAAATTATAATATTTTAACACATCCTCCATTCTGTAACACTGCTATTATCAATTATGGCATACTCAGCAAATATTAAAACGAATCTTATGGACTCTGCGTCGCACTGTTTATGAACTGATGCTGTGAACTAGCAAGTTTATGTCCAACACCATTTACGTAATTCGAGGTGATGGCCCCAAGAGTAATGAGAGTGTCTTAGGTGTGTAAAGCTGTATAAAGTCCAAGTTATTCCCAAGAGGGCGAAGGACACTCTTAAATATTTAAATATTTAAACATTAAACCTTCACAATGACGCAAGTGTCAAAACATAATTTAAAAAAAAACATGTTTAAGGCAACATAAAAGATTACAGGACATAGTGTATACATGAGTGGGGTCAGTTTATAGCCGACCCTGAGGGAAGTAGAAGCTATAGAAAAATGGCCATGCACTACTACCTGGAGATAGTTCAGATTATTAATTCGGAGGTAAGTTATAAAAACACATATAGTTAATCATTGATTAAAGTTAGCATTCGAGACATCAGTAAGTTTCCGACTAAAGAATAAACTCACTGACGTTAAATAACACGGCTTGAATTCTTGGAGATGTGTCATAGGGTTACACAAATTTGTTCTTAATTTATTGTATGAATTGATATATTTTAATGGCTCGTTTACTTGCCTCAGCATTTCCCGGCATTACTGGTCAGGAAAGATTGCGGAAACTTGCTCGGAAATGTGGATTAACCGAATGGATGAGCAACAGGATATTTACATGTGCAAGAAATTCTAATTGTGTTGTCAGCCGGTTCGCAGAATGCATATCGCAGTTGCAGGAGTCGTAATGATTCACAAAATAATTATTAACCAACGGAAACGAAGGCAGATGCGTTTGGTGATAAGTTCCTATTTGGAAAAAGGACTTCAGAATATTAATTTATGTCGCAAAATAAGACTTGACAATTATTTATCTTAAAACTTCACTAGGATGTCAAAAAACATATTCTGAATTGTTATTAAAATAATTGGACCGAAAGTTCAATGATAGGATACCAACATGAGACGAGCTACACCTCTCGCTATGAAATTATCATTACAACCAAAATTGTTATAAACATTATTTGATATTACAATTTACAATTACAATTACAATTTATTTTTCCAAATTACACGAAAAATACAAAAGTTGATACACCACCCGAAGAAGCAGAGCTTGTGTTCGGGGGTGGTTCAGTTCAATATATAGAAAAAAAAAACTTATACTAAACAATTACTTAAGCAATACATAATTTGGAGAAGTATGACAAAAATGATGTATAATAGGTTAGAACATGTTCTATTTACAATACAAAGGTACGAGGTAATACAATAATAATACATAACAATTTATTTGTTCAATTTTAGTAAAAAACAAAGAAATTAAGTTCTATTCAAATTTTAAAGTTTAATATGAAAAATGTTATAACAGTATTAGTAGATAACAGAAGTAATAATTATATAAATTTTCTAATTTTAGACCTAAATTGTTTGTTGTTTAAGCTATTTAGATCAGGATGGTTGGTAATAAATGAATTGAATAGTCTTGGGCCAAAACTTGAACAGTGCTTAGCTCCAGCAGTTGTAACATTTTTTGGTTCAAGTAATAAATTAAATTGATTCCTTCGCGTGTTATATACGTGAGATTCTGACTTGTAATTGTCACGATGTTTATGAAAATAATCCAGTATGACGTACTTGTAAATTTGGTCTATGGTGAAAACGTTAAATTCAGAAAATAATAATTTGGAAGAATAGTCAGGAGGCTTAGATAAACAAATCTTTATAATGCGTTTTTGAAGACAAAGCAAAGGGCTGAGGATATGAAAATAAAATTTAGTTTCAATGTTGAAAGATAAAAAATAATTACAGTATGCATTATGTAGGTTTTTTATTAAACCTTCATTTTAACTTAAGTTCTATTGTTTGTATCACTTTGCCCATGACAGCCTCTAATTAGGGAAGTTTTTTTTATTAATGAACAGTCCAAAAAGCGTCATTTTTCGATTTGTGTACTTGCCCGTCTCTCCATTTGACCGTTCGTCTGTGAAAGCCCCTTGCGGGTAAATGGTGTAAATTATTACAATTTGGTGAACTACGAACTGAAAAATGTTATGCAGAAAACATCCAAGCCACAAAAGTGAAAATGCCTGAAAAATGAGTCTGAAACGTTTTAGACATTATTAATTTTGAGGCAATAATAGAGCAAGATGGAAGCAAAATACAGAGTGGGAAGTGCATTTGACCTCATTTTTCATACTTAACTTCATTTTGTGTTTTATGGTTGCTTTCTACAGACTGAGTATATCATTATACTAATGATATACTAAACAATCAGTTTAGTTTTCTCGCCTACAGAGCGCAGCACTGGACAGATGATTTCTGATTTTCATGGCCCAGCGATATTCAGAAAATATAATAACCCAAATTTTAGAGTTCTTTGAGGGTTAGTCAATTTTCGCATAACATAATTAAACTTTGATTAGCTCTTGCACACTTTGTATTTTGTTTCAAGTACTAAGTGCACTAGTTTGAGTGTTATTAAGGTCCTATTTCTAGAACAAGGTAAATTAAGAATTTAAAAATAACAACAGTGAACACGTTATCTTATAACCTCGAAACATGCTTCGCTTGTGTGTAGAGATTAAAGGTACTGAAGGGTGGATTGAAAAGGGTTACGATCAAGAAAATTACAATTCGAGAGTATTAGTTAAGGGACGAGTTCATGATCCTTCATTGGTGAGGGACACATTCAGAGTCCTTACCAGTAGCCTATATACCGCAGCAAACAAAACACTTATATTAGAGGAATATTACCAACAAGTAAGGAAAACATGCACTTTGCGAAAAAATAATAATAATGGCAGTTTATTTATGAATACTGTATACGCTGAGGAATAAATCTATTTGCTTGGAGCTTGCTACTAAAAGTGTTATTCGTGTTCTCAAGAGCTGTTTGTATTTCAATACCGGTGTTATTTTAGTATTCAGTATTCTGCAATATTTAGCGTTTTAGTCAAACTTGCTCTGATCTACTGCAGAAAAAAAAAGTGTATAAACACGAGGTATAGTACTGGGCATACTGTGAATTCGATTTCTAAGCAAAAATAGAGTTAACGTTCTCTACCAAATCGTAAACTTCAGTTGATAGTTCAGTCCACATTCCAATGGACAGATGAGGTTCAATGAAAACGACCGAGCCGTAAACAATGATAAAATAAAATAAGCAAGTTGTAGAACCATTCAGTTTGCTTCGTATTGCTTTCACATTCTCGTAAAAGGGATAAGCACCATAGAACTCTGCATCGAATCGAAAGTGAGAAGCTACGAAACGATTGACAAGTGTCGAATGCAATAGCTTAATGGTCTTAATTGTTATTACTCAATTTATCAAATTTTTATTTTTGGTAAAGTTGCATAAACTTAACGCGAAAGCTTAGAGTTTGCATGGTTCTAAGTTAACGTTTAATTTTACATTATGTTTAAAGTTTGCGTGATGCATTGTGAATGGTCCCCATTGTAAAACGTGACCCCGAACTTTTGAATTTACGTTACGTTTACGGTTAATTTTCCATATGAATGCGGCATTAGTCATGGCGATATTGGTCTCAATCGGTGCGGCCCGGCTGAAACGGCGGTCAAGGAATTTTTCAGTTTAGCGATTTTTGTAATGGAGATTCTCTCAACCCTTGAAACTGAGTTGCATGTGAATCTGTTATTTGTTGTTGTTTTCCTTTGTGTTTTTGTTATTTATGGCAACTTTATCAAAGAACAAATAATTGTTAGCCTATAGATCTTGTCACAATAAACAGAATGCAAATAAATAACAATTAGAATGTAATGGTAGAATGGTCTGATTCATAAAATTCAGCTAAACTATAAAATCGGTTAACAGTCAACCAGTGACGAACTATTATATTTTTATTTTTCAAGTTAGCTTCAACAGCAATGCGAGGCTACATGTTAAATATACGTGCAGAAACAGAGTTGAAAATGGCATCGTACAACCGAGTCTGTCCTGTTCAGGATACAATTGATATTTCCAACTAGTATTGTAACTATGGACTTGATCAACTGTTATTAAGCTATTATGCCTTTGTTTAACATAAACTAAACATAGGTTACATAACTATACTAGATATGACTGTCAACATTTTATTTCTTTACGAACAGAGGTTTCAATAATCATTGTAAACAACTAAAATTCATAATTCTGATGGCCATCTTTTGTAACACAAGTATTGAATCTATACTGTCTTGATGAATTATCTCAGAACAACATACCATAGCATAGCACAATCCTACCTCTCCAAATAAAATAAGTATTCAAGAACTTACCAGATACGTTGATGAAACATGTGATATCCTGTAGGTATGGTGAAAATGTCAACATTAAAGAACGGTTATCACTATATCACTGCACTATAAAACACTAAAGAACTTCTATTATTCACTATCTTGTAAATCAAAGACGAAATTCCACCGACATACCGACGTCTTGCACATGGCGTACACTAGACACTGATTGCGCAATAAGCAGAACTATTTCCATCCCTTCTAAACAAAAGTAGTTCCGCTCTGAAATATTCGTCCGCGTTAGGTATCTATATAAATGCGACAGAAGGGCATTTTACTAATCATTTAAACAGTGCAGCAAAGGATTAATCGGAAGCAAATCAGGAGGTCAGTCATGTTTTTCCAATTTGAATTAAAATTTTCGGCTCAAGCAAATATTCCTGATGTCTTGGGAAGGGACTTCCAAACACAGGTATAAGACAGGGTCATTCGGTCTGGTGATTATCGTATTTTGTTGATAATGTTATACAAGAAAAACTCAGGATCGGTTCCTGGATATGCCATAGTTTTTTCAGAAGAAAAAAATAGTATGGTCTCCACTGAAATAAAATTAAAGCATAAGCTAGTGTTAAAATTTAAAACATAACTTCACTACATAATTTTTAAATAGTCTCATCTCTGCGAATGGACCATACATAGGTGGTCTAACCTCGGGTAATGTTTTAAAAGATTTTTCACTAAATGATCCAGGAATTTTCACGTGTAGTACTATTACTACTATTAAACAAGTTTTATCATTCAATTTTATCAAGTTTTGTAGTTTCTTCTTACATTAAGCCCAATAGCTTCATAATAATAAAGCCAATATCATTGACATAATATTAATAACGAAGCGTCTTAATAATATATATCAATTGGAATTGTCATTGTTTAAAAATAACTAGCAAAATTAGTCCTGTGTACTAAATCTCTTTAGTGCCAACTTTTATTCTATTTTAAGTAAATTTACATGTAAACATCTTAGGAATTTGATGCATGATTTTTCAGGGTTTATTAAGCACTTACGATAATACTAGTGGCACGGGGATACAGTTATTGGATCAACACAGTATTATGTCTCCTCAAAAGCAAGCAACAACGGTACAAGAGAGTCAGTCCACTCCTAATGGAAAATCGTCGTTTAAAAAACAATCTTGGGAAGAATTCAACTCTGACTTAATAGACAGTGCGCCTTCACAGGTATGATACTGATATTTTTGCGTAAAAATACGTCGAGAAACTAATTAATAATACTGTGTTTTCAAATAATATAGATCTTATGCTAAAACACGTAGTATAGTTCGGAACAAGAACAATTTGGTTTAACAAGTGGATGGTTCTTGCGGTTGTGGCTCAGTTTGTCGCATTCAGGCTATGTTACAAAGAAATAAGGACTATTGCCAAAATATCATCTACTCTAGTTCTGTGGGAAGGACAGAACTATAAACAGAGAGTTTTCACCATCCTATGTTTTTGGCTCGTTAAAGAATTACTAATTGTCTTATGCGGCGTCAGTCCTACATCCTCTGTTCCTTTAAAATACGAAATCACAATCAAGAAATTCTCGAGACTAATTTTGACAATTTCCTCTAGGCCTATACATTACATTGGCGTAGAAACGAATTGCTTTTCTTTTCCTTTGATTCTTAAAGATTTCTGTCCAATTTTTCTCAGTCACTAAGGAAGCATTAAACTCTCCATACTGAAATATATATATATATATATTTAATTTTGGAGACACATCGGCCATAAGTAAACTAACAAGACCATATGCAGAAAATGTTATACACATTTCCATCGAAATTGAAGTGGAAATTCTAAATTACGCAGCAGTAATAGCGCTCAGGTGGACTTCATTGTACACACACATGTGGGAACTGTGCCCCTATTTTGAAGAACACAAAGGCCGAATTTTTATGTTGTTTAGTACTTTTAAGAGTTACTTTTCCTACTGATTTAAACTTTATTAAATCTATTTATTTCATTAATTTTTAGTGCTCCAAAGGAACTATGGCTGGCAAGTAATAAGTTAAAAAGCATTGTGCCACAAATGTTTGAAATATTGTCAAGGCGGTAATTACGCTACGGTACAATAGAAGGGTTATCCAATCCAACCAAATAGCTACTTGAATAGATTTTGGGGATGGTTTCGATGATTACGCACCATGTTTATTCACAGGATAAAAGTTCAAAATCTGTTATTTTCAGTTTTTATGCTCTTCATAAACCAGAGGATTAAATAATAGTTATTTAGTTGTCTGGAAAGTGTCCCAAACACTGGAAAAATGAGAATGAATATGTCACTTTTCTAACCTATAAATGGCTGTCGGAAGGCGGGAATTACGACTGGCAACGAGTGCACTTGGGTTATATAATTCAGACCTAGGCTGGGATTGTAAACTTGGCGATAAAGAGTAATTCAATGTTCCTAACCTAACTGCCACGAACCTAGCTCTACATGTCACTAATATTAATATTAATACTAATGCTAATACTAATACTATTACTATTCTTAAGATAACCTAACCTAGCTCTACATGTCACTAACACTAATACCACTATTCTTAATCTGTCACTTAACTAGAAAAGGAAGTTGGTATGTAGTGCGAAACGAAAGTGAGCGGAGTGCGTAATAAAGGAAACTAAACCCTAGATTTTTTATCAACAAGGCGTGAAACTCTGAGCTCTATTTTGGGGATTATCTGTGGAAGAAGGTAGGTAGGGGAATGTTTTGCATGTGGGTCTTGTAACATTATTTGGTTCTGTTGTCAACGGAAGCTTGATTTGGGCCTGAAGCTTTTAACATTTTCCTTTATGACTAGAAGAAAGAAGCCAGAAGACTGAGATAGAAATCTAAAGATGTTCTACCCTCATCATCTGCATTCTCCTTTCCCAGAAGATATATTCCTTCGTATTACATTGTTGAAAATATTTCACTGAAGTAACGATAATGTAATCTATTATTGGGCATTCAACAGGGTAAAAATCGCATAAAAGCTGGAAAATATTAATATTTATGTTCTTTTACAGATGTTAAGAGGTTCCCAGAGGAACGAAGAATATAACATGGCTGACAAACAATTTCCTCAGCTAGTTTCCGTCGCAAGAATCTCCCGGATTCCGATAGTAGAAACTAGCTGGCACATCGCTACAGATCTATACTCCAGAATAAAGGTAACTTCAGTTCAATTGGGTCTTAAGTAAGCTAGGAGAGCTTTAACTCAAGAAGCTAAATTGAAACAAAGCAGCAATTCAGTGACTCAAAAATTCACAATTTACTTAAAAAAATCCCACGGGTATCATTGAATTTGTAATGATATGTTTCCAATAAGCATTCTTCGTATTGAGAATCTTGCTTATCATGACATTATCTTAGACCTTTTGACATTGGTTGAGGAAACTTCTAGTTAAAAATATCAACTCATTAGCAGATCACTTGGACAGTCCTTATATGTGGCTTTAAATTTAGTGGCAGAAGTTTTAAGAGGTGTACCTTAATTTTAGTTTCCAAACTAATATTATATTTAAATTATCAAAACTAACGACAATTTATTTTCTATTTTTGTGTAGTAGTTGGGCATTTTCTTCTAATCGAAATTTCCTTCCTTTTCAATCTCTCATATCAATCCTGGTTCAATCATTTTTTATTCAAAGGCATAGTTTAAAATGATCTATTATTAGTTGTTTAGTTATTTTTAGTTAAGTAACTCATAAAATTAATGCAAAACAACTTTCATGAAGAAATACTAAGGTCAGATCATTCTTAGATTGGTTCCTAAAGGGAACAAAATAAAAATCAGAAGTAAATCTCACTCTAGATAGGAGTAATACTAAGTCGAATGAGTAATGTTGAGTCGGAAGTACTGAGTTTTGGAACTAATGCTAGACCTAAAAGATCTGCGATTGAATCGGTTTTTTTAGAAACCCTCAAATTTTAATAATGATTTTATTGCTAATTCCTGTTCTATAGACATATTCTTTAAACGCGATATTTAAAAATAATACTCCCGGACCATAAACTTATTGATTGTACAATAAAAGTTAAATATATATTTGCATTCGCACATCAATGCATTTCTAATTTTGCGAAAGCCAGTGGTTGTCATTATCCAATCTTTGTTGACATTTATTAAGGTTCTGCTGGCATGCGAGAGCAGATATAATATTTTATAGAGGAAATTGGCAT
This sequence comes from Ectobius pallidus, assembly GCA_964059195.1. Classification (NCBI taxonomy): domain Eukaryota; kingdom Metazoa; phylum Arthropoda; class Insecta; order Blattodea; family Ectobiidae; genus Ectobius; species Ectobius pallidus. The sequence goes on along the minus strand of CAXKWD010000008.1, from coordinate 119,555,334 downwards.
TGTTTTTTTTCTTTCTTTCTTTTCAGCAATCCAACTCTTTGGTGAATTGGGGACTGGGAACTGCAGAGTCATCAGTGCAACTAGCCCTGGAGCATACCTTGCCTGCAGTGATAATCTTGGAGCGTCCGATTGCTCTCATAGACTCTATTATTTGCAAAAGTTTGGATATAGTTGAAGAACGGGTTCCAGCGGTTACTATGCCACCCGAAGAGGTACAGCAGCATTATACTTGCTTAAAATTGTTTCAGAATATTGACCAGAGTTAATACTATGATTTTAGTACTTTTGTAAAACTTTAATATGGAATAAATCAATGAACATATAAAAATGGACAAAATCCTAGACCTACAACACAATTTCAAAACTATTCTATAGGTATATTGTCTAATAAAATGCTCTTAATATCTGCTGTTAGGAGGATTTAAACCGGAAAAATTCCCCGCGAACCACATGTGAAAAGACTGCAAGCGGTCTCTTTCCCGCTGTAAACAGACAGACTTGACCCAAATAAATGAAACTATAGGGACTAACCACCATAAGCAGGCTAATTTTAAAACTTTCGGGATATGCATATGCCTACGTTTAAAATTAAATCCTTTACAAAGCTTTCAATGTTTTAAAATTATTTTTTCAATATTTAAAACTTGACATCTTATGAGCACCTTTATGTTGAGTTTGAAAACATGCATAGCTTGCTTTGAGTCGTATCTACCTTTGTTTTTTACAACAACAAAAATACTGGTACTCCATAAATATTTTGGAAAGTTCTTTAGTAACTTACTGCATTATTTATCTGATGGCACTTAACTTAAATTAACTGGTTAGAAAATGTCAAGTTTTGGTCCAAACAAATAACTGTGCATATCTTTGAAGAATTGTGTAATTTGTGATGTTCTTTCACCGCTGTATCATGTTCTAAATGTATAACTTCCATGATGAAAGAATGACTGGAATCTAGACTGAGGCTAATTTTCTTCCCTGCTTTGGATCATAAAAGAGAGACAACATACTACACTATTCCGAAATAATGTTGAAACAATAGTAAAGTAGGTGATTGTTCAAACGTCTCTTTCTGTAAAAATCGTTAAATTGTTGGTCTGTTTTACTGGTCTGTGTTGGTCTGTGCAGTAACTCTGGTTTTAAAAAAGTACCACCCATTCAACATTAAACGGAACAGTCTGAAAGATAACACTGGAGTCATAATAAAACACTAATCTTCCGTACTTTGATCGTGCTTTCCAATAAACAATTCACTGTTTACAAGGTCGATCTTATGAGTCATGTGGAATCTATATAGAAAAATCTGTAACTAAGCGCGATCATGTTGTTCAGAGAAGCGATTCCCTACGCTTCCTTCGAAAATCCTATCAAAACACGTGATCTGATACGAAGCTTAAATTTAAAATGTTCTTAATGTACATGAAGATGTGTTCATCTCAATATATTAGGTTATTTTGTTCAAAACTGATCACATTAATTAATTTATACTTACTATGACAGTAAATTATGTATTAAAGATGTAAAAGTTAAGTAACTTGTATATTTATGTTAGGTATTCTGTGTAGGCCTACTAAGGCGATCTCTAGCAAGATGAAGTAAAATCAATAAAATAAAGATTAAATGCGTGTGGCTATTTCAAAATCTATTACACCATATAACTAAACGTGCAAGGAATACAAACATCAAGAGGGTACTTTTAGCAGGCTTTCTTGCATTATTGTAAATAAAATAAAGTTTTTACAATAGCCTGAAAAAATCTAAAAAGTTCTTCAAGCTTCCAGGCCTTAAGTACACTCAATTTAACTCAAGTCCCTTCTGCCAAGGAGGGTATACTGCAGTATACTACAGTAATAGAATGCATGAAACATACTTTTCTTCGTTAATTTTATTTTTATTTTTCTAGCTATACGAGAAAAGCAAGGGGTACGTAACAACCACCCTTGTGCAGCCTGTACTGAAGAGGGCGGACACTGTCAAACAGTTCGGATTGAGTCGAGCAAACTCTGCTGTTCTCAGGTTCGACAGTGCCCTTGATGTGGCAGATAAGTACGTGGATCAGTTCTTGCCCAACATTCTTCCAGAAGAAAATCATGGTAAATAAGATATGTAAATTTATATTTCTTTTCAAAATTGACTCTAAACAGGACCTACCAAAAATTGCACAGCTTAAGTTTACTACAATTTATAAACGAGGTAGGAATGATTGAAGCTAGAATTACTGAAGTTAAAACTATTAGAAAAGTATCAACACATTCAATATTATAATTTTTATCATTACTAATTTATATTATGTTCCCCTCAGGCCTATAATGAGACCTTCTTAAAAAGAGACTTCCAATAATTGTGGAACCAGGGAATAAAAAACTTGTTGGGCGTGAAACTTTAATAATTTTTCTCCAGGGATCCTCTTTCACGAGTAGAAGTTCTTTCATGAGCCTTAAATTTGATAGTAAATCCTCCAAAGTGCCCGGAAAACGCACGCTCTTAACTGGGTAAACCCAGAAAAATTTGGTTTATCGTCAAGAAGAAAGCTAACATTCTACTATTGATAAAGCTGATATTTTTGTTATTATTGTTATGATTAATCTTATTATTTATTATTATTATTAGTATCATCATCATCATCATCATCATTTCTACGACTATTATTATAAATGTCATTATCAATCCCTAAATCAGTAACTCGGAAGATTTTTTTTTTTTCATTTAGAGTTTTGCCGAATTTTAATTCCATGACTATACTGTTTATTACAGAAACAAACAACATTAACAACAGCAATAACAACAAAGCCTTGCAGACTTTCCACAGAGTGGACAGATTTTCTCGCAAGTTACAGAGACGATTAACTCAGCATACAATAGCAGAGGTGAAAGCTCTAAGACAATACAGTGAAGATGCCCTTCGTTTTGTACTCTACACTGCAGAACTGGTAAGACTTCTTGCGTAAGCACAATGCTTGTTCATGACAATTTGTAGCTCAGAGATTGGAATTTGACATGTCATATTTTCTATCTTAGGAAATAATTTACACAAAACACAGTTAGTAGTGTATTCTTACTAAAATAATTTTTTATTGATCTTATAGTGTTTGTCTTTAAAAGTCCTATGTTTTCATAATTATCCATAGGCTAATTTAGATGAAAATTAGTTACCGGAATATCTAAAGTCATTTTTAGTGATCTTACGTTCTGAACTGTCAATTGATAACTGAAATTTTATTTTTATAAGTCTTTAATCAACAGATTGTCTAACGATATTGGTCTTGTGGATTGGAAATTTTTAAAAATCGTTGCTACCTCCACTCTATAGGTCTACGCTATTCCATGACATAGTAATATTTCTACCATTAACTCGCTGAATGTTTTACCTAGATTGACCAGTAAGTAAAAGAGTTTCTAGTATTGCGGACTACAATTTGAATTTAATTTTTTTATTAACCTGTAATATTACGTAAAAGTGGATTTTAACTAAATATATTGTTATTATTATTATTTATTATTTGTTAGACATAAGTCTACCTTTTTTGAAGGTAATTTTATCGACACTTTAGTTTACAGTTCGAACTTCCATAAAATACCTAGTATAATCGATAATGCTTACTTTTTTTTTATTACATTCCATCTTCAAATGCGAATGATATATATGTTGTCACGTTATATTTTCCAGCTTGCCAAAGATCCAAAAGCGTTGAAGGAAAAGGCTTCAGTTCTTTGGGCAGAACTTAGCCAAGATGAACCAGAGAACCAGCCAAGACCAACAAATCTGGAGGAACTGACGGTGATGGTCACCAGAGAGTTGGCACGACGCATTGTTCATTTGGTGAACTATTCCAAAGCAGGCATTGCTAAGTTGCCTCAGACCATCTCTCACACTCTGCATAATGCAGCAGATTTTTGCTCACATCTGGCTGAAACTCTCTCAAAGGTAGGCCTACTGGTAGCATAGATTACGACTTTTTTGTGGATATCCGGAAGTAAAATAAAACTGTAATCAAAACTATCTTCGCCCACTAAAAATTAACATTACTTTAGTCAGATTTTCATTTACAAGAACACACAGTTTAGAAACTAAAAGTTAAATTTCTATGATTAATTTTGGAAGCTGTATGCTTTCGTAGTACCGGTATATCTAAATTTGATGTTTGAGGGTTATTTTTTGGAATAATTTAGATCTGAACATGTTTTTCATAATAGAGAACTTTACAAATGATTCAGAGTTTTACAATATGCAAATAAAAGGTTACCGAAGTCTACCGTAAACTTACTAAATACTTTACATTTATGTGGTGCTCCGCCAAATAGTTGAACGAGGTTCTTGCAGTACAAACTAGAATGCCCGATGAGGTACTTTTGATCTTTCAGTTTGACCTAATTATTTTGGTGGCTCCACAGCCCTGAGATTGACTGAGCTTCCAACAGAAATAAGTATGAAGAGCAATCTTGGGGGAGGGGGCTATAGGTGGCTGTTGCATAAGACAATCTTACCACTGTCATGTTGCGTTTGCCTAACAATCTGGGAACTTCTGAAATGTATTATGATGCACGTTATTGGTACCTTTTAGTTCTACGTTATATTTTAACAGAGTAGGTCCTTCAAGTTAGGTTTACATGCCAACACTAACAACGAAATAATAGTAGTTGTTCCCCTCTCCATTACAAAATTTCCCTTGCAGGTCTCACGGCCTTACGGCTAATGAATTACCCATACATACACAAGTATCTGATCTTTGTACCTCTAATGTCACCTTTTCCCCCTTTTATTATTAGTATTATTATTTTAATTTATTATTACATTACATTACTTACATTATTTCACATTTAGTAACTTACAAGTAAAAATAAATAAAGCCGAACAGAATATGCTATTTCTAATTTAGCATTTAAAATGTAAGGTATGCCCCTATATGAGCAAAGCTCGTGTTTAGGGGGTATAGTAGATTAAAAATAATTCTAATTTATATTAATGCACAGTAGCTACAAACGGAAAATTATAAATATATGAGTGCAATGTGTACAAAAATAATTTTGCAGCATTAACCAGTGTTTTATATAGAATTTACAGGAACAAAAAAAAAATAGACTAAATTGGGTTGAAACATTGAAAGACCAAACAAAATTAAAGTTGTGCTATTAATGTTATATAATATATATTTTTTAAATTTTCCTCTTAAAATGTTTAAGATTGTAATTTACATATTCAGGGTGCTCAGCAATAAACTTGTTTTACAATTTCAAGTCGTCTTACATTTTGATTCAGCGAAACTAAACATGGCGTTTCTTCTTGTACTTTGACAATGACTGTAGGAAATAAATTTAGATCTGTTTTTATGATAATATATTAATAATTTTAACTTATAAAGCTGTTCGATTTTCATAACATTGAATTCAACACATAATAGTTTTGATGGGTAATCAATAGGTTAATTTAAGAAAATTTTATTATTCTCTTTAAGTAAAATTTATTTTGTACAAATGGTCTTAGAAACGCTACCCCAGTCAATAATTCCGTATTGGATTAACGATTCAGCTCTTACCACATTGTGACAACCCCATTTAACTTCTAGGTTCTAGAAAAAATAGATCTAAATAATCACTAGCACCCGTGTGGAAAAGGATTATTTGACAACTTTACAAAAGTAAATGCCTAGCACTGAAAGTAGGAAAAATGTTTTGATTTTAATTTAACTTTGATTACAGAATGCACATCTAGAGGGAGCTAAAGATCTTGCAATAGCTCAAGCAAGAATTCAAATCGACAAACTACAAACCCTACTTCAAGAGGTCAGCACAATCACATCGTACTTCCTGGTGAGGAACATTTTCACTTAATTTTCTCAAGTCACTTGGCAAAAATAATGTCACTGTAGGAAAATAATTTTAAGATAAATTTTGGCTATAAATGCTAACTAGCCTATTATATTTCGCTAGTTCCCAGTTTGACAGTGAATTCTAAAAATGCTTGTAGAACCTCGTCATAAAAAGTATCATGTAACACTAATTATAAATATTTCCCTTTTCTTCAGATAATAGAGAACTTCTAGGAATGGAGCGAGAATAATCATCTTTGTCGCATGAAGGGAGTAAAATAAATTGGTCACAGCATGTCAGTCCTAATTCGTTAGGAGGATGCATATTACTTTAGGCTATACTCTTCCGCAAAAATACTGCTGTACTATGATTTTACACCCTAATCTGTTAATATGAACATTAATGTTGCAAGTGATTGTTATAAGTTCCTTAATTTAATATTTTTAATTAAACTAGTTTTAAATATTGGTAAGTTTTAATGCTTTTATATGCTTATCAGGTGTTTTTTACTCTGTTAAAAAATCTGAAAGAAACCAAATGTCATAGTGCAAGAACCCTAACAAATGTAAACTAAAATAGTGTTTATGGGGTTTTACTATTTTCCTATATGGAATAAATATGTATAATTTTTCTAATCTTAGTCTTACAACTTTATATTCATTGAACTATTTATGTTTATTAAGACAGCTTTTCCTCAGAATATGCTGTAAAATAGTATTGTCTTTACATGTGAAAACATAGTCTTAAATTATGTAAATATCTTTGATAAATCTATGTACCGTAGAACTAAAATAAACAATCTACCAGAAATTGACTCTAGGTTCAAACCTTTCATAACAATAAGTAGAAAATACTCCTTCGCCTTTATCCCTAACGATATAGACAATATCGGTTCACTTATAGATAAAGCAATAGCCCCGAAAAATTAAATTACTTAAGGTATCTAAATGAATACTTTGAACGTTTCCTCGATTTTTTTTCCCCTGGAAGCAAACAAAGTTCACTAGTTTAGAAAATGTTGTCAATATAAATTTTTAAAATCTTAAGTAGGTATATTCTCAAGAGTGAACACGTATTTCCTAGCAGCTTAGAATATGGAATAGGCATATTTAAGTTTTGAGCAGGTTTAAAACCTCTGTTGGCTTAGTGTCAATCTGGAATAGGCCTAACTCTTTGTTTTTTGTTTTTTGAAGCAAGATTTTACCGTAGAAAAGTCAGTGAAACAGGTGGAAACTGCATGATTTCACTCCTCTGTAGCAATTAAGCCTACACGTAAGCAATGTGTATCCTTATTGCAAGACTTGCATAGAATGTTCATAAGGATTAATTTCGAGCCATCCCGATACTAATGAAACTGAGATCACGTATTTTAAGAGATTTTAGTTCTGAAAATATAAAAATTTAAAATTAAATTTTCAAAATGCTGTTACAAAATAGTCTTGGATGAGATTCTAAAAATTGTCATGTGTTATTGTAATCACCTGTTAAATGCTTTCCTTCAGTTCAATAATGCGAATGGCAATTGGGATTATTATTATTGTCTTTTTCTATAATTTCACCATCCCGTTTTCATAGAAAATTCTCACCTATAGGAGTTTTTTCTCTGAATAATGCCTGTTTGCCAGGACACGGTTTCGTGTAAATTAATTTTTCTTAAATGAAACTAATATTGAGAAAATATTGAGCAAAAGGATAATGCCAAACCTCTTGGTATATTTATTGGCTCCAATCTAACTTGGGAATACCATACCAACTACATTATTATTAAGTTACCGAGAGTAATTGAACTATGAAGAAGTTTAATGAGAATTCTACCTATGGCATACAATGGAAAAAATATATTTTTCAATTTTTAAAATCGAATCCAAGGTTTAATATTAAATTGTAGAAGAAAAAACTCAATCCTTAACAGAAATTTGATCTACTGTAGGGGAAAAGTGCGAAATCTCTGTTCACAAAATATAGAATTATGACTGATTAACCTGTGTATAGGCCTAATGTTATTTATTAATAATGTACATTAGAAAAATGTAGAATCTTACAAATGTAGAAGCAACACTCAACAATCACAATACCAGATACAAGGACCCATTTAAAACATTAATTGGTGTTAAAGTATCCCACACAGCGGTGATAAAGGTGATTTAAAAATAGCCCTAACACATGGACCAAACAGTCTTCAAGAACAACGGCTATTGCCTTATTAGAGAATAAGTTCCCGCAATTCTACCAATGAGGGTTTATGGGCAAAACGTTATTTGGTGCACTGTACCATAATCATAATCACAAAACACGTGTTTTAAAAATGTATGAAATTGTGTCACTATATAGGCATGTTGTTTGGAAATTGCAATTTTTTATATTACTGTTTTGAGGGATTCATTGGTAAGTTAGAGGGTGTCAAGGCACCCACCTTAGATGCGCCTATCCTCTTGTTTTATTCAATTGAGAGCAGTTTTGAGTAATTAATTTTAAATTCCCTTGCAGGAAAGGATTGCCCATTACATTGCAGGAACTGAAGGGATTACCAAACACAATCATGCAACTAACAATGGACATCCTGCAGGAACCAATAATTTGAATGCTGTTGATTAATCAGCTGATTGTGTTTACCAGCATATAACTTATCTCACAGACTTGTGTGAATATTTTACATTTTGTATTTTGTGAATATTTTGTCAGTTGTGGAAAGCTGATAAGTGTTTCCATTTATGGTTTGAAGATTCTGAATGAGAATTTTCTCAATGTGTAAAGTCTGTTTTATATTCTAGTTGATCAGTAGGCATAGTCTAACCAATACGGCATTTGGAGATTTTTTGTCACTATTATTAGTAATAGGCCCAATTAACAAGATTTCAGTTCTTAGATTAGATGATTATTAGGGGGTTTCCTGATGATACTTGTAAAATATGCTAACAAATGTTAGTCCTTTCTTCCCGATAAGAATGAACGCCGAATACTTTTCTTACATCATTAGGATTATTTTAGCATGATACAAATTTTATACTCTACAGAGAAAAATGTCAGCCAGAAAAATGAAGCTCGATAGAAGACATTAATTTTATTAACTTTCTATAAAAAGCAGTAGTCGCAGAAATGTGTTGCAGTTTTATCGGGACTCTCCTGAATACCAGCACTGTAAAACGTGAATCTTTTACTTGTGCTCTAATTTAATTACCAATTTCTTAATGAAGAGGTAACAATTTTGTGAGCTCCATACGAAAATAGAGTAGTCCAGTAGTGATTGATGTTTTGTAATGCAGAAATATAAATACATATAACTATAACATTTTCTTTAAATAGGCCTATGTGAATTTTAAGTTGAAATTAGTCAATTTAGCGAATTAAAAAAACATTTTTTATAAGAAATTTACGCCAACAGAGCTTAATTATTAAGAGCCTTAGGCCTACATACCAAAATGTGTAAATTCCATTCATTATATTTCTCATTATTCCTAGGCTTACTAGACTCGTCGTGCCCAAAATTGTCAGGACTTTCAATCTGAAATTTGCGATAATTTTTATTTATAGTTTTAGATGTGTTTTTCAAGCCTTACTTTTACGAATAATTATGTTACAACCTCTTCAAGGTTATTTTAATTATCCCGATATTTCTTGATATTAGCAAACGTTATAAGTTCAAGATAAACTCCTTAGTTTAGTGGAAGCGTTCCAGGTTTCAGATTGAAGGCCTGGGTTAGTGATCTAGAATGATACATATTCGGCCAAATCAGGACCTCTGAGTAAAAAATAGTGACTTCCTTTCAGAAAACTGTCGTCACGTGTGTGGGAGTCTGCATGCTGCCTTTGTGTCTCGAAATCTTGTGAATTACCGAGGCCTATAGACTTAGAACAAAAGTTTTACACCTAAACCGTTGCTAAAAATAAGTTTTATGATATTCTATGAACTTATCTATTTAAAGGCAATGTTACGTTCAAAAATGAAATTTAATTTAAAAAATAAATAAATTTTCTTTCCATGAGAAAAGTAAATATATAACAGCTAGAAATTCCCATAGATACTAAATTAAGTCTTTAATATACAAACTTAGATTTTAGAATATATTATTGTTATGAGCTACATGAAACACTCCTAGTATATGTACTGAAATTTATTCCATATGTAAACCACTGTATATTAATCATCTAGCATATAATTTCAATATAATTGTAAGACTATGTAATTCCTAAAGATTTTTGAATAAAGTTTTTATTAAAATAATTTAACATAGTTGCAATGAAAGAGCTTACATATTCCCTCATATAATCCTCTCCCAAAAGTGGCTGCAGTAAATTGCTCTAATTTATCTTACAGGACTATGAATTGTGTTTTTATTTACGGCTGAGATTAGTCAGTAATAAACGTACTGTGCACTAATTGTTTTGTATGTTATCCTTTGTCTATAATTCCATCTGCGAGTGGAGTAAACTGAAGGAGTTTTTATATAAAATATAAACAAAAATTTAATTGTGACTTTACCCCCTTCATTTGGCAACTGATGTAAAGACCTGAGAGAAAACCCCTATTGTGTAACTGAAATAACGATTGTACTTAGGCCTAATCGCTAATGAGGATTATTTGCAATTATAAGTTACTGTCATTCTCTTTAATACCTCACTAACTAGACTTATCATGTTGTAAGACATGAAAGTCTATCACATTTTAATACTCCGAATGAGAAGTATTAATGGACGATAATGAAACTACGTAAGTAATAATGCACTTGCTTCATGTTATATGTGGCTGTACAATATAAATTTAGATTTAAGCAATAAATATTTATTTTAATATATGTCATGTCATAGCTCTCCTTGTACTGTTGGATATGGATATGTATCAAACACGTAAAGTGAAACTATACAAATTTCTAGCAAGCTGCGAAAGCAGACAGAACGAATTTAAGGTGTTTCATCAGCATTAAATTAAGGCAGCCAGTGAAATATTCAGATACGAAAAGAAATGGCACGTGTAGAAAGGCTCACAGAGACTGGCTTAGACAATTAAAGCTAACCTTTGTCCGAAAAAAAAATTGGAAAAATGAGCGTAAAGAAAACAAATACACAGGAAAAGGAAGGGAAGAAGAAGAAGGATGGAAGAGAGGAGAAGGAAGTGGAAGAAAAAGAATACGAAGAAAATAAAAATGAAGAGAAAGAAGAAATAAGAGGAATTAAGACAGAGAGAAGGAGAAAAGAACATAAAGTAAAAAGATGTGAAGGTGAAAATGATTGTGATATTTAACTGTGGTATACAAAATTATGATTACTTAATGATTTAAATCAAATATCTACCTATACCCATAATGTATATAGTATTATCATGTCTAAAACCCAAGAAAAACGTGTAATGTTATCGATCACATGAGGTACTGAACTGTCTACAAGCGGAGGCCATTGGATGAAATGAAGCATGTGATGAAAGATGATGAATGCTTATCTAATCAAGTTCAAGGATGTAGTCTCGTCACAAGTTGAACTTCGCACTGAACTGTAACTCATTAACACTATTGTTCACGTGAGCAAAATAAAGAATATGGAATTCAACAATTCAGAGAAACATTTCTTTCCCTTAAAGAATTCGGCTTTGTGAGTGGATAAACGCGCTCCTTCCATCTGGAAAAAAATTGCAATTCTCATAGGGGAGGGGATACGTCTGTGTATCACATATCTTTAGATAGGGATTCCCGGTGTGTGATACACACCATGCATGACCCCCTCTTAAGACAACACACACGCGTAAAAAGAACGAAATGCCAGTGTCAATAAAATAGTTCATTCTAGGGCTTGCATCCAAGTATATGGTATTCTATAAACCTTTCCTTAACCCTTTCCGTATTCAATATCAAGGATTTAGTAAGGAATTGACGTCAGCCAGATTAAGAATGTTAATTCCTTACATGAGGAAATAAAAGACTATCAACACTCAGAACATTCAAGATCAATTTAGTTAACCACTAACCACCAACTATTAACATACTACTTTCATGTAAGAAATTTCTAAGAAACTTTTGTACTCTCTTTTTGTATTGTTTCATTCATTTTACTTTACTTTTTTTTTTCTTTCCAATTATTATTATTATTATTATTATTATTATTATTATTATTATTATTATTATTATTGTTATTATTTCTTCATTCCTTTTACTTACCATGTTGAATTTTCGTTATTATAGTTCAGTATAGTTTTAATTACAGTTTTCATTAACATAATTTACATTCATATACCTAGGTAATATAATCACGTCTCGCTTATTTATTCTTAATTACATTATTTGATAACGTCTGAATGTATCCACCACTAGTTAGTGGAAGAGATGACTTAAGGCCTCAGCTACAACAAAGGGAAATATAAATAAATATATAAATAAATGAAATCGTCACCTCAAAATTTCTACAAAAGCAGGGATATAAGATTAATGGAGAATACTTTATGTAAATCATGAGGATTTATATCCATATGTTACGATTATAATTTATGGAGACCTGTTATTATTCTAACGAAATTCTCACCAATTTCAAACTTAGAGACCACTGACAATTTCTCTTAATACTCCCTTATATCAATAGCCTATATAAATTCAGCTCTGAAAGGAATAGAACCAGAAATGTTGGATTCACGTAGTACAAGTACCTGTCCACAATAATGCCTTCTATGGCACCTACACCATAATTCATTCATTCATTCATCCAATCACTATGAACTCGCATTTATTATTAGTATAATTTACTCAGATATAAATAATGGTTTATATGAAGAAGAAATTTAGATTTTCTAGTTATTTTAGCTGAGAAAAAGAATAATTCTTACGGTAAGAATGGCTGGAATTAGCAAAACAAGATATATAGCCTATATACGTGTTTTGAACTGCTCAAAGTACGTTGTTTCACGTTTCTCCTATTTCTTGACAAATGTTAATTCTTGTTTTAAAAAATGACTAATCGTAATCAAACTAATCATTAATGTCTGCAAAAAAATTATGTGAGGCATAGTCTATGTCTTAACAAAATTAATCCGGGATTCAATTTATATAATTTAAGTTTCTTAGCTCAGATTTACACTAGTTATCTATTTTTATATTTAACTGAGACTGACACTTATAGATCAGAATTCAGTTTTCCACCGCCGTTTGTAGAGTTTGTTACAAAGCACAAAACTCTTAACATTATATCTATACTAACATTACTGCAGCAATTTCTGAAAATATAACACCTAACAGCTGTTACGGATTCCCACAAGAGGGAGTTCCTTAACATCTCCAATTCCATCATAGTTATGTAAAACAGTGACCTTAACAACCTAATTTTATGTGGCTATATGCGAACTAGCGCAGGTTCAATCCCTGATAAGATCGTTGGGATGTTTCAATTGGCCTAATCTTTCTGGTGGCACTAAGGCTCTGAAATCGACTCAGTCCCTAACAGAAATGAGTACCAGGAGCGATTCTGGGGGTAAAGACGGCCGGTGCGTAAGGCTGAAACCTTTATCACCTTCGTGTGCCAAATATATTAAAATCTGGAAACTTCAACTCCTGGAATGCTAAGGGCCGCCATGAAATAGAAAGGAAAAGACTTGCGGACTGAATCAAAACATCATTAGCCTACATGTCGCACTCCCTGCCATTTTAACGCTAAATAATGCTAACTGTACGAAGATAATTAGGCTAAAGTCTTAAGAGAAAGCCGGTAAAGGCAATCCTTACTAAAAATGAACTTTCTCACTTTCTAGACAATTAGTTTAAATTTTAACTATATGGTAGGGTGAATATGCTGTCACTATGTGCAATTTTTTATCTATTGCAATTTTGGGGTTATTAATTACTTTATATAATGTTATCAAAAATAAACATAATGTAGCCAATATTCAACGTTTTAAATCTAAAAAAAAGAGTTATGTAATTTTCTGTAATATGTTTTCCGGTAATCGAGAAAAGTCTTCGCAAATCTGTGTGTATATGTAAGCTTACATATATCTTTCTATACTAGACTTAAAAATGTTATTGTATCACGTGGTACATTTTATATGTTCGAAAACGATGAAAATATATTTTCAGAATATGTTTTCTGAAAGGACAACATGCTAATATTATGTAATTTTACCTGATAGTGGAACTCCCTTGTTGCACAGATGACAGCCTCTGCTTGCTTTTTCTTCTGTGAATATCTGAAAAAGATTAAACAAAAATATGTAGGCTATAATTTTTAAATTCTGACCAAATTTCAATATAGGCTTGTCTTAAATTAATTCTAGATTTCACTGAAAAACACTTGTGCAAATGTCCGAATAGCATTTTATAACTCAAAGACGACATGTCGATGAGGAAAAAATGAAGTTTATGTTGTAATTTGGGAATGTAGTCAGACTATACTTCGAAGATACGTATTCATGGAAAGCCGAAGGTTGCTTATTTCAAATATATATTTAAATATTCTGAACAAGGTCTAAGAAAATTAATAAAGTTAGGTAACAATTTACATAGTCATCCTCTAAATCCATTCGACTGCTGCTTAGTAGGGATAAGAGAAAGAATGCCAGTCAAATGCGTCTAAAATATCCAAGCAGATCACTCATCACTCATCTGTCAGAAGGGAATATATAAATATATATATCACAGAATCCCGTGAACCCTGAAATATAACTACCGTAACTAAAAATGTATGCCGTTTGGCCGCATCGACAGATATACTTAAACTGGCCTACCGTGCGCTTGATCACCCAGTTTATGCAAACTTTAATCGTCGTTTCTCAGTTTCAATTTTCATGATACAGGAATTAGTCAAATTCAAAATCAATCTACTCCCACAATAACTTAATAGAGTTACCTAATGTCTCGAAATATTTTCAAAACGCACTTTACTATGTGTGCAACAAAACTACTTATCAGATTCGTATGCAGGCCCTTGTATTTGTTTTAATAGTATCATCATATGTCAGTTTTTTCATACTTTCAATTTTCTTTTGTAAAATATTTTAAAAACAAAAATATAAATAAGATTTTTATAATCCGTCAGTAATTTTGTAAACCAAGTATCAAAGAATGTTACGTAATAAAATCCAGGTTCATATTTTAAGAGGGTCGGAGGAGATAGATTTCAAATTTTACTTTTGAAAAGTGATTAAATTAATTAATATCTCAGAAACAAATCGAGATATTGAACGAAATTTGAAACAGTTATTTTCGTTCAGGTTTAAGGTAGCCTAAGTGTGTCAAATTCAAGTTTATAACACAAATAATTTCGAAAACCACTTTGAACATTTCGGTCATCCCTGTAAATAAAAATCTGCTATTCGCCTTTGCGAGCACAGAAAACCAGGCGGAAACTATACTCATATTTTCTGGCCATGGTATTTGAACCCAGGATTAACAAAAAATGAGTCCGCGATGATACCGCCTCCACCACCTCACACTCAATATTAGTAGAATTCAGTACTCAATCTAAGCCAATTACAAAGTATAAATAGAGCAACAAAACACACTTAATAATAGGACGTTGACCGACATTAGTATCAAGCCTGTTGACCTTTGGAACAATGGACGAACTTGGAACTGCTGCATGCCATTATGTCACTCAAGCAAGGACAAGCTGCTCCCATGTACTCATAGCATTTTATCGGAAAACATGCATTGAAGATGAAATAGCTTGTCTTGCTTCATGATCCACTCATGAAACATTTTACATGTTGATATCATGACAGTACAAACTGCAATGAGTTACAAACCTCTTAAACTCAGGTCCAGGAAAGTCGGACATTCATTTTGACTCATGCCAAACATCACGTACAACCATGATGGGGATTTCGAAGAAGAAAATAAGGAAGTGAAAAGTATTCCATATTTCTACACTTGTTAGAAGAAATTTGAAAATTTGATGAGTTTTATAACTTTTGGTTAACAGATATTTTTAGTTTTTGTAATAATATGGGTGTTATTAATACTTGAATGCAATTATTTAATTGACTGTACTATTTTTAGCGTTATTTATTGTGTCATTACCAGGTTCCTGAGCAAATTATTTTCTTTCCGGGTCAATAAATAAGGGAACGAAGATAATGTTAATACATCAATAGGCTTGTAGTGGAATGACGACAGAACCAAAATAAAAATAAAAATAATAATTCCTATCTTACCCTCGCCTCTCCCCCACCAAAAGAACTCAAAGCGACCTACCTGGATGAATTAATCAAAATGAGCTCAGATAGTCTAAACGCTAAAGTATACTAATTAGCAATTAGTCATTTGAATCTTTACTATATACAGTGTACTTTTTCCCTGCTCAGAAACTGTCGCTCTTTAAGTCTCCTTCCTTTCATAAAGTAAGGCTAGATAGTAGACTCCACTATCAAAAGTCACAGCATTTCTCTTAGCAATTATAGTTTCGATTATCAAGAGGCTTAAGCATCTACGACGAATTTCAAGGGTTTAAAAATGTCTTGAATCAGAATGATTTTCCTTCACTCTTACAAAGACCGCATTCTATTGTGTATATATGCATAGTTATAGACCTATAGGAAAATCTATTTGCGTTTTGTGATTAGGGCTATGGTCTATGAGATAATGGCTAATGTCTCCACAGAAAGGTAATAGCGCACAGCCAGATCGCTTTTTCGGTGCCAATGACTTGTCTGGCACTAATATTAAAATCCAAACCACTTGGCGAACACACCTATCTCGATGTTGCCATGTTTCGTGGACTATGTCACTCACGCATTAATCATTGTATGTAATTTGCATGAAAACTGGCAATTTTATTGACTAAAGTGCAAGGAGAAAATTTATTCCTCATTCTATCCTCTGGTGATGTGAAAAAAAATAGAAGAGTACGGATAATGCTATCAAAATAAATCGCGGTTAAAGTATAGTAATTTTTTCCCTCAGAAAAGAACTCACTTGGGATAAAATTGGTATATGGTTTTTATTTCTTCCGAAGGAACAAGTTAAAATCTGCACTCTGAATGTATGCATGTATCTACCTAGTATCATAAAAATTAAATATTTTATTGATCAAGATTTGTTTCCATTCTTGTTGAGCACAATATTTCAACCTCTATGTTCGGAATCTTGCCCCTAGGGATGACTGGCCTTGGCCTAAATAACATATCCTGTGCGACTGCCCCCTGATTACCACTAATAACAACACAACCCTACTACTGAAAGGTCGTGTCAAGATCATCGTGGCAAGCTGACGGGGGAAAAATGCTTAAGCCCCCTGCACACAGGGACAGTACTGGCAGCCAGTAGCACTAGCCAGTACTGGCCGCCAGTTACTGTCCCTCTACTGTCCCAGTGTGCAGGGGTACTTCCCTTCAACGTCCAGTAGCTACTGGCGGCCAGTAAACTTAAGGCAGGTTTAGCCCCCTGCACACAGGGACAGTACTGGCAGCCAGTAGCACTAGCCAGTACTGGCAGCCAGTAATTATCCCACAACATGCAGCAGACTACTGGCGGCCACTAAACTCAAACCTGCTTGAGTTTGAGTTTACTGGCCGCCAGTAGAGTCATTCCGTGTCAGATCAGCACACCCATTTAATCTCACCGTTCCAGATTTGGATGAAATTTTGTAGAGAGGTAATTTTCATGTATATTAAGAGAAATACACACTTTTATTTAAATATTTCAATCCGTTCTTTACAGCCATGTAAAGTACTAAAAAAATAACAAAAATCACATCAAAACATATCTTTCAACTAATATAGCAACTCTTCTAAGTAACCTATAAAGGTGGGGAAAGTGTCATTTTTTAGCATTTTTTACGAGCTTTCCAATGACATGTAACACATAATAGTTCTAATAAGTTTTTTTTTTTTTTTTAGAATTCAAAGTGAAAAATTTTGATTTTGAATTTTTAAAAAGTACTTTTTAAAAATTTTCAACAAAAAAATCCTAGGAAATAGGTTATACCAATGCTAAATGATGTTCCAAGTTTGAAAATATGATGGGAATGGGTTCATGGTTAAAAAATTAAAAAAGTATCACTTTACAAAAAAATCAGGTAAAAAATAACTTATATGCCCCAATGGAAAGCATAATAAAATAACTTTGACAAATAAATTTAATCAAGGGAAGTAACTCACATATTTGACATCTTGTTGTTCAATGAAAATTCTTGTCTAATGCCTTATTGGTTTGCAAAGTGTTAAGATAGCACATAAAGCCTTTTGATCGGCGTCGACCTGTGAATACCTCTCACAGATGTATTACATACAGTAAATCCTACGACACAGATCAAAAGGATTTATGTGCTATCTTAACACTTTGTAAACCAATAAGGCATGAGACAAGAATTTCCATTGAACAACAAGATGTCAAGATTGTGTTATTTTCCTTATTTCAATTTATTTGTCGAAATTATTTTATTATGCTTTCCATTGGGGCATATAGGTTATTTTTGAGGTTATTTTTGAAAAGTGATGTTTTAATTTTTTAACCATGAACCCATTTCCATCCCATTTTCAAACTTAGTACATCATTTAACATTGGTATAACATATTTCCTAGGACTTTTGAAAATTTTTAAAAATGTACTTAAAAAAAATTCAAAATCAAAATTTTCACTTTGAATTTTGAAAAACAAATTTCATTAGCCCTATTATGTGTTATATATCATTGAAACGCTTGTAAAAAATGCTAAAAAACGATACTTTCCCCAACGTTGTAGGTTAATTAGAAGAGTTGCTATATTAGTTGAAAGAGATGTTTTTGATGTGATTTTTGTTACTTTTTTAGTGCTTTACATGGCTGTATTTTCAAAACGGATTGAAATATTTAAATAAAAGTTGGTATTTCTCTTAATATGCAAGATAATTACCTCTCTACAAAATTTCATCCAAATCTGGAATGGTGAGTTTAATTTTAATTAAAAGTGTGTTGATTTGACACTGAATGACCCAGTAACGGGTCACGTGACCTAGTGGCAGCCATTATTGGACGTGTCTTAAAGGATACTAGCCGCCAGTAGAGCACTGGAATGAAGTATCTGTTGGGGAATTACTTTTGTGATTTTTTATTTGCGAAATATTTAAAAAACCCAAGGTCAGTAAACCATATAGATTGCGCATTCCGGGATAGACCAATCACAGCACTTGAGTGTGTGACGTCACGCGTTTCTAAGTATGGCTATTCACGGCTTTTACTCCGTCTAGAAATACACGGCATGATTAAACTCGAAACCTTTAATTAACCCTTGGTCGGATTCCAGTGAAGTGCAGAAATAATCTACACACAACAGCCCTACTGATGGTTAAAACAGAACCTTAGAAAAGCTGACACATATGTTTTTATTTCATGTTATACTCATCACCAATTACATAAAACTCATGCAGGGAGAAGCGAATTTGACTATGCGACAGTTCTTTTATTTTTGTATCCCGAAAAGTCTTTAAGCGAGAAAGTTTTAGGGAAATATTTGAATTACATTATAAATTAAGCATCTACTTTATATTTTGAATAGTTTGCAAGTAATTGAGTGGTAATTATTCCGGGCGCTTCAACTATGTGAATGATTTGGGATGATCGTGGAATGTCGAGGGTGAAGCAAATTTGACTATGTGACATTTTTATTTTATATTTGTGTCCAGAAAAGATTCAAGTGTGTTACTTTTAGTGAGATATTTGAATTTTATTATAAATCCTTTATAACTTGAATGGATTACGAGTGGTCATAGGCGTAGCGAGGGGGGGTTTTGGGGGTTTGAACCCCCCCCCCATTGAATAAAAAATGGAAAATTGTATAATTTTTTTTAAGTCTGCCCATAAATTGCTTAATAAAAGTATAAAGCGTGGGAAGCTTAAAACTCGTTATTTTGCGTCTTAATTTTTAAAATTTTCCGGGGAAGGACCCCCGGAAGCTTAAAACTTTTTATTTTGCATCTTAATTTTTAAAATTTTCCGTGGGAGAACCCCCGGAAGCTTAAAACTCGTTATTTTGCATCTTAATTTTTAAAATTTTCCGGGGGTGGGCCCCCGGACCCCCCTCTCCTTCCATACTCGCCAGACCCTGCGGATGTTATAACCCCCCCATATGGTCGGCCTGGCTACGCCTATGCGAGTGGTAATTATGCCAGACACTATCAGAACGTTACGGAGGTATTAGCAAGCCTCTTTTCCATTATATGCCAGCAATAACGTAAAAATCTTTAAATATTTTATTCGTGGACTCAGTAATAAAACTTTATTAACTTACTACTTGTACACATAGTGAAAGATTGACCGCTGGGGAAAATGTAAGAATCAAACTTTTCCCTGACTTCGTAAATCTGCACTATTTTTATTTAGATATTTGCTGGAATATTTATTTTATGTTTTGTTCATTTATGTCAAAACCTTCCCCATATAACAGGAAAAAAAAATAATATTAATATAAGTATATTACTTTTAATACAATATTAATACAAATTATTAGCTTACAAAATTCTGCACAATGTAATATTAATATTAGTACCACATTAATATTAAAGTATAAAATATCCCTTAGCTGTTTTCTACCCTTATTATATGGCGTAATTCCTATAAAAGTACACATTCTTTAACAAATTTTCCTCAAAATATATTAACGTACACTCTAGAATGAGGAATATTTTCTAGGCAACAAAATATTAGATCAAATCACCCCTAGCTGTTTTTACCTGTTTTAATCTCTACTCAAAACTACATTTTTTGACAAATTTTACGCGATTTTACAGACAAATCCTCTAAAAGTCAAAATAACTTTTTAGGCAGCTTGAATAACAGAAGAATCCACATCTTAGCTGTTTTCTACCCATGTGTTGTGATTTCTGCAATATTATTCGAAAGATTTTACAACCGATTCTGTTTTCTACCCCTATTACACAACCTATTTACAAGTCTACAATTTTTATAAAAGTTTGCCTACTTTGACAATATTAATACAAGTTCTCTAATATTCTATATTCTTTAATATAATATAAATACTGTTTATATTAATCATAATCATACATAATTAAATAATTGACCCTTGTACTGCCTACTGGCTGCCACTAGAACATCCACTGGCTGCCAGTACTGGCTGCCAGTTACTGGCCGCCAGTAACTGTCCCTGTGTGCAGGGGGCTTTAGAATCAGTGGAGGGGAACGCAAACTTTTTTCACAGAAGAAGAAAAGTAGTCGCCTTACTATGCCATTTTAATTTTAAATATAAATAAACCTGGTTAAATAAAATTAAGAGAACCAATAATGTAACTTACAATAATATATTATGTTGAATTAAAAAGTTGGATAAAATTAGTATTTGTTCTATAAAGATATAAGGAACACATTGAAGAGGCAGTGGTGAAGGAAATTAGGAATACGCTGTTATATGCGTGTCTGCAAAAATGTTCACGCTGCTGAGATAAAATATTCATAACGACTATAGATTCCCTGTCCGAGGTTTCTAGATGATACATCACATCGAATTCAGACTATAAAAGACAACATTTATATAAATTATCTTACAATTTAAAAAAAAATAATATTGCATATATTCGTCGTATGCATGGCAATTGAGACAGCGGAGAAAAATCAAATTAAATTAGAAAGACGATGGAAAAATCGCGGAAAATTTACTTCCTGCGAAGAGACAGCAGCGGAGAAAAATCAAATTAAATTAGAAAGACGATGGAAAAATCGCGGAAAATTTACCTCCTGCGAAGAGACAGTCATAATCATTTTTAAAAAGTTAAAAATTAGTACAGCAAACTATTTTATTAGAACAAAATAAAAACCAGTAGCTTCGAGCGAATCAAAATATAATCGAAGTACTTAGAAGGGAACTAAATTTGGCATTAGTCAGCGTTATAACACATGCAAAAATTATATTGGATAGGCCTAAAGTTAATGCTACAGACTAATCAAACCATAAAGAAAGACAAATCTTTACGCGAAACTCCCGCTTTTGATATTTTTTAAATAATTAATTATGCTCATAAGAATAATCACAGGCCTAATATTGAAAAACAAATTATAGTAACTAAATTTGCATTCCAAAAAGGAACTATCCAAGCAAATTAAATTCACAAAACAATACAATTCTCCTTCAAAGTTAATAAATTTAAAGGAAATCAATGCATTTTTTATTGTTAGGAGTGCTTAGAATGAAAGTACCATACAAATCTGCAGCTTACAGTGTAAACTTTACGCTGTGTATTATCTTACACATACTAACATACATACAGTTGTATGTATCGTAGCCACTGAAAGGGTTTAACGAAGGGTTTAAAAGCGATTGATTGATGCAACAGATACACTGTAGTCTCGGTGAATAAATCTTCTCCCTTCGAATTATACCCAGCCATTTAGATTCTTCTAAGAAATGAGTTTTCCGAATCGTTTGAACTCTTTTTCATATTTGGAAACCTAGTTTTCAGTTGATATTGGGTACGTCACATACTGACCGCGTGAATTGTTTCTCGGAAAATTAAGCATTTTTATGTCATGCAGTAACGATTTCGGTCGAATCTGATGAGAAATGGGAGACTTTCTATGGAATCTGGTTAAGTGCAATGTCATATGTCTATGTCACAAGATCTCTGAAGGGAATACGTATTTTTTGTGTAACCTTGTAAACGGGTTCTGTATGCTGGTGATTCAATTGAAAGCACGCAAGACAGCAGTGTTTGTCATTCACTTGTTTGAAGTAATTCGGACTCTGGTTAAGCCTCTTGTGGCATGCCTCGCTCGGATGTTAAATTAAAGGTCATCTAGCTTGCATGGACTTGGAATCCCTTCCTCTGAGTCTATAACGTGGACGTATCTTGTTTTCGATCAGATATCGTTTAGTCATTTATAGTCACATGCTGTTTGCTATAGAATTGTCAATGTGGAATTTTTATATTGCCTTATGTGTTACATAACATACAAAATTTCCATTAGGTTTTAGACAGTGGCCTAGGAGTAAAATAACGTGCCCGGCTAAGAAAATAGTCTGTCACGTAGATAAAACAGTGCATACAGTATTATTTGCATAGAGCCTGGAAAGTTTTCAGTTGCTCTGCCATTTGATGCCATGTGTATTGCAATCAATACATTTTATATACAGAACAAAGAAAATGTTAGATAACCCCCTCCCTCCCAAACAAAAAACAGGACTTTAACACAAAATTACTTACAATTTTAGGCTTACATGCATTATTCATCAATTAACTGTTTTATGCTGGAAGTATAATGACTGAAGTCAGAAGCAATGTGTGAAAATCCTGCGAGGTAGGAAAATTAATTAACATTGATATATTTTGTAGGCTAATACCCAAAACTTCTGAAAAAGTATGGATTTTACTAATAGCTTTTGGATACATTCTAGTATGTATATATTCTGATGAGGGTTGCCAGCAGTTGCTCTTTCTAAAGCCCGAGCTTTAATTTAGAAGTCTCAATGTTATCATAAATCGAAAGTACAAACTGATTCTTTCCTTGAACTTTTGGGGCCAAAAGCGTCTTAAAACTTAATGACAAGAAAGACAACGAACTCATTAGCATGACCAGCCCTCAAATTCACTACCTATATTACTAGTCAACGAAGAACCCTAATGTTGATTTAGCCCCCTGGAACGAATACAATTCACTATTTTCTTTATGATTTTCAAAATAGGGTCCATTTTTGTTTTGACCGTAGTGCGCGGGCCCTGCACTATATAGGGCTACCAGTATTTTATGAGAGATTTTTCTTTTGTATTGACATAAAATTAGGTTTTAGATAATTTTATTTTACATTAATTTTTTGGCGTAGGCTAAATATTTATCCAATTTACCTAAAACTTTGTAACTGAGGAGCCCCATGCGGCCCGGAAGTTTGCATTCGCCCTACATCAACTCATCATTCACCTCATCGTCATCTTCTACATATGTACTGATTGCTACTGATTCATTGCCATTGTACCATGTTGTAAATATTCACCCTTCGCTAATTCATCACTCACATCATCATCATCTACATTTATACCGAAGCCTTGAAACCAAGATAGCAAACTGTATAATAATATTAGTCTATGTATTATCTGTATTCTCCCCAGTAGTGTAGCCTCCGGCTGTGGGACTCTGGGTCAACTATGGTCAAATAAAAAATAAATAAATTTAAAAAAACTGAAAGTATTGTTAATTGATCTGAACTTAGAATTCTTTCGCATTGTTGTTGTTAACGTTGTTCTTTACTTTACTATGTAAGAAGTTACAATGTAATTTTGTTGTTTATTATAAAATAAAAACATAATAAAATATATATAATACAGTACTAGTAGGCTATTCTTAGAGATAATTGTTTTTAGTCCATGGCAAGTTAAACATACGAATATAAAATTAGGACAGAATTTAGGTTTTCTAAAACATCAAAGTGCAATCGGACACATGAAATAACGGAATGTGTTACGCTGACACAGAAGCTATTTTAGACTCGTCTGCTAATCGCTTTAAAGTGTGGGGCATACACATGTATAAGGCTTCTTATCGGAGTTGAATAACCTATCATTGTCTAGGCTGTCCGGGTAGCGCCGCGTCGAGTGAAGAGATGCCAACGTTTCTACAGCCATGTTGCTGTCTTCTTCAGGGCCAAAAAGTCACTGACTAAGCCGGGCATCGGGGTCTTATATATCCGTGTGGTGTTGCGGAGCAGTAGCGGGCGTCATAAGTAGAGAAGAAAGATGGTGGCCGAGAAGGGTGAAAGAAGCGATTGAAATAGCGAGAAGACCCCAGAACATCAACGGGGATAAAGGCCTGGACTTGCCGAAAACCTGGCAACCCCTTCTTCGACACCACCATGATGCAGCAGAGAGGGATAATGGAGCTCCGACCAACCGCTGCTGTCGACCGACCAATCCCAGAGCTCCAACAGATGCCTCTTCTGTGATTGGCCGGACGCCCGCTACTGCTCCGCAACACCACACGGATATATAAGACCCCGATGCCCGGCTTAGTCAGTGACTTTTTGGCCCTGAAGAAGACAGCAACATGGCTGTAGAAACGTTGGCATCTCTTCACTCGACGCGGCGCTACCCGGACAGCCTAGACAATGATGACTCCGGCCGCGGAAGCCTACAGACTTGAATAACCTAGACTCTGCTTCAGGTTACGCATCACACCTTTATTACATAAGTCTCAGGAACAAGCTCTCAGAATTGAACCGTGTATTTAACAATACAGTATAGGCCTATCAGTAGTATCTCAATGCAATGTCGTAGCTAATTTGTAATGCTTTCTCACTCGCAACGTTCAAGTACAGTGCCCGCCGCTTATTATGATCACTTCGGGACGCAGCTAATCTGATAATATTAACCGATTGATAACAATAGCAGAAGGAATTACAAGAAGATTATTTATTCATATATAAGATAATAGCCTACACTACAAAACAGATTTAAATATATTTATTCATAAAATAATACGAAACTGTGAATCATTGAACCATCCATAGCCTAATACAGTAGTAGACTGCAACCAATTATATATTCAACTGGTAACAAAGTGTTTCATTGTTTTTACTTTCCTTTAGGAGTCCATTAACCAATACTCCATACTCAGTTACGAGTGTTTTTGGAAGTCTATACTGATCTGTGGTGAACTCCGCATAGCAAAACATCTAACGCCTGTCTGTTCAAGTCTTTTAATTTTACACTAGCCATCACTGCATGTCAACACTGTTATCTTCATACATAAAAAACTGCAGTTTAACTGTGGGGTGAAACGTGTTTAATTGCTTATAAGAGAAAGTTAGGTAGTGCCAACCCTCGAACTGGTCATCCTGTGAGCTGGGAACAGTATTCCCAGTACAACACAATACAGTTGAGTTAGAAACGAAACCCTTAAAAACGAAATTTTAAATGATGTACAGTACTTGGAAATAAAGCCGCATAAAGGAAAATTTGATAACATAATCTTAATCTCATAAACATGATCTTTGATCACAATACAGCATTTTTTCAATGTATCAGTGTCAGCCCAATCCGTACGGGACTTCATAAAAGTGATAACATTATCCGCGATTACATTAAGCGGCGTTCACTGTATAACCTACGAAAAGTCTACGTGGGACGCCTATACGTTCCTACTATGGGAGAGGTTAAACCAAGAGAAAGAAGAAGATGCCGTAATGTAACTTTCAGATCTAATAGGCTATGTTACTGGAATAATTATCCTAAATGACGGAAAATTTAAACTTGCATGATTCAGTGGAATGAAAGAATGAACAGAGATAAAATAAGAAAACTTTCCTTACATTGTTAAAACACGAAGTGTATCATTATATTGCATGATGACAGTTTCTGATATACATTTGCAGGGAAATGAAATAGGCTTCTGAAACAACTATTTTTTTGGGGTTTTACAAGCTAATTTTGTAGGTGGGGGGGGGGGGCAAAATTTTGGATCACAAACTCTTAGATTGGACATGTAGGGATTCCCTGGTTGAAGGCTATCCTCCTCAGCCCCAAGGTCAAATTAGGACAGTAGTATTTATATTTTTATGCTAAATGAGTTTCTATGGGTAAAAATACAACAAATTCGCAAAATATAAAAAATGGGATGAATTTTGGGGTGGGGCTTTTGGGGACCTAAAATGATAATATGTAATCAGCTATAAATTTTATTCTGTGGATTAATGTGTGCTATAATGACCAAAATAATAACATTTTGATTTATTGAGGGCGAATCTAGGGTGTTTTTGGGTGCTATCATGTATGATATCTCTTGTCTATATAAAGTTTTTACTGTTTCTAAATTCAGATGAATTGGCAAAGTTAGGTGCTTCTTCAAAGTCTCAAATTTCCCATTGTTTATGCCCCCTATCCTTCATTAAAAAAAGATATTCACAGGCAGTGGGATCGGATTTGGCAAGAAAGCGATAACAATGAAAGATCTGTTTTCCCAAGAGCGCAAGATAGAATAGCTTATACACCTTTGATTCCAAACAATACTAAGACTCAATTCTTAACAGGGCATGAGAAAATTGGTGAATAATTACACAGATTTAAAATTTCGAACTCTTCAAATTGTAAATGTAAAGAGGAAAGACAGTCTGTCATTTCTTATCTCTTATTTCATTGTCCATTATATATGCATAAACGTTATCAGTTACAGCTATCATATTTAAATATTTTACATTTTGATTTTACTACACCGATTTATCGCCTTTTTTTAAATAAGAAAAGTTATAAATATTTTTCAAGTTGCATTAATAGTGTATTTTCAAAATTGTAATATGTATAATATGTAGTGAATTGTATAATATGTATATATGTTTAATCTATAACCCTAATAAGCCAGTTGGTAAAATAGGGCTCTGTACTCTTGGAAATTCAATAATAATAACAATAATAATAAAACCATCGATACATAGCAGACTGATGTATAAAATGTGATACCACCGGCCATCATTACTTTGAATAGTACACAGAGCGAGAAAACATCCGAAACTCATGGTATCATATATGATACCGGGGACCGAGGAGGGTATGATGAACACAGTGCAAGGTCTCCTCCTAAAAGAACACAAACATCAATATACAATGGACAGAGAACGTTCTAAGTAAACGTCCTAAAAATTAACGTCATTCATCTTTATGAGAAGGGAAAACCCCCACGAAAACCTTCAATGAGATTACCTGCAAATGGGATTCGAACCTCCGAGACTTCCCGAACGTAAGTCCGTGACGTTACCACCAATAGAAATAAGCTAGAGTCAATGTACTTATTTATATTTGGTTTTATCCTAACTCTAAAAATAAAAACGTCGCTTTCTAGAAAACATAAAAAGATGTGCCTCTTAATGAAATTGCTGTCTTTACTGTCTGCTTATCACAATAACCTATACTTTTCGTACTTTCAAAAAAGTGTGTAATGTAAAATGTTTACTCACTGTTAGACAAAGAGGATTAAAGATATAAGACAAGATATTCGAAAATTTAATATTCCTTGTTAAATAATTTACATAAATGAATAAATTAGTCCCATCTCATGAGCCTACTACCAAAGCCAGATTATCTTACCAAGAATTTTGCTATACATGATGCCTATTAAAAACTGAAATATGAATGGAAATATTATTCTTCGTAGCATGAGAAGCAAAATATTCAGCATGAAACGGACTTTGAACTGAAGAGGAAAATTCTGGGTAGTGTTAGTTTTAGAAGTAGGATTACCTCCACAACGTCTCTGGGTTTTTACGTATATACCTTAGGAGCGAGTCTCACCGTTCGTAGAGTTCCTGGCTAGGGGAGGTAGCTGCACCCTGATTGGCTCAGCTCTCCTATCCCACTCCACGTGTTGTCTGTCTCTCTCTCGCAGCGGCATCCCTCCACTCAACTATTATAGTATTTTCTACGACTGGCGAAATGTTCACTCTCTGCCCAGCGGTAGCTTACTGATCTTACGCGCACCGAATTCGCGCATCTTGGTAACGAGACGTAACGAGAAGCTCGCTGGCTGGGTTTGTCTTCAAGGCCAGAGACTTTGTGGGAATAATCCAACTCCTATATTGTATATTATGTAAGCTAGGAAATTGGCCATTGGACTGCTCTAGGAAGTGGTTTGTGGCAAAACCAGGATTTGAAAGAAGCAACCGAATTACATGTTTCATAAAAATGGATTATAATTAATGACCTAATGAATTAATATTCAGAACTTATATTTCGTGTTTTATACATGCGCTGAATATAGTTTAATTATAGTCTATAGATAAACACCTGTTTAGTATCCACTGTTGCATTTTCGAGCTATTTAATGCTCTACTGTATAATGATGCATCCATTGCCAAAATTCGCTTTATATGCATTAAGTTTTTTTTTGTGAAAATGAGAAAAACTTATACAAACTGCTTATAAATTTAAATGTCTTTATTGCATTATATCGGGTATTGCTTTAAGACAGTATTTAAGAGTTTTGGAAATTTATATTTTTATTAAAAGCAGAATATTCAACTTTAAAACTGGAATAAGACAAGTTTTAAAAGAATAACGCAAAGGACAAATTTTGGAACAACAAAAAGGGGGACAACTTTTTTAAACTAATGAAGGTTTATCAAACTGTTGAGATTATTAATTTAATACAATAATAATAATACAGTAGTTGCAAATTTTATAATGAATAAAAAGAAAATGCTGACTAACGATCTAAAATACTCCCTCATTTTTCTTATTTTTTTCTCTCCTGACTTGTAGCCTACTTGTGCTAGTTAACTGTGTCGTTTGTGCCTGTGTTGTGAATATATTATATATTTTGTCAAATACTGGATCAATGCTTTACACATCAGTAGAATGCCATTTCTGAGACTCGATGAGCTTAGCTCATATGGCTTCATGCTTGACATAATACGAAAAATGTCACCTTGACCTACACTACTTCTAACCTTGCATGTCTCACTAATAATTCGTACAAGGCTTGTTGGTTTTCATTTAATAACAAATTCAGAATCTTCTATAACCATGGCCAAAGGAATTCTACTAAACTAAACTCCCTGGCGCTACATCCCTTATAACACTAGGCCTATCATCCGACCGTTGCGTCTTTACCACGGGCAAATGGCAAGATTGGGGGGCATGTGGTCGGCATGCCGATTCCTGCGGCATTTTTCATGAACGAAGCCGCTAATTCTTTATAAAGTAGCTCCTCAGTTGATCCTGTTGCATCCTGTTTCAGATCCTTCTACCTCAGAAAAATCCGAGGTACCGGGGATCAAACCCAGTCCTGCGGAACCGAAATCAGCAACGTTAACCACTTGAGCTAGCAGGCTGTCCCAAAAGAGTAGAAATATAAAATTAATAAGCAATATTAGGTCTAATTAAATCAATCAAGGACCTGTAAAAATATTTTTACAATGGAAGTTCACAGAATAGCGAAAGCCAGAGAAAGAACAAACATTTTTTAGGGATAGCAAGACCCTTCCCATCTTGCTAGAAAATCCGTACGGATCTCCAGGAGTCGCTAGCGACTCAAAGGAATACTACTACTATGGATTCATAAGATTTTATTGCTTACGTGAAGAGAAAGTAAGTTTTTATGAAATAAATAATAGAGGTCACGGTGCATTCACTATGTAGAGTGATTAAATAAATGGTATTAGACTCAAACTTCAAAGCTAATCTTTAAATTCGACTGGCCTAAAAACAGCAATTAAAAAATCGCAGATTGGTTGGTTGATGTTTACTTAACGACGGGGATTTACTACAACTTATGCATGAGATCGTCGCCCGTTTGCTGGAATTTTGTCCCGTGGGAGTTCTTTTATATGCATGTAAATCACATTTATAGATCCATAAAATTCCGCCAACCTGGGCCAGATTAAATAAGTTACCTTGTGCATAGAAAGTCAGTGTCATACAGACTGCGCCACCTAGGTCGACGAAATCGTAGATCTAAAGTACTTTACCGAACTCCATGACATGAAGAGTGAATGAAATATTTTAGTGTTTGCATACCTTAATGATGAATGATTTTTGTGTACAAATTTTGTTCAAAACTTACAAAGCATTGTAGTCTACTTGTCTTATTGCAACGGAGATACGATTTAAAAATCATCAAAATGCATAGGTAAAGAATACGGTTAAATAGTGTGCCGTGCGTTGTTATTGCTATTATTATTATTATTATTATTATTATTATTATTATTATCATTATTATTATTATTATTATTATTAGGCTACTATTATTACGAAAATATACATTCTGTGAAATGAAGTAAGCCTATAATAAATTGCTATCCTCTCTTGTATGATTCCAGTTTAGTCCTGCAGGCATTACATATTGATAACTCCGTGCAAACTTCTACAAACATGAAATATAACATGAAATTAAATATTTTGCGTAACTACTAGGAAGATGCCTATACCATATTCCTCACTCATTTCGAAATTAAAAACATCTTATATGGTAAAATATCACTTTCGTTCCTTCAGTAGTTAGGTAAGGATTTCTATATACTAACCTATATGCTATTCTTTTCACTGAAGTACGACTCATACACTTTTCTATGCGTACCGTTAAGACCTATGCGAGAAACTCTTTCTTGTTTGAGGATAATTGATGGAAACTGCATCTGCTCTTTTTGAGGATCAGGAAAAAATATAAACAAACGGGTCAGTGGAATCCCGGTTCCTAGGTAAACGTTAGAAATCTTTATTGCCTTATTGGTAACTGTGTTATATTTATTCCTGTCGTCATAGTTTATTTATCATATTGCTAACATTCTTCTTGAATTTCAATAAAAAGTTGTTCATGTTCTTCGATTTCATCTTTATTGTGATGAAACAGCTCATTCCTTTCAATTCTACTCTGCTTTCTCATAGATAATTGATTTATGAGCTGATTGTGTGACTATATAAATAAAGTAAATCGAGATCGAAAAAAGGATTTGAATAGCAACATCTATTTATTCCGGCTAAACGCCTGGCTTAAGGAATGGCATCCTACAGCATGTGTAGATACTCCCCTCTTTTTTTTATGTTTCAGGTAACCTGGAGAGTGAATGACTTGCCCACCATAGCTAGTTCTCGAAATGATGTGTACTCCAAAACTACTGCGAAGTTTGATAGGATGGTTTAATAGTACTAATGATAACACACATAGATATAAAGCATTTTAATAAAATAAAATAATTTTGTACGCCCAAGATTGTAACAATTACATATAACATAACAGCAATATCTTTAAGTACCAGGGAAAATTATTTCCCCCCTCTTCCACTGTAAATCGTACTAATATCGGCTATTGCCAGGATCTATTAAGTTACATAACTGTAGCCTAACCACTGGTAAACATACCGAGTATATCGTACATAGCATGGGTTATATTTATGTAACTAGGAAATGTTTATTTACCTCTGAACTTTCAATGCCCGAAAAAGAACCCGAGCTTTGTATTTACCCCTCTCACGAGGAAGCTTGATTCGAACCCTGAGTATGCCGGTATCCTATAGCCTACCATAAACGGAAGTTTTTAGTAAATTGGCTAAACACGGAGGATTTCTTAGAAATGTTAATATAAATTCGGAAGGCAAAGACGCAAGTAGCATAATTACCATACATTCATTCAGTTAATCGGGTATAAGTGATTTACTGGATACACACGATGGTAAGGTACCGGTAAAGATAACTTTGTTCAGTTATATTAAGCCATGATCCATGAGTTGTGGGATGGGACAACTAGTGTAACGGATAAATAGCGTCGATCAATGCACATAAATATAAGTTATCATATTACCTAATTATGTTACAGAATCGCAGATTTCGTTC
Organism: Ectobius pallidus; assembly: GCA_964059195.1. Classification (NCBI taxonomy): domain Eukaryota; kingdom Metazoa; phylum Arthropoda; class Insecta; order Blattodea; family Ectobiidae; genus Ectobius; species Ectobius pallidus. The sequence goes on along the minus strand of CAXKWD010000008.1, from coordinate 119,523,327 downwards.
GGTTAGGTTACAGAAGTGTCCCTAGAGTGGACATGTTGTGGGCGTTATTCGCATAATTTTTCGAAGTTTGTATCATTATCATTAAAAGATGTAACTATTTCGCTTGTTATGTTGTGGATCTTCATTATAACTAACTATATTTACCTGTTGATTGGTCATCCCTGAATGTATAATGAACATTTCACCACTTCCGGAAATACAGGAGTCATCCGTTTCATCGTCCTTGCGAGCACGAGGTTTTAGTGAGTACGTTCATGACGTGAGATGACGTTGCACGAGCTGATTGGACGCATCATCTGAGTGCGAGTTTCTCCGGCCGGTTCAGCTGGATGATATAATGGAATAGCAAACTGATTTCCGCGTCAGTCGAGTTTTAGTGCTTGTCTTGGAAGGAGTTTTGCATTTATTAGCATTTACTTTTGTGGGTAAGTAATGAAAGATTATTTCTCGTGCAATTATATTCAACCTAATTTATTTTGATAAACTAGTAACAAAAGTGTTCGTGCTGTACTAACATTGCCGCCCCCCTTTCAAACAAACCGGTTTTCAACGATGTTTTGATTATTTGGGACAGTGTATGGTACCGGTATGTGTTTTTAACTTACCGATATAAAAATCTTAGCGTCTTTATTTTTTAGTGTGAATGTCGCCTGTATTTTAGTACTATACGATGTAGGGCTACGTAGGTTCTGATTACTGAGAATCTGAGTTTGTGCTAATGGAAATTTCCATCCTTTGGGAAGTGACGTTGCTGAAGAGGGCTGGGAGTAAGATAAATTGGGCATTTAACGAGGGGTGTATTTGAATTGCGTATCAGCCATGCGTACGTTGGGGGGTGCTGATTCATGTACTTTATTCTTGTGCATTAATTAAAAAATCGCATTCTTTATTGCATTTTTTTTTAAACACTTAGGTCTATTCTACTCCTGTTTTGCTGCTGCTTAAATTAGTTTGTAAGTCACAATGAATACAGTTCAACTAGCCTGACTAAGTTCAACACTTTAGATACTCTATTTTCCTGTCCATTTTTTTATTTATTTATTATTATTTTTTTTTATTTTTTTATTATTGGTTGAGCTCTTCATCCTAAAGTATCGGTCCTACTTCTAACTTCGCGAGATGATTCTGCAATATTCTGATGCAAAGTTAATACAGTTTAGTAGAGGCTTGAACTAAAATAGTTCTTTCTTCAGCAGAATTTTTTATTCTGATAATGCAGGGGTGCCCACCCCCCCAAACGTCATGACTCACCCCCCAAACTTTATTGCTCGCCCCAACCCAATTGGTTGTCGACAAGGGCGCTCATATGATATTTTCTAGGGGGGCAATTTTTTAAATTTATTTATTTTTTTGTTGCTTTAACTTCTTGGGCCACTTTAACAATGACATAGCCAGAAAATAATTGCGGGGAGGGTTTGAAGTGCCGGGGGGTTTGGAATACCCCCCCAAAAAGGGGGTCGGGGGTCCATCTCCAGAAAATTTTTAAATATTGAACTAACGAAAATCCCATTTTACGCTATTTTAGCACAGAAAAAACTAGTTAGGAAATTTGTTTACCATACTTGAAGACACGACAATGTAAATAAGAAATCATTACCTAAGTGGGGGGTCCACCCCAAGAAAATTTTTAAATACTGAACTAATGAAAATAACATTTTACGCTATTTTAGCACTAAAAATCTAGTTAGGAAATTTGTTTACCATACTCTGACATGCCAATGTAAACAAGAAAATGTTACTTAAGTCGGATGTCCACCCCCGGGAAATTTTTAAATGTTGAACTGATGAAAATAACATTTTATGCTATTTTAGTACTGAAAACTGGTTAGCAAATTTGTTTACTATACTCTAAGACATGGCAACTTAAACAAGAAATTGTTACCTAAGTTATAATACTTATTACTATTTTAAGAAAAGTTGAATAACACATGGAACAGTGGACATAATAGGCCTACTCATTATGTTATGAAAAGAAAATAACTGTTATATCTTATTTGACACACCAACAAATCTTGTTTCAATAAATAAATATTTTTTTAAAATACAAATAGGCCTATAGAATTTTAGGTTTTGACTTTTGGGGGTCAAAACCCCCTGAACCCCCCTTTCCTAATCCACTGTGGATTCTGCTTCCATGTTGTCGATTTGGTAAAACTTCTGCAATTCAAATAATTGTCTTAGAAGAAAAACAGCCGACTATAATAATTATTAATATACATTTTATCCTTGCGCCCCCCCCCCGCCCCCAGGTATGGGCGCCCATGGCTGTCGAAATTCTTCATCTTCATCTTTATAAAGAATTAGGAGAGACCTTTTGTGGTTATAGAACTTGACCGTTTTTATTTTTAACATATAAAATGCTAATTTTGCAAAAATTTTCAACCCTCCCCCCAGAAAATTCATAAAACTATAATATTTTGCCGCCCCCCCCCCAGAAATTTCAATGACGCAGTCTGCGTCTTAACCCCCCCCCCTGTGGGCACCCCTGGATAATGTATTTTATTTTTATTTCATAATTGTATTAATAGTAAAAAAAATATTTAGGCCTATTTGTTCTTAATAGGCTAAATTATAAGACACAAATTTAGGACAGAATTGTTAAAGAAATTATGCTGTAAACTCTGTCGCAAGAATTTTACCAAACACCAGTTTCTTGAATTAAAATGGCATGTAAGCTACCGCATAATTACAAAAACGATTGATTTAATATAATTCAAATTGTATGAGTGAAACCTAAGTAGGCCTATTGTCACAATGCATTCCGGTTCTGTATATGCTGTATGTATTCTGTAGATAATATTTGTAGGCCTATAATGTTCAAACAATTTAAAAGAGATTCATAACCATTTCTTACAGATAAAAAATCAAACTTAAAACAGCCTAGCAGAAAGTTTCTTGATCCTGTATTTTTTTATACATTATAAATATAAATGTATAAATACATTTCTTGAAAAAACTTAATATTTCCTAAGCTCAAGACTTAATGTAAGGGAATTAGCATTGAAGGGCACCGGTACATTTTCACTGTGAAGTGAAGACTAATAGTCAGTCATACTTTCAGATGTACAGAAAAATGGCTGAAGCAGCTGCAGCAGAAGCAAATGGTGGACCTCATCTTGAATCTCTTGACAAGATTATGAAGATACCATTCATTGAGATGACATGGAATCAATCCGTTGGTCTGTATGGTAAAGTGAAGGAAGCCAATAGTCTCTTTAGGTGGACTCTGTCTACAGCAGAGGCTGCTGTTTTGAAGGCTGCTGAACAAGCCGCTCCCATTGCAAAGAAATTGGAGCATCCCATTCATAAAGTCGATCAAACTGTGTGCAAGGGGATTGAAATTGTGGAAGAAAAGCTGCCTCTCGTCAAAGAACCACCTTCCCATGTAAGTAACTTAAGGTTCTCATTTAGTAGCATAAAGAAAACTGTATTTATTTGTGGGGGTTGGAGTGTGTCTTGCACAAATTATAAATTTTGATGGTAGGAAAAGTGAAAAGGAGTAGCCTACAGTGGCTGCTGTTTAAACAAGGATAGTTCCGCAGGGGACACAATATGTTTATTCATAGAATTAAAGCAGAAAACTTCCCAATTTCAGCTTTTGTATTCTTCACAATGTGTAGGCCTATTTAAACCATATCACTTTGTCTGTAAAACATGGAACATGCTAGTAAAATAAGTGAAATCGTCGTAAGTTTTATAATTGAAAGTATTGCTGCACATAATACAGGCTTTGGTGATGCGAACTGGCCACTGGAACATGAGAATTATGAGTCATGTCATGTTGTAGCGAGGGGAGAGTAGCGGTATTTACAGTGTCATGACTTGAAAAACAGCCAGTGAAATTGATGGAGGTAGTGATTGATGATGGGGTCTACTAACCTCAAACGTAGTAGGCTATATACAAAAAGCTCTAAAGAACTTGCTGCTAGAACACAGGACCACCACAGCTAAACTAATGACCCTTATTTTTAACCTAATTGCCACTAACCTAGGGTTATGACTATGAGATATGTCTTCCAGCGATGAAAACTCCCTAACTGACTAGATCATGGGAAAGATGGGCATTTAATCATGGTAGAAAGATTGCATTGAAAGAATCAATACTAGCACTGAGATGAGAATCGGTGAAATGCTACATTTGAGTAAGCAATGATATTGATGGAGGGCTAGCTATGGCCCGCATAACTTAATCCGAAACAACTTTAAATGTAGACTGCCATCAGTACTAGAAAACTATCGCAGAAATGTCAGTAAAATATATTTTAACCAAACTTCACCAAATGCTGAACTTCTTTGGGCATTCCAATTCAGGATGTAGCCTTGCTTTAGTTGATGAACAAGTGCCTAAAATTTTGTTTCTGATGCATATTTAATGAATTGATCGTCCTCTGCATTACGTGTTTTAGTAGCCTACTTCCTATAGTCTAAAACTTTTTTCATCCCCACTAAATACTACCTCATTTACTATAGGCCTACTGGTACTTAATTGTAGATGAAACATAAATAAGCTAGCTTTATTCTCGCAATCATGACTTATTATTTCAAACTTGATCTGAAAGCAAAATAAAAACCACAAAAGAAGAATGAATTGTATCATTTCGAATTTCACTGATGGTTTCATGGGAAACCTAGGTGAAACATTGTAAATTTACTTACTAAAATCTGTAAATTCTGTTTCAGGTCTATGAAGCTGCCAAAAACTTCGTAAATAATGCGCTTTCTCAATCAAAGGATACTGTGTTGGCAGCAAAAGAATACAGTCAGGAAAGAGTATCATCAGTGAAGGATGTAAGTTTGCACAAGGCAAATGAGCTTCTAGCTACCCGGTATGGTGCTATTGCACTTAGTGGGTTTACGACGACTGCTGCTTTAGCTGAAAAGTACCTGGACTATTACTTCCCTGCTTCTGAACAAGAGGCGGACCAAGAGCATGGTAAGAGAAGTATAAAACATTCAAATTGCTCAAAAGATTTCTGAAAGTGACATTATTACACTATATACTTCTTTATTGATCCTAGTCATTTAGATAATGTTATGGTAATAAATTGCCTTATAGCTAATTCAATTTTACTTAAATTTCATATTTCTTTAAAATAACTCAAAATAGGTGATTCGTTATTTTTTCTCCTGAAGCAAACTTAAGTGATGGAATTGAATAAGATTAAGTTAGCCTACATTAAAGATAGGGAACGGACATTTCTTACGTTGTTCGCAGATTACGTAATGTCTTCATGATGCATTTAAGAAAAATTTCAATTTGAATTTGGTTAGACATAGAGAAGTGTATGCAGTAAGTTCCCTCTGGCATATGCTGCAAGCTCGATTGAGTCTTACAAAAGCCCCCCATCTACCACCAAATAACTGCAGTTTTCATTCTTAATAACTACTTCTTCCTATTTTATTAATATGAGTTGATTAACACACTTGAACTTCACTTACCAAGCATTTGGTAGGATGCGTTTCACAGGCCATTCGCCTGTATCTTCAACTACATGTCAACTGCGGGATCTTCGATGTTTGGAGGTTCTCCCTGTTGTCGGTTTAATGTACTTAGCTATTAGGTTGTCTTCTTTCGGAATATGAAAATTCATGAGTGTTTTCGTATTTTTTCATGTAAATCCTTTCCCAAATCCAAAGTTCTTTAGCTGTTCTTAATTATTAAAGTCTGTAAGAACACCTAAAGAACTCTGGATTTGTGAAAGGATTTACATGAAAAAATACAAAAACAGACTCATGAATTTTGATATTCCGAAAGAACTAATAGCTAAGTACATTAAACTGACACCAGGGGAACAGGGAGAACCTCCAAACATCGAAGATCCCACAGTTGACATGTAGTTGAAGATACGGGTGAATGGCCTGTGAAATGTGCCTACCAAATGATTGGTAAGTGAAGTTCAAGTGTGTTAATCAACTCATATTAATAAAATATTGATTCACTTCACTGTGTTAAGTTCCAAACTCTTTATAATATCTATAATACTTCTTCCTGTTCTTTCTGTTCCATGACAGTCTAATGGTTTTTAACTATGGTAAGTTTAATAGAGAAGTAAGCTTTCATAACTACTTAAGTGCTTCTGTTGTAGTTCCTGTGGTAGTATATCGGGACATTCAGAAATGTAAAGATCGAGCATGCATGAACTTAATAATCATCCTCATGATATAAGCAATATTTCTGACTTCAGAAAATATATTTTAAAGTTAAAACTGAATTAGGCCTAAGTATGTGTTGTTCAAGGATGTTTTTATCATTGCAGCAATAAAAACTAGATGCTCAAATAAAGCAAGATAGTTTAATCAACAATTTAGTTTACGTCACATACGTAGAGCTATAAGTGTTTATAAGTTGACCATAATGATTATTCAGTAGCTTTACTGTTTATATCAATTCCTTTTTTATTTGTCACAATAATTTTAAGTTTTGTGACTAAATCACTGGAGTTGTAAAAACACTAAATAGCCGTACTATGTTATGACATGGTAGAGGAATATAATATGGTATCAAGAAGGGATTGGCTAGTTTCAAATAATAAAAAATTTTAATACCATAAATGACATTTAAAATAAGCTTATTTTGTTGAGGTTTAGTGCCTGAACCAAGAGTTATATGATAATGGTAGTAAACAAGACTTATTCTTTCTATTAGTACTGGTAATATGAATTTTAAATTCAATTGTGTTTCCTTGTGAACTCTAGTTTTACATTCATAATCGGAAAGTTAAATAACATGAAACCCTTTCTTATGAAAGTAATTTTTTTTTTTTTCTCACAATTTTCTATATTATTTTCATAAATTAAACGAATCAGATTAACATTTGCAGTCTGGGAGCTGTGTTACTACTTTCATGAATTTTTATATATAATGATGTGGGGTTTTCTGGCTACACCAATGGTATTAGGGAAAACTAAAAAATAAATTAATATGTTAGACCTTTCTTTTGCAATTGTTTTAAGTGAATTTTTGTTTTATGTAAATTTCAGAATCGCCTGAAACAGAAGCAGAGTCAGGAGAAAACAAAGTCATGAGTACTGTCCATGAAGTGGGCCGCCTGTCAAATAAATTCGCAAAAAGGGTGTACAATGTATTGTCATCAAAAGTGAATAATCTTAACAAAGATAACGTTCAAGAGTATGTAAATTCATTGGCTACCGTAATGCACCTCACAAACCATCTTGCCACCCTGAATGAGAACCTGAGGGCTACAACGAAAGCAAAAGAGGAAGCAGAAGCTGAGAAATCGGCCTCAACAGAGAAGACTGAAAAACCAACTGAAGGTGTGAAGAAATGAAGGCTATGAAAGTTGAAAGTCTGAATGTTTCCTATTTATAGTATGTAATTTTTGTACTTGTTATGCCTGTATGAATTCATTATTTTTCATATGTGAATGAATGCATTTTTTAAAAGTTGCATGAAAAATAAACGAAAGAAATTGTGATTATAATTTTGTGTCTTATTTCATAATTTCCTACACATTTTAAAAAAGAAAAAGAATTCAAGAGATAAATTTAGATATTGGCCCCTTGCAAGAGTAAAGTGATTGGGAATTTGGTATTTTTAATAACAGGACAATTACTTGTGTAAGGAATTCAGATGTGCATTCAAATTTCTAGTTGTCCGGAATTATTTTCCGCATGATATAATTATAAATTGCATGTTTCATAGTACTTATCAAATAGAAGAGAACTGAAGCTGTTGAAAGAGCATTCATTTTTAATCTACTATAAATTTTTTATATGTTATATATTTTTAAATTGAACTGAATAACTACTGCACAGTGAAACATGGAACTACAAAAAATAAAATTTCTTACCAGCACTATGTTTTTCAAATTTAATTTGAATTTTTTTGGAAGTTAGTGAAATGTTTTAATCTTAATAAGGAAACTAATAGGCTACCATCCCGAGAAAACTTATCTGGGCTAACTACAAAATATGACTGTCAAAAACCAAAATTAACTAGTATGTAAATTCTAATGGGCCCAAAATACCAGATTACAGCATAAACTAAGTTTGCTTCTGCTACTGGTAGTCTATTTATTGCTGCTGCCCTACTGAATCTAAAGACCTTTATTCCATTCTGACCTGTGTAGATTTTGCTTGTGGCATTAGAGTTAGCTTGTCTTTTTGTAGGTGGTTTGCTCTTATCAGAATGTCTGCCTTTGGGACTTCAGTTATTGTCTTCTATTTTGATAAAATTAAAAATTAGAAAGTAATAAAATAGTATAATGGTTCATGGTTTCAAATTCCCCCCTCCCCCAAAAATGGAGGGCAAAGAGATTACGTGATAGGTAGATAAGCTCATTGACTCGACTAGGGCCTCCTGCATAAATCAGAAGTATGTGGTATTAAATGATTATGACTTTCTGAAATCATGTATGTTCAGTTATTCATTTGCATATTTTTTAATGAGCTAAACGCATCTTGATACTGGCTTACCAGCATGCTCCAGATGCAGTTCTCACTAAAGAATGCCAGGAAAACCAATGTTTTATTAAGTTATCAAACCTTTGAGTTAAGTTTGATTTATTCATGGTCGTTTATTTTGCTAAGACCTTTAACTTAATGACTGTAACCTACAGACATGGGACTTTACCATTAATGCACATAAATTTTAACGACATTGGTCGGGATCCAACTTTAAAATCGGGTAACAGACATCCATTACCTTACTGGCTGTTCTCTGCCGATGGAGGGAGATTGTTGGAGTGTACTACGTTCATCAAGATCTTTAGGAAAATGAACCTACAAATAATGAGACTGAAATAATGTGACATAGATTTTTGTCAAATAAGGGACATTTTTCGATTTTTAAGAACGATTTTTAAAAATCGTTACTTCTTCAAATAAATTAATAATAAATCATATAATAAATTCAATTTATAAAACACCCCTCTTAGTTGACACATTAAATGAAAATGAAGTGATGTGCCTGATATTTAGAGGTGGAAAATTGGTTTTGCAGCATATGCATTTGATTTGAACCTCATTCATAAACAAAGAAAAATATTACAAACCATAATATATAATTTTAAAATTACTTAATGGTGTAGTTTTCTTAAAATCAAATTGTAGTGGAAACTAGACATGTCAACAATTAAAACATACATTCCAGCCCCAATTGTACCACTTTCAGTTCTTAAAAATATCACCTGTGTATAGTTCCCGCACGATATCTGTGCCGATTGCATTACGTTTTCGTGGGGACTGTAGGGTCAAATGGCCTGCTAACTATCTCTCTCGCACAACAGTACCTCCCTTTCTATTTGTAAAGGCCAAGCTACCTCTCTTTCTCGCACAATAGCATGTCTCTCTCTAAAGAGTAACGGTCTCATCGGCACAGATTTCGTGCGAGATCTTTACCAATATGATTATGCTTTTGTTCTTTGCTCAGGGATGAGGTTAATGCATGCTTGTGGCAAGTAAGATAAGAGCCCAAGTTGGTATAAGTTTGTATGATTCATCTGTCAGTATGCCCTCAAAAATTGAAAAGAGCTCTTAAGCATACTAGATTGGTAGCTTGCAACCAATAAGTGGGAGACTAGCACAAGGGACTAGAGATGTGGATGTCGAAGATAATCCTCATCATAGTTTTGTGGCTTCAGAAGTTATTGAAATACTGGGTGGACTTCCTGTTCCAAGAAAGTTTCAAAAAAAGAATGTTCAGCGATTTGAGGCAGTATGAAAATAAATTAAAGTACTTGAGAATACCTGAGTTTGCTCGAAGAAAATTTGGATGTCATTTTAATACTAATAAAAAATTCGAAAAAGAATGACATGGGGTAGACTGGTGGCTGCTTGCCAATTGCTATCTTGCAGTGCACATTATGATAAAGAAGAAGCTCTCAGTGGACGCAAATGTTTTCTTGGCCTCCTGCACTCAACCAAATGCATAATAGTATATTATGCAAGGAGCCTATAAGGGCATTTAATAAGACACTAGTTTCATAATTTCTCTCTTTACAATATCATTGTAGGCAAGTTCCATATGACTGTTTTTGTATGACCATAAAAAAATGTTTGAGATTTTAGATTCAACGAAATGGCTGATCTCGGCAATCAACTATTAGTAAGCACTTGTCATTCTCATTTTTTAGATAGTTGGTAGCTGATGACATGCAGGGAAATCAGAGCTTCTCTTGTTGTTTTAACCTCAAACCAAGGGACTTAGCTCAAAATGAACTCAATTAGTGTAATATTAAATTTAACACAAACAGAATTAATTTATTTTAAATAAGGGTTTGTTTATTATTCAGTATGATTTGCTGCTCTCAAGGCTTCAAGATGGTTCCATGTTCAGTAATAATCGATATCACATTTTTGTTGTGTCACATATAGTATGGTCAAAGAAAAATACACATTTAAAACAGGCTGTCCAGTGGCTGCCAATAGTCAAAATCTACAGTTTCCACAGTCTCTAATAGTACAATGAGGAATGAAAGGAGGGTTTTTAGGTGGGCCCTTTTTCTATAAATCATTTCCATGCATGAAAAATGGGTATAGATCACTTTAACAACACTGCATATCTAATTATAATAGGGATGAGTGTTAAAAAAAAATGAAGTCTGTAGCTGTTTTAAATTGTATAAATTAAATGTGTTTTCATAATACCCTTGTACTAACAAGAAATACAAGACTGGCATGATTGTTAAATTGTTCTGTAGTAAATGTCAGTAATATAAAACTGACATCTTTGGAATAGATAATGTTGTAAAAGTAGTAAGATTCTGTGTCTTGAGGCTTTAGAATAAATAACAGTTTCTCAGGCTTCCAACCAGGTGAATAGGAGGATTGATTTGAGCTTTCGGTGGCATGCTGCTCTTATGCTGTCTGGGAGAAATGAATTACTTGGGAAAAGGTCTGTATTATATACAAAAGACAAAGAAAGGCTAAATGACTATAAGCAACAAATATGAAGTTAGGCTTAAGTTTACACATACTGTTGTATGTTGGCATTGTTTGGATGAAAATGAGTTGTAACAGCTGACTACCTTCAATACGAGTAGGTATGTAAGAATAATTACTTCCTGAAATTTTTTCCAGCCAAACATTTTATTGTAATGAAGGTAAGGCAATTGAAATCTTGCATTTTATTTGAACAGTACCTGTGAATTTGTAATGAGTGTACAGTAAATCAAGGTTGGGGATGATGGTGATGTTGATGATGATAATGTAGCATTGTGACAGTGGTGGTGGCAGTAATTTGTTCATTTGCCCCTCCCCCTTTGACAAAATTTTTGTGGAGGCTCATGTGAGAGCTCTGATTGGGCAGGAAGGAAAAATGAAATGAATAGCAGTAATGTGATGTTTAAATTGCCCTTTTACCACTTACATGTCATAAAGTAGCGGATTTTAAGTTTTGTATTTCAATTGAGAACATTTTCATTGCCCTCGGTAGAACATTTTGTAAGGCATTGTTTTTCTACCCAAGTTTGTAGAGCCCAGATCTGTAGTATTTATGTGTAAATGTAATAGTCCCATGCCTGTAGATTTACAGGCAGTAACAAAATTCCAGATCACTAGCATAGTTCAGGATCTAGCCTGATCTATGCAACGGTCTGTACTGTACGTATCTTAATTAAATAACCATATCCTAATTGATCCAGATAGCTACTCTAGTAAGAGTTACTTTGTAAACGTAAAGCCTCCTTGACTCATTTTGTACTTTTATATCTGGTAAGCTTTCATAAATATTTCTCACCTGTGATATGCTGCTGTCTGTACTTTCATGCTGATCTAGCTGAGGGAATTGGCCTACATTATTACATCATGTACTGCCTAACTTCTGGGAACCTGCTTGGAAACAAACAGACACATTAAAGTGGCATAAATAAAATAGATTAGGAAAGCAGAATGTTATAAGTAATCCCATTAGAGGTTTTGAAATCTTCTGATGTAACTCTAAACCTCGAATGAGATTAAGAAATAAGATAAAACACATTATTATAAATAATAATTACTTTCTTACTTGTGTTGCTTAAAAGTAGATAACAATGCAAATCCAATTGGAAGAATTGCCTACAATCCTGTATTCTCTAAAACTTGCACCGAATCAAAATTATGTTTTTAATCAAAGCACATTTAAATAGTTTCAAGTTCCAACTAAGTTTTTTGTTTAAAAAACAATAGTTAGATTCATTCAATAATGAAGAGAAGAATTATCGGATAAAATTTCTTCCTTGTGACCATGAGGGCCGATACCCACGATAACCTACATATGGAATCAGTCATCATAATCAGCAAAACTGTGATTTTAAATGTTTCACAATAGAAATCTAACACATTTAAAAAAGTAATATTTCTAACATGAGAATCTTGAATGACTGGCCTCATTATTTTGCTATGGATGCTTATGAATCTGTGCTTTATTAGTAGCCTACGTATAATTTTCATTTGAAAAATGCAGTTTTTGCTATTAATTTTATTTACAAGGTAGGGTTTATGGTTATAATACAAACTTTATTTCTGGAGTTATGAGGTTTTTGTCAGATTACAGGTAACCCAGTAGAGAATAATTGTTTTCAAGAATATTTTAAGATTACTGATTTTTGTTTCTGTAAAAATGAGGTTTCAAGCAAGTTATTCACATTATCATACTTACCCAAATATATGCCGCACCTGCTTTCTTAAAAGTAAAGTAAAGGGGGGAAAAAAATTAACTTCAAAATGAAATAATAAACTGCCTAAATTTCATAACATTAAAGAAACAAATTTCTTAGCTGAAATAGTCTTGAAATAAGAAAAAGAAAGTACCAAATGACTTAAATTATGAAATTCCAATTTTATTTCATCAAGCATTACTGTTGAGTTTTGTGCAATGTTTTAAATTTTTCATAACTGCACTTTCAGTGAACAATAGTTTAAAATTACCATTATTTGCATTCCTTTGCATCTGAGCAACTCACAGTATAGGAATATTCCGTTGTCAAAAAGGACAAAAAAAAGTGTAATATTAACAGTATGATGGATCTGCAAAAATTTATCTGCCAGTAATGATTGACTGACTGAATTTCTCCTCAAAAGGTATCCATCTCTCTCTCTCTCTCTCTCTGCTCTACTACATCCCCTAATGTTGGAGCATAGGGCCTCCAAGTGGAGGTTTCTGTTACCTATGTGAATTTTGTTATGCTTATTTTCCGAGAGAGGGCAGAGAGACAGGTGGTAAGCCCATTGCGTCTCAACCCCCCCCCCCCAGAAACTAAGGTATTACTTGATTGTGAAAGGGTCGAGAAATATTGTCCAGAGGCTCTAATTTAGACTTTTGAGTTCTTTTACGTGCTCTAAATCTACGACAGGATTACACTGTGCCCAGGTTTTTTATGTCCTGAAAAATCCTTTGACCACGGCCGGGTTTGATCCTGCGACCTTCGGACCTAGAGGCGGTCATGCTACCTCTACACTACTGTGGTCAACTCAAAAGGTATGCAAAAATTCCAAAATTGGATTTACAAGGTTTCTCCATGAAACTAACAAAATATTGAAAGGAGAAAGAGAAGTGAAAATATTGGGAATTAATATAAAATGTAATATTCTCATTTTATTTTTATTAAGAGAAAGTTTATTGTTTGAATGTTCTGGCCAATTTTTTTATTTAATCAGTATGTCCACAATGGTTTCATAAATTAAATTAATTTCAACCCCTCAAGTAAAATTTACAATTGTTTATGAATAATGACAACCATTGTTAATGCAGTCATGTACATTATTACTACAGAGTATGCTTGATATGAAACTGACAGTAAATTCCACTTTAGGGGCTAAAAATAAGCCTAAGATGTTACAAAATATGCACATAACCATACCTCTATCATGTTTGTTCATATTTTACTTACAAAAATTTTAATAGCAATCAACATTAAGCACAAATATACAGACACACTATTAACTTATTTAAAGATATAAAATGAAAAAATATATTTTAGTAATGCGCATAGGAGGTCACACGAGCATGGCTAAATTTCTGTCAGGTCTGTCCAGGTTGTAAAGACCTAGATATAATCCTAATTAATTTTACCAGCTATCCTAACCCGCCACTAATAACCATTGTTCCTATTTTGTTAACAACCTGAAGTTCCTAAGTCAGAAATTAAGCCTTGCAGATGATTGCTCTTAAGAGTCTGTAACTCGACTGGAAATCATATGCCTCTTCAGACTAATGAAGAGAAGCAAAAGATACCTCTTACACATGATGTTAGTTAACGCTAGAAAACTTATAAATCATGTTGTATTGAAATATTTTATTACTTGCCTGTGAGTATTCTCTTATAATATCACAATCAGTTAACATTTAAATTATCTCACTTTAAAGGAAAATCTGTGCTAAGCTTCGACTAAAAGAAAGAACTCAACTGCTTAGTTCGCTGACTGATGAATTAATTAAACCAGTACAATACTCTAGTTCAAATCTTTTGAAATGTAATAACACCAGAATGGTAGGATGAAAATAAATAACTTACAGACTGAAGTAATATTTTAATAATATAAATAAAGAAAAATCACAACTTTTGGCAAGTGTGGTTTCACTATCAAAGAATAAAAAGCCAGAAATACTTGGAAACAATACCCACAGCATTAATGAAGGAGAGAATTTTAAATAAAAGAGAATAATTTTTCTGCACTTAGCCATGATAATAATTATTGATGTGTTTCTGTTAGATTTTTAGCTAGTATATAAATTAATATTTATTCCTTTAAAGCAAATTAGATGATGATGGAGAAAGTATCTCCTAAAACAAGCTCCAGTTAGTTTTCTCATTACTAGCAAAGTTTTGTTTAATTTTCCACTAAGTCTGTTCTATATAACCTTTACAGAATTTTATAAAACTAGCTTCAATTAGAATGGCGTTGGGAGGGAACTATCAGTCATATGAAGTCAACCATAGCAAAGGCAGGCAGTTTAAAAAACCAATGCTCTCAGAAACTGCTTAGTTGTCAGAGGGATAATATATATAATGCTATTTATTTATTTTATGCTCAAACATATTCACAATTTTGGCTGGCCCAATGGCAGAAAGGTTTCTCTGCTGGGGTTCAGGTCAATATACAAAGTGAGGTTAGAGCAGATTCTCTCAGGATTCCTTTATTTTCCCTGCCATGTTTCATTCTACCAGTGCTTCATCTTCACAAAATGGTCATTAGCTGAGGTTCCAATAAAAGATAAATAACAATCGATTCTTTAAAAACTTAACTGCACTCAATGAAATATATAAACATTGCAAACAATTGCAGGGATTCTACAAATCCCGGTCATTAAGCTATGACCGAGAATGCTCTAAAGGCAAGAAGATAAAATACTTCACATCATACCCTTGAAATAAAGGGACATATCTTTTATTTTTTAATTAAGTATAAAATACTCTAAATGCTCCTGTGCATTTGGCACTGAAATACTTGCAGAGAAACCTTTAGAGTTCACCATTTTCTTTATGCCCTTTATTTGAAGGTTCCAAATCCTCCCCTTGAGTTTTCTTTTTGCTATAAATACCAAATGACTTTTTCAGTAAAAACTCTCAACATTAATAAACTCCGTGGTAAAAATATTTTCAACTTCTACCAATGTTTGCTATATTGTTCTGAGGAAGTGATATTTTTTAATGGTTTTGGGCGAGGAAGAAGGACCTGATTGGAATGAGAGATTTTTCGGTTAAAGTTGGTTAGCTTGGAATGGTTTAAGATTGATGGTACTTACTACCTCATGATGATAGGCCACTCGCTTCTAAAGGAGGAAAGCAATGAGATGTCTCTGTGTCTCTTATATAAAGCATCATGATTATAAAAGTTCCTGCAGGATGCAAAATTATCCTCCTCTAGTGAATGTTATCAACAGTCTTATACAAGTGTTTCTTCAAAACCTGATTTCTTTTAACTCCCTATTCCAATATATTCAAACACTATTATATAACAAACTTCAACACACACTAGAATTGCCTTCTAGAATGTCTCTTCCTATAGTATTGTCACCTTATTTTTTAATAGTTTCAGTGTTTTTTTTATCAGTATCTGTTTAAGGTTCAATATCACAATATTGATTCTGACTTCATAGATACAATATTGATATGAATTTCTTTATTAAAATGGCAATTCTCTAACCATTTTCGCACATATATTAGGTTAGATGAGCTCAGCCACAAATTCAGGTTGACCATCCTTATTAATGGTAAGGGCAGTCCGTGATCTAAAAGGGTCATCACTGCCACTTGCCACATTATGACTTCCGCCAAGAGGTGGGTCTGGAACTTGGAATGTCGATCCTTGGAAACCTAATGATGCTTCATACACCTGTACAACAAAAATTACATTTCTGTTACCCTTCAGAATTATTCGTGAAATAAAGAAAAAATACACCCACTTCATAATTTCAGAAAGAATAAAATAATGTCTTTATACTTACACGTAAAGCATTTTAAGCTCTGCATTAAAAGCAAGTCTTCTTCTGTAAATCCTTTTCATGCAAAAATGTTTGTTGCCTTTCTTTTATCCAGGAGTTGACATATGCTCATGCAAGGTAAAAAAGCCAACGGGTGAACTGGTATATATAATGTGGCATTAAATTTGAACATTTATACCGGTGGGGTAAAGTTGCTCACATCCATACATGCATACATTCTCAAGCTACATATGCTCCCTGGGTGCTGCTAAATGAACAACAGGCATGGCAGTATGCTCCCCAAAGATATCAATTCCAGAGTAAAAATGTCCCTCATTCAGATCTCTAGACAAGGACCAAAGAAAAGGCCAAGACAGCCGGACCAAAGAAAAGGCCAAGACAGCCGGACCAAAGAAAAGACCAAGACAGACAATATTCCTCATTGGATGAAACATAACCAGAAAGATCGAGCCCATAGCGTCCCTTTGTTAGTGTTCTGGCTGTTATATTAAGAAGCTGCATCAATCATTTTATAAATATTTTTGTTACAAATGAGGGTTTGTTTATGCGACAGTTTAGATTCTGGTGCACAGAATGTACTACACATCAGGATGAGAACTCCTATCTTTTTAAGAATTAAATGTGCATCATATTTTTTTTGTCTACTCTGTTTAGTAACAAGAAACTTAACTTGATCACTGTAATTGATGCAGGCCATAAAAACGAAAACACAACAAAATCAGGTATAGGTACTGAAAAAACAAAGTGCCAGATGAAGTTAATAGGCCATATTTCAAAATTATTGAATTTTAGACACCGGTTTCTTGAGAAACTTTGATCAGCATATATGTAAAAGAATACAACTATTATGCAGGGAATTTATCTTTTATTTGAACGTGAAAAATTGGGGTCAGTACTTTATGCAGGGGCATCCATTAAGCAAGTAAATACGCTGTATTTTAAGGCTAGTTTGCATGATGACACTAGGTTTCGTAACCACTTTCATGAAAATGATTTCATGAAACTAATTACACTCATTTTCTTTAAAACTAATTCCAGGCAAACCGCACGTTTCATCTTATTTCTGAAGCTGAAATCCCACATACACGTTTGAAACACGTATGAATCCAGGCATTTCACAATTTCCTCATTTCTCCACTTCATTTTACAAAACGCGAACAAGCTAAATATGTGTAAAATATCAAAATTACTATTATAGTTTCGTGAAAAGTTGGAATCAGCTGAAACTGTGAAGTGTCATTGTCTCACGCTTGCGCATTCAAGCAAAAAACAGTTGCGAAACTTAGATACGAAACCTAATTTCGTGTAAACTAGCCTTTACCCATGTAATAGATGCACTTTTTCTTCAGATTTCTATAAGCGGGATAATATTAACAAAACAAATTTACATCAAATGCCTCATGTCAACAATATTCCTTTATTTTTGCCAGTATATTCAGTTCTATCAATTGATGCAATAAAAAAACTTGCTCTTTAAAAAGCATGTGACCATTAATTGGTCAATACTCCAGTAACAGTTAATCAATCTGGTACAAAACAATAGGCTTCTTCCTATGGACTTGAGAGTTTCATGAGAATCTGATAAAACAGTATTCAAGTTATTGTGTGTACAGACACATGGACAAAAATTTTTCTTATTCACCAAATAAGCTTAGAAAGTACCATTATGGCAGCTTAATAATTCTTAGTTGTGAAATTACCAATATAGTACAGGATGCCTGGTTTTAAATAAAATATATCCTCCAATCACAAGATAAATGGAAGCAGCAGGACTGGGATAATTTTCCAAAAAGAGGGGCACAGGATTAGTAAACGTTTACATTTACTATTTTGTATTACTTATAAATGCTATTGACGAAGCACTCGAATTATTGTAACTCTCATGGTGAATAACATTTCTTATCTATCTCGTCTCGGTTTAGTGGGATTATAATTCCTTACAAGGGCGGCGTGGTTTCTCTTAATGTGCCGCAGTGCTACAGCACACAGCGTGTTTACGGTTCATGTAATTTTATTTTCAAACGTAATACTGTATTTCATTTCATATAGATTTCGAACTTGGCGCATCCAGGCAAGATCCTATTTGTTGACTTTTGGGAATCAGTTAACATGAATACAGTACCTTCCTGATCATGGAACTAGATACTCTGAAGCATGTCTCTCTCATGTGCAGAAGGTTCTGATGTCATGCCTCCAACTTCCTTAATGACAATTTTAACATATATTGGTGCTACGTATTTTTGTAGTGAAGGGACTGAGACTTCAAGGCTTCACTTCACTTAGACTGATAAATTTCATTATGTCCCATTATGCTGCACCTCTGTTATGTTCGCTTAGTGTCAATGTAGTGATCTCAACATTAGGTAATACTGGGAACTCCCGTACAGAAATAGAGAAAAGCACTTGATGAGTGTTGGCACACCTGTTATGTATCTTTCTCTGTCTCTCTCATGCATTAATAAATGTGATTTTAGTTTTGTAACGGTGGATTATCATATTCCTTATGGCTGTATTCCGTATTTTGAGACAATTTGAGAGTTATTTTTAGTTTTATTCATCCTTATGTATAGTACTATTTTGTGCAGTGTTAACTTAATTTCACCTGAATAGTGACCAAGTGGTAATATAACATAATTTATAATGTCTACCAACGTTATAAAAACTTAAATAAACATTTATCTAGAAATGACCATGAATTTATTGGAGAATTTGTTTATGAATCATTTTCTTCCAAAGGATTACAAGAAAAAATAAAAATTAAAGAACTAGGTTGACCGACTTCTGCCAGAAACATGATACAGATGGCAGGCAGCAATATTTAGGTAAGTACGCCAGTCAATCTTTTCTTTATTTTAAACGTATGGTATATGCAGCACACCCCCGTTTTAAGCCATGGCCATGACTGTTACAAGGATGAAAATTAGTTGGTTAATGAGCTTCTTGGAAAATGTGATCATGCAGTTACAGCATAATATTACAGTGGCGTACCAAGGCAGTGGCGGGAGGGGCAGTCTGCCCCAGGACCTGCTTTGAACAAAAGCCCCAAAATTCTACTTATTTATTTTTACACCAGACCAGCAACAAGTCTTGGTTTAATGAATGAACAGTAGTCTATTGAACAACATTATACATTTTTTAAACAATGAATTAAATTTAAAAAAGATTAGAAACAACCACATCGGAAGTACCATAAGCCTACTGTATTACAATAATGTAAGCCCCGACAATCAAGAGAAGAAATGGCAATCTCACTTGTCAAGCTTAGCACTGAGACTCTGTTGCAAAAGAATCAATTTTCATGATATAACAACAACATTTGCAAAGGCTCACAAGAAAGAATTTTAATATATGTACGGTTTAGTTTATCATTAATCTACTTTTTAAATCTTTATACATAAAATAATATTGTGAAATCACAACCATTTAGTTGAAATACCTTTTCAATACCATGGCTGAAGGAATTGCCTACTAACATGGATTTTCTCTGGCCACAAGTCAATACTGGTACTGTACTCTAAGCAAACTTACGGTAAAAACGAAAAATTGATGCATGCTTAATAAACATGTGAATCCCAAATGAAAAGAAGAAAAAAAAAGATTTTTTTAGATAGATAGATGGTAAGTTAAGCAAAAAGTGTGTTTATGTCAACTCATATAGTAAATTAAGTTTATTTAGGGTTCAGGCAGCTTACTATCATATCATAAAATTTATAAGAAGTTTATATAGTGAAGTTAATAAATATATATTAATACTTGAGATAGAGATTTAAATGGCATAACTTCACTTAATTCAAACTAACCTTGAACATGTTTCAAGCCAACATTCTGACTCATCCTCAGCTATACTCCATCTGAGGTAGAACAACAGCTGTGCCTCCTGGTGGGTGTTTAATTAAATCTTGACAAGATTGTCATCGGCGATCAAGATTAGTTTGTCATCGTTAGATCGTCATCGGCGATCATGTTCAAGGTTAGTTTGAATTAAGTGAAGTTATGTATGTTAAATCTCCATCTCGAGTATTATTAATTTAGAGATGCTATTTTGCGGTGAATAAAAATGATAAATTTTGGTATAAAAATTGGGTCAATTACGGTGTTATTTCACACAGAAAATCTAAATTTCGGTGCTATTTTGCATAAAACTAAATACTTTTTAGCCTTTCTGGTGCAAATAATTGTATAATTCCCCACATGAACATGATCAAGAAAACGTGATTGGAATATGTGCACCATTACCCATAAAAAATAAAGTTTATACGAATATTTCTATAGGCCTATTTCATTCTAAATTGCACCCATCCCCAAAGTACAAACTTAAAGTAGTCTCCACATTTTGAGGAAGACGTCTTGTCCTCTTATCGGTTAGAATGTCTGAATATCCTGAGAAAGCTCTCTCAGCATCTACATTATTCACCGGAATAAAAATGCTTTTATATTCAGAACATAGGCCTACATGTTTAAGAACTGTCATTAACATTCATTTTTGAATTTTTTGTTGTATTAATGAGCACAAATTATTTAGTTGTTTTTCTGAAACCCGAGACTTCCCTTGAAAGCAATAAAATCGTTAAAGAAAGAGGAATTTTGCGCAAAAAACTACAACTCCGCATAAACACAAAATTTCACATTTTTTCACAGTTAAAAACCGACAATAATTCCACGTAGGAATGCTTGAAACACAAGATTATTGTTTTATCAATAGTAATAACAACAATTCGAGAATCCGTCATTAGCGAAAACTAGGTATCTCTAATTATTATATATTACTATCGTATATTAATGTTAAGAGTCACAATGTGAATTGTATAAATTGATTCTCAAGTATTAATATATATTACTATCATATATTCATGTAAAGAGTCACAATGTGAATGGTATAAATTGATAATATTGGGTAGGCTCCCATATTGATTAGAACCCCCAGGCCCCCCATCACTGTTGGTATGCCACTGTAATATTCCTGACGGTTTTAACAAGATTTTAAGCATTAATCCATGCAAATACAAGAACAATCTGAAACTTACATCGCGTGGTGTTCCTCTCATTGAACTGTGAGCACTGCCATTGTGATGTAGAGCTGCTGCTCCTGACAGTGTTGCATAATCACCCATGTCCTCTCCTGACATTGACATCACTGCATTTAATGACCCCCTTCGGGCTGGGTGTTGTATTGTGGCATATGTATTATCCACCTGAAAATAACATGATTCCTCAATAGATGTCATACGTATACTCCGGTGCAGTCCCCTTTCAGTTTTCAACTGTTTACCTTTGGTTGGATTTGGTCCCTAAGGTACTGCATGTCTCATTCAGTAATTTTTTTCATCATCAAAGTGCTCAACAATTTGATACATTAAGCGTTTGAGTCGACCAAGTGGGTCAAGTTTTTATAGAGCACCATATGTTATGCATTATAAGAAGTATTAATTAATATTTATATGCCATCAAGTGGACAAATAATAAAGTATAAATAAAATACCAGTTGGATAGATGATGAAATTAGGGCACGTCTTTCAAAGTAGAGTGCTAAAAATGGGCCAATGATACCCCAGTGCCCTAAAATATAAGTTGCAAACATAAATTGTTATTACCTGTGAGAAGTCTGCACTATCTCTCCTCTCCATTGTTGGCTGTGGTGAAGTTGCTGCAAGTCCCATGTTTTCAGGCTCGCAAAACACTTGCATTGTCAGCTCCTGTTCTTCATACAGCTTTAGCTTTCTGCAATATTCATAAAGTACAGTGTAAATCTCTGTGCACTTTGTGTTAACTACCTCAAGGGCCTGAATATGAACACTACCGGTACATAAACTTCCAGCTATGTATATAATATTAAATTGTATTGGAAGTTAACACAGTGAAGTTATATAACAATAATTATATAAGAGTTGAATTTTTACACAAAAACTTCACTTTTGGTATAGTTTACCTGTACTAGTTTCGGCGCCTTCACAACCATTGTCAACAGCTATACTTCAACTGCCGTGCTACCCTCCTGCAGACGTGGTACAAACTTTGACATGAGGTCCTCATTGGTCGGGATATCGAAGTTCATCAGTTGGTTCCCATTCTTGTGAATAAAAATCCTTTCCCAGATTGAAAGCTCCTTGTGTCCATGGACACATTTTAGTAATTCTGGATCCCTGTCAACTTCATGTCCATCATCCCAAAAATGTGAATGGGAACCAACTGATGAACTTTGATATCCCGACCAATGAAGACCTCATCTCAAAGTCTGTACCACGTCTGCGGGAGGGTAGCATGGCAGTTCAAGTATAGCTGTTGACAATGGTTGCGAAGGCACTGAACAAAAGTCTAAAAGGGAAGACATGTCCAGATAAAAGAGGATGTCTGGTTACCATAGCTACATGTCACTCAGTTGCAAAGCTTATAAATAATAATTTTTTTACTTTGTATAATGAAATTATATTAGTGCCGGCACACATCGTTTTTAACATGTTATCAATTTGGACAATATTATACCGTTCAAACATAAGATTAAAATTTTGAAACTTATTACTGGTATTATGAAAGGTCATCCTTCCAACATCAGTGGGAATACAGGTAGCCGTAGAGTCTCCATGGCCCAGCCATTTTTTTTTCAGACTTATATGCTAATTGGTGGTTTAACTCAACTCTATCTACCAGTTAGTCAAACTGGAGGACATTCTTCCAGATTATATTAAACACTAAAAGGATTGACATCACCTGACTAGCAGTAGTGCTTTTCATCAATATAAAACAGTTTTTCATTCAACTAATTTGTTATTTAATGCATTCAACTTATATCTTTGAACTCTAGGCATCAATAAGTATCACGTCTGAAAAGAAAAGAAATGTTAAAAACCAGTAAACTCTTACAAGCGAACTTAAATGTTTTTAGCAAAGTGAAAACATTAAAGTTTTCCATAATATCTTTTACATGCAAAACAGTGACCAGAAATGCTGAATAATAATAAAAGTTAGGCGGCAAATAATCACATTGTTGCATGATGAAAACATAAAAATCGTGCTAGCTTGTGCCAGTCAAAATGACCGCTCCTAGTCGTTTGGTAGATAATATTAATATTTCTCATCATGTGGAACATAAAAAGTCAGTTATTTGAGGGATCAATTATCACTAAAATTCATTAAAAGTGAGATAAAATAAAACCCATTCATTTTCTTACATCTTAAAATTTGTGCACTGGTCAATATGACGGATACTGTCCTTCTAGTGTTCAATACAAGCCACAGTACATATTTCTAATCTATTTCCAGATAAATGTGCAATCTGCCAAACATATTTTAACCACAGATTTATCTAGAGCTCATAGTACAGGCCCTATCAGTTGTTTAACATCAAAGCTATTTTTTCCCCTTTTCATGTGAATTGTAAATGTTAGCAAGATATTAAAACTTTTGATAAAAAATAACACACAATACTAACCAATCTTTCTCCTCAGAAGTTAAAATATGTGGTAGAATATGTTAAAAAGAAACGAAAAGAGAACTTAACAATGGAAACAAATATCTGTTACTCACTGTTCTATCCACAATGGATTTTCAGTTGTGTTTAAGTCATCAATTATTTCCTTTTTAATTAATGCTTCCTTCTTTTTGAGGTCAGAAGGTGATGATATAACCCTGAAAAAGAAATGTTATATTTCAGTTCACTTTCCAAAGTGAAATATTTTACAGTACTCTTATGCTAGTATACTTTTTGTAATGAACAGGAGAAATAAAAAAAAATGTGTATTATAAAAATAAACTATAATGCTATCTCTACCTTAAAAGGCTCCAGTGCCATCCTTCAAACCATTTCTTAAAAAATAGTATTACTGTGTTAGTTTAATTTGCACAGACACTTAAATTTTATTTTATTTTATTTTGACAGGCTGATGACTTACGATTCATTCTTAGTCCAAATTTCTACAAACCATCAAACTGGATCATGTAATATCAGCAACTGCCATTGCACACAATTTTATTCTAGATTTTCCATCCAATTCTATATTCAACTAACAGCTAATCCTCTGTGCCGAGAACCAGAAATCATGCAAACATTCACAAAGAAGGTAAAATTAAATTTGGAGTAAAAAATTTAACAGACAGTGACAGACTTTGAATTTACTAAAATGGTATCAGCAACCACTATTACAATGGGCATAAACGGACAGATGCTCTAGAAGTTATAAAAAAGATTCAGAGATAATGAGGCCAGTGTAGACATAAAGATTGCATGTTAACTGCAATTGTGATAAAAGTCTCATTTCAGGTGGACAGCCGATATTATACTGGATCAAAACACACTCTCATCTGCTCAGCCAAAAATTATTTAGAAACGCTGCTTGACATAACTATCTGAATAAAAAATCTGGATCATAGGACATTGACTTTATATATAAACTACTGATTTTACAATGTTTATACAGTCAAATTTGGATAATCTGAAGCTGAAGGGACCAGCAAAAAAAATCGAATAAATCATGATTTCGAATTAGAAAAGTTTTAATTTTGTATATGGATGTCAAGGGACCATGTTAAAAGTTTGAGTTATTCACAGTTTTGAATTTTAAAAACTTTGAAGAATAAAGTTTGACTCATCTGTTTTATAACAAATTATGCAGAGGGGTATGCCATAGGGTAGTGGTTGAGGCGCTGCGCTATAAACCGGAAGGTCACGGGTTCGATTCCTGATGAGGTCGTTGGAGATTTTCAATTGGCCAAATCCTTCAGCTGGCACTATGGCCTCAGGTTGACTCAGCTTCTTACAGAAATGGGGGTAAAGGCAGCCGGTGCGTAAGGCTGACAACCTTACCACCTTCATGTGTCGAATGTCCAAAATCTGGGAGCCTCAACCTCCTGGAACCCTCTGGGCCTTCATGGCATGTATAGGGATCACTTTACTTTACTTTACTTTACTTTACTTTACTTCTACATACAAAGTGAAAGCCTTTTGGTCTTAACTTCACCAGTATTAATAAATAAATAATACCGTAATAATAATATCAATAATACCGTATTCCATGCCAATATTAGTCTTTTGTTATCTTTTGTGCATCTCTGCAATTATTATAATGAAAAGTTAAGCTTTTAAAAATAATTAGAAACCTAAACATTTAATATTCAGGCCTAAGTATGAGTGAGATATATGCATCATGGCACACTTAATAAGGATTGTGATATCAATGATTTACCTTCTTTAACGGTATTGGTACTTTGTTCTACTGGAGGCCTATATTGAAGTGATATTGACTCACTGCTAGTGAAAAGATCCAAGAAGAGAACAAAGTATGGCATGAAAGAGTGAATAATTTATCTTCTTATTTAGGGTATGGGTGTACGACCATCATGAGCATAACACAGGATCCCATGCACAAAAACAAAAGGAAAAACAAACAAACAAACAGACAGACAAACAAACAAACTACATACCCGGTATCTTAATGATTTGGAAACTTATACACCAGATAAAAAATTAAGCATATTCACTTCAAAGAACATTATTATATGTTCTTGACGCAATCAGTTGAAGAGAAATATCTGCTTACCAGTGCCTCAAACAGCAGCATACCACTATAAAAGTGATACAGCCAACAAATAGTACTATGAGAAGTGCAATTAATGCTGCCAAGGCTGGATCAAACGGCTCTTCGTGGACCCCAACAAAGGCAGGCTGAAATAGATAAAGCACAAAAATCACATATTACGATGATGATTTTGGTGATTGATTCTTTTATAATTCCTAAGTGGAACAGGTTTGAATTCTTTGGATCCATGGGCAGGCAAGATACATATACAACACTAAGGCCGACCTCAAAAGAACTAAACTCCAAGAATCTACATACTTTGTGAGACTAAGAAAAATTTCAACAATGTAGTATGAACTTAAAATATCCTGGAGCAAATTGTCATACTCACCACTATATTCTCAATTGCAAATCCTGCATAGTAATCCTTGAGGAAATCGTACTTGGAATCAATTACTCTAAGCACCTCAGGAATTGGAGCTATTGTCTGTGTTGGTCCATCTACTACGTGGATATACATATCACACCTGAAATATGAATAATGAATGCCATATGAAATATGAATTTGAATGCCATGTATTTAAAATAAGATTGTTATTTAATATTAACTTGTTACACATCTAAAAAAAATCAGATACATGTAGGGAAAAAAATTCTTTGCAAGGTACGAAGCTAAATCTTTAACTTATTCTGTGATATCTTCCAAGGGGATATAAAAATGTTACCGAACTTTCAATATTGGTAGCTAAAACAAGGAGGCAAACCTGAGTATGGAATTCTTGTCTTCATTTTTATGATACTTAACATAAAAATAAATTAATGTGATTTCACATTATATATTTATTTCAAACATAACATTGTAATATGAAAAGAATAAAGCCAATACACAGTAGGTGAAATACAGTTTATATGTCTGAATGCTGTTTGACTGAATTTAAAAAAAATCTAACCTTAGATAGCATTAAGAAATTGCACTGAAGTTAGGGTCAGTGATGTAGATAACTATTGGAACAGACTGTTTGTAACATTTTTTGATCGCTGAATTCAAATCTTGCCGAGTGATACCTTGACCAAGAAGTTCTGATAGCACAAGCAAAGAGCTTTTGAAACATATTCCATAAAATTACAAGTGAGTGATAGAAAAATGTTACAAACAACTAATCCAAAATAGTTATTTATATAGCATGTTAAGAATAGATAAAAAATCATTAATATAATTATTAAATTGAATTATGTTATTGTATAGTATTAAATTATTATTAATACATAGGGAACGTATTTTTTGGAAGAGCGATAAGCATGAAATTTTACAAAATATATTTAACTAACTTATATTTAGTTTTATAGATGCTTAATATATATATCTATTAAGCAAATTATTTTCACAAAAAGTCATGACATTAGTTGGATTTAATAAAATGAATGAATAAGCATGAAATACACCCCCAGGACGAATATTGAGAAATCTGTACGAAACAATGATTTCAATTCATAACTGTTTGCAATTTCTGTTCCAATCTTTTAGTAGAATGTTCATTTATGCTGTCTCTATGACTGCCAAGGAGTTATTGGTAGGCTATGTATGATCCATTTTGACAATGACTATAGGCTATACCATATGATATTCAAGAGATTGCATACTTTGTGGAATATGATGGACACTTACAAATGGCTCTTATTAACAAAAACTTCTCTTATTAGAGGCTGCTACTTGGACAAAATGATACAAACAATAGATCTTAGGTTAAATGAGAGATTGAAATATCACAGGTACAATGAAGTAAAAACTAAAAAATCCGTGACACTAAAATTTATTTTCACAAATTTTATAATAACTTTAGTTGTATTTGTCATCGCTTAATTGTGTGTTGATGTAAAATTCAAAAAAGGGAGACAGACAGACAAATCTGCAATAGTGGCTCATTTTTTGGGGAGAAGGACATGAAATAGAATAGGATGTAAAACTATTAAAACCAGTAGAAAGACCTCAAGAATTAACAGACTGGGAAAATTTTTTTATCCAAAAACCAAACACAAATTACTGAATTTCGAAATACTAGCAGAAGACAGTCTAATCAGAAGATACATTCACCCACCACTAGATGGCATCCAGGAGCCGATATTGGTCATTGAGGGGAGCAGCCCTGCCAACCAAATTTCGGATGGTGATTGAAACTACGAAGTCCTAAGATAATAACCATGAAAGTGAAGTTTAAGTGTGTTAAAAACCATAATATATAAAGGAGTAAATGTTTCAGTGTCAAATGTAATAGCTTATTTCATGAAATATCCACCAACATGGAAGGAAGTTAACACTGAAATCAATCATTTTATTTCACCAAAAAATCAGGCTCCTATTAATACACATCACTAAAAATATAATTGGGTCAATATGGTGGACTTGGGAGGACTTTTGCGATTAAAGCAAAGCACATCACTCCACTAATTTTTTTTTTTTTTTGAGGTCTTGCAAGAAAAAGAGGTATTTTTATTGGATCTAGACTGTCAAAAATTAAATTAGATTTATGTTCTCCTATAGCAATATGTTTATAATTACCAGTCTCGTCGAATGTGGCCTGAGGAATCCACATGGTAACGAATATCATCCACAACTACAAGACTGTGTGTGACATTGTTCAGCTCCGCTATGATCTCATCTCTTTCCTGATGGACCTCCTGAGGTGGTCGTGACAATATAACACGAATCAGCTGATCGGGTTCAAAGATCCAAACCTGACAAGTAAACAAAAGTTTAAAGCTGTTTACATTTCTTGATTTATAATAGTAAATATAAGTTCTAATCCACAGAGAAGTGTAACTTATGTATCGAAATAAATGCAATGAAAAATTCCTGTTCTGTTTTATCATGAAAAATGATGGTGGAAACAATTAATAAGCTGGGTTAGAATAATAATATACCATCTTAGGTTAACTAAAATAAAACAGTCCAATAATATTTGATTATTATACATCTTGAGTGTTATATATCCTTTTGTTCTTATGTTACAACAAATATTAAATTAATTAATTATAAGAGAACTGTTAAAACTGAACTTTGTACAATAATTGAAATTCACTCCAATACACTTAAAGATTTATAACAAATAAATAACAAACAAATTCTAACTTCTATTGAGAGTGATCTTAAAGATCCAGAAGCAAAATATAACATTTTCAAATACATGGTGTTTACGAGTTATAACAAAGTAAGAAAGTAATTGTTATTTGTACGAGTATAATCCGTTACATTTTTATTCATGGATTAGTCTTAATAAATCAAACTCGAGTCGACAAGTTTCATCAGATAAATTTGCTCTTGCTGCACAGTCGTTAATCTATCGATAAACTCGTAAACTCTCATTGGATTAGGCCTACCTATGAATAAACAGGACTGTATTGTAATAAGTTTTCAAGATCAGAAATAATTTTCCTGCCTTTGCAACAGAGTTAGTTAAAAGAGCTCCACTTTATTCTAAACTGTTCACTACTCCATGTAGTTTAAAAAAAAAATCTCTGCAAGAGAAATCTTCCCTTTCTGCATCTCTTCAGTACTTACATGAACTTTAGTTCTGGCTTCTCTTTCAGGAGGTGCCTTTTCCCTGGCTACAATGTCCAACACAAATCTATCCTGATTATATTCTGCCATGTAGTTGGCTGTAACTAGTTTCCCATCTTCTGTCACATTGAACGGAGATGGTACGATGGATCCTCTTGATTTATTAGATCCATACTTATATAGATTTGAAGCAGTTATATAATAAATCACAGTGCCATTATCCCCTGCATCAGGATCAAATGCTGATATTTTTGCAACAAACTCATTAATATTTGCCATTGTATTCACACCTGAAAATAATGCACATAAGAAAGAACATATATATGTTGAATTTTAAGTTGTAAACATAAAACAGCAAACACTGCAAAAAATACAATAATTGAAATCTCATATTTTCTATACTGGTACTTCTGTTTTTTTATGTTTTTTAAGATTTTTTCTATGGATGTGTTCTGTATTTGTAACAAAAATATATTAAGCATGTATTTTGATATATATAAGTTAAAATATAAAAAGACAAACTGACTGCTCTCAACTGTTTCAGTTTACTGTTTGCTTTAGGTACTCTGTTATTAAAAATAAATGGCCAAGCCTATTCTTTCTAGGGACTGCATGCATGGTCTGGTAGTTAGCACTGCTTTCTATGGCTCCTCAGGTTTAGGATCCATCCCCGGTACCTCGTTAAATATTTCTGAGATAGGGAGGTCTGGAGCAGGGTGCACTCAGCCTCATGGTAACAGGTGAGGAGCTACTTGATGAGCTACTATCTGTCCATGATATTGTATGGGAGTCACCTTAACAGCTCTGGAATGTGGGGAAAGTAGAGCGTTGTGTTGGTGATTGGGGGAAGGTCAGCGGTGCTACTGAGTTAATACACTCTTCGCTTATGTTCGTTCCAACCAACATTTCTCTCATCTCGAGTGCAGATATAATGCTGCATTAAGTAGGTGAGTCAATGTTTTTATAATGCATGTTAGAACGTTCCCTTAAGGGCTTGTATTACCACCTGCCGACAATTCCTCCCGATACGTGACTTCCAGATAGCTTAACTGGAAGATGCCTCGTAATACCACCGCTGAACTGCTACCGGCAAGAACGCAGTAAAAATTTGTAAAATGGTCCTTAGGTGACTGAGCAAAGAGGTGTGTTTGTTGTAGTTCGGTAGACCTCCGCTAGGTGCGGCAGCTCGGATTTGTATTTGTACAATTAAATTACATAATAACACATCATTTTAAGTGCATTAATCGATTTTTACAATTCTATTTCATTCATATGTGAGCCTAAAATTACATTTTTGTGTAAATTAAATCTTCCAGCATCAATTCTGAAAATCAGATGGCGAGGAAGCTTCCGCATCCTGCCATCTTGTTTCAACCAAGATCTCTAACTAGCAGTTGGTACTTTGTCAGCCACTCCATCCTGCTGCTAGCTTATCTGGAAGTTGTCTTCCCAGACAGACTTTGTCAGGAGACCATAATACGCAATTCTTGGCCAACTTCCAGATAGGTTCTCTATCTGGTAGATAAATACGATATCTGGAGGTCGTCATACAGGCCCTTACTGTTCTCCTTCTGTTAGTCATTCTTCAGACAAACCCAACCCGCATTCCTTTCAGGGCTGTTAAATGAGTCCCATACAATAGACAGGGTGTCCACCAAGTAATGCTGAAGAAATTCCCGACTTATTCCCTGATTTTCATTGACCATTTCAGAAATTCCGACCAAAATATGATTATGAAGCACTTTCTAATAAATGTGTAAGAAAAATTATAGGATTATACATACTTTAAATAAGAAAAAAACTTTTAGTAACAAAAGTAATTGCAAACAATAATTACTTAGGCTATAACAGATAGGCCTACTGTAAGGAACAGTAAAATAAATTAAATATACCTTCATATAGGCCTATTACTTTCTAGAAGTCTTTTTGATCCCACTTATTTTTTCTTCAGCAACTTAATTTGTTCATCTAGAGCAGCTGCAGCTTTTTCGGACTCTAAGAGTAGTTTTCTTTTCTTCTCTTTTAGTTCAGCTTTACAATTTTTCGAATTTTCCCGGATATTTTAACAAATTCATTGACTTTTCCCGGATTTTCCCGACAATACGAAATTCCCGGTCTTTTCCCGGATTTTCCCGACCAGTGGACACCCTGAATAGATGATGCAGCTGTATGATGATAGGTTAGGTCTCACAAAGGATGTTGTAAGTTATTCTCTCAAGGTGTGAAGTTGACATGGACTTAATTGAGGACGGCTAATATAATGATCAAATATAGTTTGATAACATTAAATGATCAAAACAAAAACAGAACAACACAGTATCATAGACTTCAAAATTTAAGAATCTTTGCACAAAAAATCTAAAACCCACAGTGTGTTGTTTTACGCAGGTACAAGTAAGTTACTTTTCTTAGGAGGTTTAAGAATATTTAGTCACATCTGGTGGATTTAAACACTGATTCTTTAACTGGAAATTATACAGATATTCTTTCCATAGCTTACCTGAATAATAATTTGCATGTTCAAACTTAGGTGGATTGTCGTTTTCATCCAAAACTGTTATTCGTACTTGAGCAATGCTTGTATCTCTCTCAGGGTCTGTCAGCTTTTCCCTGTCATCCTAGAAACCAAACGAGGAATTTACAATTTCATTATGGTAAGCAATCTGTTTGTGTTCATGAGTAATATGTTATACAGAAATAACATGGGAACTCCTTCAGAATAGTGTAGCCAGCTAATAGTGAGGTATACTCCACCATTAGTGACCGTTCTCCTTATAGCCGTGGAAAACGAAAAAGGAACGACTGGTGCAGTGGTAAAATTTCCCATCACAGAAGAGATTCAATATGGGACGTAATAAACCCCGTGCTATTCAGTACATTGCTGCTGAACTAATATAACTGTTCCTAATTTAATATAACCTGTCACAGACTTAGAATTTAGCTGTCACTACTGTACAAGCTTTTTTACCCTTTCACACCTTTTGTAAAACATAATTACATTAAGAAGTCCAAAACTTTAATTTGTAATAATTTCTTAAGGTACCGGTAACTCCTACTAGTACTGATTTTATTCATCGTCCTGTATTTACCATCATATTATGGGTGTGTTATATCGTATGGGATTATGAAATAACACACCGGCAGTGTGTTGTGTCGTTTATTTGCTGAGTTCAATTGGCATGTAGTCATGTTTTTAATATTGGCAACACTGTAGACTTGGTCCCACTCAGTCTGGCCCGGCTGAGACAGAAGTCACATTATTCTGAAGTGTAGCGATAAGATGTAAAATTATCAGTTTAAAAGAACTTAGTACCACTCATGTTCAAACAGATTGTGTAGGGAGAATGTAACATTTAATAGGGGTTACAAGGGTCTACTGAACTCTAACAAAACAGCCTATCTCCTTTTCAGTACTTTTAAAGAGATAGGCTACTCTGCTCACAAGGTGATATTAAAAATGATCGAAGAGTGGAAATTCCATATGTTCTAGTGCCTTTCACTAGCTTATTTTAGGAAAGCAGCAATACTTCATATAGGCCTATCATGGAATAATAATAGATCAGAGCCATGCAATAAAATTGATTTAGACCAAAATGGCACTTACAAGGGAACCGTAAGAGTTGTCACGTCAAAACCTACCCTCAAATTTTGCATATCAATAGATCTTCATTGCAGACAGACACATGCAAAAAATTAGCTGCTCATACGAACTATTAGTGGGTGAAAATTAATTGCGAATCTTGAAAATTCGAAATATTGAGTAGCCTCACAGGAGAGGTGGGAGAGGGTAGCGACTCAAGTCTTCCCAACCCAGTGCGCCAAGCATCGGCTGTCACAGTCACAGATGCTTCCCATGTAGGCCTGTGTGTAATTTGAATTACCTCCCCCTTTCCATCTCATTATGGGAGCGAATAATATAATAATGAATAATACCCCCTCTCGTACAGATGTTTGTATTCCAGTGGATCTCCTGAAGTAGGCCTAATCAGTACCTGTTTAAATGTTTAGTAATAGTAAAGTAAATCTCATGTGCTGTTTAAATTGGTAAAATTATATTTCATTTTACTCTGGCCAAAATTGACGAGCACAATATATAGAATGTTGGTGCGGGTTCTTAATACCTAAAACGTTTTGTATAAATGTCGACATTGGTAACAGGTTGATAAAAGCGCTAATGTCGTGGTTCTCTGTGCATGGCGAAACATCTTTCTTTTAATCTTGCAAATTGAGTGGTTACACATCTAGCCTTTAACACCCACACATGCATATAGAACCCCTTAATGTCTAACAGATCAAATAGTTTTAAACATATATAATAATTTCACTTGTTATTGCTTAACATGTACATAACGTACATGTACATAATGTCATGTTCAGAAGGAGTAACTTAAATAAGTGCTATTCTATTCTAAAAATCAGTGTTATTACCTGATATGAAGAATAATCAGGTTCATTGGTAGCCTTAATATACAGATTGTATTCATCCTTCTTTTCACGATCGAAAGGTGTGGTTGTAGTAATGGTGCCACTGATTCTGTCAAGACTGAAGTCATCCTCCTCATTTCCAGAGAGAATATGATAGAAGATATGAGCATGCTTTTCTTCATCTCTGTCCACTGCTGATATTTTGCCTAAGAAATTAAAACATAAATTTAATAAAACAGATGAAAGTACAGGTACACAATGTCATGGGAAAGTTAACAAACTTCAAATTTAGATTGACCAACAAGATAGAACTGGCCTGAACCCAGCAGAATGGACTAAAATGTCTATTTCACAATAGTCAACCGGATAAATAATCCTAAATGTTTCTCAAAGTATGAGAAGCATTGGTTTAATCAAATTATGAAAGAATCACTTAAAAGTCTAGGGTCATTCCACCTCAATTCATCCAGAAAAAAACTGAAATGTAACCCTCCGGTCTCAGATTTTGATGAAAATTTGTAGCGTGGTTCCCATATTCATGAGAAACAAAGATTTGAATTTTTAGCTTCCTGTCTGTTATAGATTCGGAGATACACTTCTTTGAAAACATCGTGTTTTAGGAAGAATAGAGTCAGGACAGGAGTAGGTTTTGTGTGCAGACTGTTACATTTTTGCTTGTACCATGCCTGTGAATGTTAGCAGAACCATAACACATGATCATTCCAATGCAAAAATGACTGCTGAGTTCAAATCTGGTGTCAGAATTTGTCTAACACTTACAGAAATGTTGTTATGGGCATGTAAACTTAAAAATTGAAACTATAAAAAGGCAATCGCGCCTCCTCATAAAAACCATGATATCTCAAAAAGTAAACTAGATACAGCTGAATGCTTTGCACCATTGGAACGAGCAGGAAATTTCCATCTGGATCAAATAAAAAAACTTGTGGGACTTTGTTAGGTGAATTTTTTTTCTGCACATATGTAAAAATAGAATATTTGAGTATGGATTACATACATATGTTGAACAGAGTTTCCAGATAATTATGGAGCTACAGTCTTACAAGCCAAAGTAATTCAGTGTTATAATCAGTTCTTACCATTAAGTGCACAGAAATCCATTACCACAATTATAACATTTTTACACGGTAAGTTAAACATAATATTTTTGCAGCAGACCTGTTACATTACAATAATTTATTAACAGCTCGATACCCAAATTATTAAGTGTACTGCCAATCCAAATATAAAAATAGACCACAGATGTCATTTATCAGATATGTGGTACTGTCTACCTCTTGCAGTATCTGGAATGGGTACATGTAGTAAGATGTGACTGAATGGAACCAAGCACTTATCTTCTTTCTCTGGCCAATGATATGATGTAGATGGGCCATTAGGATGCATGAATATTACGCTTGCATCTCCTTCATCTGTATCTACTTCATTAACTAAACCAATATACCATTTTTTGTCATATACACAACAAACAAAACTGTTTAGTTTTACAGTTTCATGTACTGTAAGTTTTGCATCTGAAAACTGGAAGACTAAAGACAAATGATCATCTGTGCTCAGACGTTTCGCTCCCAAAATGTTACAAGATAGAGGTATGAAATGATGAAAACTTTGTGTTCCTGCAACCCTACTTGCTGCTTTGGATTTTTCACTCTGCAGTTTGTGAACATTTTCCACTTCTGCTGCAGATATAAATTGAAATTTAATTTTTGAGAACTGCTGGCTACAGAAATCAAACATCTGCTTTGACTCCAGTATTTGTTTTTGTACGGCCGTTGCATTCTAGCCTTGGTGGCAGTTATCTTGACAGCATCTTCAATGCCATCACAAGATGACTTGCCGTAAATGTACTGCTGAAATTCAGGAAAAATGGAACAAATGTGTTGCAAAGACTTCTATGTAACAAATTCCTACCCTGCCCTCAGCTTGAACGTCAGTGTAGCACCACCAGTTTGTACTACTAAATGTGATGCGTTGGCCTACTACTTCATGAAGACGAAGTAGCCTAACTATTATAGAGTAGCAGGTCATTATAAATCAGTGCAACAATCTGTTAGCTCCAATATAATTGTCCTTACAAATGTAATAGGCATGTTGTTATATCTATTAACTGTGAAAATTTACTTATCACCACTCATAAATATCTTTTATAATCAATACTTGATGTATAGCACATCTATAGGCCTATCTAAAATTATATCGGTGGTCTATTTTTATATAAGGTGTTGCAAAATTCCATACACAAACTGCTATGGATTGTAGAGGTGACCAAAACAAAGTTGTTTTGTTATATAACCATAGGCCGGAAACCAATAGTTACACCAGTAGTCACCTTCGAATGGAAACATGCTGACACACAATGAAGGTATGGTGACCATTTGAGCTGGTTGTGGTGAGGTTTATTTACAGATATTGTTCACATGTGCGGCCTCCTGCTTCAATACACGATCTGCAACGACACAATACTGCTTCTCTCATATGGTGGAATACTCCAGGGGTATGTTGTAATTGGTTGGCAGCTACAAGAATCCGTGCAACAAGATCCTCCTCTGACACAGCTGGTGTTTCATACACTAAACTCTTTAAATGTTAAGTGGGGTAAGGTCAGGAGAACGAGCAGGCCAAGCAATGGGTACACCCCGGCCATTCCAATTTTCACCAAATGTGTCACGTAGATGCCCTCGAACTTGAAACAGAAACAAATGTGCGAGAATTTTGTAAACGCTGACCAGGATATCGCTCAGCATAGACACATTGTGCAGCTGTGGAATTGCCATTGCATGCACCATAAACTAGGTGGATATTCGCGAGTTCAACAAAACTGTAATCTTCCATCGTCCTTACTCAATGCCTAAGAACAAGCAGAATGAATAAAAGCAAACAGCTACCTAAACTGTGTACAATCTGCAACATGTCATGTGTTTGTCATGCACAGGGATGTTTGTTTCTACTCAACGATGTCTGTCTTCGAAGGTGACTACTGACATACCTAGTGGTTTCCGACCTATGGTTATTTAACAAAAAAGTTTGTTTTGGTCTCCTCTACAATCCATAGCAGTTTGTGTATGGAATTTTGCAACATTCATGTATTTGGATTGGCAGCACACTTAATAATTTGGGTACTGAGCTGTTAACAAGTTAATATAATGTCATGTATCAGGTCTGCTGCAAAAATATTATGTTTAACTTACCGTGTAAAAATGTTATAATTGTGGTAATGGATTTCTGTGCACTTAATGGTAAGAACTGATTATAACACTGAATTACTTTGGCTTGTAAGACTGTAGCTCCATAATTAAGTTATCTGGAAACTCTGTTCAACATATGTATGTAATCCATACTCAAATATTCTACTTTTACATATGTGCAGAAAAAAATTCACCTAACAAAGTCCCACAAGTTTTTTTATTTGATCTAGATGGAAATTTCCTGCTCGTTCCAATGGTGCAAAGCATTCAGCTGTATCTAGTTTACTTTTTGAGATATCATGGTTTTTATGAGAAGGCGCGATTGCCTTTTTATAGTTTCAATTTTTAAGTTTACATGCCCATGACAACATTTCTGTAAGTGTTAGACAAATTCTGACACCAGATTTGAACTCAGCAGTCATTTTTGCATTGGAATGATCATGTGTTATGGTTCTGCTAACATTCACAGGCATGGTACAAGCAAAAATGTAACAGTCTGCACACAAAACCTACTCCTGTCCTGACTCTATTCTTCCTAAAACACGATGTTTTCAAAGAAGTGTATCTCCGAATCTATAACAGACAGGAAGCTAAAAATTCAGATCTTTGTTTCTCATGCATATGGGAACCACACTACAAATTTTCATCAAAATCTGAGACCGGAGGGTTACATGCCCTGGATGAATTGAGGTGGAATGACCCTCTAAGAAAGTCGCAATTTAGGGGGACCCATCTTGTTATGCGCAGGTTTCCATGGGCGAGTGATTTTTTTTTTCCAGCAAAGCAGGTTGATTAACTTGACGCTTCTTGTACATTATTAGTAATTAGTGATATTAGTGTTAGTGACAGGTTCTGTTAGGTTATGAACAGTGATTTTAATTTAGTAAGGCATTCTGAATTATCCTGAGATTCTACAGTGAGTCTCAGGCAGATTACGGCGGCCGCCGTTCCGTGCGTTCCAGATGACGCTCCTATCCCCAGTATGCGGCAAAGGAACTGCCCGGCAGTTGCCTGACTTCATCCATGCGTGACAATGAAAATAAATTAAATAAGTTTGAAAATAACGAAAATAGGCACCTACCTTATTACAGGAGATGCTGGAAATGTCCTCCTTCTACATCCACACATTTTTGGGACCGTGATAGGAAATTCCGATTAACATGCATTAATTGCTCTTCTGTTATTGAGTTTATCTCTATCCTAATGTGTGGATGTAGGCTCTACAACTTAACGTTCATGCTCAATGCTCTGCCCATTTTGTTTTCCCTTTGTTCCTCACACAAAAATATTATTATTTTTCAATTTGCATTGATATATTGATAGATTTTATTAACCTTTTAAGTATTTTTTTTTAGTTGTAATCCAACTACTCTTTTTTTAACAATACAAATTAAAACAATATAAGTTAACTGATTGTAATACAAAACACTTAACTAAATGAATGGTACTAGATTCCAGAAATACAATAGTGTAGATTATTATGAAAAAATATATATAATAGTGTAGGTTATTTTTTAATTATAATAATTAGACAGCTGATCTACAATGTACCCCATATGAAATAAGCATTTCACGGTTGCTCATATTTTGTTATGAAATAGGTTACAGTCCAGCACTGATTATCTTCTGAAAAGAATATAGTAGCCTATTTAACCTTTCAGTTCATATTTAATAACCAGTGAGACTGATGTACTTTGTTGTGTACTGTTCTACTGAAATACTGAAGTGCTTATTCCAATGGAAATTTGTTTGAAGCATCTAATTCTATGACATAGATTTTTAAATATTTTATTCTTACCAACAATATAACCAGCTGGTACATTTTCTGGCACATTGAAATTGTATGGATTTGTTGACTCTGTGATGGGGAACTCTGGCCTGTTATCATTTGCATCTGCCAGAACCACTGTGAAGAAACGTAATGTTTCATGTGATATTGGCTTTCCATGGTCCTTGGCAACAAGAAGCAACTGTAATTGAAAAATAAGACGTTACTCATATTACTAAACATGTACATTACCCCCATGTGTATCTAATGAAAAATTAACATTTAACAACAAATTAATTAATTTTAGGCAAGAGCCCTATTTCCGCCTTTGTTAAATTTTGTGTACTACAATGCATGTCATGTTACATATAGCTCCTTAAGGTGAGATTTGCTCGGGGTTTTCTTATCATCAATAAAAAAATTTAAAAAAAAAACAATATTTCAGGAAATACTGAAGATATCAGTCTTAAATTTTTACAGGATACAGATAAGAAGTTTCTAAGCCTAAAACCCATCATTCATCAATATATTTACAAGTAATGCTGATTTTTTTTGGTATTTTTTATGGTAATTTTTTTTTTGCTGGTCAAACCATTAAACACACATCACCTAATGTG
The DNA here is from genome assembly GCA_964059195.1 of Ectobius pallidus. Classification (NCBI taxonomy): domain Eukaryota; kingdom Metazoa; phylum Arthropoda; class Insecta; order Blattodea; family Ectobiidae; genus Ectobius; species Ectobius pallidus. The sequence continues at coordinate 119,483,862 of CAXKWD010000008.1, read as the reverse complement.
GGTGGATTTTAATCCTGGGTTCTTTATAATATTCAGCGTAAATATAATAATCACTCAGAACTTATCACGCAAATGAAAACACTGTTTTACACTCAATAAATTGCTCAAAACGTGGTCCAAATCAGGACAAAACACTTTTTGGAGCATGGAGACGGCCATTAAATGCTACTGACAGTCATACCAACATACCAATGCACAGTGCTCAAATTAAGCTAGGAAACACGCTAAACTCCAGCTTTCTAGTGACATTGGCTTGGAAGAAATGAATTATTTTGTAAAATGAAAAACATAATAGGTTTTAACTCATTTTAAATGCCAAGTGCACTGATACTTTTAAAATATATTTAAAATACTTAAAAATGACAAAGAATTATAAATGATACATCAAAATAAGTGGAACTTTTCAAATATTAATGTGACATTGAAAACAAAAAATGACTATTTCCGACCAAAATTGGCAGTTATATTCACTCAAGCTACAGTAGTAAGTCAACTGCAACAACCCTAACGCCTATATTTAAGGTTTGTCTGTGATGTAGTACCATGGAGATTAGTTTAGTTTTTAGTTCATTATGTACAAGAAGAAAATGGTAGAAATTGTAAAATATAAACTGAAGCTATTATACAATATGTTTAACTTTTTCCTTGCCTGACTGATTGACTTTTTCCTGTAACCCCTATGATGGGGCACAGGGCCTCCAATTGGAGATTTCAGAATCTAGATTATTTTAGTTATGCTCATATTCTGAGAGGACCAGAGGGATAGGTGGTAAGCCCATCACAACACAAACCCCTCTCTGGAAACTTAAGGTATTACTTGAATGTGAAAGGGCCAAGGAATTTTGTCCAGAGGCTTTGGAGTTCTATTACTTTCTGTACATCTATGACATGGGCTCCACAGCTTGAAGTCCTTCTTGGAAGACTTGCACAGGATTCTTATGTCCTGAAAAATACATCAACTATGGCCGGGTTTCATGTCGAACTTACAGATGGGCATGCTACTTCTACACCACTGTGGCCGACACTCACATATACTGTTACACTATTTATATTACGTACCTCATAACGAGCCTTCACTTCTCTGTCTAATATAATTTTTGTTCTGAGCTCTCCAGTGTCAGAATTAATGGAAAATGCTTCTGTCTCCTGTACATTCTCATTTCCCACTTTGAAGTGATAGCTAACTTCTCCGTTTTGTCCATGATCCTGATCTGTTGCTTTTACAGTGATGACCAAGTAGTTAGGCACTCCTGCATTCTGAAAAACAAAATAAAACCGAAACTGTAGTATAAAAAACTGACCCTTTACAGAATCCAACACTTGGTTGGAACAACCATTTACAACAATGGTGGTTCAATAGATTTTTGCTCAAGATATGCTGTTATGAATAATTTAGCCTAATATAGGGATCTTCAAATCTAATCTCTCATTTATAGTACAACCCCGATTTAACAGAATTAAATTATAATTTTAGTGTATTTTAGATCAAATTTGAAATCATGTATACAATATACTAGTTTAAAAGGTTAGGCATCGACCAGGTTTGTATTTTGTGTGTAATTCGAAGTTAAATTATGGAGGACTTGATTTTCAAGCTGTAAGTTCTTATATAGGTACCTAGAGTTAGAAGCGAAGGACGATTTATCACTCTCAAACTAGTCCCTCAGAAACATTAGATATGGCTTTTACCTTTCATAAAGGACTTAGGATTTTGCAATCCATTGCCTTAACACTCCATGCCTCTTAGGGGTTGAAATAATAAGAAACAGATATTCTGGTAACATAACAGAGGATAGTCTCAACAGCTCCTAAACTCCTTAGTGCTATTAAGCAAAAAATTGATTTTCTATGAAGTAGACACACTAAGGAAACTGACGCAAGACATGGGCTTCAAATGGAAAAGATGTGGTTCTAAACAAAAAGTACTTGTTGAGTGAGAGATATGGTTAACTGGCACTCAAAATACTTAAGAACTATAAAGAAATATAGAGACGAAGGCAGAAACATTATTTATATTGATGAGTCCTGGTTGGATAACAACCTTACATTCGGCAAGTGATGATGTTCATGTTATAACAACCAACACCAGTTTGTGCAATTGTCTGATCCTCGTAAATGCAGGCAGTAAAGATGGTTTCATCCCTGGAGCGTCCTTGATTATTTAGAGCAGGGCTATCCGCTGGGGATTATCACGGCCAAATGTGCGCTGAGAACTTCGAGAAATGGATGGTGGAGAAACTTTTTCCCAACATACGGAACTGCAGTGTCGTAATTCTTGACAATGCTCCATATCACAGCATACAAGAAAATAAAGCCCCAACTAAGTATGCTGTGAAACAAACAATGATGAAGTGGCTGGAGAATAACAGCATTCCATTTTCTGCAGATATAAAAAAGTTTCAACTGACTCAGCGCTTCAAACCAGCAGAAAAGGTGTTTCAAGTCGACAGAGTTTGTTGAAATACATGGTCACATTGCTTTGCGTTTGCCTCCATATATGTGTGAGCTAAACACAACTGAATTAGCATGGGCAGAAATAAAACGCTATGTTAGGGAGCATAACGTAATGGGTGACCTATCCCTAACAAAATTGCAGCAAGTGACAGAAAGTGCCATTAAGTCTGTTTTACCAGGCCACTGGGAGGGCTACACAAGACACGTTAAGAAGCTGTAGGAGGAGTACTGGGAGAAGGATGGATTGATGGAAGACGCAATAAATAATGTCATCATATTGGTAGGAGAAGTAGAGTCCAGTGACGATGATGACACCAGTGAAGGGGAGGAATCTGATGACTCAGAACTGGCATGCCTGCTCAGCGACTGAATTTCCAGGTGGAGAAATGGGGAGCTTGCTGCATTCATCTAGCTTGCAGTCATCTCATCTGCTAATAGTAAGTTCGTTTACCCACATATTTTAAGTTGGTGACCCGGTCAGCAGATCGCAATAGTTCCCAAACTGGCAGTACAACAAGACCACTGCCATCTTCAAGTTTCCTCTCCTAGATTTTGGTGTCTGTTGCCAGATGCCGTCCTGTCAGAAACCAAGAATTCACAAATGCCATAGGAGGACCAACTTTATGAACATGAAGTTCACCACAATTCTTAAATGCAATGAAGCCTTTGCTGAAGTCATTATCAGATTCATCTGCAAAAAGCAACATTCACACCCACTCGTTGAAATGAAATATTTTCCAGAGTATTCAACAGATGTTGAAGAGATGGACATTTCTCCTATATGAAAATGGAAAAGTCTTTAAAAGGTATGCATCCCCCTGGAATGTAACAGTTTACCATGAACTTTATTAATTAAGATGATATTTAGGATTGTATATGTAAGCAATAATAATAACAACCCTTTACCCAGTGAAATTCATTAATGATAACTTAAGGAAGTTTGACGATATTTCAATATAATTTTACATTCAATAATTTATTATCTAAGTTGACTTCTTACACACTTGTTGTTTTGCTTATCAAATGTTTGGCAGGGCTTGACTCAAGGATTTTTTCTGTTGGCTGAACATGTATTTATGCATGTAATTGTTAAATTACTCAACTCTTATTTACCTCTGGTATTTCTACAGTTGAATTTGGAAGTAAAGGTGTCACAAAGACTGGTTTGTGCAGGTTCACATCATGGATTTCAATATCGATAGTTGCATTATCAGCATGTGGACCAGTTCCATCTTCATCCCGACCTTCCACCACCAGATGATAATGTCTCGGTTTCCCTTCTAGTGACTCAGCTGGATATAATATTCCTGTTTCTGCATCCAGTCTAAATACATCTGAAATGTGGTAATATTTATTAAGATGTATTCTTTTTTAAACTACATTTCATCTAGCCTAAGAAGTGTTGGATATAAAATTGAAGCATTTGAGATTTGAAATAAATATCAAATCACAAAAATATTGTTTTAATACTATATTTTGATGCAAGCATTAAGTTATCATATCTATTGATATTATAAAAATAATACACTACATTGGCTCATTTATAAAAAAACTTTCATGAAGTTATCTATTAAGTGTGTTATTTATATGCATTTTTTCTGCTTAAAACCCCTAAACACTTTACACCGTTAAGAGTGGCTAACTGCTGGCACTCTCCAGCTGATTTCAAGAATATGAGTGATAGCATGGAAAGGTTAATCATAAATAAAATACAGTAACGTATAAACTAGTAAGTGGGAAATATTTATTGATATAAAATACAGTAGGGATGGGATGTCAATATTGATATTATCGAATATCGAATATCGATATTTTGTTAACTATATCTGATATTTTGAAATCGATATTTCAGTTTCAATAATATTGTGATATCAACATTGCTCTAGATTAAATCAGTTTTTGATAATATCAAGGTTGTGAGAGGGACTTGAACAAAAATACACTATTATAACATATTTATTTATAAAAATTTGCAAAATCAACGAGTTGGGCAATATCAAGATAAAATTAATGAAATTAAAATAAGTTTAACATTCTCAACTAATAGCTATCAACATTTCATTACAGTTATTTTAAGATTTCTGTTTGTCAATTTGAGTTTTGCTGCCACAAGGGCATCTCAGTTACACTGATGCAAAAACAACAAACACTGATGTCAAACCATTCCCTAAATCGCTATAGGGTTTCAATTTGCATTAAACGACAACAGGTTTTTCCTAGAGCACTCCAAAACCATGAACACAAAGTTCGTGCATGCACACAATGTCAGTTTACATACATTGTGCACAAAACTGTCAATGTGCAAACTATGTGTTAAGTTTGATTAAATTAATCGAGAAAACATTGTGAAGTGTATTTTATAAACAATCAATAAGAATATTCGTCTTAACACACATTTTTTGTAAGTAAAAACTTACCAAAACTCAGTTGAGAACAGCTGATGATGGTGAGAAGTCTCTCATTGAAACGATCGTCCTTTTGGTAAGTATTTACTTACAAAAAATGTGTGTGAAGAAGGATATTCTTATTGATTATATATGTGTTAACTGTTTCTGAGTGCTCTAGGAACAAACCTGTTATCTTAGTAAAACTTTCAATATTATCGAAAATCAATATTTTCTTACCGATATTATACTGACATCGATATTAGTAACCAATATTTGTATTAATATCAATATCAATATTTTGCTTCCAATATCCCTAAAATACAGTGAATTTATTTATTCAGTTGCCTATTTTTTAAGATATCGATACTTACCACCATCATTCCCAGAAAGAATGGAGTATCTGACTGCACCATTGAGTCCCTCATCAACATCTTCAGCATGGACTTTCACAATAGTGGCAGGGGGGTCCAATTGCAAATTTTCCATAACAGATGCATGATAGTTCTTTGAAGTAAACACAGGGGAGTTGTCATTTACGTCTTTCAAACGAATATGAATCTGTAACAATCAGTGTGAAGCAGAATTATCAACCATAGTGCCAGTTTCAGTGAGATGTAATGCCAGTATCAGTGGTACTTAGATTAAGAACAGCGATACTAGTTTCGTTATGTGCCATATTGAATCTTTCATGTGTTTTATGTTGTCATGATTTTTGTCATGTTACATCACACCACCAATGTCCAATCATGTGTTTCTTGTTTGTTCTTTGAAGTGCACGGAACAAAAGTAAAAGTATCAACACTTTTAGCCACTTTCTGCTACAGAAGAAAGTGTGTAATTTAAGGAGGGTGGGTTGCAGACAACATCTCCTATCTCGAGAATGAAATATATGTGTTTTTAGCTACGAGGGCTACTTTTTTCAACCTCCAATGGGGCATAAAATGAAAACCACAGTGAAAATCAAAACTGTTTTATTTGGAACATTTAGGAAATCCTTCTAGCTACTTCTCTACATAGTTTTGCTCCGATTGAGACATTTGTCGTAGTGTGGTACCAACTTTCCAATACCCTCTTCATAGAAGCTGCTGCCAGCGTATTGAGAAGGGTCTTCACGTAATTTTGAAGTGTTTTGAAATTCTTTGTTGTTGTGGAAGCCAGATCGTGGGTTTGTTCGGGAAATTTGTGTGCATCCATTGTTTGGATTGTTCTTTTGATTCTGGATTGTCCTAATGAATCCACATTTCATCCCCTGTCATAATGGATTTCAAAAACTCGCCCCCTTGCCGAGTGACTTTCATCTTTTTCGGCAGCTGAAGAAAATCTGGAAGGACAGTGCTTCCACACCAATGAAGAACTTCAATACACTTCAAAATGCCATAAAGACCCTTCTCAATTCGCTGGTGACAGCTTCTATGAAGTATTGGAAAGTTGGTACCACACTACGACAAATGTCTCAATTGGAGCGCGACTACGTAGAGAAGTAGCTAGAAGGTGTACCTAAATGTTCCAAATAAAACAGTTTTGATTTTCACTGTGGTTTTCATTTTATGCCCCATCAGAGGTTTAAAAAAAATAGCCTTCGTATTTCATGAAGATAATTTTTTTACTGAAGTGCCCATATGATTTTACTATGATCTGAATGTTGCCATGTTTTGTTTTGAAAAAGCTTCATTTTAGCTTCAAGAAAATTGAGGTGCATGTCTTATTCAAACAAATATGATACTATTTTCTAAAATCCACTTCAAAATAAAAGTATATTTTATAGTACATTGACTTATAGTCCTAAATACATGGTACTTCCTTTAGTGCTTAAAATTGTAAAACAAGGATCAACAAACGTCAAAACAAATATTTAGAGAGCTGAATTTATACTTACTGGCACAGCAATAGTCTTCCTTGTGTCAGGGGGTGCTCCGTCACTGGCCATGACCTGTATTGTGATGTCTGGTGTAGCTTCTCTGTCTAGAAGAGCTGAGTTTGCCACTGTCACTTCCCCAGTCACATAATTCACACTGAAGTCTGTGCTGTGTTCTCCCACAAGACTATATGTCACTGTTCCTATAACGCCTTCATCCCCATCTGTTGCAGTCACGTTAATCACTGATGTTTTCTTGGGAGCATTCTCTGTTAATTCGGCTTCATACACATTCTGAAATAAAAAATATAATAAATTATCGCATTATTACAAACGTGAATTGTGCATATTCAAGGGTACTAAAAACAAAATAATTCAATCCAATATGTAGATCAATGCCACATATTAAGAAGACCGTATTCAATTGTGAAATTATTTGAAGGTGGTCTAGCTCGGTTGCCTTGGTTGTTTATGCTTGATTTGGGTAAGGTTCATTTTAATCATTTAATTTTGAATTTGTATTCATGTTATATTTATTACGTAAAACAATATAATTAAGAAAAAAGTTATGTAATTCAGACAATTTATGGATAAATTATGTCAGTGTTAATAAATATGTATTTTAATTAATTTTATGTTAAATAAACAATTTAAATAAAACATCTAGCATTTGAGTAAATTATCATGAACCAAGCCACGGGCACCTGCTAGTATCTCAACAAATGAAGTCAATTATTTGTAGATGACCACATGTTGAGTTTCTACTGCATGGTATAGAAAGCTAAAACTGTTCATGATGATGATGCAATAGAGAAAATAAGAAAACTTTGGGAGAAAAACGATGAAATTTCACATTTATACATCATCATCATGTTATGTACAAGATTCTATAATATATTTCTGATTAATAATTGGTGTGAAAAACTCTGAGAATTCTGAGAAACAAACAGAAGAAAAATTCTTATCAGTGGAAAAATATTGAAGGTCTGCATATTTTAGCCCTAGCTGAACCAACATAGCCTACTATTTCTACAATCTAATTATGTTGCCTAATATCCTCTAAATCAAAATTCATAAAAATATTAAATTTCCCTTCCAGACAGAATGGAGTGCTCAGAACCAAGCTTTTATTTTTTTCAAGATGTTGCAGCATGAACTTCATGGTGTTGCAGTTGGAACTGGCAGTGATTTTTTTTAAAAATATTATCTTCCATCGGGGTAATTTTCCTTTGTACCAAATTTCAAGGTAAATTTTGATATGATCCAACATACCATCCCCTTGTTAGACCCGCCAGTAATTAACCTATATCATCTTATAACATAACCCACTATCATAGTGGACTGGTAATTAATAATTTACTTTTTTAACACTTATTGTCGTGTTAGGATAACAATTTTAAAGCTTAACATTTTATCAAGGGGTACCATTCTGTTGAATAATTATTCTCAGATATTCTTGGATTACATACCTGTGAAAATATAGGACCCATGTCATTGGTATTAATGATATTTACGGTAACTTCAGCAGTTGCAGATTTCTGAGGGATGCCGGAGTCATATGCAACAAGTGTGAAGTTAATCTGCTTCACAGTTTCATAGTCAATTCTATTTTTGGTTCTAACAACTCCTGTGAAATAAATAAACAATGTCATGTATAGTATTATTTTAAAAACATGATTTAAAGTATTACATATATATTTCTTTTAATCTAGTTTTAGGTCTGTTCAACTTGTTTTGCATTCAAACAGCGAGTTCACAATGATCCCAATTCATACATCCATTAAAAGATACATGCTTTCTTGTGTGGGGGGGGGGGGATTAAATGGTTGGGGCAGCTGTAAAATTTCAAAACACTGGGTCTATGTGATAAATTCTGAATTTGCATAGCATTTACATATATAACTATATTAAGTAAGGCAATATTAACAAATGTCTTGGATTCTTATAGAAGAAATCATACCTGTAGCATTGTTGATTTCAAAATATTCATTCTCTGGTTCAATTGCATAAGCTGCAATATTGGAATCAACATCAGTAGCAACAAATGTATCGAGAATAGAACCCACTGGCTGTTCTTCCAGGATCTCCTTAGTATAATGAGGGTCCTCTACTGTCCATGGTCTTGCAAACATTGGAGGGAAATCATTCACATCAATAATAGTAATCACCAGAATACCTAGGCAACAAAAATTCACATCAGATTATGTCTTGGTAATCATATTATGAATTCACTTTGGCACAACTATAAATTGCCTAGCACTTAAATTAAATCTGAATCAGCGATGTTGAGGATGGGAAAATTTCCTCCCACAATATGTTTGTTTGAGAAACAAGTAAACAAAGTGGTTGGCAATTTAGAATAAGGTTACCAGCTGTCCCTGTTTCCCAGTTTCCCAGTTTCCCAGGGACAATCAATGGACAATATTTGTCTCCAGATTTACAATTTTACACATCTTCCTTAACCTTAAATCTTAAAAAATAATTTTGAAACCAAATGAATGCTGCATTAATTTTGATGATGAAGTGTTTGTTCTTGAATTGTATTGTCTTTCGAACTGGCAAAGAGTAATAAGATGTAATTTAAATCTATCTTAACATAAATATTGTCTGTTCTATTCATTTATATTAGGCTAGAAATAACTGAAAGTTATAACATGAAGAGTAAAAAGATAATTCAACTAGTATTAGAAAAAAAGAAAAATGCCTTAAATTTAACAGCAATTAAATGAAGAAGAAGAGAAAGGAGGAGGAGGAGGAGGAGGAGGAGGAGGAGGAGGAGGAGAAGGAGAGGGGAGCAGAAGAATAGCTAAACCTAAAATACCAGGAAATATGGAACTATCCATAATACCTTTCCCTTGCTGTACAGTAGATGCAGTGTTGTCTGTAACCAGCACAGTAATGCGAACTACTGCTGCTATATCTCGATCCAACTGTCTCATCACTGTCACTTCACCACTTGTTTCATCCACTGAGAAGAAACTCTGCAAATTAATATACATATTAATAATAAAAATAATCATTATTTTAGAAAACTGGCTACTGAAAAACAAGGTTTGAGAATCTTTAACTTCTCACAGGAAATTTTATAGATTACAGCACTCAACCCACCAACTAAACATTCAGCAGTAAATTCTTTTTCAAGTTCCACCTATGTGAAAATGAACCATAGACATGTCATCTTTTATTGTAAGTGATAGTTTTTATATGGATATGATAAGTGATAGTTTTTATACGGATATGACTAACTACTGGTACCAATACATCAAGACTTCATGATTGCTTACAAAGATTTGTTTTTTTATTTTTTAAAAATATAATTTACTGGAATTTAATTATACGGATGATTTTATATAAGCATTTTATATAAGTTTAAAATGATTTCGCACCACCATAAAATTGCACCAAAAATTTCATGACCAGATACAAATTGGATTCAAGGAAACCAGGCTGTAGAAGGGAACGTTTTAGCCTTGACTGTATAGGCTATTGGGAAAAATTACTGTTTGGTGAGAAAGCTGTTATCATTGCCTACCCATTGTTTGTTCCATTTGTTGAGGGGAAAAAAGTATTTTTTTTAAAAGGAAATGGTATAGTTATTATTATATACCACATATGCAATAGAAATAAGTAGCTATTTCTTTAGCCAAAGTATCAGCTATCTCATTACCCTCAGTTCCAGCATGTCCATGAATCCAGTTTGTGCATATAGGGTACTAGCAGCTGCCCGTGGCTTCGCCCATGATAATTAATTCAAAAATTAATAATATCAAGAGCAATATTATTAAAACATTATATTTATTAACACTTACACATGAATCATTCATAAACCAAAAGATTATTAATTATAATGAAACAGCTAAAACTCTGGTTTTGGAGTTCATTCTATGATTAGAAACTGCCACCTGGGAAAAACGACCTCAAATTCAAGTTCCTGGCCCAGAAAACCCCTGCATAGGTGAGTTACATCTAAATCAATCAATGTTTTGTTCATTTAGGCCTACATTCATTATCCCTCTTCCATCGAAGTTGAAAATTTCAGATAATTCCATGCAATGCTGAAAAATTCATGATGCTTTTATTTCAAAGTTATGACAAAATAAGCAAAGCCATCTGCAACTGATTTGACAACTGAAATGAAATATCAAAATCTTATGATGCTCAAAAAATTCATGTTTTCTGCCAGTTTTTCACTCATAACTAGGGACCGGATTTTTAGGTTTTTAAAAACACTGTTTTAGGTTTTCCATTTGGTGAAATAGTTTTTTTTAGGTTTTTTCTCCATAATATCGTTTTCGGGTAGAATAATTGGTTTTATGAATTTAAATGTGCTACATAGGATTCAATACATAGTACTTGTAAAGTTTAACTTAACAAAATTGACTTAAATTTGTGTAAACTTGCTTTAGGACAATATTATACAATTGAAGAAAGAAAGCATAAACAATCAAAAGAAGCAGTGAAAATAAGATTGCCTCATATTTCCTGGTTACAGTAAGGAATACGCCGGTACTCTTACACTTCCTCTCTTGATACCGTCCATCCTAGACGACAATGGGTTGAACGAAACGCTGTTGGTATTAATTTCAACCCGACAAAAATTATTGTTCTCCGCAAAATGTCGATTCCTCAACTGACAAACAAAAAAGACAAAAAAATAGCCTAAAATAGATATTTTAGGTTTTATATCCCGTTTAGGTATATTTAGGTTTTTATACCCCATTTAGGTATTTTTAGGTACCACAGAATTAATGTGGGTGAATCCTATGGACATGATTCGAAAAAGTGTATGAGCGCTTTTTGTTTTGGAAGTAAGGAAAAAAATAGGTAAAAACCTAAGAATCCGGTCCCTACTCATAACTCATGAACGAAAGTGAAAATTAAAAATCCGACTTCAAGATGAATTTGGCCAAATCTCTGCATGTAGAAGATTAGACTGGGCATCGCGCACAGACAGACAAGCACAGCCTGTTATTATTACAGATGCTTAGAAAATCTAGAAATTAATACACTAAACATGATTACTACTGTTAAAGTACCGTATTTACTCACCTATAACACCCCCCTTTTTTTCACAATTTTCAACTTCTAAAATAGGGGAGGGTATAATAGGTGAAAATTTTCACATGACATAGGTTGGGTTGTCATGCTTTAAAAGCAGAAAAAGACACATTTAGCGTCTTTATATCAACACGCAAAATAGTTGTTTTAATCCATTTTTTTATTATTTACAAAAAGTTAAATTATCACGTCAATTTAACTTTAGAGTTTTAAACAGTTTGGTATAGCTCCCTCCTGCATTACCACAGCTGACTGGGTCATGTGACTAAATGCTGCGCGTGCCCGCATGGTGTTCATGGTTAACACAGCATTGCAATGTTGTCATCCAGCAACTGCCTGAATTTGGTATCTCCCTTTCTTCACACCACGGAATGATTTCAACATTTTCTTTGCTCCTGATAATTTGTCTTTCTGTTTACGCCAATAAGATATCATACATGTCTGCATATTCTAACACACTCCACTTGAAGGATGCCGTAAAACTTGCTCTCCAACTTATTTTTCACATGCTTACTAACTCTCAGGCAACAACACAATACATGTGTACGGCGGAAGTTGAACTCAGAAACCTGAAGGGCATTGAGAAATCTATGGGGGAGGTGAGAGTAACTAAGGCCAACACACAGGTGGCAGGGAAGCGTGGGTTTTACCGTTAACAGGAATGTTGCAGTTGCCGATCACTTTAAAAGATTTTCTGCACTTTTTTTTTTGGTTGAAATTTGGGGGGGGGGGTTTATAGGTGAGGGGGTGCTATAGACGAGTAAATACGGTATTTAAGTTATATTTAACACTAATGCAGTTCAATATTGCCTGCGAATCCATAAACACGCAAAATTATTCCACATAACAGATTTATAATATTCATCATGTGCTCAATAATCATCTGGTAAACTGAACTGGATATTACAGAGGTTATGTTATACACATCTATTGGATATCTGAAAATTGTTTAACTTACCTTGAAATGATCCGTTTCTGTGATCTGCTTTCCATTCTTGTCCACAGCTGTTATGGGTTCTGTAGCAGCGAACCTTAAGGCATCTGTATCATTCAGATCCGGGTCCTTTGCCCTGAGAGTGTAGAACACTGTACCTGGAGCTGCATCCTCTTGCACCTAGGATAAATGTAAAAATGAAACAATGGTGAAAACTGAAAAACTGTGGAGATAAGAGTAAGACTACACAATGACACCAATCATTCATATGTTGGCGATATTAGATACTTTATAGTTATTGGAACAACATGAACAATACTGTGGATAATGAATTGTCAAGGTTAAAGTAAACTTCTTATCAAAAGGTAACATTCTAGGTGGGCTTATGCTCTTTTGCAATTGTATATTGGTGTAATTAACCCTTTCCCTTGTTCTTTTCATAATAAAGATAGATACCTGATCTAAACGTGCTAGCTGTCCAAAAGTAGAGAAGCTGAAGATGTTCCAGAGGAAGAGACAAGAAAACTAATTTGTTTTAAGATAATTGCGTATGTCCATACTTTAACGTAAAAAAATTATAATTCAAAGTTAACCAAAAAAGGAGAAACAATGTGTTTATAGTAGGCCTATTGAATACAGAACATAATAAATTAAAGTATTTTCTATACTGTATTACGTCATTTGATAATAATAAGTCTGAAAGACCACAATCAAACATAAAATACAGTAAAAACATATTTTTAAATATCAAAGGGATAGAAATTAATTCTATATAGCATTTATGTACCTTTAGAGGTTAAAGAGTGCCAGAATATTATAACTAAATGCAATAATTCAGTCTTCAAAGTGGAAAACCAGCAGTCGTTGTGGTCCAAATACTATTTGCCGATTTTTAAAACACAGTATAAATGTATTAGTAAATATGAAAATCTGAAATACAATACCTAATTCAATAATTCACCTAAAAATATGGACGGTACAGATTGGGGGGGGGGGGATATTCATGAATAACAAAGTTATAGCCCTACCTCTGCTCTCTGCGTTGGTGGGTCAAAGTAAGGATCTTTGTCATTGCTGTTGAGAACCATAATCGTCAGTGTAGTTGTTCCAGTTAATATAGGTGTTCCTATAAAACAAACATAAATGCTTATGATCATTTTTCATTTTAACTCCTTCAATAACAATATTTTTAAAAATGGTTCAAAATATAATGCAATTAATATATTTACATAATAGCAATAACCGAACATAATTAGGTGATGTATGTCCATATATAATAATTTAAAGTAATAAAGGACACTAATCAGTGGTGTATGTAGAAATCTACCACCCTAGACCAAAATTAAATGCTGCCCTTCATAATAAAAACATGCGTATTGGCTATGTAGATATAGATATACCAGTAACTTACATTATATTTCATAAATTGCTATATTTGCTTTATGATTCACCCAATATATCATAAAGTGTTCTACGCCTTGCTCCTCGCTTGGCAAAGGAAGGCCTATTTATCATATTCTTATTACATGGCAATATATGAAAAAAGCACTAGTGACCCTTAAAATAATACAGGATTTAGCACGACTTAACAGTCACAACAGTTATACAATTAGTATGTTTTCTTGCAGAATTATGATCGATCTGAATACACTTATCATAAACATCATGAAGAGCAGATCTTGGTTTTTTTTTTGGGGGGGGGGGTCTACTATTCACAGAAATACTATTAATTCACACTGAAATTGTGATCTTTTTAATGTATAAATTTATGTGTAGTGGATTTAAGCAACAGCACCTTATGTTTACACACATTTAAATTTACATAAGCTAGGTACCTTCCAATTGGGTATAACTAAAATGTGAGCAAAATGCAGCGTCGCAACAAGCATAGCAACAAATGACAGGCTAATAGGACATATTTTCATACACTAACCTCCATCCACGGCAATAATCTCCACATTATATGTACTCCGCTGATCATAGTCTAGCTTGCTGGTTATTGTAACCACACCTGTATTATCATCTATATTGAAGTCTTCAAATGCTCCTTTCTGTATGCGGTATTTAATCTGTGCATTCACTCCAGAATCAGCATCCGTGGCATTAACTTGTTCTATGCTCGTACCTAGAGAGAAAAGCAAATGTTCTAAAGTCACATCAGATCCAGATTAACACTATTCTGAACTGCAAATTACTGTACATAGAAATGAAACTTTCATTTAACTTCCTTTTTGTTTGATTTGTTTATTAAAAAAAGTTTACTTATACTAAAGAATAATAATTTTTTTTTTTACCAATAGGAGCATCTTCTTGTACTGAAGCTATGTAACTTTCTCTTCCAAACACAGGATGATTGTTATTTACATCATGAACTGTAATGTTCACAGTTGCAACACTACTGAATATGCCATCACTTGCCTGAAAAATACAGAACAGCTAAATAGTATCATTCTATTTTGTTTCTATCCAGGCCCATAGCCAGGGTCGAGTTTTGGAGGAGTCAAATTAAATTTGGGACCATCAGGTTTAACATATTTTTTTTTATATACATCACCTAGCCCAAAACAAAATGAACTGAATCATAAGTAAGGAGATAACTAGTCCACTAGATAACTATTGATATGTGTCTGCTTTGTATTGTTGATGTGTTTATAGCCTCTGATAATTTCAACTGATATTCAAATTTCATTTTCAACATCTTCTGCTAAGTAGGTGAGATTTATTTCTTAATTCATGAATGATTGAAGCAAAACTTTATAACCATAAGCTAGCACTGCCAACTGAATTCAGTTTCCTAGTGGATTATTGTCTGCAAAAATGCTGTGGATAGACTTCTTGATGGTACTGCGTTATCATTCTGTTAAAACCGTGAGGAGAGAAGATGGGAAAATGTTTCTTATTGTTCGTTTTCTTAAATACAAAATACAATTATATATTATGAGTAATGCACTAAACAAAATAGATTTAAATATAAAGTACCGGTACTAACCTCTACTGTTAGAGTAATTATATCACTGGAAACATTAGTCATGTCAAGTCCATGTCGATCACTAACTGTGATCTCCCCTGAATTTGGATCTATTGCAAACAGATTGTTCACATTTCCTTCAATAATGGCATAAGTAATGTGGGATGTCTTGTCTGCATCACGAGCCTGAAACAATGTAATGCATTATCAGCTTCACTGGAATTTAATACTGTATATGAAATCTAAACATGGAACTTACACAGTGAACTGAAGAAAATAAAATTAATCTATTATATGAGTTGAGTAAAACACACTTTTTACTTTTGTTTGCCATTATTTTTGACATGTTTCAGGGATCTTCATTCCCATTTTAAAATACAGTGTCAACTGCCAAATCCTTCTCAGGAAGATCCTGAAGTGCAGTCGGTGGACTTTTTATGAACTTCTTGATCAGATTGTTTTCTTCCAATATATCAAACTTCATCAAAGTTTTTTAAAAGTTCTAATATAAATTGTTTCCCATATTTCCAGAGATTAACTGACTTTAATAATTTTGCTTCCTTACAAATTTTATGATTATTTTCCCAAAGATGCAATGCCACAGCTGATTTTTCAATTTGAAAGGAATGTTAGATACTTTTAAATTGCACATGCACATGCAATATATATAGTTACAATTGCTGGATGAAGGAAATGAGTTCAGACGAGCCTCTTGACCAAATTGCTTCTTCTAATAAGTCATAATAAGTTTGGTTGAGGAAAATATGATAAAACTGACGTCTATTTCAATTGAAATAAATATACTTAGTTTAATTAATCAAACTTATCTTAACAATGTTTTTAAGTAAAGAAAAAAATCCATAGCAAACCACGTTTATAAGCATGACTACTGGTACAAGTGCCATATCTTTGCTTTCTTTATGCAGGGTCATTGAAAATGAGTGAAAAACTGAGCTCATTAGTTGTAAAAAATAGAAAACTTCCGCTAAAAACTATTGATGCACCACATACACTAAAAACTCCGGCTGACTCATCCTGTATTTCAGATTTGGCTAAGCATTGTCCTTGCCTTGCTTTACGTACCTGATTCATAAATAGTTATAATCACATGATTTTGCTATAAATTAACAGTAAACATAAGAGGACCTAGTGCACAAGGGAATGTAATACTACACTGACAGGCAAAAAAAAAAAAAAAAACCGATCACTGTAAAATTTGTTGTAATTTTAAGATTAAACATAATTTTGATTGGATGTTTATACATTGTTGTTGGTGAAAATGAATTATTATTTTTATTGGACCATTAGCTATAGATTCAGCATATCTGCTTTCTTCATATCTTCACTTTATCACCAAACAAAGCAAAAACAAAAACATTGCAATAGGGTGATTCCAATCTGATTATGTGCACTACTAGCTTGTCATACACATTGCAAGGTGTTTCATTGTTGTATTGTGTCATTTCCTTCCAAACTGAAAGGAAACTGTCTCCCTTCGCATCGAAGTGATTCTTTCAGTGAGTTTAGTTGAAATAAATGCCTCTCAGTCCCGAAGATGTTGCCAAAGCTGTTGCTCTAATTGATGATGGACGCAGCCTCCATTATGCCGCTGAAACCTTAGGCTCATCATTCACCACGGTGAAGAGGCAACATGGGGAATTAAGTGTGAAATGTGTCATTAAATTTTAATCTTAAAAAGTATACAATCGCTGTAATTTTATTTCAAGCACTAGGCCTACTACATAATTTTTATTTAAACTTAATTTTTTAAAATTTCTTTAAGTGATCATTTTTTTTTGCCTGTCAGTGTATTATGAAATATCTCTGAAACAACGTGATCACAGGGTGAAACAAGGAAAAAACATTAAAACAGTATATTGAGATATCATACCTCAACCATCAGAGGAGGCTCAAATTTGTTTGCTCCTTCATCGATGGTGATCTGGTAGTTCTGGTTTGTAAACTGAGGAGGATTGTCATTGCTGTCCACAATGGATATCATGAGTGAAGCCACAGCACTCTGACCATTACCATCATCATCAGTAGCCTGAAAAATAACACTTCCTTTAAGATTTCAAGCTGAAGAGCTGGTTTCATGTTATTGGTACAACTTCATTCCTTGTGGACAAAATTTTGAAACAACAAATTACTATCTCTTATAAGAATTTTCATAATACAAATTTCTGTAGAAGAAAAACATACTATGCTGTTGTCTTTACATAAAGGAGAATTATTCAGGGTATGTAGGTATCTTAAGGCAAGTAAGGGGCTGACACACTAAACTGATTGAGCAACAGCACTCAATCAAACGATATAACAAACTAATACAGAGCAGTGGTATTAGTCAAATAGCATCGACCATCAGTGATCAACAATGAGTGTGAGGGATCAACTGGTCTGTGAAATCAAACCTGCCTGTTTTTCAAGCACCAGTCGATGCCAAATGGGGGATAATGGGTAAACCTTGAAGTAAACATTAACATGAGAAAGTAATATTAAACCCTGCATTCAAACACATGTAGTATGATATGTAGGAGAAAAACAGATGTATGCATAGTAAGGTAATATACTTTACCTCTCATATACAGTGATCAGTAGGCCTAACATAGTAAGATCATACTCGTACATAACCTATAATATTTCTGTAGATCGTTGACGCTTGATTGTAGTGTGATAGAAACAGAAATATAGTCAAGAGTACTCTTGATGGCAGTAATTAGTCTTGATCGATCGAAGCTGTGTGTGACAGACCACTAAGAGTTTGACAAAAATGTGTACCGGTACTGATAAATAGGATAGGCTATATGGTATGAAATTTCAGCAAGTTTGTTGTTCAAAAGATACATTTTCAAATATTATTTCAAAATTGCAGCAGTTAAAGTCTTAATGAATCCTTTAATATTTTTCTAAAGTTCTGAGGATTTATAGCTTGACTTTCATTATTGGCACTTTAAAGTCTCTATAAAATGTTTAGAAATCATTTATACATAATTTCACAACTTACAATAAACTCATGTATCTTCTGAGCCTGATTTGCAACAAAAAGTTAATTATTTTTAACCAGACACAATATCTTTGTCCATGACATGTGTTTGAATCCGGATTCACAAATATCAATGTCAATGTCACAAGTTAAAAAAAATTAATTAATTAATTAATTAAAAAAAAAACTTAAAGAAAAAACGGATGCACAAATAACCCACAAACTAGATGGTCCACACGCGAATAATAATAATCAGGAGTTCACACTCACTTTCTATTTCATCCTTTTGTGAAGATTTTTGTATTGTATAAATTGTATTTCCAGTCCCTTCTTGACTTTCGAACTTCTTTCCATAAGGATGTATATAACTTTTCATTGTTAAAACTGAATATTAGGTAAAAAAGAACTAACCAATCAACTATAAAATGGAATAGATATAAGCTTTCATGAACCACAGATTATTGTCTCTGTTGGACATTACATGAGAATATTTTAGGAGAAAAATTCCTCCGACACTGGGACTTGAACCCAGGACCTTTGGCTATTCGCGCCAATGCTCTACCAACTGAGCTAAGCCGGAGTTCAATTCACAGCGCCGGATGGAACCTCTCTCCTATGACTGATTGCCCTAATGGTCTACCTCACAGACAGACAAGTTATGTCATATGCAGTACTGTGAGGCACACTAATTAGTGATTTTTGTGACCGGGCTCCCACTGTTATTGTACAGTTGACATTCAAGATAGATATAAGCTTTCATGAACCACAGATTATTGTCTCTGTTGGACATTACATGAGAATATTTTAGGAGAAAAATTCCTCCGACACTGGGACTTGAACCCAGGACCTTTGGCTATTCGCGCCAATGCTCTACCAACTGAGCTAAGCCGGAGTTCAATTCACAGCGCCGGATGGAACCTCTTTCCTATGACTGATTGCCCTAATGGTCCCAGTGTCGGAGGAATTTTTCTCCTAAAATATTCTCATATAAAATGGAAATCTACCATAGTTTACAAAAATTTTGTTTGCTATATTAACTTTCAGATAAGTTAAAATAAAGCACCAATCACATAATTGGGAGTTTAGTATTAATAGAACTACATTAAGCATGTGAAAATTGTGTAATCTGAATTAGCAGTATATGAGTGATTAATGTAGCCTACTATTCCCTGTGTCTGCAGATAATACAATGAATGTTGTTAGAAACTTACCTTATAAGTGAGGTAGTAACGCTGCTTAGTTTCATAGTCGAGACAATGTCTTGATCCAGGAGTAGGACAATCAGCAACAGTTATTACACCAGTTTTGCTGTTTACTGAAAACCTACAAAAAGCATAAAACATGTAGAGTTTCCTTTTGAATTGCTCTGAATCTTTTGGTGTTTATTTAATGTTAGTAAATAGAATTAGCTAACAGTAGAATACCAAGTGAGTGATTAAACCACTTTAAATTTTTTGTTACTAAATAGATGGGAGCTGAAATTTAGCTTGAAGTAGTATATACAAAATCAGTAAAGGCTAGTTCACACAAAGAAACTTGTTTTAATAACTACTTCCATGAAACCGATTTTGTGAAGTTAGTTACACATATTTTCTTCCAAACAAATTCCAGTTTAGCCGTATGACTTGCCTTATTCTTGAAGTTCAAGTCATTGAAATCTGCATATATGTTTGGATCACCTATAAATCCAAGTATTTCACAATATCCTCATTTCCTCAGTTCATTTTACAAAATTTTGAGATACCAAAGAGGGAAACCTGATCAAGAAGTTCATCATACCTCCAGCAGGCACACATCTGGATTTTCAAAAGTAGATTTGATAGTTTACAAGTAGCTGAGGATGAGGACAATAGTCATTAAAACATGTTCAACCAAAAAGTAGGTAAGTGAAGGTAATAAAGATATTCACAAGTACCTGAATTATAATGAAAAAATTATTTTCTCTATCTTTACTCTGAGGTATTGTAAAGTGCAGTTGGTTGAGGCACTGTGCTACAAACCAGAAGGTTGCAAATTCAATTCCCGATGAGGTTGTTGAGATTTTTTCAATTGTCCTAATACTGCTCATTGTACTATGACCTGGTACATAAGACAAACAACCTTACCACCTTCACATTCCAGATATCTAGAAATATGGGAGCCTAAACCTCCTAGAAAAGTAAAGTCCTTTTTGACCTGTATAGGGATCACTTTATTTTATTTTTCACTACCTGTATAGTTTTTATGGGAAGGGGATTATTATGATCAACTCTGATATTTGATGTTGAGTATTGGATAATACTCTGGATACAATTTCTGGAAATTGTCTATGTATGTGTGCATGAACAAAATAGCTTAAAAAAAAAAAAAAAAGTGAAAAATCATACAAAAATGAATTTTTAAGTTTGGGTTAAGAATCTTTAGGGGATGCAGTGCAGCACACGGTATGACTTTCTTTTACTTCTATTAACATTACATGAAGACTTTTTTTTTTAAATAGATTTTCTTGAAAACTGCTCTAATGATTATGTTTAAAACATTCACAAAAACTTAATTTAACAGGAGTAAAAAACCTTTATTTGAAACATTTTTTGTGTAACTTAAATTCTCTGAAGGGTAGTTATAAGAAAATCACCTGGTCAACTAATTCAGATTTTTAAATCTTTTAGATTTTCTCGAAAACTGCTCTAATGATTTTGTTGAAAATGTTTTCACAAACTGAATTTATTTGGAGCTAAAACTTTTATTTGAAACATTTTTTCGTGTAAATTATCTGAAGGGTAGTTATAAGAAAACAATCAAGTCAAGGGAATAATTTGGTACTGAATAAGGCTTAGACAACTAAATGCTTACTCCCCTAATGGGCCGCTTACAGTGTATCTCAATACAAACAGAAGGGTGATTGCGAGTATGTGAGTGTAACACAAAAGATTGTTTAAAGTTACGATTAAATACCATTCAGTATTTTGACTTGAGATGATGTAATTTCAAACTACAATAGGAGATGTCAATAAATGGAATAGAGACTGAACCAAATGATGCAACCGATCTTTCTCAACCAAGACCAATAGGCAGTAAATAATTGTAGATATATGCATCAATAATGCTTAGTAAAAATTGTAATATATAGCATATAACTTACTTATCTGCATCTGTTCCAGACAGCTGATAGACAATACCATTCTCACCAAACTGACCGTTGTCCCTGTCTGTGGCTGTTATGGTTGTGACAACAGTTCCTGGGGCTGCCGTTTCTGACACAGTTGCAGAGTATTGCTGCTGTTGGAACACTGGGACATTGTCATTGGCATCTGCTATGCTAACAGTTACTGTAGCAGTAGAAGAAAGCTGAGGGTTTGTATTCCTCTCTTCTGCAATAACCTGAAGAAAATTTGTAATATTAAAATGGTCCATCTCTGTTATTTAACATTTATAAAAGCTTGGAGAGATATAGTCATAAGCCCCCTTAATAGTTTTGAGGAAATAACATTACAGTCACTATAAAACTACCTATATTAAAATTTTGAAAACATGAATTGTGTTCACAAACACGAGGGCTATTTTTTCAAGGTCCGATCAGTCATGAAATGAAAACCACAGTAAAAATCCAAACTGTTTTGTTTGGAACATTTAGATACACCTCCCAGCTACTTCTCTACATAGTCACCACTCCGATTGAGACATTTGTCTTAGCATGGTACCAATGTAACCATGTCTCAAACAATAGAGTCTTCTGCCAAGTGTGCAGTGCCTGCTGCCATTTGATTTCTGCATGCTAGAAGTGCAATGCAGCTGAAACTTGACAAATGAGTAATGTGTACAATTCTGGAACAAGATCATCAGATGACACTCGCTTCCTTCCCTGGCTGCCTGCATCATGAACGTCTGTATGTTCTGCACCATTGCCGCACTTTGCTGTCACTCATGAAAGTTTGACCGTTTACATTATTCATTCATCGATGAATTTCGGCTGCATTGCACCCCTCAGCATACAGAAATCGAATGACAGCACGCCCTTCACACTTGGCAGGAAACTTTATTCTTCGAGGCATGTTTACATTGGTACCACGCTATGACAAATGTCTTAATCGGAGCAGCAACTATGTAGAGAAATGGCTGGAAGGTGTATCTAAATGTTCCAAATAAAACAGTTTTGATTTTCACAGCAGTTTTCTTTTCACAACTGATCCGACCTTGAAAAAAAAATAGCCCTGATATGTTTAATAACATACTGAAGTATCATTGGCTATAAAAGAAATCATAACACTTTGTTTGAATATTTAATGATTTTTTCAAAACTTTAATTTCTCAAAACTAAGGAAGGGTGGCTTATGACAATATCTTTTCAAGCTCTTCAAGCATAGGGTTTTAAAATAACTACATAACATCAAACTCCATACAATAAATGACGGTGCATGAATTTCAGAGTGAGGTAAGATGGTGGGTGACATATCTAACTGTTATGAAAACGAAAATAAAATTCGAGCAAAAGGAGCAGAAATAGTGACAAATGGGTAAAAAATGTGAGGAAAATGGAGATGGTACAGATAGATTTGTTGTGATAACTTTAAACCAGAATGGGCCAAATACTACTTCAGAGATATATCAATAAACAAAGAACTTAATTGAAATAAAGTAAGTTCAGTGATTTACAGCCAACAGTAAAGTTGTAAGTTCTAGATTATACTCACAGAATGTATTTTGAATAAATTATTTAACAAATTATGACGTTCACTTCACTTAAACTTCATTACCTCCTCTTGTTTATTAAATGGCACTTGGCCCACTGTGGTTATCAGTCCTTCAACTGGGATTTTATTTAAAAATTCAACTGCTTATAGTAACACAAGAATAGTTTCATAGTAGTAAGCTGTTCGGATATAAATGACTGGACAGAGCACTGGACTGGGGTAGTCTACTAAGATAACTGGTGCTATTTGACTACCCTTACTTAACGGTTAAGACATAAAGTGGATGCAGTTATGCAGTTAACTATGTATGTAAAAATATGTGTAAACAAAATTCTATTCATTCTACTTAAAAAAATCATTCTAGTACCCTTACTTATGGGACTAAATGACAGAAATGTCACACATTCTTCCCAAAATCTACCATTTCAGTTTTCAAGCAAATCAGTCCCTAAAACTTTTAACTCCCTAAGTTGGTCAATGGTCCGCTCATACAGTATACAGATTGTATGTACATGCCCAGGAAAAAAATTCTCAGTACCACAACAACTTATTTGAATAATTATTTTATTATTTATATTGATAGTAACAGCAGCAGATTAGCTGGCAGAAGCCATTCATAAGAGCATACAATCACATGCAGAACTGACAGTCTCATGAAGTTGTGGTTGTCAGCTAGAAAAAATGTTTGCAAGAGAAATTACATAGAATGAGATAAGTATAAAGAAATTAAGGAGTGATTCTTGAATAATATTTGGGAAATAACGGAACTAAAAAGGTAGTCTAAATCTCCCAGCTTCATACAGCAAAAATTTTGCTTCACTGTAATAATATCTGGTGTCTACGTTCTGGTGAAGAACTACTAGATCAGGTAACCCCTATAAGCTTGTGCAGATTTTTTTTTTTTTTTTTAATATTAGTATTTGTATGGTCTATAAACAAACAAACAAAAAATTAAACTGCACTCCTTTGAGGGACTAGGCCTATCATCCGACCACTGCATCATCTACCACAGGCGGATGGCAGTTTTGATTGGGGGCATGTGGCCAGCATGCCAACTCCCATGGCTATTATTGATGGCTTACTGAACTGGAGCTGCAACTTCTATATCAAGTAGCTCTTCAATTTGTGTCCTGAGGCTGAGTGCACATCTTTCCAGACTCCCAGAAAAATCTGAGGAGGTGGGGACCAAAACCAAGATCTGGGGATCTGTAGTCAGCTATGCATGGTCTGTATACACTTCAATAAAAATTAAGATATATGTAAAACTTTCTAAAGGCTTCTCTAAACATAAGGGTAAGTATTAAACAATGACATTACTTACAAGGATTATAAATTTTCTCTGATTTGGATTTTCATAATCAAGAGATCCATTCGCTACTCTTATGCTAACAGAAGTGGAACCTGTTGCTGTTTTTGGCTCCACATCAAATGCTCCAGACACATCTTGAAGCCTTAGGGTAAATTCTGAGTTTGTTCCCTGAAAATAAAACAATAAAAATGATAAAATATAGATATTAGATAATTTGTAACATATTGAATAAAATTAACACCCTTGTCAGTGTTTCTTCAGCAAAATAATTAATTGCATGACAGTAATGAACTATTTGCCTAAATGATGTGAAATTTCTAGTATGTTGAAATATTTGTAAGTCATTTATGCATAGTATATTGCAAAATAAACATTTTAATTTTAATTGTGTTTCTTACTATGAAGTTCAGCAGAGTAAGAATATGAAAATTCAAATATTTTTAAACAACATACAGCATGTATTTCTTTTTAGCAAGGGTATGATCTGCTTTCAGAACACATATTTTGTTAACTTCCCACTAGAGAATCTGCCTGAATTATTTGTACCGAATAATGATGCTGGAAACATTTTTTAAATCTAATAATGCAATTCAAGTAATGGTGTATAGAATATCAGCTGATTTTATGTAATTAATATTTGTGCAACAGTAATTTGAAAAAAAAAAATTCTTAAAGGCAATATTAAAGAAAAACTCCAAAAAGAATCAATACCTTAACTAAATGGGTAGTACCGAATTTGTTATATAATAGGCTACTTACACTGCTGAAGCAAGATGCTATAACGATATGTCTTACATCAAGATCACCTTCTTCATTAAACTTCAATTGGGGGTATTTAATAACAAAATACATAAGCATTTTAACTATTCAAAAAGAGATTTAATAGAATATAGGGACTCTAATAAAAAATGCTTAGTTACAAAATGCTTACATAATACTTTAATACTTACTATAATTCTATAATACTTACTATAATACTTTGATATAATATTTTAACCATTTTCTCTTTACACAAACAAGGGGAAGAGGGAAGGTAAGCTATTATTCTGCAAACCACTGACGAAGTACCCATCATTCATTGTACATTCTACAATATTATTTCTGTTTTTATTATTGTGCCACAATCTACAATGTAGATCACTCAATTTCCTGAAATGAAGTATCAATATTGTTGTTGTGTACAACTGGAATGAATGAGAAATGTTTGTGCTTCCCCCTTCTGTTTTTGCCATTCTTCCAGGAAAGATACCTATACCTCTCTCTTACCTATATATGATAAAGTATTTTGCATACGTTTATTTGTTTGATTATGTTTCATTTTTAAAATATGATTCTGAAAGAAGACATTATCTAGCCTACTAATCCTGACAACAGATTTTTCAAGTAGCTTACAGTTTTGTGGGTAATCATTTGACTGAGTTTATTACTCACAATATCTGGGTCATGAACTTCCATATCCAAGTGTGGAAGGGGAGTGCCATCAGGGACATTTTCTGGTATCACAATGCTGTACTCCCTGTTGTTGAACTTTGGAGGTTCGTCATTCACATCCTTGATCGTGACTGTTCCCTTTTTTGTTGTAACTGTAAGAGGGTCGTTTCCAGGAACTCCATCAACAATTTCTCGAGCCTGTAACATAGAGGTACAGTTTAGACAGAATTTATTATTAGTGAAAGTAAATTCTCCATAATGCTATCAGCAATGCTCATCTTAATGTATTTTTTTTATAAAATTTCTACATCCAAATAATAATAATAATAATAATAATAATAATAATAATAATAATAATAATAATAATAATAATAATAATCACAATACTACTAATAATAATAATTAATTTAAAAAATATGAAAAAAGTGGTGTGAAGGCCATGGAGCCTGGTATGATGCATTTATTTCTAAGCATACCATTTTATATTAAGTATACCTATATTTTTACGAACTCTAATCACTCAGCTGACTCAAATATTATCACTCTTCACCACAGGTTCTTTCATTCACTTTCTTAGGTCTGAGATACCAATACTTGCATCTAGTAAAAAGTTGTTATTATATATATAATATGCTGTTGAAAAGATAGTCCAAGGAAAATCTTACTGGAAATCTAAAATATGCAAAATGAAAAAAAAATATCCTTGTTTGTTGGTTTTTTTATATCTACCATGTCAATTTTTTAAAACAAACATATTATTATATGAAATATCTGGATGAATGCTATTAATAAATAAGAGTAATTTCCCAGAAAGCAATTCAAAATAATAACTGAAATTTTATAGCATGATACACCTTTATATCTTTGGTACAAGTGCTAGATTTGTTATAGATGAATACAGAGTTACAGACACAAATTAAACTGTCATAAAGATTTTCCATCTATTGTATTCTGATTATGGCATTAGCCATGCTATTTTACATATCCTTAGTTCCCTTCATGTATGGGCTATCTTTTGAAATAAAAAATACTTACCCTAACTGTGATGTTTATAACACCTGTTGAATCTTCTAAAGCTTCTCTATCAAGTGGTTTAGCTGTTCTCAGTTCTCCGGTTTTTGGATCCAGTAAAAAGTAGTCTAAATGATCTGTAAGGGAAAAAGCATTAAAAAATTAGTATAACTATATGAAAAGTTTTACTTGTTTATTGATAAATAACATGTGCTGCATTACTATGCCATTGTTTATTTTGATATTGCTCACAGTTTCTGTTGATGCGAGTTATATCGAGTTTATCATAAGTAGTTTACTAAATATGACTTTAATAACAAGGTGTACGGTTTAATTATGTGTTTATCATATATTTTAAAAGCTATTTGCAATCTCGCATTTAGCCATTAGACCAATACAACATGTTGCCATACCAGGCCTTGTGAGACATAAAGTGGGCTTACGATGATCAAACTACAAATACTACTATATCATAATTTTTTCTCCCAATTTTTAAACTGTCTCAATTACTGACCTGTTCAATTTTTTCCCAAGGTATTTGGAACTAGTAAATTTGAAGATTTTATGTAGAAGTAGGGTGAACTTTTATAGTCAAGTGATACAAAGGCATGTACAGGTAATATTAATTTTGAAAACCATAATAATTATGATAATATCACTGGAACTTACTTGCCACCAACTCATATTTAATCTTCCTAGGATGCTCTTTATCACCATCATGTGCTTTCACTGTCATGACAGGAGTGCCAATGTCAGCATCTTCTCTCACCACTCCTGTGAGTGAACCTTCAAACACTGGAGGTGAGTTTTGCACATCCTGTACCTTGATCTGAAGGCCTGTTGTGCTTTCATGAGAACCATCCTATAAGAAAACAAAGATTAATAAGTGTGTAATTAATACTGTATTTTTATAAAACATTATGCATACTGAGATGGGTTGTGTAGTTTTGTTTGAGACTTGCATTCAGGAGTACTGGGTTGAATCTCAGGGCTAACCGATCTGTTTTTGTTTTTCAGTGATTTTCCCCAGTCATAAGTTAAGGCTAATTAGTGATGAAAGTTCTTGAATGAAAAAATCGAAATCATTTGATTCTTGAAAGTTCTTGAGAAATCAAGAATCATACAAAAAGTATTCAAGTGAACATTCGAATGATTTAATGCTATGAGAAGCCCAGAAGTGAGGATGATTCTCAGTGGTTGTACCACTTTGGTTAAGCAGTCTATATGTTTTGCATGCAAGAAAGGCATATATATATGAACGCACAACTACCATGCATGGAGGGCAGTTGTTACCAGAATACCGATTCTTAACAGAAAATTGCAGGGCAGGCAAGACAGGCTTCTAATCTTATGGATCTCTATTCTGTGAATGCTAGTAGTAAAATGAGATTAACGCAGTATTTGACAGCACTGCATGAAATTAACTCCTATTGGATTGTGGTTCGCAGTGCGGGTAAGCCATGCCCATTGTGGGAACCAAGAGCAGTTAATTTTGTAACATGATATTGCCGATATGTACATCCGTATAACAGTTTGAGTTACCAATCGAGTCAGTTTTTAGTTATCAGCAACAGACTTGAGTTCTGACATCTCGCATTGTGAGAAGTACTCTGGTCCTGCTTTCATCAGAAAACTTTTTCATTCAAATGATCATTCGATTCTTTATATTACTCGAGAACAGATTACTCGATTCTTAATAGCATTTGATTCTTCCCATCACTAAGGCTAAAACTGAGATGAGATTTTCTTCCATTGCCTTTTTTCCTTTTTAATTTCAGGGAAAACTGCACATATGGTGCACATCATGGTAAGAGCTTGGGGATATTGAATACAGATGGGATAGCCAGACTATTATTCTCTCAGCCAGATGTCTCTTCTCATTATCATAATCAAAGGAATGTCCAGTTGGGGATATCTGCAATTGCAGAAGCTATGGGGACCCACCAATGAGATTCAATTGCTACATCACATCCACTCCTGGGATTTGCAATATGATGAACATCAGGGAACTGCCACAGCTCATTTCACCAATTTCTTCCAGGCTACAATGCCTCTTTGGCCTCCTTCATTTCATAATTCCCTACTTGGAGGTCAGCAGTCTAAATGCCAGATCCTCTTCTCTGCTTAAGCTCTACCCAAACCCTACCTTTTGTCGATAAGACTATACTATTAAATAGGTTTTTCTGAATTGATATGATAATAAAATTGATACGTGCTATAAAATAACATGAAGTTCCTGATATGTTCACTCCTTAATGTAGTATTAAAAATCCAATAGAAACCTGATGTAAAGTATAGTAGGCCTGTATAAGAGTTATTCTGACATTTTTACTTTTTCTACCCATACCATAGGCACTACAGATGGAGGAAGTATTGCATAAATACACATTTTTAAGGTTCACTGAATCTAAAAATACAATCTTCAGAAACACTGTTGTGTGTCTATGAACAGATGGCTCAAGAATGA
The DNA here is from genome assembly GCA_964059195.1 of Ectobius pallidus. NCBI lineage: Eukaryota > Metazoa > Arthropoda > Insecta > Blattodea > Ectobiidae > Ectobius > Ectobius pallidus. The sequence goes on along the minus strand of CAXKWD010000008.1, from coordinate 119,454,335 downwards.
GAAATCATAGAAAAACAAAACCTTTTATATGGATAACATATTTTTCTGGGGATGTGACATGAAGATTGGCGACGACTTTCTCTTATGTTTACTATCACTGTACAAAAAAATTAATTTTTTTGTGACTTTCCCATAAACAGCTCCAACAATTTTGTTGAAATTTTTTTAACGAGGTGGTTACATAAGAGCTGAAAGTTTATTTGAAACAATCGCTTGCAAAAAATTTCTGAAGGGTAATTATAAGCCAGATCACTTGTACAAACTCACGGCACAAACAATACATTTTTGCATGAGGCTGAAACAACTGAATACACATTCCCTGTTATCCTATATCAGAATTTGAAGTGAGATATTGCCCAACCTTAGGATACAGAAAGTTATGAAATTAGGCCTAATAGCTTATGTAACTTCTTATTACACAATTTCTCAAAATATATCTTATTAATCTATCTAGGAACTGCGAAAAGACTAATTTCTTCTTCAGTCAGATAATTTGGATTTCTAATTTATATATGATTACTAGGGCCCGGAAGTTCATGCCCTAAAAAAACAGGAAATATGCATGCACTTATGCTCTTAAAAACCTGGAAATATGCCAATAAATATGCACTATTAAATTGAACGAATTATTGTCCCTAGGCAGTAGAAAAAACAAGTTAGCATTAAATTAATAGACTTACATTATTCCTTCGAGGATGAAGCAGAAGTGTTGTCAATGTTGACTGATGAATTGACAAGAAAATGTTTTAATGTGGGATTATTAATTTTCCACAATGGAATATCAGCAGCTACAAATGCTACAAGTTGTTTATTTGCTATTTTCCTGGTTAAATTCTCCTTATGTTTTGCTGTGTTTATGTGTTGAACTACTTGAAATCTTTTCTCACTCCCTACATTTTTCTCACACGCTCCACAAAACAGCACCCTATTATCGGTAGATATTAAGTCACCTGAAAACTCCTTCTGCAAATTAGTTAATCTACCACTCGAAGTTGGTCTTATTTTCGACATTTAAAGGGCTTTTAACACTCACTTTATACGCGTAACTTAATACAATTAGCACTCAACCAGATCACACCACTGTTACAATACAACTGGGGGAGGCAAGCACAAGCTCAGCTACAATGCATGGAAGGATGATGCAACAGGGGATTCACTGCATGACATCAGCAAATCGCATTACTCCTCTCCATGTGACGATTCAGGTTGCGTAATCACGCGCAACCTTACTGACAATAAGATTCAAATAAAAAAAAATTAAAAATACCTTAAAACTAGTTAAAAATATGCCACATAAGCACTAAAATGTTGAAATATAATGCTTTTATAAAAAATCATGAAAATATGCAGTTATATGCACCATAAAATCATGTTTAAATGACTGAAAATTACATAATTCGTACACACAATGTATAAGCATACGTTTTAACCCCTAAGAAAAAACATGCAAATGCATGAACTTCCGGGCCCTAATGATTACTAAAACAGTAATTAGAGACTATGTCAGCTTAATTATTTATTATTATTATTATTTATTATTTATTTTAATTTTTTTTTTAAGCAAAGACATCAAGAGAGACCACACGTGAGGTGTATTTTGTTCACCAGATGCAGCTTCACATGTCAAAACACAATATTCAAATATAATGGTGCTGATGACAATGTCATTGCTTGTGGTTACTTTATGCACTCAAACAATGGGTTAGATGGCTCTACTGTGCCACAGGAAAAATTTAAACTGTAGAAATTACATAATATTTAGTTAAGGTGGTGTTTATGCACCAGCACTTGTACTTAAAGGTTAATATCCATAAACAATAGATTTAAAAAAATGATCCTAAATCAACAGGAAGGTTTGATCTCAAATTGAAGATAGATTTAGATCTTTCATTCTCTTAAAAAACATGTATTAGAAATTTTAACATGTGAGAAAGTTCGTGCAACATATTTTGCACCATCTATTTATTCAAAACATAAAATCTACTTAAACATGACGACAGTTTTGCAGTAATACTGCTTGTAGCATTTTTAAATACTTAAATCTACTATCCACTCTTCAACTTCTGCTGATATAAGAAAAAACATTCATATACTTACAGAAGCATTAAGTAGAAGCTGGTAAAAGGGTCGGACCGAATAATCTAATGGCTGTTTCAGAACCAAGGCTCCAAGGAACTTATGCTGAGTGGAGAACTCTGGACTAGACTGTATTTTCACAACCTCAAATTTGCTGCATGCATCTGGAAACTGCAAAAGAATATTGTGATTAAATTCTGCATTGAAATAAGTTTCCCTTGTGTATTTTTGTATGGCAAATTATATTTGAAGTTGAGGAAGTCTTACAAGTATTATGTGAATTTGTATATTTTTGAATGATGAACGCAAAGCATGATAAAAATATAGGGCTTGGCAGTAAACATAAAGTGAAATAGAGAATATAAAAAATAGCAGTTGATAAAAATAAGTAAAACTAGTAAGTAAATCCATGTAAAAGTTTTGCACTTTAGAAAAAACACCTTTTTGCAGGCACCCAGGAAAATTGGGCATTAGTTACTTACTTACTTACTCAATAGACAATTCTTAAGCTAAAGAAATATTATCTATTTTATGGAACCCAGAGATTCATTGCCATGCTTGTATGAGCCCGCCATTCAACCCTATTCTGTGCTAACTCCATTAAACCGTCCCTTGCAAATCCTACTTCCCTTAAATTGATCCTAATATTGTCCTCCCACCTATATCTAGGTCTTCCAAGTGGTCTCTTTCCTTTGGGTCTCCCAGTCAATATATTTGAGATATGTTTTTCCTCCCTCATCCACTCAGCCCATTTCATCCTCCATGATTTAATTACCCTTACTATATTCGGTGAAGAGTACAGGTTGTGAAGCTCGTTGTTATGCAGTTTTCTCTAATCCCCAATTTCATCTCTCTTAGGCCAAATATTTTCCTAAGCACTCTGTTTCAGAACACTCAGATTATGTTCTTTCAACTGGACATTAATAATTAAGTTCGCTTTCATAATGTGGCTTAATGTATACCCTTGCAAACCCTGCAACTAGGAAAATTCAGTTGTGATGTCAGAACTGCATAAAATGCTTTCACAAAAGTTGGACATGTTTGAACTGAAGTCCAGCTTCTTAATTTGCATTCTCACCTGTGGACGAGCAAGACATGATACTTCAAGCACCTCTCCTATAGTGTCAGGATCTTCAACTTTAATCCCTTGAAATATGGTGGAGCCTATGGGTGTGTCTTCTGGCACTTCAATCTCGTATGGGGTCTGAAATTTAAATAGGAGGCATTTTATAACATGATATGCAAGTTTAGGCAAGAAAATATTGTCAACAAATTTAATAGTGAAACTTACTTCTTTAAATATTGGTGCATTGTCATTCTCATCCAGTATGAGAGCGGAGACTCGAATTTGTACAATATTGTTGCTGCCATCCTGCACTTCGTCTTCTAGTGTGACAATGAAGTGCAACGTGTCGTTCACCTGAAACATACAATGAAGAAATACCATACATAATTTATTGTTTTCCAGTCAAATAGGTTGGATATGGTTTGGGCAAAAAAAAAAAAATAGAATTTAATGTTTAATGTTTGATTGCCTGTGGGAGAACACAGAGTGTATAGACATGGTCAAGAGATAAAATTACATCAAATCAGATCCATCACAATTAAAAAACTCACTCATATCGTAAAATGACCTTATAGTCAACCAACCAGAGACAGTGGTGTAGTGGCAAATTTTCCAGTGTGGGAATGCTAAAAATTCTATATAATATATATATATATATATATATATATATAAATTTATTTAAAATTAACCTGTAAAAGTACTATGACGTTTCAAACTACATGGCATTTGGTTTAAAATTCTCTAATAATTTATTATAAACACTTTTGAATAAGATTTTTTTTACTTAATTTCATTACACAAAATAATTTTATGCTATGGGTGTGTGTTTGTTTGTTTTTTGTTTTTTTAACAGAAAAAGTATATTTTAGTTACAAGTTCCTGAGTATACTTTATTTTCAAATATATTCACAATAATTCTTCAAGAATGATATCATCTACATCAATATTTTCAGCAGGATTGGCTAATCATCTCCTTGTGTCATTAGCTGATCGGTTTGCATAACCATGTTCTTACATAAGGCTCTGGGTTCCATTTCCGGATGTTTAGACCATTAAGCTCAACGAACATCAGTGCCAAAACATGGGGAATTCATAGTCAGGCTCTAGTGGTGTAATGATGTTCATGTGGCTGAAGCCAAGCTCACATTTAAATAAATTCAAAGTTATAAATAATTTAAATATTTATTTAAATTTACTAAGAAACTAGTGGATGAACGGCGTTCCCTCGTTCTCCCTCCAATATACCCTTGTTTATAGACATGGTGAATCATGTCTTTACTTGAAGCAATATTAATAGCATTGCTTGTAAGAAACGTGCTGCTATATAAATTCACGTTTTCGTATTACTGAAACATGTAAGCATACTGGTAGCGCTAGCACCTACAAATAAAACTTCGGGTACAATTACTAGTAAGAGGAGAATAAAGTTAAACCTTTTTGAGGATCATTAATTTGGTTCTGTCGTAAATCAATACATAAAACGGGAAGGAATAAAAAAATGAAAAGAGCTAAAGACAAAAATCGAAGAAATGGAAATGAAAGATAAAGAATATCAAGAGTAATTAGAGAAGGGTCGAAGAAAACACAGCAAGGAGTGCAAATGAAAGAAAATAAGCGATATTTTAAGGGAGACAAATAGAAAAGAATAAGGAGAAAAAATTAACAAAGAATAATTAAATAAGTTAATACTAATTTGTATTGCAGCACAAGTGTGCAATAGGCTTTCCCGTGTATCATTGTTTACAACAATATGCTGTTTACATTAGAATTAAGAGTTCCTTTACAGAGTAGAAGGCCTTAATTTTCTGTCATTTTCGTATGGTGTTCAAACACACTATACCCTAAGGTTCTTACATAAAGAGTAATTTATTAAGCAATTTTAACTGACTATAACCTACCTATTTACATTTTTACTTACGTAACTGAAAACAATGAGTAAAGAAAGGAAGAAACTATAAATTGAATAGAAAGAACAGACAAAAAGGCGGAGAAATAAACCGTGGAAGGAGAAAGGACAAACGAAAAAAAAAGACAGAAACAAGAGAAGAAGGAAAGAAGACAGAAACAAGAGAAGGAAAAAAAAAAAGAAACCAATATACAGAAAAATTAATGAGAAAAATAAAAATAAACTTTTATTGTTATCGCTGCTAACTTATAACGAGGATTGTCAAGAAAGAAGTTAAATATTCTTTTGGCAGGTCTGTCACAGAATTTCTTCAACCAGCGTGATTGGGCAGTCTGGATTTTCATCAATATTCATTGGGATGAAGGGTTCGCTCAATGCCTACTGAAAAACCGGGTATGGAATTATGAGCAACTTATTCGTCGTACGTTGAAAGTATTTATTTAGCTCGGAGAAAATATATGTTATATCAGAATAATAGTCTCCCGGTTCCTTCCGAAGGCGTATATGCTGCGGGAAGAACAACTATTCCCTCGGTCGTGCTTACACATGGTTGCTTGGAATTTTGAAATTAGCCCGAACAGTTTTATTTTCCTGAAGAGTCGGAATCTCCAACCTCTTTCGTATTGACTGGGTTACACTGTGTGATCATTTTCTTTCAGCTCTGGAATGAAAGTTGACTTGGAAATATTACATGGGCCGAGAGAATATCACGATGACATTCTATACGGCATGCTCAAATGCAAATATTCCAACGAGAATAGTTATGAAGAGTGAAAGAGAGAAGTTTCCTGAAATGAAGCTGGTGTGGACAGAACGGGCACGATGAAAACAAACAATGAGAATGTTAAAGCTCGACCCGTGTCTTCTCCCAAGCCGGTGATAAAAACGAAAGGAAAAACTCAAGCAGTGGAGGGAAATGAAGGTAAACAAACACTGGCAAGAAAGAGGAACTAAAAAAAAATCGCAAAATTAGTTTTGCGTTTCTGTGGAAAAAAAAGAGACCATGTTGAATGACTAATTAGCATTTTATACTTTGCAGAGATTAATTACTGAGTTAGTAACGCAACGAGATGAATAAATTAGAGCTTTTCCATATAAATTGTGCGTCTAGTGGATTCATTACTTCAAAAGAACAAAGTAAAATGCGTATTTAAGAGAGTTAGTTTGAAATGAAAACGTTAAACTAGGCATCAACAACGCTAGTTATTATGTTTTGAGCAAATGTGATTTCTAGTAGTGGAATTTAACCCAACTCAGCAGTTTTTTTACGTTATGTTTCTTATAATTAGGGCAAGGCATTTAATGGCCATAAAATAGTGAAAAAATGCAAAAGAAAAATGCATTTATGACCTAAAAATAGAGAAAAAAATCACCAAATATAAAAAGTGACATAAATTTACCAGTAATTACTTATAATTAGTTTTTAAGTAATGAATTGCTAAGAGCAATTTAATGGATGACAGTGCGTTAAAAATGAATTTACGAAATAAAACACTTACTTTGTTACTAAAGAAGTAAGTAACTTTATACTATTTGGACACCCTTACCGAAAAAGAAATTCTTTCTGAACTGGTATGCCCATGAAATTGCCCTTAGCAAATATGTGCTATTTCGAAAGAAAGACAAAATAATAATTCTTTATTGCCACAAGATAAACTACTATGGTATTTTCAATAAACCTGAATTAAAATGAACTAGGAACACTTGGCGGGGATTCTCAAATAAAAACGATTGTTTGCTGTCTGAAAGGAGCGATTTGTGTATGGAATGGAAAAGCTGCTCTCTACCTCCACTGAAACATTGCCTACAAATGCCGAAAATGACATAAAAATTGCCCCGAAAAACTGACCAATCTCTTAAAACTGACGAAAATTCAAAGTAAGCCAAAAAATTCCCTTATTTAATCAATTACTTCATGTTACACATTTATATATATTCGAGCTTTCTTTCAACCTTCAAATAATAAAAAAAGCAAAATCATCAAATGTCTTGCATTACTTATAAGTTATAACCATTCTTGTCATTGGGAAGGTTATCTATGAATTATGTACAAACCACAAGCGTTTCTCTAGCGAGGGATAAATAAAGGCTAATAAGAACGTTTTTCTAGGGTATCAAACACTTCGTTTCATTTGAACATTGCACATATTTTGAGATATAAACAAACGTATGTAAACACGTTACTGAACATTAAAGGGGAATATACAGTCGCGATTAGACTCTCACGAGTCAAAGTAACTAAAAATAAATAATATAAAAAAAAATCTGATGTGAAAGTCACATAACTTCCTCTGCCCAAATAAAAGTTAGCAGTACTCACATATCCTTGTACAGAATCGCAAGACACAATTTTACGCTAATTATGCTGTAAATACCTTATAGCCCCTTCTTTGAATGTTGCTACTAAAATCACAGGCTATGGACAAAAAAAAAAGTTTATTGAACTTTCCGCCATTCAGAATAATTTCCGAAATTTATAGAATATTCCCCTCAGATATTTCTTTACTGTAAGCATGGCCAACAATACATCTTTCTCACTTCACGTAGGCCTACTTATATAGAATAAGAGGCCGTGAATGTCCGCGTATTGAGTTGTTCACCAGGCAAGACAGAGTATCTACAAACAATGGGTAGTTTACAACCACCCTTCAAAGAATTTTTTTGAAAAAAGTTTCAAATAAAAGCTTTAGCTCTCAGTATAAGCACTCCATGTACAACATTTAAAGGAAATCGTTAGAGCCGTTTTTGATAAAATCGTGACAAACGAAAATTTATTCACGTAAAGTCCCCTTAAAAGTATGGGAAAGTTGTCGCCACTCTTCGTGTCACAGCCTCAGAAGGTACTTAACCCAAATACAAAATTTTGTTTTCGTACGACTTTCCGTTACATGAGGCCGTATTGCAAAGAGTGTGTATTCACAGTGGGTGGCTTATAACTACCCTTCAGAGAATTTGTTCGAAAAAATGTTTCAAATAAAAGTTTTAGCTCTTAGTATAAGCAACCCAAGTGCAAAATTTAAAGAAAATCGTTAGAGCCGTTTTCGAGAAAATCACAAAAAACGAAAAATTCTTCATGTAAAGTCCCCTTAAAAATAAGAGAAACTTGTCGCCAATCATAATCTCACATCTTCAGAAAGTACCTGACCCAAATACGAAATTTTGTTTTCATACGATTTTCCGTTTTCGAGCTAGCCTGTTCACAGATATTCCACACAGACACACAGACACACAGACACACTGCCACGCAGACATGTTTCTAAAAATAGTATTTTTGGATTCAGGGGACCTTGAAACGTGTATATATGCTAAAAACTCAACTTCGAATTTTGGGGTCGAAAACAATACTTCCTCTACCTATAGTACCTATGGTACGGGCAGAGGAAGTAAAAATTAACGATCAAACATAGTATAACTCGATCGGTAAGACCTAAGCCAAACAAACGGCTGCGCAGTAGTCTACGATGACGTAATCTAGACCTGCCTGACCTTCATAACACGTGATGTTCTTTGCCAGTTCATACCGTACGGACCGTGTAAAAACATCTTAGTTAGCCTCACAGCATCCAATAGTGAAGGCCCAACAGCGATATTCTGTGAGTTACATACCATTACTTAAATAATATTTCATAGCTAAAAAAATACTTAATTCACTTTCTTTTTGTTTTCAATAGTTACGGGCTATTATGCACCGCGTAGTACAGTATATGCATTCTCTTCTGTACTTACTCCATTGCTACCGGCGGATGATAAGCTATCTGCGCGTGTTTGGCTCAGGTTTTACCGATCGAGTTATACTTTTTATGCCAATGCTTTGATCCTCACCCCTGTAATATAAATAAATTTCGTTTGATGGTTCAATTACAACGCTACGAACTTTATTTTCCTTGCGGAATTTACATGTATTATACATATAATTATACAATATTACACAATTATAATATAAAATATATATACTTTAATATAATTTTAATTATATATTAATATATTATTTATTGTATATACATAATATATTATACATATACATAATATATATTATTATATAATATAATATATATAATATATTTTAATATATATATAATAATTTAATATATTAATATATATTTTAATATTATATTATTATATAATTTTATAATATATAAAATATATTATACAATTATACATATAATAGATGTATGTATCGTAATTCAACATCACCTATCTTCGAAACCACTTGTAAATGTTTTAGATGTTTATAAATTACCGATATGATGGATGTATGTCCATTTGGAAAGCACTGCTTATGGGTATAGACCAGCAAGTCTTGCAAACAATATAGAGGCTTGGATACGCAAACACCTGTCGAAGTTTGCTCTATCAATAAAACTGTCCGGGCATAGGCTCGGCGGTTTTAATCATCAGTGTAATTAAGTTATGAAGTTCGCTCTTGAGTAAACTGTTCCTACGGCCCAGGAATAGATTTTGTAGTTTAGAGGGATAGGATAGGTAAGAGAAAACTAATTACATTACATCGCCCAATTTCTGACAACAAAATGACCCTAAAAACTTTAAAGTTAGTCTAATAATATATTAGAAATCTGTTAACAAATTATGGAGACAGTTGAAAATAATCGTAGTCTCAAAAGTAGGGTAACTGAGATTTAAGAAAAATTACTATCTCGCATATATTTTTTTTTTTTACTTGTAATTAAAGGAAAGTATAAAATATACGGTGCAAAATATGGTGCACAAACTTTCTCACACCTACTTTTTAAGACCTGAATTATTGAAATTTTAAGATTTACGAAAGAAAATTGTATGTACCACCTAAAATTACATGTGCAATCTCTATATAATGGCCATTATCAGGTGTTTAGGTTTACCAGTAGGCTGTAATACGTTAATTATATTTGTCTTGTTACTGTGGGAAACAAAAGAATATCATTCATGTTTTAATTAATGTATGTTCTGACATTCTGCATTTAAGTCATACGGTACTTATTTATTTTTTACGTTGATGCCTAATCACTTTATAAAGAAATGTGTGTGACAAAAAATGTTAATTTTAACTTTCTCTACAGCTTTACTGTACCACTTAATGCAATGGAGAAAGTATAGAAAAATAAAAAATGCACACGAGTAAAGTAACCCCTAAGTAATGTTTACAGATAAACCAATATAGTAATTTTATTAGCCACATATAGATGTTCGTAAATTTACATTTTTATTAAAATCGTTGGAGCCATTTTTACAAAAATAAAAACTCTGAAAATAATTTTCCGAAAACTTCCCTTAATATTTCAGTTACAGTGATCAAATTCTTTCCGGTTGGATTGAATCTAAAAAAAACCTTTTTTTCGCTTTTTAGGCATTGTAAAACATGTTTTCCAGGTGTTATCTCAATGTCCTTTGTCAGGATCAAAATACTTAAAAAAATTGGCTAAGTTGTTGGGAAGTCGTTCCCCAAATGAAACAAAAATATTCATAAATAACGAGAGGAAAGTTAACTTAGCCAATCTGGTTCTTTCTTTAACCTTTTCAGTGTCGCTGACATATAAATTTGTCACATAAAGAACTGTATATAAACAAAGATATAGGATTAGTAGAGCAATGCTTTATGTAAAATGTGAGGATTTTTATCCATGAGTTGCCTTATCAATCATGGAGACCAGTTGGTCCAATAAAATTTTCCTAATAAATTTGAAACTTAGAAACCATTGATGCTTTCATTTGACAACTGCTTATATTAAACATATAAATTGAGGTCTCAAAGAGTTGGCATAAGTACATTTTTCAACATTACCAACATACCTTGATTACAACATTCTGCAGTCTTCTTATAAGCAGTTAGTATACGTAACACAAGTAAGATCGATCGTTAAAGCCGTTTTCTAGAAAAACACGAAGAACCTTTATTCTATCCTTTTGAAACGGTAGTAAGACCACCACAAGGAAAGTTCGTTGAACTATTTCGTATGACGTTCATGAATACATAGAGAGACATAGACGCACATACATTTTTGGCAATATGATTTTTGGTCTCGAAGTCCCCCCCCCCCCAAAAAAAAGTATCTGGTGAATACCCTACCACAAATTTCACTCTTGAATTCAATACGCGCTCCACCTAAAGTAAGTTACCTACGGCACGGGGGTAGATATTATAAAGAGTTCGGATGGACAAACAATATATTTTTGAGCAAATTGAACATTTTAGTGAGTTATAATATTATAGGAGAAAAATTCCACGGACACTGCACTTGAACCCAGGACCTAGTGAGTATTCTAAGGGGTAGAGAATAGTTTAAGACATATTTTTGAGCAAATATTTTTAGATACTACCCATCCAAAGTCCAGATTGTAAAATTACCGCTGTTAAACCTCATACAGAATGTAAGCGTGGTTGTACAGTAGAAGGTAATTGGGTAGTGTAACAACTAGACATGCGGGGGTGTATTTGACAGACATACGCCTGTTTCTGGAGATGGAGGAACAGCAAACTACGTAAACAAACATGAATCTACATGCGTGTACGTGATTGATGACATAGCGTGTCTTGACTTAATAGCTTCCTGTTCATCAGAAGCATCTTCAGATGCCTTGTTACATTATGATCTACGCGCACAAGAAGAGAATTGACATCTGAATAAACATAAACGTGGTAAAATCGTTCTAAATATATAAGTTCTAGAGTTCAACAAAAGTGAAGAAAGTGGACAGTAAATAATACAGGACAGAAAGGCAGATAAACAGACAAAGTGTCACGGATGGAAAAAGTGGGAGAAAGAAAAACGGGATAAAGATTAAAACAAAGAGGGCACAAACGAAGAAGAGGAGTAAGAAAGCCGAGAAAAGTACAACATAAAAAAGGAGAAAAGAACGCGTACGTTAGATGAAGTGTCGGGAAGACACTAAAAAGCATTTGGAATATATAAGATCAAAGAGTGATAAAGGAAGATAAATTAAAGAGAAAGAGAAATAGAACGAAAGAAAATATGAACTGTAAGAAGTGAGAGAAATGGGAGGTAAAAAATGAAGATAAAGATATGAAAATAGGAGACAGTAAACAAAAGGGAAAGGATTAAATCAGACAGTTATGTAATAAGATACAGGTTATTGAGAAAATTTTTAGGTAGTTTATACGCATAAAAAGCCTTACTATTATAAAATCCACGTAAGCTAGTCATTCCTTAGGCCTACAGGCTGATATTCTTCTGCGTTTAGTAAACTTTTCAGGAAATACAATTTTAGAATGAGAGTTGGAAGTTCGAAGACCACTTATGTTAAAAAAGTTTTTCATTTCGTTATATAAAACAGGTAACAATACGAAGATTCTTTAACTATAGTTTAGTTACTTTCCCCAGAAGTAAGTAACTATGCTTTAACAACTGAAGCAGGATACATGATTATTATTTAATCAATATTACATATAGAAAAGTTGTTGAAACTTTGTCTTTAGAATGGTTCTTCTATGTGATACATAGAATAACATAACGTAACCACGACTGTTTAATTAAAAATTTAGTCATTGGATGTTCGCACGGAAAAATAAAAACAACATAAATAACCTACTCGTCCTGGTGCGTAATACCGGTCTCAAATATATCTATTAGACCTATATAAAACCGAAAGTGTGTGGGTATGTGTGTGCGTAAGTTCTATATAAAATCTACAAGCCCTGACCAATTTTCACGAAATTTTGCACACATACCCACTTCAATCCGCAAAAAAACATTGGCAACATTAATTCAAACAAATCAACCCTACCCTTCAAAAATGATTTAATTTAGGAAAATTTTACCGTAAACTGAATTCATCAAACGCAGTTCAGTTCTCAAGACAACAATATTATTTGCAGTGTTTACACAGGGCTTTGGCAGTTGCATTTGATTGGGCTTTGACATATAATTACAATTTAGAGAGGTTATCGATATAATTCATTTCTGTGAATCAATAACGAAGAATGAAATCCACGTAAATAAATATCGGGCGTGATGCTTCACATAACCTTCTATACCCTGGACATGGAGAATATCATTTTCTCATTTCACATTTTTATGTAGAATAAGAAGTCATGTTACGGGGACAGCATTTTCAGTTATCTCACCCTGAGTTTGTACCAACGAGTACGGTATGCTATATCCACTGATACGTTATTCATCGCTGTAGCCTTTGTAATAGTTGAGAAATAGGGATATTTATGGTAAGCCCTAAGCATGTAAAAGGAGACAAAATAGGTAATAACATTTGAATTCTATGTGCGCAGTAAATTATTATGTCTCAAATTTTGGGGGAGCAATATGTGAAAGTGATATTGATTTTCTATAGCCCCGAAATGGTTGTATGTCAACATGAAAGTGGGAAATAAAATATCCCGTAAAGACAGTAAAATATTATGTTACCGGAATTTCTGTTTCTTCTTATTTCAACCCCTACCAGGCATGGTGTGTAGAAGCAATGGTTGCAAAATTCTAAGTCCTGTATGAGCTATATTTAGTTATGTTATAACTTATAATACCGCGCATTTAGTTATACATTATAATTAATACTTATTGTAGGATAGTACAAAATTTAATAATAGTATTCCAACTACACATTACTTCAGGACAATGAAATATACCTTTCCCGCGTAAAAGGTTGAATGTATAACTGAGGAGGGTCCACGAATACCGGTATATGCAACCATAGGCGTGCCAATATAAAACTTACAGTTGGAAAAAATGCTGACTTCATCCTTATCCTTTATTACAACAGTAAGCGTCTCTCAAAGGCGACCATACTTGTAAATTCATCTGTACCCGCCATTCAACCCTATTCTGAGCTAACTCCATCCAACCATCCCTCGCAAATCCTACTTCCCTTAAATCTATCTTAATATTGCCCTCCCACCTACGTCTAGGTCTACCCAGTGGTCTTTTCCCTTCGGGTCTCCCAGTCAAATGTTTGAGATAAGTCTTTCCTCCCCATGCGCACCACATGTCCAGCCCATTTCATCCGTGATTTAATTACCCTTACTATATCCGGTGACGAGTACAGGTTATGAAGCTCGTCATTATGCAGTTTTCTCCAGTTCCCATTTTCATATCTCTTCGGTCCAAATATTTTCCTACGTCCTCTGTTTTCGAACACACTCAGATTATGTTATTTTTGAAGAAACGAATTACTAGAAAGCAGGAATTGATATTAACCGTTGTAGAGCTGAATTTCTGTGTTAATATACGTAATCATGAAGTGAAATCATCAGTGAGCTATGAGTGTGAAATAATTTATGAAAATTTTATTCGAATAGCTGGTTTCCTTAGATGACAATCCTAATTTTCGGGCAAAAGATCCTAACATTTTATGTAAAGCAATACTATATTTGTCTTATATCTACACTTTTATACAGTTTTTAAAGTGACGAATTTATACGCCAGTATGTTAAAACTTCTTCGTATTATCGCATCCGGCGGTTGGATCATCACAACTAAAGATTTTACTGGAATCACTGCAGGGAACATCTTCAAGATATCGAGGATCTTTAAGTGCGGTGCGGGGTTTATTGACAAGCATGCTCCACGTTCAAGTGCAAATATTAGTCAACGTCACAGCAAGCATAGTTCCCGGTTTGCTGACACCACACAGGACCTCTCTGTCTGTTTGTTATGCAAGTTCCATATATCATAGTCCTCTCCACTGTAAACACGGCCATCCATTTTTACCACGAACATTCATTTACTAGCTGAGTAAATTGCACCTATTCGACCAAGCACTGAAATGACAGATGTTGACTCGGAAATAATTCCACTTATTTTTAGATCGATGGCGAATCTTGCGGCGCGCTATAAAAACTTCATAGGGTGCTTCCAAAAACTAAAGTCGACTTCTTGCAAATATTTCTCCGAAATCTATTCACATAACTTAGTTCGTAAACATGTTGCATATATTATTTAAACACTGAAAATGTTGTCTTTATTCACACAGAAAAAACAAAAACAAAAACAAAACAAACAAAAAATTGCAAAATTCTTCTAATCACCGACAACGAAGTCTTGTAAAGATGACTCGGAAATGTATTCATAGTCAAATTCTAAGACAAGCAAACTGTATAAATATAATATAACTTATTAATAGTCTACAGTAAACAAGCAAAATGTATGCATTTCTGAACACTGAAAACAATGGCTTGTAAATCTGACTCTTAAATATATTCACGCGGTAGCTAATTTTAAGTTTTTCTAAACACAGAAAATGACGCTTAGCAAATTTTACAAATTCTCTCACTGAAAATGTTTGTGAAGTCGAGCTGGAAAACTAGTCACATAAGTAGCTAATAAAGCTGTACAAATTCTCCTAAATACTCCAAACGATTGATGTTTGTAAAGTTGACTCGGAAATATAGTCATAGCTATAGTAGCTAAGAAATGTGAACAATTTTCCTAAACTCTCCAAACCATTGATGTTTATAATGTTGACTCGGAAATTGATGTTTACGGGATATTTTAGTAGCTAAGGAACTTGTACAAATTCCTCGAAACACTCCAAATAATTGTAAAGAAATTTAACTTCAAATGAATTAGCTAAACAAGTTGTACAAATTAAAAGTTATATTCAAAGGTGAAGATCCTGGCAACATTTGATAATTCAATAATCATATCAATTATTAACAACAACAAAAATAGGGTGAAAATCACGCATCGGGTATGTCGGATTACAATAATATTAACATGCTCAAAAGAATGCTTCAGTTGAACAGGAGTTCTGGCAATCAATCGTTAGTCTCTATGATAACCGTTATTTTTTTCCTTCTATATCAGAAGAGTAGCATAAAGAACACCTGTTTTGTGTTTTATGCAATTAAGTCTGTTAACTAAATTAATATTTACAGGGGCCACAAATGATTAATACTAGATTGGGGACATCCCTTCCTGTGACAATAGACAGATGAAGAATCAAATTAACTAAATCATATACCAAAACAAATTCGCCAAACATTTTCCCTGTGTTTTATGATCAAGAGAAGGTGATGCGACGATCTTAAAACAAATGCGAAATCGGTTGTTGGACCGAAGATATAGCCTATGACTCAGGTAATCCGGGGCTGGAAGGCGGGGCCACAAATATAGGCCTACTGTTTTAAAATCTCCATTTTTGTATTATATAATATTAAAACAATCTTATGTGAATAACGGGTCAGGAGGCTGTGGGTTCGAGTCCCGCCTCGGGCAGAGTGTTTGTGTGTAATAAGGAAAAAAAGAAAAACAATGAAAAAGAAAATCATCGAAATAGGAAAAAAGGGAAAATGAAAAAAGCAAATAATAATGTAACTTCCTATGCCCAAATAAAAGTTTAATAACGGTTTAGTATAAATACAAAATGGAAAGTGGCACTGAAAATAAGAAAAAGTCGCTGCCAATTTTCAGGTCACATCCCCAAATAACTTTGTTTTCATATGATTTTTCGTTCCGGAGCTAGCCTGTTCACAAACACAAATACAGACACACAGATACAAACACGTTTTTGAAAATAGCGTTGTTCTCACAACGTCTATTTAGGCTATGTTAAAAATCCAACTTCGAACACAATATTTCCTCTACCTTATAGTACGGCAGAGGAAGTAAAAATTCGAAGTTCCTGCGAGTAAACTCCCAGGGGTTTGAACCAATTTCTGTGCAAGATTTCTCAATTTTGGCGGCATGAAGAAAATGCTAATAAAATAGAAACTAAAAACTAAACTAAACTCCGTGGCGCTACATCCCTGGAGGGACTTGGCCTACCACCCGACCGCTGCGTCATCTCCCGTAGGCAGATGGCAGGATTGGGGGGCATGTGGTCAGCATGCCGACACCCACGGCCGTTATTGGTGGTTTTCATGACCGGAGCCGCTACTTCTCTATCAAGTAGCTCCTCAATTTGGAATCACGAGGCTGAGTGCACCCCTACCAGACCTCCCTACCTCAGAAAAATCCGAGGAGGTACCGGGAATCGAACCCGGGCCGACGGATCTGTAGTCAGCGACGCTAACCACAAGACCACGCCGGCGGACAATAAAATAGAAAGCCGAGAGAAATCTGCTTCAGCCTTGTCCAAGACGCCACAATTACAATGTGGTGCCCGCAAGCGACAAGTTCAGTACTCAGCTAAAAATTAAAAGTTTGGCGTAAATACATTCAAACACATGGAATTCCATATAAAATATGTTCTTAGAAGATCAAAGGATCACCTGGCTGTTGTACTGGTTGTTTTACTATCGGTATATTTAATTATGTAAACAATATTCTAGAGTGGTAGCGGTGAGTGGTGAGCTATGAAAGGATGCGTGAAAACAGGTTTTCGCCTATATTCTGTTGAAGGCCAAGACTCACTACAAAACTCACTGCCTATATTATTATGCTGTTATACGTACATATGATAACGTAATGATTGATAACATTACTCGAAGGAAAGAGAAAACAGTCGTTTTTTAAAAGTTTTCACTTGGGGTGGAGTGAATGGTCTAGCTTGCTCTCAATAAAACACTAGCAACAGAAAGAGAATCCCATTACATGATGACTTCCTGCGCCGCTGCCTAGTTCTCGAGGGACAGTTACATGAGCAGCAGGTATCCACCTAACAAACACTACTGTGGAAAGCAAAAAAAGAAACTATAAACGTCCAGACTTGTTATCTGGAAAATAAAAAAAAGAAACCCTATTCCTAGTCTTTTACGGCAGCCCATAAAACAAGACGATCGCCCTTTCTTTTGAACAAGGTCAACAAAGGTGAAGCAATCTGGAAATGACCTCACTCGGGGATCTCTGCTGACTTTGTAATGTGTAAAAAAAGGTCCCAAAAGAGATCTCATCTATGGTTAATGTTTCATATAATCGAATTAAGTAGGATATATGGGATTTTATATCGTTATCCACTTGAACAAACATGTTAGCTATAGGTAAAGGGCAGTCTAAACTTGACAAAATGATTATATCTTATATGTAACTTGATAAAAGACGAGCACATTTGACGACTCAATTGCAATAAATCTTTGTATTCAGTTCTTCAGTGCAGATTTTACGGTTCATAAAACATGAGATTAATAACGAATATGAGCTTAAGTTACAAACAATGATTTCTCGTTTAATATAAAAATTTCTTCACTATAACGAAGAATGTGAAAGCAATAAAAGAAAGATAGAAGTCTAGATTTATCTTCTTTTGTGTACTTAATAAAATATTATATTTTATTACATATGAGCTTGACTGACTGACTGACTTGTTCCTGTAACCCCTATGGTGGGGCTTAGGGCCTCACTGTATTAATAATGTATAGATGTTTACTTCTTTCGGGAGACTCTGTATTATAAAAGTAAGATGTTTTCCGCTTGAGAATTATGTTAAAAACTACAGCTGCCCTTCCTTCCCACGTCTTTAATTTCCGCCATAATAAAGTTAACCTTGCTTTAAAATGAGTTAATTGATAACCTGGGAGGAAGTTCAGCTTTTTCCGACGAAATAAAAGTAATTTGATCACAAGAAAAGTTAAACTCACTTGACTTTTATTACAAGTCAGTACAAAAAAATGTTTCCGCTTTATTTACTAAGTATGAATCTATTCAAGGTCTCTTATGATTAAAAAAAATTAGATGAGCTTGAGTCATACGGTGATCTCTATACATCACTTCGAAACGATTCCTTCCATATCAAAGTTCAATAGAGATCAGAAAAAATGTTGATGTTGACTGAATAGGCTAAATTCACAGATCTGCTATTGAGATCAAAAGATATGACGGCACTAAACTAAACTCCATGGCGCTACATCCCATGGTACCATTGCCGTATTTCGATTAAAAAAAAAAAGTTGCCATGACTTTAATATGCTTCATCCTCGTATAAAATACCAAAGTTCAAACACCAGTCCTGAAGTGTGAATATTTTATCATGCAACATTATATTTCATAATGTACAAATCTTTAAGGTCCTAAGCCTACCACCCGATCGCTTCATCATCCACCACAGGCAGATGGCAGGATTGGGGGGGGGAGGCATGTGGTCAGAATGCCGACACCCACGGCCGTTAATGGTGATTTCCCTCTATCGAGTAGCTCCTCAATTTGAATCACAAGTCTGAATGCATCCCGTTCCGAGGAGGTACCGGGGATCGAAACCGGGCTGACGGATCTGTAATCAGCGACGGTAACGACAAGGCCACGGTCATATGATGGCACTATCGATTAAAAATTGAAATTGAAATTAAGTGTAAAACATCAGCTGCGCTGAAACATGGGTTTAATTTTGGAATAAGGCTATACAATAATGTATCAAGAAAGCATCCGGATATAAATAAGATGAATGTGCATAGATTTAAGTATAGAATAAGATATGTTATAAAATAGTTATTCTAAAATAGTTCTTATTTTCTTGAATTACTTTTATAAGTAAATGTTAACAGTAATTAATTTTTATGTTTTCCTGTGATTTATGTTAATTTTTTCTCTTTGTTTTGTGATGTTTGCATGTGAGTGTGTATGATATTGCTGTACTTTTTAGAACTGATCTGCACCCAACCCCTAGCATTCTGCTCTTTCGGGTGTTTATTACTTTTCTGAAAGTTGTAAATACTTATTAGCCTAATTTGTATTTATTTTGGTGTTGCAATGTGTATTATTATGTATTATAAAATAATAATAATAATAATAATATAATTAAAATATATATACATATATCAGATCTTTTAATTAAGTTATAAGTCTTAATTTAATAGTGAATGAACTCACTGGGTTTAAAAATAAACAAAACAACGTACCAACATTAACGACAGAAGAGCAACTTCAGTGCACCGACCTCTGTGCTATTGGAACTGCTGTCTGAGGTAGATCACTGTTATAGGACTTCAGAATTGGATCACGCTGGCTCGTTGAATTCATTTTTGCATAAGTTAATGAAAAAAAAAAGGACGCTGTGATAATCGCTATAAATTCACACTAACCACAATACAAGCGCAATTCAAAAGTTTTAGAGACAGGAATAATGAAAAAAAAAAGTTATTTTTTCCTCCCACCTCTGTTGCAAATGGTTGGGAACGTCAACACGTCGCCACAACATGGGAACTTGTGTGTTTCGGTGTTGTTATACAGCAAACCACTGACTGTCCTGCTGCATAAAGTTCAACATTGCATATTACAACATTAAAATTACACGGTGCTGTGGCCGTACGCCCACAATAATAAAAAAGTATACCCACACGTATATATTCAGAAAACCTAACCCATGTCCAAGTTCCGTAACATGGCCAGCTCTGTGTGAGTGAAATAAAATAAAGACTAGGACATGTTTTACGGAATATGCTATGTACTTTTAAAATTAAATTTTGCGGGTAATTTTAAATGTAGTTTGCTTTCCGTTGTTCCCTCATTTTGAGATATTCTGGTATTGATCGAACACACCAGCATATTAGGGCCATGATAAAAATCAAAGATTATGCTTAAAGAATTTGAGATTAAATTCACATTTTGTTTCGCTTTCTCTACCCATACCACAAAGGTACAAGAAGTAAAGTGTTAGAACCAGAAATCTCATTTGTATGTCTCTGCACAGAGGCGTAACGAGGGGAGGGGGTTAGGGGGTTTGAACCCCCCTATTGATTAAAAAAAGGAAAATTTAAAATTTTTTTAAAGTCTGCTTATAAATTACTTAATACGAGTATAAAGCGTGGGAAACTTAAAACTCGTTACTGTGCATCTTAATTTTTAAAATTTTCCGGGGGAGGACCCCCTAGACATTATAACCCCCCCCCACCATATGGTCGGCCTGGTTACGCCTATGTCTCTGCATACTGGTTAGAGATACCCAGAGTCATGAAATATTTTCGTATAACATGTCTCTGTAGGATATAATTTGAGTTATTTGTGATTTTGTGGCTGGCTGTAAAAAAAGATGGCTAGCTCAAATAGGAAATGTTAAATTTAGGTTAGGTATCTTCCAGGGATTAGTATGAATCATGTCGAAGACTTTACAGAGTGGTTTTGCCTTGGCTAAGTATATCTTGAAATAAGGAATCGAAACAATTACAATATAGGCAACAATGCAATTTTATGTTATATACATATATATATATATATATATATATATATATATATAAGGCTATATAAATACTTAATATTTTTTCGGGTTAAGGATTTTTTGTTTCTTTTTTATTTAGTGAATAACTAGTAAAAGTTATTAAGAGATTTTAACTCCTTAATTTATATTTTCAAAACCACTAAAATACAGCGCAAGATATCTACTTTAATACAGCAATAAATACATAGCTGGAAATGGAAATGCTAGGCAAGCATTCGTTCTATCTCTTTTCCTTCCCTGTGAATTGCATCCAGTGCAACGGATCTGTAGTCTGGTAAGGTCTGGACCGTTACTTTCTTTTTTATCGATCAGGATTTACCTCATCCGCTTTCTCTACGGACATGAGCAAACTTTTCGCTAGCCATTGTCAGCTGGCAGCAGATTGCTTTCCAAGATTTTAACGTAACACGACCCACGACCCGAGTCAACAGAACTCAACCCATGGTCCGCAGCAGCTTGTGAAATTTGATCATTTTTCTCACGCTTCGTCACTGTCATCCACTCGGCAGAGCACTTTAGGAGAGTTTAACTTAAAAAGCCTGGCTGTGTCAATATATCTTACATAGTGGTCCCTGGAACTGTCACTGATACTAGCTATAATCTTGAACTTTACAGGGTGTTACAAAAGTAATGGAAATACTAGGGTGGATCGAAAAGTAACGCACAATAATTTTCCTTTTTTTTTTAAATTAATTAATTTTTTTAATTTTTTTTTTATTTTTTTAACACATGAAGGGATATCTTTTGTCTATTTTTATATATAGTCGCCAAGTTTCTCAACACATTTCTCCCATCGAGATACCAGTTTCAAAATACCCTGTTCATAGAAGTTCGTTCGGTTGGAGTATAGCCATCTGCGGACTGCTGTCTTCACTTCTGCATCTGACGCAAAGCCAGGGATTTCTTCATGGGATCAAACATTCATTCTGATAGTGTCAAATCAAACTTCTTCACGACAATGCTCGCCTCCATGTTGCTACAGCTGTTCGTGAGAAAATCAACACATATGGTTACAGTCCAGACCGTCGGACTTTCATTTGCGTGGCGTGTATGGGGACGACTGTATGGACCGTAGCAATGTCTCCAGGTGGTGTGCATTCTTCGAAGATGGTCGTGATAACCTTTCATTTGTTTGGTCCTGTCAGTTATTATACCTTAGTCAGCGCGATTTGACTCCCTAGAAAACTGGCGACGAATGAAACATCGCCCTTTCAAATGACAATATTTCGATAATAGACTTGTCTAGGCTACTGCACATCTATCTGAGCTGTATTTGGTAAAAACAAATTTACAGTAAACGCAAGCGAACTCAATCCTGGTGTGCGCGCATACACTCGTACGGCCGTTCGTCACTCGTTCTGTTAACTGATGGAAAATTTAATTTGAAAAGAATACACACACTAGGCGGGGTACGCCGTAGCGTAGTGGTTGAGGCGCTGCGCTACAAACCGGAAGGTCGCGGGTTCGATTCCCGATGAGGTCGTTGGAGTTTTTCAATTGGCCTAATCCTTCTGGTGGCACTATGGCCCTGGGGTCGACTCAGCCTCTAACATAAATGAGTACCAGGAGCAATCCTGGGGGTAAAGGCGGCCGGTGCGTAAGGCTGACAACCTTACCACCTTCATGTGCCGAATGTCTAAAAATCTGGGAACCTCAGCCTCCTGGAACCCTCTGGGCCTCCATGGCCTGTAATAGGGAACACTTTTTTTTTTTTACACACACTAGGCCTATAACATTAATATCATCTTGCTCCTTTATGTCATCATAAAAATAATAAAATATATTTTTTCACATTTTAGGTAATAAAGTTGAAATTATAAGTCGCCGTGCCTTTCTAATAATGTTTAACAAATGACAAGCACAAAGGAATATTACTATATTACGAAAAATATTGAAAACATAAAATTCTGAATTGTGACAAAACCTGACGGGGTACGCAAAAACGGATTTCATTTTTCCAAGCAGTGTAAAATTGTGATTCAGAAACGCTCATTTATTTCAAAACAAAATCCATGCAGAACGGTGTAATCAGTAGGTGGCGATATGGTCACCACTTTTAAAAAATGTCTGCGAGTTAGTAAGATTGTATATTTGGAAGATGTAGATTTATCTATGATCCAAGACATGTTGAAAAAAATTATTGTACCTGACAACTATTTCTATCATGCCTATCTCTACCGGAATTACTATGGCAACTCAACCGTCTGCATTTCTATATGCGATAGAAATGTTTGGCCAAAGAAAACTCGAACTTTACTGACATTGCAACATAAAATATTTTTGTTTTTAACGCACACACGAGAGGATTTCTAAGAAAAACACAGCTTCTGGATTTCTATAGCCTTTCTGAAGATTGACTCAGGAATTCGGCAGTATGATATCCAGATTAAAATATTTCTGCGGTCGGAGAGTTTATGACCAGCATAGCTCTCAACAAAACATTTTCCTCCAGTAGCATGCAGCAACTTCATGATTGTAGATGGAAAAGTACAGATCCATCGCTTTACAAACGCCATGCATGCTATGTTCCAATTAGGGCTTGATTCAGGAATGTTCTCTATTCCAGGTATTATCAATGTGGAATATGGGAATTCAAGTTAATTAATTATAGATATTGCAATATTGATAGCCGATAGCTTTCTTGCAGATACATTGCATGCTTGACATTAGTGCTCTCAAAATGAAGAATTTTATTCTCTTCAGAGATCTACATGTCTTAGCTTAACTATATTTTTAATTATAACAATTATGTCAATTTGTATATCCTTACATTGTTGTTAAAAATACCTCAATATGATAGAAGATTCCCCACATAACTTTAAATGTCCGTTACAGTTTATTTCCTCCATTTCCTTAATGCAGGTTTTTATTTTATTTTTTGCACGACTTAACTAATTAGTGGTACTTACGAATATTGTTGCCGTGGATCGTAAGTTGACATTCCCACAAGCAATCTTGTTGCTATGTGGGGTAAGAGTTTCCGTGCGGTAAGAATTTACTTACGGCACATCATAATGCAAGCATTTTATGGACAAGGCCCCCCAGGACAAATATTCTGTTCCCATAACAACAAACACATGCGAATCACTTTCTGAAATAAACATCTATCTTCAAGAATGTATATACATAATATTTTCAGGTAATATCACAATTAATATAATTAAATTTATATAAATAATAAATAATCATCGTGCAAAAAATAGCATGCAATACTCGTCCCGTAAGCGCATAACGGATCTCGGAAAATTGAGAAAACTCTTTCCTCGATCCGTATGCATCGCTTACGGTACTTGTATCGCAATATACTATTTTATTACACTGTAAGAAGACATAACTTCTCATTATTAATGTGTTTATTTTTGTAAATAATTGTTATTATATCTAAATATTCCTTCCACAATTTTTAAATCTGACATTTGACAGTGCAATCAGTATGTGGCGATATGATCACCACTTTTTAAAATCACTGACATTTTCGCTGTGATCATGAAAACAAGTGAACGCTAAAGTGACTATTTTGCCATTGTTACTGATTAAACATTAGCACACGCTCAAGAGTTTGTTGTATCCCTTTTCTTTTGGCCTCAAATTGCATTTATTTGCGCTAATACTGCTGCACATAAATTTTGTCTCTGGCTATTCTGCAGTTGTTTTTCATGTGTTAAATTGTATATGCCTTTGTGAAAATGACCCCGCTCATATACATGTCAGACAATCACCAATAACCCGCAGTAGTTCGAGATCGGTCGCAAAACTGTCAGGTCCCAGCTATCGAAAATAGAGGCGTAACTACTTTTCATTATAAATTTAGCATCCTCTGGTGAAAGGTGCAAGAAACCCTGTAAGTGTATCATAAATTAAATTTCAGCTTATGATGTAGAATTGATGTTTACAAACTGACTCCAACTCAGAGGGCTCAAGTTCGTATAATTTTATGCATACTACGTGTGATTCCTTCTCATTCTAAATATGTGGGTAAGATTGGGAATGTTCCGTGAAGTCGAAAGTGAGAGTACCCCTTAAATTTCTTTATAGAAAAAAGCACTGGTTATACGCAAGTATATTTGCGTTCTTTAGAACCCGCTCCACCCAATGAGCTATTTCCCCGACCTTTGTCACGGCAAAATACAATATGCCTTACCTCATAAGCAATTAAAATATGCTAATTATTTATTATTATTAATATATGTTTCCTGAAGTATATTTATACTGTAGCCATAACACACATTCATATAATTACTCACTCCTGCTTCACTATTTGCCCCATTAGAACAGGGTTCGGTAATGTACCTTCTTTAACGCACTCGGAAATAGAATCCGAAAAAAGTCTACACATGTTAACAGTAGAATTCTCTCTTGTTACAGTGACTTTTTTCTTCTTTTTCTTCTTCTACTTCTTCAATTTAATTTATGTGTTAGAATGGTTCACTTATAACTAACATCCCAGAGGGACAAGGCCTACCACCCGACCGTTGAGTCATCTACCATAGGCACACGGTAGGATTGGGGAGCATGTGGTCAGCACGGCCGGAGCCGCTACTTCTCCATCAAGTAGCTCCTCAATTTGAATCACGAGGCTGAGTGCACCCCTACCAGCCCTCCCTACCTCAGAAAAATCCGAGGAGGTACCGGGGATCGCACCCGGGCCGACGGATCTGAAGTCAGCGACGATAACCACAAGACCAATGGCGGCGGTCACAGTAATCAACTCCATGAAAATATCAACTAGGCCTATTGGTTTTAATTTTTTCACGGCAAGGCTACCTTCAAGCTACCTGGTCATTTTCGAGATCCCTATTTAAATAAATGGTGGAAAATATGCTACACACATTTTCTGAAGTACGTTAAAATTACACATAATAATTCGAAACCTCTCTTCTTTAGATATTATGATTTTGGAGTCTCACTTCTTATAGGCCTAGTTGACTTAAATTTCTTGACTTCAGGTTTCCGACTATTGTGGGTTAAAGTTTAAGAAGAAGTCCTTCAGCTTACATTACAAATTCTTGTTAAAGACATAGACTGAACTTTATTTACAGTTTCTTTCAAAGTGGAGACACAATAAGACTTCGGCGATTCTTTTTTCAGTAAGTTTATACTGTTCTAAGGCTGAAAAGAATGTTATCAAATGCGGCATTGAATTTATGAAAGACTTTTCCGACGAGAAGTTGTGAACTTTGTTGTGTTTCTTTCCTCAGTGTTGTAAACTTTTATAGCTTGTACTGCTTCTTTGTACTTCCTTGGCAATAAAACTCAAGTTTAATTCTTGCTTTTTTTTACATGTAATGATGTTCCTATATCGACTCCTGTTCATGTAATTACACCTTCCTTCACTTTTACTTCCTTTGTTAAATTTTTTTTGAAAGGAAAGTTCGCTACTCTCATTTGACTGTATTATATTTCGAAACTTCAAAGGAAATAGGAATATCTCATAACAAATTATTGTCATTCCATCCTTTCAAACTTCATATAGGCAACTCAATGTTTGATGTAACGATCTTGTAAAATAAGGGGAGGAGTCAGTAAATTTTGCAATACAATCGCATCTTTCTAAAGGGAGCGTTTGCGAAAATTGTTTTGAAGTTCATAACCTTTAATTTTCGTATAAAATCAGTATTCATAAGCATAGAATACATCTTAGCACAAAGAAGTCAAAGAGCGTCTTCTTCGAAGAAATTTTCACATAAGTGCTTTGAAATACCAATAAAATATGAATATGTAATTTACAAGTCCTCAGATAGTTTAACAGCATTAGCTTATTACATTACTAATTGGAACATATCGAATATTGCTGTGTGTGGAAGAATGAATAATGTTTTACTGTTATTTCCCTGTTATACTGTTAGGTATAACAAAAGGAATTTAGTTTCAACATAAAAGCACCCGTGATGAAATATTTGACCCCAATTCCCAAATATATAACCACATCACGCTGGGTGTATGGTTCACGACAAATATATCTCAAACTGAGTTGGTGTTTTAACATACAGCTTGAACCATAATAAACATCATTTTCGAATTACTTTTGAGGATTTAAAAAAATAAATCTTCATTAATTGGTTAAATAGATTTATAAGAATATAATAGATTACCTTCAATCATATAATAATTTTATATCAACTCACCTAAGAAATTTTGAAAATAATATAGTTCCATATATATATATATGTGTGTGTGTGTGTTTTCCTAAAGTATTCTTGCTTTCTTGACTATTATAGTTTTCTATACAATCCCATGTACAAGCTATATGGGGTTTATATAAAAAAAAATCCACTTCAAAATATCTAGAACATTACTGAAGTGCTTATATCATACAATTAAATACCCTTCTTCATTTTACAATAATTTATTTTATACGAACCAGATTCAGAAGTCAAAATAGTTCTCGTTTATATATCATTATAGAATTTGTCAGTAACGATCCTGAGTATTATTTACACGTTTACAATATTTCAAAGTAGGAACTATTGTTATATAATATTTACTAAGATTAGACGATTAAACAGGAGATTAAAGAAAACTAATATGACAGAAAAAGAGAGCATCCATAAATTATTACTAAAATATTACTGTATATTATACTGATAACCTGAGTTTAAAATAACTTACAAATGATGAAGCTCTATAGACCTACTCTAGAGGTCAGAATAGGCAAATAATATTTCTTTTACTCTTTTAACATTAAACATTTCTTTAAATTAATCCCGAATATATTTTTGCTTAAATTATATCTTACAAAAAGTAGAGCGCGTAAAAAAAACGAATTTTACAGATGAGAGCATTGCATAAAAATTCATGAATAATTCAGTGGTTCTAGGTCTGATTATGTTAGAGTGAATATAGACGCATGGGGAATCTGGTAGGCGGGAAAGCACGTACCCTGTTCCACTCGCCACGAGTAAAAAGTCGGAAGAGGTTGTTAGCCCTTACACTTGATGGATGATGATGAAAACCCAAATTCATCTTTCAACCCGACATATTAGTATACAAACTTGTTTTAAATATCATCGCTCAATGTCTCGTATTTGGTTCACTGCTTCGCAAATCCACTTACAGTAGTTATTAAAATGGAAAGGCTGAATTTGTGATTAGGCCTATATGTACATTCTATTGGAAGAGAAAACAAAGCAATTTCAGCAAATTTTCTTATTACAGATGTGCATTTCTGCAGATTGTAATGCTTTTTTTTCCTGCTTCGCAGAGCAGGCAGGATTACGTTGAGAGAACCTGTGGGGCATCAAGCAAAGTTTATCATTACTGCGCAGGTGGCAGTAGATACGAAAAACCGTCTGGGTGAATAACTGTATATCGTAACAGTATGGAATGAAAATTGCCTTTTCTTTTATAAAAATGAAAGTGTAGTAAATAAGAATATAAGTAGCGGTATATATATATTTTAATTTTCTTATTCTGCATTATTAGTGCGTTAGACTTATTTAGTTTTATTAAAACGTAGTAAAATATAGCATAGTAGGCCTATAGTTTCTTTCATGCAAAAATTACTCAACTGAGACACTGAAATTTTGCATTTACATAGCTTTTATACCTTAAATAAATAGGACTATGGCCGTTTCGAAATATTTTACCGTTTCAAGATGGTGGCTATTTTAATGGATGGAAATGACCACAGGATTACGTTCTTTGCTGATATTTAACTTCACTAAGGCCAGACCATTGCTCGAATTAAATCCAGAGGCCATTTTCGGTATTTAGAATTAAATTTTATTTTAAAAAAGATATAGATTTTTTTATATCGTTTATGGTTATAGATGGAAGGGGTTTTAATGGCTTTCGGTGAACAATAAGATTACATTCCTTGCCGAAATGTCTTTGTTTCTCAACGAACAAAAATTGCCAATGAGAAGGCCTAGTAATATTCCTATCAAATATAGTAAACCTACAGAAATGTCGTTTGTGTGAGGAGAAAATAATAATGATAATAATAATTTATTTAACCTGGTGAAAGTTAAGACCATAAGGTTTTTTTTCCAATTCACCAGGGACTAATAATGCAACGAATGATAATACATTCACTTATACAAAAAAGCATTAAATGATATATCCGAAAATACATTGATACAATATTCTTTTAATAATAACTAACAAATTGAAAGTTACGCCTATTTAAAAAGTAGAGAGTAAGTATTAAGTAGGCCTACAGTACTATTAAAAATTATTACGTACATACTATTGCATAATGTATTATATAAACTTAGTTAACAAAGAACATGAAAAAGACATATTAGTAAATAGGCTACTATGTATATGTGCTATTAACTGTGACTTGAAAGTTGTTAGTGACTGGCAGTCCTTGGTGTGCGATAATAAAAAATTAGTATGATTAAGCCCGACAACAAATAGCCTATTAGAGTTGGATACTGCAGGAGGTGTTGCTCAGCGATCTAGGGATACATCCTTACGAAGGAAGAATAATCAGCTAGTTTCCTGTGTTTAAATGGCTTGCCTAGGTAAAATATTAAGACTTGGTAAGCTTATATGAGCGGTACAGCAGACCTCAAGTTATAGAAACCTTTCATTCCAATCTAGGACTGGAAAAGAGAGAGAGAAACCAGGTTCGATGATTCACGACTTAACTTTTAATTGGGCTGTCAAAATGAAATACTTTTCGATTATACATTAAGAAGACGATTCTACGCTCTTCTCTCCGTCTCCTTTTTGCGCGTTAGACAACAAACAAATTAAATTCTACTTAATCCCACATTCATTGTGAAGCTAAAGTCGTCTTTGAGTCACTTCTCACTTCCCTACACCCTTCCCAGTTTCAATGTTGAGAATTCGTTTGAATCAAACAAGGAAGTATGAATCTCAGACACCAGCTTTACGTCTCGTTGATGTGAAAACAATGACGTCACTCTTGCTTAAATAATTCCTTTTCAAATGGCTGCAACAAAATTTATAACTCGATGCAAAATGTAATATTAAAACCAGATATCCAACATAAACGGGAATCTGGGAATATTTTACAACATCGTAAGCCTCATTAAATCAAACATACAGTAATTTGTTAAGAATAAAAATAAAATAATCTTATAAATAGGGTTTGGATGCTTATGAAATGTCATATTTTTATCTTTACCTCCATTCTCGCAATACATGAATTGCACATTTGTTATCCTAATCGGACCGTTTTTATTACTTCCTCTGCCCGTACCATAGGTACTATAGGTAGAGGAAGTATTGTTTTCGACCCCAAAATTCGAAGTTGAGTTTTTAGCATATATACACGTTTCAAGGCCCCCTGAATCCAAAAGTACTATTTTTGGAAACATGTCTGTGTGTCTGTGTGTCTGTGTGGAAAATATCTGTGAACAAGCTAGCTCCAAAACGGAAAATCGTATGAAAACAAAATTTCGTATTTGGGTCAGGTACCTTCTGAAGATGTGAGGATAAGATTGGCGACTATTTTCTCTTATTTTTAAGGGGACTTTACATGAAGAAATTTTCGTTTTTCGCGATTTTCTCGAAAACGGCTCTAACGATTTTCTTTAAATTTTGCACATAGGTTGCTTATACTAAGAGCTAAAACTTTTATTTGAAACATTTTTTCGAGAAAATTCTCTGAGGGTAGTTACAAGCCACCCACTGTTTGTAGAAAGTTTGTCTTACGTGATGAACAACTGAATTCGCGCTCTTTCACGGCCTCTTATTTTATATAAGAATGTGAAGTGAGAAAGATGTATTGTTGGCCATGCATAGAGTAAAGATGTATCTGAGGGAAATATTCGATAAATTTCGGAAATTATATTTTACGGCAGAAAGTTCAATAAACGTCTGCAGTCATTTGTTTTTTTTTTAAAGTTTGTTATATAGACTGCGCTTTTAGTCGCATCATTGAAAGAAGAGGTATTTATAGGATAATTAGCGTAAAATTGTGTCTTGCGATTCTGTACAAGGATATGTGAATACTGCTAACTTTTATTTGGGCAGAGGAAGTT
Organism: Ectobius pallidus; assembly: GCA_964059195.1. Taxonomy (NCBI): domain Eukaryota; kingdom Metazoa; phylum Arthropoda; class Insecta; order Blattodea; family Ectobiidae; genus Ectobius; species Ectobius pallidus. The sequence continues at coordinate 119,423,281 of CAXKWD010000008.1, read as the reverse complement.
ATGTGACTTTCACATCAGATTTTTTTGCACATAAAGTCATATTTTGGTCATTTTGATGGTATTGGTCATATTTTGGTCATATTTGGGGAAAAAATAAATTTAAGTCGCACCTTGGATGAATGTTCCCACCCACCACTCCCTCGCGATGCACTTTCTTTTATACCACTTCTTCTGTCCTCATATTACGTAGAAACTCGTGATTGGACGTTGGTAGTGTGACGTCATACCGGTAAACAAAAGTTGAACAAAAGTTGAAAGGCTTACTAACGTCTGGAAGATATAATATGCCACATTTTCGAAACCTACAAACAGTGTATCGTACATAATTCGAAAATGCAAGGGCGCTTCGCTTCGGCTGCCGCCTCCGCTCGCGCACTTAACTAAGTGGATAGTGTTATGCATTATTTAGACTATGTGAAGAGGTGATTGTGGTCTGGTCGGGATTGCCGAGTAAGCTAGAGGGTTGTCATTTTTTTAGTGTAAGGGTTGGTAGCTTGTATTTGGTACGATCGGGAGTTTGGAGAGAAGGAACGATCGGGAGGGCCGAGATAACAAGCGAACAGCAACGCATTGTTCGGAGCGTAGGGGCGACTTAATCTTATCTTTCGCCCATATTTGTAATTTAAGATCATATTTCAGTTATAAATTCGGTAAAGGAGGACAATTATACAGTGTATGTACTACATGGTCGAGTTAAATTGGAAATTTACTTATTTTATTTAATGTTTATGCCAAATTAATAGGTAACTTAAATTTTAAAATAATATGAAATTGTCCATATTTTATAGGGACACGCAAGATCTACAAAATATTTGGAGCTGATGAAGCGAGCAAACAGGAACAAATTATTTAAAAATAGAAGTTCATTACAAGTAAAACTATAAATCACCAAACTTATTAAAAAGGTTTTTAACGCATATTATCAACGTTGTGTAGTTATGAAACAAGTACAATTAAATATTTATTGCTTAAACATGAAAACCACAGAAAAGAATACAATACAAGCCACACAACAATAAAAAAAGAACTACGATCTCGATAATCTAAAATCCCCTTAGGCAGGCCTACAGGCTGAGGTAGATTTCGAAGTGCTTTTGGTTTAATTTATTGTCGCTGCGCTGCACTCTAATTCTTTAGCCTTGGCATGACAAACCCACAATAATAACTGCAAAAAAAGAGGAAAGAGCACTTTTTCAAACATTCAAATCTCGCCTTATATGAGAACGATCGAGAAATTAGTTATTGTTTTGTAGAGTACTCATCAAAAGCTTTTCAACGATACCCCATAAGACGTGGTTTCAAAAAATTTCGAATTTCCATCCCCCCACCCCACTCGTACCCCCAAAACCCCCGAATCGTTAGTGTCACTGTGAACTCCATAGGGAATACTCTAATTTATTCAAAAAAAGTTTCCCTCTAAACTTCATAGGGGCCGAAATATTAATTTTTCAAAATTTCTTCCCGCACCCCCGAGCCCCCCCCCCCCCCCCCCTTGGGCAAATTTTGCTCATTAACGAACTTGTCCGAACTATTGGGCCTAGAAATAACATAATAAAATTTGGTTCAAATATCTTACAAAATAGGGCCCTAGCGTGTAAAGATATATTTATATATATATAAATATAAGTATATGTGTATATATATATATATATTGTACATCACAATTTTTTTGAACGGGCGGTGGCTTCGTACGTAGGGAAGCATGAAACGTAAAGATATGACAGATTTTTTCGAAAGTCATGAAATGGTATCGATTGCAATAGGTAGATGTTTCTATTTAGGTAGAAATCTACCTAACAATGAACTTGTAATCTCTCCTGGGATTACCTGTGATAAAATTGTGAAAAACCTCATTCCCAATATCACTTAAAGCTCACTGCCGAAAAGTTAACTCACACAATATGTATACACCTGACCTCACTCCTTGCCGTTTTAGGTACGTTCCAAGTTGCCATGTTAGCATTAAATTTGTATTTTAACATAAAACACCTGGTTGATGGGGCAACTACTTTGGCATAGAAGTACTGCGTGCAGTCTAGTCATTCTTCTGCAGGGGCGCTGCATAAAAGTCAATTCCAAGAATTTGGGTCATAATGCATTTGCCATAACTAGCAAAGGATTTAGATGATAATGATAATAATAATAGATCATAATAATTATAGATAATAATAATTGTTATCTATCCTCTGCTCGTTACGGCAAGTGTATACGAGCCCAATTTGTTGAGATTTATTATTATAAGTAAAATGAGGATGAACAGAATAGCTAGTGCTCTTTCAATTTTGGTTCGTTCGTTTTGGAAATGTAGACAACATAAAAGAAGCGAAGGCGAGAAAGAAAGAATGAAAGAAAGAAAGAAAGAAAGAAAGAAAGAAAGAACGAAATAAAGAAAGAAGATACTGAAGAATAAAGATAGATAACTCGTTAATTCTGAAGGAAGGATTGATAGATAAAAATGTTATAATAGTTTTCTTTTGTTAAAACATTTCTGATTACTTTCCAGTTACTATGTTGTTAAGTGTTATATTGTATTATGAGAAAATAAAGATAATTTATTACAGTTTTACTATCCTTCATTTGTTGAAGGAAGTTTCTATCATCTTTTCATAATATCTGCTATCAGTCAAAATTCCTGGACGTCACGTATTTTTCCTTTGTTGTGGGAAGTTGTTTATTATCCTGCCCGAAAGCGGGCGGGAAAAACAAGAAACAAAAGAGAAATGGTGAAATCCCCTACAGGTCGTTGTCTAGCATCTGGTCAGGATGGTAGCAATCTATAACATGGAGCCTTGCATACCCATCGGTCTCTGTTCGACTCAGACTTGCTAACTCACTTAAACTCACCCGTCCACCAGGTCTCAAGGGTTAAACTGCATGCACAATTTAACTGGTGTTCTCTGCCACGATGTACCACACAAAGATGGCATCCTAAAAGTTTGTTACTCTAATGTCTAGAGCCCGGATATAAACGAAATCAAATGGTAAAATAAATAAGCAACGGAATAAGCAAAAATAAATTAATAATAATAATAATAATAATAATAATAATAATAATAATAATAATAATAATAATAATACTAATAATATCTCTCAGCATTTCACACAATTATGTGTATAGCATCGTCATAAAAGTAATTTCAAACATTTACATTATAAAATTCGTCAACATTGTACAGAGGGTTCAACTTTAATGTTGACTTGACCCGTCTCTTAAATGCTTCGAGTGGTAGATTTCTGACATTAATAGAAAGGCTATTATAGAGTTTGAGTGATGTGAATTGAAAACTTTTCTGAGTTAAGGTATATTTACATTTGTCTATTATATTTTGCAATTATTGCGTGTGGAGTAATTATGCACTGAATCACAGGTTCTGAATTTATTTATATTCCTCTTAGCATAAAGGAGACAGGCCAGGACAAACATTGAGGGTAAAGAAAGTATACCTGACCTTATAAAAAGTGGTTTACAGTGTGTCCCAGGCGAAGTTCCATAAATTAATCTTAAGGCCCTCTTTTGTAAAATAAAAAGGCGCAAACTTGAAGTATGGTTACCCCATAATAAAAGCCCATAATTTAGGTGGCTGTGAATATGTCCATAATATACAGTAATTAAGGATTCAATATTTATATTGTACCTAAGAACTCTTAACATAAATAGGCCTTTACTCATTTTCTTTGCAACGTAATTTATGTGACTTTGCCATCCCAGACCCTGCTCAAGATGGATGCCCAGAAACCTAACAGGATCATTATCAGGAAAGTATTTCCTCTTACACCAAATTTCAAAGTTTCAGTTTTGTTTTTGTTGAGTAAAAGATTGTTTGCATTGCACCATCCTTGGACTTGGTCAGTTATCTCTTGAAGTTTAACATTTAAAGTTATAAGGTTACGATGAATAACATTAACAGCTAAATCGTCAGCAAACATATAGGCCTCTAGACACCCATGTCGGACAGAGTCAGGAAGGTCATTAACATATATTAAAAATAATGTGGGTCCAAGTATAGAACCTTGGGGCACCCCATACTTCAATAATTTATACTGTGAAACATTATCATTAAAGAAAACGGCCTGATATCTATTGCTAAGATAAGATGATAAAAATTCAACACTAATATCATTAAAACCATAAAATTTAAGTTTTTGCAATAGAGTTGAATGAGATACAGTGTCGAATGCCTTTGTAAAATCGAAGAATCTACTACATACTAAATTATTAGTTTCAAAACCTTCAAGAGTCCGTTCAATAAAAGATATTAAAGCATCTACAGTGCTACGAGCTGTTCTGAAACCGAACTGGCAGTTAGTAAATATGGAATTATATTCAAAATATTTATATATTTGTTTCTGTATCAAAACTTCAAAAACCTTCGACACCGTAGGTATTATACTTATAGGTCTGTAGTTTTCATATTCTGATCTGTTACCTTTTTTGAAAACAGGAATAATTTTCACATACTTGAAAGCATCCGGGAATATACCAAAATCAAAGCAATAATTGAAAATGTGAGTTAATGGTTCACATATGAAATCAGACGCTAATTTCAGAATTTTGGAGTTAATGCCATAGACATCTAGACACCGACTGTTATTTAAGTTTTGAATAGCTGAAAAAGTATCTTCTACTCCTACATGTTCAAAAGCATAAGTATAATTAGTGTTAGATAAATTATTCATGTAATTCAAGGCATCATTATTTTTAGGTACACTATTTACAATTTCATCTACTTTATCAATAAAAAAGGAGTTACATTCCTCCGGGTCTAATTAAGGTGATGATCTATTGAAATTTTGATTATTACCAAGAAAACCAGAAACGACAGACCAAGTTTCTTTGGATTTGTTTTTAGAATTATTAATTAACCTAGAAAAATAATTTATTTTCGTGGAACGTAATGTGTTCTTGTACATTGTTTTGGTCTCATTATATTTATTCTTATATTCTAATAACCCATGATGGACATACAAATTATAATACCTCAGACATTTCTCTTTTAAGTTATGGAGCTCGCTGGTATACCACTTTTTATTTAAATTCCTCTTATAACAGTTTGGTTTTGGTAACATTAAGGGAAATGCCATATCAACTACTTCGAGCAAGGTGGTGATAAAGTAATTAACTTTATCGTTTACATTAACTACATTATACAGAAAAATCCAATTCAGTTGTCTTAATAAAAATATATTACATTAAAATCATTTAAAAATCTTTTAAGCCTGGAATTACTCTTTCTGGTTGTATTGTTTGTATTAACATTTGCAGTAAATTTTACAGCATTATGGTCTGATAAAATAGTGGGAACAACTGAAACTTTATAATTGTCACTATTAAAATTTGTTACTACATTATCTATGCATGTGCCTTCATTATTGTTTTTACCAGGACGAATAGGTTCGTATACAGTGCGTTGTACCCCGAAGCTCAGAAATAAATTGTCCAAAACCTTAACTTCATTACTGTTAGAAAGGAAATCAACATTAAAATCACCTGTCAAAATAATATTAATTTTGCTATCTAGCTTATATACTTCTTCAAGCAAATCAGTCAGTCGATTTATAAAATAATCAAAATTAGTTTGGTTACAACCAGGAACCCGATAAAAATTTATGCACAGAATGTTCTCATTAACAATGAATGTTGAACATACCTCAAATAAATAAGGAATGGCAATACTAGAAAGATCTATTTTCTTAATGATATCAATACCAGATCTAACAAATATTGCTGAACCACCATGTTGCCAACTATTAGCCCTACAATATGAGTCAGCTAAATAGAAATCAGGTAATTTCACCAATGCAAGTTCATCATGAGTTAGCCAGTGTTCGCAAATACATAGAATGTGAATATTCATTTCACTGGCGATGACTGAGACATAATCCAATTTATTTATTAAACTCTGCACATTCCAATATAGTATGTTTACCTCATTATGAGAACCTAGTCAGGTTGTTAGATTTTTAGGACTTTCTACCGGTTCAAGAATCTGATCGCTTTTGAGTTTACCATAGAATTGAGATATAAAACAACCTTCCGGCCAATACTTAGCACTGAACAACTCTTCAAATTTCTGTTCCTCAACTTCAACATAGAAGGAGTCATATGTATCATATTTTGTTTTCAGCTTAAAGATTTTGAGATATTCCAAATTGTGGCCCTTTAAATATTGTGTCATTTCAGAAATTGAAACATCCGGAGCTAATCTGCTTACAAAAATAGCTTTCTTTCTTCGTTCTTTCTGAATTACTTTAAGGTTAGTAACAGAACTTGTTCCGTAAACCACAGGTTTTTGTATAGCTTTAGGTTTATTCCTTTTCACTACTTCAGTCCATTCTGTAACAGGTTTCTTAGTTGGCTTAGAAGTAGATCCACTATCTTGAACATCATAGGTAGGCCTACTTACGGTTTGTATCTGAACTGAATTCCCAGATTCAGTATTCACAGCAGGGGGACTTCCCTCTGTATAATCATCCTGTTTTTTGGAGGCACTGGGAGTACTCGCATCCATCACTGTTATTTTTACGGGCGCACTATCACTATTTGATTTGATTAGCAGGTACACATGCTGAGTAAGTAATTTGTTTTTTTCTTTGAGTTCCTCAATAATACAGTCTTTTTGTTTTATAACATATTTTAAGATATGCACGTCGATTTTACCATCAGCGTCAGCTAGACCATTTATCGCATTATAACATTCTTCATCTCCGTCGACTTCTTCATTACCACAACATTTCACACAACTATCATCTATAAGCTTTATATTGTTAGTTAGTTTAGCACAACTATTGTGAAAATAGTTGTCACAGTCGATGCACTTCAGTCCACTAACCACTTTGCTTTTACATCTTTTACACAAGCAGGTAGTATTATTTAGACCTTTCCCAGGTCCAGTCATTTTGAGGTTATGTATGGCGTAGACAGAGAGATATCAAGGTACGTCCGCACAGGTCGACAACTAACACGAAACTGAAATAAATTATTATTAAATTGTTCATTTCGTAGAAATTTTAACTTATTTATGGCGCTTAGAGCATGTAAGGAAGGATACTCGCAGATTTTCTTGTTAAAGTTCCTAAAAGTTTGTTACTATAATGTCTAGAGCCCGGATATAAACGAAATCAAATAGTAAAATAAATAAGCAACAGAATAAGCAAAAACAAATTACACGAAACTCAAATAAATTATTACTAAATTATTAATTTCGTAGAAATTTTAACTTATTTTGGCGCAATTTACAACAGCTGCATACCATTCTTTCAGCAAAAATATACATCTAGATATGGAAACCGCAATTACATCGTGCAAGGACTTCTATTTGGAGCACGGGGTACAGTCTATCAGTTTGTAGCTGACTTCCTAAAACAACTTGGAATTGATAAGCGCCACCTGATAACTATCTCAGAAACTATAATATCCGACTCTGTTGGAATAATACATCATATTTATGGGAACATGCATTGAATCTCTGCTTATCTCTACTTGTCAATTTAACTCAAAGCAAAAACAAAAATTGTGTTTGAATTGTTATCCATTGGCCTTCATGGCTTTTATGGTAAGCTGTGTCTTAGGGCAACTTGTGTATTCAAGCAGCTTCATTTTTATAATAAATGATTTCTTCTTCTCTGTAAGGAAGGATACTCACAGATTTTCTTGTTAAAGTTCCTGTTTCTGTCAGTGAAGAACGGTCTGTAACAAGGACGTATTTTAAAGAGGGTCCTGAGGTCCAGACCCCCCAAAATGTGAGATTTAAGCATTAGTAAGAAAAAATCAACGTTTTGTGTCACTTTAAGTGGGAAGATGTCAATAATTTTTGGTTGAGTTTAGGCCCCCCCCCCCCCGAAACTGATTTCTAAATAGGCTACGTGTTGGTCTGTAAAGTGAAACTGTTCTTTCAACGTCACAAGGACGTCACAGGCGCATGTGAAAAGCAGTACCTGTTTCTTCACCTGAAAGCTTTTTAGGAACCTGACAATGTTTAATAACCCGGATTTTTCAGTAATTCTATTAGCCGAAAAAAATGAAACCGGTGATAATTAGGTCTATGCCTAGGAGTGAACTAAGCATTTTTAACATGACATTATTTAGTAATATGCTACGGTAAATTCAAAATCATAAAATAAGGAAGAAAAAAAAGCAAAATTAACACTAGAAAATAAAGTTTAGAGTGTCTTACGAAATATAACATTTTTGCTTATGTTTAGGAGTCTGAAAATGAGTATGCATTTTGCTTAGAAATCCGGGCTTTCCTAAGTACTTTATAGGTGAAATCCTCAATTTTTAATTAATAACTTGATTAAAATATAGTTTTCTCTAAGAATAGTAAACGGACAATAAATCCAAGACATCTAATACATTACAAAAATAGTACATATAAAAAAAAAGGGTAATTTAAAGGCTATCCCTAGAATTAGCACAATTATATTACATTCGTAAGGAAATTAGGATCTAAATAAGGATGCAAGTGCATTTTGGTGAAGCACTGCGTTAAAACAGGAATGTCTTGAGCTCGATCCCCGTTGAGGTCATTATGATTTTTCAAATTACCTGAAATTGGCTGAGCCTCTAACGAAAAAGGAGATCCTTAGAGGCATAAGCGGCTGGTGATTAAGGTTGACACGGTGTCTGTTGACTGAAATCCAGAGCTTCAGCTTTCAGGAACTGCAAGGGTCAATTCTATAAATATTGATCAAATTGATCCTTCCTGTAGAGATCAGTTGACCTCTTACATCCTCTAATCTAGGATGATATACAAGCTTCTTTGCACAATAGAAATGGAAGTATGCACGAATGAGAAATTGAAAATAAGCCGAGAGGGTTAACTAAAGCTGGTGAAACGATTGGGTTCAATTAAAGGATTTGGTGTGTTTCGTCTTGTATGTATGGGGATGTGATGTAAAGCTTGCATTACTATTAATGTTACTCAGAAATATTTAAAAACATATATTTATAATTATGTATGTATATATGCATATATATCCTATATATATAGTATATTTAGAAATTTGATACACACTATGAACGTTAAATTCGGAAGATATTAATTTAAACGGATAGGCAACAAGTTTAGAAAGAAAAACTTAATACGTTTCTGAAGCAAATTAGTCGAGTAAGAATATTTTTCGAAGCTCCTCCCTATCCAATGATGCCATACATGATAACGGCCTGTATTAAAGATAAGTAGATTACTCTTAAATCGTGTATTTTTAGAATTCACCGAAGGATACATTTATTAACTAAATAAAATTAACTAAAAAATTAACTAACAAACTTAACTAATATGGTAAATACTGTTTTTGCATCATGGTTATACCAATATTTCAAAGTAACAATTGTTTATCTTTGCCATTACAAAGATGGTATAACGGACTACAAATACAGGAGCAAAAGGTAGCAAGAGCTGAGAGACTTACCTCCCTGTCTAAGGGCTGAGCAACACGTATCTCTCCAGTGTCTTTGTCCACACTGAACCTGTCGGTCCCCACGATGCCGAAATGCACAGGAGAGCCTTCCGGGTCGTTGGCTTTCACCGTAGTGATCAGCGTTCCCACAGGAGTGCTCTCCGAGAGCACCAAGTTGTTCACGTCTTCTAGCAGCTGAGGTGGCCCATTCCCATTCACACCTGAAACATGCAAAACCTCTATAAAATATTCATCCAATCTATTTCCCAACCAATATGTGCCAAGATCACAGCTTAAAGGGAATTGGAACGTCCTTAAAGAGGTATTTCAAGCATGGTTACGAATTTCTACCTTTCACGTTCAAATGTATGTTACCGGTATTTGAAAGGATAGAAGTTTTAATACTGGATTTGAAATCCTTAAATTTTTCTTTACTGGTAAACTTTTTCCTTGAGTTTGCTTCAGATTTATTTTTGCAGTAGTAAGAAACTGCGCCTACATCAATCAATTTTACTACTTAAGATTATCGCAATATCAATCCCAAATTAGTAATGATAAATTAATTCTTAATTTTAAAAGCAATTTATTCTGTGCTAATAGTCCAGTAAATATAATGAACTTTCCCCAATAAAATTAAAGGAAGGTGCTAGAGCTATATTATAAGATGTCAATAAAATCATTATATTGCCGTCCTAGATATAAAATCCATTAAAATGTAAGTGTGAAAATGGGCTAAACATAACCTATTATGCATAATGATTACATATCAATAGATGAGTTGGCTAAAGTACTTAATTCAGTATCTAAAATGGAAGTTAATTATAAAGGAAATTCTGAACTGGATCAAATAGACCTATAAGGCGAAACTGTTTATTTTTATGAGGACTGCAGTAGAATTTTAGCATGACATGTTTTCCACAGTATTTTTTTTTTTCGTAAGAGACCGATTATTTAGTATCAGGAGATATTCGTCTATCAGCCCGGAATTCGCTAGAAGCAGGCGCTCGCTCGGGTCATTTCGGATGTTCCATCCGATCAATCTACTCGTATTTGACAATGACTGTTTAACAGAAGAACCCTACGTTTGAAGGTGGTCATCACAACAAGCCTGAGATATTTTCTGAAATTCCAGGTTTCTTTTCCTTCGGGGATCCTAAATGCATGCCAAGTCCAGTAAGGCTTGAGGGTGCACTTTACAATAATAGTCGCCTATTTAGACATGTTTAAGTGTAAACACAAGGCGAGTCCATTTTTGGCTATATCTCTGACAATTTTTTTTTGGTACCGTGTAGCCAAAGCATTTACCATCACGATTTTACAACCATATCCAGTAATCATTTTAATTTTTGTAAGCAAACCTTTTATAGTGTGAGTCAAATGGCTCAATAAATTGGATTAAATTCTCCTAGAATCTCGAATTTAGGCTTAATATACATGTACGAAGCTAGTATAATAGACTTCGGACCCATGTCACTCCATGCCCAAAAAAATATAATCCACGTTTTAAACCACCACCCTTAGGCTCACATGAAAGCAGGACTTAGTCGCATTGTTCTACGGGGAACGGCTTGAAATTCTTTGTAAGTCACGACTTCTATTCCTGATCTTACACTAACATAATGTACAATCAATTTGATTGGACAGAGGTTTACCACCATGACAGCAACCGCGGAAAAGGAAAATATTATTATATGAAATCAAATGTTAAAATACCTCTCGTTTTACTACCACAGAACATTACTGTTCTCGCCCGATCCATTGGGTTGAGTATTGGAACGTAATGGAATGCATTTTGCGGTCTCTAAAAATCTAAACCACATATCTGGAATTAATAAAGAGAAAGTTATCTGACAGCTTTTAATATATTTTTAGTATCAGCTTTGATGAGTTAATTACATTGATGAATAACTCATAGGAATGAGAGGAATGGATAAAATTTAATTATATAATGTATTATTATTACTGTCCACCGCTGTGGCTCAGGGGATGCGTCCAATCCTCTCACGCAGCGGGCCCGGGTTCGATTCCTGGTCGGGACAAGTTACCTAGGTGAGGTTTTTTCCGGGGTTTTCCCTCACCTATGAGACAAATGTCAGGTAACTTTAGGCCCTTGTGGTCCTCGGATATCATCTGGCCGTCATTATCATCATCATCCTCATCCTCGCCTTGTTCTGAGTGAGTGTGTGTGTGAATGGTGTGTATCGTCCTATGTGTTCGTGTTGTCTCGGAGGTGGCCCCGGCATTGGGCTGATCACTCAACCGGGGAAGGCCCTCCATGTCCTTGTCTGGTCAAAAAAGTATGTATGTGATCCAAAGGTAATCCCTCTCCCGACAGGTCGCGGCCCTGTAAGGCCCGGGCGGCTTGGGTCGCTTAAATCCTAAAAGGGAGAGGTGAAACTACGAAAAAGAAAGAAAGAAAGAAAGAAAGATTATTATTACTGACCGCCGGCGTGGTCTTGTGGTTAGCGTCGCTGATTGCAGATCCGTAGACCAGGGTTCGATCGCCGGTACCTCATCGGATTTATCTGAGGTAAGGAGGTATGGAACGGCCATGGGAAACAACCGTTAACGGCCGTGGGTGTCGGCATGCTGAGCACATGTCCCAAATCCTGCCATCTGCCTATGGTAGATGACGCAACGTTTGGGTGGTAGGCCTTGTCCCATTCAGGGATGTAGCGCTACAGAGTTTAGTTTTATAATTATTATTATTGTTATTATTAACCTCACAGCATTATTTCTGTAAATAGTTTTATTGCTGAATTTCGTAACACAATGTGTTTGTAAAGCAATAGTTATCAATATCGACACTTCAAAACGTCCGATCTTTTCTTATTATTATAATTATTATAGGTAAAGCTTGCATATCTGTCTCGCTCTCGCTGCAGAAATACGTCTTTATACTACAAGGAAACGAATGAAATATATGCGTCTGATTTATTTTTCTTTCCCTTATAAGCTAACTTCAGTTCACAAAACTATTTGTATATTTCAAAATTGCTGTTGGAGGTGGCATTAGCCGGTCCCTTTGAAATTCAGGGGTCTGTAGCTTAAGATGTAATTGGCATCACGATGAGAAATCACCAAGTTTCAATAACAAAATTATCAGAGACACTACTTTTAAGTCTTATCCTGAATGATCCGTGCTGACCAGCTTTTAAAGGGCGTGACCATTGATCCACAATAAAGTACAATGCACCAAGGCAATGTATAAAAATGTTATTTGTTTTGTTTTAATATTACGAGAAATTACTAGCCGCTGGGATATCAACAAGAAAATATGTTAATTACATTCTTTCACAAAACGTAATGCAAACTTCTCCGCTTTTAATTTATCGGCATTTCAATCTAAACAAAATGTTTCTCGCAAATGATTTTATCTGTGATTTTCATTTTAAAAATAAACATAGAAAACAAATTTAAAAAAAACACACATCAACAGTGATATCAATTTAATCTTAAAGAAATTAAGTTTGCAATTATAACATTCTGGATATAAGACACTCTAGCGAAATAAAAGAGCTGTGTCTTAGGGCAACTTGTGTATTCAAGCAGCTTCATTTTTATAATAAATGATTTCCTCCTAGTTGTGAAACTTAAAAATTAATATTTTATGATCAGTATTATTATTATTATTATTATTATTATTATTATTAATATTATTATTGAATTTCCAGTAAAGAAAATAGAACCTTATTGTACATTAGCATATTAGGGTTATAGTTTAACAATAACATTCAATTTACAACAGATTGAACATTATGACTGAAGCTTATTAAAGATGCGGTGTATGAATGTTAGAAAATTAGAATAACAACAATGTTTTTTAAATATATGAAACAGAGGTTTTGCCAGTTCATTGTCACAATCAGTATCATTCCCATAATAAACTGATGCCACTTTGTAGTCTCTGGTCATTAGAATAATTAATTAGCTATAAAAATGTCATAAATATTAAATGTGGGTAAATTTTAATGTATATTTCTACACATGATTAATATAAATGCATGCAATTTGGTATCAATCATTTCTATTGTAAATCCACAATGATGTTTATTACTGAATTTAACTCTATAAAAATTGTATTTGGAGATTACGTCCACGCCTTCCATTAAAGATACGAATAACGTTATTTTCAACATTGATCTGCTGATTTTATCCACCAAAGGTCTAAGCAATTACCCTATTCATCCAATAAAATTTCGACATAATTACTAATAGTATTGTAATAAGAATGCTTTAAACAGATGAAAATAAAGACGCGAACTGTTCATAGTGCAGTGTAGAACGAGAAAAATGTTATAATATACTAAAAACGAGTATTTTCAATACAATATCACTTCCAACTTTCTGTAGAAAATGGTTACAATAACTTCAAGTCAAAATAAAAAGACGTCTACCACTTAAGTATATTACAGAAAGGAGTTTAAAATAGCTGGCAGTGCAAATTGGAATGCATTACCACTTAAACTGAAGGCACAGCGTAAACAATGTAATAATTTTCAAAAGGAGGGTAGAATTAAAATGGAGAGATGCCTTACATAAGGAAAAATAGATGGAGTTTTTTCTTTCTTCGTACTTTTTTTTTTAGGATCTATAAGCAAAAAAGGTAAATTCCTCATTGCAAAGGAAGTCTGCAGGAGGTAGAACACCAGCGATTTCGTTATAAAGATAGGAGAAAAAGAAAGGGGAAAAGTAAAATGGAGAGCAAAGGGGGAGAAATTCAACAGTAGAAAAATGAGTTATAAAGAGTATTGAAGCAGAAAACACAGGATGATCGAAGAAGAGAGAAGTGGGTGGGGATGGGAGGAGGATCAGAAAGAAAGAATCAGTTCAAATCATCGAACACGCAAAAATAAATTGAGGTTGATGTTATAATAGAAGCCTTTGAGAGTTCTGAGCTGAATATACTATCAGGATAGGAACTATAGATTTCTGGCATTCAAGGCGATATTAGAACCACGAAGAACAAGCAGTGGATTTGATTGTTATTAATCTATAAAGCTTTAAAGATGAGCTTAAAAATAAAAAAATAAAAACTATATTATGTAGGACTATTTCTACGACTTTATCATCACAAAAATCTAAAAATAGGAGAAACCCTGATAAAAACCTGATTATACGAATTCGATTCTGAGTAAAAATTTTAGTTTCACCATTATATGTATTATGTAATGTCAATTGCGCTCCATCTATGCTCAATAACTACAATATTGTAATTAATCACAGGTAGAGTAATTTATAAAACAGTATAACTACAATACACACATTAGAACAATTGGAAAATGCAAGTAATAAAAATTAAAGATGTTGACTTTGTACAATCCAGCAGCCCGTTTTTATATATTCTTTTAATTTATAGAAAATTCGAGCATATAGATTTTTCAAGTAATCGTCATGTGTCTTCAGCACTGTAAGACCAATGGCAATAAAACACAGTTACATAGCCAGGGAATGGCTCCATCATTTCGAGTACCATGCTGTATTATAATTTAATTTTCAATAAGCTTAATATTACGAAACATGTGTCGTTCAAGACATTCGAAACTTTCATTTTAGATTTTCACAGTTCTATTCTCCTCTTGCCCTGATTTACTTCATACGAGCTGCGTATGGTGAAAAACAGTTAAGAAACGAAACTAAAATCATTGGAAATAAAATTGTTTAAACAAAAGGTCCGCAATTTTTTTTTTACTGTCGAATATTTTTATTTCTCTCTCTCTCTCCCCCCCCCCCCCTCCCTCTATCTTCTTGCAGATGCGTTACGTTTTGTTCCATGGAATATGAATCCCTAATTTCTAAAACCCTTTTAATGATGGTGAAATATTATTATTATTATTATTATTATTATTATTATTATTATTATTATTTAGCAGCTTCAAGAAAGATAAAGTGGGGAATTAGTGTGTTTGATTCTACAGGTATCAGGACATCTTAACATCTTAAATGTATTATGTATTAACATAAAATAGGCCCTAAATTGGGCATTACTCCGGTACCGGTCAACCGATTTGGTCCAATAGCAATAGATTTCTTCCCATAGACGTTATAAATGCGTATACCAAGTTTCATAAAAATCCGTTAAAGTGTATTTGACTTATCGTAGTACAGACAGACATTTTCCCGTCCCCCACACAATCTCATAAAGAACCATTTTTGCACTTAATTAGCATCAATACTGCTTCTAATAGATTTAAAACTATAATCTGGATACTTACGTATTTGTAA
Organism: Ectobius pallidus; assembly: GCA_964059195.1. Classification (NCBI taxonomy): domain Eukaryota; kingdom Metazoa; phylum Arthropoda; class Insecta; order Blattodea; family Ectobiidae; genus Ectobius; species Ectobius pallidus. The sequence goes on along the minus strand of CAXKWD010000008.1, from coordinate 119,407,657 downwards.
ATTGAAGACTTACAGCCTGAATAGGTAGATAAAATTTAGCTTAATACAGGCACTTAATACAGTAATACCTATTATGTTACTCTGAATAAGTGACGAACAGACATAATATTGAATTGAAAACTTTACAACTAGACGCAAAGCAATTGTTTCGAAATGGGATAGTATCCTTACAACTACGACACCATTTAACTGTTAAAGCGCGTCTTATAGGCACCTTGAATGACTCAGTCAATATTGCAGAGTGATAGAGCTGAAGGCTTGTACATTAGACTACGTACTAATTACCTGCTAAAGCGACATAATAAGGACAGTTTTATGCCTACAATGCTTCACTCTAAGTGGTGGAATCTGTAGCTTTAACATGAGATTCTGCAATTATCATTAAAAGCCTCTCGGCGCTTGAGATAGTAAGAGATTGCCTCTACAGCTCCAAGCTGCTCGCTCAACAGTTTTACAGAGAAAGGCCGAGTACCAAGAAAGCAACGTGGGCACAAAATTCTTCCTTTCGATTTATTGCTCACCGATATCCTTACAATGGAAAGATGTATAGAGGCCATAACTGTTCATCTCATTTATAGAAGAAGTTCTGGAGGGTTAAGAAGAGGAAAGAAAACCACAAGAATGATATAAGCTTTATTCCTGCAGTTAGGCCAAAATGCTGGACATAAGAATTTCATAGTATTCTCATTTATTACATTGAGTATATTCAGTTATAATTATGCTATGAAGTCAAGAATATATTTTTTTACAGTTGGTAATTTTTTTTTTATTTTACCTAATTGTACACGTTACAAATTTGTTTTTCTACAGATATTTTACATTATATTTCACATTCACTGTAGTTTTTTACCCTGATCTTGTACTTTACTACGGGTAAAAAATACTTATAAATTAATAAAATCTTTAAGTAGATCAGCTGATGAATTTAGAATAAACGTTCATAGCTCTGGCTTCTTATTACGTCATATGTTTTTTTATTTTTTGGTGATTATTTAACGTCGGTTCTGCACACCTACGATTGCTACACTGCTACTTGGCTCTGTAATCTGTCTACCAGAACACATTTTGTCTGAAAGAAGTTCTTTAACATGTCTGTATCTACAGATACGGGACTGTCGCATTAACGCGGATATAAATGCTATCGACCTGGGTTAGAATTGAACTCGCGAACTTGGAAAGTATTTTATGTTTCTATATTTTTAAGCTTCCTTTATCATATATATATATATATATATTTACACACATATATATATACACACATATATATACACATAAGTTATATAGTTTTTTTGGGGAAATTCCTTGTTAGAAGTCAGGTAAAATATTCTATATTACCAGTACCAGGAAAAGAAAAGTCAGGAGTTTACGTTATGTATTCATTATTAGATATTCATTAAATATGGTCTGATTTTAAGCTATCAAATGGTATTTAATAATAACATCCCATATTTGTGGAGTTCATAGGTTGATCTATAGCACACGAATTATTCATGAGACCCTTATATCCGGTAAACTGTCCACTATTCCAGTGTACTGTAAATAACACATAAGTCATGTTGACTAATATCTCTCTTGAAACATTTAAAACAGTGAAATTTAAACCAACCACTTCCAGTTGGTGCTCACTCGTAACTGTGAGTATAGAACGACATCAGGAAGAGAAAGAGAGATAGGCCTATTTAATGATACTATTTTTCTTTACGACATTTTCCTTAATGTTAAAACGTATAAACAATTTATTAATGCATCACCGCATTAAAAAGTTGTTATTTCTACTTTCTCTCATACATATTCATTGGAGATCGAGGGATACTTCGACCCTGGAATTGTATTTCTAATAAAAGTTTTGAAATTCCTTGAGTCCAGAAATATTATTTTCAAAATATAGGCTATCTGTGTGTCTGTGTATATTTATGCGAATAAAATAATTAAACAACATGAAATTGTAATGTAAAATAAACTGGTGTCTTTACAGGTCGTGAAGGGCTATGGAGTTTCAAGATGTTGAGGCTCCCGGATTTTGAGACATTCGGCCAATTGAAAGTGGTAATGCTATGTAAAACGAAACTTCAATGCAAGCCTATTCAAAGGTGATTAGTCATGTCTTCAGCACCTGAGCAGTAAAACTTAAAGACTTCCTCAACATTCGAGGAAATTAAAATCTGCCGAGAGATGTAACAAACGCCGATAAGACCTCTAATCTGAAGCTGCTTGCCAGAAGCTGTTTATTAATATAAAGTAATGAAAAGCATTAGTGAAAGTGTCTTAAATTGTTCCACCTTTAACCACAATACAACTAAGATAGTGTCATCTGGATACACGGTGTCTAAATATTATTACATATTATTAATAATTAATATTAATACATAATATTTAGACACCGTGTATCCAGATGATACTATCTGCTACTTAGTTGTATTGTGGTTAAAGGTGGAACAATTTAAGACACTTGCATTAAGTTACCACAAACGGAAACGAAGTTCATCAATCAAGCATTAGTGAATTAATTGCCCAACAGGAAGTATCGCCTGAATCCACTCAGCAACTTCTCCGGCTCGGGTGTACTGCGTATAGCATAAACACGCTCACCAGGCGTCGTTACGAAGTAGATCAATGTTCCAGTTAAAAGCTAAAATATCTAATTTTTTAGAATATATATTTGGAATATCATTGTTTTTCGTGATAGATAACAATTTTTTGCAGATTTCAGTCGGTAGATATGAAAGCATATGCTAAGGTAATGTCCGTAAAAAACATTTTAAACAAACCGTTGATTTTAAGCTGTAAAATTGTATATGACATGTGCCATCTACTAACTAAAGAAAGAACTAAAAGAAAAAGACAGTTTTTATAGCACTTGTAGTTTGAATTTCAAAATGAAACTTTGGGATAATCTTCCCAATGATATGATGTACTTAAAAATAAAGAAATAAATTTTTGCGATATTTTCATGATTTCTGCCACCATCTCCCCGTAAGCATAGGATATTATTGCCTTTATGATATTTTCAAATTATTCTTAAGCTTCGTTTGGAAACACCAGTTCTTGAAACACCAGTTCTTAAAACCCCTATGTCCTCGTTGGGCAACACAGTATGTATAGGAGTTTGAAACCCTTTCTCGTTTTAATAATGAATACAGTACAATATATTATCTTCCAATCAATACTGGCAACTTCTCTGCCTCTGAGGGTACATAAATCTGCTGTATACTTGCCAAGTTACAGCTCGCATACTTTAGAATTGTTAATGCAATTCTCTTAAAAGCCCCACTCCTCATTACTTAGTTGTTTCCCTTTTTTATATCAAGAGTCCTTAGTTGCAGAAACTTGAGGAAGGCGAACAGCTAAGTTCTAGACTTTCGCATTTTATTACATAGAGTTGTGCCAACTATATGAGGGTTCATTATTTTAAATATTGCCAACCCATCTATAGAATATCATTGAAAAAGAGAAGTTTCTGACATTTTTATCAAAAATCGGTTCGGTACCCAGAATATCTCAGAGCAAAAAGGATGTTTTATTCGGCCATACTACAATAACCCTTTATCTGGCAGTGTTGGTCTCAGGCAACACCTATGAATACCTCTCTGAACCTGGCAAGCCTCTTTTGCATTCGGACCACAAACACACTTCCTACGGCCATTTAACTGTTAGAATATGAACTAAATTGTTGGTAGATGATGCCTGGGATATTTTAGCTGTTGCCTGTAGGTACCATTGCCGAATAGCAGGTATAATTGCTGGGTAATAACCATTATACTTGTGATATACCATGTTGCCTGAGAGCAACATTGCCTTATCCAGTGGGCATAAATTTTCATTTTGTCTGCCAGATAAAGGGATAAGCTTATCACATGTGATGTAACGATGTCATAATGATATCCATTAAGATTTACATTATAGCACAGGTGTGGTATCGAGTATAATAGATCTTGAAACCTAGAGAGCAGCAAATAAAACTGCATAATAAACAACCTGTATTTAAATTAAAATAAATCTGTTCGTGTTAATTTTAATATCGTACTAAATTCAGTTGATTTCGTCTTGTAAAAATCCTTTCATTATGAAACCGTTACGTCACAAGTAATGTGTTAAAGTATGGTCAAACAAAAATTATGTTAGCAACATGATAACTCCGCAGTAACAGTAACTTAATAACAAAATCCTGCACCCTCTCTTTATGATAATGGCAGAATTCACAGAAATTACCTGCCGATCATCTTAGGGTGCCCGAAACCAAAATCGTGACTCTGTTCAGATCATTATTACATTTTCCGAAATTAAATCCAACACCCTCTTTCATGTTAAATCACAGAAGCACTTCTCATCCCCGTCCATTAAAGGAGTCTATTTTACTATTAACTAAGGCGAAGTTTCTTAGTTTTTTTTCTGTTTTACAACTAAAATCCTATACAAAGTGACTGTTAGATATAACGGCTAATGAAATACGGATGAGTTTTACTGACAAATTCTATAATGAAATATATTAAAACATTATATTATAGGCCTACAAGATTTGTAGTATATAGGCTACGGAAAAAAAGTCAATTGTGAAACTCACATAACTTCCTCTGCCAAATAAAAGTTTGCCTCTTAGTAGGCTATAATATATTATAGGCCTACATGACATTCCTTCTGAATGTCCTTACCACATCATATTTCAGCCCCGAAGGAAAAATAACCCAAATAAAATCTGATTATGCACTCCCGTAACTTTCTTTACTCTAAGCATGGCCAATACTTCACATCCTAACTTCACATTCTGATACAGAATAAGTGTCCATATTGCAAAGAGCGCACTCAGTTGTTTCAACCAGATGCTTTATTGTTCACTAGGCAAGACTGAGTATCTACCAACAGTGGGTGGCTTATAACTACGGACAAGTGACAACGCGACATATACATTGTTAACTTTAGTGTGTTGTATAAATTAATTTTTAATATATCTTTTCTTAAAATGCACAAATTCACATATTTATTTTCCTTTGCATTAATTGGATTTTTTGTTTGTTTTTGCAAAAGTCCACTTTAGCCCCTAGTTTTTCAGCAAAAGTCCTCCTTAGCCCCTTTTAGGCCTTTCAGTCCGATTTAACCCTTTTTAGGTTCTATACGTTTTATACATGCGGAAGCAAGGGGCATGAAACGGAAAAATACGTTAAAAGTTCTAATTAGGAAGCTGGGGAAAAATAGGTTAAAACCTTCAAATCTGCGCCCTGCTTGTAACTATCCTTCAGTTTTAGTTCTTGGTATAAGGACACCTTGTACAGCATTTAAACAAACTCGTTAGAGCCGTTTTCGAGAAAATCGTGAATACGAAATTTTCTTCACAGCTAGTCCCCTTAAAAATAATAGAAAGTCGTGGGTAATATTCGTCTCATATCCACAGAAGGTACATAGCCCAAACATAAAATTCTGTTTTCATACGATTTTCCGTTCTGACTGTTCACAGACTAACACACACACACACACACAAACAGACATGTTTATGAAAATAGTATTGGTACCTCAAAACGTGTATTTATGTTAAAAACTAAACTTCGAATGGGGGTCGAACACAATATTTCCTCAAACTATAGTACCTATGTTACGGGCAGCGTAAAAAATACCATGTATATAATAAATGATGTAATGAAAGAAAACATTTGAAGGAGAATGATGGAACTAATACATGATGTTAATTACACTTCGTTGTCATGGAAATTTACAATAAATTGCAATTTTAGCTCTGTTTATAAATGTGACAGAAGTTTCCAAACTTCCATATTTCTAAAGCCATGGGCTTTTTTTTTTTTTTTTTTTGCGAGGCTTTAAATGCCATGGGAAAATGAGTGAGAGAGAAATGAAATGGAGTAATTAACCCACAGCGAAATGAGAATGTTATATACGTTAAAGCAGTGCGGCATGGAGTTTAATTAAAATATTACGTATTAGTATCATTGTACTATTTATATGAAGCTGTCAAAGGACTTTAATTTTCATTCTAAAATTGATTATAACGAGCAAATTAATGAATGGTTTACATTTTAATGGTATATGATGACGTCATTTCCTGTTGTTCTGGAAAGTGAAACGAAAAAGACGCCAAAAGCGAAGATGTTAAAAACGAATTAATTACGAGAGTAGCTCATTGTATTTTCCTGTACCTTACATTAGAGTTTTCTAGCCGTAATTAATTTGTAACTCATTCATTAACATCAACTGAGTCAGGCTCTATGGTATACGTACAAGCTAGGATGCCTACCGCCCCCAAAGATTTCAAATTAGATTCCCAGCAGAGTTACAAGTTACTTTCGTTCAATAAAAATTCGCTATTTGTCTATTTTCAGACCGGTATCATTACTCAAGGGCCTTCCTACATAATATATTATAATCAAATGGAATGAAATTAGTCTACAAGTCGAATGAACTGAGGGGTAAAATGGAGCTGGTAAAATAGTGGTGGAATAAAAATAGAAAAATAGATGATTAGCCTAAATACAGGAAGAAAATGAGAAAGGAGATAAAAAGAAGAAACATTAAATTACAAGAATGAGTCAAACTCTACGGTGATACAGTCACCCATTTAATATCGGAACTCCTCAAAGATCAGTCGGAGAAAAAACAGACATATTTAGTTATTAAAAATATGCCTAAAGAAATTTTAATATCAGTCTAGTAATTATTTCTGTGTTTTTTGTGTATTATAAACATTTTACGTTATTTCATTCTAATTTCATTTGAGTTATATTAATTTGTTTTGCCAATATTAATGTATTGTTGTCCATTTCATATTATTCGCGAAAATTTTCATTTAATAATATAATCAATAATTATTTTTTCAACAAAGCCTACTAGTGCTCTATTTAAAATCTTCATAATCCATAATAAACACACACACACACACAAAAACGCTAAATCAAGAGAAGCGGTCATATGAGCAAGTTCCAATTATCTTTATTTTTTTCTGTCTTTCATTAGCTTAGTTTTACCTCTCCCTTTTAGATTTTAAGCAACTCAAGCCGCCAGGGCGTTAGCCTACAGGGCCGCGACCTGTCGGGAGAGGGATTATCTTTGGAACACATACATGCTTTTTTGACCAGACAAGGACATGGAGGGCCTCCCCGGAGCCCAATACCGGGGCCACCTCCGAGACAACACGAACACATAGGACGAGACACAACATTCACACACACTCACTCCAAACAAGGCGAGGATGGGATAAAGATGATAATGACGGCCAGATGATATCCGGAGACCACAAGGGCCTAAAGTTACCCAGCATTTGTCTCACAGGTGAAGAAAAACCCCGGAAAAAACCTCACCTACGTAACTTGCCCCGACCAGGAATCGAACCCGGGCCCGCTGGGTGAGAGAAGCGAGCGCCACAGCGGTGAACAAAATAGAATAAAATATAAAATATGAAATAAAAAAAATACTGTCCATATACAATAACGTTTAAACATTCTAACCATAAATGTTAACAGTAGGCTATTTTTATTTATTGTTAGTTTCCCTTAACGAGTGATCATATCTAATTAATATTTTGGAATAGGCCTATACAGCAAGCCCTTGTTGGTTAAAGAATATATGTAAGTGTAGCGTATTCTGTGACAAGTTATTGGATTTAATTTCGGAGAACGTTATAGTGATCTGCACAGAGTCACGTTTTCGTTTTCGCGCCTCCTAAGATGATCGGCAAGCAATTTCTGTGAATTATACCATTATCATAAAAGCTTAATAATTTCTAAGGCACAATAGTTTGTTTGGACAATGAATTTTCCATTAAATAGTTATCTGGTTTAATGTTTTGACCGGTGTTTCTGTCTCTTATCTGTTTTCATTTTACTTGATCTGCTCTTGTTGTTTGCCAACATGTTATTCCTTCTATCAAACCTTGCTTCCATCTATTGCATTTTTTTACATTCCATTGACTGGTCTGTAAGATAAGTTACAGAAGTACATAAAAGTAGATATTACGTGACAAGGATTCGAAATCCGAATTAAAATGAGAGATAAAGATGAAAGGAGAAATGGTTGTACACATTTTATATTGTATTTGTAATTTTGTTTACCAACCAAATTGTGGTCTATAGACATATTAAATTGCATCCTATAATTTTATCATAATTCGGATGTCTTGTTTTGTAATCTACTTTGTTTAGTAGGTGTCTACCATAAATGAAACTTATGATGCCACAATTAAATCGAATGAGGTTATGAATGCTATTAAGAACATTAAAATAGATACGGCCCCCGGTCCTGATAGAATACTAATGCGTAGTGTGAAAAATGATAAAGTTTCCAGCATTCTAGCACATATTTTCACTGAAATCTCGCAAACAGGACACGTCCCTCCTTGTTTAAAGAAAGCAAGAACAATTTTAATACACAAAGGAGGAGATGAGACTGATCCATCAAATTTTAGACCAATTACTATTTGCTCAGTCATACGTCGAATTTTAGAACGGGTCCTTGATGCTAGATTACGTGACTACATAACATTCAACCCTAACCAAAGAGGGTTTACCTCTTGTCCTGGCACCTTGACAAACGTCTCAATTCTTGATAGTATCCTCCGCTAAGTTAAGAGTAACAAAGAAAGTGTGACTGCAATATTCTTGGACATCAGCAAAGCGTTTGACAATATTGGGCATGACCATATCCATAAGACATTGGTCCATTCTAAACTACCTCACCAATTACAGCATGTAATAATGGCTCTTCAGACAGGAAATGAAACTGTCATAGAATCAAATGGACAAAGGACATCACCCATAAACATTAAACGCGGAGTGTTACAAGGTTCGCCTCTGTCCCCTGCCCTCTATAACATGGCAACAGATTACATATTAAACGAACTTTCTGAAATCACAATTGCAGAGAGATATGGGTATGAACTAGTAAAAGGGCTGCCGAAACTCACTGTCCTTGGTTTTGCTGATGACACAGTTATATTAGCAAAAAGCAAGGAGGATGCTATTACACTCACGAACATGGCTTTTCAACGATTCCAAGAAATTGGTTTATCGTTTAATTCTGGAAATGTGAGGCGATACATATTGTTAAGGGAAAGCTCGAAAGTAAAATCAATAACCATTAATCAGAACTTTGTTATTCATTCCATAGATAAATCTGAGAGCATTCGATACTTGGGCATCACATTTTCTGACAGATTAATTTTGGATGAAAAAAGAAAACTTAAACCTTCTCTCAGGAACTCCTCTTCTGAAAACAGAACAACAATTTTCTGTTATTAATCAGTTTATCTTACCATCTCTAGTGTATCGATTCCAGAATCTAAATAAATTGAAACTCCGCAAGGGGTTTCTGGAAACTTTGGATAAAATGATTAAGAGTACAGTTAAGTAGATTTTACAACTACCAATTGATACACCAGATTCGATGTTGTATTCCTCTAGAAGAGTTAAAGGTTTAGGCGTTTTCAAAACTGAATGGGAAACAATTATACAGCAGTTCAACTGTTGTAAATCCTTAGAGAAATCCCAAAATGAATACATTAACATAACTAGGGATCTAAAGGCTGATATGTTACAATGCATTAATGAACTTGGAATAACCCAGAATGCGGAAGTCTTAACCTCAAGAAAAGCTGCTGATCTAAGAGGTATTTTAAGGGGTCAAGAATTTAAGAAATGGTGCTCGCTTCATACACATGGCAAAGGTGTGAAGTTATATGAAGATTGCCCTCCAGCCAACAAATGGTTGGTAAATCAAAAAGGGCTAACTAGTTACGAGTGGCGAGATGCTATTAAGTTGCAAGCTAATGTTGCTCCAGTACGTGCCCTCCATGGACGAAGTCAGAACGGCAACCACTGTAGGCACTGCAGTGAGGTAGAAACTTTGGCACACGTTCTAGGCTTTTGTCATCATGGGAGCTTCTAAGGAACACTCGTCATCATCAAATAAGGAGCAAGATAGCGGCTGCCTTGAAACTGCAGAATTATGACGTTTACGAGGAGGTGCACTGCATTGCCATGGATGGAGGAACACGAAGAGCAGACATCATTGCAATAGACAAAAACCGATCAACTGGTTTAATAGTAGACCCTACAGTCCGCTTTGAGACTGAAGAAGATCAACCTGCAGCAGTTGATAATGAAAAAAAGAAGATATACGAACCAACCATTGAGTACTTCAAGAACAAATATGATTTGAAAAATGTTGAAGTCATTGGACTAATGGTTGGTAGTAGGGGAACAATAACAAAGTTCTTTATTTCCTTCTGAAAACGTTTCTCATTGTCACAAAATCTGTACAATGAAGTGGCGTTATTATCACTTAAGGGATCCATCCAAATCTTAAGAAACCACATGTACAATAACAACAATTAAGCTGGACAGATTTCCTTTTTTTTCAAGTTTAATGGTTTTTACTACTGATTATTTGAATTTTCCTGTCATTATGTTTATGATCTAACTGAAAGCTTGTAATTTTTGTGTAAGTGTATACTTTGTTAATAGATATTCTTTGTCTGCAAGGCAATCTGCGTTGTGCAGAAAGACTACAAAATAAATAATTCTAAAGAGTATCCACTTTCATGGAAAAATCCCCAGTTTGTGTTGTTTTCGGGATAAATGACAATTACGTCCAAATATTAAATGTGAGGGTACAGCCCGGAGTTCCCTGTTATATTATCTTTATAATTAGTCTATGTTAGAAGAAACTATGTTATTAACACCCATGCATTATTAAAATTGCATTAACAGTGCTGAATTTGTGTATTAATATAAGTAACCGTCAAATGAAAACATCTGTGGGCTCTAAGTTTGGAATCGATAAGGAAAATTTCTCTAGAATAAATGGCATCCATAAATGACAACCCTAACTTGAGAATAAAAAATTATCTCATTTTGTGTAAAGCACAACTCAATTGATCTTATAATTACGCGCGATCTATGTGAACTTTAACGGAGAAATATCAGGTTATTTTTGAGTGATCCCATCCTGAATGTTGAAATGTGAATGATGCTGTTTGTTTTGACTATTTAAAGACGGTTGTGTACACTGTTATTAAGGCCTGTAACAGTCGTCGTCGTTATGCCAGGATTTTATCCCTCATAAGTTATTATTCACTTCTGAAAAGTGACAGACATGGGACTGTTGCAATATCAATTTTTTCCAGAGATATGTAATTTTGTTTACAATACATAATATGAAAAATAATTAAAAATACCAAGAGTTAAAATTAAATGTGATGATCTTACAGATAGCAGCTTGGTTCATGTGTATTCAGTTTTCAAAAGGATTCATACTAAAAAAAATGTAATTACATAAAAATATCCAGACTCTAGTAATGGGATCCATTCTAAGAACATGATTAAAAGATATGTAAAACTGAAAGAGAGCGTGTATAGACTATCTATCTTAGCATAAGTTGACGGAACCGGCTATTAATTTCAAATATTGATGCAATATTTCACTTTTCTATGATGATTATTGCGGGGGGGGGGAGAGCGGACCGCCTAAAATATGTAAGTTGCCGATATGAGCCACTGCGCATGCCTAGCGGCATTCACAGGATACCAGGGAATGTATTGAAATTTGTTCTACAGCCGATAAATTGCTTGAATTTAGAAATAATTTCAGTAATTTGCATTGCTTGTGAAAACAAACGTTTCCGTTACATCTCTTACATTTATTTAGGCTAAGCATCACAAGGCTCTGAAATCAGCTACAAGAGTCGGTCCGCTTTTTTTCCCCTACCTGTACACAGACTAAAGTTTGAATATTGCTTCGCTACACAGACGCATAGTGCCGTTCAAGCCAGTTCATTACGCCATCCCTTTGTACTGCAGCCGACCTGTAAATATAACCAGATTCGGCGGTGCTGGCATGAAATTCAACCACACTGTCATTGATCGTAGTTAATATCACAAGGGCTACATTACATTTCTAGTGGTTAAAAAAAGAAAAAAAAGAACGTAAGCTCACTTCATAACATGGAAATATACATTAGAACAGATATTCGCACCACATGTGCTGGCCGGCTGGACTGCAATAGAGTACGGTAATGATGAGACCGCAAGGCTCTATCTTCGGTCCTCTATTTTCCTGCTGCTGGTATTTTGTTCTCACCGGCACATGTTACGCGTTCATGATAATTTCTATGTTAATTGTTGCTTCATCTCGTACAGTTTGACGGCGTAAATTTCTTACTAAATTTCGTTCATTTTATAAAAATGTACTCGCTACTCTAGCCCAGGGGTCTCCAAAGTATTATGATCTTGTACTGCCGTATCTGACTCGTTAAGGGGTTTAATCCGGCCCGCGCCCGCGGCTGTATGGATGGTACTAACTGCAACACTACCACCGGGTTGTTGAAAAAAATAATAATAATGTACCATTATATTTCAAACTCCTTTTTCTTCCGAAAATGAAGATATTCAACCAGAATTACAAATGAAAATTGTTCATCTCCAAGTGGATGATTTCATGAAGGGCAAGTTCAAAAAAGAAAACTCTGCTTAGTTTTGCAACTTCCTTCTAGAAGAAAGCTATCCCAAGATTAAAGATTCTGCGCATAGTTCTTATCTGTATTTGGGACTACATAAGTACGTTTGAAAAAAATCTCTGATGAAATATACAACATTAAAATACAGAAATAGTATGAGTGAACAACATTTGTGAGACATTTTGCATGTTCAACAGACAAAATTTTGGATTCAAAAAGCAAGTTTCATACTTCTCAATGTTTTATTTAAACTGTGTATTGTAGTTTTATAAACTGTAGTTAAATTGTAGTTTTATAATAATAATGATTATTATAAATACAAATACTTTTTTATTTCTGATAAAATGTTTTCTTCCTGCCCCCATTGAGATACAACACGTCAAATGTGGCCCTCATGTTCCAGTACTTTAGAGACTCCTGCTCTAGCCTAGCCTATTCCAATTTCCTAACTTAAATTATAAAGCTTTTCTTAGAAAAAATCTCTAAACTCTATCGGCGCTTTTCTTGATAAGTATTATCCATACTGTTCAGATGCTTTCCACATTACCAGAAAAAAATAAGGAATTAATTTTCCCTTTGCATTTTACTCATTACTACAAATGTACATTCTAATTTTGGACAATCTTATAGGGTAACGTCCGAGTCGCTTAAGAGAATTGGTATACTGTGTGTAAAGACAGAATCCTTTTACCTTTCTTCTAATACTGGAAGCTTCTATGAACTGAAAAGATTGTCCCCCATGCAAGTGAAACATAACACTTTCAACCTTCAAAATTAACCCATATCAACCAAGTGTTCCAGTGCTTTCTTCTCGGGTACCAGCTTGCAGCAGTTCAAAATCCTTCTACTACCTATGTGCTGTCTACACTATCATTTCGATAGTACTGTTACATTTGTGTTTTATTAACACTGTAGGCCTATGTCGTTCTCGTTTCTTTGTTTCTTTTTATTCTTCTTTCTTTTATGTAACAGCCTGCATCCTTGCTTTCACAATCTTGACCATTCTTTCTTTCTTAAATCCCTATATGTATTTTGAGTAGGCCTACCCGTATCAACGACAGATTTAGAGTTTTAGCCAGGACATACGTGTTTTAAATTTTTCGTCAATAATTTATATGAAAAAAAAATGTAGTATTCTTAAACTTTCTCGTATACAACTTTAGTCAGTACAAAATTAGTAAAAACTAATATACTTACAATATGTGAAATTCTATTTCGGCTATCTGCATTGTTTAGACTACCATGCATAAGTTTTTGCCGGTAGTCTAAACAGCTCAGACAGGCGAAATACTGCTTTTATAAAATTATATACTAATATATATATATTATATATATAATCTAACGGTTCATCTCTGTTCCGATTTGTCGCAAAAATTACTAACCTGATAGAACTAAAATTCTGTATGAACGTTTATTAACCCGGAAAAAAATTATAGGACTACAATCGATAACTCATTCTCTATATATTTCACTTCATATCACAATCATTAAAATTAATATCAGTTAACATGCACGAAAGCCACGATACAATAACAATATAAACAGATGATCATCAATATTTCTTGACCAACTGGTAAAACCGACAGAAGTAGATAAACCTACTTGGTTGCAGCGCTTTACAAGACTATTCTATAAAAATTATTATGAAAAACATTTATTAAGATCAATATAGTATTTAGTTACATCATTTTCAGCTCAAATATTGAAATAATATTCCACAAATAATCAAATAAACTGGTTAGCTTGGAGTTAGACGCAGAGGCGTCTTTCTTAACTCGAAAAAACGTAACAAAACGAAGTACGGTTATTTCCACGTGAAGTTTCTCGGATAAGGCTAAAAACCGTGCAAAATACTTTTTTTTGCGTTCAGACTACCATGCATAACAAGGTTTTACAGGTAGTCTGAACAGTTCAGATATGCGAAACACAACTTTTATAATGGATTGGGTGGTTTGCATAGGTCTATGGTTATTTAACGGGATGTACTGCAACTTAGGCCTGTGACCGTCGCCGGTGTGCAGGAATTTTGTCCCGTAGGAGTTCTTTTACATGCCTGCAAATCTACTGACATGGGACTGTCATATTGCTGCACACATAAAAGCCATCGACCTGGGCCGAGTTCGAACCCGCAACCTTGGGCACAGAAAGCCAGCGCGAGACTAACTGCGTCATCCAGGTCGACCTTTTATGATGGAGTACCGAGGAAATATTATTTCTATGAAATTACGAAATCCAAGTGGTGATCCTGCGGGCAATAGCCACTGCTGTATAAAATACTAAGAGTGGAGTATTATCAATGTTAAAAAATATGAAAAAAATTGAAACCAATAAAACTATAAAGTGAAAAATAGAATGCCAAAGTAGAAAAGTAAAAACACGAAAGGAAGAATTTCCATGTATATTTATATAACATAAATGCAATTTTTTTAAAATAAATAATCTTATCAGAAAAGTTTGCCTTCATTTTTAAGTCTTCAGAAAACGATACAATGAATTGGTAAAAAGCTTTCTGAAGTAGTCGCTTTTACCCATTTTATCCCTGGTAGTTCTATATATATTGTAGACGCTTGATTAGTCATACATTTAAATATCGACTTCGTGGAAAGCAGTTTATCATAAACATCTAACAAAACAAAAGAAGCAAGCAAAACGTATTTCCAACAGGTAGGTAGTTTAGAAGCTTGTAAATTTCTTTCAATAATCGTTGTACAAAGTGACTCACAACAGGTGTTTTCTTTCTCATATTGTTCTTCTTCTTGAGAGTATTACATCAGGCAGCTGTCGATTCCCCTCAGTTTTCTATTACGGTAATGGATTACTTCTCTATGGCAATCCATCAAACTCTGAGTGAGGGAAGCTAAACTAGCACACGGCATCACGTCCACCGACCAACAACAATAATGGACTCAATAGCTCCTAAAGTAGATTACTAATCGGATTTCTGGCAAATGGACCAACTCTAAACCTCCACACCAAACCACAAGGATAACGCATCGCTTCAATTTATTAGGCTCTTCTCGATCACGTGACTGTACGCCTCTTTAATAATCTGAACAGCGTGTATACTGCCACGGGTCTTAGTACGGTGTACTCGTATGTATCGATATAACTTTCAGTGTGAAGTTTGTTTCACTACATTTGCTTCCGGATGCGAATAACTTATACCGTCCAATGAGAGTAAGGCCAAAATGATAGATGACATTAATAATAATAATAATAATAATAATAATAATAATAATAGCAGTTGTAGCAATATTAATAATAATAATAAT
Source organism: Ectobius pallidus (assembly GCA_964059195.1). Taxonomy (NCBI): domain Eukaryota; kingdom Metazoa; phylum Arthropoda; class Insecta; order Blattodea; family Ectobiidae; genus Ectobius; species Ectobius pallidus. Next base: position 119,391,934 of record CAXKWD010000008.1, on the reverse strand, counting down.
AGCAGTTGTAGCAATATCAATAATAACAACACTAATAATAATAGCAATAGTAGAGATATTAATAATAATAATAATAATAATAATAACACTAATAATAATAATAATAATAATAATAATAATAATAATAATAATTTTTCCCGAAATATTCAAGGCCGTAGGGCCTTCTCTTCAACTCAATCAGGCTGACTAGAAAATACATCATTTGTACTGTACACAATAAATATAAATAGATCTACTAGCAATAAAATAATAATACAATTGTTATAGTCTACATTAAGACATAAGACAAAAATGTGTATCAATTCATCAACGAAATAAAATTAGAAGACAGGATAGAAATAATATTATAATAATTTTATAATTTATAAGAATATCTATGATAAACCTGTAGGCCTAACTAAAACTATAATACAATATAATCCTATATTAAGATATAATGGTAGGCCTAATGGGAAAATTAGAATTTACTGATTACAGTCAACATTTAGACACAATGTGAACAAAATAAATAATGTTGTGGATTTAATACATATTAGTGATGTCTGTAGAGAAAATAAAACAAAATAATAAGAATGTGAAATAAGAATATTGAACTATATCACCTGTTTTATAAAACATTTGTTAGTATGGAGGAAATTATCAGGCCTTTTAGATGTAGGCTAAAAGCTGCTTGATGTTACACATAGGGAATTAGTATGAGCAAGTAATATAATATTTGCGAAGACCGATTTTGAAAAACTGGACCATAGACTTAATATGTGATAACGTTACTGGATCAACAGTATTGCTTCCAATTATTTTAAATATATTCCACATTTTAACATTTTAATTTTGAGCTCGCTATTAGTGATGTTTCATATACTGTTTAGAAGATCAAAAATACTTTCCAAGATCCACGTTCCCGTAATGAAATTAAGAGTTCCTAAGTATTTGATTGAACACAGAATTTGAAATACAGAGGAATAAAATGTATGATTTTTCAAATAAAGTTCTTGCTTGACAATGACTCAACGGAGAAAAAGAATAGACTAACAGAAAAAATTGGCTTTAAATTTCATATCGTGCAGGTGCAATCACATAATTTTCTTATGGGACAAAACAGGAATATTGCCAAATTACAATAGGGTACGTTGCTATAAAAACAACTCCCTTGAGAGTATCATTAGGATAATATGTTCTCTTCAAGTTCAGTTACAATCGCATCGATATATCGTTCAGAGAATCGATCCTCAAAGGCTGGCCATTTAATGAACAAGAGCTAGCCTATGGGAGAGAGACCACTTCACTACCTGTATTACAAACGTACTTTTCATTTCCACTACAATACTCAGTTCCTCTGATATACCTGTATTCAAAGGGGGATTTATTCATGGACTGACTTCAATGTACCGGAACAATTCATTAAGTCCTGCTTGTTGCTCTAAAACAACCCTATAGAATGGTCATTTTTTTTATTGGCTTGAATATTAAAACTCATTTTACGTTCTGGAGGAACTTGTTTGATTTTTATAGGGCTCATGATTCTTTACAATTATTTGATTCCTCTTCGGTTGAAACGACAAAAAAGGAACGGTACACGTATATTCATGAATGCAGTTTTTTTCAGCAGTATATAATCTATTGTCTAATAAAGAACTCCATGAAAATTAGTACGAATAAAATTACTTAGTAGTTTACATTGAGATCATGCATGCAAATACCAATGTAAGTTAATGGAAATGGAATTAAATATACGTACAGAACGCTAGTTAATCCCATGCTTACGATCGAGGACTACAATGGTTTGTCTATTTTATAATGGGGTTAGGAAGGTCAGCTCTAAAAGCTTTTGTAATATGCATGCAACTATGACCTTAAAATTGTCTTAAATATGCATAAAAATATATACTACGAGTTTTTTGTGAGCTGCTAAAGATTTTTTTTTATCACAAGAAAATTGAGTAACTCTATTTCCCACACAATCGACTAATAGCCGTTGAACGCCTCCCTTCTATAACACTTATAGATAGCCGTTCCTTGTTTTGCATTGTTAACAGTCAAGTGTTCCCTATACAGGTCATGGAGGCCCCGAGGTTTCTAGGAGGTTGAGGCTCCCAGATTTTAGATATTCGGAACGTGAAGGTGGCAAGGTTGTTAGCCTTACGCACCGGCCGCCTTTACCCCCAGAATTGCTCCTGGTACCCATTTCTGTTACAGGCTGACGACCCCAAAGCCGCATTATGAATAGTATGTCAATCAAAATATCGCATAAATAGTATTAAGCTTTTTTGTTTGTTTGTTTGTTTGTTTTTGTTTTAGTAAGAACTCTCGCTTCTTCTTAATTTCTTATATACCGTACTTCAGATTCCAAGATTTTTTAAAAATACCCGTGCCCTCAAGCCATTTAATCAGAGGTAATCCCACGAGAGTTGGATTTATTAAGACTATTACATGAATAAAAATGTAACGGATTATATAAATAATAATTACTTTCGTGCTTTGCTGTATAAAAACAAAAGTAACAGCAGCGAGATCACGGCATACCATGAATCAACCATCCATGAATCGATTCGGGTTATCATGTTATGACCAGTGCTACAATGGTGCATATAAGACATAGTTAACTTCATTCAGGTAAGCTAACAGCAGAACAGAATAAAAGCACACCAACTGACTTAAATCGGATCGAAATTGTTTTTTAATCAGTGTTCATTACTATTATTTCAATTTCCAAACAAGTTATGTTGTATAATTTAATCTGTTTTCGTGCTATTTAATGGCAGCGTGTGACGTATTAATCACTGCACATTGATGCTTACGTGTCCAGTAACGAGCAGAGGATTTTATCGATAAAACAGTATCCTCATATTAATAGCAAGCATTTTATAAGACAAACGATCGTGATTGGTCTATATCCGAGGAATTGCTTAAACGTTATTGGTCAATATCAAACACGCGGCATATGAGTGGAATAGTCATTGCATTCCTACAGGATTTTCATTGTATTTATAAATCTTTATTCAAATATCCCATAAGTATTTATAGCACTCATCTTGAAAAGCTACCAAAATTTTAAATCAAATTGATGCAATAAATGGGATTCCGTAAAAGCTTGTCATTAGCGGGTAACACAAATACAAGTGTAACATGAAAGTAGCTATACAGCAACACTGCTGCATAACAGGAAACTTGGGTCAATCATTTAGACTTGATTCCAGAGATTTGCTAGTGAAGACTCTGACGACTGGAGGGAATTCGCAAAGACGAGCAGAAGTATGCGAGAGGGCTTTGCAGAAGTGATGGAAGTCTGAATGCTGAAGCAGTAATTGCAAATTGAAAACCGACACGAGAAGTTAACACTGCGTTCCACCATACCAACAGAAATACTACTGAAAATTATTAACTTACAAGGAATTTGAGGTCAGAGGTTATGGTTCAGAAATGTAAATTGGAATACCATCATCGAGAACATGATAATCTATATAACAGTAAACAGAAAATTAGCAAAATGAATATAATTAATGATAAGATTAAAGTTTTAATGTATTTTCTGATAGAGATTTTTCGTGTAAAGTTTAAAATATGTAGACCATTAAAGAACTGCAACAGAATAATATATCAGTCTCTTCATGAGTGGGTCTACAGCAATTAGTATACATTAATGTCGAGTAACGCTCCGAGCTAACCCTGCTATTGGCGGGAGGCCTAAGCCCTTATGGGATTAATGGGCTTATCTATTTATTTATTTATAATGTAAAAGAAATTAAATGAAATTCGGTACTACTTACTCGTAATGATTTTTTTAACATGTGGACTTCTAATAGGCCTATACCGAAAAATTGCGACATTAATATAATTTCAAATTGTTATTATAATTATTATGGGTTATGTCTATTATTTGAAACGGTATTTGAAGGAGTGATCACCTACGTGGTCTCATGGATAGCGTCGGTGGCTACGGGTTTGATTCCCCTTACCTCCTCAGATTTTTCTGAGATAGGGAGGTCTGGAACGGGGTGCACTCAGCCTCGTGATTCAAATTAAGGAGCTACTTGATTGAGAAGTATCACGGAAACCATAATTAAATACCGTGGGTGTCGGCATGCTGACCACATGCCCCCATTCCTGCCATCTGCGTAAGGTAGATGACGAATCACAATATGAGACATGGCTTTGAGAGAATTATAAATTCTTGATGATGATGATGATGATGATAGCAATAGAAAAATAATATATTCCTTATAAATCCTCCCTCAGATAAATACTGCTTGATTAATGTTAAGTGCAAATAATGGTGGTACATAAATTATACGAAAACTGGGTATGTATACTTTAAATAAAATATTCAATGGCTGGGCCAGTATCTTCCCATAAAACTGTGAGGAGTACGTTGTAATTTTACCTCAAGGTAGATTACGAGACTGAGAAAGCATGTTTTAAATAATTCCTTTGTTCCTGAAATATAGGGGGCACATAGCTGCAAGTTGTTTTATTCTGTTATTTGATTCCTGCATAACAATCGGCATAAAATAAGGAAGAACGAAAGTCCGTGCATTCAATGTATATGTGCTTCTATAAAGAACAAAGAGATAGGAATTCGTATGCAAAATCCAGATATAAAATTATACAATGGCAATGAAAAAAATATGCATTGAAAGTGGGAAGTGGAGGAAAAATATTGCTACCAAGCTCAAGATTCCTTTCTCGAGCATGGATCCCTAGCACTTCTCTTTGTTTTTATAGTATGGGGCGTTTCGTACTGGTGTCAAAAGTAAAGACAGAAAGAAAATAGTACAATACGAGAAAAACAATGTACAGATATGCCACAAGCGATCCTATGAACTTCTTGCAATCTTATTATTTGGCAACTCAAACTCACTCCATATCCTCTGGAATCTTATGAAAATATTTTTTCTACCACCATGATAGTGCAGTGGGATGGCAAATAAAACAAAGCGACAGATCAAAAATAACCAGCAATAATACATTTAAAATGTTGAAATCTTGATCATGAAAAGTGGCAATTCGCTTAATTCATTTCGTACCTAATTTACGAAGGAATTTTTCTAAGGAGGATAAAGTATCATTTACAGTTACTCATTTCGTCTAACCCAAACTATAGATTTCTATAACCGATTTCTACAGTGAGTCCCACGCAAGAGTTGGTCAGTATGTATGGTTCCTATCTTGATTCATTTGTTTGCGATTCGCATAGATCAAATATTTTTTTTTACATAGGTGGACAGAAGGGGATATTGAATGAACGCCTAAATGGGAAAATACTGAATGATTTGGTCGAGGCTCACTATGCAAGGTTTTTAGGCTAGGGAACTCGAATTTGAGGTCTTTTTCCCCCCGGGCGGCGCACTTTGCTTGTGAAATGCACCTCGAAGACGGGTTTTTTATTTTTTTAAATTATCAATCGTTATAATAAAATTGTTTATGCATGATTTGGGTATGGTTCATGAATCTATGGCTCATTTTAATCGTTTCACTTCGAATTTGTGTGCCCATATGGCAGCATAAGATTAGTTTTGTTCTAAATAATTACATTTTTAACTTAAAGAATATAATTAAGAATGAATTATGTAACTCCTGCAATTAATTAACTTCATTAAGTTACATTAAGTAACATTCCTAATAAGGGATCAGATTTAGGACCTCCTAAGATAAAATATGTCGGCCGCGGTGGTCTAGAGATCAAACCCGGCCGCGATCGATGGGTTTTTCAGGACGTAAAAATCCTGGACACGGAGTCCTCTGGGAGGGTCTTTAAGCTGGGGGGCCCGTGTCGTAGATTTACGGCATGTAAAAGATCTCCAAGCCTAAATTAGAGCCTCTCGGCCCTTTCACGTCCAAGTAACACCTTAGTTTCCTGAGGGGGGTTGAGAGGCGATGGCTTAGCACCTGTCCCACTGCCCTCTCTCGGAAAATAAGCGTGACAAAATTCATATAGGTAACTTGGAGGCCCCTTCGCCCCAACAGACAGACAGAAGATAAAATATACCGATACCGGCTAATCCTACCTTCACTGGTGAGGGATTGGAAGAATGTCTTTCTTTAGCATTACTGACCTTTTAATTTCGTATACAGAATTTGGTGAAAAAAATAACAATAACAATGACAACAATGATAAAAATAATAATAAGAAGAACAAAACTGGACGACGAAACATAATTCCTTTGTACAATTATTTGTTAGAAACATTACCTTTGAGAAAAGTAGAATCCTTTAACATTATAACACTTACTAATGGTTTATTTTTTATTAAAATATACTTAAATTTTACAATGGAAGTACACTGATTGTGCTTTAATTAAACGCCCCTTAATGGAGAAATTAAACCCAGGAACAGCAAAATAATTAATTTGTGGTACAAACGCATGAATCAGATTAACTACTGCTGACAAAACATAGGAGTGATATCATTAATGGTGTAATTCATGGATTATATTAATGTTTACTTTACCTATATAGAGTGATAAACTTACGGAGAACCGTAATGATGTGGAGGGTTCAATTAGATTAGGGGATGAAATTTCATGTCACGTAACAGATTCAATTTGGTGTTTATTCAATTATGCAATTAATTTTGATCTAAAACAAGAATGGATTTCTTATTAGCATGAGCGTAATTTAAATTACAATCAAATTATTCAGTAATAGTCAATTTCTCTTCGTCATGTTCGGAAGTAGATAATGCTGAAGACGTAAGACAGCTGCAAGCTTCCCTATCATTCCCCCAATAAAAATATCTTATTTATTTATTCATGAGAATATTATAGGAGAAAAATTCCTCCGACACTGGGACTTGAACCCAGGACCTTTGGCTATTCGCGCCAATGCTCTACCAACTGAGCTAAGCCGGAGTTCAATTCACAGCGCCGGATGGAATCTTTCTTTTAGGACTGATTGCCCTAATGGTCTACCTCACAGACAGACAAGTTATGTCATATGCAGTACTGTGAGGCACACTAATTAGTGATTTTTGTGACCGGGCTCCCACTGTTATTGTACAGTTGACATTCAAGATAGATATAGATTTCTCCTATAATATTCTCATGTAATGTCCAACAGAGACAATAATCTGTGGTTCATGAAAGCTTATATATCTATCTTATTTATTCATACTTTCTACAAATTAATGTAGATTTCCTGAATCGACAAAGTATGCAAAAAAACTAAGAACAATTTCATGATTTTATACAAATATCATACGTAAATGTAAAACTTGTTTTTAGTAAATTGTGTAGTTAGTGAATTTACATTGATTATGTGACTCATCCCGAAAAATTAAGAAAATTAAATTCCAGTAATGACCACTATGAATATGGTCAAACTATATACGATATTTTACGAATGTTTGAAAATGGAAGAAGGGTAATTAAACATTTATAGTATGAAGATATCATATTCATGTTATTACATGTCTGCTAACATTAATAGAAAATAATTAGAAAAAAACATTTTTTAAGGCCTAGACACGAACCCGAGACCTGCAGCCGTCCTTACTGACGCTCTACGAGTGAAATTTGTTCGGAGGAATACAATGGTTTTTATGCCATAGGGTTTAGGAAACCACCACAGAAATTGATATTGGCACACAGGGAATCAACAGTCTATAACAGGGACTAATCACTCGTCTTACAGAAGGCACTAGACAATTATTTGATATCGTTATTATCGATTGAGGAAAATATCTCAGCACAATTTGTTCCAGTATGAATCAAGCCCATACCTCATCAGACTCGAAAGTAGCCTAATACTTTATAAAAATAGCCTATTTATCAAACACTCCACAGTATGAAAAGAACATAAGTTATTCCTACAACATGATATCATATATACGTGTATAATCCAACATTTCCTTCAGTTTATCTCGTAGATATTAATAAAACATTGTACGCTATACTGTAGCTACCTTTTCCTTGAGGGTTTTGATGAATAATTGTTACATTATGACATAAGGGATTAAGGCCTTCCAATGTCTGTTTTGAAATTTAATCAAGATGAATTGCGGAGCTTAGCCATGTTACATTAGCTTGGGCCCTCGCTTCCCTTCCCTATGGTCATCATAATACCCATATGAGTAAGCGCCGCTGTTTTGTATCATTTTCACAATGCAGATGCATATGGGAGCTGTGAGAGGATACTACAGCCCCAAGCTATTTAATTATAATCTGTCGAGTTTTCCTGCATCCAAGTCCAGACAAGAAAGGCCTTTAATGTAGCGCAAATTGATGTATAATGCTCTGATCATTTTCACTGTGCATCACCGGGACTATAGAATAACATTTGTAGTACTTTATACTAATAATAAATTACACTTGAGAAAGGCCTGGAGGGCAGGTTGAAACGTTGCGTGTTGGATGGGATTGTTTTATCCACTATTGTAAATAAGTATTATTGTTTGTATTATATTATTTTTTAAAGAGATAATAATCATTGTCTATAAATTAATAGATAATACATAATCAGAATTCAGAAATAAAGTTTTGATTAAAATGCATTTGGTTACGTATACTTACTTTCCTATGGAATAATATTTTGGGGGAATAGCTCACATGCTAGGAGGATTTTTATCATACAGAAGAAGGCAATTAGGATTATCTGTAAAGTGCCTATTCGCACACATTGTAGGCCTCTTTTTATTAGCTTAGGTTTGTTAACATTACCCTCATTATATGTTTTGTTTACTCTTTGTCATGTTCACAACAACTTAGAAAATTTTAATAATAATAGTGATTTTCATGATTACAATACAAGGAACAAAAATAAACTCCGAGCACAACAGTATAACTATAGCCAATCACAGAAAAATTGGTACTATGTTTCAGTCAAACTATACAACTAGGCCTATATCCCTGAAAAATTAAAAACATTACCATTGGTGCAATTTAAGGAAAGTATTAAACATGTATTAATCTCTGAGTGCCTTTATTGCACTGATGACTTTTATTCTATTAATTGGACATTGTATTGTTGATTAGGGAAATTATTATAGGCTTAGTTTTGTTATTTTGTATTAGGTCTTGTTCTATAATGTAGATATAACTTATTTTATATTATACTTACTTTACATTATCTTGCATATTTTATTTGACGAAGTTCATGTATTTTTGTAAATACTTAATGACGAATAAATTCTATTGTCTATTGCCTATTGTCTATAACTAGACCTTTCATTCCCAATCCATTGAAAAACATGTAATATAATATTTGAACTGTTGTTTCCGTGTATACCATATTCAATTGTGAGATTAATTAAAGGTGACTTTGCTCGATTGCCACAGCATACCGGTGAGAAGAGAATCGCTGAAATATATCAAACGAGAAGGACACTGAAAGAGTGAAAGAAGAATTGGTGTTGAGAATGAAGTTAATAAAATTAAGAATAAAAACCGGGTGCAGTAATATACAAACATAATGAATTGTTAGTGCATTCTTTGTGAAATTAGCATATATTTTAAAGCATCAATGTGATTCCAGTTTTCCTGACTTTTGTCAAAAAGAAGGAAGTTCGAAATTTTATCACGGGTTTACTGGTTTAAGAAAAACGACTGGAAATCACATGAAGGTACTTGTATCAAATATTGCGATATAAGGGCGGAAAATGTATTTGAACGGAATTAAAGAAAACTTAGGAAAAAAAAGAGACCAAGTTGAAGTTTTTCTACTTCCGAGATTCCGTTATACACTTCACACACATGCATTGTATATTATTTTTTCTATGATAGGGGGAAAATACATGAAAATACTATTGAAAAATAATTAAATACAGCTGCTCGAGTTGTTGGTAAAGCTATTCTTATTTACATAGGCCTAAATATTAGAAATATAATTATTTATACAGATATATAGATATTTGGATATGTTTAACAGCTCACACAAACTTATATTTACGAATACTGTTAAAATTGGTTCAGAACTTTCGGGAATGCTAATTCTGCTGACGTTCCAATTAACCATATTGATCACTTGGAGAAGGTGGACAGAATGGAATAATACTGTGTGTCTGTTGGCAGGTATCGTTTGTTATTGCAGGTGTGTCCATTGTCGGCTATATGCCGTTACCTAAACAACGTACCTGACTACACTAATCCATTTGCAACACAAAATCGGCTTCTTAGATAATTAGTTTCCAATTCCGTAGAGTGGTTTGCAGAGAACATATCAAAGAGACTGGAATGAGAATAAGTAATTTTAAAATAAAATGACCAGATGTGTCCTCGAAAGAATTATTCTTTTCTATCTGCGAATTCATCTACAACTTACTGTTTGTTATGATTTAGTTAACGTATAATGTATAATACCAGGAGGTGCCCGTGGCTTCGCCCACGATAATTCATCTAAAAATTAAAAATTAAGATTATAATAATTATTAAAGAATTATATTTATTAACACTTGCACGCGAATCATTCATAAACTAAGCCATTAATAATATTAATGAAACAGCTAAAATTCCGGCTTCAGAGTACACTCTACGATTAGAAAGTGCCACCTGGGAAAACTATATCAGAATCGATTATGCAGTTCCAAAGGAACCTGTGAACCACTGCCTTCTTTATTTCTTAAGATATAGAAGGCAGTGTGTGAACACATAATACGTATTGTTTCTCAACTGTTTATTGACATGAATATGATGTGAATTTTATTTGATCAATTCAGTGTATTTTTCTGAAATTATATTATGTTTCATGGGAAGGAATGGTTTGTTTGGATTATTATTATCAGCGATATTTCAAGAGTTAAACCATCAATATTTTACTGCTGGTGCCCCCGGCTTCGCCCGCCATTATTCATTGACTCCAGGATTTTTAAGAAATTTATACTGGTAGATTATTAAAAATGTTTGTGGTTCAGAGCTATGAAAATTGTAAGTAAAATTAAAATTAGAATATTTGTTCATTGTGTTCATTTCACTTAGGCCTTATATAATAAAGAAACGGTTTTCCTAATTTTGTAGTCGTCATGAAAGTTTACACTGCGAGAGACGAACATCGCCGAGTATACCCGATGTCTCACGAAGCGGGCGAGCGAGCAAGCACGCTATTTAGGGCCGTTGAATTGTATAAGAGTAGATTATGTAACTTAAATATTTGTAAAATCTGACGTACGGTAAACTTTGTATAATCTTATCAACGTATACTAGTACTACAGAAAAAAGTATTATGTGAGGAACGTTTAAATAGAAAAAAACTATATAAAAATTTGAAATTATTATCATGACTGGATTTTTAGGTGTTAGAAACAATATGTTAGGTTTTTAATTAAGTGAAATAGTTTTTAAGATTCTGTCCACACACTGCTTTAGGTTATAACAACAGTGAGACCATTCAATCAAAATGAATAACAAGGCAATGCTCAGAAAACAAGGCAATGGATAGAAGGAAAGAAATCCTCTCTTATTCTTGTCCATCCACGACGACATTGGGTTGAACAATATTAATAAAAGAAATAGGCCTACTCCGGTAGTGTCATATTCAACCCAACAAAAGTTTCTTGTCCCTCTTCGCCAAATATGATTTGTTAAGTAAAACAGGCCAATTAATTAAAAGGGCCAAATATCCTGTTAACAGTAAATTGGTATCAGAGTTAGTGCCAGTGAATCACACGGGCACGATTTGATATAGTGTATGAGCGTTTCTGGTTTTGGTAGTAAAGAAAAAAAGTTGGTAAAAACCTAAGAATTCTTTCCCTAAATATTATTACGAATAACAGCAACCTGAACTCAATTAAGGGGAAAGAAAGTCTAAATATACCATAATTTATTTAAAATTGAGTCATTTCGCGAGTCTTATATGGAAAGAAAAATGCAATGTATAAAAATATACTGTAAAAAATTCTAATAACTTAGCCTATAGGTGCAGGCAGATTTCAAAGATCATATTTCTGTACGTTGAAACAAGGAGGGTCAAAATCTAGATTTTTGTAATATTTTGAAGGAATAATTACCTATTTGTTCTACTGGTTGGTTGTATAGAAATTGTTTTTACAAAAGTATAGGTGTTATTTAGAAGGATTACAATAACTTCGAACAGATTTGTAACTGTCCCTACTAAGGAAGTTATGATTTTTGTCCTTCAACCTCTATTTTTCCTCTCCTTGAGCTAATGGTTTATGTCAAAGAACTTTTCAAACAAATGTTACTCAAGGACAAAATATCCCTGGGCTCAACTAGTAAGAAAGACCTGGAGACGCAGCGCTTACGTGGGAATGGGTAGCTCTCATTATGTCTTTCTTTACATAAACTTGAATCACTTTACAACCTCTGGAGATTTAAGGAATTGTCCTTGTAGGCTACATGCGGGTATACTTTTCTAAAATATCCCGATCATGCTAGACATGAAATATTTGTGAAAACAAATGTGTGATTTTTAAATACCTTTAAAACTTTTGGCTATTAGTAAATTTCACTTAGTACTATTTTTAAAATAAATATGGAAAGCAGTGTTGTCTTGCTTGCTGTAAACAATCGCTGCTGCGTGAAATGCATTTCAACTGTTAGTCTCAGCTGTTTTTTCTGATTTAGTTATGCTAACTTTATTGTTACGATTAAAACAAGCGAACCCACGAAATTTGCACGCCAGAGTTGAGTCCCTTAATGTTTCCAGCCTGCCAGAGATCACTGTCGTCTTTCATCATTCCGGTTTTTTTAAAATTTTACGATGCCCGTTTTATCTCGTATTTTAACTAATGCTTTCTAGCTTGGAAAAAGTAAAATGTACCGTACATTACACACTTCGCTATTCTAGAACTACATTGTTTAACTGTATACGCTACAAATATTTTAGCTAGGCAAATGAAATAATTATATTCATCGCTCCTTTTTAAACGCACCTAAAAACCCAGCATATTAGCTTTTAATGTGATTTTAAACTTTATGCAAGTGGACTTCTGTTAGACAGGAGCATTTTACCACATTTCTTTATGTAAATTTTTCAGCAAACATTTATACTGATCGTATTACATGAAGAGTAGATTTTATTAAGTGCCAGAATGGTGCATTCTAAAATTGTATGGTGGTCAGTCAGGAAGAACGTCTGTCCGTTTGTCTGTCCTTCCTTGTTTCTGTACGCGCGATAACTCGAACACGCTTTATCAGATTTTCATGAAACTTAGTATAGACACTTACAACATCCATGGGACGAAGCTTACTAATTTTGGACCAAATCGGTTGACCGGTATCGCATTAACGCCCAATTAACGGTTTAAAAACAGTAAATAATTATTATGTATATATACAGAGAGGTTATTTGTGAGATGTGCCGAGAACGCACAGTCCGCGCGGCGGCCTGGAAGCAAGTCGTCGGCCGGTAAAATCTCATGAAGAGCTCAATTCAAGAGCATGGATGTCTGAATTAGGCCTCCAATTAGAATAATCGCCTACCATTGTCATAGAAGATGTTGAAACTGAGTTCCGTCTACCGCCACACATTTCTGACATCTTTTAAGAAAGTTTGCATTCACACGCAATAATTCTTCTTGTGAAATTGCTGTAATTTCTCTTCTTATGTTCCCTTTCAGTTTTCAATTGTACAGTATGAAGGTTATTCTTGTACACTTTATTTTTCAAGTTCTCCTAGAAATAAAAATCACATGCAGTAAGATCTGGAGATCTTGCTGGCCATAATTATTGTGTAATTACCTATATTCAAACACTTCAATTAAATTTGTATTTTTTCAACAAGACTCCGCCACAGAGGATACTGCAGATCTCTTGTTAGATTTACAGTAGAGTACAGTATTCTTGTTGCTATGGGCAACAGAAGAATATAATTAATATTTTAATAAAAATGTATGTTCTGAAATGCGCAATTAAGTCATGTTATTTCGTTTTTACCATGATACCTATTAGTTTTATAAAGAAATGTATTTTTAAAAATGTTCTTTTTATTTTTCTCTACAATTGTTATTTTTTTCTAATAACATTTCCCTGTCAGATATACCTTTCACATTTCAATTTAAAATTTTAAGACAATTAATTATCACACTGTCAAGACTAGAAGACGATTCCATTTTGATTTTTAATTATTAATACATCTATGCCTCCATAACAAGATGCCCTGAAGATTATACAAGAGTATCGAAAGGCCTAGGCAGAAAATGAAGGTTGTTGAACTGATGATATCATTTATCCTGTTTATTTTGTTTGACTTTATTTTATTCATCGAGCTCAACGGTACAATAAGATATATTTTAACACTTTCCAAATATTAGTGAATAATAAACCGAAATTTAGAGTTTCGAGTCTCTGAGGCCTCACACCTTAGTGTTGCTCGGGATAAGTGCTGAAAGGTCTTGGTAGAAAAATAAGGATAAAAATGAAGAACGGCCAAATGAAGGTAATTTCTAGATTTTATCTGGCAAACCTGCTTACGGAGAGGGTTGAATGACAAAGCTGGAAATCGTGACCATACCTTGAAACGAAGCTTATCGTTTTCCTCAAGTACAAGGAACCTCTTTACCAGGAAGAGTTCATAGCGGTGGAGAGCTGTGTATTGTGTACATATTGCTCGGGAAAATGGGTGCTCTGGGGGGGGGGGGGCGTGAGACGTGCTGACTTTCAGATGGAAAACTTTTCTCTGGCGCTGTGTTGTACTTTATTGTTATGTCAAGAGCAGAAAGGCGCAAGGTCTCCGAGAAAAGTTATTAACACACACCGTACTGAATAGGATTTGACTCTATCCTTCGCGGTTAGGAAAACAAAAGCACGTGACACCTTGTTAGTTTCGTAATGAAGTTCACTGATGTTTAAATTGCATTATGTCGACACTGCATACTAAGCACTACGATAAAGAATAATAACATAAATAACGACACAGGAGTGCCCTGTAAAAAAAATACCGACTTCAAAATATTGATTTTGAAAAAAAAATGGATTTTGATAATTACTAAATTATAACTAAATTTTAAGCCCAATATAACATTTCATGTGGGACCATTTTGATATTTTAAAATACAGAAATGAAAGAGCAGGAAATGGAATGTATGTATGATGCAGATTATGGATACTAGATGTAGGATAGCATAGGGAGCAGAGGTGTTAAAAATCATGTTCGTCGTACCGTGGAGTTCCATCAATAAAATAATTGTTTAATAGGCCTACCTTAATTTAACATTTTAAAAAATTATCTTAGGACTTTCGGTTTCAAAAACACACAACAAAGACTACAACACGGAAGAAGAAAGAAGATGTGAATTTACACATGTGTTTGGTGATTTTATCTACAATGACGCCTTTATTAAAACAGCTTCATTCTATATAGAAGTAACTGTACAATATAAGATGCCCTGAAGATGGTAGTATGAGACCAAAAGCCTAGGCTAAATAAATTTTAAAAAGTTGAGATAAGGTATTAAACAATTATTTTATTTTAGGGAGCAGAGGGATTAAATTGTGAACCAGCCTCCGTTCAGACTGGATGTGTCAAGATATGAACTCAGAACAGCATTCTAAGAACATTACGGATAGTACAGTAGCCTACTTATAGAGTAGAGCACGGCTAAAGTTTATGAATAACTCCCCTCCCCCTTTCCGAGAAAGATACTCACTTGGGACAAAAATGGTAATTTAATTTATTCTACCGAAGGAATAAGCTGTTAAAATAGGCACAGTAATAGCCCTTCCAAAACGCACATATCCTATACATACACATTATAAGCTATATCTTCACAGGCAACAATTTAAAACCAGAGATATTAATGCATTTCGATAGCATGGAATCAATCACTGTTGAGATCTAGAATTTGTTAGCCCAAAAATTCTGAAGAGCGATTAACCAGGATTTGAACCTTTTGAAATCAGAAGATGTTAATACTTGCCATAGCGTGAAATCGAACCACGGTAGGAATCAGGAATTGGGTTTTAAAACTGATTAAGTAATATTTTATTACTGATTTATTCTCATAAATGAAAAAGACGTTAAATTAAAATCACCATATAACCAAAGTCTATAACAGTCAAACCTGTAGAAAAATAAAAGCCCAAAACTTCTGAACAGCGATTAATTAGGGGGTTGAACTTTTGATTCTGATGACTTCTCATATTTTTAGAAATCCATGGCGTATCTATCACATACTATAAGTTGAAAATCTCCTGAACTACCCAAATTACGAGTCAGGTTTGAAATCCTGGCCAACGCTTGTGCAGGTTTTTCAGGCTAACAAAAACCTCAATATCCTCTGCCGAATGTGTAAACCATTCTAAGTCTCTCGATTCCATGTTCAAGTGAAACATTAGAACGATATAATAATGTTTTAAGTTTCGTAGCATTTAACCTATACTCGCAGTTGCCTGCGATTATAGGCCTATATCCCTCTCGAGTACCCAAGTGAGAGAGCTTCAAAATTACCTTTTATGCGAAATTCAAAATAAATTAGGTCAAGGAGGGATATACGTGATATAGACCTGTATTCAAATAATACCATACCATAATACCAGCTAGCTGGAAAAGCATATTATTATTTCAGAACGATGAAGAGGGCACTCAACGCAATTTCTACAGGGTCTAAGCCGAACATGAGAGAATTAGGCCTAGGTAAGAGGTGCTCTCAATGAGCTTGAAACAACAAACAATATCTTAATACATAGAATCTATACAGAGGCGTAACCAAAATAAACTGAAGTCGAGCGAATAACAAGAGGCGTGGGTAATTGGAAAAGCTTAGTCTACGTATATTATTTTAATAAGAGGTGGCGCACTGGAATTCATTCCACAGTGCCTGGTGAACCTAGGGGAGAATTACATCCATTAGAAATGCACAGAGCTGGAAGGCGGTATAGTGGGCTAAGTGTTTATCTGATGCTCACTAACCCCATTGAGAGCTGATGCAGGTTATCTGGTCACCCATGGGGTGATAATCGCATTATTTGGGTGATTTAATCCGCTGGAATTAGACAAAACCTCGTTGCTTAACACCTCTCCCACAGGCCACAAACCTTAGATATCTGATGTACTTACAGTCTGCTTGTTACGCTTGCATTATGTTTACTGCATGACGCCAGTTTCAGCTGGACTTGTGCCGCATACTCATCCTCACAGCCGAACGAAATAATCTCTCAGATAAATAATAGATACTTTAGGCTACCAGCCAGGTTACTTATAAGGTGGTCCCTTGCGAATTACTAGCTTGAACATTCTTCGGACTCTATACGTAATTTGTTTAGTCTATCTCTACCTCATAGTAACTTATTATTTTTAGGTAGATTTCGAAGAAAAATCTACCTATTGCAATCGATACCATGTCATGACTTTCGAAAAATTCTTTCATATCTTTAAGTTTCATGCCTCCCTAAATACGAAACAACCGCCCGTTCGATTTTTTTTTTTTTTTGTAATATACCTTTACACGCCAGCGGCCGTAATTTTTAATATATTTGAACCAAATTTTATTATGTTATTTCTAGGCCCAATAGTTCGGAAAATTTCGTTAATGAGCAAAATTGGCCCAAGGGGGGGGGGTCCGGGGAGGTGGTTGAAATTTTGAAAAATTTATATCTCTGCCCCTATGAAGTATAGAGGGAAACTTTGTTGGAATAAATTAGAGTACTCCCTACGGAGTTCACAGTGACACCAACGATTTTAGGGTTTTGGGGGTACGACGGGGGTGGGGGATGGAAATTCGAAATTTTTGAAACCATGTCTTGTGGGGTAGGCCTATCGTTGAAAAGCTCTTGATGAGTATTCTACAAATCAATAATTAGTTTCTCGATAGCTCTCATATAAGGCGAGATTTGAATGTTTGAAAAAGTTCTCTTTCCTCTTTTTTGCAGTTATTATTGCCGGTTTGTCATGTCAAGGCTAAAGAAGAAGAGTGCTGCGCAGCGACAATAAATTAAACCAAAAGCACTTCGAAATCTACCTCAGCCTGTAGGTCTGCTTAAAGGGATTTTTTCGCTTAAAAAGCTTAGTTTTCCTTAAAAATTTTAAAAGTATAATAATCCATTTATCCATTTACATATGGTATAGATTTACTGTACGTAGGTTAAAAAAATATAGAATAGGAAAACGTTTGTTTGAAGATCTGATCGGCCTATATTTTATTATTTTCAATAGTACCTTTATTCCACAAAGAGAGATCTCCGATCTCCAGCTTACT
The DNA here is from genome assembly GCA_964059195.1 of Ectobius pallidus. NCBI lineage: Eukaryota > Metazoa > Arthropoda > Insecta > Blattodea > Ectobiidae > Ectobius > Ectobius pallidus. The sequence goes on along the minus strand of CAXKWD010000008.1, from coordinate 119,373,852 downwards.
GGTCGAATTAAGCCACCAAGTTTGTTAATTTTTCGTATCTTTCCCATAAGTATTCAAATTTAAATTATAAAACAGTAGGCCTAATTCAGTAAATAATTCCTGCGGAACAAAATTCTGACACAAAGGCGATGGTTACAGGTCTAAATAGCATTACACAGTCGTGATTAAGCGACCATAATAACCAATCATCCAATAGAAAAAATCTCGGATGAGTTAATAAAGCGATGGCCTTTATAAATTGAATGGATTGCCCATTTTGGGATTATTTTGCTATCTAAGCATATTATATTGACTTCTAATTTAGAGCAGTTTACAATAGCCCATCATCAAATATATTAGTTTTATTTGACTGAATAATAATTAATTATGTATGTTAATGTGTGTAATTATTTACCTAATTGAGCTATTAAAATGCACGTCACTAAAAAATACGAAACAAGACATTATCTGCAGTTTAATACAAGACTTCTATATTATAGACTTGAAATGTATTTTTTAACAGTTTTAAGAATTTTTAACAATACTTTTGACTAATTTAATGTATGTATCACAAGTTTTATACCTCTAGACTAGTAGCTTACGCTACTTATATCTGTTGAATGTGTTAAAATAAGTTGTGTTTTTCAAAGTAGGCTAAAATTTTTAAGGTTTTATATACTGAGCACAGGTGGTAATTGTAATTTATAAACAAAAAGAAACTTTTAGTTATGCCTATATGCTGTTTAACTTTTACATAATATAGTTCACTTCAATGCTGTGTCATTCCAGCGGAAAAGATTTCATTTATGACAGGAGTTCTAAGATAAAATTTAACGATTCTTCTAAATCACATTTCAAAAAATAATATATCACAGCAGTCTGGAGTCATTTCAACTGATTCTAACTTAAGTATAAACATTTCCAGGAAAGTTATGGATAATATCACTGACTCAAATTTCTATGTTCTAATGGAATATGCCCCACTCCCAGTGGTTTGTGACTGATAAGAGTTCAAGAAGGTGAATTATCGTGTAGGAACTGCGGAGGTTTATAGGCAATTAGAAACATTTAGTTAGATTTTCAATTCCCAACCCCATAAAAAGTTTATTGCGCTGTTAACTCATTTGACGAGTTGAATTTAACGTAGTGGACATACACACACACACACACACACACACATACACTTTTATGCTCCGGTATGAGCACGCTCCCCACTTTTCCCTACTACTTATCATTGGGAGACCAAGTTGGAGTAATATGGGAAACGCAGGAGAACGTCAAGTTAGGAATCGTAAAATGTGGTTTACTGTCTCTGGCAATTCCATCTCCTTGAATCTAACTACGGAGCTCCGTATCAACTCCTCCCTTTTTCTATCTGAATTACAACCTAACTTTTATGCACTTGCTTCATGTTTTATGAACCCTCCTTCCGCGATTAAAAAAAGGGCATTACCCAGGTAAAGCAGCAATCGATTACCGTATTTACTCGAATCTAATATGAACTCTTTTTTTTTTTTTTTTTTTGTCCAGTTGTAACATTCAAAATTCTGTGGCTTGGTTCTAAAAGGGGCAATGTCATAAAACTTGCTTTTGAGAACTGACTTTGAAGCTTTTGTAGAAGTACCATTTTTTGCTGAGAACTTCCGACATTGTCCTCTAAGGTTTCTGCATTATGTATATTAATAGCAATTTACATTGGTATTTTTATTATACGAAAGCTAAAGACTACCCAAGCTCAATAATGCATAGATCTCATTTTTGCAAAGAAATTGACAATGACCCTTTTAGAACCAAGCCACAGAATTGGGATGCTCATTAGATTCGACGGCGCATTAGATTAGAGTGCAAATACGTTCCTTAGTTCGGTGGTAACTTTGATCAAGTACATACCATTGCATTGCCGTAATTCTCCCCTGTTACATTTACCGTTCTTCTATTACCGGTACGCACAGAAAAAGGTAAGAGTTAATTTATTATTTGGACAATCGAGCTTAATACCAAGCTTGTTCAACGGGGTTTAATGTGTAGCTATATACTGTCCACACCCCCTCTCCTAACCCGTAAACCGTTATACCGACTTTTATTAATTTTAGTACAAAGTCAAATAGTAAGATAAAATGCCAAATAAAATATCCTACCATTGATGAGGATTGAATTCGCCAAACTTTATAAATATGACTTAAAGTTTCAAAATTTGGATGCGCATTACATTCGAGTAAATACTGTTTTTCACCAAAAACAGCAATGTAACGTCTTGGATATCATGAATTGCTTTCAAGTAAATTAAAATATCGAGACCTTGGAATCAATACCAATAAGCCACTCTTTAAATAAAAAGAAAGGAATGCTTGAATTATTTTAAGACGAAAGATAGCCTACCACATTTAAGGTTCATGTAAGTTCTGAAACTTCATATATAGCCTAGATGCAATCAAAACGTAAGAGGGAAGACAGTTCAAATTATGTTGTAAGAATATCCAACACATTGTATTATCAAAGCATTCCGATGCTTCGAATTGTTAAATGCAAAATCTAAACAATAAGAGTTTAGGTAAAGTAATTTTAATTTTAATTTTTAAAAAGTAATTTCCTGACTATTTTTATGCATTACAATGTTCATTTTGCGTTAACCTGTTCAGCGCTGAATTTATATATGTATACAAACATTCACGTAAAATCGTCTGTGGAATATAAGTTTGAAATCAATAAGAAAAAATTCAGTGGAATGGCTGTTTCCATTAATTACAACCAACGTACAAGAATAGGTTCTTTTAAGTTATAACATAAATGAATAATCTAATAATTCTGCTTGTCTGGATTTTTGTTTGCGTTGACGAATTTATACATCGGTAGTAATGATAGATTAATTAATGAACAGTGTAATGCTATATATAGCTGTGTACGTTGGTCCATTATGTGCACATAAATACGACTTTTCTTCTATGTTCTAGTTTCCATCTTCGTTGAATATACGGGGAAATCCAACGAAAAGATTAGAACATAATAAAGGTCGACAAATGGCTAACCAAGAGAAGAAGGAATTCTACGAACTCACAATACTATAGTATTGCACATTTAAGCAAATTTTCCTCGCGATCACAACTAAATTACATGAGGGAGTCTCCCAGTGTTTTAAAAATACTCATTACTTTAAAAAAAGAAAATATAGGCTACTTCCACAATATTCATAGTGCTCAGAAACATATTACTGTATATGTTGTTTCATTAGCACGATTTATTTGGTACAACCATAGGTTTCCTCTAAGTATTAATTTTTTCTTAAGCCTAGAAATTGTCGTAATACGAAAAGTTTTGAAACGAACGTAACTTTTCGAAAATAAGACGGGACAATATTGTTGTGACTGAAATGAAAGTAAAGCATCTGTATGAAGTTGTAATGCACAGACACATTAGACGCTACAGAGGTTAGAGGTTGGTTATTTTCCCTTCCCACGAGTTTCCTTCAACTTGAATTTCACATCAAGTGTTGGAAACAGCTGCTAACGGAATGTCGATAATCCTATTGTGAGCTTAAGCGCCGGATTCAATGGAGTCGAGGCATAGTATGGGGCTAATGGCCTTTATTAATGGCTTCGTTACATTTTTATTATTATCCTTCCATGGTAATTATTTTCTTAACTCCAACTTGAAGCTATATCGGAGGCAATCAGAATTTTAGATGAGGTGATTATTGAAAACTGTCAAGCGCACACGATCATGCAAGAAAATTTAGTGCCATGACTGATATCTACTCTGAGCAAAGTAAAACATTATGATTTATAGCGGAAGTTTTCACAAAGACGCCACATAAATACAACAAAATGGCCCATAAAACTGCTCCTTTTGAATCTGTAGATAAGCATCGAAAGGAAATTTACAGCTCTGCAAAAAATAGTGGAATAAGCACAAACGAGTGGTGATTTTCTACTATTATTGAGTATGCTACAGAAGTAACCCTAAAGGCTAAGTTTGTTATTTCTTTATGAGCATTTTAAAATAAGAGCCATACATTATGAATATGTTTTTCTCATTACTGTTGTATAAAGATTTTCATTTGACCTATTATTACAGCTTTCCCTCACTCTATAAAGTGAATACCAGATCTGGGACACGTTCCCCGCGACAATAGACAGAAGAACAAGGGTAACAAGTAAATGACTATTATTTATGGGATAACTTGAAAAACAAAGTGAACAGGTGAATTTCCCATACATTAGATGAACTTAAAGCCAATATCACAAGATAATTTAACTCTATCTCAGAAATGGAACTTATGCGCGTGAAAGAAAATTTCCTAAAATGGTGCCGGTGTTGTGTGGATGCAAGAGAAGGACATTTCCAACATCTCTTGTAATGAGGTAAGTGGTTATTTTCATTGTAATTTAAAATTAATCGCGAGAACCTGAATTATTATACCGTTAGCGGCTTTATTTGCGTAATATTCCACCCGATCGCTCGGGAGTTAGAGCTGTGGCCGCCGCGACACAGAAACCCGCATGATTGGCCAACTCGAACGTGAAACGCACTGTATAAAGCTATAAATAAAACTATAAATATTTTGATTTTATTAACTGGCTATGTCGCAGGTTGCACCGAATGACTTCGAGGGCTGCCAGCTGGCAATCCGTGATACGCGAAGGTTATCAGGTTATAGTCCTACAGGTTAGAAGGAACCCTCCGCGGCATGTGCGGAACGTAACTGTGCTTGTTGAAGTAATCAAAGCTTCGTTCCGCTCCGGATTCTTTCGAACTTGAAGCACTATAATAATTCAGTAAGTGTCTTTGCTCTTGCCACTGCTAAAATGATATAAGAATTATACCGAAATAACTCAAGTCAGAGGCGTAACGAGGGGGGAGTTTTGGGGGTTTGAAGCCCCCCATTTTTTTAAGTCTACTTATAAATTACTTATTACGAGTATAAAGCGTGGGAAGCTTAAAACTCGTTATTGTGCATCTTAATTTTAAAAATTTTCCGGGGGAGGACCCCAAACCCCCCTCTCCCTGGGGGGTATGGAATACCCCCCCACCCCCCCATATGGTCGGCCTGGTTAAACCTATGACTCAAGTTCAGAAAGTACTAGAAAGTTGTATAGGAATTTGGACAACCCTATGTGGAAAGTCATGTATGAAATTCCAAGAAGGAGCCAGTGCATGGGTCAGCGAGTGAATATGTACACAAAAGATGTAGAGGCAGGCCAAGGCGTATGAAAAGCTACTCCAAGCATAAGGGTAATGTGGGCTTTTCGTATGAGGTAACATGCTTTTGCTTTTCAGAAGTTGCTATGAATAACAACAACCCAGACGCCCGTGCAAGTTCTTAGACCTTCTATTCGCTCTCTCAATTATTAGAATTGTGCACGTTAGACGTGAGTGCATTTTCTTGTACAGACAATCTTTGATACTTATTGTATTGTCTCCTCCCCAAACTTCAAGTAAACACAGCTCCCTCTAGCACAACTTAAGCACTACGATTTTCCGCTGAGTACCTTGAATCTCTAAATTTAATCTCGTTAAGGATTCTATAATATCAAAAGCTTTGTCTTTTGATTAAATTAACGCTGAAAGGCTTCAGAGAAAGGAATTTTAGTTTCTCAGAAATATTAAGGGATGATCGAAAAGTGTTGCGAGAGATTTTCTAAACTAGTTGTGGTAAACGTTGAAATTTGACAAACTTAACTAACACCTGAACAGAGATTACAGTTTCATATTTAAATTTAATACCTCAATTTGCTTCTGCGATATTAACTTAATTGATTTTTAAAAAAAATAAAAATAGAAATCTATCTCCTTCGACAAATATTAAAAATATTTTCTGAAATTTGATGTAACACTCTTTTATGACTTCTTCGTTTACGATTTTGTGTTGCTCGGCAATTGCCTTTTGGAATAATAATGATAATAACTGTGGCATTAAACTGCATTTGTTCCGTACAAATACTCTATTATTTTACACTTACATTATTATCAATATCTTATCAATTTTGGATAGTATCACTACTAGAATTTACTATATTTTTCATGGTTTCAATGTATTGCGCCGAGTTAAGGATTTATTCCTAGCGCTCCTTACTGTATTTACCTGCTGGTCTTGAGGTATAAAGTCTGATCTGATTTTCCTGTAACCCCTACGGTGGAGAATATGGCCTCCAATTGGAGGTTTCGGTACCTAGTCTAATTTAGTTACGCTTATTTTCCCTGAGATTACTTGAACGTGAAAGGAACGTGAAAGGAACGTGAAAGGGCCGGGAAGTTTCGTCCAGAGACTCTTACGTAAATCTACGACAAAGGCCCCCCAGCTTAAATCCTTTCCAGAGGACTCCGTGCCCAGGATTGAGGTATCAAGTGCTACCACGGAAACAATCTACCTGTAAAAGAAGGCGACATTCGGTCAAGTTTTACAGTTCTCCATTTGCCTTTAAAGGGGGACATACAGCTTTCGGTGAAATTCGTAGGTGAAAAATAGGTGAATTTCATTATTTTATTCCTCAGCAATGAATTGCCCTACAACCTCGCTATCTAACATAATCTTTACTGACTACTTCTACAATTGCATACTATTTTTTAAAATTAATCAAACTGTTACAGTTACGGGTAATTTTAATTTTAAAATGGCAGCCATGTTTCATGCACCGAAATGCCGTTTCCTTGATAACTTCCAGAAATATCAATATTTCTGAGTGATTATTTTTCTGTGTATTTGTTAATATCATATGAACAATACTGTCTAAAATCATTTATTTAACATTAATAGTTTATTTTTAAATATATATATATTAAAGAAAAAATATAAAAAAATTATTTTTGAAAAATACTTATGCTGTAGGTATGCTGTAGTTGATGTGCCCAGGAATGGGGTATAAAGTGCAACGACGGAAACAATCTACCTGTAGAAGAAGAGGACATTCGGTGAAGTTTTTCAGATCTCCATTTTGCCTTTAAAACGTCTCTAATTTTTAAGTTATGAATATCAATAGACCATTATAGTTATAATTACTTTCAGTAAAAACTCTCAAAAAAGTCAACCCAATCGTACAGAATAAAAGCTTAGTACCCAAACAGTTGTATATATGTCTAGTTAGTTCCAGCTGCCTAAATTCAATGAAATCAGAATGTTTCCCAGCTCATTCCAAAATAATCGCGTTGCATGAGATATTGGGGAGCGGAATTAATAGCAGAAGTGTCCATGAATAATAGAGCAGTTATCCAACAACACACTGCATCAATTCATGCCACTTGATTGTAGTTATCACATTTTACTGAGGAACATCAAAGTGACTATAGAATAAAGCTAATATTAATCTGATAAATTGTATTAACGCTAGGGTTGAATACAATGTTTGTGAAAACTAATTTCAGTCCTATTGGTAGAACTGATCAGCTCTAATTATAGGATTCATTACGTCAAATAAGGCAATATTTTGTGAAATTGGTCGACGGGTTTCTAAACGCATAAATGAATTAAACATTTATTCGGGGATACGCTGTCTAATTTGTCAGTTTTATTAGCTTCGTTTTCTATTATGTAACGTCCCATTAATTCCTGAAGCAGTCCATGCCATTGTTCATGACCATATAACTACAGTAAATACGCCACAGAGATTGCAAACTTACCAAAATACGAGGGTGGATCGAAAAGTAACGAACTATATATATATATATATGTTTTTTTTATATAAAAAGTTTAATAGGTAGGCCTACAATTACAACAAATGCACACATGAAGGGAAATCTTTTTGAAGTGAAACTTCTTTAGCCGCGGTAGGGGTAAATCTAGAGCTTGTGTCACGCTCAAAAATCGTCACGAAATTAGTGTCACACTCACAATCGTCACGAAATTGGTGAGGTGTGACGGAACGGTCTGCACAGAAAACAATCAACTCAATGATTAGGAGCAATAAACTGCTAGGCCTATACGATTTAAAGGACAAAATAAAATACTCAAAGGGGAAACTAACGATAGAAGGTGATGGAAAGGAAAATGTTCAGACCTAGTACGACATGCAAATGGGAATAGTAGTAGTAGTAGTAGTAGTAGTAGTAGTAATAATAATAATAATAATAATAATAATAATAATAATAATAATAACAACAATAACAATAATAATAATACTTACTTGCCCAATGGCAATAGACAATTCCTAAGCAAGCTAAAGGAATATTATCTATTTTATGGAACCCGGAGGTTCATTACCGCGCTTAAAAAATAAAAAAAAAAATATATATATATTATTATAATGAGACGCATAACTTTTACCTCTGTTATGAGCTCTTATTTTAAATGGATCAACCTTATATTTTGAATAGTGCTCATTGAGCGCTTTTTTCAGAAAATACCCACACGAGATACTTCTTTGCAAATTTATTCAAGAAAACAGAAAACTAATAATATCAGTAAAACGTTTCTTTTGTTTACTGTGATTTGCCCCGTCAAGCTCTATGCGGGCCGTCATCACCTCAGCAGAGGTTAAACTTACTTTAAAGTTTACTTTTTGTACGTAAGATGTACATTTTCTCACCTACAATCTTGAAATTTTTATCATTTGTTTATTTAGATGTTTTACAAACACTGAAAAAAAAAACATTTTTGATTCAGTTGATCTCTAAAATATTTTCAGGTCATAATGTACTTCAAAATCTAGTTATTATTTTTTGAAATAAAAAATCACATTTCAGTGAAAAAAAAAATTATGAAAAATCCTTTTATCAGTAGGCCTACTAATACAGGATGGGTATCTTGATCTAGTCTCTAGCTTAATAGTAGACTTTGAGAAACGGTAGGTGGTTGTATACGGTTATTTAACGACGGTTATGTACTGAAACTTAGGCCTGTGACCGTCGCCAATGTGCCGGAATTTTGTTCTGTAGGAGTTCTTTTACATACCAGTAAATCTGCTGTCACATTTATGCACACACATAAACGACATCGACCTGGGCCAGGATCAAACCCAGCAATACTAAATACGCCACCCAGGCCGACGAGAAAATGTAGGCCTACATTATATTTAGCATTGTAAAGATAGGCTATTCCGTTTCCCCTTCCTTATTCAATTATCGCTTGTACTGCGGCTGAGACCCACTGTATGCTACAGAGCGGCAACTACTCCAGCACAGGTGTATTGCGTGTGCTCTAACCAAGACTTCGCAGGCGGTCATACCCTAGCCTGTTGCGAATAATAGCAACTTCCACGTTAAAGTGATATGACGTACTTCGATACCCAATGGCATTACCTTTGTATCAGTGCCCTTCATAACTCCGTTAGCATTGACTAAAGAGGGAGACTTTCTTGTAGCAGTTTTACAACAGAAGTTCTTTTTGATGTGAGTAAATCGAAAGCTAACCCAAAGTTGCGTTACGAAGAAAATCGTCACGGAAATAGCGGGGCTACGACGGACTGCACAGAAAACAATCAACTCAATGAAATTTAAAAAAATAAAAATCCAAAATAAAAAATTCAATTTTCAAAAGATCCAAAATTTAAAAAATTAAAAAATCCATAAATTAAAGTCCATAATCCCAAAATTGAAAAATCCAACAATCCAAAATTGAAAAAATCCAATAATCATAAATTTAAAAAATCGAAAAATTAAAAAATCCAAGTTTGACTTCTGTCGCGTGGTTTTCCATGCACCCGATTTTTTTTCTATTTTTCTGTATAGTCTCCAAGTTTCTCAACACATTTCTTCCATCGTGATACCAGTTTCAAAATACCCTGTTCATAGAAGTCCGTTCGGTTGGAGTATAGCCATTCGCGGACTGCAGTTTTTCTTCTGCATCTGACGAAAAGCGTTTACCGGCAAGGAATTTCTTCAGCGAGGTGTAGTGCGATTTTTATGCGCTAAAGGGCATAGCCCGAGTGAAATTCACAGGGACATGCGTGGCGTGTATGGGGATGACTGTATGGACCTTAACAATGTCTCCAGGTGGTGTGCATTCTTCGAAGATGGCCGTGATCTTTCATCTGTTTGGTCCCATGAAGAAATTCCTGGCCGGTAAACGCTTTGCATCAGATGCAGAAGTGAACACAGCAGTCTGCAGATGGCTATACTCCAACCGAACGGACTTCTATGAACAGGGTATTTTGAAATTGGTATCACAATGGAAGAAATGTGTTGAGAAACTTGGCGACTATATAGTAAAATAGACAAAATATTTCCCATCATGTGTGCGATTGTTTGTAATTGTACCTATTAAACTTTTTGTAAAAAAAAATATTGTGCGTTATTTTTTGATGCACCCTCGTATATTGTGCATAAAATTCGTAGAATATACATCGATTTCAGAGGAAATAAACAAAAATTAAAGTCGAACAATCGGTAATCAGTGTAAAATACAAACAAGACTGGTTTCAGATGAGATGGGTTGTCATATTTTCTTCATTTTATACTTTCTATTCTTATCAATTGACCTTCGATTGGTCTAAAAAACCTGTACCCATAGTGGAGATGCCCAACCTAGGGATTATAAACAATCACAAGAAAACAAGAACAGGGGAAGGATCAGTTTGAATATGATTTCTGATATAAAGAAAAATAAAGAAAATTAGGGAAAGATGAACAGTAACCTCAAATCCGACATCAGCTTCTTTAGGCCTAAGCCAAAAAACGCACATTACCGCTATTTAAACTAGCAACTTCTCGGCCTATAAAATACACCAAATTTATTTATTTCTACTAAGAATATCATCGTATAGGGCTTTTAAAACATGGGATTATAGGATAAAGGCATGCAATATAATTATTTTGTCTGCTAAACCCGTTTGAAATAAAAATTAGTTTCTTCCTGGCAAAAAGCAGAAATAAATTTTGTTCTCGAGTTGTTAAAGGAATGAGAAATTTTAAACCTCGCTCAAGCAAACAAACCCTGTCCTACTTTTTAATGCTACTGGACATATTAATAATATTTTCATGAGAAATATGTAAGTGACGCTTTAGAGTTCAGCCTAAATAGAATCCAAATCCATATATGAATCATGACTACGTATGGCCAAAGTTCATAAGTCGATAGGCCTAAACTTGAATCTACTGGTATAAGTGATATCCAATAGTAAGCGGTGCTTCGAACAAATGTACGGAAGGAGCTTGCAATAATATATTATTTCCAGAACTTCTGTTTTCTGTATCATGTCTGACTATTTGCTGAAAATTAGGCAATTTTTTTGTGTGGAGAAAATGTCGTGCTTTTCATTTTTTATCTCTGGTAACACTATTCACTTTAGCGGATTCTAAGAATGCTTTATGTTAACCTACTGCATTAACTACGTGAACTTATTTACTAGGCATATTAGGCAGTTAAGAAAAAATACTTACGTCAGCAGACTACCTACATCTAGATTACTGAAAGGCACTTGACAGCTTGGAGAAAACTCACCTGCAACACAAAATAATATAATTGTTAAACATAAAAAGAATGCCGAGATTTGCTATAGAGTTTAATTCGTGTTTGTTACTAAATTATATTCTGTTAAATGATACACATACGTCAATTTAAATCTAATCAATAGGGCAGTACAATAACTAAGAGTTAGTTACCTTGTAACATAATTTTCTCTAGAATAATGTATCAAACAAGCTTAGACCTATTTGGCATATGCCTAAGTAGGCCTACATCAAAACGTGGAGGCGGGGATAGTCGGTTTCTTAGACCCTTAGAGGATTCATAAAATTTCATTAATATAGATAAACGACTACTCAAGATATAATCACAAAGTACACTACATTACAAAGTGAAATTCAAACCTGGCGGGGTTTTATAACAAACAGAGCCTGGAAGTTGAAAAATATTTTAAACAATGCAGTCTATTAGCCTATATGCCAATGTTAAAACAAGTAAAAGACATGAATAAAGAACAGAATATTGATGTAGTTGGGATATTGCTGCAAATGTGTTACCTATATGACATTTGATCTATATTACAATATATTTTCATATTTAATTAATTTGTAATCATTTTAACAGCAAATTTAAAAAAAAAATTATATATTTTAGGCATCTCTCTGTTAATGCAAACTTTTACAGCACATATGCTTATTCCCTATTACAGGCCATCAAGGCCCAGAGGGTTCCAGGAGGTTGAGGCTCCCAGATTTTTAGACAATCGGGACATGAAGGTGGTAAGGTTGCCTTACGCAACGGCCGCCTTTAACCCCAGGATTGCTCCTGGTACTCATGTCTGTTAGAGGCTGAGTCGACCCCAGGGCCATAGTGCCACTAGAAGGATTAGGGCAATTGAAAAACTCCAACGACCTCAACGGGGATCGAACCCGCGACCTTCTGGTTTGATACAGCACATATGGTTATTGAATATTTTCAGAACTGACTTTAGTTAATGAATTGATTAATAATTAATTATACCTCCTTAAATATTCCCTATCACATTCTATTTTATTGCTATTTTAAGGAACCGTGAGAGATACATTTCAATTTACTATAAGTTAGTGTGGGGTACGCCGTAGCGTAGTGGTGGAGGCGCTGCGCTACAAACCGGAAGGTCGCGGGTTCGATTCCCGATGAGGTCGTTGGAGTTTTTCAATTGGCCTAATCCTTCTGGTGGCACTATGGCCCTGGGGTCGACTCAGCCTCCAACAGAAATGAGTACCAGGAGCAATCCTGGGGGTAAAGGCGGCCGGTGCGTAAGACTGACAACCTTACCACCTTCCAGTGCCGAATGTCCAAAATCTGGGAGCCTCAACCTCCTAGAACCCTCTGGGCATCCATGGCCTGTATAGGGATCAGGATCACTTTACCTTTATAAGTTAATGTAATTTAAACAAGTTATGTTATTTTTGTTATAACTACAGAATTTATAGCGTTAAAATTATTTTTAATGACAGAATATTTCACTGGTTTTGGAGCACATTTGACGAATTTTAGACACATTTGCATGCGTATTTCCTCATCTGATATAGCAGACTGATAAATTCAGCACCTCAAAAAATGCATAATAACAGAGACATTAGATTAATAGTGAAATATTTTATGTTAGAACATGAGACTTTTATCAGGCATGTAAGAACTGTCATACATAGAAAACATCTAATTATTTAAAATATTTGTCATTGATTTCTAGCATACTGCTCACTAATTTTTCACTTTAAGATTGCTTATATCAACATATAGGGGTACGCCGTAGCGTAGTGGTTGAGGCGCTGCGCTACAAACCGGAAGGTCGCGGGTTCGATCCCCGATGAGGTCGTTGGAGTTTTTCAATTAGCCTAATCCTTCTGGTGGCACTATGACCCTGGGGTCGACTCAGCCTCTAACAGAAATGAGTACCAGGAGCAATCCTGGGGGTAAAGGCGGCCGGTGCGTAAGGCTGACCTTACCGCCTTCATGTGCCGATGTCTAAAAATCTGGGAGCCTCAACCTCCTGGAACAGTCTGGGCCTCCATGGCCTGTAATAGGGAACACTTTACTTTTTTTATATCAACATATAAATTCAGCACAGAAAGGGCAAATCGCATAACTTGTAGCACACGGAAGGGGTTTTCATGGGCTGGAAATCAGCACAATATGGATTCCTTTTTAACTAAAATATTGCAATAATGTTCTATTTTATACATAATTTATTCTGTAATATTTAGGCTGTCGAAGGAAATATTCCACTCTCATATTTAATTCATCCTTTAATGCTTGGACCATGGACCTGTCCTGGTTGCAAATTATCACAAACAGGCTCAGTATAAGTGATGTACAGCTACTCTACACAGTAGTACTATGTTTTAATGTCCACTCGTGATGTTATGGAGAGGATATAATGGCATGCTCTTGCAGTAGAGCATCTCTTCAAACGCAGCGAAGATAGTCCGACAAGCGTAATTCGGTTTTACATCGTTCGCCATACATCAATCCTCGTAGGAGATGAGGAAACTGTCATTTCAAGCATGAAATTAGAGGCCGGAAAAGTTATTCAAACATAGAGAGCAATAGCTAAAAGCCTCATTACCGCAGTGCTCGAAGCTTCCTGCTTAGCATCCCCTACAAAAGACAGGTTCAGTAGAGCCCAACTTCGATTTCTAGCGGATTGGCTTTCGTGCCAGTCGATATCATTCTTGTCCCAGCATTTCTCAATGCACGTGGCGAGAGTTCATAACCGCGTACATAGCTCCAAGTCCTGCCATCCACATACTGTATAGCATTATATATATAATTAAGAACAAAAATAATTAAATATTATATATATTTATTTGCTACGATATAATAACGAATAGAACGTAAAAACAATGAATAAATACAAGTTAAAATACCTAGTTACAACAAGAGTTAATGACATTTAATGTAACTCAAATCAAAACACAGTAAAACTCAAATTACCCGAACGTCAAAAATCCCGATCATTACTTTATTATCCGGATCGATTTTACGAAAATGTTCTTTTCATATTGCATTCTAGGCCTTCTGTTTTAGGGGTTCCAGTTATTTAGACTTACTGTTTGGGTTTAAATAGCTGAGGCTTTTTTTATTTAAATATAATATTGGTAAATTTTTTGCAACTTTTGTACAGCTTATATACAAAGAAATAACCGCTAAATAAAGATAAAGTACGGTTTTCGTTAGAAATCTCGGAATTTGTCCGAAACTTAAAATTTTTATAACTTCTGAACATATGAAGGCAAAATAACAATATATATACTTAACATATATATATATATATATACATATATATAATGACAAAATTATACGGACTTCTTCATATCCGGATCACGCAAATCTCCAATTAATTCGGTTAATTGGATTCCACTGAATTTAATTTCATTGGAAACATGTTTTGTAAAAAGTGCCCCACAGAAGCAGTCATTTTTCATTGTGCATTATAATGTGCATAATGTTTACGGTGTAAAGAGTCATTTGAGTATCTTTTGTTAAAATATAAATTTTGTTATTACTAAGTTGGGAAATAATTTTACAGAATTAAAATTAAACATCAACAAAATAAAGTTAATCGAAGTAGGCTACTTAAAGTTCAATATCGAAACAAGAGAAGAGAAAAAAAACCCAGACGCTAATTGCGCGTAACTGAGAAGCTAAGTGCACTTGCAACACTTCATGCGAGAATGCATTTCCTTCTAATTCATGACTTCCCATCAGAATAGTGCAAATAGAACGAAACCGTGTAATTTAACTCTGTAAAGGCACGAAATTGGTAAATATGACGTAGAAGCAGTTTTTATATTATGTAATATGATTTTCATTATGATGCACCAAGAAGGAATTCTATACATATGACTTATTACATAGACTGTATTCGGTATTAATTATGCATTTACTTTGTAATTTGAAATTTTATTTAATGCTGAAATTATAATATATTAGCCCATTATGTTCAAATGTATAAACAGATTCAATATGATATCTAGGTACTTTAAAAGGAAATTTTTTTATTTCATTTCGAAATTAACTCACAATAGACATCCATAAATAATGTCAAATAAATTCCAGAGGTAATTTTATTTCAGGGATTTACTGTAGTTATGATGATTCTGTTCTGATGAAATTTCTTTGATCATATTACGGTACTTACTTTTTATTAGAATACGATTGAAATGTTTCATTAAACGTGAAATTATTAGTGCAAAAGGGAAAGTTAAAGGGATTTTTGGCTCTTTAAGATCACGGTATTCAGAAAATAAAGCGAAATAGAACGGTAAATATATAAATATAAGTAATGCTCGTATATAAA
This sequence comes from Ectobius pallidus, assembly GCA_964059195.1. NCBI lineage: Eukaryota > Metazoa > Arthropoda > Insecta > Blattodea > Ectobiidae > Ectobius > Ectobius pallidus. The sequence continues at coordinate 119,358,196 of CAXKWD010000008.1, read as the reverse complement.
ATAAGTGTAAAGTAAAAGGTCGTGGAGACCCATAGAGTTGCGGGAGGTTGAGGCTCCCGGACTGAGACATTCAGCACATGAAGACTGTCAACCCAAGTATGAAATACAGTGTACATAAAGATGATAAGATTTTCAGTCCTATGCATTGACTTTCTTGAAGGGGTCTTGAGAGTAAGGGTACGTATATACAATACAGTATATATATATATATATATATATATATATATATATATATATATATTTACCTATATATATATATATTTACCTAGGGATACAGAATGTATACATAATATATAAAATATATTGAAGCATCTTCCGGGCTGTGGGCCGTGGTCCAAAGGCTAAAAAGTCTAAAAAGTCTCGCCAGACGTTTCGCTCCCGCTGTGGAGAACTTCTTCAGTGGTTGCTACCTTGACGCTGACCACTGAAGAAGTTCCCCACAGCAGGAACGAAACGTCTGGCGAGACTTTTTAGGTAAATATATAAATTACTGGAAGATGGTTCAACATCAAGATTCCGGCCGTAAAAGCCTCAAATTAACCATATAAATTATATTTTTGTACTGAAATATTACAAATATGCAAACATATGTAAATAATACGATCTATTTTTACAAAAATGCTAAAACATGCACAATAAAATCTTGCACAGTGAGCTCAAACAACAACAAAATGATCACCGATAAATTTCATTTCCTTAGTGGTCTGTTAATGTATAAGGTTTGTTAAAATTTCCGTCTAAATGACCACTGATAACTATTTTAGTACGCACACTTTTACAAAAATACTGATAAAGTAGCTTTGAGGTGCATTTGTTTTTAATGTAGTAGTGTAAGTGTTTATTACATTAATTTGCTTTTTACGTAATCAAATGCAAACAATTGCAAGGGTCCACATGGACCGTACATACTTATTCAAAACACAAGAAAAAGATATAAAACAAATAATTAAATAAATAAAATACAAAATAATACAAAATAACACAAACAAACCAAGTCTATTCCTCACCCTCCCCACCCGCTCCACAGTTTGCCTCTTTCGCGAACCTGAGCTGTCTCGCTTTCGTTAAAAACTTCCCAATGCTTTCCTCAACTTCAGTCAGCCAGTAACTTCAAACATACGTATTTGTTGCTCACTATTTGATTCTATAAATTATATTGGTAGATATTTTTCCCACCAATTTTCCAAACCTCTACAACTCGCCAAATTTTAAGCAAGATTCTTCCCCCTTACATATGGGACAAATTCTCATTCTATTTTCATTTGTGATCTTAATCAATCGCTATGCACCAAGTCCAATCCAAGCGATCCCCAGTTTACTGACGTTGAATCCGTTTTCTATGTAGGTTTATTGCTCCTTCCTTCACTCCAATTTTAACCGTGACTGTAATTCAAATGAAACCACAGTCATGAATTGCGCATTTTAAGGTAGATACAGTCACAATTAACACATATAAAAATATAGTATAAAGTCACAAACTAGTGTGTATTTATACAACATCCGTTTGTAATTTTACTAGGAGGTGCCCGTGGCTTCGCCACGATAATTCTTTTAAAAATTAAAAATTAAGAGTATAATAATTAAAGCATTATATTTATTAACACTTGCACGCGAATCATTCATAAACTAAGCCATTAATAATTAATGAAACAGCTAAAATTCCTGCTTTAGAGTACATTCCACGACATGAAAGCGCCCCCTGGGAAAACTATATCAGAATCGATTATGCAGTTCCAAAGAACCTGTGAACACATAATACGTATTGTTTCTCAGCTGTTTATTGACATGAATATGATGTGAATTTTATTTTATCAATTCAGTGTAATTTTCAGAAATTATATAATGTTTCAAGGGAAGGAATGGTTTGTTTGGATTATTATTATCAGCGATATTTCAAGAGATAAAACCATCAATATTTTACAGCTGTTGCCCCCGGCTTCGCCCGCCATTATTCATTGACTCCAGGATTTTTGAGAAAATTACACTGGTAGATTATTAAAAATGTTTGTGGTTCAGAGCTATGAAAATTGTAAGTAAAAATAAAATTAGAATATTTGTTCATTGTGTTCATTTCACTTAGGCCTTATATAATAAAGAAACGGTTTTCCTTCCTAATTTTGTAGTCGTCATGAAAGTTTAGACTGCGAGAGACGAACATCGCCGAGTATACCCGATGTCTCACGAAGCGGGCGAGCAAGCACGCTATTTAGGGCCGTTGAATTGTATAAGAGTAGATACTATATTTTTATATGGGTATGTATTAATTGTGACTGGTATCTACTTTAAAGGGGGTACGCCGTAGCGTAGTGGTTGAGGCGCTGCGCTACAAACCGGTAGGTCGCGGGTTTGATTCCCGATGAGGTCGTTGAGATTTTTCAATTGGCCTAATCCTTCTGGTGGCACTATGGCCCTTGGGTCGACTCAGCCTCTAACAGAAATGAGTACCAGGAGCAATCCTGGGGGTAAAGGCGGCCGGTGCGTAAGGCTGACAACCTTACCACCTTCATGTACCGAATATCCAAAATCTGGGAGCCTCAACCTCCTGGAACCCTCTGGGCCTCCATGGCCTGTATAGGGATCACTTTACCTTTACCTAGCTACTTTAAAACTTGTGCATCTCAAATATCTTTAATTCTGGAAAAGTGTGTATACTAAAGTAATTAGTGGTAATGTAGGCGGAAAATTCAAACATTAACAATAAAATGAGTTAATGATTTGTGAATGTTCTGTAGAGCAAGAAAGGTTGAGGAAACAGCTGAGAATTTGAATAAAAAGAAATATATATATATATATAACTTATATATTTTTCTTATATAGGCCTATGTAGGCCTATATATACATGCTGTAATGCCTATTTTTGTGCTGGAATACTTCAAATATGCAAATTAAATGCCCTTAAGGTATAAATATTTTCTTCTGTTATAAATATGTTGAATTTGCATTAGTTAGTCCTAAAGCTCTGTATGCGTTTCGTTCTATTGAACTTTTTCATACGCGTCGCAGAAAAAAATGCAAAGATTAATAGATGAATGCATTTTAAAATAAAGCAGTAATACGTCTAGGTTGTCATTCATGAAAACCAGCTATACCATTTGAATTTCCTTAGTTCATTTCAAACTTATATTCCATTGGTTATTTTACTTGATAAAATGCTTTATATTGGGGTATAAATTTCGCTCTGAAAGGGTTAAAGGAAAACATACAAATGTGCAAAATCCGTACCCTAGTCATGAGAAAAGATAAAATCGTTTTCATAGTGCATTCTATCTACCTACATTCAAGTAAAAACCAGGAAACTTTTTTATGACATAAACCTATAAAGGAATATAGACTAAGGGCCTTCATTTTTATAAAACATTACTTTCACGCCTTTAAACGACGTCTCCGCGGACCTGAAAGACTAGGAAGTATAAATGATAAGCTCGAAACTAAACAGAAGATGACAGTTAATAGATAAGGTCATTACTAGGTGCCCGCGCAAGTTGTATACAAAAGATGAATAGAATTGATAGAGGTAGTTTTCAATTTCAAATAGAAAGTCATAGCACATGTCAAATGGCACGAAGCACAAGATAAAGCTTCTTTATTTATGATGGCATGTAAGTCAAATGTGTCATTTCGCTTCAGCTTCAACGTGATGGATGCATGAGATACACCAGAGCGAAATAACGGTTCGTGTGGGAGTTCAACCTCCCAGGCGTAGCAATCATTACCCCTCAAACAACGCATCTGCAAACAAATCAACGTTGTCTTCCATCGATTTCCATTTGTAGCATAGCTTTATTTATAACTAGAAGGATCGCCCACCTTACCTAACGCTACGGTTCTTACTGTGGTGATGTACTCGAGAAATAATTAATCTGGCTTTTGGCGTTTATTTTATAAAATTTTTATTAAAGTGTGGTTTAACAGATTTTCAATTCATTTATTTGAGCTGCCTCTGATTTAATAATTTTAACAAAGCTACTCTCTCATATCTATGATTTATTTATTTATACTGTAGAGGTTAAGCCATAAGAACTTATAACTCGATCCGTAAGACCTGAGCCAAACAAACGGCTGCACAGTAGTCTACGATGACGTAATCTAGACCTGCCTGACCTTCGTAGCACGTGATGTTCTTTGCTAGTTCAAACTGTACGGACCGTGTAAAAACATCTTAGTTAGCCTCAGAGCATTCAATAGTGAAGACCCAATAGCGATATTCTGTAAGTTACATACCATTACTTAAATAATATTTGATAATTAAAAAATATACTTTATTAACTTTAATTTTGTTTTCAATGGTTACGGGCTATTATGAACCGCATAGTTTGGAATGAATAGTAGGCCTACAGTATATGCATTCTCTTCTGCTCTTACTCCATTGCTACCGGCGAACGATAAGCTATCTGCGCGTGTTTGGCTCAGGTCTTACCGAGAGAGTTATACCTTCCACTTCACTTAACTGCTACGGGTACGGAAAAAATTCTTACCACAAATAAAAACTGTTGGAATATTGGCATAGTCCCCGATGATCTACCCTTTGTCACAGTAACTTATGTTCATTAGCACGGGCACTGTGATGTATTTATTTTCCGGCTGAAAATAATAATCCATTTTATGCGGAAACTTTTTAACAGCGTTGCCCCTGCTCACATTTTCCCCGCTGTTGCGCTTGCACCGGCCGGGACCGTGTTCCGTTCCTACCGGCAAATCGGCAAATCAAGACTTTAGAAACACTACAAAGTAGAATAACTCAACCAATTTATTATCAAAATAGGCCTACATGTAGAGGCTTATTACTCACCATTTTGTACGGATGGTACAGTCAGGATATTTACGAGAAAATCTCCGAACGCGCCTTCTATGGTTATTTCTCAATAAGTAACATTCCACCAAATAAATTCGCTGTTCAACAGTATACATTTTCGATTATTTTCTTACGTAACACACAACAATAGACAAGCGTCTCACTACAAGACACTACAAGACACCGAAGCAACTAACCGCTTGTAGGGTCTATGCTTTGTACAATGCTAGCGCGGCAATGCGGCAGTGATGAGAGGTTTCCTCATAAAATGGACTCACTGTATAACCAACTACGCTTATTGGTTAGTTTAGTTAGCTTAGTTAATTATAATTGCGCGCGTTCGTTATGTGTCGCATTGAATTTCGCGAGTTTTATGTTGGTAACAATTTCTCGCCATGCGACGTCACACTACCAACGTCGAATCATGCGTTTCTTGTCGGTTCTGCAAAGTCAATATGGCGGAAATATCGCTAGCATTCGCCAGTTCGTAGTTCCGGTGTTGGGCAGGTTCAGACTAAATAACTCGTGAAGACAGCACCTCCTCTCCCGGGAATTAAATATGTTCAAATATGTGTGATTTTACCTGTTTTGTAAAGAGAATCGCACCTTAAAGTGCGGGAGGAGTTTATATGCTATATTATGATTTTACCAGAATTTTTAACAAGGGGTAGTAAACAACAACATAAATGGCAGAGCAATTTTTTTATCTTAAATGCATGTACATTTATGGTAGATCTTTCAATCTTGTAACATTTTGTTATAATGAATTCTTTCACAAAGCTGATACTGTTATGTATTTTGAAAATAAAATTGCAAAAAATTAATAAAATTATATACGAATCTGATTAATGGCAGACTAAAAAGTTTATGGCTGATGAATTCTGATATAACTTCCTCTACTTCAAGGCCAATTCACAGTATTTCCTCTGGCGACTGATTTCAGATTTATCTCGTATTTATCGAATGTATTCCCTTATTGGTTTTTTTGACACTTAAATGTAAGATAAAATGTAAAATGTGCCCCAGAACCTGACAATGGAATAAAACATAAACCACTTCTTTTTGAAGAGGCTTAAGTTCCAACAAAAGAAGAACAAAAGCATTTATTCAAACTAATTTGGAAAATAATACGAAAGAAAGCTATAAAAATTAAAAGTGAGAGGTACATTTCAATCGATCTAAATTTTCTTCAATTGCTATCTTGTGCAGAAGATAGAATTCTAAATCTTCATCTATCAAGGCAGTTACATAAGGCTTTAACTTCAGAGACAATAGGAATATCTCGTACTCATACAGAGATTCGGATCTTAAATTCAATGGAATTGTAGACAAGGAGCTGTGTGTTTGATAATGGCATGCTTGAACAATGTGGTAAGTAAGAGAAAGTAAGCTGAAATGGGCGGGGAAGCCTTCCACCTTTAACGACATAGTTAGGGCAGATTACGTACGTTTGACACGGGGTTTGGGTGAGTTAGAACGGGGTGAATCTAAGAGAATACGAATGAGATAGAGGTATCACATTGAAAAGAGACAGGGAATTGGCCAATGAAAGAGAAATGAGTGGCTGTGAGAAAGAGATGGAGATAACATTTCGTAATTTAGTGTACGTGCGGACTATACTATCTGGCTTTGGATCACTGCCCAAGAGATGGTAGTTTCTGCCAGTTCGGTTGCCTCGCTCGGTCAGGTACGCCAGTAAAGTACGGATGAGACAGACAGAGGAGGAAGATAGGAGCAACCGTAATTCTTTTTCGAAGTGATTTATTTCTTTTTGTTATAATGCTAGGTCGTGGACCATTTTAATATAAAGACCTGCAAAACCGACATTCCGTGCAATGTCCCTGGCACTGGCACGCAATTAACAATGCTGACAAGATGAACCATACTTTTTCTCTTTCCAGCACAACTTGGGAACTTGGAAAAAGTAATGTGTGAATTCATATTAGAATTTGAAATGACGTCAATAAATGCAAGGTTTTTATACAATACTGTTGCAGATCAGTATTGTCTACCAAAGGTGAAGTTCTATGAAAACCGCAATTAATTTTTCCCCGCTAATTTTACTGCAGGAAGAATGTTTGCTTGTGCATTAATTTTCTACTTAGTCCCCTTCTAGTTCAACGCACTTAAGCCATCGGATAGGAAGTGCTTCGATACCGCGTGAGAAAAATTATTTTGGTTGATGCTGTAGCCACTCGTGCACCGCCGATTGGACGTCTTCATCAGACTTGAACTTCTGCCCTCCAAGGTGCTCCTTCAATGAACCAAAGATGTGGAAATCTGATGGTCCCTAATCTGGCGATTATTGCGGATGTTGTCGACGGTTTTCATTGTTGCACGAGAAGCTTGAGAACGGGCGTTATCATGGTGAAGCAAAACACCTGCACTCAGCAATCTCCTTCGCTTTGGCACTATCGTATTTCCACATCTTTGTTCCATTAAAGGAGCACCTTCGAGGGCAGAAGTTCAAGTCTGATAAATATAGTACATGCATCCAAAATTATATTTTCTATCTATTGTCTGCCTGCTTGCTTAACTGATCGTCTATTTGACCTTCTGTCTGTCTGTGTTCAACTGTGCAGACCAGCATAAATGAAACACGTTTCTAGCGCTATCTCGATTTTGATCTTTTTCATAAACGCAATAGGACTACGCTCTCTATACTTCGTTGACCTAAATGTGAGTAGAAATCTAAAAAAATGTAGGTTCAATTTAATCCTAACAGCCTGACTACACCCAACCCTAGTTCACGAAACCACTTTTGGCTGGACCATTGGAATTCACACAATCTTACATAAGTTAGTTCTCTGTATTTTGATGGCGGTATCATACAGAGTTCTAAATAGCTAAGCCACAGGACGGACTTTGAGATGTTGTTTAATTCGTATACTTGGAATATATTTTGTATACATAAAATCGTGACGCATTGTATTAGCATGACTGAAAAAAAAACTAAATATCTTTTACTTATGTTATCCGCCGCCGTGGGTGAGCTGGTGGTATGACTGCCAGCCACCTGGGCGGCGGGGGGTTCGATTCCCGGCCGGGTCGGTGATTTTACAGAGATGTAAAGTTTCCTTCCTGGGTCAGGACTGGGTTATGTGTCCACGTTCCCATCCCGCGAAAGCATCTGGCCGCCCTATGCGGTATCATCCGGCTTAGTGTCCCTTGGTCGGGCGGTGGGTATCCCCCAAAGCTCGGTCCCAGGGCAGGACCGGCCACCGGGCCGAACACTTCGTCATCATCACCATACAATAATTCGCACAACGTACCTGTACAATACACCTGCACAAAATACTTACAACAAGAAAGTTTAAAGCTTCGAAAAATCGAATGACACCAAAATTACTCCTACAAAACGTAGGGGAGCATTCTGAGCTACCTTTAACCTCATTTACGACTTCGTATAAGTAAAACGTGTTCTGTAAAATTCTAGCAGAAATGCTTCTATGGCTGCTTGCCCATTGTTGTTTCTATGAAACAGAACGTTTCATATATATTCAAGTTCCTACCAAATGTTTATTAAGCAAATAAACATAATTTACCACAGAAACAAGGTCACTTAGGATACCTTTACAATTTCTTACACAATTTGTTAAAACAAAATTCAGTGTAGATACTGGAATATTATACATATCACCTTTTACAAATTCCAGAACTGGAGTTATATTCCTGGTGAATAAATTCGGGTTCTGTTCCAGTTTTTGTTCCGCAAGAGATATTTAAATTAGGTACTTGATATCGGAAGGTGGTCATATTGCATTCTACTTTTGCAAATACTCAGAAAGGAATAAACTCCATATTACTACGCCATAGGAATATATGAATACGGAGATGCGCCCAAGAGACATGTTCAAGTTTCTGCTTTTGCAAACTGATAGTTTTACTTACGACATTAAAAACACGTGCGGACATTCCGAACCGCATTTCGTAACAGTCGTTTGCTGAAAAGGCTATTTGGTGCACCTGACTTACGACTAAGTTGTGTAAAATAGATTTGATATTAAAAATATGCATACCATGCGTTCCTTATGTTTAATTTATGGAATCCCATAATTTCCATCTCTCTCTATTTGCGAGGGTTTGATAATACTGTATTTCTCTTGGTTTGCCAGAAAGCAGTCCATTCAACGCCACGTATTCATGGGTGGCCATAATATTCCCATATATCATAGTTTTCTAAACAATCGAGGCATATCTAAAGTGCTGACTATACTTTGGCCTTGTTTAAATGCGTCTGTACCTCCAGTCACAATTTATGTATTGCTTTGAGAAAATAAGTGCACAACACTTTATACTATGTAGTTGAACATTTTCTGTTTTTACGTGACCTTCAGGATCACGCTAAAGTACAGCAAAGCAAGAAAACCACGGATATTTAACATTAGTGGTGATAGTTTTAAAAGGTACGATCATTTTGCCTTGTTTCATTGTCTTACTGTTGAATGAAATTTTGAATTTATTATTTTAAATATCTTGACATAATTGCGAGGCATTTCACTAACCCCAAAAATTCCAGATATTGATCACGAAACAGTTTATAGATGAGAGTGAGTTAGTGGTAAATTTTCAGAATTGCATAATTATATTCCGAAAGTAAAGTAAAATGAACCCTATATAAGCCGTGAAGGGTTCCAGGAACATGAAGCTCCCAGACTTTTAGACATTCGACACATGAATGTGGTGAGGTTTTCACCCGTAAGCATCGGCCGCCTTTAGTCCCAGGATTGTTCTTGATACTATTTCTATTAATGCTGGGTCGACCCCAGGTCCTTAGTGCCGCCACAAGGATTAAGTCAATAGAACCAGCAACTTTCCGATTTAGGCCTATAACGCAGTGCCTCTGCACATATATTCTGTAGGTACTGGAAATAATTACTGTACGAGACACATTATAACTCTTTTAGCTATATACATCAGATGTTACTTGCTGATACTCTCGTTCTGAGTAAGAAAAGAAAATTTTGGAATTAAACGCGAATGAAAATTATAACTGGTAGCCTATAAAAAGAGTTCGATATATCTTAATATTTACATATATGTAACATAATTTACTTATAAAAAGAAGGGAGAGGTTAAACTACGAGAAAGAAAGAAAGAAAGAAAGAAAGAAAGAAAATTTACTTATAACTGTCGACATATTTAAACATTGGTTGTTAAAAACTGAGAAGCTAAAGACCAAGATATGTCATGCCAAAATATGTTCAAATCTCTACATAACGAATTGGTAATTTTTTTTTATTATAGGGTTTTCCACAAGGTTGTGGTTTCCCTCAACCAAACAATGACAATGACAATAAGTAAACACTCAGCAATGATAATATAAATAAACACAATGTTTATATCAAAGTCACACTTAATTTATTTTATTTCTCCACAACTGTCTAATGTGTCTTCAGCTTGTAGGTCTAGTCCTCTCTTGGCCATACTTTCTTTTACTCCATCCATCCAGGTTTCAGTTGGTCTTCCTTTCCTCCTTCTTCCATCAGGTTCCCAATTCATTACCACTCTTGGCAATCTTCCTTCGTTCATTCTCTTTATGTGTCCATACCAACGTAATGTTTTACTTTCAACCACTGCCTTCTAGACTGTATTACTCGTGTATACACTGCCTGTCCTATACGGCTAATTTTGCGTACGCGGCGACATTACAGATGGCAGCACCTACCACACCCAGCTGCAATACCCTTTACATTACCGTATGTTCTGTGTTGCCCTCTGAAGTATAAACTCGGAAACTGAAATATGCTGGAATTTCATGCTATCTGGGTGTGAACTGTGTCGCCCCTACTGGAGAAATTTGGCAATTTAACAATACTCTGAACTCCATGTTAAAATAAAGCAATGGACAGGCAGTGTAATTCTCGAGACGGCGGTGCTTTCAACTATCTCTATCACATCTTTCTCTACTTTCATTATTTCTCTTATTGTGCTATTCCTGATTCTATCTCTCCGCGATTTCCTTGCTGACCTTCTCCAATAATCCATATCTGTAGTACGCAATTTTGCTAACAACAATGAATGAATTGGTAATGAGACCTAATAAATATATATTACTGAAAAATGTCAAACGAACAGTTACATTTACATTTTTTTTTTATTTAAATGGAACAAATTCTAATCTAGTATGTCAACCTGATTAACAGTACTGGCACCAGGGGTCTCTGTAATAGATCACATTTCTCAGGGTTCGGGATTGTTACGTCCCATGTGTCATGACAATGGGATAGGAGCCCTTCAGTATGAAAACACACAGATAGTGTATGGCAGATATTTCAGTACATAATGACAGTGATATTGATGAATATGACTTCGTTGCCGATAGAGATCAGCGTCCATGATAAATAGCACAATGCGTTATTATATGGAGAGATGGCGTCGACATAACTATGAATTTGATAGGCCGTAGTCATTCACATGCACAAAATGCAAAGCTTTATAATGCTGGGGCAAGGGACATTTTTCTTTATTCCTCTTTGTCTTTTGCTAACTAATTGGTTAATCATCATGCAAAGCAAAGCACCATGAATGCAGACATTTTTTTAACGCTGTTAAACACTCAAATAACTGGACAAATAAGAATATATTACACATAGCAGATCAGGTGAATTCTGCCTACTTTCAAATAGACTATTCTTTTCTCTTAGATACCCTTAAATATCATGTCTTCTTCTCATTGTAATGTTATATTTATGTTATCCTCTTTTTCGAGGTTAAACCTTTGAAATCTGTATTCAAATAATGTAATTATTTATTTTCTAAAAATTCATATAATACGTTATGCAGCTCTACTCGTCAAACGAATGCAAATATTAAACTAATGAATGAAGAAACTTTTTTCTTGATGGAACATAGGATACATATATCCTATAATATATATATATATATATATATATATATATATATATATATATATATATATATATATATATATATATATATATATATATATATATAATTAGGTTTTTTTATATTTTACCGAAAGCACAGCTTCCGAGAGTCAATGGAGCAAAATTTCTGTTTTCAAAGAGTATTATCAACAGCATAACTTAAAACGGAAAATCGTATATATCACTTTGACAAATTCCAAGGATAGAATTTGCTTTTAAATTACAATTTCCACGTCTGCTCAGTATTTAACACATAAGAAATTTAACTTTCTTTAAAAAAAACATAACTTATCTTATTACAGTCAATATACTTCCATAACTCAACTCTTCCGTAATTCTCCTAAAATATTACAGGGTGGCGCACGAAATGTCATACCATTTGATTATGTCATAAATATTGTAATATAGCAGTTTTGCTGTTTCTAACAGTGCTAATGTAAGCCGAAGATCGTGGAAAATCCGATAGGTGTCATCACATGTCGCATTTCACCATGACAACGAACACAAACATTAGTTTGTAAAATGGCGCACAACGGACGTTTGAATGGTGAACATAAGGTGAAAGTTGTTCTGTTTTTCGCCGAAACGAAAAGTGTAGTTTTGACTCAGTGATGTTTTCGTACTCAATTTAATACAAGATTGGCTCCTAGCAAGCAAGCAATTTACAGACTAACTGAGCAGTTTGTGTTGGAAAAAAGCGGTCGCGAAGGGCTAGTGTTCGTACACCTGAAAATATTGAAGTGGTTCGCGTTGCTTTGACTCGAAGTCCGTCTAAAGGGCTTATGCAGAGTTGGGAATCAGCTCAGAGCGCATGTAATGGAGTTGTGCCATGCGTTATCTGAAGACTTGTGTCGAAAAGTGGTGACGAATGTAAGGGTTCGTTTACAAGAGGTTATGAGGCAAAACGGCGGTCATATTGAACACACTCTGCATTAAAGACAAAATTCCATGTCCTAATGATCAATTCTATGTAAAGCTATAATAAAAATTAATATGTGTTATGTGTAAAATAAATGGTATGACATTTCGTGCGCCACCCTGTATCCCTGTATATTATTTCAACCATGATAACACCGGCTCATCTCTAATTGATCTCAATATTCAAACATAAAAATAAACAAAACTACTTTTCTGTCATATAATTTAGGCTACATTCAATAATTTATTATAACTATATTAAACATTAATATTTGTGCATCTATTAAATAAAAGAGTTAAAAAATGTAAGTACTGACAGTAGAACAATACTTTTTAGTAAACGATATGAATTGCAAAATTTAAGGGTTCGTTATTATATTATATCCGAACCAAAGCTATCACATAAGCTTAGGACGCAATTTATTCTATACACACTTAAGAGTAGGCCTATAGAAATGTGCGTTGAACCTTAAGAAATTATGAATGGCTACGCGAATAATTCTTGTAACGATTGTACTTAAATTTGGTTAACTGTTATTATAAAAATCAACACTTTTTTCCTTTCCTATTCGTTAAATCCTCACAACGTAGTTCTGAGGAAAGTAGATGGCATCACATCATTTGTAAAAACTTAAATCCCTCTCCAAATAAAGAGAGGAATTACTGAACACGCCAATATTAAAATTATTCTTTAACAATAATCTCAAGAGAGAAGCAAAGGTTAATTAATCATTTCATGATACTAACCCAAGGTTAATGGCCCCATTATCAATTTTGATGACTGTTTTTAAATGCGATTTTACAAACAGGGTTTCGTTAAATCTTTATTTTGATTTGCCAATATCCACTGATAAATCACATGGCATTAACTGGTTTATATATACTGGAATTTCTAATGTATGTAAAAGATAACTATAACCATGTTAGTTACGAAGTTGGGCTAAGACAAGACCTTCTTCAGAAACCTACTTGTAGGTTGTCTATGTCTTTGAACAATTAATGTGAAATGATGACCATTTCTGTTGGAAATAAGCTGTCAACTCATTATTATTGGATAAGTAAAACGCCATTCAAAAGATCTGTGACTTATTGGTTGACCAATATGGCCTTTTATTACATAAAATGATTTTTTCTGATGAAACAAGTAATTTAATAGTGTGTATTTTTATAATTTTATAAGTAACTTGACTATGCCTATTACACATTGCATGTGTTTAATGACAAGAATCAATACAACACAAAAATAATACAATACATACCATATTAGCCTATTCCATACGGGTTTACAATGTACAGAAATTGTATCCTAAAGCCAGAAAACTCTCTACACACCGGTCAACGATTTGAAAAATTGCCATGTCTATAATTAATCAGTCATTGTATCCCTGAGCGAAAATTGGCACATGGTTTGTTTCCACTTTTAAAATGTAATCAATTCTAAAATCCATTGTTTCCAAATCTTTTCAGTAGTGAAGCTGCAGGCTATTGTTTCTGATGTACACATATGCCTACTTTTCAAGCTGATGTGCCAAATTTGTTAATGCAACAAGCAAATCAATCTTATTCACGTTACGTGGAACTGATGCATTGTATAGCTGGGAATGAATTGAAACCGATGCGAAGGGGTGGACATAAAGCAGGAGGAATCATTTGCAAATTTGATGCGATTGTAGATAAAGTAATCATTTACGCAGTTCAGAGGGTTGACAATATAACGTAGCCATCAGATGGTTAAAATAAGAAGTGCATCATTTAAATATGTCATAAAATTGATATTATAAAGTACACTATATGTTTTTCTGGCACTGGTGCCATGCTCCCGAAAATAAATCTCCCCGTTGTTTCCCTGTGGTGCCCATATTTATGTTTATTTATATTATATTGCATCTACCTTGGAAGAAACAATCGTTTGATAACCAAAAACAGAATACATTACTTATTGGAATGATTTTTTCAATCGAGGATAGATATCGAAATTAGCTACTTATTATAAATGACCTCTCAGAACCCTTGAACATATGTAAACATATACTGTATAAAATTTTGTCAATAAATTTAATTAACTGAATTCACATTACATTGATTGTTTTATTACATGCTAATATGGCTTTTTGGGAAATCCATATTATGAAATATTGATAAATTTCGTTATAATCCCTAACTAGTAAAGTTACGGCACAACGTAGCATTTAGTAGACATTTTCTTAGGATACTTTCATGTAATAACATACCGCATGCTGTCAATTCTGAATTCTGAATTGTAGTTATAAACGAATCATATTCATATTCAAATAGATTTATAGAATGATTGACACTTGACCATTCCCTTAAAATTAAGTTAGTAATATTTTCTTTCAAAATTTAACAGACGTCCACAAGAAACAAAAAATGGATATGCCAAGAAGGAGTGACATATAACAGAACATGCATACTTTTGACAAAGTATAACGTTTGAGTAACAGATGATAGTGGTTGGTGTAAGTCTTAATTTGAGGTATTATTAAATTAAATTAATTGTCAATGTTAATAATAAGGAAAATAATTATCCGTTGTTTAACACAGAATACAACACTTGACTAAAAGGCGAAATACAGTAGAAAGGAACGTCAATTTTCAACTTGTAAACATATAGAAAATCCCATACTCGAGTAGGATTAGTTTTGCGTCTAGAGTATTTGATCTTAATTTATAAAATAAAGTGTGTTAGTAGTCTATTATAATAACATAGTGTTAGTGATGCTATTTTAGCAAGTCCAACGGTACGACAATTTTATATTTCATCAGATAAAAGTCCTGATCATTATCGTCCCCTAAATATCATTGTGGACAGTATCATACCCGTAAATGATTAGGTTGTTGATTTAGAGCTCATTTCAATTCAGAGCTTGGCATCGATGTAGTGCTCTCCTCGAAAAACAGAAATCAGTTATAGATTATCCTTAAAAAATTATATAGGCTATATATAAAAATATTCGACACGTTAGATTCATATCACAGGGAGAGGGGATTTTAATTAGCCAATGACTGATGAAATGCGTAGCATCGTGATTTTCTTCTAGAGCATTTATCCCGATTGAGAGTCCAGAGAGTGATGGATGCAATTGGATTAATTAAAGTAAAAGGTTTGTGCGGACGATGTGGGGGTATCAGTTAAATTGCGAAGTTTATCACTTGAGTGGGTAAGGAGACTGCAAGAGATAAGGAGGACCGCAAAAAGTATACTCTAAGCCTTGAGAGAGAGGATTGGTTCAAGTAATCACTGCTTTCCACATGTACGACTGAATGACAGCCAATGAGAATTGTTGGAGCTTAGTCTTGAAGATGGTTTTCTTTTCAGAGGAGGAAATCCAACGAACAAATTACTGGAATGAAAATAAAGTCCGTTTCTATGCCTGAAAACAGGATTCAATATGTTTTCCTCCATTTCTTCAAATGAATTCGTGCACCAGTTCAAGCATCCCCTCTCTTACAGATTATCTGCATTGGATTATATTAAGTTTCATATTTTTACATTCATGAAATTATATTATTATACTCTTGATAACTTTTTGGTTGGCAACTTATCAAGTAGTTTTAATTTTTTAATTTTAACTTAGGTGTTACAAAACGTGTTTTACCTAAAGGTATATCAAGGGATATTTACAGTAATAAATTACAATAATTATGGTTGAAAAATTACTGGAGAGAGCGAAAGATTTTCATGAAAAAATTAGTAATGTCGACTGTATTGAAATGATACTTCAGCGTGGCAGAGGAACTGTTCGTTGTAAAGATGGTCAATCTTTTAGAGTATGTCGTACATTCTGTAAACAGATGTCGGTCCGTCTGTGGAAGTCTTTCTGGGCAGCTACAGAGTGGTGAAGTCGTTAAATTCATTTTGTGGAGAAAGAATTTAAATCGACCATGATTTGTAAGAAATTGGGTGTTATGTAATTGGGCTATAGCTATGAGGACAGCCTATGGGTTATGTAGGGGATGAATAATTTGGTATGGAAGGCATTTTCGGAGCTGGTATATATGGAATTCCAATTGTTGTGTAATTTTCAGCTAACAACTGCCTGGCCCAATTTAGAGGTAGCGATTTGTAATCGATTGTTGTTCTGTAACTGTCAGCAGACTCAGCGAGATAATCAGCTCTTTCATTTCCTCGGAATCCTGCGTGACCTTTGACCCAATGGATGGTAATCTTGTGTGTCTTTTCGAGGGCGGTAAGTTTGCCTCTGATCTGCACAGCCGGTGGGTGGGTAGTTCTCTCGTTTGCGATAGCGAGAATGGCTGCTTTCGAGTCGACATGAATGGCATACGCTGTGGTGTAATTCTTCTGTAGTTCAATCCATCCCACAGCCATAATGAAGTTCCGCTTGGAAAATAGAGCAGTTGATGTCAAGCCTTTTTACTGCAATGAAGATTTCACTTGAGTTTTTCTCAACCACCAATCCTGCTCCTATGAGGTATTGCGTTTTGGACTCGTCTGTGAAGATTAAATGTTCTGCTTTTCCTAGAGCTCTTGAAATGTCAATAATTATATGATGTCCTTCTGATCTTGTTGGAATTTCTGTTCTTTATTAGGTTGTTTAGAATAATTTTTAATGTTGTGAAGGATGGAAAACTTTCGCGGCCACGTTACTAGTAACTCTCGGGGTTGCACGCAGTGAAAGGTGTCAAACCCCAGCTTCCATGAACTCCCCTGATGATAGCAATAGAATGGGTTGCCGAAAGTCTTGTTTATCATAATATTGACCCAGAATAAACCTACAATTAGCCAAATATAAGTTCTATTGTACTTGAATACGCTACATTTTAAAGATCTTAAGATGTTGTATTACACAGACATCACATTTAGGAATGCCCATCAGAGACTTTCGAGAAACCGGTTTCCTACTATGTGCGATTTGTAGTAGATAAAGTACAGAGGAGAAATAATACGAAATAGAAAAGGGATTGAAAGATGAAATCTGTTTGGAATCAGTTCGATTCTCTGTGGATTAAAGCAACAGCGGCATATGAAAAGTCTCGAAACCCTTTCTTCCTTTAAAGTAGATATACGGAAGCTTGTTGACCCTTGAACACATCAAATTAACATTATCCAATGGCAATAAGGCTCACAGAACACTGTCAACAATGCAATCGTAACTACACGAATCCCCACCTCTGATGTAAATAATTAAAACACGGACTTGAAACCTTGGCAGATCATACTGCGTTCTGGAATACGACCAAATTATATGTTCACATAACCGACGTTTCACATTGCTTATCGGAAGCGGAAGATATGTGTCAAAAAATAATTATTTATGGGGGGTGGCAATATTTCAGGCTGTTAACCAAACAATGGACACGTGAAATATGGATACAGACAGAAAGCATTGATAATCCTATTTTTATATCATAATATGTAAAGTATAAACCACGATAATAAATGAAACCGTTGACGTGACACAATAAACAGTGACTTATTTGTCAAATAATTTGATTGATTCTCGGCTCTACTACTGTGGAAAAATAAATTCCAGAACGTTGACATTTACTGCAGTGTGCCGCATGAAGTGTCAAAATATGGCTGTAAAATATAACGCAGCTACAATACTAGAGAGATAAAACGCTATTTAACAGTAATATATTTCCGATTATTTGATTACTTTTCTTTGCGAAAAATATAGCTGTGAGGTCCCTGTCATTACATAAGCGGAGGAGAAATGACGCCATAAAGATTAGAATGGAAATTCAACGCTCGAAAATTACTACAGTACATGCGATTTTTATTTCTGCGTTTATGATGGATACCCTCTCAGGCAGAAAAATTTAACAACAGCTTGATAATACTTTAGAAGAGAATGGCGAAATTATACACTGGCGATAAAAAGAGTTCGGGTATCGTGCAGTTGTAACATAATATTTATATTTGAGATGAAGTACAATTTTCTCATTTTTTAACAATTTAGGTTATACAGTTTAGGTTATACAGTGTGATTATGCTATTTTTAATAATAGATTTATTCCTTAATACCTCCCATTATGATCAAAATTAAAAACTCACCAGACTTCTTAACATAATAACGAAGTTAATTATTTGTAATACATACGACAACATAATGGGCCAGTGCACGATGTACGATTTTTCCCTTACAGAGCGGAATTTATATTATTACACTGTACAAGCAAACGCAAAGCAAAACCATCAGTGGGCTTTAAGTTTGAAATCAATGAAAACAACTATAGAACAGCTGGCTTCCATAAATAATAAACGAATACGCAGATAAAAATCCTCCACTTTGCCTAATTATTACTCTACTAGTCTTAGACTATATCTCTACTTTAAAAAACTGTTCGAAGTGACGCATTTATACGTCAGTAGCTGTGAGGAAGTTAAAAGAAAAATTTATTCGGAAATTATGCTAGTAAGCCGAATCCATACGAGACTCGTCGAGACTCCTTTGGAGGCATAAGGCCTACCACCCGAATGCTGTGCCATCTACGTCCGTTCTTTGACATTAGACGACGACAGGATTGTTGGTACGTGGTTAACATGCCGAGACAAAATGTTTAACACAATATACTAACCCATGCTGGAACGCACGATATCTGTGCCGATTGCCTAAGTCATTGCATTATGTTTTTGTGGGGACTGTAGCGTCCATTGGCCTGCTAACTATCTCTCTCGCACAACAGTACCTCCCTCTCTATTTGTAAAGGCCAATTTACCTCTCTCTCGCACAATAGCATGTCTCTCTCTAGAGAGTAACGGTCTCATCGGCACAGATTTCGTGCGAGATCTATAGTTAGCAAAAATATTACACCCATAGTTTATATCTTATAATTTTCTGTAATTTTATGTTAAATTTACATTTTTCTTCAAATTTATTTTACATAATTTTACGAAATTAATGTATTTCATAGGATACATTATGAAGTAAAGGGCTGAAAATAATCTCTGTTTGAAGTTTGTTGCTCAAATGTCTAGTTCTTTTTTACTTCCAGTGCATGCTAAAATTATCACCTGCTTACTTGTTTAAAGTGCCTGCTTAAACTCAGTATATCACAGTAATATTGAATGAAACCTTCAAAAATCCCTGTAAAAGGACTGTGTTGACACGAGTTTTAGTACTAATTGTAATCCTATAGTTCTGAAGTGGATTAAATGAAATGTGCTTATTACTTTAAAAAAACAGAGGCAGTGTAAAGCTTCCGATCTCTGATCTCATAATCCTTCACTCTACAAAGCTCTTTGTAAATATTAATATCTGGATCTATTAAATATCACAGAAATGAATAATGAAAATGTCTGTAAATAAGAGTTCAACTCTTATTACAGCTAGCAAAGGCTTTGAATGAGCATTGCTAATTTACAAAATGCCATGCAGTGAACAGTCACTGGAGTCCGTATTAAAGTTCCGTGCAAAACTAAATAATGAATAAATCGAGCGAGCGAGTTCAAACGCCTCTCTATGTGGACAAAATGACAGAGAATTTTATAAATTCCTCATGGTTTCTACAATAATGTCTAAATTAATAGTACTAGCACAAGCTAAACTGCGGATAAGAGCTGTCTATACAGAAGAGGCACAGCCGGAGAAAAGTGGTTTTAATATAACAGAGTTCGCTCTACATTCCACACCAGGTGCCCGAGGCTTCGCCCGCGTTTATTATTATTATTTTTTTTAAATAGTTTAACATCAAAATAATTAAAACATGTTTATTAACATTTAAACTCAAGTCATTCACAAACAATAATAACGATTAATAATTAAAAAGCTAAGAATCCGGCTTAGAGGTGAATTTCACGATTAGAGGGCCGGAGAAAAAAACAACTCAGATTAGAGTTCCCTAGCTTTAAATAAATAAATAAATAAACCGCATAGTGAGTTTCGTTCAAATCTTTGAATATTTGCCCAATTAGCCCAATGTTCATGATATTCCCTTTCGTCCACCTAGTAAAAAATATCAGACCTCTCCGTGCCGTAACGTTATAACTTAAACCAAATGAATCGAGCAGAGTGGGCTAACAAAATCGAAGCGATCGACAATTTTATGCGTTATGTTGAAAAAAAAAATCAGCGATGCTCTTCTTTCTTCTTGCGATGTAGTTGCCAGCAGAGCAAGGCCACCTTAAATTAATTTTACAACTGAAATGTATTAGCAGAAACTGGTGCATCGATAGCGCAAAAAGTCACGTTTTCTGTCAGTTTTTAACCGACTTAAAAAAATAAAAAAGTGTTTCTCAATTCAATTGTATTTTTTTTATGTTTGTTACCTCAGAATTCCGTCATTTATGAACCGATTTGGATTTTTTTGGGGGGGAGGGTATATTTCCCGTTTGGTCCCATTTAAATTTGAAGAAAACATACCATCTCTGAGGGTGAAATAAGGATAAAAAATAGGGGATGAAATTTCTTATGGGCTCGAGTTTTATTTATAACTAGCTGAAAAGGCCCGGCGTCGCCCGGGCTTTGTATTTTGTAATTTGAAATTAACTTATGGAGGACTTTCGATGTTGAAACTCTAGGTCCTGATATAATAATGTATGTAGAATTCGAAATGAGGAAGAACAACAAATGGCACTCAGACTATTCCCTCAGAAAACGCTAGATATAGCTTTTATGGTTCATAGAGGATGTCGAATGCTGCATTCCGTTGCTTCTACTCATCATGCCTGGGAGGGGTTGAAAGAAGAAGAAACATAAATTACATAAGATTGTATTGACTTGACGGAAAATTTTATTTCTCATTCTCATGTTAAACCGTTTCGGGCCTGAAATAAAATAGAAATGCAGTATCACTTTCATACTTTCCTCCCCTAAAACCCGGGACATAATATACTGCGAGTATAGGACTCAAAATGTTCCATCCCATGCTTAGGGCCTTAAATCTCAACTAATACAAAGCCTACAGCTATGGATAACTGACTATTTACCGACTTCTGATATAGCATACTCACACACTTAAGTTGTTCCTGCAATACGACCTCTTATTCTACATCAAAATGTGAAGTGAGAAAATATTTCTTATGTCGAGGGTAGAGAAAGTTATGTGACTGCATCACACTGTTCTTTATTTTCGTGTAATTCATTTTTCAGTAATTATTTTCGCCAATATATTACATGGAATCATAATTCGTTAAAGTCCAGCATTAGGCTATATAGTTGCCAAGGCCCTATGTAATCACAGTAAACAATTCACTGTTGCCATGTGAACTGAACAACATTTCATTTTTTTCAGTAGAATATTCACAGAAATTATATAATTTTCAAGGGAAGGACTGATTTGTTTCAATTTTAATGTTGACCGCTATACTTTCTGGGCTTAACTGGGTATGTGTGCAAAATTCCGTGTAAATTGGTAAAGAAATGTAGATTTGTATAAGGAACAAACATACATACATACCCACAAACACACATTCGACTTTATATATTAGATTTAGTAATGTATCTATGAGAAAATATACATATAAATAAATATATATATGAAGAAACAAATAAACACATTACGAAGACAAATTACCACCCCTAAGGATGGAAAAATGGAAGATGAAGCTAATTAAAAATATTAAATAAAGGGTTCTAACTTCTAATGAAAGGGTAGTGTCGAACTGATCTGATGATGAAGTCATCAAAAACATCGTATCTTAGTCGTGTTTGGGCTTTTTGAAGTCTTTTATTTTTGTTAAAATTTTGTATTATTTCGCTCATAACTCGTGAAAGAATACGAAAATTGAAAATCCGGCTTCGAGGTGCTTTCGGACACTCTTCAGTCCATCTTTGTTATAATTTTCAGATCACTGTATGCTCTAGATTTGGTTGTGCATCGCACACAGACAAATAGACAAACACTTCCTCTTATTACATAGAAATATGATATGAATCTTAATATCAACAATAAATGTACTGCCCTCGGGCGTTAAAAATTGAAAGTATATTTACTACGACGATCAGGAGGGATAATAGTTTTACATACCGGAGAAAATTAACATTCTACGATAATGTGATCTAGGCGGGGAGAGTCGCCCAACCTACGGTCCTCGGGTTATATGTGGCCCCCAAAAACCTTTTCATTCAGTCTACTGGCAAAAAGTATAACTCTTTATAAGAGTTCATATTTTATAATCTAATATATAAAATCGAAAGTGTGTATGTATGTATGTTTGTTCCTAATACAAATCTACATTTCTTTACCAATTTACACGAAATTTTGCACACATACTCAGTTAAGCCCGGGAAGTAACGCGGTCAACATTAAAATTCAAACAAAATACTCCTTCCCTTGAAAATTATATAATTTCTGAGAATATTATACTGAAAAAAAATGAAATGCTGTTCAGTTCACATGACAACAGTGGATTGTTTACTGTGATCACATAGGGCCTTGGCAACTATATAGCCTAATGCTGGACTTTAATGAATTATGATTCCATCGATGTAATATATTGGCGAAAATAATTACTGAAAATGAAATCCACGAAAATAAAGCACAGTGTGATGTAGTCACGTAACTTTCTCTACCCTCGACATAAGAAATATTTACTCACTTCACATTTTGACGTTTTCTGATGGAATCGTTTGAGTGTGATAAATCTATTTCTTCATTTCAAGTTTTACATAATAAAGTCCTCCATAAGTTAATTTCAAATTAAAAAATACAAAGCCCGGGCGACGCCGGGCCTTTTCAGCTAGTATTTTATAAGAGTTGAACACATTGTAATATTACTAACCCTCAAAGGATGTGAAATTCATTGAAATATTCGCTATGTTTACATAATCTTCTTATGGTTAATAGTATTTTGCAGTTATCAATTAGAAGTGGAAAGCATCAGCACTGACATAAAAAATAAACCAGCAGAAATAATGTGTAAATCTCAATCACACAGAAAAACAGGGAAACGAAGTATTCGGAATTTTATAACCCTAGAGGTGGACGGCTTAAAAAACAACGTTGCAAACCAGAACCAGTTAGACTAATGGGACGCCATACGAGAAAGAAAAGAAATGATGATCCACTAACCTATTTGAGTAGAGCTATAAAAAAACATTATCAACCGAATGCAGTAGAGACCCTCTTTTGTAATGCAATCACCTTTAATTTTCCCCGGGCTAAGTTAATTTTTTCTATCTCTTTTCCTCTCCCCTTGCAGAATCCCAGTAGTGTGCTCTAATTTCCTTCACTCCCGACCCCCAAACAATAATTCACAGCAAAGTATTAAATAACTTACTGCCCTACCTAGTTAATCTCCCCTTTCCACCTAGCCCGACCCATTTCACTTAAATTGGATCATCTAATTCTGCTAGGAATATAGAGCATATTTTAGAGCATTGTTTGCGCTTACGTAATCCTCTTTGATTGCTTTTTTCCCCTCTTACCCTAGATTTTCATCAAATAGGTAACAAAATCGATACTCTTGCTAGGAACGAAATTAACGACTCTGCTTCTCGTTGGAATTAGTGATACGGATCAGTTTTGAACTTCAATTCTGATAGCACTATTCTTTTTTCCGATATCCAATTGCTACTATAGATCCGACTGTTATTCTGGAAGAATATATTAATTTACCAAAATTGTTATTCTGGAAGAATATATTAAATTACCAAAATAACACCCTAAAAGGTTTATCAATAAGCGATTGGTCACATATACAAAAATAGTAACCATGGTAATATATTATCCATTTGATACAGAATGTACTATTTATGCTGCCATTTCTGGTCTTTGCTCCTCGATTCGTCACGTGAAAAACTAATCACAAGTTAGAAGTGCAAAAAGGTTATTTCTCAACCAATTGCCTCATGCACTAGAAAGTTTAAATTGTATTTATTTATTTTATTAAATTCCATAATGGCAATTCCTAAGATTACCTGGCAAACGGCAAAAATGTCAGTCCGTCTGTGTGTCTATAGGCTACGCGCGATAACTCGAACACGCTCTATCAAATTTTCATGAAACTTAGTACACACACTCACAAACTCCTCAGGAAGAATCCACTTAATGTAGGACCAAAACGGCAAATAGAAAAGTTGCATCAATCGATAGAAGTAAATATGGAAACAGAATACAAGTGACTGAGTATTTGTACGCCATCAGATGTTTTAGCAAAATTAAAGGGATATTGTTGGTGTGAGGAATTTGTTGTATTTAATTTCATATTTTGGTTAAGGTTATTTGTTGTGCTTTATGCAGTCCTTAGCATTCATACTACAGGTTATACAATGTACTGCAGCAGCGGTGTTGCTAAATTGTAGAGTTGTAAGCGTATCGATCATTCCTGTTTGGGAATCAATGTTGTGTCATTATTTATGTATCAATAGAGCAAATTATATTGAGAGCTAAATTAAATTATATTGTTAATTATGTTATAGAAGTGTTCCCTAAAACATTTATACAAAACAATTGGGGATTTTACACAATATATATTTTGTGTGTCCAGAAATTCAATATAATAAAAGGTTAAAATGCTAAAAAGTATACATATACCAGTCACATTTATCTAAAAGTACATACAAATCATATTGCATTATTTCTTCATAGGTTTAACCAGTCAAGTTAATTTAAAAGCAATATAACGCCATCTCTTGTTGCATTAATTACTATACACATTAAAATCTAAAATTATATAATTTTGTTGTCATTGAAATATTCTATAACACAATGTTTACAAATGGTCGTCAAGTCTATATATAGTTTGATAAAAGTGCAAGAATGGATGGCTTCACTATTATGTTGTTTGTATTCTGCTGATGTATTTTGTTATATCTCTTTTCAGCTACGATTTTCCTGTCCCAGTGATAATGGTTTATAGTTTTTTTTTTTTACTTCATACATTATTTTAACACTTTACAGTTTTAGTTGAGTTTTAGTTATCAATGCGTGAACTACTTAACTCATTTCTCAACCATTGATGTTTTAAAAATTCATTTTTGTACTCTTGACGAGAGAGAAAAATACACGTCTTACAATGACAAGTAATAAAAAAGGGAACATCGGGATTTCTTTTCGTGTAAGTTTGAAATATGTCGCTAGGCATCTCAAATATCCGGAATACAAGCACGTAGCCGTACAGAGAGCCCTAATGGGTAGCTATAATTAACGGTGAAGCCCTTATATGTGATGGCTGGTATATCACATATCTTTGTGCAGCCTGAGCCCATAACCACTCATCACCTCATGCTATTAACGTACAATTGCATCAACAGCAGATAACACAAGCCCAATCTATCAATACAGATCCCATAGGATCCATTAATTCCACAGCTTCAGGGCACACGCTTCCATTATATAGCGAACTTTCTTCTTTCAACCACTTTCCAATTTCTAAAACGTGCCCCGGGCTACAAGAGCTACGCTTTTATTGCAGAGCAGTGTTCTTCTTATTGGTTGATTCTATAGAATGAAGGATTCAGTAGTGAAAATGAAATTGAGTCCTCGCATTTTTCCTTTACTTTCCCTTAAGCTGAACACCATAGGTAAGATAAAAGCGCTGAATTCCATCCAGAAATTTGGAAAAGCGTTCTTGCTTAGGATATTTAGAAATGACGTCTTTCCAAAATGTAATTTCCTTCATTATTTTATATTCTGACTTCTCCTTTACTTTTTTTTTGCTCCCTTCCGCATTACTCATTCTCAGATGATTATTTTGAAACTTAATAGGGCCTATGTCAAATGTCGATATAGGTCTTTGTTTGGTTTTATACATTAATAATTTTCACACGTAGGCTATATGCCTTTATAGACAGGTCTTCTTTTGGAAGCGTGAATTACCCCAAGAAGTGAAAATGACCGTAAAGTTTCAATTCTTAATAAAATGTGAATATCCAGTGATATTAATCGACCTGTCTTCCTTTCTGGCTTCTGGGATTTCAAGAAGAGGCATTGGAATTTGGCTTTTAGCTTCTTTCATTTTCCTGTATGAGTGTTTTCTTCAAGTCGTATTAAAGGTCTGTCGATTTGACCATAGTGCGACCATTAGTGAAGATTTGAAACCGCCTTCCCTGGTAAAAAAAAATCAGGGTTTAAGACAGGGTGGTGTTGCAATATGAACAGAAATAGCCTAATAGCCGCTCTGTGTGGGAGAGAGAAGCTTAGCCTATACTTACTGCCTGTGTTTGAAATTTTCTCTCACGTACAATAAGAATGAGCAATAATTATTTGTAATTTCCAAGAATTGCATACCTGGACCTTTTTGCACACATATGTTGTAAATTTCATTTTCTACACCGCACTCAAGGTGTAAAATATCGTATTGTTATAGAAAAGTTCTTATTTTAACTCTATAATGTAGATTTTCCTCTTAAATAATGATTGAAAATAAAAAATAAAAATAAAAAAAATAATAAAAATTATATTTTTAAATAGAATTTCGGCCTATATAAAAAGCTACAAGCAAGAACGAGATAGCTCCCAAAAGCACCAAGCACGACCTTTTCCGTTAAAAGTTGCGGGACCTCGTAAGGGATGGGATTTGCTAGGCAGTCGGAAGCTCGCTGTTTGGCGGCCGATTGTAGGAATGGACGTTAGCAATAGGAGAGACATTTAATTGTCAGATGACTCAGATTGTTTGTTGGCAAATTCTGCAAACTGGGGGTCGGATATTCATAGACCCGTAAATCCAAGCGCATAGATTTATCAGGCAAATTATAATGATATATATATATATATATATATATACACACACACAAAAACACACATACAAGCACACTAGGATAATTAAAATCCAACACCACCTAAATAACTTTTGAAGCATATGGTTCAGTGACATGATATTCGGTGTGTTGGAATAGCCGTACATGGAGAACTTAAATACGTTATTACCTAATTTCGTGAACTTCCGGTATATATATATACACACATATATATTTTCAGACTTCCGATATATATAGCCTATATAGAATCGGTATCTCGTCATTGCTTTGTGTTGAACTTCAGCTATAAACTTTCGGTTTTTCAGGATGTGCTACTTTTAGGATTGAAGGGGAAGGGGTGGAACCTTGGTTCATTCGTATGCTTTCGACGTTCGAACATGATATCACGGATTCCTAGAAATAAATATTCAAGGAATGCCTAAGGAAACTTCCGCTGTTGCAGCCAACATGTCAAGTGATAAAGAAAAATCTGGACTCTTTCCAACGCAAATAAAAATTAATTTTCTTTCCTCTGATTCTTCCACGATTATTACTATCATCCCTCATGATATATTTTTGGCAGAGCAAACAGAACTAATAAAATAATGTGCTGCACATCTACAGAATTTGATTCGTAGTGGGGAAAAAAAGGAATATACTGCTGTCACAGGCAAATACGTTATACGATACGGTTACTCATGGGATGTAAATATTATTTTAGTCAGGAGCAGAAAATTTAAAATCTGTACTCTCCAGAAAATCTTTATATCTGGAGGATTTTCATGGTTCAACCACACTCTTTCACAGCTAAATCTATACACTGATAATGATTCAGTCATTAACTTAAGTCATCAGTGGGCTCCAAGTTTAAAACACATTAGGAACATTAGTTAGAACAGCTGGTTTACATGAATGACAACCAAAACATGTGGATAAAAATTTTCACATGTTAGCATCAATTATTATTAGGGCTCAGCCTAGGGTCACAAAGTCACGA
The DNA here is from genome assembly GCA_964059195.1 of Ectobius pallidus. Taxonomy (NCBI): domain Eukaryota; kingdom Metazoa; phylum Arthropoda; class Insecta; order Blattodea; family Ectobiidae; genus Ectobius; species Ectobius pallidus. Next base: position 119,329,996 of record CAXKWD010000008.1, on the reverse strand, counting down.
GAATTAGGTTTGGAATGCACGTCATGGCTCGTGGCGTGAGAGCATGGAGTATGTTTCATAACAAAGTTCATTACATACTAAACATACCATATATACTATAGTATACATACTACACTTAAATCCTATTTATTTTCCCCAGGGTTGCTGCTGCCATTCACCACTTCTCAAGTGAAGTATACGTGCTGTGACACATATTTGGCAACAATGTACTGGACAGCAGACACATGTGAATACGCCTAATTACCTTTCTATTCATTGATTGACAGAACGGAGAGGATTAGGGTGGGAGCAGGTAGAGGCAGTTCTTTGGGGAAAGAAAGGTAGGCCTATTTACGAAGTGGCACGCACAATAATTCAAGGCATTAAAGTGAAAACAAAGTTTCATTTTCTACATGAATCTGTTATAACACATAGATTCTGCAGTTAAAACTTCAAAGTAGATTTCGGTATAAATGCTTTGATATTCTTGTTAAGAGTTTACAACGTACGGTTCGAATGTTTTCATCGTATTAAGATCAATTATTATTTTTACAGCCTAAGCTTCAATAACCTAAGCATGGGTTTTTCAGTCATAAATCAATAACGTTGGTTCAGACAGTCATTAGGCACAGTAATACTCCCACTAGTTTGTAGACAAATAGTAATTTGCTGTTCTTTGCAGCACGTATTTTTAATTGCGTGAAGAGAGAAAGCGGTTTAAAGTGAACAAAGCTAGCGTTACCGGCCACGACCGGTTAAAACCTCTGCCTCATTAACAGATTCACAAAATTGAACAGCACAGACACAAAGCCATATAACGTCCTAAAGGTGGCCAACTACAACTACCCTGCCATACTCAGAGAAACTTTAAACTGCAAATCAAAAGGAAGTATGGTAGAATATGCACCACGATTTGATTTATTTTATTTAATTTGCAGTCCATATAGAAAACGTGTTTTAGGGAAATTGAAACTGAATAAAAATACTATAGAGGTAAACTCAAAATTGACCCCCTGCGTGGTCTTGTGGTTAGCATCGCTGACTACAGATCCGTAGGCCCGGGTTCGATCCCCGGTACCTCCTCGAATTTTTCTGATGTAAGGAGGTCTGGAACGGGAGCACTCAGCCTCATGATTCAAACTGAGAAGATACTTGATAACGAAGTAGAGGCTCTGGTCTTGAAAACCACCATAAACGGCCATGGGTGTCGGTATGCTGAGACATGCCCCCAATCCTGTCATCTGCCTATGGTAGATGACGCAGTGTCCGGGTGGTAGGCCTTGTCCCTTCAGGGATGTAGCGCCATGGAGTTTAGTATTAGTTAGACTCAAAATTAAACATTCAAATTACTACAATGCTAGACTTAAGTTACATTAATATTGTAAGAAAACTTGGGTATACTTAAGAAATAGTACCAAAAAAACGAGAAGATGAGTCGTCAATATGTAATTATACATCGCTTAAATGCTGAAAAACTCCAGAGTAATTTATTAAATGAATAGCACACTAAACACAGTTTCAAAAATAAGTAATTAAGCTCGGTCGGTCCACCACTGTGGCACAGGGGATGCGTTCGCTCCTCTCAGTCTGCGGACCCGGGTTCGAATCTTGGTCGGGAAAAGTTGCCTAGGTGGGCTTCTTTCGGGTTTTTTCCTCACCTATGAGACAAATCTCGGGTAACTTAGAATCTTGTGGTTCCCAGACGTCATCTCGCCATCATTATAATCTTCATTGTATCATCGCCGTGTCTAGCGTGAATATGTGTGAGAATGTTGTGTCTCGTCTCGGAGGTGACCCCGGGCGTAGAGCCGATCCCTCACCTGGGGAGGCCATCCGTGTCCTTGTACGGTAAAAAAGCATGTATGTGTGATCAATACATAATCTCTCTCCCGACAGGTAGCTGCCCTGAATAGGCCTATAAGTTTGTAATGCCTATAAGGGGAGATGTAAAACTGTGAGTAAGAATAAGCACTATTTTCCCTAATTATTTTATGGTTATAGTTTGATGTTTGATTACTCAATGCATGTTCTTATAAAATCTCATTAGAGCGTTCTGTATCATGTAGTTTATAAAATGGATGACGGATATGTGACAACAGATTTTCTAAATATATACAAAAGAGGGCTTTCATACTTAATATGATAATCATTTAGATGGATTTCGAAGCAAACTCTTCTATATGCATATGGAAACAATAAATTTTAACAGTTCCTTCATTTCCACATACACACTCTAGTCCATTTTCTACATTGAAATGAAATCGTCTAAAATAGGCCTCCGAACGAAATTTACCATGGCCTAAAGCAAATTATGCATGAATAATTTACTCTTCATACAACTATAAATAAAAGGAAAGAAAAGTCCTTTCTGTGAAAAAGCTATTTTTACTCCTTATCCTGGAGTTCCACGTTGTTAATATGAACTTTGTAGTCAGATTTTTCTCGGGAAAAAGGATATAAAGTGTACGCAATACCGTCGTTACCTGTAGCTGTTGGTTTTGTTAATTGCTTTCGTTGACAGTAATACCATCATGACCTTTCACCCATGGAAGGCATAAGTGTCTCTTATATTTGAAAAGTTTGAACTTTATATTTGTGGTTACTGAATGTAATTGTATTTATAATTTATTTAACACAATTCAGCTTGAGAATGTAATAAATACAAGAGCTTGAATTCTTTTCTATACACCACTCTACTGACTTTAGTAGGAAAAAGAGTACAGCTTGAAAGACAGTCCTAACTTGAATATTACATAGGTAACTTATATCATAATTATATTAAAACCAACGATAGAAACTCGAAGGGAAAAATAAAAAGTTCTTTCATGTAGGCTAATAAATAACGGAACATAGTTGGTTAATATATAAGTAATATTAAACTAATTCCAACTTTAAAATGTCAAGTTAAAATAGGATAGTAATAAGTAAAGGTCCATAACAAAAACCACAATATTTTTCCTTCCTACAGGCACGTCAAATGCCATGATAAATTATATAGGAGAGTTAAACGTTCATAATTAATTACTGCACTTAAAAGTTTTACCTAAAATAACGTCATGTTTCAAACTTGTTCTTTCCTACTGTTTAAATAAAGTTTTGAAAGTTAGATTGATGTATTTTGTATACTTCAGTTATGTAAATTATTAAACTTTCTTGTTGAAAAATGGAAAAAGTACCGTATGCTTGAAGCAAGACGTCGAGTGAAGTGGTTAAATAAGAACATATTTGGGATGGAAATTCATTTCTTTGCTTTTTAGGATTACTGTCAGTGTTTGGAGTGATTGATGTGTAGAGGTTATGTCTCTAGTATCATTTGTTTCACCAGCGCACGGTGTACCAAACAGTGTCGATTTTCGATACAAGGCGACCGTGTATTATTTAAGCGAGGGTTAGCAAGCAAAGTACAGAGGGAACTTTTATGCAACTGAATTCTCTGGGAGACAGAGAATATTATTTGTTTTAGAACATTTATCCCCTGCACACCTTCCAGACCTGCAATCAATACTTGGTCTTGGCCGCTATCAAACCGTGCACGCCCACATTAAGTCGTGCGATTCACAGTTATTTTTCTTAAGTCTGATCTTGTTTATATTAAGTAACTTCAAGATATACATATATATATTTATTAGTAAGTATATATTAAGTAACTTCAAGATATATAAATATATATATTAGTTAGTATATATTAAGTAACTTCAAGATATATATATCTTGAAGTTACTTAATATAAACAAGCTTCAATCTTTATATATAGGCCCTATAAAGATTGAAGCTTAATAAATAACTATATGATTAATGCCCGGTTTCTATAAACTCGCAAAATACCTATGGGTAAATTACAGAACAAGACAGAATTTACACAAGGATAACTTTTACAAACTCAAATAATTTAAAGGTAACAATCACATACACTTGTGGCGAATTTCTAGATAAATATCCTCTGGGTAAATATGAAAATGACAAAAAATGTTCCTACAAACTCGGGCTAGATCTTTCCAAGGGTAAATCGTCTGGTTAATTTATCCTTTCATGGATGGCTGGATAAAATTTAACCTCTTGTAGGATCAATAATAATTTAAACAATGAGAATCAAAGCCTTCTGAATTAAATTAACTGTACAACTCCAAGGCCTTGTTCATTGTATCATTGTGGGTGTAGGTCTGTTACACGGGCTTGGAAAAGAATAATTTTGCCATTAAGTGAATTTTGCCGAAATACCAGTAGAATTTGAAAACCGAAGCGTAATTAATTGACACAACACTGAGGCATGAAACAGGAATGATCCAAGCGCTCACAATTATTCTACAAATTAGCTCTAGACTATGTTGTATGCAATCTATACCATCATCGCTAGAGTATGTTTTATTGTGGGTGCCACTTTTTAAATACTTTTTTGTCCAAGAACTACCTCTACCTGCTGCCACCCTAATCCTCTTCGACCACTCAATCAGTGAATAGAAAGGTAATTAGGCGTATGCACACTTTTCTGCAGTCCAGTGCAATGTTGCTAAATCCATACTACAGCACGTTTACTTCACTTGAGAAATTGTGAATGACAGCGGCAACACTGAGGAAACCACATGACTACAAGAGTATCTGTTCTTTGTCGGTGCAGATTTCTGGATTAGGGAACACTGTTTTTTTTATATTATTTTGTAGATAGACGATGGTTTGGGACGAGGATTTCTTACAATATGGCTAGAAAAGTATGCAGTACATACCATGACTCTAACAGGACTGCATAAAGCACAACAAATAGCCTTATCAAAAATAAAAAATATTTCGACCGAACCGATTGTGCTATCAGGATGAAATCTGAGATTGACATTCCCCAGGTCATGGAAAATGTGTGGTGAAACCTTCATACCTCTAGGTCAAAGAATCTTGGAGGAGTAAGCGAGTATACATATATCTCGGGGGGCATTTAAAAGAGTAATAATAGGCCTAGTATATAGATAACAATACTGTTTAGACAAAGATTTAGGTTATCTCCAAGAGAAGGGTTCTGATCAAAACACATCACCTACAAGCTACATCTACCTACACATCACCTACACGAGAGCGAAAAAATAGAACAATAGAACACAAGCGCCGAAAAATTGTTGGGACTGGACTTTGGCCTATGGTCCAGGGCTCCGGGGGCGGTGAAAAGTGTTAGGCCTAGTAGTATTGTAGGCCTCCTTATTATACGGGATTTAAAATGCTTCAACACATAGGCTATAGAACATTATTTTTCATATATCCTTTTTCTCATATGCAGCTTATAATTACATACTTAATCTTTATGTTCAATGACAATTTTTTCGAAGAAATCCTATTGAAGAATATTATAATATAATTAAGTATGGAAAAATTAAAGGAAATTCGATTTAGGATATTGTTCAGTACTTCCATGAACCCAAGGTAAAATTGTGACAAAAGAATGTAGCAATGAAATTTGTCGATAATAGGAAGTGTGTGTGATTAGTATATGTAGTATGTAGTACGATCTATTGTTTGCATTATCATACTCCGTATTATTTCGGCCTATCTAGGATATCTGCCATTTATCGACAATTGTCATTGTTTAATTATTTACATTTATTACGTTCTCTTTCCTTTGTAATCAGTTTGCCTCTATTGCTATGAAGATGTTTCAGTGTTCAGTTCCTACGAATTTACTTTAAAAGTACATATAGTGCGATAAAACGAAAGTGATAAAAAAAAGTATAAAAGTATGACGAAGACACTTGCGATTGGATCAAATTCCACTGGACTTGTCACTGATTCACTAGCTAAACAGTCACACCCATATAGGAGATTCTGTGCTCAAGTTATCGAGGTATGATTATTATAACGACAGTTATCTACTAACGCTTAAGCTACTTAAGTCAGAGAAATATCAGCAACAATCCAAAAGTTCAGTTGCACGAAACTTGTACAATGATCTGTTTTGGATTTAAGACTCTGATGTTTCCCCACTAGAACGGAAACACATTACTTCATCCATTTACATGATAAATTATTGGTACGAAGTTTAGTGCAGGAATTATCGATTCAGAGAAAAGGTAAACATTGCCGTGGATAAATATTTAACTTCTACAACATACTGCTTTAATGACCATGTCAAGAAAGTGGAGCAAACAATGACGTTAAAAACGTATTGTGAAATATAACTGTAAGTAGCAAACCTTTTCATCAGGGGCGGAAGCAGAATTTTTTACATATATCATTAGTTTATAAAACTGGCCACTTAGAGTGCATATACAGCCTTTTTTCAAATTTCGGGGGGGGGATATATCCCCCCTATCCCCCTGCGACCGCCACTGTTTCTCAGGGTCTTTATTAGGAAAATTAAGTAGTAAGATGTATTAATAATAAATCATGTCCTCCAGTTAGGTTGACTACACGGATCCAGAATACAAATAAGTTACAAAATCATTGAGAAAATTATTTACAATTACAATTAATGTTTTACATCTGACAACATTTCAGTCGATAGGCCTAATAAAGTAGCCTAGTTATTCTGCTTCAAGTCCAGGTGGTCATGTAATATCTGCAACGAGTCTCGCAGTATCTCTGTGACGATTTTCCAAATCTCGAGGAAATGAAATTTAAATGACGGGTTTTTTAAAATACATTTCTAATGCTTCTTAAAAGTGCTCTTTACAACGCTCTAACTCATTAGTATATTCAAAACTCTAACCTGAAGTAGGCCTTTATACTATACATTATATTAATTTCAAAAAGAAATATCTTAATCGCAAATAGCCTGGTAAATTACGTCATTTTTCAAGATTCCAATAAGTTGTAAATAATGAAAGAATAATGTTTATTTGCTTTTTATTTATTTGCTGTTTTATACAATAAGATTACTATATATAGTATGTAGTATGATCTATTGTTTGCATTATCATACTCCGTATTATTTCGGCCTATCTAGCATATCTTACTTCTTCCATTTATCGATAATTTTCATTGTTTAATTATTTACATTTATTTCGTTCTCTTTCCTTTGTAATTGGTGTGCCTCTATTGATTAGTTACGGAACCTATTTTGTTATCTCTTTTCTTCCTCCTTTGATAAATGAAATCACTGTTATAACTGATTCCGGTTATTTCTGTTATACATGTCAATGTTTATGAAATTTCTGAACTCCATAATGTGATGTCGTTACTAATGTTTGCTTTTAGAGATGTAAGATTTTTACAATTAATTTATAGATAAGATTATGGTGTACACATTATGTTTTGTATTTAAGAAGCCTACAGTGATAGGAAGTGTTTAAAAAATTAAAAAATAAAATAATGACTACTTTTCAGATCAGATTTCACACCAAAGTTATATCATATAGGCTAATACACTATTTATTCTGTTCAGTTTTATGGGCTAAAATACTCAACCAAATTATTTTCCTTATTACAGTAAATTGCAACAAATTATTAGCTTTCTCTTAAATAGTAAATTGCTAGTTTATATGCTCACTCCTTCTATGGATTGTATTTATATCAATCAATATTTTCTTACCCCTGGTTGAATGGAAGGCCTGGCCTATGGTCTAAACTTTGCAGAAAACTACAACTGATCATCATCATCACCATCACCATCATTATTATTATCAACATTATATTTAAAAATTTAAACAACTACATTTTTATTGGTTTTCACCCCCTTTTTTTAACATGGGCAGAATAATATGTAGAGCGAGGTAATAGCTGTATGCCTATAGGTTCTTCACGCTGAAAAATGACAGCTTTTATTTCTTCATGAAGTCATAGAGATTTTTTCACTTGGCCTTCTTGTGGTACTGTGAGCTTCACTCGACTCTGCCTGTGACGACAATGAACAGCAAGAATAATCCTGGGGACATAGCCCACCTATTCATGTATAAAATTACTAACCAGTATGGGGATAGTCAGATAAGGCAGAAGACTGGCAACCTTACCACATTCATGTGCTCGCTTTTTCAATATCTAGGAGCGTCTATTCTGAGGTATTCTGCAAGTCCATCGAGGCCTAAATAAGGAGTAATTTATTTCCTGACCTATATGCTATATCCTCCGAAGTGAGACAGATATACGATCTAAGGCAGTGATTTTCAACCTTTTTTTAAACTTAAGGGCCATTTTCTTTTTGGTGAAAGACTAGCGGGCTACGTTGATTTATTGATTTATTAATATCATGGTATTTACCTAACACAAATATATCATAATTTATTATATTACAATAACTGTAGGGATTATTTAATATTATACCTTCCAACCCTTAGAGGTCGCTGATGTATTATGTAAGCATATTTTTAGTCATTTTGTATCACCTACCCCTGGAAGAAAAAATAAGCAAATGCTAGACCCCCTTTCGCTTTATGTAAGATTTTATGACTTTTTGTACATCAATACTATTTGGCAGAAAAAAAAGTTACAAATCAATTACATGATTAATCCTACAAATTTATATAAATGGGCATATATAGACCGCAGAACGCTCTTTTCCATCATGCTCTGATTGCTTGTTTTTGTTGCACTGTAATTTACTCTCTCGTCGTCTAATGCTTACGTAAGAATTGTGACTCCTCCCTAGCCCTTGTCAGAAAAAATAAGCAGTCCTAGGACCCTCACCTCCCCCCTTAATGCCTTCGTAATACTTGAACGGCCCCAAGTTACTGAAGAGTGGTTTCAGAATAGTCGTCAAAGAATAGATCTACTGTTTTTCTTTTAGTTATAACTAGGGGGCGGATTTCTATGACATGTCATATTTTTCCCCTTTGCATTATTTCAGGTTTCCGACTAATTTAAACCCGATTCCAAGCATCCTGGTGAAAATAGAACGGCTTTTATTGTGCATATGGTCATTTTCAATTATTGTAGCATATATAGTATGAATATGCATATTTAGGTCATATTTTTGGCATATTTGTGTGCATATTAAAGAAATTTTGAAGTTTCATATCATGTTTTGTAAATTTTGCATTATAATGATACTTTTGAGAATTTACAGATATTTTAAATAATTAACACTATATTTTAATAAAATGTATTGTAATGAAACTTTAAAAAAAATATACACAATGTGTAAGTGGTAGTGTCATATTTTAAATTCTATTGGTTATATTTTAATGTTTTTAGGTTATAAATGCATGCATATATCCTATGTTTTAGGTCATAGAAATCCGCCCCTTAGTTATAACTAGTGTCTGATTGCATGCAATCAAAATTTAAGCAACGGGCATTTGTAGTTAAAATCGGCATTTCTTTGCGGGCCGTCAATAATTAAGCCATGGCCACATGCAGCCCTCGGGCCGCGGGATGAAGACCGCTGATCTAATGACTTTGTTTAATGTTTTGATTCATAAACTTAAGGTTCTTGTTCTTAATTTTTCTTGAAAATCTTTTAGTTGTAGTTTAGGCATAGCTCGACCTAGTTTCATATACAGATACAGAAAATAAAAGAGATTTATTGTTTTCAAATATAACTAGGTTCTTGTTGTAGAAAATCAATATCTCCGTAAATTGGTATCTATCAGCCATAAATTGCTTTTATATTCCTTTGTGTTTGGATACAGAGATTTATATAGGATGCTATATCTAGGTTAAATTTTAAAATGACTTGAAATCTATACAGTTGATACACGATGAATGGTATCAGGTGATCGCATTATTTGCGTTTCGATAAATACATCCGCAGGTCATTTTAATACAACGTAGCAGAGATTATACAGCACTGCTATGATTAATATGATGGGGATTCGGGATCACTCAGGAGGAACAGTGTATGGGCAAATAATCCCAAGCTCGACTCCCGCTGCCTGAGCTGTACGCGATTAGCAATAAAAAAAACTGAAGTGCATATTTCTTATCTTCAAAAGAATTGATTATAATCAGGGCCCGGATTCTAATGAAATGTCATCTTTTTATTGATGCTGCATAGACATTGCCAACTTCTGGATAAATCCTAATCATGGCCTCTAGATTATAGAAATGCATTTTATTAGGTAATTTTTTGTTATCTTATACAGTTTTATATTTTTAGGGCATTTATTTCAATTTTAGGTAATTATTTTGTCATTTTTGTGTCATTTGCTTCCTTATTTAGTCATTTTCGTACATTTACATAGAGTGTATTAACTTTATTTTTTTCGTCGCTAGCAGTGCTGTCTTTGAAGTGTTGTTTGTTTAATGCAAGAAGGAAAAATTCGGCGTAAAGTGTTGTCATGTCCCTCGGAAATAAGAATCAAAGAAACGAAAAAATGTTGTATCATATTAGGCCTACTATTGTTATTAGATTGACTTGGCACCAGAGTATGCCATCTGCTTGGATTTGAGAGTGCAAACTACTGTTTACCTTCAATAAACAACAATATGATCCGTCAGACCACAAAAGGAAATGCCGACTTTTGACTCGCCAGTGCCTCCTTGAGAAAAGAACATTCACGACATTACAGATTTTACAACTATGTACAAACTATTCTATAACTTTGTGTGTACAATAATAATTTTTATAAATAAAATATAAGTTTTAGGTCATTTTTTTATAGTTATTAAGTCATTTTCTTTAAAATTTAGGGTCATTTTATAGGTAATTTTTCAAATAAATTTAGGTCATCAGAATCCGGGCCCTGATTATAATCATTACTGGCCGATAGTAAGAAATACAATTTTGTTCAGAATAAACATTCTAACATTACAATGGAATTCGATTGTCAAACAAAAATAAATCGTTGATTAACATTTGAGCAAATCGCCATAGCAATAGAGCAAATGAATATATTCATTTGGGCAAAGTAAAGAAATACAGATATGGTACTTACATTTTTCCTCTAAACGAGTTGTGGCAACACTGTGTGGTTTCATCGCAATTTCATGGGCACGTCACTTACTAAAGTTAGCTTATGTCCACCGCCTTTTGATGGACACGTCCTGATGACAATGTCGAAATTACAGTGTTTGTGCTTTATATCTAGCTCCCATTAGCGTCAGATATCTTAATAAATTAATATTTCCCGAAACATAATCGTCCCAGTTCTTAATGGCATAAAGTCGGTTAATTTCAGACTTCTTATTTTTCCTTTGCTTTGCAGAAAGATGCGATCGGAATTATATGTCTGTTTGAATTTGTCGCTCCTTTAAAACCTGTGTTAAAATATGTATCGGTGGATGTGCACAGTAAAATTCCCTTTTGAAATGTCTGTGAAAGGACTCTGCGCCATTTGTAGTTCTGGGGCAGTTTTCATTCCTCCTACTAAGGAACCGTCGTACGGATAATTTAGAAGTATAATAGCCTGCCAGTTGAATGCGTCGTTGCCAAATCGTTAGAACACACGACTAATTTATGCTCGAGTGAAGTGGACATTTTTGCTCAAGTGAAGTAGGAGTTTTTCCCTCATTTGCTCAAAGGTACGTAGGGAAGTAGAAAATCCGTATAAAGGCTAAAACACATCAAAATAAGGAAAACAAAAGAATACATAAAAGAATAAAATCAACATTAACATGATTACTTGGGTTTAGCCTAGTCATATTATTATTACAACCTGACGTTTCAGATATTCCATTGATGTTCTTCCTCAACGAAAAGTCAACAGGAGCTGCCAAGTCTATGCCGAGTGTACAACTGTTACTTTCGTCTGCTGACGTCAGTGGGGTCACATGAAGGGTTTCACACCAGATGTCATTGATTTTGAAACCGTCAACTCTGTTGATATTTTCGGATATCCATGTTAATGATGATTTATTTTGACACAGGCCGCGAAAGCCTACGTACTCATAAAACAATTACTCATCAAGGTTTAATAAAACTGGAATAAAAAAAGAAATAATAAGGATGAAAAACGGAAATGAAAATAAATGAATGAAAAGGGGAACAAAAAAGAAAGGAAAAGAACACCATGAAATCAAGGGCGAGTTAATTTGAAATGAAAAGTTTTGAAAGAAGATTCGATTAAATTTATAAAAGAAAAATTAATTTGTTAAATAAAGAATGAAGGACTAAAAGTTATTAACGGAAATATTTGATTTAGCATATAGGTCATTAATGAGACCAAATTTTGGATATGCTGCTTGTTTGTGGGGTCCATTTCATGCATGTCTAATAACACATTAGCCGTTAAAAAAGGTAGCCTACAGAGAAAAGTTGCAAGATTTTTTTTATGAATAATAATAAAAAAAACCTGATACCATCACAGTTATGTTAAAAACACTAGGGTGGGAATCTTTACAATCCAAAAGGAAAGTAAATCGAATTAAATGTTGGTATTATGTGTATAGAAAACAGCCGGCACGGGAAGAACTTCGCAGCAAAATAAAATAACCAGACAACAGTAGGAAGGACCATAGGGCTAGGCCTCAGAGTATTAATACAGTATTGCCGAATTTTCTTTTTTAAATAGAAGGATTTAAGATTGGAATGTAATGTGTGCATGTATAGATGTCTGTATAAATTGATATTTGTTTGCAATACTGCTACCAGGTTGTCAGTCTACTTGCAATGTAATATAAATAATAAACAATATATAGGCCTACGAAAGAAAAAACAAGATAGAAAATGGAATAAACGAAATGGAGGGAAGAATGAAATAATAAAATAAAAGAAAGGCGAAACAAATAAAAAAGGAGATTAAGAGTAGGCCTAACTCAAGAGAAAAACAAAGAAATTATTTTAAAATAGAGGGAGGAAAATTTAGCCAGAAATTAATAAACGATCAGATGCAAACAAATGAGATGTGGTATCTACATAGCGTATTATGTAACAAAAACTCCAAGGCGCTACATCCCTTTAGGTATTATAATTGCCGTAGACAGCTGGCAGGATTGGGGGGTGGCATGTGGCAGCAGGGGCTCCTCAGTTGGTGTCATGAGGCTGAGTGGACCCCGTTCCAAACTCCCTACTCCAGAAAAATCCGAGGAGGTATAAGTAAATGAGATGGTGATACTAAAGAATGTCAAGTAGTGTAAATGCACAGTTACGTGTAATTGTTTGATTACGCTATAATATATGTAAGGATATACCATTCATAGAAATAAAGATATGCATACAGTACGCAGTTTAAGGTCTAGAGGCTCTACTGTGTTATATAGATAAACTACTCACGTCTAATCTCCAGCTGTGTAATTCATGTAACATACCTGGAAACAAAAGAAAAACACACATTACACATTTGCGTCGCTACCTGATTTCGAGTAAGAAATGATCATAAATCAATATTACATTATATATTGCTTACATAATTATAGACTATATTATTTTAACCCTGATAATACGATTTCAGTTCAGTTACAAATATGAAATTTATAGCATCCAAATTTATCAGTTAAAAATAGGTCGTGGAAATAAATGCAGTTATTGGAAGTTATTTAATATCGTTTGAAATGCCTATCTTAACTTCAGCTTGGGTGGAACAGTCAGTTAATCACTCACTGGTTTTCTGTCAACAATTTCGCGGATCAAGCCCGGCCCCGGTCGATGCCATTCATGTGGACGTAAATACGACAGTCCCATGTCTGTAGATTTACAAGCATGCAGTTTGGATGATGTGCGTCTGACCAGCTTGCAAGCCGAGAAGTTATTCTTAATATTTTCCGGGACAGTTCAAATCGTTGATTAACAGCAATGTTTATAATAGGATTTCATTAGCTTTTTCATGTTTATTGGTATTCATACAAATATATATTTAAAAAAGTGTTCAGTCGTTAAACAGATACAGGTGAAGCCCCCAGATTTGTAGACATTCGGCTATGAAAATATTTCAGCCTTAAGTACCCACCGCCTTTGCCCCCGGTACTCATTTGGGACCAGTTATCCGGATTATTTGGGACCGGATAAGGATAATTGGATAACTTATGAAAAAGGCCAATTCGTAAACAATTAAATCGTACAGGACTGTACTTACATAAAATTTCACATCTTGAACACCATCATTCAGAGACAGTTGTTTTAATAATAAGAACTGTACACAGTGTGCATGTAAACCTAACGCATAAACCTAAACATCCTGGTTGCCGGGAATCGAACCCGGACCGCCAGAGTGGAAGGTACGCGCGCTACCGAGAGTCAGTTGTTTTGTAGACAAACTATCGATTTTGTCTGTTAAAAGTTTTGCTTTTTTGCGAATAATCGGCCCTGAAAGAGGGTTTCCCAATACTCGCTGCTGCAAAAAAAAAAAAAACACTAGAATACGACCTTAATGCGATCCGGATAATTTACCAACCGGGTAATTGGAGTACTACTATATTAAAAAACAATGTTTGTTATATTCAACTTATTTTATACTGAATTAAAAAATGTTTGATACATTCGACTTTTTTTATTGTTATTTTACTATTTATATTATTTTCAGATTACTATTCATTTCATCTAGTTAAAAAAGTATTTCATAGTACGAGGTTATGAGTTTCATTAATTGAATTAAAACCATACTTCAGCTTAGCTAACAGACAAACTCAACAACCTTTTCAATTTTTACGAGAATAATAAAACTTACGTGTTATTCGTGGTCTCTCCTCTTTAACTGACATAGGCTACGCTCGTTTCACTGCTGCTTGGAAATGCTATAACGTTTCCGCTCCTTGCACTTTTTGTTCCATGTATTTTTATTTTTGCTTTAGTTTACACGGAGGCGACCAAATAGCTGCCTATCCTCCATTCACCCATAATGCACCATGCAAAAACTGTGCACAATGGTATCTCGGTAACGTGTGAGTTACATGCCTCATTACGATAATGATGTATAAATCTAAACCGAAACACTCATGCATAAACACTCGCATTCACTCATTACAATAACAGCATTTCCGCTTAATATTTTGTTAACAATTCTCCAATGCCTGCGTATAATTTAAGAATTAGAATTCTGATTAAATGAAGTTCTCAGTATCCATATTAATATTATTATACTTGGATTTCCTACATAGGAAGATAAATATAAAGTAGTTGGAACAATGTACCATATCTTTCGGATCATAATATGCACTTTTTTTACCTTGAAAACAGAGTCATGAAAGTTGGGTTCGTCTAATGGTCCGAAGTAAACTAAAAAGAATGGTAAATATTGCCGGTAATATCATAATCATATACAAGGTGTTGTAACGATTAAGTGTAAATTGTCGATTAAAAGTTTTGCTTTTTCGCAAATAATCGGCCCTGAAACAGGGTTTCCCAATACTCGCTGCTACAAAAAAAAAAAAAAAAAAAACACTAAAATACGACCTTAAAGCGATGGGGATAATTGACGAACCGGGTAATTGGAGTTATACTGTATTAAAAAGTAATGTTTGATACATTCAAATTATTTTATACTGTATTAACACTTATAATAATTATTGTAAAATGAGGGTATTTAGGGGTTATCTCCATGGGATGGTCTAAATAAAGGCAATTACCTCTTCTAAACAACTTTGTTCCTGTAGCCTACATTTACGTGACATTAAGCACCGAAAACGACTTGCACTGTTTCCATTGTAGAAAGTCATGATTTGTGTATGCAATGAAGTATATTATTCCCTTTAAAAATTTCGTTTAGAATAACAATAATTTTTTCTTAAAATTTCCATCCTAAAATCAAAGTGCGTCTTATGGTCCAGAGCGCCTTATAGTCCAAAAAATACGGTAGTTTCTTTTTAATATCATGAGACAGTTCCTAAAATTAAGTTATATGCTTGGAATTTTCACATTTATATAGAACATTTTATATGACTATTCCACTCATACGCTGCGTGTTTGATATTGGGCAATAACGTTTAGCCATTCCTAGAATATAAAGCAATCACTACGTTTATCTTATAATATCCTTCCTTGGATCGCTAGGATGCATTTTTATCTGATTAAACGTCAGCTCGTTACTGGACACGTAAGGCATCAACGTGCTGTGATCAATACGTCACATGCTGCCATTCACTAGAATGAATACACATTATTTTATAAAACATATCTTGTTTTGAAATTGAAATAATATAAACATGAACATAATTGATTTTATTTTAAATTCCGGTTGTTTATTACTCAGTTTCATTTGCTGCTCACAGGGTTTCAAGATCGTTCCGTCTTCCATAATAATCGATATCACATCAGTGTTATATTGAAAATGTAATATTGATGCATATTGTTATGATACCATTACGTTACACGAAATAAGCGTATTGTAGTACGGTGAAACAAAAATATTTTGGAATGTACTAACTTTTATACTAGCAGTACGTAATAACTTAACTACGATTATTACTCACTCAACTCCATTAGGAATTAAGAATCCTACTACAACAGATACTCCTCGCTAGTATATTTCATTGCAATGTTAATACATATCGAAATCCTGAAATAACCATAAGATTTAAGATATTTCACGGATTCATAGATCACACTGTAGAGTAAATAAACCAAAATAAAGGGTTTACTATCAGCACAAGATGTAATATTGAATTTGCATTGCTTATGAACTGATATGGTGTTAGTATTGAAAAAAACTGGATGTCATTTCCACATGATAAACATTCAAGTATTGGAATTCAGAACCCGATGCAACTATAAAAACAGAAATTCAATTCCTTATGTCTTTCAAAGCAGATACATATAAGTGTAAAGCCGAGAAAGAAAGTAATTTCCATATATGTAAACCGCTTTTAGAAGAGAAAAAAGACAAGGGATTGAGACGGAGAAGGATAGTGGCTCAGAAAGCGAAAGAGAGTGAAAAAAAGCTGAATATTGTGAAAGATTATTACATTTCATTTTCAACATCTGCTGAATATGAACCCTTCAGTGAAGCACATTGATGTGAATTTTTATTTCTTTTATACTACATACGCAGTGAGGAATGTAAATAATTTTAACACAGAATTCAAATTTCAGTATTCTCAGAACATTTTCCTTTCATCTGTCTCGACTATATTTTTTGTAGCTAAAATTACAGCCAAAGCTTAAATGTGAAGGGATGAGTCGCCTATGCCACGTCTAACTCAGCTTGAGTCTAGCTTGGTAGCTCAGTGATAGCGACAACTATTGAACTCAATGAGAGAAGCAAACTTCTGCATACATCCTCTAGGAAGTGTTTCGAATGTAAAATAGAGCCTCTGAACCATGTTCTGTATCGGTAGGCCTATGTGAACAGAAGTGCTTCTGTTCGTTACACAGTAGTTCCTGTGGCTATGAGGCTGTGTCCCGTAACATCTTGTTACTGCAAGGCCATACAATATCATGAAATGAGAAATCTAGTAATTTAACTGCTCTAGAATAGCTTACCCCTACCGGAACATACTAATTTAAATATATTTTTTTAATGTTCGTCTTCGCTAGCACACATTCAACTTTATGCTACAGGTATTAAGAAATTACTAAAGTCTACTGAATTTATGAAATATCAAAGCGTATTATTAAACAACATAGTTTTACCCGTCTAAATGTGAAAAATATAATTTTATGATATTTATTTCACGTATTGAAACAATAATATTATGTTGCTTAAACAACAGGAATTCAAGTTGAACTACAATAGATTAGGTTAGGTTAGGTTTAGCTATTTATAATATATAGTCCTACATGACGAAAAAGAAAAGAGTCAAATATAGTCCTGAAATTCGAAGTTGCTCAGAAATATTTACGACATTACATTCTCAATCATGAAGTGGTTCGAGTTTATAAATATCGCTTGTCTCTTAGAATATGAATATTTTCCACCATGAATGTACGTCACGGCGTTTGATTTCTGTTGTTTTGTTTGGTTGCCTGGCAGCAGAGCACAACTCCTATTTCTAGAGGGATGGGAATGGGGTAGCCTTTGTACTACGGGTTACTAACAAACTGGCTTTATTACAGTGGCCATATAGCTTAGTGCTTGGCTCTATTTTACGCCCACGAGTAAGCAATGAAACTCATTTATTATGAACGCCGAACTCATTGTTCATTTTTTCCAAGAACGGAAAAAAGTGCTTCATTTTTACATACAGTTGAGTGACAAATGATAATTGCAGAATTCGGATCAACCCACGTCATTCATATTACAGTAATTTCATACCAGGAAAGATTTGAAAATGAAATTGGATTCTGAATAGCTGATGTGAGAAATGTTCATCCATAGCATTTTTTCGATTTGTATTAAGTATCTGATGATCCGTACATTTAATAATTACAGTATTACTAAGATGAACAAAACGTTAAAAAAATATATTGAATGTCAAAAAAAAAGTTACTATCAAATAAGCAACGTTATACACAAGAATTATCCATTTCCGATTATCCCAAGAAAAGATCTGAACGAACTTGGATAGTTTCCCGACTTGGTGCAGGGGCAGAGCAGCTCTAAATGAAGTAGATGGATCCAATTACCGACCTAAAAAATGCTATTATAAAGCAGTTCTCGTCAATTAAACAGACAATTTGGTTTCGTAGAAATGATGAAACATTATCTTACTGGGAGAGAGCCGTTAAAAGTTGTGAAAAATTAATAAATATATTTATTCTAATGAATTACGTAAAGGGTAGCCATATTGTCTCCTCGAACCTCCCTGCCATCTACCGCCACATATACAACACACGCACATGCGCAGACAGTGGTAAAGCCGCCTCGCTCATAGCGTTGACGGGCGGCTCGCTTTGTTTTCATATTACAACGTTTGTTGTTACTGTAAAAGGTTTTCTCAAAAGAAACCGCTGACTGAATTCGTGTTGCCAATTCTCTCATTTCTCAATGCCATTGCCACAAGCGTTTTGCTACATCTATATCTCCCCTCTCTCTTTTTTAACACTATGTAGTGTGGCAACTATGCCAAGCGCCAAGGTCGGGCGGCGACTTCTTTGATGTTAACTGTCAAAGCAATGAGCGAGGCGACTTTAATTGATTTTCTGCTGCACGGCCGCCAACTAAGAAATGCACCACCAAGTATGACGATTTTTACGACCACTGGGAAATTTTAGCATTTAAAAAGGCGTAATGAATTTAAGGTTATCAATTTTATCACACTCAGCCCACTTAATAACCGTATATAAATATTCTTCATTAAAAGAGTATTTTCCATTAAAACCACAGTTGGTTATAATAGTATTTTAGCATTAGTGGGATAACTTTCATTTCTGGTATCTTGAGTTAGAAGTTCTGTTTTATGAATATCATATTGGTCCTATGAGAACGAACTGTAATAATATATTCAGTACGTCCCACCTTATTCCCTCAATTATCCTGGTTTGAATGATAAATGAAGGTAGACTTGAGTCAGCAAACTTAATATAATAACATTAACGCAATAGGGTTTTATTGAGAAAGACTGCAGAATATTTCAATTATAATAATACCTTAATGATAACCTAATATTTGTCACTTGTATGTGAAATTATTACATTAATATAAAGTTGTTAAACCTGACAAGTCAAATCAGTAGAATTTTACGTTGAAGTGTCTTTTTACTAGGCCTATAAATTGGTATATGGCTCAACAGCTTTTTTCAATTCCTGTTTAAAGTTTAAAATTTAAAAAATATATATACAGTGAATTAAAAGACTTCATTGTAAATTGATTTTACTAAGGCTATTATTATGTTAGTTCAATAGCTTTTTCAAATCAATAGAATTTTAGGTTAAAATCTGTTTTTACTAGGCCTATTGCTTTGATGGCGCAGCGGCTTTCTTCATTACCCATTAAAAAGTTTAAATTAAAAAAAATTGTATACACCGAAAAGACTTCGCTGTAATTTGTTTTTAAGCTTCTTCCAATACTTTTAAAAAAATAATTTAAATATATATATATATATACACACAATAAAATGTGACATAATGTTCACATTAACCATAAAATTAGACCAATCTAGTAACAACTAATATCTTCAAGTCAACATACATAATAATCTACACGGATGACGTCTATAGAGTTAATAATAGCTAATTTCTCAATAAAGTTTAAAAACACTGTAGCAATAAAGTTCACATCTCTTCTTAGGAAGTCCCTTTTTTCTATATAAACTAGCTACTAGTTGTTATTACTGCTAATTATTTTTGGAATGGCAGTCTCTTAAACCATACGCGTTAATTTTAAAGAAAAATGCAGTATATTTGAAGAACTGTTCAGTCAATTACTTACGTGGAATAAGGTGGAACGTGCTGAATATATCATTAGAAGTTCTGTTTTTAATTTCAGCTTCTAAAATAATACATTATTTACTGTATTTATATACAAGGCGTGTCCATAAAGTAAGTTTCCCTGGGGCCGTTTACAGAAACGAAACACAATTTCAAGGAAATATTTATTGAAACTGACACAGCATGTGTTCAGCTATTTTTCAACATATTCACCACCGGAATTGAAACATTTGTCATACCGTGAAACCAACTTTTCAACACCTGTGTCGTACAAGTCTGCCGCCTGGGATTTGAACCACTGTGCGACAACCACCTTCGTCTCTCTGTCATTTGTCATTTCGTGAGGTGTAGGAAAAGATGGAAATCACTGGTTTTAGGCTGGATGTTTAAACACCTCCCAGCCGAACTTCTGCAAGAGACTTCCTAGGAGGTGTTTAAACATCCACCCTACAGCCCGGACCTCGCTCTCACTGATTTTCATCTTTTCCTATACCTCAAGAAATGACAGAGAAGTACAGAGAGGAGGAGATGTTTGTCATACAATGGTTCAAATCCCCTTGTACGACACAGGTATTCTAAAGTTGGTTCTACGGTATGAAAATTGTTTCAATTCCGGTGGAGAATATGTTGGAAAATAGCTGAACACTTGCTGTATCTGTTGGAATAAGTCCATTAAATTGTGCTTTGTTTCCGGTAATGGCCTGTGGGGAAGTTACTTATGGACACACACACATAGTAATGCAATATATTACACATATTACATGTGTAATCCAATGCAGGAAGATATCCTACCTTAAAAATAAACTAGCTACTACTTAGTGGTTTGTGGAAACAAGGTTTACGCCCTTGTGCATGTAGTGTGATGGTACGTGTTACTGATCAGATACCATAGCGAGGTGGGGCGTGAAGTTTTATAATTCTGGCGGGTGAGACCCTGTTGGATTAGAGCGGCAGTCGTGCGAGAGCCTGGCCGGCAGATAGAAACGAATCTATTGTCGCTGCCCAGCCAGAGAAGCACCGCAACCTAACCCTACTACATTCACAGTAGACAGTCCGTGTGCTAAATTTCCTAGAAATGTTCAAACAGCTGTTCCCTGATGAATGTCAACCGCACTACCAGCATTAAAACGAATTATTGAAATCATAAATACAGCTAGCACATACAGTGCATTCTAAAGTTACATCACGTCAGATGTAGATTGGTAAATCCAGTTAGCTGGAAAGAAAACCCTCAATACGTAAAATTCTATGTGTGACTGTGCAAGGGAATCTCAACCGTAAGTGATAAAGAAGTTTTCTTATAACAGTAGAAAGCAACTGTCAGATCGCGAGATGACGATTTTTAGATTTTGATGCCATCTATTGCTTTCATTCTTAAACAATGGTCTCTGATCATAACAAACATAAAGACAGGATTACTAACCGAAGTATTTTCAGTTTGAAAAGAGCTGTGTACTTTTAGAAACCCATTATAATGCGCAATGGAAATTGAACATGCTCCCTAAAGTTCTTCTTTGTTACTTTTCAATTAAGAAGCCCATTTTATTCCGAAGGAATTTTTGTTTGCTTGTAAAAACATAAACGCCATGAGTGTACTTTTTGTTAGCTCTTCCTATCCTATTCTTCCATATTGTAAAATATACTGAACTAGATCTACATACATTAACATTTTTTGGAAAATAAAATGTATTGCAGGATGTATTAAAAAAATATAGATCGCTCAAGATAGTCAACCTACATTGTAATCATAGAATCAGTATATTTATTTTCTATTCTTTATTCACAGATTCCAGACTACAAAGCATAAAAAATCTGATGTGTAAAATGGAAAACTTCCTCATGCGTAACTTTAAGATAAAGACGTTATTCATGTTAGCATTTCAAATCATAATAATAATAATAATAATAATAATAATAATAATAATAATAATAATAATAATAATAAAGTGTATTCTCGTCTTCGTAAACATACTAACTGAGCTAAGTACAACCGAACGTTACCGGTATTCCCCACCATAACGCTATTTCCAATTTCACTAGCCTGATTCTACATATTCTCTATTAACTCAATATATTTAGTGAATTTCATAAGTAAGGGAAGAAATAGCAAAGACCACTAACTGGAGGTTTATATTTTCTCTAGTCCTCTATTAGCCTATTAGTATGAAATACATCAGAAAATGCTATATTTCCTTTACGAAGGAAAGCTTAGTGCAGGTTTAGCAACCAGATGAACAAACCCAAACCTTGGACCTAACCATCAGATCACCGAAAACTCAATTCTTTCTATACTGTTAGGTATCATTGGGAGTATTATTTTGTGAAGGGCACATGATAGAAAAAATGTTATAATGATTAATTTTATTCAATGTAATGGCAAATGGTAAAAGTGATCGGCAACTTTTTATGGATATATCCCAGTTATTAATTATTATTAAATGCCCTAGAGACATCCAGGGAATGGTTTCGTCCTATTTATTCCATGCCTCAATATAAATATAATTACATATATTCAATTCTACGTATGCATTTGATTTCCAATAGAGCAGGCGAAATATCCAAATTCTTTCAATGTTCAGAACGGGGGTCCCTTATGTATTTTAATGAGTTCACTTGTATTATATTGCCACAAGTAATATAAAGGGCAATGCATGTCGTCTAATAAAAAAAGTGGATGCAATTCTGCTTTCCGAGACAAAAGAGAGTACAAAGCAAAATATAAATATGTATTTTCCTATGCACGGTTTTTATTGCAACTAGCTTCCTCCATTTGGCTCTGTCTTTGACCACGTTTAACACATCTTCCCACCTCAGATTGGTGGCATTGCACATTTCTGCATGCCATCTGCAAACTTATTCATTGAAGATGTATTGCAGATGTATTGAAGGTGTATTGTATGGAAGTGTTCCCGCTCCCACGGTAGCTCGCAGGCGAAATAGGGACACGGGGAAACCTCTCCGGTATGAAGGATGCTACACTAAGTCAAGTTTAAATACATTTATTGAGCCCCTTGAAAGATACAAAGAGCACAATGGACAAAATGATAAATAGACCCTTTAAAATACAAGATGGAATTTTGTATCTTGCTTTACAAATAAATTCCTCTTCCTAGCGGTGCCGAAGAAGATGAAATGTTGATGAAGTCAAGGGGAGACGACTTAGTAAGCTCCTTCTGGAAAATAAGGCATGTTTGCCTTATAAGACTGATGAATAGCTCGGAGGACCAGAGCAGAGCAATTTTTATAGTCGCGCTTGCTCGGACGACTGAGAAAGAATTTCACTATTCTTGAAGTGAATGCGCACTATCAGCAAATTATTTTAAGGTCGACTTGCTGCTTCGACCGAAAAGAAGAACCTTTAGATGTTGCTTCGACACTGCAACTAAAATTAAGCACTCTGAAATATTCACTTCACAGCAGTACTTACAGTAAATCCTTTTACTTAATGAGTTACGCATTCAAGTCCATACGGTTTGATCAGGGAAGTAAAAAACTTGGCTTCACACATTTGTAATTAAATCACAAATAAATTACTTTGATGAATGTACTAAATTGCGTCTCTGCAATAACTAGGGCTGGGAAACTTCAAATTCCCAGCTCGACAATAATAACTAGATTCAGAATTCTGAACTGAAAACTAGCCTGGCGAAAACTTCGAACGAGTGAATAAGAATGAATAGCAAGAATGACAGACGTCACGACATGTGACGTAAAGCAAGAATCCCATTGGCCAAGAAAAACAATAAATAATTAATCTTGGAAATAAATCAATTAAGTTACATTAAAATACTAAAACATAAATAAGAGAATTAATTAGCATTACTTTAAAACTGAATTGTTTCTTTAAAAACACAAAATTATGAATAAAATATACTAAAAAATAATCAGACTGAAACTTTGGGTTGGAGATTATAACATGACTATCCAAAAAATGAAAGATGCGACAGTCAAATGTTATTTCTTATGAGAATTGATGGGAGAAAGAACAAACAGATAAGTAAACATATTTAAAATTATATTGAAGACACAACAAGAAAATAAAACAAACGAAGTCACAAGCCTGTTGCCATAGCAACACGGCGAATGACCTCGCGAAACCAGCTAATGCCTCAAATCCGGCCAGACACGAATGCTGGACGGAACATATTGCCCGCGATAATTTCGCTCGTGAAATTATCTAACAGAATGTGACGTCAAGCAAATTCGTGAATGCAAGGATTCGAGGCCAAAACAACTATCAAGTCGCAATAAAGTCAAAATCGGTGGAGTGGGATGCGTCCGGCATCAGCACTCTGAATGAAAGCAGGTGTCACTGTCCCTCTTCACTGACAGGCAGAGGAGCCAACTTGATGAGGGGCCTCTTATAAGTGCCTGAGACAGTGCGCACAGTGACAACTCTGACAAGGCCGTCTGGGCCTGGGTGTACTTGGTGCACCAGACCAAGCACCCACCTATGAGGAGGTACATTGTCCTCGAGAACCAATACAGGGGTACCCAAAGGAACGTCTGGCAGTACCTTATGCCACCTTGCACGACGCTGTAGCGTGTGGAGATAATCCACGGACCACTTCTTCCAAATACAAGTGACCATCTGCTGAAGATGGTTCCAACGGGAACGCAGGCTGTACCCACCAGAGAGGTCAGGACTGGGCACCGACACAATGGGCTTGCCAATAAGAAAGTGGCCGGGAGACAAATATCCAAAGTCATCCACGTCCTCAGATAACGACATCAAAGGACGTGAATTCAAGAATGACTCAATTTGTGTGAGAACAGTAGACATCTCCTCGTAAGTGTACTTACAGGACGAGGACATCCTCTTCAGGTGGAACTTCAAAGAGCGTACTGCCGCCTCATGAAGCCCTCCCATGTGTGGAGAGTGAGGAGGCAAGAAACGCCAATGAATGTTCAAATGCGCAGTGGCGTCTTGCACTGCGGAGTGATGTTCTGATGACATCAAAAGCCTAGAGAGGTTCTGCAGGTCGGCGTGGGCTCCGACAAAGTTTCTACCATTATCACAAGTGATTGAACTTGGAATTCCACGACGACTTGTGAACCTTGACAATGCCGCCAGGAAGGCACGTGAGGTGAGCGAAGTCACTAGCTCAACGTGTACGGCCTTCGTGGACATGCAGACAAAAATAGCAACGTAGGCTTTAGTAGTCACCTTGGACCGCGGGCCACCAAACTTGAGAGAGAATGGACCGGCGTAGTCCACACTAGAGTTTGTGAAAGGAGGGAGAGGATTTACTCTCTCAGGAGGCAGATCAGCCATCTTTTGCTGAAAAGCCTGAGCCTCAAAGCGGAAGCAAACACTACAGCGCCTCCGTACACTGCGAACCAGCTTGCGAATGCAAGGGATCCAATACGACTCTCGCAAGTGTGAGATGACTAGCTGAGGTCCTGCATGACCTAGATGCAAGTGCACATGGAGAACTAACTGCCTGGTGAAAGCATGCTCTGCAGGAAGTAATATCTGATGCTTGTTGTCAAAGGGTAGGTTGGACCGACTTAGACGTCCACCTACACGCAGGATGTTATCCTGAATAAAGGGGCATAGTTGCCGGATCTTACTAGAAGAAGGCAAATCTTGCGAGGAAGACAATGCTTGAATTTCCTTTCTGAAAGCATTCCTTTGAATGATTCTAATGCAAGAATGCAAAGCTTCAGTAAGCTCTGACGGCAGCAAAGGGCCATTGATAGGTGACTTGAGTTTCAAGTAATTATTAATGAAACGTCGCACATAAGCCATGACCCTGATTGTTTTCAAGTGTGAAAACTTAGTCAGCCATGGGCTTAAGCTAGAGGTTTCGATAGTGACTAGCGCTGCTATCTTCACCTCTGGGAGAGACGAAGACTCGAGCTCAATGGGCAAACTGGGCCACTGAGTGGAGTCGGCAGTAAGCCAAGAAGGGCCTGACCACCACAGAGAGTTGTTAAGTAGGTCAGAAGGGGTGGCTCCCCTAGAGATGAGATCAGCGGGATTGTCCTTAGATGACACATGCGACCAAGATTCAATGGCAGTGAATTCTTGGACGTCCGCGACTCTGTTAGCCACGAAAGTCTTAAGTTTAGAAGGTGAATGGTTTAAGTCTGCAGTTAGGAAGGCTGAGTAATTGGAAGACATAGCCTTCGAGCATTCGGGCTCTTTTGGGCTTGCTTCAAGATAACGCTTAGCCGTGGATCGGCGTCGATGACCATTGGAAGTATGGCAACGCTGTGAAGGGAAAGGCGCAGAGGGCAGTTTCCCGGCGAAGTACCAACCAAGGTGCGAGTTCTGAATCGTAGGTAACTCACAGGTGGAAATTTGCCCTGGACACACCACTTGGGCGCAAATCTCCACTCCAAGAAGTAGATCGACACACTTAGGACGACTAAAAACTGGGTCAGCCAAGGGAAGATTCGGAGGAATGTTCCATTCCTTCGTCTCAATGAAAGAGCTCGGGAACCTTTTCTCCGAAATCTCCGGAACGACAATGGCCTGTGCATTGTAGCGCCATGAAGTCACTCGCGACTGAATCGTGATGCTGGTTAGCTTATGTGTGCTAACATTAGTGGACAAAATTCCCGCTAGCGTAGTCCGCTGCGCATGAGGAGCTAGTCCAAGACGCCTAAACAGCCTGTTGCTAATAAGATTGCAGTCTGAACCGCTATCCAGGAGGGCTGTGGCCTCAACAGGCGAGCCGTCTGAGTCCAGGATGCGGACAGTAGCAGTAGGAAGCAAGCAGCGCTGCTGGGTCTGACTAGAAGCCATAACACCTGCAGTGTTGGCAGCCTGGTGACTATCGCTAGTCGGGTCGTGGAGGAATGTGCTATGTCTCCCAGCACATCTCCTGCACTGAAAAGTCCTACAATTGTTGGCATGCCCTTGACTAAACAGGCATACGCGACACAGTTTGCGGTCTCTAACAAACTGGTCTCTTTGAGCGAAAGTCATGCTCCTGAAGTCGCTGCATGAAAACAGGTCATGCACAGCAGTACGACAACAGAGACGTTTAGGCCTCGAAGAAGAAGACTTTGACTTGGAAGGAGCCGGAGAGCTCGGAACTGACTTAGCAGCCTGACTTTTCGTGGCAGCATCAGTCATCTGCAGTATGCGAACTCGGCTTTCCAAGAAGACAAATAACTCCTTGAGAGTAGGGAGCTTCCCTATTTTGACAGATGACTCCCATTCTCTGATGAGGTTCATCGGAAGCTTGTCGATGATAATTCTGGTAATAATCAGATCTGACAACTCCACTTCTGTATTAAGGGAATTAAGTGCATGTACCGTGCTTATAAAATGATCCAGGTATTTCTGCAGGGATTCTGCAGAATACCTCTCAATCTGAGGGGGAGAGAAGAGATTGTCCAGATGGGTGTTGGCGATTAGCCGGTCGTTATCAAACCTATCAATCAAAGTCTGCCACGCCACCTGGAAAGTCGCAGCAGAGACAGGAATATTCTGAATGACCGTACTAACCTCTGATGACAGGCAGGACTTCAAGTACTGATACTTGTCCATGTCCGAAATGTGCCTGTGTTGAATTACCAACGACGAGAAAGTGTCACGAAACTCGATCCACTCAGAGGGGTTCCCATTGAACTGAGGAAGACGGATTTCGGGGAGTTTCGGTAACAACGGCGTGACAGGGTCGAGCGAGGAGCGCTGACTGGCAGTCTGCGCCTGCTCGGGTTCATATAGCTGTTTCTTTTCAGCTATCATGGAGTCAAAGAAACTGATGACTTTATAATAATCAGATTCCACTGCGTGAAAGTCGAATTCATGATCCTGGTAGGCCTCGTCAATGGCCACCTGAGCATAATCTGACTTGTAGGCCTTGAAGACCTCTACGAATTCAGAGCGGCGAATGCGCGCTTCATGAAGCGTAGTGAGATCTTCGATTTCGTACTCTCGCATAATCTGCATTTGACGCAGAAGTTGCGATTGCAAGTACTCGAAGCGTCTTATTTTAGCCTTTTGGGCAGCTTCGGCCTGGGCGTGGGCTTCGGCTCTCTTAGCCTCAGCTTCCTTTTCGGCTAAAGCCAGCTGGGCCTGAGCCTGCCTCTCTGCAAGGGCTTGCTGGGCCAGGGCCTCCGCTCTCTTAGCTTCGGCTTCCTCACGGGCTAAAGCCAGCTGGGCCTGAGCCTGCCTTTCTGCAAGGGCCTGCTGGGCCAGGACCTCCTTGTCAGATAAGGCCTGAAGAAATTTACACAACTGAGAGTTGCCTCTGGAAATGACGGCGTCGACTTCTGCCCTATAGGCTTCTTCAGCATCAGAATAATCCACACCGTCGATTTCAGTCTGAACAAGGTCGAACTTAGCTGCAAGTTCGTCTAACTTGGACTCATACTTCTTGAGTTCAGGATAAGTGACATCCTCAATGGCTAAATTACTAATGACATTAACCTGCCGCGTAATCTGGGCCTTAATGGGAACTCGCTTGGCTTTAAGAGCCGTCAAACCGTCTGGACTCGACATAGCGACTTGCTTATACAATGTCTGAATTAAATAGGTTGCCCGCCTAGAGCCGGTGCAACAATGACAAATTAAGGTTTGTTTATAAGAATGGAGTGAGTTGCCCGCATAGGAGCATACGAGTAGACAAAGAAATAGTGTGTAGCTGTACAGGTGTAAGTACACAGATGTAAATGTTTACACTTTACAAGAAAGTACAAAAAACTTAATTGAAATCTGTCAGAGACCTCCCTCAAACGCAATGCGGAGGAGAACCACAGATACTTATAGCAACTGACTATAACTACTTATTACTGATGGCTACTGATGGTAGCGTCTCACACCGGCGGCAAACTATACCGGGAGAACAAGATTGATATATAAGAATGACTAGAATTGTGGCTAATCACTGAGGTCTCTATGGGTATAATAAGTGACCAAGACAAATTCAAACTGTTAATTGAATAGTTACTTTACGTTAATTATAGGTCACTAACTATCAATGCATCTTCAACCATAGGCCTCTGGGTCATATCTAGGCCCGGAGGAACCACAAAGAGATGTTCCCGCTCCCACGGTAGCTCGCAGGCGAAATAGGGACACGGGGAAACCTCTCCGGTATGAAGGATGCTACACTAAGTCAAGTTTAAATACATTTATTGAGCCCCTTGAAAGATACAAAGAGCACAATGGACAAAATGATAAATAGACCCTTTAAAATACAAGATGGAATTTTGTATCTTGCTTTACAAATAAATTCCTCTTCCTAGCGGTGCCGAAGAAGATGAAATGTTGATGAAGTCAAGGGGAGACGACTTAGTAAGCTCCTTCTGGAAAATAAGGCATGTTTGCCTTATAAGACTGATGAATAGCTCGGAGGACCAGAGCAGAGCAATTTTTATAGTCGCGCTTGCTCGGACGACTGAGAAAGAATTTCACTATTCTTGAAGTGAATGCGCACTATCAGCAAATTATTTTAAGGTCGACTTGCTGCTTCGACCGAAAAGAAGAACCTTTAGATGTTGCTTCGACACTGCAACTAAAATTAAGCACTCTGAAATATTCACTTCACAGCAGTACTTACAGTAAATCCTTTTACTTAATGAGTTACGCATTCAAGTCCATACGGTTTGATCAGGGAAGTAAAAAACTTGGCTTCACACATTTGTAATTAAATCACAAATAAATTACTTTGATGAATGTACTAAATTGCGTCTCTGCAATAACTAGGGCTGGGAAACTTCAAATTCCCAGCTCGACAATAATAACTAGATTCAGAATTCTGAACTGAAAACTAGCCTGGCGAAAACTTCGAACGAGTGAATAAGAATGAATAGCAAGAATGACAGACGTCACGACATGTGACGTAAAGCAAGAATCCCATTGGCCAAGAAAAACAATAAATAATTAATCTTGGAAATAAATCAATTAAGTTACATTAAAATACTAAAACATAAATAAGAGAATTAATTAGCATTACTTTAAAACTGAATTGTTTCTTTAAAAACACAAAATTATGAATAAAATATACTAAAAAATAATCAGACTGAAACTTTGGGTTGGAGATTATAACATGACTATCCAAAAAATGAAAGATGCGACAGTCAAATGTTATTTCTTATGAGAATTGATGGGAGAAAGAACAAACAGATAAGTAAACATATTTAAAATTATATTGAAGACACAACAAGAAAATAAAACAAACGAAGTCACAAGCCTGTTGCCATAGCAACACGGCGAATGACCTCGCGAAACCAGCTAATGCCTCAAATCCGGCCAGACACGAATGCTGGACGGAACAGGAAGTAAAGAGAGGAAGAGGAGGAGGAGGAGGAAGAAGAAGAATGAGTTTTTCTCATTACGTGACCAAAATATTTTAACTTTCCCTTCACAACTAGTGCTTCAAGTGTCAAATCAGGATTAATGTCTTTTAAAATTGGTATGGTAGGCCTTCTTTCAGTTCATGATACCTTTAATAATTTCCTCCAGACCTATATATATATATATATATATATATATATATTGCACATATATATAAATGTATATAGGAAATATAGGAAAAACTGCTGGTTTTAGTTTTGATTTTAGTCCTGCGTGAAATATCCGAATCCTTCATAATCTTTTTTTTTCATAGTAAAACTACGGTACCGTACCTAAAATGAAATAAATAACATTTTCTCGGAAGTAAGTAAAATATTCCCTTTGATACAGCACGGAACACCATTGGGGACAGTTTAAAATACATTCAGTTTTGGAAAGATTCCTGGAAAATTGTGAACAAAGCGTTCAGTAAAGGCTATTAACAAAAATCCACACAAGTAGACATGCTATGGTCGGGTACACATCAAATTGACTCATTGCAACCGGACAGCTGCATAATTAATGAATGCTGAATATTTAATTACGCTATAAAACAATATATTTCTATATCGCTGGATGTCCCATATAGATCAGTCAAAATGCCAATCATTGTTTTCGCATCACTTTGGTTCATACCGCAATAAAATATTACCAATGCAGCCATAAAACTACAAAAGAACCACTCAGCATTTAAAGCTAACCATGGATTGTTCATGAATGAACGAGAGTATGCCTTAAAATGTGCATAAATCATTTGGGATTTGTATTTATAATGCCATAACGTTTAGTTGAAAGTATTTTTTTATTCTGTTTCATTTTTTATCTCCTTTATAGCATTGTGTAGGCTATGTTATGTTTAAAATACTTCAACACATTTAAACCTGATTGTCAGAGCGTTCATAGGGAGGATAAAGCAGATCCTGCCTTGTGAAGATATTAATTCAGTATTCGGAACATACAGCTAATGTATAACCAGAACTGTGACTCCTGTATATTTTACTTAACATGAATTGTCAGGTGATCGTAGTGGTCACTGTTCCAAGATCTGTTCAATACAGCGAAACTTAACTCAGTGATCATTTAGGATTTTTTAGAACTACCAAGCCATGGAGACGCACAAAACAAAGTGGCCTTTGATAAGAAGAACAAAGAGGAAGAAGAAGCGACTGAGTGTATCAAGTTTGTGGTTATAGAGCAGGCCCGGGAAACTGGCATGATCTGAAATGACACAATTAAAAAGTACTACCGATTCATGAACCTTACCCAACTAATGCATTAATAATTAAAACAATTGATAAAAATTAAAATTCTAAAAACCCGGCTTCGGGGTGCATTTCACAATTCAATTGCTCCACTAAAGGAAATAAAAAAGATCTTAGATTCGAGTTCCATAGCCCCCCCCCCCCGCGAAAAAAACAGCATGAGTTTCGTCCATTTCATTCTATGTTTCCCGTTTAGGCATACATTCATGATCCCCTTCTATTCATCTAGATGTGAAAATATAAGATCTCTGCGTGTAACGATATTATAAACAAATGAGTGAAGTATCCCAACCGAGCAAGGCCAACTTCCATTGATTTCACAATTGAATATCTCTTGTTAATAGGTAGCGTTGGATATATTCATGATGACCTACCTAGGATGGTTTTTATATTAGATAACCATATCTTTTTTATGCTTTTCTGTTTTCACTGCCTGATTTACGCTTACAACTATTCGACATAATGTAATTAAAACAAGAAAATTTAGCAAAGACGACCGTTAGATAACATGAATATTAAATTACCCCTTAGTGGAGTTTTGAGATGCACAAACTGTCGGCACTTCTTTAATACTAAATTAACCTTATTCACTAAATTTGTCATTATAATATAAATAATATAACTTATCTGAATATTTTAAAATTCTAAAACGATATAAAGGGAAACATGTTTACACTGCGAATTACAGTGGAGAAAACTATAATGCGATCCCTAGGAAAGTGTGTAAGCCAAAAAATTAAAAGTAGCAGTTCACAATTTTTCACACAAACAAATTTCGCTCTTTCAAAGGACACAAATTGTATCAGCTAGGAAATAAATGACAAAAACGTGAACAAAGGATAGGGAATATGGGAACAGTGGCCTAGTTGTGAAGAAGAAAAAGAATCCATATTTCCTTGCACGAAATAGAGCAGCATACGTTGAACTGTAAAATTTTACACGCCTGCTTATGGCTTGCATATGTGAGCAGCGCCAGAGATCAAGTGGGGTGGGTGCATAACAAAGTACGGGGGTAACAAACAAAAGGTTGGGACATGGCGATGTTAAAATGTTACACAGAATAAGAGCGGAGGGGGGTTACAATAGCGTCGCGACGTTCTGGCGACCCTGTATCCATTATCGCAAATGTCGGTCACAATCCAACTCACAGCCGTTTCCTTTATGGTTGCTATTTTCACCCTCATCTTGCACATACAATCTTCCGGCAATCTGATTAAGTACATGAACAAAACATGAAGTGGCTATCTCTTGTCCCAAGAATTATTGTAAATTCAAAACAAATTTTCCATTTAGTACATTTCCTGCAATTTATTTCAATTCATAGATTTTTACACAAGGAAATACCCTAATTTTCACAATTTTTTTTAAAATTTTTTTTTTTACAAATTACAAATTAAGTTTATTACAAATTAAAAAATAGAAATTGATACAAAATTATTACAAATACAAATAATATACACACAATTTGTACAATTTGAAAAGAGTATTATTTGCCCCGCATGAGCATAGCTCGTGTTCGGGGTCAGTTCAGTCATACTAAAATTATATTTTGAAAATTATATATAAAAAAAAACATACATATTATAGTTTTAGGTAAAAAATAAGAATAAAAATAAATAAGATTGCTTATATGAAATAAATGCATGAACAAAGATACGAAAAAATAAATTACAGTAACATAACAGAGTTACAAACAAAATACCCAATGTTAAAAATTAAAAATTTACAGTTGAGAATGATTAACATAAAAAAGTGGTAAAAGTACAATTACAAGTTAGATTTAATCAAATCGAGTACTCTTTTTTTAAACAATTTATTGTTTAGTGGTATCATATTAGGGTTTCTTCTAGTAAAATTGTTGTACAGCCTTGGTCCGAAATTTATACTATGCCTTAGACCTACTTCTGTAGCACTTGTTTGTAATAGTTCTGGAACATGCCTGTAAATCTAGATACTGTTGCATTTACGCACACATAAATGCCACCGATCAGGGCCGGGACTGAATGAACAAGAAATCTTTCCCGAATCTCATGTGGTACACGATGTCCACTGTACAGCACAGATTTTTAAGGGGGCACACACAGTTTTCTATGCTGGAAAATAGGTGAAGTTCCATTATTTTTTTCTCAGAAATTAATAAATTGCTCTGTAGTCTTGCAATCTGGCATGCTCTACCCGGTATATTGATTAGTTCTACAATTGCATACTATTTTCAGAATTAAATGAACTATTACAGTTAATATATAATTATCATTACAAAATGGCAGCCAAATTTTGTGCACTGAAGTGCCGTTTCCCTGATAACTCAAACATTTATTAACATATTGCAGTGAAATTTTGCATGAAAGTATACTTGATATTATTGAACAACACTATCTACAATCATTGATATAACTTTAATAGTTTCTTTTTAAAAAGTATTTCTGATGTGAAAATTTCTAAAAAAAATTAACAAGTGATGAATTATTTTTTTTTAAATATTATACTGCAGATAATCCAAAGATCCTCATTTACGTTGTTCATATGATATTTACAAATAGATATAAAAAGAATCACCCAGAAATATTGGTATTTACGAAAATTATCAGGGAAACGGCACTTCAGTACACAAAATCTGGCTGCCATTTTGTAATTATAATTACCCATTAACTGTAATAGTTAAATTAATTCTGAAAATAATATGCCATTGTAGAACTAGAGCAAGCCAGATTGCAAGGCTACAGAACAATTCATAGCTGAGAAAAAAAAATTAAACTTCTATTTTTCAGCATCGAAAGCTGTATGTCCCACTTAAATTTATTATTTTAATAACAGTTTTAAATATTCTTCTCATATATTATTATTATTATTATTATTATTATATAAATCATAACAGGAATGTTTGACTTTACCCATTGAACTCAGTAAAAGGATCTGAACGCGACATTCTTCCACATATTGCCTTCAAAAGTTCACGATTGACAAGTTTCAATAAGTAAATTTATAAAATTCCTTAAAAACATTCTCTGCGAAAGTTCAATGTAAACAGATGTTGAAGGTTATCAAAATCCGCTTACCACATCTCTGCGGGATAGAAAGAAGAAGAGAGGGAAAATTAATTTCCTATTCCCTTGAAAGATTTTAGAATGAGACTAGAAGCTCCCACTATATGAAGTGGGTTTGTGCAAGGAGCACCAGAAAAGTTTGTCAACTTTGGGGTCGGGTGAGTTTCCACACATTGCCACTGTGCTGTTTGTTGCTAACGACTGTTGTTTTGTGTCATGTTGTTGCAGAAGGATATTATACAGCAAGCAAGTGCAAAATAATATGCTATGCCGTAAGCAACCCCTTGTGGCACCCTAGAATTAGAAGGTAATATTATCTGCCTGCATTCAGTTTCTGCATAGGGAGATATCACGTGAAATGACATGACCCGTCTTAAATATTTACTCTCCAGGTTAATTTTCTGAATTATTTAAGCACATGTCCAAATAGTTGCTTGTATGCAAGCGAACATACACACTGGAAAGGGAAGGTGCTCACTATGTCATTATTTTAATGCGCATAGATGTTGACCTATAAGATATTTGGAGATATTAGGCCTATATATACGAATTTGTATATATAATATCTTAGATATGTAGGCCTATATAGTCTATAGCTCGTATATTATTATTATGTAGGGTACGCCGTAGCGTAGTGGTTGAGGCGCTGCGCTACAAACCGGAAGGTCGCGGGTTCGATTCCCGATGAGGTCGTTGGAGTTTTTCAATTGGCCTAATCCTTCTGGTGGCACTATGGCCCTGGGGTCGACTCAACCTCTAACAGCAATGCGTACCAGGAGCAATCCTGGGGGTAAAGGCGGCCGGTGCGTAAGGCTGACAACCTTACCACCTTCACGTGCCGATTGTCCAAAATCTGGGAGCCTCAACCTCCTGGAACCCTCTGGGCCTCCATTGACTGTATTGGGATCGCTTACTATTATTATTATTATTATTATGTTAAAATATACATTAACTTATCTTAAAAGGGCGTTCTGTAATCTACGATCATGAAAAATTTGCAGAAATGTCCATGGGAGTCGACATGCTGACCACATGCCCCAATCCTGCCATCACTCCAGGGTATATAATGCAGAGCGTCGGATGGTGGGCCCTGTACCACATAGATATAGTTTAGTTTTATACTATAAAATACTTAAGAGATTTTTAATGGCTCTGTACTGCATAACTTAATCCAGTAAGATTACTAAGACTCTTGAAAAGAAGTTGGGAGGGCAACAGTATAGAGGTGGGAGAGTGAAGGTCGTTCGTGCAGCAAAGGGAACGATTTGTAACTTCAACTGACGCAATTAATATGTGTGCTTGCGTAAATTTGTGTTAGGAATTAACGGATATTCTGGAAATGCAATTAAAACTAAAGTTAACATATTTTCTAGTATGATCAGCAATATCTTTGCTAAGATCATAAAAGAATACCCTAACTACCGAGCGAGATGGCCGAGATGGTGGAAGCATGGCACCG
The DNA here is from genome assembly GCA_964059195.1 of Ectobius pallidus. Taxonomy (NCBI): domain Eukaryota; kingdom Metazoa; phylum Arthropoda; class Insecta; order Blattodea; family Ectobiidae; genus Ectobius; species Ectobius pallidus. The sequence continues at coordinate 119,293,926 of CAXKWD010000008.1, read as the reverse complement.
GGTTCAAACACCGTGACCTGCTAATTTGGCTTGGGATTTTTCATGGTTTCCCCCATCGTAAAGGCAAATGCCGAACTGGATATCTATTTTCCTTGACCTCATCGCCTTATTTCATCCTGTACCATAGGCCTATCCATTCAATTCCAATATCAGTTGAAATTAACATACCTGTAGGCCATAAATACATTCACTCTAGAAAACAGGCATACATCAATAGTTATATGTATTAATGAAATCCATTTTCAGATAAGGGTTAAAATGTTAAAAACGTGATAAAAATTTCAACCTTATAGGCCCTACATTTAAATAAAACGTATGTAAGTCCATATCACAACGTCAGCCTTCATAAGATAAAAACACAATACATATTTAACACATTAAAACAACGTTGTCACTGTATTGAAAGTCATATTGTGAAGCTGTTACTATTAACAATATGCATTTCGACGCATATGATGGACCATCTTCAGTTCTGAACGAGGAGTTAACAAGATAATCCTCCCTGTCTCCTCGTCATTATTCCTAAATTTACTTAGGTAGAATAAGTTTTTAGACCTTCAATAAAAAAAAAATTTAAAAAATAGCTTTATGATGGTACAGATCTGCAAATGAATAAATTCGTTTCTCCAATAATACGGTATGAGAAATTGAAATTTGATTTTAAGAAATGCACTTTATTAAATAAATATTTTTACAAAAATTTTGTAAAGCTGCTCTAGGTTTATTCGTGGCGCAGAGTTAAACTCGCCCGGAATATAATTGTTTGATCAGTTGCAAGTGTCCATTTCATCTCCTTTGATTTGGCTATTTTAGAATGTGTTCAATGAGGCTACATCGATACTTAGCCTACTCATATACCAGAATATCGCTGCTGCTTGCTATGTTTAGAATGCAGACACGGAACGCCTGCAGGCTCGCAACTAGACTACGCGCATAGCAATTTCAAGGTAACCTGTTAACGCTTTTTACACACGTTTCCAGGTTAGAAACCGAAGCCTAAAATTGCTATTACATTTGATCATTTGATGACAAATAACAAAGGACTACTCGTTTTAAAGGAAATTGATTGCCCTGCAAGTTATTTAATGGCAATGCTGAACTGAACTGACGATTAAGCGCTTGAAGGCAAAGTGTATCAAAAAGCGTGAAGTAAACAAGTTTTTTTTTTTTATTTATTTTTTTTTTTTATTTTTTTTTTTTAACTTTCTGTTCTTGCTGGCGGATATCTTGAAAGCTATTGGGGATAATATTGGGGATATTATATTGGGGATAATATATATAAGTTATATATATATATATATATGTTGTAGGAAATTTTATCAGCTCCAATTTTTAATGAACAACTTATCCTCTAAGATGCCCCGTTGTTTAGATGCAAGCAAAAAAGGGACCTTCTACGTGCCCCTTCTCATCCCCAAACCTCGGGGACTTTTAGTTTGTTGTTCAGAAAACTCCCCTCCGACAACTCTGTTAAATTTCTTAATCAGTGTTTCTTTTAATCTATTTCCTGGATTATAAAACAATATTCTTAAAGCATAATTTTTGCACAAAAATAGCTCTTCTTCCAAACTCTACACACATATCAACTATACAGAATTCTTCTAGAATACGCCTCCAAACGACGGGTTACAAGTGTTGCCTATACTATCAGCCATGGTGGAAAACCAATCAATTTCGATTGCAGAATTTAGTTATCAGAAAGAAGAGTACCGTTAAGAAAATATCCTAAACTCCCTCCTTCATGGTACTCTTTCAGGCACGAGAGATGAAAATGCATATCGGAGAATGAAAAGGTTACATATTGGATCCAACAGTAAGGATTGAGACACCACGAAAGTCAACCAGTCGAGGTGGATGAAGAGAAGAAACATATTTACGTTCCAACGGTCCCTTTTAAAAAGAAAATATATAAACTTGAACCTTGATATCTATGTGAGAGGACTTTTGATAGAAGCCAGAGGCACCATACCAATGAAAACTGAAAATATGATAAAGAATTTATGTCTCTTCTAAAGATTATAAAGAAGTAGCGCTTCACGCATTTGAAGGTTCCGTTGATATATTAAAATACATTATGTAGCAAGATTAGCAGCTCTTCATAATGGCAATATTTAAACATATAATTTGTAACTAATATTTCACATGTTAGTAATTTGCATATTGCCAGTTAGTTGATTTATTGTATTAATAACAAAATATATTTGTGTTAATATTGGCTAAGATTGCAGCCTGTATTTTCGGGATGAATTTAAAAATGAAAGATAATAAATTACCTTGGAAATTCAGCATATGCATATCTGTATATATATGCATTACTTATCTTGTATGATTAAATTCCAAATTGAAGGCAATTAAAATTGCAAACATATATTATACGCTTACACAATATATTTTAGATATAAAACTCTAGAAGGAGAAAATGGGCCAATAAGTTATCTCAACAATAAAACTGAAATAAAATAAGTATGATAACAATAATAACTGTATTACTATTAAATAAATAACTGGAAACGTAATGCAATATTGTACAAAAATACGTCCTTCATATCGTCAAATACGCAGCCAACTGCAAATATTGTCAAGCCTAAGGTAACACTATAGTTTTCAACAAAATAACGAGTGTTTTAAATTTATCGAACAATAGGTATGCTGGCTTTGAGGTTAAAACTTCTAGGCTATGGATAATGTAATATATAGGCCTATGTGTGTGAGTATGTACGTGTGTATAGCTTTCGAAGATGACCTCAGCTTATGGAAAGACGGTAAATTTTATTCGGACAGGGATTGGCAGTTGGCCCATTGAATAAATCATTAAACTAAAAAGAATAGTAATAGCTCTGAATATAACAATGCAATATTCAAACAATAATAAAGGAGCTACAAAAAGAAAGCCAGAGTGAAACATATTCTGTACTAAGAAGAAATTCAAACTAGTAACTTCAATTAAGGAAGTTCTGAAAACATTTCCTATTATACTTTCATTCTACTATTACTAGTTCAATTGGCTCTGTGCCGCTTGTAATAACTGTATACACAAAGCTTATAACTTTGCAAGTTTTATCTCTAATAGGAAATAATGGAGGAGTTTCCCTGAGAAAATTTCGAAGTACTTTAAGTGGGTTTGTTTTCTTTAAGAGCATCAAAATACATACTTTACGTACTGAACATAAACGTTGAACAAATATTGATGGAGATTACAATGTTGCAAGTAGACATCTTAAACTTCAGAGGATTTCCTAATTTTGCATCATTTTATGTAGCCTACAACGAAGTCTGTATCCGCTGTGTCTTGACATTATTATATACAGGGTGTTAACGAATAACACCGAAATATTTTTCCTGTGTATACAGGGGACATAGACAAGCAACTTTTATTAGTAGATTTTTGCTCTATGAATTAAATTTTTCCTGATAGAGCATAAAATCTTTCAGGGCATGGCCGCCACTGACTTCTAACATTTGAAAAAAAATCAAAACAAAGAAATTTCGATGTTAACACTGAAGTTACGAATAAAAAAACCAATGCAGTGGCGGCCAATCATGTGATTAGTCTTTAAATTTTGCAGATTACGGAAATTCTAAATTATGATATAGCTGTTGATGAATGATTAATAATCAGGTTTTTATCGATCACTAAGAAGGCATGAAGTCAATTTAATGAAAACTTTAACCCTATTTTGCCTAACTATTAACTTATGAGCACAAAATTGTAATGACTTTAATGCCCTATAGCATACACATTTTACGTCATAGAGCAAAAGTCTCCTGATAAAAGTTGCTTGTCTATGTCGCCTCTATAGGCCTGCACAGGTAAAATATTTCGATGTTTTCATTAACACTCTGTATATGAAGACTCAATGTGCCATACAGATGGTTCTTCAGAATTCCTAACCAATTCCTGAATCACAACAATGGGAAGTCCTCTAATGACGCTCCTTGATATTCCTAGGCTCCACAGAAACGAAAGGTGAAGTGTAGCTTCGCATCATGTCATCTAGCTCGTATTTCATTCTGTAGTAGACCTATGTAGAATAGTTACGAATATCCCTTTCTCTCTTCATTCACTCAGGATTTCAAATCGAACGGTCGAATCTTTATCATGACCTTTGATGATATCTCTTGAAAGGCTATTATGTCCATATTCATTGTCTGCGGTGTCGTGCACCTCTTCAAGCAAAGTGAACTTCAAGTCTTTCAGGACCCTACTTAACTTGAACCGTATTATATATCTATCAAGAAGCAGGGTCTCTACATTCTTCCCAAGATATTCTCAAGGATTTCCAACCGACTCAGGCAGCATATTATAAAGAATCATAATGATTTTATAGCATTGTATTAAATGTAAAAATCCTGAGCACGGAGCCCTCCGGGAGGAACTTTAATGCCGGTTGTCGACCAAGAGCTAAGCTAAGTTAGTTTAGCTTAGCTCACATACAGTGCGGGATTTCATATGTAGTTGTGCCGACAGAACTACATATGAAATCCTGCAAAACTATATATGAAATCCCTCACTGTATGTGAGCTAAGCTACGCTAAGTTAGCTTAGCTCTTGGTCGACAACCGGCATAAGCTGGGGGACCCGTGTCGTAGATTTACGGCACGTAAAAGAACTCCAAGCCTAAATTAGAGCCTCTGGACAAAATTTCTCGGCCCTTTCACAACCAAGTAATACCTTAGTTTCCGGAGGTTGGGTTGAGAGGCGATGGGCTTACCACCTGTCCCTCTGCCCTCTCTCGGAAAATAAGCGTAACAAAATTAGTATAGATAATGAAACCTCCACTTGGATGCCCTATGTTCCACCATAGGGGTTACAGGAACAAGTCAGTCAGTCAGTCAGTATTAAGGATAGTAATTCTATTGACTTACAGCTGCAGAATTATATTAAACCATTATTGCTTAAAAAGAAGATAAGTTGGTTTGTAAGATTTACAATAAGAAATATCAGATGCTACTAAATTAGGCAAAGGCGGTCTTTTATCATGTTGACTAATTTCTAATGTTTGACTAGTCTCCAAACTATTCATGTTCGCAAATGTCAGCTTTAACTCACTTTATTTTAACCCAATTCTTTGCACTGTGCTAACTGGCGTTTATATTAGTTGCAGTGTGCTAGAAACAGGAGGAATAAATTGTCATTGTAGGTGTTTGTGCTAATATCCCGGTGCCCGCCGGCACAACTAATGGGTACAGGGTAATTTAGAACCCGCAGGGGGCAGCAAGCAGAGCTTATCTTGGAAGCGACCACACTGCTCTAGACCTACTCTTTCCTGCTCTACATTCCTGAGATACAAGGTAAGCTTTGTCAGCAATCCTACTCATGTGAATCGCAAATACGAGTATTATGCAGTCATGCACGGCATTAAGAAATGCGATATGAGCTTAAGTAGCAATACATAACGATTGTTAATTAACCGTAACCGCTAGCAAATAATCTACACATGCCACGTACTTTGACCTAGAAATAGCAATAGGCCTATTTCTCTGTAGTAGAATAATTGCAAGGTATAGGCCTAACTGAAGAAAATAATATTATCAAATTAAGGTGGTATATATACCTTTACAGTATTGATATCATGCAAGAATTACATTTTTATATCTCAGCCCTAATAATTAATGCTTTACGATTTGAAAAAAAAATGCCTGTAGGCCAATTGTGTTTATTCCTTTTGCAACATGAATATTTATTCACACTTAGAAAAATACCATTTTTTTACTGCATGCTATATACTAAAATAAATATTCCTAAATGAAATGTAGAGTTTTAAATTTGTTTAAATAGATCTTTCTTCAACTTGTAGCTAATATAAATATGAAGAAAATTTCCTATCAGTTTTAGAGTAGCTTTATTACAAACAGTTCAATTATTTTTTATATTACAAAAATTCGTAAATTGTCATTATTTATGATTTTTATATTCATTCTACTAATGATGCTATAAGCATGATTGTAGATCATCTCCATTATAACTAAAGAAAAAAGCATGCAAAATTGTATGTAGATTGTTAAAAAATTGGTAAAGTGATTATGGTTTAAAGTTTTAAAAAATAGTTTTCGGTAAACTTCTGGCAAGTTGATTTAAACGACAGCCAGCACAGTTAACATGCTAAATAGTTTTAATCCCTAAATCCAAAGTTTTTTCAGATAATTAAGAAATTCTTTCACAGAATTAGATATAAAAGTTGATTCTAAAATAGAAGGATAAAATTAAAAAATATATTTTAAAAAGTGAAATATACAATTTTTCCTGGGCTGTCTATCTGTGCATTTATGCGCACTAAATGTCACTGATCTAGGGACTTTTTTCCCCCTAAGAAAAATGGTATTGGGCATTTTTGTTTGTTTCTACCACGGAGGAAAGAATACACGGAGACGCCGTGCTTGCGGTGTCGTATGGGAAACAGATGAAGCCAATGACCACGCCCCCTTAGATGACCAAAAGGGAGGCTTGCTATATACAATAGCACACAAATACTCCGAAGTTTCACGGGTTATAACAACGTAACGGTAGGGAAAATATGTAATATCCCAATTTCATATATTAACTACATACTCTGACATCATAATAATCCCGGTAGTAAGCATTAACCTATCTCAGAAGAGCCAAAAATGTAACTTTCAAATGAGCAACTTTACATGTGCGAGTATAAATACTGAGTCAGAAAATGATTAAGTGACCGTGCTACTATGATAATTCAGAACGAGAAAAATATTCTGGACAGTTATATAGCTACACCATGTGGTTATTGACTCTATTAAACGCAATAAATGGCAACTAATATAAATATTGAAAATCTAAAGCAATAAATTACTTAGTATAACTAATAATTCAGATAAATGCACTTTATTTGATTAATTACAAGTAGCCTAAGGCCGTTATAAAGAAAATACATCAACAATTAGCAGCCTAGTGTAAAATACAAGTAAATTATGCTTAGCAATTATACCCATATTCAGGGGTGCCCACCCCCCAAACGTCATGACTCACCCCCCCCCCCAAACATCATTGCTCACCCCCCTCAAACTTTATTGCTCACCCCCAAACTTCATTGCTCACCCCCAGCCCAATTGGCTGTCGACAAGGGCTCCCATATAATATTTTCATGGGGGGGGGGGCAATTTATTAATTAATTGATTTTTTGTCACTTTAACTTCTTGGGCCACTTTGTAACATTATATTAATAATATAATAAGTGCAACAATGACGTAGCCATAAAATAATTGCGGGGAGGGCCGGAAGTGCCGGGGATCCATCCCCAGAAAATTTTTAAATATTGAACTAAATCTAATGAAAATCACATTTTACGCTATTTTAGCACAGAAAAACTAGTTAGGAAATTTGTTTACCATACTCGAAGACATGCCAATGTAAATAAGAAATCATTGCCTAAGTGGGGGGCCCACCCCCGGAAAATTTTTAAGTACTGAACTAATGAAAATCACATTTTACGCTATTTTAGCTCTCATAAACTAGTTAGGAAATTTGTTTACCATACTCTAAGACATGCTAATATAAATAAGAAATCATTGCCTAAGTGGGGGGTCCACCCCCGGAAAATTTTTAAATATTGAATTAATGAAAATCACATTTTATGCTATTTTAGCACTGAAAAACTAGTTAACAAATTTGTTTACTATACTCTAAGACATGGCAACTTAAACAAGTAATTGTTACCTAATTTATAATACTTATTACTATTTATAAGAAAAGCTGAATAACACATGGAACAGTGGACATAATTGGCCATTATGTTATGAAAAGAAAATAACTGCTATATCATATTTGACACACCAACAAATCTTGTTTAATTATTTTCTTTTTTAATACAAATATAGAATTTTATGTTTTGACTTTTGGGGGTCCAAACCCCCTGAACCCATCTTTCCTAATCCACTGTGGATTCTGCTTCCATGTTGTCGATTTGGTAAAACTTCTGCAATTCAAATAATTGTCTTAAAAGAAAAATACCTGACTATAATAATTATTAATATACATTTTTTTTCCTTGCGCCCCCCCCCGGGTATGGGCGCCCATGACTGTCGAAATTCTTCATCTTTATCTTTATAAAGAATTAGAAGTGACCTTTTGAAGTTATAGAACTTGACTGTTTTTATTTTTAACATATAAAACTAATTTTGCAACAATTTTCAACCCCCCCCCCCCAGAAAATTCGTAAATGATAATATTTTGCCCCCCCCCAGAAATTTCAATGACGCAGTCTGCGTCTTAACCCCCCCCCCCCGTGGGCACCCCTGCCATATTCATTCATCGCAAAAATTGACTATTTTCAGTACCTAAATTTTACAAAATTATTAATTTTTAAGGTAGGTTCATAGAATAGTGCACAACATGCACTCATTTTCACTTCTGAATTGTTCAAAACAAATAAACAAAAACGAGTAACCACGCTATCCGTGCACACTATAAACATATAAACACAGTGACACGCCCCCTTAAGTGCCAAACGCTCGGACAGTTGGCTTCACGCTTGCGGTCTCAGGGCATCTCCGTGTATTCTTTCCTCCGTGGTTTCTACCGAAGAAATAAGCTGTTAAAATCCGCACAGTTGTACGACCTTCCCCTTGTATTGTATAAAACATAAGCATTCCGTTGAAAATAAGAGACTTCTTGGCGAACTCGTGAACTTTCATGTAGGCTTTTTGCAAGAACTTTACACGAGAGTGGTCAGAAGAAAAAGGTACTGAGGAGAACTTAGCCAGGTGGCAGGTAAGACTACGATAAAGTTGCCTTCCCAATGCCAGGATGTTGGAAGGCGTCTGCGAGGGTCTTCGTAATGCAAGACTGATCTAACCGGCAACGCCAATTAGTGCATGAAAGTAGGTATAATGATTTAAAGAACTTCTGGATTTATGTTTAAATTAAATACATTAAACATGCATTTTCTTAATGTATCTTCTCAGGTAATATTAATAAAAGTATCATTTTTAAAAACGAAATCCAGGAGAAAAATAATAAAACTCTAAAAAAAAATAATACAATACATGCACATTCTTGCAGGAAAAATACATAGAATGCAACACTATGAAGTTGAGCACGATCCATATTATTCTATCAACTTCTGTACCGGTGGTAAAAGCCTGGCATGCACAATAGGCTCGGTAATCCGATTTCCATGACCGTTAACGATAATTTTCTTTTTCCAGTAGCTCCTGAATCGAACACACAACACTAAACTCTTTTATCTGAAAATTAATTCAGAACTGCAATCACACATCCTAATCACTCGATCACGGAGAAAGAAAAATTATTAGAGCTTTTAACTAACTCAGTAAGCTGCAGGACTAATATCTGTGTGTGTCTATATGTGTTTATGTGTGTGTATATATATATATATATATATATATATATATAAGCAGTATATGAAGAGTGGAAGAGTTCTAAGTGTCTTTCCCGACCTTTTTTTTTTTTCATGAAAGCAACAATACTTCATCATGGGATAATACATTGACAAGAGCCATCTTTTGAGGACGTGCAAAGTCCCATCTAAATTGGTGGCCCCAATGTCACCTAACACATTCATGGGATGTTTGAAATATCCACGATTCATATTTATAATTATGTTGCCATTGGCCCTTTAACTAGCGAAAACCGAACCAATATATATGAAGAAGGCATCATTCGAAAGATCTTTCCACTCCCGTTTGAAGAATTTTCATATTATGTCCAAAAATTAATGTTAGGTTTTGATATCTCCAGAATTGTCTCATTTAGGTCCACCAAAGCCCCTTACGGCTACGGTTGACTTTATCTACTTTATTAAACTTTAATGTATTTTTAACTTGATACATTTCACGCTTATTTATATGCAAGAATTAATGTAGCTTATTCCCTGGCGGTTCGTTTTGAAATTAAAGGTGTTTTTTGTATTCTTTTCCTAACATCTACGGACGCTCTAAAGTTATAATTTACATGTCAGTTAATCATATATAGGCCTAAATCACTGCCATCTGGCTACGGGAGATGATGCAGCGGTCGGGTGGTAGGCCAAGTCCTTCCGGGGATGTAGCGCCACGGAGTTTAGTTTTTTTAGTATAATGTGATACCTGCATATAGGCTATATTAATACGTATTTCTTATGTGACTATATAGGTCTAAGCCTGAATTTAATTTCTTACCTAAATGTTCAGGTTTTTTTTTTTTGTACACCTGTCGAAATGGGGAAGTGCGATCGGTCGGGATTAATAAATAAAGTTTCCAATTATGTCTGTAAAGCATTAAAGTTGTTTTGAGTATAATTTTTAGAAAATTAACAGGCTGTGTGTAAACCAATATAAACTACATGTAATCTGAAAAAAGTTGAAACTTTATAATAGCCATAATGCCGCATGTTGCAGCCCATAAAATGCACGCGGTATATACGAGAGAGAAACCACAGGTAGACCAGCAGGTAATAACAATAAAATGCTAGCAGCAGTGATGCTTTCAATATTGGTTTTACAACCACAATCATGTGAAGTAATTAATGCTGCCCCTAAATTATTATTATTACAGCGTTACAAAACTGAAATGTTTATAGACGGGGTCACGTTTGTGAATCGTTTCTTATATTAATGGAGGCATAAGCTTATATTTGACTAGCTTAAAAGACCCGGCGTCGCCCGGGTTTTGTATTTTGTAATTGGAAATTAACTTATGAAGGATTTTCAATTTTAAATTCTAGGTCCTTATATAGGCATTTATAATTTGAAATAGGAAGAACGACTTATTACACTCAAACTATTCCCTCATAAAACGCTTGATATAGTTTTTTATGGCTCATAGAGGATCTAGAATTTTGCATCCCATCGCTTGTACAGTGCACAGCAAGCCTGGTAGAGGTTTAAATAAGAAGAAACAGAAATTCCTGTAACATAAAATTGTAATATCGAGGCGGGAAATTTCCCACTCTTATGTTACCATAAAGTCGTTTTGGGGATGAAATTAAACAGAAAGCATTGTCACTTTCATACTTTTCTCTCCAAAAACCTGCGATATAATATAATAATATACACATTACCATACCTCGTTTTGTTTTCTCTATGTCCAGGGTAGAGAAAGTTATGTGATTCCATTATTTTAGTGGATTTCATTCTGTAATATTTATTTATAACATGAATTATTTTGATAACTTCTCTTATTTGTCAAAAGTGCATTTCAATTGTTTTTTCCAAGCCCATCCATATACCATTTGGCAACAATATATTCTGTGATTTGGAATTGATAATTCTATGTAAAAAGGGATTAAGTAATTTCAAAAACATTTAATTTTTGGCATTTAGAATCAGAATTTTTCAAAATCCTTTCTTAGTGAGCACCTACATTATAAAACGAAGGTACTGTCAAAATTCCAAGTCTCTACCTGTTATAGTTTGGGCTGTAAGTTGATTCCTGTCATTCAGTCAGTCATTCATTCAGTCAGTCAGGACAAAGCCTTTTATATAGATAGAGATTTAAGCAAAATGAGATTAAAATATACGGACGATTTTTTAAATGGGTATTCCCAAAATGAAATAATAATATGCGAAAGAAAACAAACATATGCCTACAGACAGGTAAAGACGGGTTATGAATGTCGTTGAAAGAAATGGAAAAACTTCAACGAATAATTTTTGGATAACAGAAGACAAAATTAATATGTAGCCTATTAGCCTACACAGCGAAAACATCAATCAAATGAAGTGAATAAATGAATCTACGGTCAAAGCTATGAGTTTGAAAGTGTTAATAACAACAATAATAACAATAATAATAAAAATCATCATCATTATCATCACAGCCATAATAAATATAGGAGGCCTAGTAATACTAACAATGTCCATGAAAATGATGATAATGTTAATGGCGACATTAATGTCGATGATAAAAATGATGATGATGGTGATAATGATGTTCGATGCGGCTGATAATAATCATATTGTTTAATAATTCTTAAATGAATGAAATAGCATTTGACTTCAATTAACGTGCTTCTTACATTAATCGGTAATAGGGTACGCCAAGAACGGCACAATTTTGGGTAATAAAAGGTAAAAATAAATTAGTAATTTCAAAATATTTTTTTTAACGTATGCATTGTAAATTTGGCCTTTAGTTAGTTTTACTTCAAAATATTAGATGTACAGCGTTTCTTTGCAATAACTGAACAATTTTAGTAATGCTATCAATATAAAATGATATGCAAAATTGATAATCATAATGAAACATGAAATGATATAACCTATTTAATTCTGGACACCTATCGGTTCCAGATTTAAGTTGAAAATACCTTTTAACGAAAAATATGTAGGAAAGTTCAAAAGCACATGTTCATTTATAAAGACTGATGCATAAACAAAATTTAAATTAATGAATGCTTTTATTTATTTTCTTGTAACAGACAAGAGTAACGATGGAAGCGTCAGTTTTATGAGATTGATATCAATTCGAGTCAAACTACAAATCGGTCGGACACGTAGAAATGTATTGGACTTGAAGTTTTTCCTGCATCGTAGTACAATTGATGAAACAAATTCTTAAATGCCACATGATTATAAATATCATTATTTTTAAATAACAGATTCAAAAATCTTCTGTCATGAATAATGTACGATTTATGTAGATTTCGTTCTGCAGTTAAAGAAAACTCGACGGATTTTGCAACATATTGACTTGCAGTCATTCAACTGGAAATTATGATAGAACAAAAAGGCAGGTAACAGACCAGCCATAAGAAAGGAGCACATTAATCGGAATAAAATGATTGGATGATTTCAATCAAATCTTGCATGTAATGGTCCAAATCAAATGATTGAAATAGTTAAATTGCGTTTATGCCATACTCAGCAAACATATTTACATTTTCAGTAAATTTTTCCAACAATTATAAATTTTTTAATTAACAATGCAGTACGTCTCTTTCAATTCAAGGGGAGATGCAAGTTTCCTACGTTAAAATTCATACCAAGGTATCACAAAAATATCCATTATTGAAGGTTAGAAATAGAAAGACATTTGGAAACAACACTTAAATATATCCGCGTATTCACATTAAGAACATAATATATCTTACAGGTATATAATTTCGATATCCCGTTTTAATTTAGATAGAATCTCTCATTTGCATACACATTTGGTTGGGGAGGATCGGCAAGGTTTATGGACACCGCGCACCATGCTCTTGTTGCTCCTATCGTTAAGGACTTCTACCCAGGCTTATGCTGGAGTTGAGCACATGCAGGCAACAGTGGTACAAGTCATGTTCAGATGCTGAATTACTCGAAAAGTGCAATACAATAAAAATTCTCTCACGTACACGATAAATCATAGCAAAACACCCGTGTGCCAGACATATAATAAATTAACTTACCGAGCGAGGTGGCCGAGATGGTAACGTCTTTGACTCGCATTCGGGAGGTCCCAGGTTCAAAACCCGTGGCCAATGTCACATGGGTTTTTTCATGGTTTCCCCAGTCGTAAAGGCAAATGCCGAATTGGATATTTACATACCATGAATCATCCTCACCATTTCATCCTGTATCATATCTATTTAAATTAATATCAGTTGAAATTTATTCTATAAAATACACTAAAATAGAAACAATTGACAATCAATAGTTCCATGGCCTACCCTACTGTATAGACACAGATCCCGAACTGATATGGCTTCGTAGTTAAAAGGAGTATAAACACAATTGAAATAAAAAAACTTAACTTACTTAAACTACACTAAACTCATGGCGCTGCATCCCTGAGGGACTAGGCCTGCTATCAGACCGCTACGTTATCTACCTATGGCACATATCAGAATTGGGCACTATTATATATATAAAATCATAATCATTAACGATATACACCAGCACGCCCAGGATGCCTTGGGGATGGCAAATGTCGAAAGGCAAAGGATGCATATAATAAAGGTTATTGAGCTGATGGTTTTAATTAGACATTTTATTTTATATTACGGATCGGACTCAACGACAATACATAATGTATTTTAACATGTTTCAAACGCGATATAATATCATGGGTTAGGGTCTGAAGAGTACCAATATATCCAAACCGGCATTTGTCTTAACGACTGGCGAACCATGTAAAAAGCAAATTAAATTTGGCCGGCCATGAGGTTTGAACCCAGAAACTAACGACTGCAAGTCCAAGATGCTACCATCTCGACAACTTCACTCGGACCTTTTGTTTGCTGATAGACGGACGGACGGACAACCATACAAACAGTAGTGAAATGCGAAGACATAGGTGTTAACCTGGGTATCTTGTACATTGCACAGAATCATTAATTCAATAAAATTCGTCATCTGGTTGCAACGGGTCTCTCTATACATGATTGTTATGCAAAAAAATATTTTTTTTTACTCAACACAATGTTTTCATAAAGCCCAACAGTTGTTGAAATGTCACGTTAACAAAACAGAATTTTGCTATAGCGCAGTAAATTATGCTACTGTAATGAACTGAACATACACAGTTATGCAAATTATTCACATGGTATTTAATGGAATTCGTAAAACGTAAACGTGACATTCTGATAATATCCAATTATTTTGAACAATCATTTCCATAATTGATTTCTTTTAATCGCGTATACTAACTGACACGAGGGCTTTATTATTCATTTTGCTTAATGAATCACAAATTTGCATTATTCAAGTACAGAACGTGCAGAATAAATTAAAGATGATATAAAATATAGTTAAAATTTATAATCAATGTAATTAATGTAATGTAATTATTAAATTACTCTGGTTTCCAATTTTAATTTAACATTTCAACAATTCGAATGTTGCTCGTATTTATGTACCATTTGTTCCGAACATTCCTTTCGTTTTTATTTGTGCTTGTGGTATCTTAGGAGGGGTTATCACACAACTCTCCAAGTCATTTCACTGAGTCTTTCTCTTTATCTCTCTTTCTCTCAAAGTAAATAGAGTTCAATTCTTTACAAGGAGTTAGATAGATTTTAATAAAATATTTCGAGATCAAGAACCTGTAGTCGGCGAAGCCGAATTTAAAATCATGTATTAGTAGTGAAATATCGGTTATAAAATCATGAATGTGTGTAAAGTGTCTTTGTAACATAATTCTACTACAGTATTATAATGCAGAAACCTTAGTGCATTGTGGTTATAAAATTATGAGCTTTGCTTAGGTAATTTGTACGTTCTTCATTAGGATGCACGCCACTGAACTTATCACATTATATGCTGGAAGAAGTTACTATGGTATTGTTTGTGTTCACTCATTTGTCGTACCTTAACTTGATCTAATACACTGTGCCAAAAAGTATATATTTTATAGAAATAGTTTTTAAATGTGAGGTGTTTATGGTAGCTCACTGCAGGTACATTGTGTATGTTTACTGTGTGGGTCGGGTAAACACACGTTTCCCACACAAAGCAGTCCCTAAGCGTGAGGACCAGGGAATGCAAATTGCTTTGTCTATGAGTCCATCTTGATGGAATTGCAATTAAACTTCATCCGAATTCATCACACGATGACTCCTGCACATTCCACATTGCAATAGGTATTCTCTCTAGGTACTTAGGTACTTAGGAGTAACAAATAGTACATTATGCAACAAGCCTAAAAATGACATTTATTAAGATACGAGTATGTTTATGAAAGAGCAAAGCGAATTTAACAATTTCCATACGGTTATCTTAATTACCTTTATAGGCAAGTTGCATATAACTATTTTTGTTCGGTCATAATTAGTCATAATGAGATTTTAGATAATGAGATTTTAGACTCACTCAAACAAATGGCAAGAGCCTGCCATGATCTTCGCATCAGATTATTGTAGTAGTTCTTGTGTTCTACGAGAGATGGCAGCTTATGGTGTTGGTCAAATCGAAGCTTCCTTTTGGTAATTATCTTGAAGCCAACGGATTTAGACAATACGAAATGAATTCATTTTACTATGATATTAAAATTAACACAACAGAATTAATTTTATTTTAAATTACAAAGTTTTCAGCTGCTACGCTCAAGGTCTCAAGATCGTTCCGTGTTCGATAGTAATCGATACCACACCGATGTCATAATGAAGATCAGTTTCGAAATGAGTATCATTATGATATCGTTATGTCAGACATAATAATAGTATTATAGTATGGTGCAACAAAAAAATTATTTTTTAACTGCTATCACAAAGTCAGTGCACAGCTATACTTCCAGTTGAAGTATAGCTGTAGACTATACCAAACTATAGACTATAGACTGTAGTCTGTAGACTATAGTCTACAGTCTACAGACTATAGTCTGAAGACTATAGTCGGAATAGCAATCCGACGAACAAAATAAAAATTTTCCACGTCTATCATATACTATTTTTTAGACAGCTTCAGACTATAGTCTGAAGACTGCACCAAGAGAAAAGTTGTTGTGCATAAAATATATATTCCAGTTTGATATTCTCAGTTTGATAAAAAGTGAAAATTTTAGGCTACATTCACTAGGTATTTTTAAATGTAAAATATATCACGGTGATTGCAAAAATCGCCATAGGCTACATGGTGGAAGAGAAGCGTTGTCATTATGTTGGCAGTGGTGTACATGAAAATCAATAACAGCTTTCAGCTGTCTACACGCTGCCAAGTGGCTAGCTTCACGGTGCGTAATCCATTATAACATTGTTGTTATTATTTATTTATTTACAAATTGTAACGGCTGTCTAAAAAATAGTATATGATAGACGTGGAAAATTTTTATTTTGTTCGTCGGATTGCTATTCCCGCCCTTACGAGCTAGTTCGCAAACGTAGGCCTACCTACTCAGTACACTTTACGAAAGCAGGCAAGTATGTTGTTAAACTTAATAATATATTTTACTGGGCACTGGAATATAATTTTCGGGAAATTTGTGGGTTTCCTTTGGTCTCTTCATTTGCAGCATGCGAAACATTATTAAATTATGAGCAGAAGCTATGGGTTTGCGCCCGTGAAGTTGTGCACGTCATATAGTAACGAATGTGTTTCTCTGCGGAAGAATAACGGAGCGCCGACTAATTAGAGAATGAGCGCTCAGGGACGATATCCGCAATAGAGCGGGACGTAGAGGAAGTTTAAAACACATCAGTTCTGCACATCCTGGCGGTCACCAGAGATTATTTTCCACTCTGCATACAGTTGTGACGCGGGGCTGCCTGTCTGTGCAGATTCATTGCTATATCTTCCCTTTTTACCTGAGCTTAATTAGTTCTGCAGACGAGTGCAATTTCGATACAAATTTCCATATATCCTTCATGTCCATTATTGTTGGAATGAAATAAATGTGACTAATTTATACGGAGATAAGCAAGAATTTCAATAGGTAAATCAATTTTAACACAAATAACAGATTTTTCTAATGAAAACATAATTGTAACTAATTAACAACAATTAATTAATTAATTAATCGTAATGTACTTTGTAACTACTCAATCATTTAAGAACTTTGAAAACATTATGGTTGCAGCCTCAGGCATAAGTAGAACTATTCATTAGGCTGTGCCAATATAAAACTTAATGAACAGAGTTGGAAAAACCAGACTTCTTCCTTAGCCTTTAATGCAACAGCAGGCACTCTCGAAGAGGATCATATTTCTAAATCCATCAACTGCTCAGCTGGAATCGATGGATGCAGTAATTACTAGTTCCAAGCAAATAATCAACAATGCTTCCAACCTATTCTGCCCAAGGGCCCATAATCTGTTTGATCCTGCTTGATTTTAATTAATTAATTAAGTTTTCATTTTAAATTATTTAAATACTTTTTTTATTAGAAAAGGAAATCGTAAAGATCTGCCTAGACACACCCAGTAGTCCTGCCAACGGTTGTAGCACATTGGTTAGAAAATAAAATAGTAATGTCTGATTTACACTATTACTCTACGTTATATATAGATGAAAGGAAATGCAATTTTGAAAAGACTGAATTCAATTCAAGCCAACTGTTCATGCCGATCGTTAAGCTTTTCACAGTACAAATTTAGAACCAAAGTTTTAAAATCAACCTCGTTTGAATTTGAGAAGTGGACCAATTTGAAACAGAGAAAAGTGTTAAATTCCAAACCAAAATGTTTTGAAAAAAAATTCTTAATAGTACCATTTTATTTTTATTTTGAAGCTACATAAAAATGGAGTTGAAATTAACTTTTAGCAATTAATTTGTATTTTAGCATTTTGCTAAAGCTTTTCTGGTGTGTAAAAGCAATGGGTTTCAAAATTCTAAGTCCCGTTGAGCGATAACTGCCATCTCTGACGTTTTCTGAGGGAATAATTTGAGAGTCGTAAAAAGCTTTTTTGCTAAAGGTTTTTTTTCTAGCTGTATACACAAAAAACGAAGTGTTTACTTTACTTTTATTTTCAACTACATTAAGAGGGAACATCCTATAGACAACATCCGGCCTAACATTATGCATCAGTTCAGTTCTTGCTCACGGCAGAGTCCTGCTGGTTGATACTGACGTTTCACATCACAACTATTCAACTAGTTCTGACAACCAACTCCAAACTCAAATGTAAAGTGTACAAGCCATGAAACTCTATAATTGGGAAAACTGAGGACGGAAATTAACCGCACAGAAGAAGATACGCATATGCCTGTCTCATCTGCATACATCTACATCCATGAAATGAACACGCATAATCTGTCTGCCCGGTTAATTCATACAAAATAATTTGGTACGCAATATTATAAATTTCTAGTGCAGATTAACTTATTTCAGGTTTTGTCACTATAAGTTTCCTTTTTCTTTCCGGCAACGCAATTAATTCAATTTATTATAATTACTAAATTACTTGTAATAATTACTATCCTTTAGCATTACTATCCCTTAGTATTAGTTTTATTTGTTGCTAGTAAATTGTTATTATAGCCTTAAGATAATTGTAGGATGTAATTGAATCAATGTATCCTAATCATGTCATCCCTCACATGAACTTTGCTCTTTGGGGTTTTATAAATATTATATTAAATAAACAAATAATCCTAGGCCAAGGAGATGGAAAGAATGTATTATTATTATTATTATACGACTAGCAATACGATACTAACTGGAATATATACTAATCAATTGTTTAAAACTGAGAAAGTGGCCATGTGTTAGTTATCTTTTTCCAGATGGACACTGAAAGACTATTTACATTTCCACAGCGTAAGTTTACGATTTATAATTATTGTTTCTTCGTTTAAAAATAAATAAAATATTTAAGGCTAGCAACTGGAATGCCAGGTATTCATCTTGAATTTCTACATACTTCAAAAATTCCCGAATCTATATATTAATTACATCCTGTAAAAAGTTTTTAAATTGTTAATATAAAAAGCAGAAAAATATCAGTCACTTTTTATGTTTTTTTTGTTACATTCGCTTCCGTTTTGTTCTGAATCTCTTAGATTTAAATGACAAATATTCTAACTTATCAGACCAATTACTACTAGGCTACTATTACACACACTAGTTGAAACTTTTCCTAGAAACTCTCAAACATAATATTTCAAACGTAAACAGCTTAGCTTAGATGCTAAGAGAATTAAATGCATTTTTTTATCCTATACAAAACACTATCAATATTGCATATTAATAAAGAATAAACGACCATATTGCGAATGATTGCTTTAGTGTATTAGACATTCATTGATATAAGTTAGTTTTTATAACTATTAAGAAATAATGTATTCTTATTCCAATATATCTGAGTAAGATATTTCAACTAAATAAACAGACAGAAATTCTTGTAGTTTCCATAGACTCCTTTCCCATGCCTCACGTTTTCTTTATAATATAACGTCTTCCTGTTCCTTCATACGTTTCGTTTGAAATTCACTCGAACTCTTGATTGGTCTCAAAGGACGTTTTCTTTAGAGAGATATTTTCATGCTACTAGACTGAAGTCAATTTAAAAACTTCGATTCTTTGTGAAGTCGTTGAGATAAAATAGGAGTGCCCTCGTTAAGTTTTCAGTCTTTTTTTTAGCATCTATACTATTTTTAATGTGCTCTAAGATGTGTGTATGTTCGCTTACTCCTCCGAGACCCTTTGACCTACAGGTCTGAGGTTTTCGCCACACGTCCTTTATGACCTGGGGAGTATCTATCTCAAATTACATCCTGATAGTACAGTTGGCTCGGTCAAAGTGTAATTTTTAATTTTGGTTTTAAGGTTATTTGTTGTGCTTTATGCAATACTGTACACTCATGAACTGCACACAACGTACTTTTGCGGTGATGGTATAGATTGCATACAACGAACACTAGCGGCGAAGTTGCTAAGTTGTAGCGTTGTATGCGCATCGATCATTCCAGTCTCGGAACATCGATGTTGTGTCAATATTGACACACAGTGCGCTTATTTACGTGCAGAGCTCAGTGCTGGGTTATTATTTTTACTTAAAATTAACTTAATGATAAAATTATTATTTTACTAGCCCGTGCAACAGACTTACTTATCTAAGCTTAGTTTGACATATATGGTGAAATACCTAACGTCATAAATTCAATCAAATTAAATGGCAGTACAGTTCTACTTTGCAAGCATTTTTGTATAATTATAATAATTCATTAATTACAATGTTTAAACTAATATACAAACAAACAATAACAAAATTATCAAATACACGTGAAATATTTCAAGATGTCACGTCCAAACGAGCAATGCTTGCTTTTGGGCGGGGGGGGAGGGGGTCAAAGTTAATTTGCCTGAAATTAATAGTAACAAGAAAGGCAGTAAATTATTTTGAAAGGAAGCTTTTTCAGCTATCCATGGGGAGGACTGCCATAACGGGCAAAGCTTAACGTATACAATGTAGATGGAAATGCAAACAACCCAACAGTGACAGCTGGTCACAAGAAATAAGTAATAAAAATTGAATACAGCATATTATGTTAGTCATTGAGAACTCAGGCTCATTAGAGGAGGGTAGGGGTATGTGTACCCTATATAATTTTCTGAATTATATTGTCTGATGTCAAATGTGATTCTTCTGCAATGGTAAATATTTTTTACATAACTGAAAGTAATAAAACGTGTAATTAATCAGACAACATAAACGGTGTTATCATTCCTAACCATGCTCTATTCTACTAAAAATGTATAAATGTACAATTGATTATTCCACCTTTATATCATTAACTAATTTCCTAGACTTTCTTTGGTTCTAGATTCTTGATGAAAACGAAATAGGCTGTTTATATATAATTAAATCATCAATACATATTGCATTACATATAAAAAGAATTATGCACACATATAGCATTCGTCCTTTATATTAACAAGAGTTAAAATTATACAAAAAAATAAGTTGGAACATATGCATTAGATAAAAAAAGCCTATTCCTTAAAAATAATTCATAAATTTGAATATTTTAAATATTCGTGGAATCTGATAAAATAAGTCTTCTGTTCACTGGTGTCATATTATTATTATTAAAGTATAATGTAGGCTATATAGTGTATTAGAATGGGCGATTACATGAGAATAAAGTACAATGCCTAAAATCGTATTTAGAACAGTTCCACTGTGATGATTTGTATACACTTAAGTAGTTCACACATAATCCTGCTTTCGTTTTTCTTTCTTTTGTTACAAAACAATATTGGTGATTGTAATTATATATAAATAGCCTATTTTGTTTTGAACAAGAATCTATAACCAGAAAACCTAGAAATTAGTAATGCTATATTGGTGGAATAATCAATTATACATTGAATAAGAACTCAACCATTAACGGCCTTAAATTTATCAAAAATTGATCAGTTCTAGATTCTTATTAATTGTCAAGTATAAAAAGTTGGGAATCAATATAGGAAACTAATAATAACACTCAATAACAAAATACACCATATATGTATATTTGCCATAAAGCATTGGAGTGAATTTTAACAATGAGAAAGATTATTTATACAAACACCAAACCAAATGCATGTCATTTGCATGCATTTCTTTATAAAAAACGTATACTAGGAAGCGAGTTCCCAATCAAGTACGACATAAAACAGTTGTAGCATTAATATTCATTTCATTTTATTAACCAAACTGAACTGTTGATATAATCTGCAAAGCTCACATCCTTGAAATTCATATTCCCCTTTCATCACACAGTCATATGAATTATTTATTATTATTCTGCAATAACGTGCATAACAATTTATTTATACTGCATTATAATTTGAAAACTATAAATGTGAGTTTAGTCCCAGGGCTACAAACATTATCTGCGAGCTCATTTCATTATTTATCTTAAGTTAACCACTCATAGCCTAATTCATGAAAGTTTAGATTCCTAATTTCCCCTAATAGAACATTTATAAATGCCATACGCAGTAATAACAATGATACTGAATTGTCTACTTTCTAGCGAAGGCCTGTCTGACTGGCGGCCCTTGGAAGTTGTTTTTGCAGCCCAAGGAACATTATACTAGCTCAATGTTTTACATCTTGCAAAACGTTAGAATTTAAAAGACCATAACCAACAACGATAGACCTTACAAAACTTAATTCCACTTACTTTTTATTTCTTGGTAGATGATTGTCTTACCTGAAAATAAAAAATATAAATAAATTAGTGCCTATTATCAGAATGTAAATTTTATAATTTTAATCTTCAATCTACGGCAAAACATAAAAAACTGTTATAAGAAATGTTATGAATTATATTAGTTTAGAACAGATTTAAACTATAGTAGTACACATCAGGTGCCAGTCTAGAAAATTTTACCAGAGCATTTTTGATATTGATATGTTCATTATTTCATATGATTTTAATTATCGAAATACAGAAATTAAAGTTAATGGAACAATTTTAAAAATTCTTTGTTAATGGTTAAAAAAATAGTTGTTTGCAGTCTACTACTGTATTAGCCAATGAGTGATTCAATGATTCACAGTTATGTATTATTTTATAAATAAATATTTTAATTCTGTTTTGTATAAATAAATAACCTTCATTTAATTCCTTCGGCTATTGTTGTTATCAATCAGTTAACATTATCCGAATAGCTGCATCCCGAAGTGATCACAATAAGCGGCGTGCACTGTACAGGAATTCAGCTGTGGAAGGATTAAATACGAAAGTAGCATGATATCCACCTCCCCATACTCCCTGCTGAATCGGAATTGTTTAGTTTCAAGATTTCGCCTCATTTCTGAAACATATGCTAATGTTATGGGAAGGGCTGGAGCTGTTGAATTGAACATTAGGGTGCCAGAGGTGGCTGACTTGATATGCAGCGCGTCAAGTCCAGCGACACAAGTCGTTTGTGTGAGATATCACGTTTATGCCATTTGTCTCCATGCAAAATTTCCCATTAAAGAGAAAGGAGGAGTTCGATCCTATAGCTGCCGAGTGTTTCTGAAAAACGTTCAGAACGAATAATGCAAAGATACAGACTAGATCATCCCAACATTCACAATATTGCTAAGCATACCAATACGTAAACTAGTGATTCGTATACTTCCATAAGACTGTACTAACCGATGTGAATTGTTTATAGTAGCCTATTTAATCTGTTCAAGAACTGGTACTGAGTTTAAGAATTTCTGTATAATATTAGACTTATTTCTCTTTTGCATTCCAAATAATTATGAACATAGAGGTTGGAAATGAAATAACCTATCACATTGGGTCACTCGTGAAGGTCACCGGTTTTTGCAGTTAACACACCTGAGTCACTTGTGACGGTCACCGCAAGTATTGCCAATAGTAGCTACATGTTATATAGGGATGGGTCCTCGATACTTTCGATACCTCGATACTCTCGATACTTGCATGGTATCGGCATCGAATGATACTTCAGAAAACTCGCTCGATACTTTTTCGATACTTTTGTAACTCTGCAATTCCGCAATTAAGTGAGAATACTAGTATTTTTTTAACAAAAACTTGTAAGTGGATTGTTTCAAAAACTCATTTTAGTTTTAATGTAGAGTTTAAAAATAATTATAGGCTACTGATTATATTAAATTTTGTCTCATTAAATATGCAGACTTCATTAATTTAGTTGGTATTACACAGTTCTCTCAAATTTTAATTTTTAATGTACCTATTTATTGAAACTGGAAATGTTGAAGGTATCGAGTATCGAGGAAAAAATCATGTATCGGTATCGAGTATCGAGTATCGAGAAAATCTGGTATCGATCCATCCCTAGTTAAAATAATGTGTAATCGCTTTTGACATCCCAAATGGCAAGTCAACATTCCACTTCACTTATAAAATCTTCAGTATTAATCAAATCTAAACTCATGGCTGGAAAACTAGTTTCGCTGAGCTCGATTATACAACTGTATAGTCGAGTTCAACCATGAGTTTATATTTGATTAATACTGAAGATTTTATAAGTGAAGTGGAATCGACCTGCCATTTGGGATGTCAAAAAGATTACAAATTGTTTTATCATGTAGCTACTATTGGCAATACTAGCTGTGACCGTCACAAGTGACCCAGTGTGAAAAGACCTTTTGACTACATATCCGAACTTCGGTCGCTGGCAGTGAAAGGTCATTTTGAGCCTACATGTACTTGGTGTGAGATGCAGTGTTTACAAATAGAATGCATAGGCGCGACCATAGACAAAAAGAAGGGTTTACATACCAATTAATTACTCGAAATGAAAAATAGTATTCCGGCTGTTTTCAGTAGTTATGATGTTTCAATTCATAACTAGACACTTAACCGACCTGTGAGGATTGAAAGTAGGAGGGATTGAATAGAATAGGATGACTGATGTATTGATAAGAACAAACGAAAACGTGTCAATATCCGCTTTGTTTATCAGTAGTGGTAGCAGACTGGAGTGAAACCCGGCTGTTAAAAAAAAATTATGATAGCCGTTGCGCAGTGCATGGAATACACGAAATTGTAAATTTACTGAAATAATAACAGTAAAATTATATAAAAGTTCAGCTTGACCAAACGAAGTGTTACTCATATTTATTCTATCTTTTAATTTGTTAGTATATTAAAATAGAAAATACGTTTTACTCTGTTAATAAGGCAGAATAAGTAGAACTCACAAAATGCTGTATTTGTTACTTGTAATTCTGTGAATTAACTAATTTCACTGCTTTTATAATAGTAACTTGTGATTGCAATTCCAGTGATTTATGCGAAACGAATTTCCTCATTAAGGAAGTGGGAGCAAAGCACGAGTTGCACGTACGAAGCTATGAATCAAGAATTATTCTTTTTGCTGCGAGCTGATATTTAAAACATAAGGCTTTCTCATAGAGACATATTTTCCATGTCAGTCGCACAAGGCAATAAAGAACACGTATAATGTACATTTATTACATTTGTACTCCTCGTATAAATTTGATGTAGTTTCAGTCACGTTATCAACGGTTTTTTCATCTCTTCACAGCGCTTTTACTCCGTCCGTTTTCCCCCGGGTGTATTCAGAAAGAGAAGAATAACTAAGCTTAAGGCTATATGATATCCAATTTCAGTATTTCCATCTAGGCTAGCCTATATTTCACTTAGCTCCCTTATTCATCTTTAAACTGTACCGAAACATTAAATGATTTTACACATTCATAACTAGGGGGCGGATTTCTATGACATGTAATATTTTTCCCCTTTGCATTATTTCTGGTTTCCGACTAATTTAAACCCGATTCAAAGTATCCTGGTGAAAATGGAACAGTTTTTACTGTGCATATAACTGTATATTTAGGAAATTTTCAACTATTGTAGCATATTTAGTATGAATATGCATATTTAGGTCATACTTTTTGCATATTTGTGTGCATATTAAAGTAATTTTGGAGTTTCATATCATATTTTGTAGATTTTGCACTAAAATTAGACTTTTTTAGAATTTACAGATATTTTAAATAATTAACATTATATTTTAATAAAATGTATTGTAATGAAACTTAAAAAAACATACAAAATGTGTGATTGGTAAAGTCATATTTTAAATTTTATTGGTCATATTTTAATGTTTTTAGGTCATAAATGCATGCGTATATCCTATTTTTTTGGTCATAGAAATCCGCCCCTAATTATAACTAATGGCAGCGCTATGCTCCACCCTGAAATTCTGTACTCACTGTTCAGGTTTTATATAGCCTACGTCCTGAATATTATTAGTTTTTAGTTAGAATTAGTTGTTTTTATTCATAACTCTAGTGTTACAACGAAGTTCTTTTGTATTGTTTTGTTTTTTGTTTGTTTGTTTTTTTTTTTCAAATGCTAGAAATCAGTGGCGGCCATGCCCTTGAAAATTTTATGCTGTAACAGGAAAAATTGAATGGCTAGACAAAAATATCCTAATAAAAGTTGCTTGTATATGTCCCCTCTATACACCAGTAAAATATTTCGGTGTTAATCATTAGCACTGTGTATATCCATCGTGAATAATGAAGTCATGAAACCACAATGTTGGTATATGTAGAGAAAGGAAACATACTGTATAAAACCCCTGAAAAAAATTCCTACAATAATTTAAATTAAGCTAAGTAACGTCAATAAATTATTATTGACTGAAATACAATATGCTATTCATATTCCAATTGGAGAGTAATTTTCTTAAAGCTGTTCGCATGAACTCCACTATACAAAGGGAAGCGTCGTACAAGAGCGAACACTACTTCTCCGACCCCGGTGTACTGCGTGCAGTATCCCGGCTACACAAAGGCGCTAGTCCACAAACTTGCATGGGGAGCGTTGTGATGGTCCCCTATTTCTCACTCTTACGTAGGTTATGGAGGGCCTTACGTCCACTGGAGGTTAAGGATTCCTGAGTTTTAGACAACAGTCCCATGCAATATTATAACGAGGGGGCGGATTTCTATGACATGTCATATTTTTCCCCTTTGCATTATTTCAGGTTTCCGACTAATTTAAACCAGATTCCAACCATCCTGGTGAAAATGGAACAGCTATTATTGTGCATATGACTGTATATTTAGGAAATTTTCAACTACTGTAGCATATTTAGTATGAATATGCATATTTAGGTCATTTTTGGCATATTTGTGTGCATATTAAATAAATTTTGAAGTTTCATATCATATTTTGCAGATTTTGCATTAAAATGGTCCTTTTTTGAGAATTTACAGATATTTTAAATAATTAACACTATATTTTAATAAAATGTATTGTAATGAAACTTTAAAAAATATACACAATGTGTAAGTGGTAAAGTCATATTTTAAATTTTATTGGTTATATTTTAATGTTTTTACGTCATAAATGCATGCATATATCCTATTTTTTAGGTAATATAAATTTGCCCCCTATTCATAACCTACATTATTTGAGTCTACATTCTCAATTAATTTTATTTTTAACAATTTCAATCATTTGGTCTAAATCTAAGTTCTCTGTTTCTACTGGTTGATAACTCGGTATGTTGAGACTATTTCTCTATTTCTTTTTTGCCTAAATATAATGTTTTGCTTTAGTTTGATAATTATTTAATAAATGGTAATAATATCGTAATAGTAATGCATGTAAACTTGAATAACAGTCTGGGTGATTTATCATTTCTGACTGTACGATATCAACTAGATTTCCGTCAATAATTGGCAGATACATTTTATAACGCCATTTAAATGAACAAATAAGAAAATTTGGTGTTTCAAAACTAAGGTCTAATGCGAAATAATATAACAGGAATAAAATTCCTTGGGGGACTAAAATGACTCTGGAACACCAAACCCCTCAACAAGAAAATTATATTAGCCTCTACTCTATTATCTCTTACGACATTAAAATCTCGACCTCTAGAGGACGACCTCTAAACAAGTATGATTTCAATACTACTATCAGATGGTGACAAAATCCAGTGCAAAATTTTATTCGCTCTTTATGTATATCTTATAGTTTTAACTCAGCCTCAAGAATAGTAAAATATGTAGTATTTCATTACAAAACGAAACAAGTGAAATCATTACTTACATTACTATTATATTCATTATGAACTCACAAATAGAAGGAAGTGGATGCAAGATACATAGCTCACCGATAATTTGCTACTTTAAATTCGAGCATCATGTGCATTACTTTTAGTAGCAAGAACAAAGAAAAATAAAATCAGATAAACTGATGTAACAAAAGTGCCAGAATGTCTTTGTTTAATCAGTGATAATTGCAATTATGATATGCAGAAAATGTTCTTTTTTTAATCTATATCCGAGTTAAGCTCCAGATCGATTCTTAAACAGGGCTTACGGAAGAACAAAGGTCTAGTTTGATAAGCACGTGTGAAGGAATATGTGGGGAGTGTTAATTGTCGTAGCTAACTGTATTTCAACTTCCAATAATAATAATAATAATAATAATAATAATAATGAACACTCAAAAACAATATGTTGTCATGAGAACTGATTTGCATTTGATAAATTCTTTCTAATATATTACCATAAAATAGGCACAAAATTGGCCATTACTCCGGTACCGGTCAACCGATTTAGTCCAATGTCAATAGGCTTCTTCCCATGGTCGTTCTAAATGCGAATATCAAGTTTCATGAAAATCCGTTAAAGCGTATTTGAGTTATCGCGCGTACAGACACACGGACAGATAGACAGACAGACGGACAGACATTTTCCTGTCCCCCACACAATCTCATAAAGTACCATTCTGGCACTTAATAAACACAAGAAAATAGTACATTATGCAACTTGCCTATAGTGGAATGATAATTTTTTCACACTGGCCGTGTGTAGGCTATGATGAAAAGGTAGAGTCATACTGAAAAATTCAATGTCATAGCAGGGATTTGAACCAGGATCTTTGGCCCTTCGTGCCGCTGCTCTTACCAATTGAGCTATCCTGGCTACATGCTGGTACAACATTAAATTCTCTAACTGACAAGCCTATAATGACATTTATTAAGATATGAGTATATTTATGAAACGAGCAACGGGAGTTTCATAATATTCATATGAGTATCTTAATAACCATTATAGGTAAGTTGCATAAGACTATTTTTGTCCGACCATAATTAGTCTAAATGTTTTAATTATGTGATTTTAACAGGGCAACGAGCCTACCATGCTCTTCGCGTCAGCTGATTGTAATACTTCTGTGTTCTACAAGAGATGGCAGATCACGGCGTTGGTCAAATCGAAGCTACCTTATTGTTGATTTCATGAAACCAATGGATTTTGACAACACGAATTGAATTCATTTTAGTATGATATTAAAATTAACACGAAAATAATTTATTTTATTTTAAATATAGGCTATTTATTACGTAGTTTTCAGCTCCTACTCTCAAGATCTTAAGATCGTTTCGTGTTCCATAATAATCGATAGCACACGAATGTTGAAATGAAAAACTGTTTCGAAATGAGTGTCGTCATGACACTGTAACGTCACACTTAATAAGAGTATTATAGTGCGGCCGAACAAAAATTATTTTTAGATGATTCTACTCATTGGTTCCTATCGGTTCCTCATTGGTTACTATCTGGCGCTGTGAATTGAACTCTGGCGTAGCTCAGATGGTAAGAGCATTGGTACGGATAACCAAAGGTCCTGGGTTCAAGTCCCAATGTCAGAGGAATTTTTCTCCTATAATATATCATGTTTTAAGTATTTATAGTACATTAAGTACACGTACCTGGTTAAGTTCGCGTACTTCATCCTGATATAGTACATTCTAACAGTTTTCAGCTTCAATCTTTCAGAGAATCGAAAGATTACATACCGTACTTCGCTAGTCAAGCTGGGATAAGCTTGTTTATGATACGTTCCATTAAACGTCAAATGTAAGATGAAAAATTTGAAGATTGGATCCAAAATCACTAGTGTTTAATCGACCTAACTTCGAAAAGAAAATTAAGCTTCTTTCAAGTTTTTCTTTTCGTAATGGAAAACTGTAAAACAGAAGGTTCAGCTTGTTAACTCGTGTACAATAACTATAAGATACTGCAAGGAGTAAGTAACTTTAGAACTTTATGTACAGAGAAGATAACGCATAAGGAAGATTAAACTAGCCCAATAAAACAAAACTACACAACAATACACAAAGCTAAGTTACTTCGAAATATGGTGCTTTTAAGAAAGTGGAGTTGTCTTGAAAGCAGTTCTGGACAACTATATCTTATGGACTACGGATGTAGTACATCTCTTTAGTGAGGTCTTAAGACTGAAAAAATATGGCTTATGCTATTGTTCTTTCAAGAAAAGGAATACTATACTGGCTCTGTTAAGAATGTATATACCTACATATACCATAATGACTTCTCTGTATAGCAATGACACACAGTTAATGTAATACGATTTTTTTATTTCTCTGTTCTTTATTTATGCTGAGTATGCTAATAAACATTAAAAAAAGCATAGGCACAACTTAGCATATCCATTTCCTACCATCGCTTAAAATCGTGATGCACCACAGTTACAAAAAAAAATATGTATTACTTTTTACTGTTTTATTGCAGTTGACGCATTTATAGGGGCCGCATCTTTGGTAACATCGACAAGCCCGAAATTTTACAAAACAACTTTCCTTAGCTATATTTAGCATTGTACATGCATAAAATACCAAAATTAAGTAAACAGAATCCACGAAATGATTCGAAATTTGTTAGATTGTGCGATTTAAGCGCGATATGTAAACTAAGAAAAGTGCAAAAAAATTTCATTTAAAATCGTAATGTTTTAGTGCTAACTTATTTTTTCCTAAATTTTTTATAGCGTGCTTTCTTTTCTGCTATTTTTATGGCTACCAGTACCGAGAAGTTATCATGTGACTGATCACAGCAAAGACAGAGGAATGTACACTATTCACATAGGCCTATCACAATTTACTCCTTTCCTGCTATCTGTGTTCAAAGTCTTAACAGATTTCACAATTTATCCACAGTTCTGGGCACCTCTGTTTGAAAATTGCTACCAAGTTATTTAATAGTAATTTCGATTATCTTTATCATTATACTGGTACATAAATCATGCCAAAATCTAAAGATACGATTCCTAAGATACCAGAAGAATACAGAAATAATGGATTTTATGTACTAGACAGATATTTAAATGCCCAAATACCGTACTGCAAATATTTTATTTCAAGAAATATCCACCGAAATAGAAGTTAAGACCGAAATCAGCGGTTTTATTTTACCAAAAAATACGGTCCCTACGCATTTATTGTATCTTACAACACACTTTTCTCTCGAACATATAATACATGCTAGGCAGTACAAAATGAATTGTTGAGCTGTTCGTTTTAACTATACATTTTATTTTATAGCCAATAGAAGTATTCAAGGGTATCTTCTTGGTATGAAAAAAGAATCCACCTGCTAGACGATTTAAAGGAGAAAAGAACGAGTTTGAGATCAAAATTTGCAGACCAAATTCAGAGACTGCCATCGGGCATAACACCTATTAGAGCTCTACCGGAACTTTTGGTGGCCCAGGATATCTTGCATAATTTAAAAATTGTATGTATTTTTTAACTGCTGGCCCTTTATGTCCGTGCGCATTATTTATGAGAGAAATACAAGTTAGCCAATTGAAAATATTGCAATATCGCCACAATCGGAACCCAGCTTTTATTGTTAACAAGCCTGCCAGACAATAGGATTTTATATCCAGGCGGCAGCGCAGCGCAACCATATAGGGCTATTGTATTCATTGTGCGGTGGGTACATAATTTCGTATGTTTAAAAGGAGAGAAATTATTCAAGTATTGATAGATTAAGGTGTTATGGCCTTTGCCATATTTAAAAAATAGTGACATCAATAATAATAAAAATAATAATAATAATAATAATAATAATACTAATAATAATATGAAGTGTTTATCTGTTTGTCTGTCTGTGCGCGTTGCCCAGCGAAATCTACTCCACGCAGAGATCTGAAATTTTAAACACGGATGGACTGAAGGGTGGCCGGTCGCTTTCTAATCGTGGAATGCACTCCAAGGGGAGATTTTTTGGTGTTTCATGATAATTATTAATCGTTTAGTTTACGAATTATTCGCCTGTAAGTGTTAATAAATATAATGTTTTAATTATCTTGCTCTTAATTTTTAATATTCTAATTAATTATCGTGGGCGAAGCCGCGGGCCCCTACTAGTTAGAAATAAAAGTTCAGAGTGTAACTTACTTGTTGAACTGCTAATTTTAACAACAGTAGATTAACGGTCATCATATTTTTTATTATAAAATAATTTATCCTTTAGTTTTCTGACAACCCAAAAATTATTGTGGGGACTCAAAACAATATATATATACTTTCGCGGAGCCCTAAGTTGTTAGCACCGCCACTTAACTATAGGAGTTCCTGCTATAGAAACACGTCATATTGACTACAAGAAGGAACGATATTTATTTTGTGGATGACAATAAATTACAAACTAAGCAAGCTATCTAAACTAAAATATGGAAGAGTAATGTTTCTATTTACGAACAATAGATGCAGTTTAAGTTGACCTAAAACTTCCTAAGATTAGTGTGTGTGTGTATGTGTAGGAAAGAGCATAATCTGCAGTAATTTAGCATCTTAATTCATTATAAATTTACCTATACTAATGCAGTCCTTAGCAAAATCTAATGGAAGAGTGGATCGATTTTGTATGTCATTTTTGTATAAGATATACATCTTTCGCACAAACTCTATTCAACCAGAGACGAAATATAGACCAAGTGGTAGAGCATGTCAGATAATGCACAGAGTTTCTACTGCAAAATAAATAGCGTCAGCTGACATGACTGGAGAGGAATAGTGCCTCACTATCCTCTTTAAAACGTAATGTAGCTGTTAAATGAAGTGCAGAATAGAGAGTATAAATAAACAAGCAGGGAGTCAGTGCGGCATGATGTACGCTGCATGTTGCATACCTTCTCATTCAGGGAATTTTTCCAGCAACATGATTAACATATAACATCCAGCAACTCATTTAACGCACTGTTGGCCTCCTTCCGTAGTTTTAAACAGTCCCATGTTTCATAGTAAGTTATCGTTTACAAAACACTGCAACGTAAAGGTTAAGGCAATACCTAGAACTGAAAATACGAGTAAATTTCCATTTGCGAACAAAATAACGTAGAATCACTTGTAATTCTTCTTATTCATCTTATTATTATTGTCTATATCTCTGTCTTTACCTTAGTTAGCCTATACCTCTCCCTTTTAGGGATATTTTAAGCGACCCACGCCACCCGGGCCTTACAGGGCCGCGACCTGTGGGGAGAGGGATATCTATGGATCACATACTTTTTGACCAGACAAGGACATGGAGGGCCTCCCCGGATGAGTGTTCAGTTCAATACAGGGCCCACCTCCGAGACAACACGAACACATAGGACAAGACACACCATTCACACACACACACACACACACACACACTCACACTCACTCCGAACAAGGCGAGGATGGGATGAAGATGGCAATGACGGCCAGATGATATCCGGGGACAAGAGGGGACCACAAGGTACCCGACATTTGTCTCACAGGTGAAGAAAAACCCCGGAAAAAAACCCACCTAGGTAACTTGTCCCGAGTAGGATTTGAACCCAGGCCCGCTGCGTGAGAGGAGCGAACGCGTCCCCTATTATTATTACCATTATTACTATTATTTATTATTATTTTATTATTATTATTATTATTATTATTATTATTATTATTATTATTATTAAAGACATGTTCCCATTTTCAATAGTCTTTTATCTAGTGACATGTTTATACGTATACATAAGGACCTATGTGTAATATGCAATTCATTCACGAAAAGTATTACTTAAGTTGTACTTCATAAAAAAAAGCATGCTATAATCAGGGGGATGTTATACCTTACGAAATTAAATTTTAAGTCTGTAAATGGAAGTAAAATAAAATACGAGGGATGGGACATAAGTCAATGCAACTATTTTTTCTTTTGGAAATGTGAGACCATTTGATATCTTGAATTATACAAATGAAAGAGGAGGGTATGGAATGTATATATAATAGGCTATAGATTATGAGTAGTGAAGGAAACAGACACCCATAAACATCCATACGCGACTGCATCGTGCCACTCTAATGTATTGCGGTAGTTGGAAGCATGGAAGCACACATTCTCCAACTCCATGATCCTTTAAAGTTCGGTACTGATGGGCATTATTCCGCAAAGCTTCCATCAGCTCCTTTATTCTCTAGCATTTCTCTCTACGATGTGACTATTTTGGCATGGATGCTTTTACATTTTGTCACATCCGATCTGCATGGTGGCTGACTCACAACTACATTACCATCACCTCTACTCGTACAACCGTATATCACAATGCTACAAATGACGTCCATATATTAGAAATGTCACACTCTCCCAAGACATACATCTCGTGGTACCATCACATTGCTTTGTAAAAAAAAAAAAACTTAGTTGTAAGACTTATGCTCCATCCCTCGTATTTACCTAATGAGCTAAACCAGATGTGAAATCTTTATTGTGAGATACTTAAAGAAAACTGATCATGTACGAGATATCTTGACTTTTCTTTCCGTATTACTTATACTCCTATCGCCGATATTCCATTGCACAAATGTATCCTAGAATATACCCAGAAGTGTTTAAACTCTGAATATAAATTCTTATTAATTTACATAAGGCCAGTTCGGTATACGGAAACGAAGACTGAGAGATTGAGAAATAATTAAAAATATAATATAATTAATCATTCCCTTTAAAATGAATTAATTTTTTAATAGCATTTTAGAAAGGATCAAAGACAGACACATAGACTTAGGCCTATAACATTATTAGAAAAAGGGACGGTAGACAAACGCTTATATGATACTTAATATTCAAGCGCAGGTAACTTATTTTATTATGCTTCAAGCTTGTAAATCATTTAACGGCTTTCAGTCCACGGGATTACAAAAAGACATTCAGCGCACGGGATTAGAAAACAAGAGCAACCATTAAGCCATGAAATGTTTCATTTCAAAACGTCCACGAGAGAGAATGAAAATTTCAACTCACAACAGAGCAGTGAATAGTTCATATGTGACACCTGTCCATTTTCATTTGCGTAGTTCGAATCTATCAAATTGCTTCATTTTATATATAGCAGAATACCACAGAGATATATTGCTCCAAAAAATAAAATCATCATGCATATTATTGCTATTATTATTAGTCTATTGTTATTATTATGAGTATATTATTATTATTATATTATTATTAGTATTGTTGTAATAATAACTTATTATTATTATTACTATTATTATTATTATTAGCCTACCAGGAGCAGGTCGGCAGCCGCCTCTAGATCCGAAGGTAGCGGTCAATGGATTTTTCAGGACGTAACAATCCTAGGCACTGAGTCCTCCGGGAGGGACTTTAAGCTGGGGGGGGGGGCGTCGTAGATTTAAAGAACTCCAAGCCTAAATTATAGCCTCTGGACAAAATTTTTCGGCTCTTTCACTTCCAAGTAATACCTTAGTTTCCGGGGGGGGAGGTTGAGAGGCGATGGGCTTACCACCTGTCCCTCTGCCCTCTCTCGGAAAATAAGCGTAACAAAATTCACATATGTAACAGAAACCTCCACTTCACCTGGACCTTCGCCCCAACATAGGGGATACAGGAAAACAGATACAGATACCAGGAGCAGTATCCTTATAGTAATTCATCAGAAGAATAGATAACACTAATTTGCAATATAGATTCGGCATGTAAGGGCATTCGGCATGAAGGGTTCGACCCTTCGACTATGTTTATAACTGTAGTGGACAAAGAGGCATCACGATAGGTTTTCTCGAAAGTTTCGGTTTACTCCTATTTCTAATGGTTCCAGCTAATCTCCGTACTTAAGTATAGATGGCCAAAGCAGAGAACTACTCTGCGGGGTGCACGGCTAATTAGAGGGGCAAGAGGAGGTGGTAGTGGAGGAGGCGGTGAGGGCTGCAATCACAGGTGGCTAAACGATTGCTTATTGGCTGCCGTGCGCGTGATTGTTGCCACCGCACGTTCCAAGATGCTCTATTAGCAAAGTTAAAAATATTTGGCAAGCAATTCAGTCGCTTATAATTTTTGTGCAGGTTTATTTTAATTTTCTTATAATTTCTGTGCAATTAGTTTTATTTTAATTTTCTTACGTACGTCAAGTGTGTGTATAATTACGTGTTGTTTGTTTGATTAGAGTAGCGTACATGTGTTTCTGCCCAAGTGTTAGTAATGTCTGGCATAAATAAAAAGGGGCATGGGAAGAAAGGTAAACCTATTCATAGTGAGGGTAGGGAGATAATAGCGAATGTTATTAAAGTATGCGACGAGGAATCCAAAAATAAACAACTGACTCTTCCTGTTAACCGTGCAACAGATAGGGCGTCCCTCTATACCGGTGTGTCCACGTGGACAATTATAAGTATCAGGAAACAATCAAAAGATAGAGATGCGATAGGCTCCCAGTCACCTCTGCACACTCCCGGGAAACACCGATCCAGGCCAGAAGAGAAGAATTACAATACATTGGATGACTTTGACTTGTGCGTCATTAGGCGAACTGTACAAGAATTCTACACTACAAAAAAGATTGTACCCACTTGTGTAAAGCTACTGCCTTTAATCCGGGAAAAAATTGACTTTCCATGGGGTGCAGAAACTCTCAGGAAAACTTTACATAAGATAGGGTTTAAGTGGAAGAAGTGCTGCAGTAAACGAAAAATTTTAGTTGAGAGACCAGATATCTTACGTTGGCGAGCAAAATACCTGACTACAATAAGGCAGCTTCGCAATGAAGGGAGAGAGATATTTTACTTAGATGAAAGCTGGGTGGACAGCAACCTCACTTTCAAAAAGTGCTGGCAGAGTGAAGAAGTAGCGGGTGTATGTGCTGATGGAAACGCAGCTAATAGATTAATAGTTATCCATGTAGGATCACGATCTGGGTTTCTAAACGGAGCTGCTCTAGTCTACAAAGCAGGAACCACCACCGGGGATTACCATGGCCAGATGAATGGTCAGAATTTCGAAAAATGGGCCAGGGAGAAATTATTAATCAATCTTCCTCCAAATTCTGTGGTGGTATTGGACAATGCCCCATACCATAATGTGGAAGAGAATAAGGCCCCATCACAATATGCTGTGAAAGCTGAAATGGTCTCTTGGTTGCAGCGACAGTGTGTCACCTGTGACATGACTATGAGGAAAGAACAATTGTATGAATTGATACTTTTAAAAAAGCCGAGGGAGAAGATCTTTAAAATAGATCAAGTTATGAAAGAACATGGACATACTGTAGTAAGATTACCTCCATATATGTGCGATCTTAATCCCATTGAGCTTGCATGGTCAAAAGTGAAGCGATACGTGCGTGAACATAATGTTTCGGGAGGGATGTCTCTGACAGCACTGAGGGAGTTAACTGAACAGGCAATATTATCTGTAAGTGCCACAGACTGGGATGGTTATTGCCGCCACGTAGAAAAACTAGAACAACAATACTGGGATCGTGGTGGTGTTGTTAACGATGTCATTGATTCCATCATAATAGAACATCCCAATGACGACAGCGATGATGACGACGAGTCTTCTAGTACTACTTCTGGCGAAGAAATTGTCTCAGACTCCGAACTTGCCCGGCCTTTATAAGGTAATTTATCAGTGATAATATAATAGCCTTTAATATAATGTGTTAATGTTCTGTTCTTGGATAGAGCGTGTTCTGTTCCCCCGTGGGAATTTCCGACTCATATATTTTTTTGTTGGTATTGCCATCTAGTTTAATTTACCTATTTGCCCTTTATCAACTCAGCATTTACCCGGAAACCCCGGAAAACTACGGAAACCCGGAGAAAATTAGTTTTTCTTTGTTCTTTGCTCCTAATATGCCCAGGGAATTTCTGACTCACATATTTTTTGTTGGTATTGTCATATAGTTTAAGGTTTCAGTTGTTTGCCTCTTACCAATTACAACATATCTCCGGAAAACGCGGAAAACCACGTAGGCCTATATACGGAGAAAATGACAATTTTTTTTTTTATCTTTGTTCTTTGCTCCTAGTATTCAAACGGAATTGGCGACTCATATGGTTTTGTGTTAGTATTGCCATCTAGATTAAGGTTTCAGTTGTTTGCCTCTTATCAATTACAGCATATCCCCATAAAACTCGGAGTTTTCCGGAGATAAAATGTAATTGATAAGGGGGAAACAACTGACCCCTTAATATAGATGGCAATACCAACACAAAAGCATATGAGTCACACATTCTCTTTGAATATTAGGAGCAAAGAACTAAGATTTAAAAAAATTAAAACAAACTCATTTTCTCCGGATTTTCGTAGTTTTCGGAGTTTTCCGGAGATAAGATGCAATTGAAAACGGGCAAACAACTGAAACCTAGAACTAGATGGCAATACCAACAAACAAAAATCATACGAGTCAGAAATTCCCTTGGAATATTAGGAGCAAAGAACAAAGAATTTAAATAAATTTTTAAAAAGTCAACTTCTCTGGATTGCCGTGGTTTTCGGATTTTTTTTGAGATATGCTATAATTCATAAGGGGAAAATAACTGAAACCTTAATCTAGATGACAATACCAACAAAAAACATACGAACCAGAAATTTCCTTTGAATATTAGGAGTAAAGAATAAAGATTTAAAAATAAAACATAGTCAATTTCTCCGTCTATTCGTGGTTTTCCGGGTTTTCCGGGTATATGCTGTACTTGTTAAGGAGCAAATAACTGAAACCTTAAACTAGATGCCAATATCAACAAAATGTGTGAGTCAGAAATTCCCTGGGAATATTAGGAGCAAAGAACAATGAAAAATTAAAACAAATTCATTTTCTCCGGATTTCCGTGGTTTTCCGGATTTTCCGGGTAAATGCTGTAATGGACAAGAGGCAAACAACTAAAACCTTAAACTAGATGGCAATACTAACAAAAAAATATGTGTCGAAAATTCCCACGGGTGGGGAGAGGGTTTCATATTAGTGGCCCATGGTCTAGGAGGAGAATGTTTTCATAACAGATAGTGTACTGTACTATAATGTTAATAATAGCACGGCACGGTTCCGACTCGTAACGTAACGGCCACATTCCTCGCATTCCTCACAGAGATCCTACCCTGAGGTAAGCGAAGGCATATCAGGCTGCATGTTTCAGGACATTGTTCATGATCTTAGTCCTTCTGGAAACCTTAACCTTCAGGGGGACATATAGGTTTAGGTATGGTACTGAGAAGTAGATGAAATTTCTTTTTTCAGTAACGAATTGTTCTGTATGCAATCTATCATAGGCCTACTCTTCATTGACTACATGCTCAATTACATACTACTTTCAGAACTAACCAAACAATTACAATTAGGTGTAATTAATTATCATAGGTAATCTCAAGAGAGATTACGAGTTTATCGATATATTTTATCTTATGAAACTCGCAATTTCGAGTGGCATTTATTAAGACAAATCCAGGAATAAACTGTAACTGATTTTTTAAAATAATACTTATTTTCTTACTTTGTTGTCAATGTTCTGTCAGCCTTAAGATCACGGAAAAATAGATGAATAAACAGTCCACGAATCGATTGTATGAATCGATCCGAGTCCCCAATGCTGCCAATAGTGCGCATCACAAGATGGAGGGCGTCGTTTTGCTTACATCTAAACGCTATAAAAGCACACGAATGGCTTGCACCGAATCGAAATTGTGTTTTAAATATTATTTCAATATAAGCCTACCGATCAAACATTCAAGATCAAGTTAGTTGACACTTGGCCACCAATCAATAATTCATATTATGTGCACATTAAAAAATATATATATATTATTTAGCTTTTTGTTTTATTTCAGTTATTTTTCGTCCCTTTTTATCCTCTCTACTTACTACAATTAACTATCGTTCCGATATTGTACCTCTTTATTATACTTTATATAATTTTATTTATCTTTAGTATAATTATATGTTATAATTATGTCATGCGTTAATCTTATCCATTCAGATTGCTGAATGAAGTATGTTTTTATGTATCCACTTCTGGTTACTGGAAGAGAAGGCTTAAGGTTTTAACAAAACTAAAGGGGAAATAAATAAATAAATGATAACAATTAACGATAATATATGTATAAAATTCCCTAATTTTGGTTACAAAATAAATAATTTGGAATAACAATTTTAGAAGCTTAAGTGAATAACATAAGACTATGAGTACTGGTATTATCTTCTGCTTAATATGTTTAATTATGTAAGAATCACATTAATGATCAAGATAAATCCATACAAATTACTGTACATTTTTTGGGAGAGGATTATTGAACTACTCTGAGAGTTTCTGGACCAACATCACGGGTAATTACAGTTCACACTTATTGATGAAAAAATCACACCATTAAACAATAAGCCTAAGGAATTTATGGAATAAATTTTGAATCTTTATACATTTCCATAAAACTTTAATCCTGCACTCGTTCGAGGCAATCTACATAAGAATAGATCAACAAACCTGAAAACATCTCAGGACATGAAACAACTAGTTTATTTTTGTTACAACGAACGACAAGATCATCCCCTACTGGAATGTATAGTTTGCGCCTGTGGGTATTCATGCCTTCAGTCTAGATTTCTCTCTTAATGACCATGACTACCCGTGTCTGCAAGATGAATCTGACGTGGATGGATGTGATGGCGGTTGTAGGAAGACTTGTCGCTAATGACAGGAACCCCGCGGGCTAGCCACCCGGAAATTCTGCCTGTCTGCCTGTCTGCCCGCCTGCCGATGAACATCTTAAAACATCTACAATCTGCATCAACTGCAGGTATTTGTTTAACTTTTTGACGGCTCTATTTTTATTTCCTCTCCAGTGGTGTATTCCTTAGACATCGTACTGTGTAACCATATCATTCACTGGCTGCGTCTGCTTTGGAGCCCTTTCGCAAGGATTCAAGAAAGATATAAAGATCTCATTTACGTAAATCTAATATGTAAAACAAAGAGAGCCAACAACTCATTTTTCCAACTTAACTAAAAGATACTCACTCCGCTTCGAGTTACTGATAAAGCTATCCAGGCCTTACTTAATTTATGACGCTTTGTTTTAATGCCACTGCTAATGTTGTATGAACACAGCTTCCTATATAGTCTACATGTAGGCCTAGTTCTTTGGCTTGGTTCTAAAAAAGCCAATGTCATAAAACTTGGTGTTGTGATAACTGACTTTGAAGCCTTTATAGAAGTAACATTTTTTTGCTGAGAACTTCCAACATTGGCCTCTAAGGTTTCTGTATTATGTGTATGCCTATCAATGGGAACAGACATTGGCACTGTTAGTACACGAAAGATAAAGACTAGCCGAGCTCCATAATGCAT
This sequence comes from Ectobius pallidus, assembly GCA_964059195.1. NCBI lineage: Eukaryota > Metazoa > Arthropoda > Insecta > Blattodea > Ectobiidae > Ectobius > Ectobius pallidus. The sequence goes on along the minus strand of CAXKWD010000008.1, from coordinate 119,252,698 downwards.
AGACCTCATTTTTGCAAGAAATTGACATTGGCTTTTTTAGAATCAAGCCACAGAGTTATCAAGTGACTTTCAGAATAATGTAAATACATGAGAAAAGACAGTTTTCATCCTATCATCCAATTCTCTCTCTCTCTCTCTCTCTCTCTCTCTCTCTCTCTCTCTCTCTATATATATATATATATATATATATATATATATATATATTTCTTAGTTTAACTTCTTCCGTTGTTGCAGGGACCTTTATGCGGCCCACGCCGCTCGGGCCTTAAAGGACAGCGACGTATCGGGAGAGGGATTTTTTTTTGACCAGGCAAGGACAACAAGGACAAGAAGGGCCTCTCCGGATGGCTGGATCAGCCCAATGCCTGGGCCACCTTCGAGACAACTCGAACGCCTAGGATGAGACTCACTAGTCGCACACACACTCATGCCGAACATGGCGCGAACGAGATGAAGGTGATAATCACCTAAGGTGATCACATGATGTCCGGGGATCATAAGGGCCTAAAGTTTCCCGACATTGGTCTCACAGGTAAGGAAAAAGTCCAGAAATCCCCGCAAAGCAAACTTGTCCCGACCAGGAAGCGAACATTACGCCTATGCAAAGCGGAGGATCCTTTCGAATTTCGATTATGTATATATTTTTTTTAAATTTAATAAACTTTTATTTAAGAACAGAATACATTGTTGGTTTAATTTATTTGAATGTCTGTTTAGGTGGAAATTTTTCTATTCCTCTCTTGATTGCACGAGGGCCGTTCACAAAGTAAGTTTCCCTAGGGCCGTTTACACAAAGAAAACAAAATTTCATGGAAATATTTATTGCAACAGATATGGCAAGTATTCAGCTATTCTTAAACATAATCTCCGCAGGATTGAGACATTTGTCATACCGTGAGAACAAGTTTTGAACACTTATGTCGTAGAAGTCTGACGCCTGGGATTTGAACCACTGTGTGACAATCATCTCCGCTTCTTTGTCATTCTTTGTCATTTATTGAGGGGTAGGAAAAGATGGAAATCACTGGGAGCGAAGTCCGGGCTGTAGGGTGGATGTTGAAACATCTCCTAGCCGAACTTCTGCAGAAGACTTGAGGGAGGTGTTGAAGCCTCCACCCTAGAGCTCGGACCGCGCACCCAGATAGTTTCATCTTTTCCTACCCCTCAAGAAATGACAGTGAATGACAAAGAATGGTAGAGATTGTCAGAGAAACGGAGGTTATCACAGAATGGTTCAAATCCCTGGTGGCAGACTTCTATGGTACGTGTATTCAAAAGTTGGTCCCACGTTATGACAAAAATATCAATTCCGGTGGCGAAATGTTAAAAAAATAGCTGAACACTTGCAGTATCTGTTGCAATAAATATTTCCATTAAATTTTGTTTTGTTTGTGTAAACGGCCCAAGTGAAACTTACTTTGTGGACGGCCCTCATTTTTCAACATCCGTCACTTAACATTTCCATAATGAATATCGAACTTCGTATTTTAAAATATCGTCAGAAGTTCTTTCTTTCTTTCTTTCTTTCTTTTTTTCCTTCTTTCTTTCTTTCTTTCTTTGTCTTAGTTTTATCTCTCCCTTTTTGGATTTAAGCGACCCAAACCGCCCGGGTCTTACAGTGCCGCGACCTGTCGGGAGAGAGATTATCTATGGATCACATACATTTGTTTTTGACCAGACAAGGACATGGAGGGCCTTCCGGATAAGCGATCAGCCCAATCCCGGGGCCATCTCCGAGACAACACGAACACTTAGGACGAGACACACGATTCACACACTCACTCCAAACAAGGCGAGGATGGGATGAAGATGACGGCCAGATGATATCTGGGGACCACAAGGGCCTAAAGTTGCCCGACATTTGTTTCACAGGTGAGGAAAAACCCCAGAAAAACCCAACCTTGCCGACCAGGATTCGAACCCGGGCCCGCTGCGTGAGACGAGCGAACGCATCCCCTACCCCATAGTGGTGGACATCGTCAGAAGTATGACATTAATCTGTAAATAAACTATGTTTAGTACAATAATCGAGTTAAATCGGACTCCAACATGCCTTCACGCCGGAAATAATGTGTATTGACCTCTCTGTTGTCATCATATGGTATTATGAATAATAGTGATAATAGGTAATGACGTGATGGTGATTGCAGTCGGCAACGTTGTGGAACATAAAAAACAGAATGGACTCATGCAATTAATTAAAAAGTGCAGTTAATAGAACAGCATGCGTTTCGCATGCAAATACGAATCCACGATCATTGATCGATATGTTCCAATGTGGGAAATGTTACTGCAAACGTAAATTGAAAATTTTGAGCGACAATAATGTACACGGAAACTGAATCTGTACTCTATAGCAGCGGTTCCCAACCGGTGGGTCGCGACACGATCCTAAAACTACCAGAAACCATCGAATAAACCATCAGAAAAGATAAGAAAAATCGAAACATTAAATTGTGTTTTGATTGTTTTCTTGGTTCTTTGTGTACTCTTATAATTGTTGTTGTTATCTTCACCTAGGAACACTTGTTAGTGAGTATGAAACCACTTTTTGCATATATTGCAAACATATATCTATTGTTAAATAAATAACTGTTTTGCTACAAAGTGCTTATATTTTGCCAACCATTTTCAAATCAGAACACAAATTGTTTATCAATAATCAATCTGTATTTTCAAAAAAGCATATATAAGCTTATATATATATTTGCAATATTTGATGGTTAATTATATATACATAAGGAAGGGATACGATACATATAAGATTTTTTACTCCACCATGGACCGATGAACCATGGAGGGATAAGGAAAGGTGGGTCGCCAGCTGAAAAAGTTTGGGAACCACAGCTCTATAGGATGATGAATTTTATGTTAGGCCTATATCCAGAAATTCGGTCAGCAGAAGTATACATCTTAACAGCCCTGAATCCAAAAACACAATCTCTATAAAAAATGTCTGGATGGGTCTGTATCTGTGTATTCTATTTTCTACACTTGGAGAGCAAAAAATCTTATTCACCTCAGAAAATTTCGCATTTCGCACTTGGAGATGTGATACGAAGACTAAGGCTGACGTTCTTTGGTTTTCTCCCGCCAATTTGCGCGAAAAAAATACAATTTTTCGATATTTTCCCGAAAATTGCTCTAACAAGTTCTTTTTGTGTGTGTGTGTGTGTGCACGAGGTGCCTATACTAAAGCTGAAACTTTTATTTGAAACACTTTTTCGCGGAAATTCTCTGAAATATAGCCGTTGTTTGCACAAACTCAGTCTTGCGTGGAGAACAATTATATTTGCATGGGGCTGGAATAACTGGATACGCACTCCTTTCAATACTGCCTCTTATTCCATATTCAAATTTTTATTCAGTTTCACCTACATGCCTAATAGAACGGGACATGTTAATGTAGGCCTACATGTATTGAATATTCATTAAATTTTGTTATATTTGACATGAAAGTATATATTCCATAATCAAACTTAATACGAATATGAACGAACCATTCAAACGTACGAATACGAATCAGTATGATAAATAAAGGGAGTTATAAAAAACATATGTATGGAGGAATAAAGATTTCCAAATAAGTTTTCTGAGTAAAAAAAAAAAGAGTATTAAGAATAATCTATAACATTCCAAGATCCGATTGCTGCAAACAATACTAAAAAAGAAAAAACAATATGACGTTAACGTGTATGTTATTTTGAAAGGAAAAAACATCCATTAATAAATTCGAAACAAATTCAGTGGTTCATTCTTGTAGTGTATTAGCTGTAATTAGTCATAGTACAACAGTATTTGAAATTTCTTTTGCACAACACATTATTAAACAAAATGAAACGAATCGGCAATTTTAACAAATTCAAGTAGGAACAATCTGCTGTCCTGTGTAAACATACTATTCTGTAAAAGATTACTTGTGCAATTAGATGTGTAAATTTCATTTGTTCTATAATATTATATAGTTAATTTACATTAAATGTAATAACTTACCGATTTCTTCTTTTATCTGTTGTAAAACTAATTTAGGACACGAGTTATTTGCAAGATTAAGAATTTGACGTATTCCATACCATCTATTGATAAAATGGATTAATAAAAATGTAATACAGCATACAAAACTTTAAGTAAAGCATACAAGGATATTTTATGAGAAATTAGTTTAAATTCTAACAGTCGTTAATAATTTAACTACGCTGAACCTGAAATTATTTTTACCGGAATCCTGGAAATAATAGACACATTGACAGATTTTTGAAAATTTGATTGAAAAAATTTATCTTCATGGAGATAATATTGACAATTTTTCATTAATTATATCCTTTACACGAGAAACTGGAAAAACTTAATTTTCTTAATTGGCAACAATTTAGGCCTATAGCGAGATCTATACGTGTTCAGAGGCCATCCTGAGGTGTTCCTAGCTACCTGAGATATCTCTGCGTCGGCATTCTAAACAGAAAGACCATGATTATTCCCCTCCTAGGATACATTTTTCCATATAAAATATTATGAAAATTATATCCATAGTATTGCCTATTTCTTATATTTTGAATATCCATTTGGCATTTTATATTGTCAAATACATATTTATATTAAAGTGACAATTTATGTATTCGCAATAGACTATCTTATCTTTGACGACACTGCTACATTATGCATGCATCATTCTAAAGCCTAGAATATCTTATACTGATATCAGTAGGTCTAGATGTAATGAGGGGGACAGGCCTATGCCTTTGGGATACTCGCGAAGATTTACATGAGCGAAAAGCCTGTCTAACTGTCTCTCTTTTTCTTCTATATCCCTCCCACCTTTCTTCCTTTCTCTTTCTCTCTCCTTTCTCTCTTCTCTCTCTCTCCAGTGAGTAATTTTCGCTAACAAGACTAAATCCTTACTCTCACATGCACAACTCACTTCTTAGGGCTTGTAACTAAGGAGGAGGTGGGGGGAAATACAAGGTTTCTCCAATCCTCCTTGCAACTCATGGGCTTCCATGGCTTTGTCTAACGATTCTTCAAGTACATCATCTAAATTTTACTTAATTAATATGTAATAAGGGTAGATTTATAGAATAATTTACGTAATGCTATAGTAGACAGAAACTGGAATCAAATTACATTATTTTTCACAATGGATATATGCAAACTTTTCAGGATAGGGAAATATAATAATCACATTTACACTGGTCATCTATATATTTTTATAAAACAGAAACTTAAATATGGGAAAGGCAGAAATAAATAAGACAAATCCCATAAATATTAAAGATATATAATCAAATAATAATGGGGCAGCAGAAATCGTTGCACCCTTTTCTCAGGAAATAGTAAAACACTAAAGTTCTTCCTATGAAAATTTCATGTAACATAAAAATAAAAACTCATATAACTTAAATTTTCATCCCTTTAAATCCAGGTTTTATATTTTGGTACCTACTACTTGCATAATAATTTATTTTTCATTATTATAATAATTTTGATATCATTTGAGTCATGCCTTTACTTCCAGGTTTTGTCTTTTCACAATATTTTGTCTAATTAGTTTTAAGGTCATTTTAGGTTAAGATTATATTTAAATAATATAACACATGTAAATATAAGCATGGAACTTCCCCCGAGCACGAGCTCCTGGTCTTTCGGGGTTTCAGGTCTTTGTATATTAAGTATGCTTTTTTATGTAAATAAGAAAAAAATGAAGTGATAAATGGAAGTAGTCAATATGCTTCGCGTAGCAAGCTTGGAAGATACTAGCTCAAAAAAATATATATATTTTGGTACACTTTTTAGTGCTTTGAATTAACTTATGTCCATCGCAGGCAAACATACAAGCACGCACAAAGGCATGTTTTTATTTTGGAAAAATATAACAGACTCGTAGGACCGTAAAACACGTAGTTCCCAGTGAAAACTCACATTGGATTTCTGGGTAGAATGTAATAATATTTTTCTCTGTTGTTAGTATCGGTGGTAGCGATAGGGTAAATAAGAAATGAAGTATTTTTCCTAACCGGAATGAGAAGGAATACTATATTCAATTGACAAAATAAAATAAAATAAAACAAACAAGAGCTGCAAAATAAAAAAAAATCCAATACTCTGTATACAGGCGAAAAAAAGCAAAGAGAATACCGCCCTAAGCCTTTAATTCAGATACATTCTAGCTCGGCAGCGTTTCATCTTACCAACATCAACCCAGCAAATCAATGTACTCCTGAAAATTCAGGGTGGTTGTTTTATAATTATTTTTAGTTTGTTTTTACCTTTTAATTTACAAGCCTTCATATAATCTGACATTCCACCGCTTAAAAGTATCTTCGTTTTATAACTTTCCCATTAAAAGAACGTTCGCTCTTTATAGAAAAAATGTTTATGCTGACATAAAATCTACTTTTGAATTAGGCCTATTGTTTATTGGATCTTTAACCGCATCGTCATTCGTCGACAGTAAACGTGGGGGGGGGCGGAGAGAAAACTCATTTGTGTGCGTTGAAATGAATGTATTCAAAGCTGGGGTTTCTGCAAGGGCGGAGTTCAGTCCACTCTTATATGCTCTTCAACATTTTTCACATTTACTCAATGACTCTTTTTGTATAGGCGTCCCTCAAGTATTACTTTGAATAAGAAATCTAATTACGGCTGCTGCAGACTAAAGGGAAGTTTATGACTTTTTTCATGCTCACTGAATTTGTATATTTATGTGTAATCAACTAGTAAAATCATCAGTGGGCTCGAAATTTAGAATCGATGAGGAAAATTTCATTGGAACAGCTGATATCCAAGAATGACTATCATAACAAGAACGGAAAATCATATTTTACATAACACAACAGCCTATTAATCTTATATCTATACTTTTATATAATATTATATATGAAAAATGTATAAGTAATTAGCGATGAGAAGGTATAATCATGCGATTGACGGGGATAATTATGCATTTTAAAAAATGACAATTTCGAGATTAAAGGTTAATACTTTTCAGTTAAAATTACTAACCGGTTTTATTTCAGAATAGTTATTTATGATACAGATCTAAAACAGCTGTTTTTCGTGGCGACAGAAAAATAGAAAAATACCAAAGTTTTATCTAGAGAGATTCGCAATACGAAAAAAGATCACACTTATTCACATAAGCCTTCTCCTAGTTTCAGAAGGCAGCAATCCTCATGGAACACTTACTAATACAACCTACAGTCATACAGTCCACTAAAGTATTCTAGACTAGAGCATGGTGGACTGTCTGCCTATACCTATTGTTCCCTGCCCGCCAAACGCATGCTGAATGTTCCTAAGCACCTTTTCGAGACTGTCTTATTTGAACCATCAGCAACAGTAGAGAGTATATCGAACTTTGGAATGCTACTTATGTAAACTCCGAAGTAGCCACTCACACCAAACCATTTATCCCAAACATCTTCCACAGGCTTTCTCTATCCCTTTGGCCCAACTATATGCTCACTCAATTTCTAACCAATCACGGCTCCTTCAGATCCTACCTATTTAAAATGAAAAAAACAGAGTCACCAACATGCAGCTGTCGTGAGGAAGACATTCAGACCGCCATACACCTACTAACACAGTGCTCCAGGTTTGAAAGAGAAAGACCATCTATTCTAAAGTCACTACCGTTGCCAATTGTGCTCAAGTATCATATCAATACGATACAGATAACCACCTTTATCAACCACGTCTTCCGCTCCATCACATAAACTGTTTTCATATTATAATATTTTATAGTAATTATGTATAATTCTGTAAATATCCCGTGATATACCAGTTGGTGAAACACGGGTTGTAATGTAACTAAACAAATAAAAAAAAAAAAAACAGTAGAGAGTGTCACGCTGACTGCACTCCACAAATCAGGCGAGGACAGATGGTTGTTCTGCGAAGTCAGTGCAGTCGGCTCTCGCTTCACGCGGTAAATTTCTGCGAGGAGTTTATGAAATGTTGGCACCACTGAACAGGGGGGGAAGACAGCAGAGCACTCTTGCCTGACGTCACACACAGTGACTTGCCGTGCACTTCCTTCACAAACGTCATTCCGGCACATAGCTGCCTTCCACAGCCACAGGCCAACTACTTGTGTAGTTAGCCACCTATGTTGTAGCTCACAGGCAGTGCGAACACCAGTGGCCATCTTGTTTCTTCAATGTTTACTTTTTAGATTAATTATTACTGAAATAGGCCTACCATTTTAGTGGTAAAATATTTATTAGAAATTAAAAATATATTTTCTTTCATAGAGAATAGTCCGCTTCATGGTTTTCCTTTATAATTATGTGACTTATCAAATGAAACAATTTTGTTGAGTGCCAATGGCAGAAAAAGCAATAAAACTCGTACAACAAAAAACAAATTTAATAAATCATCGTTGTCTGGAAACCTTGGGAGGGAAGAGACAGAGAGGAAGAGAATTAAGGGGTGGACTGGGGGTTTCAATTTAAATAATTCAAAAGAGTACATGGAAACAAAACCACCGCCTACAGCATAGAAATCATGCGGCATAAAATAATCAAGAGTGCAAATTATTCTGCGCATTCTGTCGATTCCACGAACTGACAGGGCTATTTGTAAAAGCGAACAAAGGAGATTGAAAAGTATCGAATTAACGCATTAACGATGAATTGGTAAATTACAAAATAACCTATGTTATCAAACTGGATGTGACAAACTATCTATGTCTGGGTTATTTGGATGTATAGAGGGTTTGTTGATCGCGTGGCAAATTTTGGAAGCGGTAGGGGAAGCGCATCTACGTGATGTGCAACATAATAATTACAAGCTAGATTGGGGAGAAGAGACACACAACAAACTTATTTGAAATTCAAAATGGTATTCGCTTTAGTTGTGAACCTGTGTTGCTTCAGATAGTGTTGTAAGGAAAGGGCGGAGTTATTTCAAGGGTGACTGTGCTAAGAAACGGGCTTGTACGACGAATGCGAAATCACAAGCATGCAGTGCAAACTTTCACCAATTGGTATACAATGCAAATATATCAAGAGTATACTGCCAGAGATCTTGTATACTAAATTACTAATATATGAAACATTCATATTTGTCAGTCTCTGTATTCGACACAATGTCCTCTAAAAATGACTTTCCTCTGTAAATATTTCTTGTCATATCACATACCAATCTTTGCGGAGCCCTCCTTATTAAGTTAATATGGAATAAAGATACCGAGGCCATGCTAACTTAAATCACACATACACCAATGTAGACGACCAAATAACCGTCTAGCATAAAATCGTTTTCATACATATAGACTGATATTATTATGATATAATAACTTAAATTCGACTGAACAATAGTTAACTTAAGAGGTCACAACGGCTTTAGAGGCAAAGCCCTTAAATCATTCTTAAAATGAGCAGCAAGCAGAGTGGGATCGGCAAGTCCCTGCCCTGGATAATTCAAGTAATTAGCTGATTTTTCTGCGACTATAATCCGTTCCTGTTATATTCTTCAGTTTAAATGAGTACCAAACGGCTTTTCTAAGGGCTTACTGGTTATAATGGAGTATGACAAGCTTATAGTTCAGAACGATTTTTCGTATGCAAAGAAATTATTCGTTTCTTAATAAAATGATTTCCGTAATAAACAAGTAAGAGTTTAGAAACTGATCCTGACGTTTGTAAAACAACAGTATACAAAAGTAACAATATATTTTTGGATATTTTGCTTGTACGTTCTTTCCATTTGAAAGTTTGTCAAATCTATATTATGTTTGAGAATTTTTGCTTTTAGGATCATTTCGTTCTGGTAATCTATTTTGGTACCTTTACTCTAGTAGAATTGTCTTACAGGACACTCGCTTTTTGAATATTTTTTGCCATGGAAAAAAACTTCTTCAGTACTTCTTTTTCTCCTCCTCCTGCTCGGTTTCTCTTCTACTTTTTTCATCGTTAAATTCTCTTACAGGTAGAGTTAATAAGCATGAGATTACGCCCTCAGGATTTGATTAAATATTCAGAACATAATTTGCAAGGGTTTTTAATTCAAGCTGTCATTTATTTAGCATATTGGGAATTATTAGCCTATTGATAAAATCAAGAGTGAATATTTATTGAAGACTTTTTAAAATTCCAGTGCAGCATATAATACGGAGAATGAAGCAATAAGCTTACTACTTCATGCTTTAGTCATTAGTCTTTAATACTGAGATTCCTATACTTATCTCTTATTATTTTTAACATATCATATGGATTACCGAAATCTATTAATTATATACCTACACAGAAGCCTTTCTCATTGTTTTATTCTATTCAATAGAATTTAAGACTTGTAGCTTAGAGTTCTGTATTTTTCATTCTCATTACGTAACAGAAATACGTTCAGTCGGCAAATTCCTTTGGTTCATTATGTGCCGAGTACTAGAAAAGCTTCATTTAGCTACGTTCTGCTCTGAAGGGTTGAAAGGACGTGGAAATAGGTCGTGGAAAGGTGGAATCAGGTTCCGCGAGAGGGGGGCTTTGTTCGGTGGAAAATGTTGCTCTAAGCGAGGGATGTACAGTTAAGAAGACACCAAAATTGTTTACTAAAAACACATTCTCTAGATCACTGACAAATATTCTACCGGTCTCTAATTCTTCAAGGGTGAATTCCTTTTCTATCTTCGATTTGTTTCTTTCTTTAAGTTGTTCGTGTACTTAGTTGTTTGTTCTTTTCTCCTTTACTAAATACTTTCACTAGTTCTTCGTTTCTTAATTAACTTCTTTTTTCCGTCTATTTTTGAAACAGCTGGGTAGACAGTAGGAGCAAAGACCAATGTAAGGGTACATTACTCCTTTATTTATTTTATTTCTTCCTGCAACACCTGCAGGTTGCCATTGACAATCAGTACCAACAACAAATATATATTCAAACAGTAAAAGAAAACAGTCTAAATTAATAATGGAGCTTTAACAATTAGTATATATATATAACTATTTAAAATTAGAAGTCATGGTCCACAGGTATGATTGCGAAATATGGCAATAGACCCTTTCAATGCCACCAGTGATATTTCTGTAAGGATTGCTTTGTGCAGGCCGAACTTTTCATTTTGGAATATATAGTTCAATTTGCTTTAGTTCCACAGATTTTTTTCGTTTATGCTATATTATATATCGTTTTCAGGTAGATTAAGTTAGTCGCCCAATTTACCACTATTCATTTTATTATTCAATAATGTTTAATATTTTAATAATATATAGGCCTACATTATTCGCTATTTTATATGGTAAAAATTATAATTTTAAAATTTACTACTTAACGATTTTTTTTATCTATTCTTACAGTACTTTTTTCTGTTCCTTATTTTAACAGTAAACCTGCGGGCGCAGATCGAACCCGCAACCTTGAGCATAGAAAACCAGGATGTAGGTCGGTTATATGATTGTATAACTTATTCATGTGACCGTCGCCCATGCGACGGAATTTTGTCCTGCAGGAATTCTTCTACAGGCATGGGACAGTTACACTTATGCTCACATAAATGCCGAACCCGCGATCTTAAGCACAGATAGACTGTGCCACCCAGGCCGAATCTTCTTTCTTATGCGATCACAATGATTGTATATATTTTATAATTTGTTTCAAAGTCTCTTTCTATTTCATGGATTTTAATACGAAGTTTAATTTTAAACAGGTAATAAACAGGTAACACCATGTGAATTTTTCTGCTTGGAAGGAAGGAACATGAATGGAAGTTTAAACACAATAAAACGGTTTATTTAATGAAAACCAATAGCACATGTAATTTAGCTGTTCTGCCTTGAATAATTAGAGAACTAATTGTTCAGAGAGAGGTGTGGTTTCTATTCATGGCAGATTTTCAGTCTTTTTTTTCAGTCGGCATTAGATGGTTTCACATTTGTCAGCACTATTTGAACGTCAAATAAGTTGGGATTATTGAGCTGAATCATTGAGCTAGAGGTTTGTGTGTTGTATTCCACTGGGAATGTTCTGTATGTACAGCTGTAATTCTTTTTTGTTTAAATGGAATGTAGAAATTCGCATGTTTTTACTATAAAAAAATAAACTAATTCAATTATAAACATAAAAGGCGAACAAATCAATTCGTTTAGAATATCGCCATACTCTTTATATTCTGAACGTATAAATGAAAACACCAGCTATATTGTGGAAGAGTAACCTGGATTCCATGCTTTTATATAACTGTTTAACAAAATTGAGCATTCAGTTTTACGTCAAATAGTTCAATGCTTTAAGTCAGCGAAAATACCCATGCGGATTTCATCAATGCGTCCTACACTCTGCATAGTTTTAATGACTTTTCAAAACAACCTCTATCTGGGTATGTTAAACATAAACTGGGAGAGGGAAACATATTTCCATTGCAGGCTATAATTAATGCAATGGCCTATATAGTAAGTTTTCTTTAGTAAATGTCTTTATATATACATTTTTATAGATTTTTCAGAGTACACATTCAATTAAATGTCCATTTCTTCATAATCATGTTCGATTTCACTTCCATATTCTACAAATTTTAATTTACATAAATACTGTCGACTTTTTTATTCCTTAAACGGATTTTCTATTTCTTTTTTCCCTATATTTCTTTCTTTTCCTTTCTTTTTCATTTCCTTCTTACTCTTTATGTATTTATTTATTTATCTTTGTATAAGTCCACTTTAAAAGGACTGAGAAATGCCTGTAAGAAGGGCGAAAATCTATGGAACATATAGGCTAGTTATAGAGAAAGGCAAAAATATACTGTCAAAAAAACAGAACCTATGGAAGAAAATTCCAGAAAATGGACGAATTTGAAATAAATTACATATCAAAATCGTGCACACGCATTTCGTACTGGAAAACAAAAATGAATAAAAAAACTCTGACTGAAATGTTTCGGAATTTTAACCTTCCAACACCTGATTAATATGATACTTTAATATTAAGACTCATTACTAAAATAAAGTATATACGTCCAAAACATAGGAAAATATTAATTTCCGGTTTTCTAATTAAAAATAGCATAAATGTAATGTAAGAAGGCATAATTGTTTCCATGTCCTAATGGAGTATTACTTGTATTTATAGTGCCGTAGACAGTCTGGATGGCACAATTGGTAAAAACTGGCTATCTGTGCCTAAGGTCACGTATTCGATCCCGACCCAGGTAGATGGCATTTATGTATGCATAAATGTGACTGGTACATGTCTACAGAATTATAAGGATGTAAATAACGACTGCGCACAAAATTCTAACACATCGGAAACGCTCATAGGCCTAAGTTCCAGAAACTTATTCCTCTGTCTTTAAATAAGAATAAAATCAACCTGTAATGCAGCATATACACTAAACAGCATCAAGTAAGCAAGCACGCAACAAATTTTATTTGCCTTCAAAAGACCTTTAACTATCAGAGGTATTGTCACTTGTGACTTTTAAATCACAGATAATCCACGAGCGACGTAGTCCCGAGGGATTAATGAAGAAGAGTTCAGACTAACGAGTAGCCTTTTATAATTAATATTTCACAAATAGAATTAGATAAATAGTTAATAAAATACATTGATTAGTGAATATTTGCATTTGAATTATTTAAATACATTTAAATTAAATTATTGCAAAACGGCAGTTACAAATAGTGAAAGAAGAAAAAAGGATTTAATCAAATTAACGTACGCTACCTAGAAAATGTTCCTTGGGTGACGACAATTGGACCACATTCTGCAGAAAGGAACCAAATCCACATGATTTTTAAGCTAAAAAAAAAGCATTTCAAGTTAAACAAAAAGCCACCTGGATCTTTTCGTGTGTTTTTGCTTGCTCCATAGTGGGTTGGTTATTTTACACAACGTAGATATATAGTTCAGTTTAGCAAAAATTTAGCATCTACTCCTGTTTTTTAATTTGAGAGTTGGTTCCTTTCTGCAGAATGTGGTCAAATTGCCTTATTCGCCAAGTGTTACGCCCCACATAGCTCATGGCATTCATTTATATTGGAGATTGAGTCTACACAAGACTATAGTACCACCAGAAAAAGATTCCAAGATTACTTTGGGGATAACACCTGCTATATATTTCTGTTTGTAGCGCAATTCCTCAATTAGACTGCGCCGCGGTGCAGTAGTATTTTATTTCACAGTCTACGTATCAATGAAAAGTTCAATAAAATCAGGTCAACTGATGTAACAAAGTGCCATCCGGAGTTAATAAACTATATTTCAAAGACTACTGAGTTTTAGACCACGGATTTTTTTCAGAAAGTATGATAAGCATGTGTGAAGGAATAAATGGGATAACAAGAATGTTAACAGAACGAATTTACAACAAATTTCTTCGAAGACCTTATTACTTACCCTATCTTCAAACGCTTTTTCAATTATACCTAACGAGAGATCTGCCATATGCGCTAGGCAGTATACGTTGAAGCGCAGTTTTGTATGAAAATTGCAAATTTATTTAAATCTGATTTTTATTTTTGGGGGACTTAAAAATAAAGTGTACAAAATAACTCTCATACAGTATAATTGAAGAACTGAAAAAGAACACAAGAAGAGGAATTTCAGCAATTTTACAAGAAGAACTAATATGTGTGTGAATGCAAACTTTCTTAAAAGATGTCAGAAATCTGTGGCGGTACAATTTTCCGGAGGACCCCGACTGCGCGCAAGATAAATTTCTGGAAAAAGGTAATCTGCGCCACTTCTACCTTTTCCCCCAACCTACACTATGTAAACTGCGTCACTGACATATGTAAACTGCGCCATCAACATATGTAAACTGCGCCACCGACATTTAAATAGCGTCACCGCCATACTAACGCACTAACATTTTCCTTACCACTTCTCCAGTCTTAGGACTGGTGTGGTTAAAAATGTTAGGCTTAGTAGCTTTGACAATTAAAAAAATTTTAAAACAATACCCTAATTTATTTTACATGAACGCTTCGTCACTTATAAAATTGTTAAAAACACTACCGTAATTTTTTTTCATGAGCACTTTGTTCTCATATGACGCCTTCTTAATAAAATCAAAACGTTTCATTGTTTATAGAGAGCCTATTGTTCTCTCCACTTCAATAGACGAGAATACTTGTCATTCACATATTAGATCTAACATCTGTTTGCCTATAGACTAACTACTGCCGCAACCTACATATCTCCGAGGCGCAGTTTACATATCTGTGTGCCGCAGTTCACATATCTCATTTTTATTCTATTTTAAATTCGGTGTCAACCGTGGCGCAAATTACATACACCCAAATTTCTAACTGTTTTAAAGTGACTGACTGGGCGCAGAGGTCCGTTTTGCGTATAGGTCAACTGCGCGCGGCGATTATTCCTGCATTTTCCTTCCCATTTTGTGGAGACTTATGACTCTCTATTAATACCGGCCTATTTGCCATTCATAGGTATGGTTAAAAATGCAGTGACTTAATATACATGCCGAAGGGCATTTGTCAAGTAGTTAAAATATCTAGGCATACCCATATTGGAACAGAGCATTTGTTAAGAAGTAAGAAATGCACTTAAATTATGTGCCTTTCTTGTAATAATAACAACAAACACTCTTTAGGAAATGAAATCGTGAGATAATTCCTTGTCTGTGTTTTAAAACAATCGATAGTCATTAACAGTGATACCATCCCTATAACCTATAGACACAACTATTCTCGAAACAAATTACTAAAATTCTAATCATGGTGAAATACTTTGCATTGTCTAAGTTCTGGTCTATAATATTGAACGTGTTCAGGGAACTTCGCCGATGAACCCATGAGAATTCGCTTGACAACAGTCATAATGTGGGCAACCACGGAAGTGTAACACATAACGCTGAACGCTGAATTTATCATTTTCTCTCGGTGCGATACCCTCATGATAAATAAACAATACAAACTACGTCCCCGTTAAGAGAACCAGTTAATTTATAGCTTGTCCTGCAATGGGAATCTAAAGCCCAGAAGAGATCAACAATACAAGATTTATTGGTCTCCGACATGTATAATGTGACTAATTTTACATCGCGGGAATTTATGTGTTAAATCCTGTCATTTCGACCTATTAAATTCACTAAACTATAAAATGCATAGACCTACGCATCCTCTATTAATGTACCGCTGCCTTATTAAAAGAAGGTACTTCCTGATAGTGCAATTTAGGCCCAATTGTGTGTAATTATTATTACTCAGGGGACTTTAGAAAGATGATGAAAAATAATTTCACAATTCTCCTCACAACTATATCGCTGGGAGTTTTATATGAACTTACAGAACTAAATTTAGCCAGGGACGATATTTTCCAATGCAAAATAAAAAATTAGTCTCACCTTGTCTGATTTTTTTAAAAAATATAATCAACTTTTCAAAAATTGGCAAATTCTGTGAACCACCATTGTCTATAAGGACAAACGAATAATTCATATCTTTTTCGCCGAAATTGTTTAAATTTTTCTGTGTGTTTTAATGTTGGAATGAAAAATATGTTAGCATTTTCGTTACAACAAAAGGCAACGAAACATGAGCTTTCCGTGTCTACCATAATGTTTTTTTTTCACAATATGTCATGCAGAAATGTATATTCCTATTTCACTTTGGTCATATTCTGAAAAAAGACCTAGGCCCTAGGCCTATCTGTCAACAGCATGCGGATTCTCCATGAGAACCGTTGTGCCTCCATGATGCTCATCCCAATTTGGTTAGACATGTTTTGCATTACGAAGGAGAGCCGCGGAAAGTTACGCCACTGTTAATGACGTAAAAATCTTAGCTCCGTTTTTACACATAGCTTAACTTGAAATCCGAATCATGGTAGGTCTTCCGTATGATTCATTTACATAAATTGTCACAGGTGAAGGTAGTCAACCAACCACGTTCTCAAATAGCCGTGTTTACCCAGGTGATGAAGTTAAAAAGTATTCTGACCACTAATCCACAACATGGCAACCCCTACAAAATTCAATCAGAAGTGATAAAATTACTGCTTGTGTGAAAATATCAAGTTATAATTAGGAACATTTCAACCACCACCAGGGGGAAGTATTTAATTAGGAAACAAGGAAGTCTGATATGACCTAAATTCAAGCTTTTCTCTTTTGTGCTGCTGCACTCTTTAGTTGGAGAACATTCGCAAAATTGAAAATTGAACGTACAACACACGTACTGCATGAATAGAACTTGCTTATTATTTTGAATACAAAATAGCGGTAGGTAGCGGGAACACCAAAGCAAGGAAAAGTCAGGATTGAAATAACTATCGGTTAACCTAACCAACCACCATAGGGAAGCTTTTTGCTGTTGTGTTAATGCAATAAGTTGGATTATAATGTATGATTGTGAATTTTAGCGTCATTAAAAGATTATACGATCACATTATATGATCAAAAAGGGTTTACAGTTATAGGCCTATAGCAATTTGGCTGTAAATAAATTAATAGGTTATACAATAAATTATTTAAACAATATAACACAACATAACATATAATATAATATGATATATATAATATAATACAATATAACAATATTATTGCATACATAATATAAAATGCAATATAATATATAGTATAACATAAAATATAACATAATGCATGTATAATATATGTCTTATTATTTTTCTATCGTACTTAACATTCTTCGTCATTGGGGACTAGGTGGGGTATTATTTTGCTTAATGTTTGTCATTTTTTAGTATTCTTTAAACTGAATTTTGCAAATTTGGAAGCTCCTAGGGAACATCCTCTCTCAACACAAATGCAGCAAGCAAAGGAACTGAAGCTTAATATATTTTCCGCTGGGAAAATGTGATAAGTACTTTTCTTGGGTGGAAATTCGAGATTATTAGGTATTAAATTGGATTTACTAAAAGTTATAGAATCGTACTTAATACACATTGCACTAAGCCACCGACATTGGGATTTTCCGTTTGATGGCGTCAAGGCCCTGAGGTCAACTCAGACTATAACAGAAACGAACACTAGGAGCAATCCTGAGGGAAAAGGTGGCGAATGTCTCAAAATCTGGGATCTTTAATCTCCCGGAACCATAAGAGTTTCCATGGCCTCTATAGGGATCACTTTATTTATTTACAGTTTTAATCCGATCTTGATGACATTTTGCACACGTTGCATTCGGCGTCTTCTTCCTTTATGGCCGTTCAAAAATCTTCTTTTTTTCAGAATTATTGAAATGATTTTTAATATACAGTCTTACTAATTCCTATGTGTAAGATTTATTAGCAATGTATGCAGCCGAGAGAAAAAAAAGTTACCAGCAATATCTGCGTAAACGTCTGAATGTGCACAACTAAACAGTGGCAAAATGCACACACTTTACAAGGCCTAACACCGACGTTTCATAAGCAAAGCTAGTGTATCTTTTACCAGCTACAGGGGATTAATGGAAAATAATTTGTATACGTTTTATGTAGATATTAACGACGATCAACCAAACACCCATTATCCGTCCCTATAAGCAACTTTTATTAGTAAAACCGTCAATATTTTCATTGAAAATTAATTTTTTTTAGAAAGAATAATATAAATATACGCATTTTATGTTATAACTTACTTTTCTTTTTAGACATGCTTCGAATTATATGTTTGCATAAGAATGCAGTTTAGCTAATTCTGCACGCCCTTATTCTCCGAATGTATAATGTATTGGTCTCAGTTGTTCGATACAGAGAAGGTTGAATTTAAAAGTGATGACTGATGACAGAAAGCAAGTCAAGTGCATTAGCGGTTTTCAGTATCGAGAATGAAACATGACCTATCCTCAATCTGGAGAAGTGTAGACAAATTGATGAAAATGACAGAAACGCGCTTGGAAAGCCGTACTTCTCGTGTGTGTACTTAAGCGCTCAACTTGTGGATCTAAATCTGGACAAGAAAGAATAAAATATAATTTTTAGATAGTCAAAGGGGGGGGGGAACTTCTACTGGTAGATTATATAAATCGAAAGGAGAAAATTATGCCACTGTGTGTTATGAAATTATAAGCCCACCAGAGTTACCAATTTCGATTTCGTGTTTCACAAATTCTCCCTACGCAGTCACTTTGTAAATTCAAATAATATAACACATCGCGTAATTAATTATATTCCTACTTAATTCACCCAACGAGATACCATTTCAAATTGTATTAATTGTCCAATCAACTTTCTGTTTACGTTTGCTGAGGGCCATATAGAAAATTCTTTAGAAAACCTGAAGAAAATTGCTTCACAAATTATCCCGACACAGTCTAGTGTTGTAAATCCAAACAATGTAACAAAACTTGATGCTAAGAACATACAAGTGACCATTACAGATACGAAATAGGTAAAAAGATTTTTTTAATAACCTATAATTTGTCTAAAAATATTAATGACTGTCTAAAAGGAACAGTATATTGAGACTTGTAGTAAAATGATTTATTTTGCCCGTAGGATAACTACCCGCAAAAAAATCCCTTTTTTTCAGCCCTTGTATCATAATCTATAAGTAACTATTTTGTGAGCTGTATATTTATTACATTTACTTCATTTTAACTTAAATTCGTTCTTTAACAACTTCTTAAAGGAGGCTGAGCATTTAACAACATTAAACTTTCTTTTGTAACTTTAAAATTTTAAAATATATACAGTACACCTATAGGTCTACAGTTTTAATTTATATGCCACTCCTTCTTAATACTGACGTAATGAATACAACCATAATTTAAAAACACTACCTAATACGTTTAGCGTTAAAAATTGGGTTATTTTAAAGAAATATAAAATTTAAAATCAACTGTGGGTTTTATATGACTTCTTGTGGGGAGGGGGGGGGAGATATGTTTTAATTTCACCCAAATTATAAATTATGCTTGCCTATTTGTATTTGGTATATAGAACTGTTTCCTTTCCATTTTTTTTTCACTCGTGAAAAAAAGCTATTTTGAATGCAACTTGTACTTTTGAATTTCCGTACATAAATCTCGATTCCTAAACTCGAACATCTACTGCCCGCCTACCGCTGGGACCTGCGATCGATTCTCGGTGGATATATGTGGAATTTGTGGTAGATAAATGGAACGGGCAGGTTCTCTCGGGGTACTCCCGTTTTCACTTCCATATATCAATCCCAAGTTGCTCCATTCATCATAATATGCCCAATGGCTGCAATAAAGGAATTATTACCCAATGTCTGCAATAAAGGAATTATTAATTATCTAACAGTGGTTTCAGAAGGATTCGCTATATCGCGATTGAAAATAAACAGCATAAATAATGGTACACTCTTCACATCAATTTCTCATAAAATTAATCATATGATGAAACTCTCCCTTGGTAATATTTCTTATGGTAGTCCACGAAATTGCTCTTCAACCTGTTTCTTTAACTCTTGGATCCGTAAGCGCTTCTCAGTTTTGGACAGTAAAAATCGCAACTTTTTATCAACGCCACCTCTGGGCATTAGCATTTTGCGCTGTTTCGAGATCAAAAGAAGCACTCTTCTTGCTAACCCCTCCTCCTTCCGAAGGACTTCCGTTTGAACGTACAGCTGGAAATTAAACTTGAAAAACAGTAAGCGCCAGAGACAATGAGTTCATTACGGAGACAAGGATGGTGTTTTCAAGATAAAGACAAAGACGGAGGGAGACAGAGAGAACAATAGAAAATAGGCGAAAGTCGACACAGAAAATTGCATTCCTTTGCTCATTAACGTTCAATTTTATTCTCAACTTTTCCCCACGGTGTACTTGGAGTACGCTTAGCTGTTATCGAAAAGAGGCAGATTTAGGATATTCTTACTTCGGTAGAGTTAGTGTGATAATGTGAGCACCTTAACTGAGTTATGACCTTATTCCTTGCATCACAAAAAACAATGATATTGTTATTATTATCATCATCATCATCATCATCATCATCATCATTATTATTATTATTATTATTATTATTATTATTATTATTCCAGACTACCAAGAAGGGCATGGGAATGGTGTCCCTTTGGAAGAAAAACCAGGCCTCGAAACTCATTGTTACAGGAGATCGGTATAGGAATGAAAGAAAAACTACAAGATACGGATTGGATTGACAGAGACGAAAAGAGGAAAAAATAAAACTGTAGGCACAGAAAGATGTTAACATTGTACTCTGTAAATAAATAAAATAATAATTATTGGTAATATTATGCATTTAAGCCTATCCTGCTCTCATGTAGATACTATTACTTTGAGAACCGCCTGATGCACATATCACATTATTTATTGGTTGAAACGAGCGAAGATTTTTACAGCCAGGAACGATGCTTATTTGTGACTTAGTAGTCTTACTTAAAATTGCTTAATTTGACCCACTTGTCAGTAGGAATTTGAAACCTTTTGTTACTATGTTGGCCTAATATGAGAACATTAAATTTCTATCTCGGAAGTTGCGATGTTAGACCTCGATTGTAGAAGTTTAATTTAATGTATATTTTTATTTCAGTGTAATAATTTCTAGTACCGGTACTTAAACTGGAGTAAAGATATCCACAATTAAAAGCATGCAATGAAATGTTGCATCCTTAATTCAATAAGGTCTATTATGTAGGTTAATCACGAAAAATAGGATCTTCAACTTGAAAGAGCTAGCCAGAATGATCCAGAATTTCTCGGTTTAAACTGAATAGCTAAGAGAAAGCATACAAATTTATTGTCAAAATATCACAAAAAATCCTTTTGGGCTATTTAAAAAAAATTAGAGCGATTGAACGAACTTACTGAAAAAAGTCACAAGTCTGTTAATAGTCTAAATTATCCAGTCTGTACACAACTTTATTATTAAAAACAGCATGTCTGTTAGTATGTTAAGTCCTAGGAAAACCTTATGATTCATGCTTTTCTTGAGTATTTTTGCTCTGTACAAGATAGTATTAACTGGAATATGGAGAAGACTTACATTTCAAAGAACGAATATATTACATTTTAAAATACTGTTTTTATAGGGAAATGTACTTTCATGTTCTAAAAAAGGGGAAAAAATAAAATCAAGTATTTTACATCCATTGCGAATGCAATCGCCTATACTAAATCGAATGTCATGAAACATGTTTTGCGAAAACATATAGGGGACCGGAAAGCTACGTACTGGGCGCTACGAAATGGACATAACCGTAAATACTGATAAAAGACAAAACTGGAAGCAATTCTTTCTAAAGCGCTTAGGCCTATTCCAAGTGATGCTACTATGTGCGACACTTTTTTTAAATTGCCGCTAGTATGGGAAAGAGGAATGAACAATCGCAGAAACTTGTCATAACACGGCAATAAAGGAAATGAAGCCAGTATATATAGAACTATCCAATGCTGTTTGTACAATATATGCAGACTTCATTTGTATAAAGCATATCAAGTATCTTTGTTATTTAGAAATTTACTTTAGAAGGAGTATACAGTACTTTTCTGATGTAAAATTTTATTTTTAAAAAGCAATGATGTATATAAATAAAAATAAACTCAAGATAAAAGGTTCTGTGAATGAAAGAAGTTACATACGATACGTATACGATTAGAGAAGATAGGAAAAAGAAAGAGAAGAATGATTAAGTTACTTTACTTAATTATTTATCTATTACATTTGATTGTACGAGCGTCGTACAGAAAGTAAAGAACGGTTTGACATAATTAAATAATAACGAAATATATCAACACAAAACTTAATTTACAAAGATATAGTACCTTACTCTATTTTTCAACGCAATCCCCATTGCAGTCAAGGCATTTATTGTAACGTGGTACCAGTTTTTTAATGTCGATATTATACTCTTCTACCGCCAACAGGATGTCGCTGCCCCTTTGAGGTCTTCATCGGTTGGGAACTCTTTTCCACCCAAAAAATCCATTTAGTTTCAAAAATTCTTGTAAGGTGTCAATTTTACAATATAACGGTTCTAGAATTGCTTGTAACAGTTTTATATTTGTAAGTTCGAATATTATGCGTATTGTCTTTAATTGGTTAGACCTACACATTACCAGAACTTCCACATCTCTCTGCCAGATATCAAAAATATAAATCAAAGTCACAATTGAGGTATGTAGCTGTTATTAGATGAATTACCTTCCATTCAGAAATGGAAGAAAAAGGTCACGAATGCTCAATGTAAACATCTTGTAGTCCTTTTTCTCTCCACAAACGGTGTAATTTTTGTTTGTCAGTTTTCGAGTATTTTTTCCCAGAAATTCAACCTTTAAGGTGGCACTGGCAGTTTAAAAAAAACACTATCTTGTATATGGATGTTCCTCTTCTCAAAAAATAACACTACATAGCGTACATTTCATTACTTATAAACTCATGGTCATGCCTCTATGTCCCATGGGAAAAGACCAGTAGACCCACTGAAAAATTCACGCAAAAACTGTAGAATTTCCGCACTACCGTTAAAGAAGGATGTACACTATACAATAGGCCTACACAGTATTCTGAAGAATAAAGTCCACACGCACATCACCTAACTGAATGCCAAATAGCTGACGGAAATGTTGCGAAATAAAGTTGTGTAAAGAAGTGAAGGAAGATAAGAAGGGGAGAACTTCACTACAATTCGTAGCTGTAACTCGTAAATACATTTGAAACCTTCATGAGAAGGGACGAAAGTCTTCTTGAGGATTGCAACTTTACGAGATGTGGAGTGACAAGTTTGGTGAGGCTACAACTCCTCTGATCTCACCAGTACTGGCGAATGTTGCTTCTCTGCACATAACTAAGCATTACGAGGACTTCCTTTAGGAAGTCCATAAAGTTAAATAAAGTCAAGAGAAGGGACCGTTAAGCAGGGTCCGAAAAAATGCACTTATATTTATATTTATATTTATATTTATATTTATTTATACAAATATACAAAACAAAACAAGACCACCCGAATGAGCAAGCGCTCGTGCTCGGGCACAGTTCAGCCATTTACGTTACAAAATACAAATTACAAATATATAAAGAAAATATAATATTAAATCAATACCTAAAAAATAATAATAAAAAAGAAAGAACAGAATAGTAAAAAGAAAAAAGGAAAAGTAGTAAGAACAAAAATTGGAACCCTGAGTTATTACAAATAAAATAGTTCCTTAATTGTCTACTAAGTACAGAGTGAAGAAACTTTTGAACTATGAAATAAGATTTTTGATAAACTTATTGAATTTTTTGTTGTTCATATGTACTATTTCTGGATGTGACCTGGATTTGGATGAATTATATCACATATTTATTTGTTTTCAAATATATTGCAGCTATGAAAAACCTAAACAAGCTACTCTCTTTAAATTTTCTTAATTGCTGCAGCTATCAAATTACTACATTATTTCTATGAGGAAAAGAACCTGTTCCTAAAGAATGACGAAATTTTTTAGTAACTTGACAGAATCTGTTACCAGCATATCCTGAAACGAGCCTTAATGGTACTTATTAAGATTATTTTCATACGAATGCCTTAATTATTACTACAGCAAGTTGCATACGATTGTTTTTTTCAACCATAACTAAATATAAAAGTTTTGAGGTCTTAGATTCATCAGCGAAACGGAGACGGCTGCTTTTAGATCAGCTGTTAGTAAGTTCTCGTGGTTCTTGTCTTCAGCGATAAATGGCAGCTGATGGCGTGCGGTCAAGTCGAAGCTTCTATTTGCTCCTTTTCCTGAAAACAACGGATTTTGACAACTCGAAATGAACTATTTTTAGTATGGTGGTAGATTTGAAACGAACAGAATTGACTTTATTTTAAATGCAAGCTAGTTATTACCAGTTTTCAGCTACTACTCTCAAGGTCTCCAGATCGTTCTGTATTCGTTATGGATATCATTAAACAAGTGAATACCGGATAAGAACGATTCATTAGTAGTATTCAGACGGTATTACTATTCGAAGCGTAAGAACATACCGTAAAACTGTATAGGAATAAACCCAGTAAGTAAGTTTTATTGCAGTAATATTATTCAGAAATCAGGTTAAAATTTTTTTAAAGGAGTAAGAGAGATAGGAATTTTTACATTCTTTTTAAAACACAATAGTCTACTGATGATCTAGTAGTAAAGTACAGGTTATTGAAATTAAGCAGAGCGAGGGCGATAAAAATATTGGAAGAGCAGCAAGAATCTGACCACAGGGAAACCATATAGCCAATAAAATATTCTATAACTTCTCTCTGACCCCACTGACTGCAAGTTTTATAAATCGAAGTCCTAATATTGCTATTACTGCGAATTGGTGGTATATTCTGCAAGCTGTTGTTTCATCTATGTCCCTGACATCCCAAATTATATTTTGGAAACATCTTTGTTGCATAGAAGCATAGCACCAACAGAAGTATATTTCTTGGTGACGCGGGATGATTTCTAATCATAAGGAAAGTTCAGTAAGGTCTTTATCACGTTACTGTTCAATTTCTTGAATGCTATGATATCTAGAGTTACAGGTAGTATTGGCAAGAGACCCTATTATAAGACCGATTTTAAAGACGTTAGCATGTCAGAATCTATATTTCGTTTATTGAAGTCTTCTTGTCATGGTAACTATTTCGCTACCATAGTTATGTGAGTCCTGAAACCAAGTAGGTCTTTCTAGGATTTTTTTTAACCAGCAAGCCATGAAACATCGATGTGCATATGTTTATATTGTTATTGTGTCGTGATTCATTTGCATTTCAACAGATACTGAATTTTAATAATTATGATGTTAGGGGAAATAAGAAAGACAAGTCAAGTCAAGAACTCGAGTAATATGTTCTTTCCTGGTATAACAATTGTGTTTATGAAAAATTTCAGCTCCATCAGCTCCAACAGCTCCAACGGAACAGATAGAACAGCAAAAATGTGAATTCAAAACAATTTACATAACAAACCAATCCCCTTCTTCGACACATAAAATAACAATAAGTGACCATTACATTTTTATAGGAGTACTTGAATATGATATTATGATTACGTGTATTATTATTATTATTATTAACAGGCTGCAGTGTAATGGCGCCGTATAAACAAGTTCACCACTTTCACCAGAAAATACAGAAGAATTGACACTGCTTTAATAGAGTTTTTTTTATCAAAGTCTACTGAAATACGTCTAGTCCTACCATATTCTGGTGTAAAAGTATTTTTTTGAGCTTATTTGTCTCTGCAATCCTGCTTCAAAATTAATGTGAGGGAGGCAATTTTTAAGTAGAGTTTTATTCTTTCATCCCAACCCTCCTTCTTTCCCTTTTTATATTAGCAAAATGCACGGCCGAATATGTTTTAAGCCAGAGAACACTTTAAAAACCCAACAAGACACAATGGCTGCCAGACAGCTATTGTTCCAGCAGAGGAAAATACAATGGCGGGGTGTTGATGAAGAAAGAGAGAAACTGTTTACTGGAAAGAAAAATACGAGAATATTTTTTACCGTTATTCTTAGGATTAAAAACTCCAGCTTTCCATTTAAAAGTTAAGTGCAATTTTGTGTTGTGGAAAAGTATAGCGTAACAGAAAAAAGGAAGAGTGGGCTTTTCAGAGGCTGAATATATATACAGTATAATGATTGATTTATAGATTGGAACCAAGCTCCAGCGTCGGGGAATAGAAAGATTTCTTTTAAAAGTATAATGTGCCTGCCAGTTCAACGATATCGAATTTTCAAGTAGTCTTCTTTCACTTCATGCCAAACAATGTGATATTGTTGTCTCGAAACCGTCAAAGAAAAGTTATTCGTTAGAATTTAATGGTGCAGAATCAAGTTTAGCATTAAGAACATTTAAAGTTTCAAGGCATGCACTTTGCGGTGAGAAAAAGTTTCCAAGGCACATTAGCTTTGCAATAGAAATTTTTTTAACTAGCAGTATTTCAAGAAGGCTCTGTTCAACAAATGCCAACCATAAGGCAATATATTCTCGGCACATGTAGCGTAAAAATTACAAAAATCACATTTGTAGATAACATTACAAGCCAGTCCAAACACTTCTCTTATCACAAGTAAAAATGCAAACAGCACGATATACATACGTTCCTATTTGATTTAAAATATATGTTTTTAATAAATAACCGTCATCAATTATATTGAAATTTAAACTAAATAAGAAGCGTTTCCTTATTGTAAGTTAGGCTAAATTAAAGTTCGACATGGCGATAATCGCAGCTACCCTCGTGTTTCATTTTTGTTATTATGTCGAAAAATAGAAATGTTCAATTTTAATTGAGAAATATATGATCCTGTCTTCAAAGTTACGTAAAAATTAAAGCAAAACAGCAAAAGAGCTTTGCATTACGATCAATAAAAGTATTAAAGGCGATGGACATTATACCCAGGTTAAAAACACTTCACCAAAGTACTAAGCAAGGTATAGTCAAGATTAAAAAAACATAGCCTACATTATTCTTATCCAATTTAGTTCAAACTGACACTGAACTGTGAACCTGCGATGTATACCAAATTTTATGGTGTGTAAATCAAGTTCTAAATCCTGTGTAAGCGATAAAAGTGATATCTAGCGTTTTCTGAGGGAACAGTTTGTGTGTGTTAAGTCGTTCTTCTTCGCTTCAAACTCTTCATCCATATAAATAAGGTCTTACAGCTTGGAAATCAAAAGGCCTCCATAATTTAATTTTGAATTACAAGCAAAATACAAAGCCCGGGCGATGCCTGGTTTTTGAAGCTAGTTATTAATATTTGTTAATTAAAACAATATAATTAAGAACAAAATTATTTAATTCAAGCAATTTGTATAAAAACAATGTAAGTGTTAATAAATATAGTGTTATAATTACCTTTCTGTTAAATAAATTATTTAAATAAAACATTTAGCAGTTACGTAAATAAACACGGGCGATGCCGCGTGCTCATACTTGTTACGCATAAACTTTTAAGGTAAATTGTGTGATGAAACTGAAAGTAACTTAGTTATATAGTTAAAAATGTAATTCTGAAAATGTCTACATTTTAATAAAGAAAGTAAATCATTTAGGAAATAATTATATAAATGTTCTACTTATAGAAAAATTATTTACTGCTTAACCCACTTTATTCAAGATGGTTGCTATTAAATTAACTGGAAATCAACTTACATTGAGTTGTTCTGGTCGAGTGTGAAATGAGTTGTTTGCTTTAAGTCTGACATCTTACCTGGAAAAAGAAAGATTAATGTAATTACTTTCCACCCACAAAAACAATCTGAAAAAGTCTCATGATACTTTGTGAGTATATTTAATAAAATAATAAAACACCAATCAAACTTTCATCACATTAGTACTATTGTATCAGAAGCGATGCATTTTGACTTACATTTATAGTGTGATATATAGAAAAGAAAAATAACAGAAGAATAACTATTGCATAAGGATAATTATTGTAGCTTACAGTATAGGGAAAAAACACACAATACGTGAAACGAAGAATAACAAGAATAAATTTAATATTTTTATTCACTTTCTCAAAATAATGTAAGCACTTTTCTTTGAAAAAGAGACGAGTTTGAGTTCGTTAACTAAATCCAATCGTGAAGTGTTTTATCAGAAGCATGTTCACTCGCTCACCTGAGAAGCGGAATGGAAAACAATGTAATTTTTTAATCGAAAACCTATCAATCAATAATTTACCGTTCAAATTCCGCGGTCGGCCAATTTGGTATGAGTTTTCTCATGGTTTCCCCACTCGTAAAGGCAAATGCCGGGTTGGATATTTACATACCCTAACTCATCCTCGTTATTTCATCATGTAAAATATTCAATGAAATTAAATTCAGTTAAAAATTACACACGCCATAAAACACACCAACAATAGAAAATAATTTATATAAACAGTTGTATGGCCTACTGGTATACACAAAGAAACTGAACTCTTGATATGGTCTCGATGCTCAAAGGAGTATAAATAAAGCTTAAATAAAAAAAATGATTTACCAAAAGCAAATGAATGCCGTATTCTCTAAGAAAAAACAATAATATTAACTTATCCTTCGAAATGGTTTTGTATCATCACGATCTTACCTCGATCTAGATTTCTTAATAAGATTTGGAAATTCGGATGCAACAAAATTTGATTTTGTCCATACACTGCCGTAGGAACAGTCCAGTTCTGATAACTGTAGTCTTTCTGGTGAAGCGTAAGCTTAGGAGAGGAGGGGACAGTTAAATACCCTACTACTATTTATTTTTATTTTATTTTATTTATTTTATTTTGTTGGTAATATAACAGGCTCATTGCCCAATTACAACATTCTCTTACACTAAAAACATTTAAACTAATACTACAACTAAAAAAAATAAGTATACAGAAAAAAGAAACAACAAACACTTACAATATGAAAATTACACAATGAAGGGAACAGATCAAAAACATAAGTTTTGGAGGAAACGAAAGACTTAAATAAAGAAAATGAGATGGAGCATATTTTAACTATCACTTTTTAATTATTACTATTTTAAAGATTTCAAATTTTTATCAGAGATATTTTAAAATCCATTAAAAACCCGGCGGCTTACAAGTATATATTTACTGCGAATTCTCTAAATCAGATTTGAGGTAATTATGTTATTCCTGTTGCATCCCTGCATAATAACATTATTCAAAACTAAACCCTAAAAATCTACAGTCTACGATACCTTGAGAAAAAGCATTCTCTAACGTTGATTCTACCGTTCTCTTTACACAGTCAATATAGCATGAAATTATTAGGAAGCTGCTTTGCCCAACAGACGAATTGTTTCATTTTAATCTAGAATAATAGACTAAGAACAATTTTCAGGTAATGGTTTCTCCATGTCAGTAAGCATTGACCCCGTTTCACATTTGCACAATGCAATTCAAGCTCAGTGTTACGTTCCTTCCATTCTCACCTCTCCTTACTTGTAATACAGTATACCAATCTTCTTTCTTTCCCGCTTTCCTTAAAGTGTTAAAAGTTCTCGACTTAACTTTTACCTCCTCAAGCTTACTCTTTCTCTTTTTTTCTCCACCAGTTTCTTCAACATTCATCCCTATAACCCATCTACCACCAGCAGCCTCAACACCCGTATCCATTTTACAACATTAGCCTCTGTAAGTCTCTGGTAGGAAGGGTCCGTCTAGTCATTCCACAGTTTTATAATTCAAAGAAAACTGGATTAAACTTTCTCTTTTCAAAGAACTTTGAGAGGTGGGGGAGGAAATAAAGGGTATGAAACTAATTTTGTTCTTATGGAAGAAAAAAGGAAAGTAAAAATGAAAGATAGAAGATATTGGCCTTTATCTTGTCTGCGTTAAAGAACTTGAGTATTTTTTCCTTACTAGGGGGGAATCAAATGTCATAGCATTTCTCCTCACCCTAAGAAGCAATGACCGTAATAGATATAAACTGGAAAACTTTACTAGTGAAAATAACAAAGAAATATGAGCAATTTGTTGAACTTATGCTGTTTAATTTTAGGACTTTAAAAGAATGTTGGCATTTTAGTAAAGATGGAATACAAACAATCCGAAATAAGGTAGGGCATATATATATATATATATATATATATATATATATATATATATATATATATATATATGTGTGTGTGTGTGTGTGTGTGAAAATATTCTAGAAACTTCTATAAAGATGTTAGCCTATCTGTATACTGTATAATAGAATTAGCGTTAATTGTACATATGATCCTAGGACGATAGAACAATATTATCTTTATTTCTTTTGGGCATATTTTCGATCGACAGATGTCTAACTATAAAAATGTAATGTATGTTCGAGGGCAAATCATTAAAATGTTTGTTACTACTGATCTACAAATAGGTCACTTCGAACAAATATATAAAGCAGAGACGACTTTAATGCTTTATTTAAAATGTGGGGATTTTTATCCATGTATTAGGCATGTTTCTCTATAAACGCCTTACGCCAGTTTTACTTGATGATTGCTTATGTAACCGAACAAATTAAGCTCTGAAAAGGTTCAATATTCGCACTTATTATATTTTATTTACAAAGCAGGCTCGATGCTTTGCAATAAATTGTATTATTTTTTACCATAGTCCCTGAGCTTTCCAATACACTTATACTTCTCGAAGTGAGAAGACTACAATTGAATGGGCATTTAGAAAAATTCACAATTGTTGAGAAATATACCGTGCGTCAAATAATTTTTAAATGTATTTATTAAGGTTTGACATAGTCGAGAATTTTATAAATTTGTATTTTAAGCACTTATAATTTGAGATCTGTATTCAGTCTATCAAGAAATACGGAGAACTTTTAACACTCTAAGGAAAGCGGAGAAGTACAGTATTTTCATTAAATAAAACTATTGCTTCAACTCTGACAAAACAACAAAGCTAGTTCTAAAATCCTTTAACGTCTTTTTGCTAAGATAAGCTTTAACACAGGTTTGAGAAAACGATAAATTATACATTATTTATTTTAAGGAAGATTATCTGTAATTTTACACCCCGGTTTAAAGGACGACCTAATAGAAATAACTGTAAAGTCCGTGAATCTTTCTTGATAGATCCAGATTCGTTTGCCGTCCCCGAGCATCTACTTAAAAAACACAAGGAGAAAGCATCAATCACAGTTTACGAGAGTCTTGAGATCCGTCTTGACATCTGGAGAAATTTAAATGGGTTCTAGGTTATTCCATGCAGATTTTTAAAATGAGATTATTCTTGAAACAAACAAGACCTAAGGAGAATTATTCTTCTGGCTACATGTCGACATAAATTATATTTTATTGTCGTAAAAATTTTATTTCAGACCGAAAATAAAAAAATCGGAAGCGTCGAACGCCAAGCGACAGAAGTGAAACTTGGATTTTTGTAATTTTTCGATTTTTCAATTTTGGTTTATTGTTTTTTTTTAATTTGGATTGTTGGACTTTTTAAATTTTCGGTTTATGGACTTTTTAAATTTTCTGTTTATGGATTTTATAAATTTTGGATGTTTAATTTTTTGAAATTATGGAATTTTGTAGGCTACTTTTAATTTTGTATTTTTTAAATTTTGAATCTCTCATTTTTATTTTTTTAATTTTTTAATTTGGGATTTGGGATTTTTTAATTCTGGATTTTTAGATTTTTTAAATTTTGGATTTTGGTTTTTAATTTTGAAATTTTGGATTTTTTCATTTTGGAATTTTGGATTTTTTAATTTTGGAATTTTGGATTTTTTCATTTTTTCATTTTGGATTTTTAAATTTTATTGAGCTGATTGTTTTCTGTGCAGTCCGTCACAGCCCCGCTACTTTCGTGACGATTTTCTTCGTAACGCAACTTTGGGTTAGCTCTCGATTTACTCCTAGCGCGCCTAAAGAAGTTTCACTTCAAAAATAATTCAAAAATAACTATTTTAAATAACTTGAAGAACAAAAATGTGAAATGGGGTATATCGTATAGTAACACTTCAATTTACTTATTTAATACGCCTTCCACATAAATTCTAATAGATCACATGCAGATTCATATGTGACCGTGCGAGGGAAACCCAACCGTAAGTGGTAAAAACGTTTCCGCGTAGCAGAAGAATCATAAGTCAGGGTGAAAAATGTTGATTTCTAAATTTTGACGCCATCTATTGGTTTTATTCTTATACTATATACTCTGATCACAACGAACATAAAGACTGCATTGCCAACCATGGTATATTCAGTTTGAAAAGAAGTCTGAACTTTTAGAAATCAATCCATAAGTCGCAATGGAAATGTAATATGTTCAATATGTTATCTTTGTTACTTTTCGTGAAAAAATTAAATATGGGCAAATGACCAATTACTATGCTATAGTAAAGTAGTTGGGCCATTTTGTATGTGATAGATTTTGAATATGCTTTTACAATATTGTGTTCAAAACATGGAAACGTTCTTGGGGATCAATAGCCATAAATTACCAGAATCTCAAAGGTCAACATCAACTTTTGAGCTGGAGACTTTAGAATGCTCAGAATTTTATCCTGAAGTTCAATCCATTCAAATCAGAAAATTATTTTTCCGACTTATGGTCTTGTTTTCCTGGCAGGGTCAGATATGCTTTACACAAGCTTTCCATACTAGTCTTAATTTCAAAATATTTTCTTCAGATGTTAAGTTCACTTCTAGTAAGTGCAAATACACACATACACACATACACACACACACACACACATATATATATATATATATATATATATATATATATATATATATTATACGTAATGTGGGACTGAACACAAAGCAACATTGGTCTCTTGAGTATTGCTGTTACCTTGTAGCTTCCATTTAACAAGTTATACAAAAAAAGAAATGTGTAACCAAAGTTGTATATCTTGTACGACCGTTTAGTAGGCCTAAGCTTTACAACATTATAAAACTCTTAAGAACCAACTTATACAAAATTATCAAAAAAGGACAACTTGATGCAAAGTTGTGAAGTTATAAAGGAAAGGTGACGAAATGCTTCGTTTTGATACCTTGGAAGATACCTAGTAGAATATAAAATTTATTTTGATATGAATTTATGTTATTCACAGACAGGATCAATGGCAGGCTACAGTGCAATACGAGTGGAGAAAAAAGTAGAACTCTCACCAGGTAAGATCGCGCTCCACAGTTTGGACACCACTGCTCCAATGTAATGGTGTAACATTTCATGGTACATTGCTTGTTAAAGCGTTCGTTCGAACTGGAATTAGAACACTATTCTTGATTCCAATCGGACTGCGGTCAGAATAAGTTGTGCAGAAAAGACTCAAGAGCAATTTCCTGCCAATAAATGTGAACCACCCCACACCCCCAAAACCTTGCGAATTATATCGCTGTGATTGGACGCGGCTCACTGACTCGTAATCAGAAATCTCTATCGTCGCATCATACAACCCCCAAAGATCAATACATTTAATTACAGCATTAAACCTTTCCTGGTTTCTATAGAAAATCTCCAGAAAGAAGAGTCAATTCAGGAAGCGTCCTTTACTACAAATAGGAGACCAATATTAAAAAAGTACGACAAATGAGGTGGACCTTAAAGAACGAAACGTCATTACAAATCATTTTACTTCTTCTATCCTCACCATAGGTACAATGCAATCTATTTTCAATTTAGATGGGATTAAAACATGAAGAGCGAAAGCTAACGGCACATTTAAATAACCCCATTTGGAGGAGAAAATAATTAAAAGCATGGCAAAAACATGTCTCAGGCTGATAAAGTTTCAAACAATGGCGTGTATTATAAGGTTAATGAGCTGATAATGAATTCTTAGGGACAAACTAGGCTTTAATAAAAGAGGTGTTTCGCTAAATCACCTCCAGAAAGAGTTAATAACAATAATACACCACCTACTATTAGAGTGTAGCATATATGTGAAGAGCAAGAATGTCATTAGTACTTAATTTAGATTCTTGTACCAAAGGTCATGAAAATCATTCACACCACATATTTAGCAAGCAATGTTGCTTTTCGAATTTCAGAAGTCTCTCTCTCGAATCCTATGCCCCCATATTGGGGCGAAGGGCAGTTACCTATGTAACTTTTGTTATGCTTATTTTCCTAGAGAGGGCTGAGGGACAGGTGGTAAGCCGATCGCCTCTCGGAAAATTTCAGAAGTAGGCCTACATAGACCATATTCATAAGTCACTATAAATGAGGGCTATTTTTTTCAGGGTCCGATCGGTCGGAAAATAAAAACCACAGTGAAAATCAAAACTGTTTTATTTGGAACATTTAGATACACCTTGCAGCTACTTCTCTACATAGTCGCCGTTCCGATTGAGACATTTGTCGTAACCATGCCTCAATAATAGTGTCTCCCGCCAGGTGTGCTTAAATGCCATCGACCTGGGTCGGGATCGAACCCGCAACCTTGGGCACAGCCATCGTGATACTAACTGCGTCACCCAGGCCGACCCGATACTATTGTCTTATGGTTTTAAAGAATATAAAAAGAATTTTAAAAAAATCAGATTTTTCAGAGAACAGTACAGCAGAAAATCGCTGAACTCTTAACCTTTCCACGCATATATAAATGCGTCGCCTCAAACAACTGTGTAAAAGCAGTTATTAAGATTAATAGCGTACTGCTTTATGTAAAATGTGAGGATTTTTATCCTTGTGTTAGGATTGTAGCTTAAGATACTGCACTGAAAGTTTCCCCATGGATCTCAAACTTGGTGCCCCCTCACGATTTCACTTGATGACTACCTTATTACCAGTGTATAAAGCTTATGTTGTGACAAACCCTATAAAATATCTTTGTATTAAGTTAAAGCAAGATAATTTCATAATGAAATGTTGATTGTATAGTTATGGGGGGAGGCTTGCTCATAATATAAGACTTGGACTTGATTCCATCAGGTTCAAAATCCTGTCTGGTGAACATAGATGAATGAAAGGATGAACGAATGCCGAAATACGCGCTTCATAAGACAACTACACTATCAGAAGCACCAGATGGCCAGATATCCGGATTTCTCTTTGAAACCCTCTCAGATTGATCACTGATTGACGGTAGCCGGTGCATTAATCATACCCGAACCGGGAGATAGCCCACGTATAATTCCACCTCAATCAATTTCCTGTAGCAATAATAGAAATCGTTCTATCCTTAAACCGTTCATTGAATATTACTTCCAAAGTAGATTTGAACATTAGTTACAAAAATTTGTCTACTGCTTAGGGTGATCATGTAGATATTTCTTTAATGTAATATTTCAAAAATATGTCCACTCCATTATTATTCTAGTCATTTTTTCCTTTCTTTCTTTTTTGCCTATATCAGACTTTACGAACAGACTACCTAAAAATCCAAAAGATTTAATGCGCGAGTCCCTAGTTCTGTGTCGGGAATACATTTTAATAGTTTACTTCAAGCATAATTCAACTACTAACTGCGTTACATTACTGCTTCTTTTCACTATTACACTGTACTCGCTCAAGTTAGCAACTTTAATCTCCCTATGTTACTTATTTCTTAAGTAAAATATGTAGGTACAGATTGCTCGTGAAAAATATACAATTACAGAGATCAATGGATTCAGCATATCTCTAGAATGGACTCTAACCGTATTAAAAAAATCAACTATAGACTAAGAGGAAGGAGAGACCTGGGACGACCTAGAAAACGATGGGCATATGCAATATGAAGCCGGAACAGGCTGGAAGTCTAATCCTTGTATTGAAGAAGAAGAAGAAGAAGAAGAAGAAGAAGAAGAAGAAGATTGCTCGTGACTATAATAGTTCCAGTGCCATATTATAAATTTAAAAACAATACTGAAATTATTACAATTTCCATTGTTTCCCACGAAAATCTATTATATGTTATCTGTTTAACCTTCTATTAATTACTTTCAACTTATAATTCAATTAACTTATATTAGTTAGAATATTATTTTCTTTACTTCGACATTAAAATAATGACATCTGTCTGCAGATAGACTATCATTTTATCCCAGCTTAGCCAACTAATAGCAAAACCATTAAGATATTCATCAATAATGTAACAGTTAAGCTATTAGTATCGTAAGAACTGCCAGCAGAACTATTATAGTTTTCAACAATAACCTACGCTTTATCGGATTTTGATGAAATTTTTGTTTTCGCATTTATAAAGTCCATAGGAGTAATTAACAGTTCCATGCTTTATATGTGGCAAATAAAGCCACGTTGCTATCCATAACCACGGCCTCTCAGCTCAGTTTAGTCGTCATATACACTTCAGGCCGAATGCATGAGTCAGCCATTACATTATGCTGGATGAAAACTGTCTTTTTTTTATACAGAAATAGAGAAAATGCCTAATAAGTGTTGTGCTGCTGGATCTACTATAGTAATAATAATGCTAACCCTGTCCAAGTGTTTCAGTTTCCCAAAAATGAATCTAGATTGCTTAAATGCAATTCACAGAGAAAATGTTATTCCTTCAGATAACTCATGGTAAGTAAACACACGTTATTGATAAATATTTGTCAGTAATTTCTTAAAACCCATACGGTGGTAGTAATGGTGATTTATAGTTTGTGAAGGATATTTACATTACTGCTAATGAATTGCTTACTAAACGTATTATTATAATATTTAAATAGGGTACTCTGTTAATAATAAGCATTTATGTTTTAGATAGGCCTATATAACAATATTAATAGTACAAAGTCTGTGCCATGTATATTATAAACGTGAAATATGGCCTATTAACTCCATTTGGCACTCTTTTCATAAAGTTTGTCTGATTCTATTTGTTTTGTATTAGTCTTCGAGACTTAACAACGCCTTAGTCCAAGCTGAAATTACTGAATATTGTAATATGAAACTCATTATTGTGTCACGATAACTCGATTCTATGGTAAGTGTGCATGGCACCTGTGTAAAATATTAAGTGATATGATAACTAGGCCTATAATAGTTATATAGTAGTATCGATATAATAGGTCTAATAATAATAATAATTATTATAATTATAACTATTATTATTGTTATTAATATTATGATCATTGGAAATGATTTTTTTTTTTTTACTAAATGTAAAAATCCACTTCAGTAGAAGGCACATTTACGCTTATGATTAGTTATAAAATTCTAACCTTCGCAATGCTTACCTTTATAACTTAAAAGACTTACATAGGATTTTGACTGCATTGTTTTCTTCAAAGATATCACACAAAAACTTGTCTCGAAAAATTCGTACGAAGCTGAAGTGCATTCCCTAAATATTTGAATCATAATAATAAGTATCTAAATACTAATAAATCCAATAACTAATACACTACATCGTCTGGCGATTTCATTTAACGTACCGTCACATCTTAAAAGGAATTTCCGCAAACTTCCACAAAATGTCTAGGGTTTTGTTTGTAGGTTATGCGAGAAAAAAAAATCGTTAGGCTACAAATATATTATTTCAACTATACTGTACATTTGATTTTATGAATATAAAGTCCACCTATGCTCAGTATGTAATACAATTTTTAGACATCTAACCTATTTTAAAAACACGTCCAACAACCCACGGATAAGCATGTAACCTACAGCTATTCTGTCTGCACGAATGCTCAAAATATACACCAGAAGATGACGAATTAACGTCGAAACGCGTCGTGTAAGAAGAAGACAACTGCTTTTTATTATAAGACTTGAAACTTTTAAGGACTTTAAACATATTTTTTAAGAATTTTAATAGGGTTATGACTATTGTATTATATGTACATAAGTATTTTATATATTTATAGACTAGTGGGTTATGCTGCTTTTAAACAAGGTAAAATGTCATGGGATAAATTATGTTTTTAAAATAGGTGAGATGTCTAAAACTTGTATTACATACTGAGCATAGGTGGACTATATATTCATAAAATCAAATTATACAGTTCAATAGGGAGATGGAAATAACTGAAATATACTGTACGTTTTACTGTAATGCATTTTACAGCTAGATTCGACAGCTTCTATCTAAGCCAAAACTCACTGTAATATGTCGTATCGTTTTATCTTGTTTGGTATCGACAGCGTTACAGAGTTGCGTTGACTTTTACGGCGTTCGTCAATTTTTATTGTAATGATCGTTGTTTCCTGGGAACAAGATACAAGGCAGTTCTGTGTATGATGTTGATTTATCCGAACTTCGTATAGCACTTCATGGGCGTTGCTTTTATATACTTGAAGGATGTAACTGGTGTGTTAGATATAAACATTTAGTGGCACCACTCGTGCAACCCATTTTGAGTTTCTCTGCTGGGATTGGTTTTGCTTTCTTATCGAGATAGAAAAAGAAAACACTACATTGTAAACTTCGACGTCCCAATCCCGTACAGAAAGATTTTTCACACTTGTGTTACTGAACTATCAGCAATAATCCCAGTAAGAAAATATCGATCTTGTATTTTCTTTCTTTCTTTATCTTAGTTTTACCTCTCCCTTTTAGGATTTTAGCGATCCAAGCCGCCCGGGCCTTACAGGGCCGCGACCTGTCCGGAGAGGGATCACATACATGCTTTTTTGACCAGAAAAGGACATGGAGGGCCTCCCGGATGAGTGATCAGCCCAATGTCGGGGCCACCTCCGAGACAACACGAACACATAGGACGAGACACACCATTCACACACACTCTCACTCCAAACAAGGCGAGGATGGGATGAAGATGATAATGACGGCCAGATGATATCTGGGGACCACAAGGGCCTAAAGCTATCCGGCATTTGTCTCACAAGTCAGGAAAATCCCCCGAAAAAACCCACCTAGGTAATTTGTCCCGACCAAGAATCGAACCCGGGCCCGCTGCGTGAGAGGAGCGTAATTGACAATGTTTGGTATACCGTGGGACCAACTGGGAAGTGGTAGGCCTATCATAGAAGTCTGCCGCTTGCGATTTGAACCACAGTGTGCCAACCATTTCCTCTTCTCTGTTTTTCCCTGTCATTTCTTGAAGTGTAGGAAAATATGGATATCACTGGGAGCGAGGTCCGGGCTGTAGGGTGGATGTTTAAACTCTTCCCAGCCGAACTGCTGCGGGAGACTTACTGGGAGGTGTTTAAAAATCCACTCCACAGCCCGAATCTCGTTCCCAGTGGTTTTCATCTTTTCCTACGCCTCAAGAAATGACATGGAATGAAAGAGGCAGAGATGGTTGCCACACAGTGGTTCAAATCCCAGGCGGCAGACTTTTACGACACAAGCATTAAGAAGTTGGTCACACGGTATGGCAAATGTCTCAATTCCGGTGCAGAATACGTTGAAAAATAGCTGAACACTTGCTTTATCTGTTGAAATAAATATTTTCATGGAATTGTGATTTGTTTCTGTAAAGGGCCCACGGAAACTTACTTTCTGGACGCGAATAATATATAATATTACAATAAGAAGAGGTAATCAGGTTAAGAATTTCATCATTTTATTATCCCAACGAATATAATTAAATTATAAATTGAAAGCCATTAAAAAATCTGCATTCAGAATTTTATTTCATATTTGTTAATAGTATTACTTATTTGTTTTATTCATAGTTTGAGTGATAGGCCATCCGTGCTTATCCGTTCGTTATGTATTATATTTTAAGCCAACTGTAATTCAACTCGTTTCTATCAGTATGGGAAATTCTGAAAACGACTCAAATTGGCCGGCGGCCATGGGTTTTGAAACTGTCTCTTCCTAATTGTGAGTTTGCCACTCCACCACTTCGCAACATAATAATAATAATAATAATAATAATAATAATAATAATAATAATAATGATGATGATGATGATGATAATAATAATAATATTAATAATGACGTCGAAGGTAATGACAACGATGCCCATAGCTGTGAATGATTAAGTGGGTTTATAATATTTCCCTACTCTTTTTGGCTACATTTTCTTAGAGATCGCAGCACAGCTCTTTCTCTCTTCTTTGTAAAGGAACAGATAAACCTTGGAACTTTTGAAGTTGGATCTCTCCACAAGTTTCCATGTCATTTGTTTCTCGTGTCACTATATATCTTCTAAAATAGCGCTCCCAAAAAGTAATGGTATCCCCTTTCTTATACAGAACGTATGTATCTTACCAGAAGCATTTTGTAGGGACTTCCACAGGAACATTTAGATTCGAGACATCAGAGCAGAATCTTAATAACGTAAAGGGGACAATACAAATATTCTTTCGCTCAGTCTTCAAGCATCAACATTTTTGTAACGAAACTCAATACATAAACGATTAGAATGTCATTTTAGTGAGTTTTGAATATTTATTAAAATAAAAAAATAATAGTAATAATAATAATAATAACAACAACAGTAGTTATATAATACAACTGTAAGTCTAGTAATATTACCACAATTAATTCATTAATTTATAGCAATTTATTAAAATATTTCTATGACATTTCGTTGCACTGTAATTTGTACTGCATAATTAGGTGACGAATTCAAACCTAATAATATAAAGTGATATATAACAATACTTTCTTTATTGCGACCGGTCATATTATTACGAATAGAGCAACAGTAGAATGATATATGATAGGCGAAACGAAAGTGCCCCGAAAAAACCTGCCCCTACTCCATTTTGTCCACCTAGTTTCGATCTCAGGTCCCAGTGGTGGAAAGCGAGCCGTTTAACCACTAAGCCATGGGACCACCATAAAATGATATATATAAATAATAATAATAATAATAATAATAATAAATCGTGGTGATAAACAGGGTTCCAGGATTTAAGGTTTTCAGGCACTCGGCAGATGAAAGTGGTAATGAAGGTAATTAAGCCCAGACCACCTATACATCGGGATTGACCTTCGATATCCTGTCGGTCAGAGTAGAAGGTTATGACTATATCATTTATTTTCAATCATATTTTCTTTGTATTCCTAGGCATATCCCTTTAAAAAAATCAGAGAAAAAGCATTCTCTTAAAAAAATATAAAAATAAATAAATAAAAGTCAAAAGTATTTTTAACACTGAAAGTAATGAACATTTTCTTATACCTATTTCTTTAAATTAAATTTGTTTTAGGTCAGGGTATTTAATTGAAGTTTACCTTCCAGTGAATAAAGAAATAACAAACAATATATAAACGAATAAGATAGAAAGACTAAAGTAAGGAAAGAAAGAATAGAATAACAAATAAAAAGGGAAATATAAATTCGATAAATAAATTAATAAATTTGCAGAGGCAGAAAAAGATACGATAATTTACGACATTTCGAAAAGAGAAAAAAGTTAACAGTTCTACCAAAATGCATAATGTCAGACATATATTGAAATAGAAAGAAGTAAGGAAAGAAAAAGGAAAGAATAAAAGAGCAATCAAGGAGGGAAGAAGGAAATGAAGTAAAAAAAAATATATAGTCAGCTCTATGAGCAGTATAATATTGCTCAAACCAAGACAGCTGCTCTCATAGAAAACTATATTTTAGCACCATGAAGAGAAAATTTGGCTTGGATAAATGTGAACGGAAAGCTGAGAAACGTTTGCACAAGATTGGAATTATTTAATGCAATATATGTGTCGGTGCATGAAGTTCAAATAGACCAACAAGAAACCCTATATTACACACAAGCATGAAACTCAGTATGCCTCCAACAAAATCCTCAAAGTGTGGCACGTCCTTCAAAGTGAACATTAATTTATATACCGTACAAGAGGTAGGTCAAAGGCACGCTGTTCAATAGACACAACAGACAAACTAGCTTCGGAAACGCAATTGTCGCTTTTGAATCTCATGCTAATAATGTTTAGACAGTCAGCAAAGGATTCTGCTACCTGACAGTTCCCCGTCCCTTTGTTCAATGTGATAGGCTTTCACATACCCGTGGCCTTTTCGCAGACAGAGACGTGAGTTCCTTACAAGCAGACATGAAACAAGGGAATTCAAACAGAGGACCGGGAAACCAGTATTGAGCTACAGTGTTGATAGAATTAATTTTATTTCATTCTAAAAATAATTGGGTGTATGTAATCTGCGCCACGGTTAACACCTAATTTGGAATATAATAAAAATGAGATATGTAAACTGCGGCACACAGATATGTAAACTGCGCCACGGAGATATGTAGGTTGCGGCAGTAGTTATAGGCAAACAGAATTAAGACCTAATATGTGAATGTTCGTTTCTATACAGTAACAATTTTTTGCACATGAGGTGATGGGAGCGTACTTGTCTGTAGGTTGGCACCGTTCTATCTTTATTGGTAACGAGTGCTTTATCTGCTCTATCTTTAGGTTGGTAACAACTTTTCTCTAGCGAAGAACATCAAAACACAATCTCACTAACGAGTCATTCACTTGTGTTTTACAGTCTTGGAGTCGTTGTGTACATTATCTTTCCGTAGTCGCAATTTCATAGCAAGTCCTAAGTCTGGAGCAGTGGGAAGGAAAATGTTAGTGCGTTAGTAAGACGGTGACGCCATTTAAATGTCGGTGGCGCAGTTTACATCGTGTAGGTTGGGGGAGAAGGTAGAAGTGGCGCAGATTACCTTTTCCCGTTTGAGGAGGCAGGGAGTAAAGTAATCATAAAATGCCTTTCATCTTGTTTAAGTTCTCCATATTACCATTATTATTATTACCATTATTATTATTATTATTATTATTATTATTATTATTATTATTATTATTATTATCATCTTTAAATATTTAAATATCCAAACTTCAATAGATAGCAAAGATGTGTACATACGTCCCTGGAGGAACATGGCCTACCACCCGACCGCTGCATCATCTACCATAGGCAGATGGTAAGATTGAGGGGCAGTGGTCAGCATGCCGACGCCCACGGCCGTTAATGGTGGTTTCCAAAACCAATGTTGAGAAACGAAAGAACAACTGACTCACTCCGATTAAGGAGGTCTCATCCAAAAATAATCTAAAGACAGGAGAGAAATAATAAGAAAGATAATTTAATACTAAACTAGACTGTGGAATACGGGATTATGCCAATTTACAATACCCGAGCTGTTAAAAACTCAATCATTTGCTAGAACTCCTGCACGTGATTATCATTTTTGTGATAATCTATACTTTTAGCTAATTTTGTTTGTTTGTTTGTTGTCTAAACTAGCATCCAATGTTCCACAAAAAAATAAACCCAAATAGACAAGTAGTTATCAAATATTATTACAAATAATCAATGTGATTGAAATTACTTGCACATTACATCCATTAAGTTTTGTGAACTCGTCCAGTCGATAAGTATCTTCATAGGTGATGTATCTCACGATATTTTGAATGGCCCCCTTTAAAACAGTAGAACCATCCCCTCTATTTGGCCAGGACATTAAAAATAATGTGCAATTAAAAGATAATATGAAATAATGTTTCCTCCAATGTCAGAGAAAGAAGGAGGGAGTGTTTAACTTCTGTTTCTATGTTTTTATAGCATTAGTATTCTTGTTCGGAGCACACCCCTTGTTCCTTTCACTCCCCTCTCCTATCCCCATATCCCTCTCTGAAACACTATACATCAGGTGTTATCTCCATGTGTTCCTCTCCATCTCATAATGCTCCCCCTGTATCGCTACACCCTCCTCACACAGTAGACACCGATACATCTGCATTTAGAGTCATGGAAGGTTTACATCAAGTCCCTCCCTACAGTTGCCATCAATACATTCCATTCAGTTATTGAAAGGGTTAGGATTTTTAGGTGAAGCTTTCACGTGGAAAAAGGAAAATAAGGCAAAATAAGGGAGTGAAAGGTGCTACCAAACTCGTTATGTAAAAAACTTTTTTATATTTTATTTACTAATGTTTAATTTAATTTAATTTTAATTTAATTTAACCTATTGTTAGTCTATCAGGTAAAATAATAAAAAATTAAACTCCGTGGCGCTACATCCCTGGAGGGATTTGGCCTACCACCCGACCGCTGCGTCATCTACCATAGGCAGATGGCAGGATTGGGGGCATGTGGTCAGCATGCCGACACCCACGGCCGGAGCCGCTACTTCTCTATGAAGTAGCTCCTCAATTTGAATCACGAGGCTGAGTGCACCCCTACCAGACCTCCCTACCTCAGAAAGATCCGACGAGGTACCGGGCATCGAACACGGGCCGATGGATCTGTAGTCACCGACGCTAACCAAAAGACCACGCCGGCGGTCTTTATATTTTATTTACTAATGTTTAATTTAAGATAGATTATAATTGTGTGAACCCATCGTTAGTCTATCAGGAAAAATTATGACATTGACAATTTAATTATTTGAAAGGTCTTTTAAACAGTAGGCCTACAATTATTCGAAACACACAAATACAAAACAAAAAGTTATAATTGAATCTCATGCCACTTATTTTCTCATACTTACATATTGATAAAGATCTTGCTCGCATGAAATAATGTTAATGTTAAACGAAACTGGACTTACACAAGCAAGCAGAACAAATTTGTTTGTAACATACATTACATTGGATACACTTGTTCTTATTACAACTGGCCAAATAAAACGAACCAA
Organism: Ectobius pallidus; assembly: GCA_964059195.1. Lineage (NCBI taxonomy): Eukaryota > Metazoa > Arthropoda > Insecta > Blattodea > Ectobiidae > Ectobius > Ectobius pallidus. Next base: position 119,207,926 of record CAXKWD010000008.1, on the reverse strand, counting down.
CAACACAATTACACCCAGCCTTGGTACCTTTACAATACATTTTCGCTTCTGGCTCCGAACAAAAAGAAACAAGATTCCCAATTTCAACTCGGAATTAGCTCGCACTGCTTAACGAGAGGCAAACAAAAAATAATTCCTTTTCCTCTTCCTCTTTGTCTTTCTACTTCTTAACTCCACCCTCTCACTTCTTTCAGGTTTCTCTTTCCTTAATGTTTTTGTCCATATGAAAAGAATCGATACAAGCAGAGAAAAGGTTCAGACCAGCAGGCGAGGGAATGTTGAGGGCTCGACATAAGCTCAGTTACCAAGAGGATCACACATCCGAGTCGATAGCAATCGCATGCGATAGCCGATACGTATCGCTGGCTATAAAACTTTCCTCCACACTTTCCTTCAAGACTGGCAGGTTTATGTGTATATCTGTGTTGGTACGAATACGTAGGAGTATATATTCGTCTTTGTGTGTGAATGTATATAAAGAGAATATGGAGAAAACGAAAGAGAAGGCCACTGGAAGATTATAGTGCGGGGGCTGAAAGGAATCGTATGTGGCAAAGACTTGCAAAATAGGCACTTAGAGAATATAGGTTTTTCTTTGCTGGCCTCTGTTACGCTTGCAGTGAAGGATCGGATGGGAATCCTTTCAAATATAAGAGGACATTCTGATCGCATGAGCATACGGTTATATGTGACTTTTCCCCCATTAATAAGGTTCAAAATGGATTCGTTAAACCCTTCAATTACTTCTTTAAAGTGTTCGTAGTTTAACCTGGTAGTTTGAATAAATTGACCGGAATTAAACGTAATCCCCGAGCTTGAAAGATTTAAGATTATATGAATATCTTTTCGTTCTCCCTTTTACTGCAGGCCCAAGAGAGGATTAGTTAATGACGAAGGCTACTTCATTCTATAACGCTGCCGAGTGACATTCTAACACTAGACTAACACCAGTTCGATATTTGCCTCTTCTGTAACTACAAGAGAGATATAAACTTATTTACGAATATGTCACGAATTAATATTTTCAGCAAATTTAGAAGTTATGTTCATTTATGTTTATATGTCATTTGTTAAAAAAAAATGTTGTCAACCAAAAAAATCCGAATTTTGATATATACAAAACTACCAAAGAGTTTTTTTTTTTAATACGAGGCGCGTCCCCAAAGTAAGTTTTCCTGAGGCCGTTTATAGAAACAAAATACAATTTTATTATGAAAATATTTATTGCAACATATTCACCGCCAGAATTGTGATATTTTTACACCGTTGGACCAACTTGTAACACTTGTGTTGTAAAAGCCTACCGCCTGGGATCTGAACCACTGTGTGATAACCACCTCCGTATTCTCTGTCATTTACCGAGGGGTAGGAAAAGATAAAAAAAAAAACTGGGAGCATGGTGCAGGTGGATGTTTAAACACTTCCCAGCATGTCTCCAGCAAAAGTTCAGCTGGGAGGTGTTTCAAAATCACCCTACACTCTGAACCTCACTCCCAGTGATTTTCATCTTTTCTTACACTCACGAAATGACAGAGAATGACAGAGGAGCGGAGATGTTCTCACAGTGGTTCAAATCCTAGGCGGCAGACTTCAACGACACAGGCATTCAAAAGTTGGTCCAACGGTATGACAAAGTCTCAATTCTGGTGGTGAATATGTTGAAAAATAACCGAATATTTGATGTATCTGTTGCAATAAATATTTCCATGAAAATGTGTTTTGTTTCTTCAAATGGCCAAAGGGAAACTTACTTTGTGGACGCGCCTCGTACTATTTTAAGCACAAGCTAAATGGAATTATATTAATTTTTAAATTTACGATTCAAATGCCGTACTATTTTTTACCGTTATAAGAACTTCACAGGCTTACAAAAATAACAAAACTCTCTAGCCGCTCGTTTTGTTAACTTCGTGCTTACCTATTAAGTACTATATAACGGTTTTAGATCGTGAATAGCCAGGCCCGACGAGAGGGAGGGGCAGCCCCGGGGCCCGGGTCTCAAAAGCGGGCCCGGCCGACCAGTTTTTATTTTTTACTTTCTAAATTTACTCTAAAATAAAATTGGTTATAAGTCAATAAACAGCTTAAGTTATGTTTTATGTGTTCATTTTATCTGCATTGTCCTGTCGTATAACGGTGACATGGAAATAATCAGTTGATCTGAAATGGATTATTCTTGAAGAAAAATTGCTATTTTTTAAAAGTAGAAGCAGAAATCCTTTTGGACTCATACAGTAGGCCTCACTAACGTTCGGCATTTAAAATCATAATTTTCGAAGTATTAAACTGGTACATACAGATAAAATTGTTCCTAATTAGAACATTTTAATGTATTTTTCCGTTTCGTGCCCGGCATCAGTTAACCGATTTGGTCCAAAATCAATAGGATTCGTACCATGGGCGTTATAAATGGTATACCAAGTTTTATGAAAATCCGATAAAGCGTATTTGAGTTATCGCGCTTACATACACACGGACAGACAGACATTCAGACGGGCAGATATTTTCCTGTCTACCAAACAATCTCATAAAGTACCGGTACCATTATGTAATATCATTACATAATCTTTTTGTTGCATACATTATAAAAGGCGAGTTGGGTAAAGAATTTAATATTTGACGGGGGCCCGGGAAAATTTGTCCCTGGGGCCCTTGCTTTCTTTCCACGGCCCTGTGAATAGCTATTAAATAAAGGAAGTTATTGTTACAACGATAGTGAATTGCGATTTCTGGTTACATAATATTCCATCTGGACCAGCGTTGTTAAGTGAGTGATGAAGTAAACATAGGCTAATGGTCAGCGTATGATTTCTCAGTGCAACAGGAATTTCTCAGTGGACATGCCAAAACGGCTTAATTACCAAATACCTGAGGTAGCAGATTAATTAGATAGGCTTTACAGCACGGCATGCTTGCTTTGTGTTATGTAATGGAGAGGTTAACAGCCCATGGTCCTGGTGCCGCACAATGCAAATGGCACGTAAGAAGAGATGCTGTGGTAATGAGCATGTCATAGGTCAAAGCCATGCTAGATCAATTTACGTTAATTGGAGTCAGTTAGAGCCTTGGTACGTAAGGTAGTGTACCCAGTGCTATTGTATTTCCGAACAGATCTGTATAATCTGCCAGTTTATTGTTATCTCAAGCTTGGGCTGTCGTATTGTATCATTACATAATTACCTAACTCATCCCAGAAGAGTAGAGGTTATTGGACTGCTGCACTCCAGATTAATAGATATACAGGATGGAAGTAATTAATATAATTACTTAATTATATAATTATATAATTACTTAATTAGAACCCAAATGTCTCACATCGGCAGGATTAAAGCATAGCATTAATTTTGGACCGCGCTTCTATAACTCAATTATCAGAAAAAATCCTGATCTCTCAGCATACTCCACTGTTTAATTTAATAGATATGTAAAGAATTTTTTGTAATTTTTTAGCTTTTAAGTAATTTTTGTTTCACTCCTTTTATGTATTTATGTTTTCATGTTTAATGTTTTTGTTTTACTTTCTTTTTTAGTTAAGCACATTATACACTCTATTTCTTTGTCTCTCCTCTTTCTTCACTTTGATATTTTTGAAACGGCACCCGAGCACGAGCAGTCTTGCTCATTCGGGTGTATTACTAAATGTAATACCTCTTGTAATATCTCTTGTAATAAATAAATAATAAATAATAAATAAATAATAATAATAAATAATAAAAGTAATAGTGTAGATTATACCACCTTGTTCCTTCGGTAGAAACAAAACATTCGAATACCATTTTTGTCGTCCCAAGTGAGTACTTTTCTGAGATTAATTTTAACTACGCTTAATTGAAAATACTATCAATTTTTCAAACAACAGAGGACACAACAAGGAATAAATTTTCCCCTTTCGGGTTTTCAGTTAAATTGGCATTGTTCGTGCACTGAACGACATAGTCTATAAAACCGGAAAGGTAAAGACAGGTAAATTTGTAATGCAGAGGGCTTGTTTTTGTATTAGCGACAGACAATTCATTGCCAAAGAAAGAACGATATACCTATGCGCTATTTTAATATTGCGGAGATTATTAATCTAATTCCTTCATAAACAATTACCGAAATCACAATATGCAAAATGGATTTTAATAAAAATAATTTAAAAAAAACATTTGTTTTAATGTTATTTAGTACTCTCTTTAATTTGACAGTTATGCTACTTCAGTGTGTAGATATAGAGTATCTGTAGCAACAACCATGTGCGGGTATCATTACTTTCAAAGAAAGAGCAAACTGTTGTATCCACTTCGAGACCTTGGAATGGTCTATACGTGCTCATTTCAATGATATAGTTAATGTACTTCTTGTATCTTTCTATAACAGATTTTCCTCCCTTTTCATTGGTCCAACAGGATAATGGATCACATACCTTACAGGACAAAGCAACGCCCGTTATGGAGAAATTAACTTGACGGTAGCCACGTAGAAACTGAAATTAAATATGCCCATGTGGTAATTATTTTGTTTAAGCGTGTATAGGCCTATATTTTCATGTCTTAAGGGAAAATGGAATTGATTTTTGGATGAAAATTTTTATTTTCCTTCTATTGTGTTTTATTTTCTGACCTTTCCTTATTTCAATGATGTACCATACATATCGTACTTTAATTCTATCCATGCGATTTTTTAAATTTTTCTGAGAAGACTATGGAGTAATGATTTTTTAACTTTGAACTCGATTGGTTGGTTGAAAATTGAGATTCTTTATTATTATTATTATTATTATTATTATTATTATTATTATTTAAGCCTATATTATTCTCTGCACTCTCCCTTTAAAATGATGCATCCCACATAATTGTACTATAATTCTATCCCTGCTGAGTTTTTATTTTTCTGAGATGATCCGGACTATGGCGCAGGGATGTTCTTTTAACGTTGAAGTTTGACTTCCGTAACTTTACTTTTTCTATATAAAAGGTACTTTTTTTAAGCTTCTACCTAACCTGTTCAGGATTTGTTTATACAGATGTGTTACATACATTAAAAACATTCTTTGAATTGGTTAATTTACGACATATTTACAGATGAGGTACTTAAAAATGTTGACAAAAGATTTTATAAAGGGAAACATCACATTTCAATAAATAAGTATATTTATGAAAAATCCTTTTTCAATACTGACACAGGGTACGTATCTAGAAACTATACAAAAATCAAGTGCCTATCTTTAGTAGTTTTTTAGAAAATATGCATTGTATTCAACACTGTAAAGATAGTCTATTCTGTTTTCCCATAAAAATGTATTTTATAATTCCTATTACTTCGCAAAACAGACAGTAACTTTAGAAACCCTCTTTATTTGAACATGACGTTGGGGCTGTTTTAATTAATTTAATCCATGAAATCTAAACATCTGCACTTGATATACTCATAACATGGTTATGTTTGTGTGTAACAATCGCTGGTTACTGGAAGAGAAAGCCTTAAGACCTTACCTACAACAGAAAGAAGGAAATAAATAAATAAATAAAATATGAAATGGCCTGAGTTCAAATGAAGAGTTGAGAAAAATAGGTCTCTGTCATATTTAGTTACTTTTAAAGGAATTTAAGCGTTTCAGTTTTCTGCATATCTTTTATTATCACTTATTTTTCACTATAAATAATAATTTATATATTAATTAACAATATAATTATATAATATCAAATAAATTATATATAATAATTATTAGACAAGACGGAATTAGGTAGCATATTCAGGGCAGTTACACAACGGTCGTCCATTTAACTATGTAGAAAAGCATTAATTTTTGTTTGTATGAATTTTTAAAATGAAGTTCTAAGAAAAATATTTTTTTCATTCTGCTTGTTTACCTTTTGATCTTAAATTAGTATTATAAAATCTGTCTACCGAAAGCAGAATTGCATAATCAGTTTGTGTTGCTAAGGAACAGCTAGCTATCCGCCCTATCTCAGCGCTCACATAACAGTATACATTTCTTATTTCAGCTGTGGAGGTTCAGTTTTAGCCCGTCCGGGACGGGACGGCAGTATAAAACAAGGGTCTTATCACAAGAATACAGCTCTCAAGTAATTGTAGAGAATGCACGCTCCATGAAGCTCCGAAGAGAACCCCTCCCTACACATTTCATGATAGCAACTGGCACAACTTTCACCAAAATTCAAATTATACAAAGTAATAGTTTCGAAATATATCAACCTAATTCTAAGTTATTGTATACACTTGAAGTTATATCTTTCACAGCACCGGTAATTATCATAAAATGGTTAATCATATATATCTTTTTAAATATTTATTTATTTTTAAATTTCATAAATATATAGATAACACATAAGGTCATGAAACCCCGAAAGATCAGGAGCTCGGAGCCCTGCGCAGTTCAATGCTTATATTTACATGTTTTACATTATTGAAATATAATCTTAACCTAAAATAGACAAAATATTGTGAAATAGTAATAGAGGAAAAGACAAAAACTGACTTAATTGTTACAAAAAATTATAATAATGAAAAATAAATTATCATGACAGTAGTAGGTACCAAAAGATAAACCAATTTTAAAAGGGATGAAAATCTAACTTATATGAGTTTTTATTTTATTTTATTTTTTTATTTAAAGACTCCATAACTATATTTGGTTAAATCTGGATGTAATGTGATTTTAGAATTATACAGACGAGGACCGAAATGACATGCTATATTGTAGACCAGCAGAAGTGAAACATTTGGGTTCTATTAATGTACTAGTTTTATTCCGTCTAGTGCTGTGTTTGAACAGTAGTTTTTTTATACTATACCCTTTACATGGCCTAACATTAATCACATTACAAATTTGTAAAAAAAACTGTGACCTATATTTAGAGCTCGACAGATATTTCATTGCCCTCCGTCAGTCCTAAGATGAACGGTTCTAATGGTTCCATAAATGCCACACTTCAAATCTGTAATCAGATTGGGCAAAGTGGTGGTATGTATCCATTGGTAGGGTGTCACGCTTTTAAAAAATATGATGTTACACTCATGTAATTTTCTCTGCCTTGGGCAGTATAATTTTCTCACTTCACATTCTGATAAAGAACGAGAGGCCGAATTGCAGGTCAGTTGTTTCAACCTTAGGTATGCAAAGGTGTATTGTTCACCATGTCAAAGCCTGATGCAAATGATCAGCACTCAGATGATCAAATGATTTCTGGCTTTTAGCTACCCTTCAGTGATTTTCTGCGAAAAAATTTCAAATCAAAGTTTGAGCTCTTAGTATAAGCACCCCGTGTATACATTTGTACAGTACCGTATTTTTCATAGTAAATACATACAAACTACGTAAGTGTTTGTAATAATGTATCTATTATAATTTTTAAAATTATTAATAACCATACCATGGCCGAAAATCTTTAGACTGCACGTAATCTGTGCTCTATATTAAATGATCTTGATGTCCTAGAACGAGGTTCTGCGTCATGCTGTTTACAAACCTAATTATATCCTGTGGGCAGGATATTTGTCACATTGCCTTAGAGGGATTGGATTTTAAGTTTAAAAAATTCTATATAAAATTGGATATCTTCTTCGATTGGTACAGGTGATTCAATAATTTCAAACATATAAATCATCCGACTTCTTTTTTAAGATTCCTCTAGCTACAACAATTTGTAAAAACACAATGTAAACGAGTTTCCAGAAAATTAATTTTCAAAAGATCTTTGCTTAGGCCTATATTATATGGATACTTAAACTGACAGCAACAGGGTTCTCTCAACTTGTGCATTTCTGAATAACAGACTGTAATATTTACAAAAGTCACTTTTGCATAGACTATAAGGTGAGAGTCAAAGTGAAGTGCCGCTACCTCGCAATAAACACAAGCCTTTCACATGGTAATTCCTCTGGCTAATAGAGATCAGCCCTAACAACTCTGTCTCACACGTTCATAGACACCAAACGAAAATAAAGAAGTTTAGTCTCAAACACTAAACAAAAATATTAAAGCTTCCTAATAACTTCTGATCTAGAACATTAAAAGTAGCTTTGCATTGAAATGTAAAAATAACTACTTCGTTTTTCTGGTAAGGAATGTTAAAATCGTGTGAAAGTTGCTTTTTAAAGTTTAATAAATACCGGTATTTCTTAATAGACACATCTTTCGTGAGTGTGGTTAAATCTTAGGAAAGGAGATAATTTGAGAATTTAGCACAGTACAACGTAGTATTTTCTACAACATGAAGGAAGGGCAGATAGAAGGCAAAATAGAGTGAGATTTAGGAATAGTGAAGACGGTAAAGGAACACAGTAAAAGGTCAAAAAATCAGAAACAGGGGCATAGAGGAAGGAAACAAGCTAAATATAAATAACTTATACAACAAAATACATACAGACACCAATACATCATACAATTGAAATATGGAAAGAACAAAGGGGAAAACAAATTGAAAAGTCATCTCAAATTTAAGACAGCTAAATTAAAAAAATCGAGTTTAAAATTTAAAAGACTCAATTGGTCCTAAACATTTTGATTACAATAATGATTTGATTACCAACTTTCGACAAATTCTACGATATCTATTAATTGAATAATTAAGAGTTTTTCCTCTACTGAAGTTAAGATTTATGTAATGTATACAAGTTAGTAAATGTCGTGTAAAAATAATATTTATGCCAAAAAAAATGCAATATCATTCCTGTCATAGTTTTGAGAATACTGCGACTGAGTAAAAAGCACTACATCTCACAAGGGAAGAAAAAATAACCATACCAACATTGTGAATCTAACTAAATTTTAGCTCGGACGAATTCCTAGTTTACTATACACTAAGTGTAATACAATGTAAGCGTATCATGCCTTGTAGACCTTGTCCCTTCTGGGATGTTAGCGCCACGGAGTTAGTTAGTAGTAGATAATGTAAAGAAAGAACATTTAAACAACATATTTGTATAATATAATATTTGTTAAGGGTATGTTGTGAACTGAAATACATTTTAAGCTTTAGAGTAAGTTGCTGAAAGTAAACAACCCACGTTCTTAATGTTGGCCCTAGAGCAGCGTTTCTCAACCTATGGTCCGCTTTTAAAATATTCGAAAATACAGGTCCCATTTCAAGTTTCCTTACTTTTGCAGTTACGAACCACAGTTTGAAACCCCTGATGCACTGACGTCTATGGTTCCCTCTTTCATTCAAAAACCCTGAGAAATGAGACTTTGTCGGAATTTGTTATTAGAGGCGCTCTCTTAACAAGGGTGTTATTCTTGGAGGTGCCCGAGTGTCTGATACCAGTAAACCTGTGTTATAATTGCTAATTATATTATCAAATTGGTAATAAATATTAAAGTCTGTTCAAAATATAATTTTACTGTCAATAGTTTACTTCCAATTCAATAACTTTACTGTATTTCCGTCGAATTAAAAAAAAATTATTTCGATTTATTTCGTTATAACGACCTATAATTAATACCCCAAATATTAAGAATATAGGCCTAGATATAGGCTACTTTTAAAAATGGGATGCAAAATTAGGGATCCGTAATTTTTTTTAGACATTTTAGAGATCCTCGGGTTCAAAAAGGTTCAGAAACGCTGCCCTAGAGGAATAAGGTTGAATTTGGCGCTGATTCGTTGAGAATGTCACGTAAAAGTTGTTGTGGGAGCCACTTCTGTAATGTCTACCTTCATTAGATTTAAGAGAAACTTATCGTAACATAAAACAAAGTAATGACTGGAGTCATTTGTTGGTGCTGAAACCTTCATTTCCTCAATGCTTTCAGTTCCGGGATACCTATCTTGCGATAACGAGCAACTCACCCTCCATATACGCTCTTCCTTTGAAATCCTATTTCTTCTCCAATATCAGGTTTCGCACTACACCTAGTTACCTAACTTGTGGTAATAATGTCCTTATCAAACTTCCTCTCAGTTTCCGTTCGGCACCCTCATTCTACCTTCCAGCATTTGTAGCAAAAATTTAATTTCAACTTGTGCAACTCTTTAATTTATCTACTCAAGAGCCCACGTAACGAAATCACTGTGATTGTACTTTCCATATGTAACTGAATCATTGTACGGCAATGTCACGGTCACCCATTAACACTCCTATCAACAGGGGAGTATATTTTCATTAAATATATTACGCATTTATTGGTACTAACTTATGTTTTACCTTATACCCATAAACAATGTACGCATTCATGTTGAAAATGACATTTTTGGTAAAAAAAACTTTTTTATTGCATAAAATAACCACATTTGTCTGCTTCAAACAACACATAGTTTATGTGAAAATTTCAACAGGAAGTCATTAAAAAATAAGTTTAAATGTCAGAGTGTCCACACGTTTTACCATTTGAGTGAAACTTTGTACTCGTTTTTCTCTTAACTCTTTTTATTACCCTTCAAAAGAACAAAACCTACACTAAAAATCGAGTTAGAGTGTTCATTTATACATCAAATGAAAGCTTATGAATGGGAAATGTTGTAAACTAGGTGTTTCTTAATACTCCGAAAAACACAACTGTGATATGAGAATTTTGTAATGCTATTGGGGAAGTTTTACCTAATTTTGAAACAAAAAATTACATAACTCTTTCTAGTTAATACTTGAGGCTAGTTCATAACAATCTGTGCATAAAAAGGAACATATCAGTGCAATTCTATAATATTTTAAAACTTAGAATATTTTTCTACGTAAAATTTTTTAGGGAAACAAAAAATGAAAACTAGGTTGTAGACAGTGTTAGCTTCATACCATAGGTTCTCTGGTAACAAAAATTGTTGCAAAATGTGGATTTTGCCCTCCAACGTGAATACATAAGGGTACCTTAATTGAATAGATATGAAACCAGGAGTGTTGTATAGCAGCTTACAATTTGTATACAATATTAGCCAATGAACCTTGTAATATGCAATCTTTAAAAATATATTTACATGATGCCTGAGATTTTAACAGCGTATTATAGTGTTAACAAACGAAAATACTAATAATTCCAGGGAACACTTACATAATAGCATTGAATACTATCTTCATAACGGCAATTGCATTTCTAGTCTCAAGAATTTTAAGTTCATTTAATTGAATAAAGTCGTTTTGAATTTTAAGATATTTAATACTAGCATATGCAACTTCAGTTATATTCTGCAGGTTTTATTTGAAAGGTTTATATTGTTTTCATTGTCTGGTAGAATAGAAGAGAAAGCCTATGGTGTTAATTCTACAATAATAAAGAAGTAAATAAAAAATACTGAAGCAAGAGGGATTTTATACAGCCACTTCCAGTATGCATTTTAAATATTGTGAACTACTCAGCTAATCATAACAAACACCGAATCTCCCTATGAAGTGTATATTCCAATAATTGTAGAACACGGTAATAAAACACAAGTATTGTATATTGTCTTGGGAGCATAAACTTTAATTAACTAACTCCGATTTGTGTTTCCCAGTAGGAATATCCTCTTGTAGTAGTGTTGGAGAGGATCGCCTCGACACCCCGGCAACTTCTCCGACATCTCAGTAATGCGGGTCAGTGAACATCACTTATTCAGGCGTTTCTAAAGGCGCTCACACATCCCTCTCAAGTTTTAACAAACCTCTCATTCATAGTTTACGAAATTATCTGCGCTAACTTCACGCTAAGTATCAAACTCATTCGGCTTTAGCGGAATGTGTACGAAAGTTAGCAGCAGAATCTACGTGATGAAGACCTCCATCTAATTACATAACTTGTTAGGCCATTGAAAGCCTTGAAAGTGATTTTCCGGGAGGTAAGCTCCGGAGATCTAATTATTTTTTGTTTGCATCCAAAATGAAACATCTATATACAATCTCAGAAAAATAAGTTACGATTTTTTTTTCTCGATTCACATGAAATTCCCTTATATCAAGATCTTCTTCTTATTTTTTAAAGTCAAAAGTCACAACTACTTAAAATCCTTGTTATAATATCTTCATCAACAACAGCAACGTCATGAGTATTTTTCCATGTTCCTGTTTTACTTTTCACTCACTTTCTGGATCACTCTAAGATATATATTTTATTATCATAGTTATATTCAAGCGTACTTTATCACGTGTTGGGATAATTCCAGACAGAAATGAAGAACCTCAATAAATAGATAATATCCTAGAGAATGTTCTTGTATAACTCACAAACTTCTTAAATGTTCGGAATTCGAATCCGTTATCTACGGCTTTCCGTACCAATGCTCACCCAACTAAGCTAGCCAGCGTTCGATTCACGGTGCCAGATGGAATCTCTCCTCCTGTCGCTGTCTCTCCCTATCTTCTCATATGATGTTCAACAGAAACAATACATTCTTTAAAACTGCGACAGAACTTGCAATGGGGGGCTAGTCGCAAAATTGATTTGCAACATTCGAATTCACTAAGACAAAACATTTTATATCGATATATATAGTGAAGAAACATCAATAAAGTGAACTCCCCGGGAATGAAAGGTTGAAATCTTCGATTTAAATCATGGTTATACAATCTTGAATTTCAGTTTTCCAAACGCTGTACGGAAACATTCGATTTTCGTTACTAAGCCTATTTTACTTGTAAACCACTGACAATTTTCATTTCCAACAAATTACAGCATTTTACATAACACTGCACTGTATCTCATTTTAACAAATGGGGATGGCTTATACCATTTATCTTGACTGTTATCAGTACTTAACGCACGCCTGAAATTCTGTTAGCACTGCCTCTGATGGTAATTGATTCTAAACCTCCGAGTCCGCTACGCCCATTAAATAACTTTATGGTGTGGAAGATGACTGGTATTAGGCACAATGTTAAGTTGTTGAACCGCTTCAACAAAAGGAGGGCTCTCAGAATGCAATGGATAACATTCAAAAAAGAGTAGAGACTTAAGAATGTATGATCTTTACGTGAGCATGCTTAAGCATGGAAGTGGGCATTCAGTTGTCTCTGTCTTTCTTAGAGCTTTAAATTTTTTTTAATAATAATAATAATAATAATAATAATAATTAAAAAAATAATAAAAAATTGCACGAGGAAGCATATAAATTCTATATTTGGGGTATAACTATTCTCCGCCACTTTTTATGAAAAAGGATTCAAATAATTATATGTATTAAAGCTTGTTTCTGCAGTGGTTTCCAAAAGTTACAAGGAGTTACAAGAGTGCACGCAGCTATTTCTTGTGACAAAATTATATGTGCACACGCGCGGGAATTTTCATGACGTGTTGGGACCACTATACCTACAAACCTCTCCTAATTAGTATTAAAATACTGTAGTTATTTGTGTAATTGGTCCAGAAAGTGATTGTTAGATTGTTGAAGATCGCAACGAGTACACGAAAAACAATTTCCCACTCTATAAATACATTTTTAGCACAATGAAAGTTAAAATGATATAATTATTCTTTGATATTTCACACAGTTTACTGGTGGATATAAATTCTTTTTACCTATCACAGACTATTATATGTATTATATGTGTGTTCAGCGAGCGTGCGGCGTAGCGCCGCCAAGATGTAAACGGAAATAATGTGATTATTTCTTCAGCCCAAAATGCAACACTAAAGAGAAACCAGAGTATTGTTAGCCAAAGATGGTAATGGCTAGAAAATCGGAATATAAGAGAAGAGTTAGTGCAGATTAAGGGAGTTTTGAAAGGTGTGGCCTATAATTTTTTTTATCTATAATGGTCAATAAATTAATATTTGATGGGCTTGGAAAGATAGTCATAAGTCATGAAATTAATGCTACAACTATTAACAAAATTCCTAAGAAATTTTAAAATATGATCTATGTTCACAAATTTGTTGGATAACATCCTGAGGTATCATTTGAAATAAAATAAACCGCAAAAGTTTTATTTGAATGTTTAATGATAATTCATCTAACAATTTCTCAAAACTAATTAAGGGTGACATAAGCCTATATCCCTACAATTCCTTAATTTATCCACAATGTATTTTGCTCATTTCAGTCTTACAACATGTAACTATAAAGATACAAAGGTATTGCAATCTCCAAGAAATAAGAATACTTTTACATTACATTTATTTGTAGGCAGAAATAAATCAAACTTCGGGTTTTTATATTTTATTCCTTTCTAGGAAGAATATTAATCAAAAATGGTGCTTTCTATACGTTTACATAAGTCACACTTCTGAAATATTAGAATATATTGTCGCAACGGACGTGTACATTTCTCAACGTAAGCGTTCTCATCTTCAGTGTTGAACGCTGCATCAGTTTCAAATATACCAGGTTTACACGCAAGGAGATGTGCTTTATCTCTGTCGAAAGAATCTATCCGTGTAACTTAAATAAATCATCTTCGTTCGTGGAGAATTAAAGAATTATGTTATAGATGGTTTCGAAAATGTTAGAACTGTCTGCCAACAATTTACATACCCTACGCCGACTATGGGAGATAACACGAAAAATTTTACTTATATAGCGCGCCTCAAATGGGTATTTGTGACAAATTAAAAAGAAGTACGTGAAATAGTTGCATAACATTATCTACCATAAACATGGGAAAAGTGCCCCCAAGTAATTTTTTCAGAAATAGGAATATAGCTATTTTATTAGGCACTTAAATATTAGTTTCGAAACTTAAAGTTTATTAAAACCGTTCAAGTTTTGTTGTTTTTGTTGTTGTTTTGGTTTTGTTTTTTATTTCAAAATCAACATTTTGAAAAAATCCATCAAAAAGTCTCGTTAATATTTAACTAATGGAAACAAAATTGTAGGGATGCTGATAAAATTCCACCAAAGCCCGTAATACAAAAGAATACAATGACCGTTTACTCGTAAAGGGTCTATATATACAGACAGACAGACAGACAGACAGACATACGTTATTTCAGACACTATTTGTCTTCTAAGCATCGTGAAACATGTTTTCCCGATGTTATCTCGATTTAAAATTTTTTGTGACGATCACAATACATTCTTTATACAACTATATGCGAGAAAGTTAAAGGGCAGGAGAAAGTCGCAAAGAAAGTAATATCTTGGCCAACATAAGAATGGTTTCGGGTAAGTTCTGCACCAGTATTTTTATTGAATAGGTAAGTAGATTCCTTCACGTAGGTTGAGTCAGCAGGGAGGAAAAATCAACGTAATAACAACAGATAACTTTAAAGCAATAGAAACAATAGAAATTAAAGGAAGAATATAAAAATGTGTTGCAAGTTTCTTTCTCAGCTTTAATTGAACTTAGGTTTGGTGTGATTTTAATAGGTTCTTAATTGCAATGTGGTAAGTAAAATGTTACAGTAGGTAAAAATGTTAATGATAGATACATGTTCCCATTAGTTATATAAATTATATAAATAAAATTTTATAAACTTAAATGAAATATATATTATTTATGAAACATTATTCCTGAACCTGTAGTACGAATTCCTCTAGGAGACATTTTGTCCCTCAACTATCCTCCTTCAGGCAGTTAGGAATAACAATAAATTTAGTTTTAATACGATTAGTGACTATGCAAATTTTTAAAAACCTAATTCTGTTGAGCCATTAACAAAATAAAACCGATAGTGTTATCTAACAAATTGTAACTGGGTTAGAGAAAATAGTGAAACTGTGAAATTTGAGTTTCTGGGAATACATTTAATCTGAATAAAACCTCGTTCATCTTAATTAGGAATTTTTCTCCTATAATATTCTCATGTAGTGTCCAACAGAGACAATAATCTGTGGCTCATGAATGCTTATATATCTATCTTAATTAATTGTGTTTTACACACCTAAATAGATATATAAATGCAGACACATCCGTTATTTCTCGACAATCTTTGCAGGGGTATCTCGTAATCTCAGAACATTACATTTTGTGAAAATGTACTTAGGACATCAGTGAGAAATACAAAACCACATGTAACAAAGGAATAAAAATATGTAAAATACAATATCCTGTAACGACAGCAACGGAATTGTTTCCAAATTTTTCTAGGAGAGAATCCTGGAATTTGTTGGTGTTAATACATCCACGAAGCGAATGGATGAAAACACATTTATAATAAAAATTCGTATCATTTGATGGAACCAAAATATGAGCGCTTAAACCTCCGATGCAATAAAAACAATTTATTGCTTTTTATATCTACTAAATTTTAATGAAGCGTACACTTAAATAACTAAAATATAAAACATCCGCAGCATTAATTGTCCTCCACAACATTGAAACGATGTTTACAAAATATTTAATAGTGGGTAACTTGATAATGGAATGAATGCAATTGAACCCTGCGGTTTAATAACACATTATTCATATTATAAAATCCTCATTCATATTGAAATAATACTTCACATTTATTTTGTATTGTGAAACGGAAAAATACGAATATATAAAGTTATTTGCATCCGGTTAATAAATATTATGAAACACATTCAAACCACAGAGAGAATAAAAAAAGAATTGTTTTATGAGTAGATGCTTCAGGTTTCCTAGTTAGTAAATTAAGTAAAACCTTTTTTAAATGAGAAGCTTGTGCTCAGAATACTTTTCATTTTAATTATATTAATTTAGCCGTTAATATTGCTAACATAATCACAATATCATCATCATTACAATCACCAATACTGATATTATTGCTATTCTTCACATAGTTTCACAAGAGAAGTTTCTATTTGAAAGAAAATGACATCACGCTTTTGATGGACAAAAAATCCATTTATTATAATGCATAATTCTGCCTTTGTCGATGTACTTACGTACTCGCATATCAGTGTTTAGTGGATTTGTTGTAAATTATCAGCGCTTCCTATGACCTAGTTTCATCAAGGAGTACCGGTATGCATATTTCTTGTACACGAAAATTATTAATAATATAGTCCAGTTATTCATTGGATGGTCAGGCGGCTTCAAAGGAATAAACCATTAAGTAGGTGTTTCTTTATGATAACTGATCTGACTAAATCGGTCTTGGTTTTCGCTTTCCAAAACAAAAGCAACGTTGCAATACTCTCTCATTGGTATCACTGACCTTAGTTCTCCCCTCGCTTTAATCAATTCACACGTGTTATTGTTCACTGTAACTTGATCTTGCAACCTCGCGTTTCACTCCACGCGGAGTTTACGAGTAGCTGTCATAGCCGTCGCAGGACATTCTTAGATTTTGATTGGCTGGGGTAACTAGCTGATTGGTGCGTTAAAAATAAAGAACATGGGTTGAGCTGTCAGCAAACGTTTCCTCCTAACAAAAGGAAGCCGCCTGGCTATGCAATGAATAACTGGACTATACCAGGGGTCGGCAACCTTTTGAGTCGGAAGAGTAAAAAATTACAATTTACAAAATTTCAAAGTTTTTAAAGAGCCACAAAATTTTTTGTTGCCAACAATAAATAGTACTCGCATAAATAAAGTTTTTTGATAAAAAAAAACTAATCTATTTATTCATAATAAAAAATATATATTTATTCATATATAAGTAGTGTTTTTCACAACAAATTAGATTATATATATATAGCGAATTAAAACCTACATAAAAACATCCGACGACGGCGTCATTCGAGAGCTTCCGACGGACTGACGACAGTGACGACGCGTGACACGGGGGAGGGGTGCGGTGGAATGCCAGTACAAGTGGCTGAGAGGTAGAATCGGTGCCTAATCCTCGTTAATCGATTCAAAACAATTTTAATTTCTTTATTTTTATTTATTATTTTTTTTTTTTATAAAATAAATAATATTTGCGTATGGAACTAAAGAGCCGCAGCTTCACATCCAAAGAGCCGCATGTGGCTCGCGAGCCGCAGGTTGCCGACCCCTGGACTATACAAACCTGCCTGGTGTATGTGAGAAAGTTTGAACAACATATATTTTACGCAATAATGAAATACATAGTACACACACTTCTTATTAAAATTATTGAACAACTTGTGTCGAGGAAATTACAATTGCCGCTCTACATCAACCTATCCACTTAATATGAACATTCTATCGAAAATCAACTGATCAGCATAACAGCATCATTCTACTGAAGTTTATGTAAACTGCATAACCTGTTCTAGCCTAGGCAGCAGTAAACAACCTTTAACAAAATGATCACTTCCATAGATAAATTAAAAATATTATTGTACTTATAAAAAACCTAACCACCTCAACGACAGACAATTAGTAAGCTATTATTGATTGACATCTCTCGTATTCATAATCGTTATCGGTCTATATAACATGGCTGTCTTGTCAGTAATATAGTATCCAAAGTAGTATGATTCTTCAGTAATTATTTTAATTAGAAAAATCGAGGTTGACTTTATTCGGCAATCGCCATGAGATTAATCTTCTAGCAGAGACATCAGATTCAGGAAACTCAGAGAACTGGAAGAAATCCGCAGTTAGATGCAGACCAGTGAAGGAATCTGTGAGAGACAAGTATAAATAATAACCACTTTTTTCGAGGGCGCTGCAAATCCAGAGTTCTCTTCCGATGTCACGTTCCTACGTCAAGCTCGTCAAATCCAGGCAGTAAACAACGTACATTGCATTCCCAGAAAATAAATTCATGGGCAGGTCTCACTCTGCACACCGTGGATTATTCAGTTCACAAAAGATATTACAGAAGAAATATAAGAGCCTAAAAATCACCAGTGACTGTTATAGGCCTTCTCTTCAATTATTTCTTATTTAACCTACTCAACTTGCTCAATTGCAAGACATCTTTGTTTTAAATTATTGACAGTTCAGTTATTTTAGCAAATAATGTTCTTCTATGGTCACATGAAGACAGTGTAGGTGACTCCTGTCGAAACTAATTTGGGTCTGGTTGCTAGGATTGTAACAGTCGCTGAGGATCTGCGCCTATCTTCTAGGGTGCTAGAGCGAGTGCGACAGTCCTTGAGGCGCCGCTGTGAAGATTGTTGTGATCATGGGGGTCGACATTTTGAACAATTACTTTAAACATCGTGTAATTTGGCTTGTAAAAAGGTAGTTAGCAATGTAATTACTCGGTACTGAGCCACCGGAGACCATGGGTGCCTGATTTGAAAAACGCTCAGAAAACATCCCCGATGAACTTGTGAAAGTTTGTCGGTAGAGTTCTGATTCACCCTATATATTATAATATTACAGCCTTGGTCAGTATTTCATGATATATTTAGTGCGCTTCAATTAAAGTTGATTTAAATCTAGTTATCAAAATGTACACAAAGGGAACTCAAGCACAGGTATCATGAGAACACCACAAGCCAGCGTTTTTCAACCTATGGTCCGCGAAGATGGTGCAGATGGTCCGCAGACATAATTTTAAAATATCATAAAGCAAGTGGAAAGTAAAGAAATAAAATTTTTCACATATTTCGTTATAATGACCTAACATTAATACCCAAATTATTAAGAATATAGGCCTTCTTTTAAAAATGGAATGTAAAATTAGGGGTCCGTAAAATTTTTTACACATTTTACAGGTCCTCGGGTTCAAAAAGGTTGAGGAACGCCGCCGTAAGCCACTCATGACTTAATCCATGAACTAGACAGTGTAGGCAGATTACGGCTCTTCTTTCCTATGTAATTTATTACAGCAATGTTATTACGTACACGTTATGTTAAGGTCCCCATACCGCGCGAATACTGCTCAAGATTAATGCACATCGGATTTTTTTTTTCCCCAGAAAGAACCCCCATGCGCAATATACAGTGCACTAGGCAGCATGACGACAAGGTACCGGAACACCACCCATGTTTAACTCCCATATAACTAACGTGTAGTTTCACTTCATTTTTTATACAAACATTGGAGTCACAGAGCGCACTTTTTCTAAATTACGGTTTGCTTACATCGTGTCGTTAAAAGTAATGGCCCCGGACACGGACTTGGTCATGATATATTAAACTAGGTCATAGGAACTTAAATCGTATGTCTTCTGGGCTACAAAGGGCAGGAACTAAAGGAGGAGGTAAATGCATTTAACTCACGTCGGTTTGTAAAATATACGAGACACGCAAGATTAAGTTAGCGGGACGATTTAAATGCTCTTACAAAGGAAAAATTTTATCAACTTAGCCGATAAAATACAGTTTTAAATGAAATAGACTGGATGAAGTATGGCGTATTTCATCCAAAAAAATGTGCACTACTATTGTCATAATTTGTTAAAATAAATTACGAAAACGTAGCTTGCTTACCGTAAGTGGTATTTGAAGTACACTGGCAATACGTTAGTAATAAAAGAGGGAAAATGAGAAAAGGAAGAAGCTAGAAGAAAACGGAAATGCAGAAGTTGATCGTAAGGGAGTAAACGAAATGAAAACAAACACTAAAGGAGAAACGGCAAGAAATCATAAGGATTTAACACGTGGGCTAGACTGAAAGCGAAGTAAATAAAAACAAAAAAATAATGCGATTATAAAATAACTCATACGTAAAAAATTTTAAACGGATTAAAAAGAAGAAAAGTCAAATAAGAGAAAAACTACCCATAAATGTTAACTGAAAAAAATAGTAGAAGTAAATAATTTAGATAGGAAAATGCAAGAATGGACTAAAAGAACAGAAAATAAAGAAATGATTAAGTAAACAAGTAAATAAATAAATAAATAAATAGAAAGAAAAAGCAAAAATGGAAATAATGATACACACAAAGAAATAAGGAAGTAATACTGAAGATTGGAATGCTAGACATTTGTACCAAGAAAACAGAAGAAAATTATGTACGACCTTTCGAAAGTGATAAACTGTAGGTATATAAAGAAGTGTGTTAAAACTTATGATAATAAGAGTTGACGTTGATTAGATCTTCGGCTCTCCGTGCCGCTGCTCTACATTTGAGCTACCACGGTAACATGCCGGTACAACATTAAATTCTCCAATTGACTCACATGCCCCAGTATACCACCAGGCGTTTCCAATATGAGATAGCAACCCAGTGGCGACTTACAACCTGTAAGTACTTTAAAGGCCTGAGCTTAAAAAAATATATATAAAAAAAATAAAAAAATAATTTAAAAAAATAAATAAAAAAAAATAATAAAGAAAATAAAAAACTAGTAGGTGACAGTGGAATGCTAACTTCATTGTTTCACACTGTCCTACACACGGGTCAATTGGTCACTACCCAGTCCAAGCGAGTTTTTTTAGAGGTTTCCCTCGCTATTAGGCGAATGCCGGACTGGATAATAATCCCCTCACACAGAAATACTGCAACATACACTATAAAACATCTCCATACAAAACAATCAGCATACCGAGAAAGCTAAAACTGACATTACTGTGAGAAAGTCAAACTTGCGCCACCTAAATCTGAAACAAGTACACAGCCCTAACATGACATAAACACCACATATCCCTTAAGGATGGAAAATGGGCAACCCTAGGTAAACATGTCAAACAAATGGTTATCAAAATTTGGTTTGACCGGAGATAATCAACTTCATTGTTGGGCACTCCTGGGGTAAGGGTGGGCACACAAAAAACATGTCCTACACACGGCCAGTGTGAAAGAATTATTATTCCTATGTTTTATTTAGTATTTTCTACTATGATTATTTGAGTAAATCGAAATGTTACGTGACAGTTGTATTGAAATGAGCAAATGAGCACAACATATCGTATACCTTATGTAAGTTACGTATATGTGTGAAAGAGGAAGAGCGATCCATATTAGATCAAAGAATAAAACACAACTTTGAACAATACAAAGAGAGGAAATGGGAAATATGGTACCAAATAAATGTACTGAGTTAACACTCATTCAGAGCAAGCCATTAATCTGTAAATTTATTACCAGATATATTTATACGGCAGTTCGAAAGTAAGACAGTTTTCAACTCCATAATTCCTCAGCTTTAGAAACAAGAGTAAATAGCTATACTATCAGGAACCCTTAAATTCCGAAGATAATTGCAGGTTACATAAATCACTTTATCTGATTCTGTATTTAAAGTAAGTAGATACAAGGCATGATTTGTGATCTCCTATGAAACTTTTTCCTCCCGTTTCGTGGAGAGACTACTAATTCTGTTTAGATGATAAGCCGGACTGTGTTGTAAAAATATGCAAATTACTTGTATAGCCAATTAAGGCCTTCTATTTTAGGTGGAAAATACAACTTCACTTTAACTTCAGGTCACGTAAATGCTTCGTAATTTCTGTGCGAATGTATTTACAGCCTGTAAAATCCACTCAAAATGTCATGTGGGGGAGAAGACAGTAGAGCTCAACTGTTTAAAAATAAAATATGAATTTAAACTGTGGAATTAACGTGAAATATAAAAGTTGTTCACTGTAACAACAGCAGCAACGTCAAAACGTCATCAGCATGAGTTGCAGACTGGAAACTTGTAATAAGTAAAATGCAGATTTACTTTATCTGCCTGCGATAGCAAGAAGTAAAATGTAGGACGAGAGTTAAATGTCTCCTTAAACTTGAATACGAAATGGAGGCAAATTCATTATACTATTTCACAAGAAAGAACTATCATGCAGCAGTTTAGCATTCAATATATATATAACATATTCAATACATCGAAATTTGGGGGTGTAACAAAAATAAAACAATGCTCTTATGTTGCAGGGAATTATTAAAACGATATTTTAAAATTAATATTACACATATACTGGAATATGTCAATGCAATCTATGAAGTTTAAGTTAATAATTTAGTACAACAAATCTTGTTTGGTAGAATCAATAGGCTATATTATAGCCTACTGACATCTTAATAGAGGTCATAATGACTACCATAGGGTGAATATTAATGGGCTGTCAGCTATAAAGGATCCCTATTACCTGGAGAAATTACTTCATAATAAACTTCCTACTAACCTAAAACACTTAAATATACATTCTCTTAAATATACCTTAAAGAAATAGATGATTGCTAAATGTCCTTAGCAGATGTTAGATGAAATTACTGTAGTAAAAAATACGTATGTTTTATCAAATTTAACAATACATTATAAGTAAAAATAGCTTTTTATTAAGCGATATCATAATAAGCTTATTATGAATGACGTAACGGTATCATTATATCCATAACGGTACAGATTTCCATTACATCAGTGTTATATCGATTATTATTATCGAACGATCGAACGAACGGAACGATCTTGAGACCTTAAGAGTATCAGCATAAAACTGCGTAATAAATAACCTGTATTTAAAATAAAATCAACTCTGTTCGTGTTAATTTGAATATCATACTAAAATGAATTTACACCGTCCTGTCACAATTCGTTGGTTTTAAGAAAACAAGCAAAAGGAAGCTTCGATTTGACCAACGCCGTAAGCTCCCATTTGTCGTAGAATACAAGATCTACAACCAGCAGCCATCTGTCGTAGAATACAAGAACTACAACAACCAGCAGCTAGCAGATACGAAGTTTAGAGCGAGCGATTTAATTTACAATCTCAAAATTTAAAAAATTAGACTAATTGCACCAGACTCTGAAATCTCTGCCTAGAATAATCCCAGGACATGCCGGTGCTTTAATCCCAACCGGGGCTCTATTTCCATAAACTGTAATGCATGGAAAAAGTTGCATGTGTGTAAATCTTATGAAAATTCCTCTTTTCGCAATGACAAACTGGACTTTAAAAATCGTCTGCAATGTTTAGGACTTGCATTTCGAAAATAGTGATCATTTATCCATATTGCCAATATATTTTCTTTATAATTTAGCTAGTCTTAATTTTTAAAAACAATCAGGAGAAATTTTCATTGCCTTATGTCCAGCAAAATTTCTTAGGCATATTCTACTTACATGTTTCAACCAATGCCATGAACACTGAACAGTGCTGCTTACCTGCGAAACAAAAAAGAAACGCAATATGAAATAAACGATCACAAGACACTCCCAGATCCTAAACATTTTTTTTCGTTTATGATAAAAAAAAAACATACAGCAACCAAATACTAGTTTTGACTAAAAGTAAAAATAGTATTCTTAATATTCTTTGACGACTATTCTGTGTCAGTTTTCACATTAAATTCAAGAATGTTACTGTGCGTCTTTGTGTTATTCATTAATATAGCAAAGTGGAAGACATAGCATGGTATTAATAATTCTGTAAATCAATGACGCCCGCTCAACTTTCACTAAAAATAAAATGACCCTTTATTTAAAAAGAAATTAAGAACACTGATCTAGACTATCGTAGATGTGAAGTCACAGCAATCCAGCCAGTTATTGGGGAGCCTGATACACCAAAATACACCAAATTTTGTATGAGTGTGGCAGTTAGATGTGCCAATATTCCAAATTGCATCACGATTCCAGCATTACGTCATGTAACGACTAAAGAAAAGGCCTTCCAGCTCATTTATGACATCATACACAGCAGACAGAGCTCAGCAATAGCAACGGCTTTGTAGTATAGTGTTGATTTGTCATTTAAAAAGCATGTTATCGTTAATCAGGATTACTCCGGGACCGGTGAACCGATTTGGCCCAAAACCAATAGTGTTCTTTCTATGGACGTTATGAGTGTGCATACTAAGATTCGTGAAAATCGGAAAAGCGTATTCGAGTTTTCGCGCGTACAGACACACGCATGGAAGAAAGACGTACAGACACACGCATGGAAGAAAGACGGACAGACATTTTCCCCTCCACCATACAATCTTAACAAGTAGAATTCTGGCACTTAATAATTATGAATAATATCCGATAAATACGAGAAACATTTTTTAATTTACTAATATCTATAGTTAATATAAATAATTAACTGTTAAAGTTAAAGTGAGTAATTCCCCAATTAATCACAATTGCCGTAATACGAGTTAACAATCGCGTAGGATTCAATAACTATTCAAACTGAAAATTCTAAGCAGTATTTTTTATATAATAAAAGGAAAAATTCTGCAGTTTTCAATTAAAGGAGAGAAAACATTCTCATCTCGATGACTGACATTCCGAATGATAAAAAAGGAAAACAAAACAGGGAAACGTCAAAATAAATTCAACTTCTCAGATAAGTTAGAAAATTCATGTAAAGAAAAAAATAATGCCGACAGCAGAACGAGTGAGAAAATATGACGATAAAGAAAAAAGAAACCCGGAGAAATGTATTATTTGTCACGGTTTTCTTTTTCCTCTAGTGTTGCTGTTGTTAACGGAGTCCCCGGAGTAGCCCTAGCAGTTGTGCGTCTGTCAGACTTGACTGACAATGTTGAAATGAAGTTTTGTATGTGTATAAGGAAACAAAACCAGTGGCCCGGGATCCATTCCATGAAGAAAAAGTTGAGTCCGGCTTTAGGATTACGAACTCGTAAATAAAATTACTGGAAAACCCTTCTATGATTTAAAAACACTGTGCTGCCTTATTGATATGTTATTGATAAGCGGTTTGAATACATAAAAGGTTGAGTACGGTATAGGAATTGCGACTTAAAAGTGAAATTATTGGAAACAGGTTTTTTTTTTTTTTTTTTTTTTTTTTAAGATTTGAAAATACTAATCAGCGTTGTTGATATGGATTAATAAGTTGAAAAAGCTGTTCATAAAATCCGGTTCAACTCAGCACTGTAAAACTCTACGGAAACTGCACCAGAGGTCAGGTCAATGTTCAACTAGAAAGATTCACCAAGTTTAAGTTTTAAAAAACACAGGTACTTCTTGTAACAGGCAGTTTAGGAATTTAAGGATTGCACTATTATTTCAGATGTAAAGTTTACGTTTGATAAGCTTCAAATCATTCTCCAGGTTATCTAAATTTTAATTCTTAGGATATGTATGAATAGCTTAAAGTATTTTATTCTTAAATTGTAAGAATAAGTGCTATTCTTATTTCTATTTTCACAAGAAAAGTAATCTCCTAACTCTAATAATGTTATCCTTGTTACTTTTTTGTATGCATGTACGTACTAGAGCAAATATGCTTCTCCATGTCAAAGCTTTCACTCAAGTATCTCAAAATATTTTATGCATCTCAAAATATTTAATGTTTCTCTAAAATGATTTTGAAAATCTCCAACATCGACCTAGGCTTCATTATGGAACATTGCAAAGATGACGAGAAGAACTGAGGGATTTAAGAAAGGAATTTATCTATATTTTAAAACAATAATTATTTCTTATACTTTCCTCAAAATTAGTGAGATCGGAGGAATTAAATGTCACCCTCACTATATGATCAATAATTTTTTTATCATTCATAAATATACATATAGAAGCTCTCGGTTACATTTATGCTTTGCCGCAGAATCCTTTTAAGAATATTAGAATGAAATAGAAAGAATATTATAAACTTACTAAAGATTTCTTTAAAGATTTAACAGAAACGTCTACTTAAAAACTAAAAGGTAAATAAAACAGAACTACTTACAATAACTTGGTTATAAAAATGGGTACCTTATACACTTATGTTATCTCATCTCATTATAATCTTCAATTTTTAACCATATTTATTTTAAAACTAAATTATTCACATTTGTTGTCACAGATAATTTTGTACACTCTACATTCACATTCAACCTTAAATATTTCCTGTCAATAAATAATTTCTTTAATATTTCAGATTCTTTGCACTATAGCATGATATTTCTAGTGTGTTCTTGGTTATTACAAAATGGACATATTCCATTTGGTGTACTGCTACATAAGTTTCTTAACCTCCAAATACCGAGTCTTACCCATGCTAAACCTTCCCTCCCATCACCATTGCATTCAATAAATTAATATGGTTCCATCCCTATTCTGTTTTCATCTATGATCAATTAGCCTACTGATATTGTGTTCAGTAAAATAATGAATCTCCAAAACATCAACATCCCTTAAAACAAATGAATAATTCGCTTCTCATTTTCCTTAACGAACAGTATTTACAGTGCAATATTAAAAGAAAAAAAAGTTATTGTGTAAATAAGTACGATCACCTAACGGAGTAATTGAGAAGCCCAAAGGCGTGAAGCGTACTTGGAGCGTCAATACGGAGGATCTCGAGCAGCTTGAAAAATCTTCGCCACGTCCCTCGCTTTTGTCACTGTCCTGTTTAGCCCACATCTCTCTTCTCAGTTTTTCTTTTCTTATTGCTAACAGTTTTCCACTCTACCGATTTCACACCATCCCTAATTTAAAAGTAGACGCTTTAAAATGAATAAACTGTCACTTCCTGTTAAAGAAAAGTAGATGGTTTAAGTGAAGGAAAAAATATAATTTTATCGGAAATGATTTTCCTGGATTTCTTCTGAGCAGGATCGGTATCTAAGGAATATGAACAAATCTATTGGCGTTCTCTCTTTTATTTATTTATGAGTCAGACTTCGAAAAAAATAATTCGTTTCTTAGAGTATTTCTAAATTTTCTTCACTCTTGGAATAAGTCATCAAACAAGTCTTTGTAATAAATTATTTTACAGAATGTATATATTTCTTGCAATATTTTCATAGGCCTATTCTGGAAATATGATTTGACCCAGATATAAAATATGTCGATTTCTTCAGCAGACAAAGTGAAGCCTTACACTATACTACACTAAACTATAAATTCCCACTTATAATCACTGATCTTCGATTGTGTCAATAACCTCAAATAAATTTAAAATTTAACCTTACATATAACACTGATGAAGAATCCAGAGTAGAGAAAAGATTTAAATTTTATTTTCATTATTTTAAGCATTTTATTTGTATTAATTTCATTTAAAATTCATAATTTTGGATCAATGTGCACGTAGTTTTACACTTTAGTTCCATTTTTAAACTGTTAAAAAGTTAACGAACATCGACCAATATACACAGTCATTAATCTATTTAATTAATATGCATAATGTATGCCTCTAAGAACTACTGAATTTTATAAAATACGCCTTAATAACGATTATAGCATATTAATAGTATGCCGAGAAAAGGGAGAGAACACAAGAAAAGACAAAGCGCTAAGTTGTTAAGAAATTCGCATCCAAAATGTACATAACTTCCTCTCTATAAAATAACACAAGCCTCAATTATAACAGGT
Organism: Ectobius pallidus; assembly: GCA_964059195.1. Lineage (NCBI taxonomy): Eukaryota > Metazoa > Arthropoda > Insecta > Blattodea > Ectobiidae > Ectobius > Ectobius pallidus. Next base: position 119,180,047 of record CAXKWD010000008.1, on the reverse strand, counting down.
AGCCCTATTACCGACTAATCCATACATTCACAGTTCAGTGCACTGTTCTGACAATGTTATTTCTCCCGGACTTGGATGTTAAGCAGTTTTTGCCATTTTAATTACAACAATAATCCAATTTCAATTAAGTATAATTAATAATGCAATAATGCAATATTCCGTAAAATTTAGACAAAAGGAAAAGGAAAAATTTAAAAAAAAGTTTGTGAGATCCCAAACACTGAAATAGGCTTATTATAAAAGTAAATGTAATATCGGAAGTACTCTACTTATTTACTACCATTATACAGTCAAAGAATGAAGAACGAAATATCAATTAAAACTAGGATGTGCAGAGTATCTTAATTACTTTGCTACCAGAATTTAGTTTTACTGACGGAGATTCTCCACATTGTTACCTGGATTCTCATAATATGACATCTTACTACGATACAGGAAGCTGTGGATAGGATTATGAAGCCATATCCGACCTGTTAGCCTCTCAAGTCGAACACGTGCTCGAGTATTCAGTAGTATTCAAGCCATGTACTCGAAAATTGCCTTAGTCTTCAAGAAGAAACCAGCTAATGAGGGCGATAGCAACATAATGGTGGATTTCTTTAAACTTGAGGCGAAATTTGGAATCTCAAGTTATGCTGCTTCCTCCACTACAGCGAGGATCCTGCAGACGTGTTCTAACACCCACGAAGAAATGAACTAGAAGCAATTTCCTTTGTTCTCATAGTTGCAGTCGATTTGCATTACAATATATAAATGAGATGTATCATGCAAAAATATATTTTTTGTTCGACTATACTATAATACGCTTGTTACATCATAATGATATCCATTTCGAAACAGATTTCTATTATAACACTGGTGGGATTATCGATCACGGAACGATCTTTCAACCTTGAGACTAGCAACTAAAACTGCGTAATAAACAACATATATTTAAAATGAAATCAATTATGTTCGTTTTAATTTTAATACTATATAAAATTGAATTCATTTCTGTTTTCAAGAACAGGACCAAGGTCTTCACGGCATTTTGAAGAGTTTTGAAATTCTTCGTTGGTGTGGAAGCGCTGTCCTCCCAGATCTTTCTTCAGCAGCTGAAAAAGATTAAAGTCACTCGGCACGGGAACGAGTTTTTGAAATCCATCGTGACAGGGGATGAAACGTGGATTCGTTACGACAATCCAGAATCAAAAGAACAATCGAAACAATGGATGCACACAAATTTCCCGAACAAACCCAAGATGTAGCTTCCACACGAGCAAAGATTTTCAAAATGCCGTGAAGACCCTTCTCAATACGCTGGTGGCAAGCTTCTATGAAGAGGGTATTGGAAAGTTGCTACCGCGCTCAGTCGGTGCGAGATTATGTAGAGAAGTAGCTAGAAGGTGTAGATTACCTAAATGTTCTAAATAAAACAGTTTTGATTTTCACTGTGATTTTCATTTTATGCCCGGAGGTTTAAAAAAATAGCCCTCGTACATAAAGAAAAATTGTGTAATTTAAGAGGAAATTTTGTAATTAAATTGTATTTAGTAACTTGTTCTTAGCACCATAACAATGCTGAAAAATAACTCATGAAGTTCATTTAATACAGGGTGTTAATGAATAACACCGAAATATTTTACCTGTGTATAGAGGGGACATAGACAAGCAACTTTTATTGGAAGATTTTTTCTCTATGGAATCAATTTCTCCTGTTAGAGCATAAAATCTCCCAGGGCATGGCCGCCACTGACTTCTAACTTTAGAAGAAAAAAATGCAAAACAAAGGAACTTCGCTTTTAACAATGTAGTCAGTAGTTATGAATAAAAAAAAGACTAATGCAGTGGCGACCAGTCATGTGATTAGTCTGTAAATTTTGCAGATTATGGAAACACTAAATTATGATATAGCTGTTGACGAATGATTAAGAGTCAAGTTTTTATCGATCACTAGGAAGGCATGACGTCAATTTAATTAACATTTTAACCCTATTTCGCGTAATTATTGATCTATGAGCACCTAATTATAATGATTTGAATGCCATGTAGCAGACACATTTTACGTCATAGAGCAAAAATCTCATAATAAAAGTTGCTTGTCTAAGTCTCCTCTATATACAGGTAAAACATTTCGGTGTTATTCATTAACACCCTGTATAGTTTTTTCATTCATTAATACATTTTCCGAAAAACATCAGTATAAAGAAGTGGTATGAACTCCAAAGTCGTTTTTATGTGAAAAATTATAATTATATTCTTATTATGAATGCCTTGAATCCGCCTGCTTTCAGCCACTGAACATCTTGGTGCACACCCTCGCAGTATTCATTTATTGGAGTTATGCAAGTCACGGACGGTCTCCACTCCAGCAATACTGCGACTGCATTCCAGGATTGTGTTCCCATTCTGAAGCTCATCATGTTACCATGCTCTTCCTTCCTTTCATTTTCTGCACAATGTGAAACCAACATGGCAAGTATCTATCTGGGACGTCTACAATCTCAATCTCGTTTTTTTTTTTCCTTTTTCTAAATCTCAAGACTTCTTCAGATAGCTATTGTGTCGCTGTATTCAGTTTATCTGCTTACTTCCGGCATTCTCATGTACTTCTTGAAAAAGATCTACTTTATTTTGGTTCATTCTTACATATGTATGCATATTATTAGAAAAAATTCTTCAAAATTCAAGTGGATTTGGAATTAGGTTGCTTTGTGAAACTACATCGGTATTTCTTACAATATCGACGTCGTATCAATAAAAAGAACAAAATAATAATACTAGGAAGAGAAGAAAAGGGAGGTAAAAGTAGGGAGAATTAAAGAAAAATCATAATTCTCAACTAGAAACATATAATATAATGGGTGACTGCTAAGAACGATCACAGTCCATATTTGAATTGGAGTCCGTTTTAGATATATTTCCTAGTTTAATACAGACATTTAATACTCGCCTTGAAGCTAAAATTCAGAAAATTCTTACTTATTTCGAAATGTATGGCAACCTAGTAAAACTGTAAGATATGCAAATAAATATTTATATATCCTTCTCTGCAAACTCATTACTGGTAGGAAGTTCGAGGCAATGCTCACGAAAACAGAAAGCAGGAAGTCAATTTATGAGCGGTTAATAAACTTGGAAAAGAAATCTCAGATTGCAACTACGAATGTCGCGTAGCTTTTGATTTCTCAGAACTTAAAGACACATGAACTTGTTTTATTTTCTAGTTTCTCGGAATTTTGAAGATTGCTTATAATACAGCCTTATGAAGAGAGTCTTATCGAAGAAGGTTACATCTCGATGGGAGTATGTAACTTCGTTTTCTCTTTTGAGATTGGATTTTTGGAAATAAAAAGTTGTGAGGGTGGGAAGGGATGATTGGGTGAATGAAGTCTCGCCCCGGGCTTGTTATCTAAGTTATTACTCCGTGCTACCTTCTCCGACAGCGACTAATCTTATATGCAGGTGCCCGTTTGATGTATGGCTTTTAAGTCGTATAGCACATAGCCTGGTAGATATGAGGTATAGTGTGTAGAGACTTGAGTTATACGCTATGCCATAATACACTGCACATTTCATGGATATCTGCGCTGTTAGAAAATATGCGGTGTCTTGGAAAAGCAGAACACAATTGATAATGAACACTCCAGTGGTTTTATGCTAATTTGTTTTTTCCTTTCCCCCAGTGCGAGACAACCAAGATACCCTAAACAATAAGGAAACTTTACACGGGTAATTGTAAATAATTACACCAAATAAGATACTTCGAAGGGGATAGATACTTGGTGCTTATTAAATGCGCACATCACACCCCTTTTTTCCATTTAAAAGCACACAAACATATCGTAAGTGCACTCATTCTATCAACTGCGCAAGGAGATTTTCTTTTGCCGCTTATAGTCTACCTACCAGACTTATGTAGGTGTATACTCTATGTACGGGTAGGGGGGGGGGAAAGCGGACCGACTCTTGTAGCTGATTTCAGAGCCTTGTGACACGTAAATAAATGTAAGACATGTAACGGAAACGTTTGTTTTCACAAGTAATGCAAATTACGTGAAATTATTTCTCAATTCAAGCAATTTATCGGTTGTAGAACAAATTTCAATATATTCCCTGCTATCCTGTGAATGTCCTACCTGTACGCATGACGACGTCATTGGTAAAGGTTTTAAAACGTAAAAAACACAGTTGCACGCCTAATTCTGCTAATTAATTTCAGTGTTAATTTTTTTGTAAAGTTCTGTGTTGTACTCTTTCTGAAATAAAAATGCTGTGCGACATGCTTAATTTTGTTTTGACACTATTTCTTGCTGCCATCAAGAATTTTTAAGTAATTATACTTTGATTTTTTATTTTGATACATGTGAGTAATGGGACTGTTAGATTAAACTTCACTGTTTACATATAGAATACGAAAACCCTTATTCACTAAATGTGCGTGGACTATCAGATATAAGAACTCACGTAAAGAGGGAAAAGAAATGGCATAACAACGTGTGCTTCTAGAATGTAATAGACATGTGAAATTCTAAAGCTTTCTTCTGCTTCTGATGCTGACACAACAGTACCAGTAATTTAAAACAAGAAATAAACGAAAAGAGGGCCAGACTACAGGGGAAAATATCCCTTAAGCCATAATAACCCACTGTTCAAATCTTCAATCGCAATGCCTTTATAGTGGTTTGAAGCAAAAACAAACATAACCGGAAGTAAAAGGCACTATGTCCATATACGAGGGCCGTTCAATAAGTAATGCAACATTTTTTCTTTTTCTTAAAGCAGGTTGGTTTTATTCAGGATTCAAATACAACATATTATTCCCCAGTCTTTTGGCTACACAACCCTACTTTTCAACATAATCTCCGTTCAATGCTACAGCCTTACGCCACCTTAATGGGAGGGTCTGTATGCCTGCATGGTACCACTCTACTGGTCTATGTCAGAGCCAACGTCTTATGAGGCTGATGGTGACAATTTTTTTGTCAAACAATGTCACAGGCAATGAAACATGGGTTCATCACTTCGAACAAGAAACAAAACGGCAATCCATGGAGTGGCACCACACCAACTCTCCTTCGAAGAAAAAGTTCAAAGCCATACCCTCAGCTGGTAAAGTCATGGCTACGGTCTTCTGGGACTCTGAAGGGGTGGAACGATCAACTCTGAAGTGTATTGTGCTACTCTAAGGAAATTGAAGAAATTACTTCAGCGTATTCATCGCCACAAAAATGCAAACAAACCTCTCGTTCCCCATGATAACGCAAGGCCTCACCCGAGAGGAGCTCACAAAACTTCAGTGGGCTGTTCTTCCTCATCCACTCTACAGCCCGGATCTCGCACCTTCTTACTTCCACTGTTTGGGCCGATGAAGGATGCACTTCGTGGATGATGAGGATGTTATTGATGCAGCGAGACATTGGCTCCGACATAGACCAGTAGAATAGTACCATGGAGGCATTCAGGCCCTCCCATTAAGGTGGCGTAAGGCTGTAGCATTGAACGGAGATTATATTGAAAAGTAGGATTTTGTAGCCAAAAGATTGGGGAATAATGTGTTGTATTTGAATCCTGAATAAAACCAACCTGCTTTAAGGAAAAAAATGTGTTGCATTACTTATTGAACGGCCCTCGTATAGCCTTTTATGAATCTTACCTACTTAGGCTATATATCGTTAGTTGAGTGTTGGAGTATTGAGAAAATAACAATATACACTACAAACTCTTAGTTTTACTATGCATCATACGCATAAATTCTTAATTTGCCGATGCTTCTGGTTTGTTATAGTGTTTTTCTTGATGTGAAGTTGGCATTGAATCTCGTTACCTTACCAGCCCTGGGTGAGTAAATCTCTTTGAGTTGACGTTTGACCACATGTATTAGCCTAAGGACAACGCTCAGGCCTAGAGAGCGGAGAAAGAAGGTGAAGTAAAAAACTATATTTAATTTGAGTGGCTAGAAGGCCTGCATCACAACGAATATCCACAACAGCCTCTGGAGGAGCGGAATTCTTATTGGTTTGATGTCTAAAGTCAATTCCTCTTCTCGCACAACTCTGATAATATAATTAAGTTAGGATAAGATTAATATTCTGAAATTATTAAATTATTTCAACGAATCTAAAATTGTCTTGGCTCTTAGCTTCTGCTGCACATCCGAAATCGCGAAAAAATGGTAGAGGCAGAGGCGGTTTAGTTTTCCATTACTAACATGAATCACTGCGCATTATAGGCCTATCGAAAAGATTCCGTGCACTCGACTATACATTTCACGATTCCATAGTTCGCTACATGAAAAGAGATATGATTAAAGAAGTAATACGCGTACATACATACTAATTTTGATTTAATGGTAGACGAATACAGAAGGAGAAATGACACTTGTGTATCATGGGAACAAGACTTCCCAGAACTGTGTAGCGCCTGTAAACAGCAGAATTCCATATCCACAGTGATTCCCTTTCCAATACGATGCGACGAGACCAAGCAAATACACTCGCTCGCGTATTCGCGGAGAACATATAAGAGTAAAATAATAGAGAGCGAAGCAAAAGCACAGATGAGATTTTCAAGACTCCTTTTGATATCGTAAAATTACATCATCAAAGGGAACGCTACTGCTACAAGGTGCAAGTCAAATGCCATAACACTGCTTAGAATATGTATCATATTTGCGATCAAAATTACAAAACATGTGAAGAATGTTAAATTATAGAAAATACGTTCACAAGGATTGTCAGTGTAGACAATTTATTATCTGTTAAAAGTATAATATAATAATATGACAGGATTGATGCTATACTGTTTTACCCATGTCAAACTCACTTGTAGATTTAAACTCATCTACTGAAAATTCTTTGTGCTGACAATCTGCTATTTATAAAAGTATCTTTTACAACTTTTTCGTACCTTCTTCAATTGTGTTATTAATTGAACAATGTATTCATTTTAAATAATTCCTTGGTGAATTGTATGCAAACCTGATTACATTTTCAGAACGTTTTAAGTTACTGTTAGTATTTTACTAACTTACTAGTTTGTTGATTAATTTTTCTGTCTTCATATATGTTTATCATTTACAATATCATTTTGCAACACACTGTACTAACATTCTAGTAATTTACTAGTTTTGTTGATTAATTCTACATCGTTAATGTTCATTATAATTTCGCAACTCACTGTAGCCTAATGTGTTTTCTGCAACTAAATCACTACTATATAGTCCTACTAGTACTGCTCCTATAGCAACTGCAACAAATATTGCTACTGCTTCTGATTCAAGTATAAAGTGAAAAATCACCGTCATTAGTTTAATGATAGTAATAATACATTATAATAATGGTAATAATAATGTAAGCAATAATAATGGCCACGATAATTACCGGTAAAAACGAGTACTAGGCCAATGAAATAATAATTGTAATAACAATACGAGAAGGGAATGATACGTGATGCGTGAATTCATATTACATAAAAAATGACAAGGAGTGAGAGTATATTCAAAAATTATTATTCGTTACGTGCATCCTTTCTTATGTTACATGGATTGAAGTTTGTTCATGAAAACCAGTCTTAGAAGTCTCGTAATAACAAAATGCGGAGTCAGTGAAAACAAGCAGCACCACCTTCCATGTCTTTTATTAGGGATGTCATGGAACTGGAAATGGGATTGGAATCGGGATTTTCAACAGTCTCCGAATGGAAATTGCTGAATATGACAACCATGTAGGACCGCGTTTATTTTATGAGCTGGTTCTTTAATAATTTGAATATACAATGTTAGGAAGTTTTTAATAAACTCTCCTCCAACTCTTTCGTTAAGAATAATTGCTTAGTGATCATTAACTAGACTCCTCAGTTTGATAGAAACTGGAAAAGTTGAAATTCGTTACTGCCTTTTTAAAATTTAAATTTATCATGGTGGACGCAAAAATAATCATACTTGGTGGCTGAAAAGCGTTGTCCACTCCAACCTTTATGTTGGCAGACATGCACTAGAAAATCAATAACCTGTCTGTGTATGTTAAATGTGCATACTAGATGGCAGGGCAGCTTGAATTCCAAAATGGCTGAACGAAGAAAAGTTGGTAGGGAACTGAAATTGACCTAATGGTGTAAAAATATTACAACGACGTGTCTGAAAGAAAAACGTTTCTACTGACTTTAATTTTGACAAAATTATCATTCCTGAAATATTAACGACTTCTAAAAATAGTGTATGATATGTTGATATAAAAAACTAAACTCCGTGGCGCTACATCCCTGGAGGGACTTGGCCTACCACCCGACCGCTGCGTCAACTCCCGTAGGCAGATGGCAGGATTGGGGGGCATGTGGTCAGCATGCCGTCACCCACGGCCGTTAATGGTGGTTTTCTTGACCGGAGCCGCTACTTCTCTATCAAGTAGCTCCTCAATTTTGAATCACGAGGCTGAGTGCACCCCTACCAGACCTCCCTACCTCAGAAAAATCCGAGGAGGTACCGGGAATCGACGGATCTGTAATCAGCGACGCTAGCCACAAGACCACGCCGGCGGACTGATATGTTGATATACATGTTAAAATTATTCTATTTTGATCGTACGATTGCTACACTCGTCCTTATGAACTCGTTTCGCAAAGACAATCTCGTTTTTATTACTTGTTTCATAAATAACTATTTTTAACCTGGCATTAGATAATGACAACTCGTACGTCGTCTCTTTGTTCTGTAAGAACTAACAAATAAATTACTCAATACAGTACGTAGAATAATATCAAGATATCAAGAAAGAAGACTATCTTGACTGTTCTGAGATGAAAAACACCGGGTATCCCTAATCAGTATGTCTATCTTCTGTTTCGGGACATTATCGCTAAGCATTGTTCCCAATTTAGTACCTTCTTAACTAAGTCTATTTTTATTATTTTTACGATGATCGGAAACCTGGCTAAGGACATGGTCCTTAATAATATTTAATGACGTTTAAAATACGAGTAAAAGCGAATAATTAACAAAATAAATGTAAAATATGTTTTAAATAAATCTCTACGACTGTTAACTACGTTCCATTTTATAAATTTTACATACGGCCCAAGAACTAGAAACAGAATTTTAATGTGGAACTTTTTTATGTAGAAACTCAATTTCCACACCCTCAACTACTACTACACGTGAACAGAAACATAGGTAATGTCGACAAAAAGAATTATTTTACTCCACACCATTTCGTGTGTATGAGTAATCAATTATTTTGTACTTTCATGCCAATAATAAAAATTACAAGCTTATAAAACAAAAACTGAAAGATTTATATTTAAAATTCAAAGAATGTGATGGAGATGAAGGCCTACAGATACAAGATAGCTGAACTAAATGGATTCAATGATTTACAGAAACATAAGTTAAAAATATTACGTAAATTTATATTTACTATTAATTTATTATGCATACTTAACTTACATGTAGTACTTTAATTGAGAATATTTTATGATGCTTCAAGTCAGTTCGAGTTGTGATAATATGACTAAATTCAATTTGCTGTTTCACAGAATACTTTGTGTATAAAAACATTGATGGAATTTATAACACGAATAATAAATTATTAATGTTTGTGCTGTCAAATTCAGTTAAACATCACGTGTATAAGACTTTTTATATTACATATTTTACATGCATTTTACCTGTAAATGTAGGTAAATTTCTCGTCCAACTCTGTCCGGAACAAACTATTGGTTAAGAAATATATTGCAGGACAAACCCATCCTCCCCAAGTATTCTGCAATGGGACCACACTTTCAATTCAGGAACACGCAGGGTCTGTATGACAAACGACTGGCATTTTGAGGTGCTGTCCTCTTTCTGTTATAAGCTAACATTCCGAGGGACATTTTTCATTTAGACCGGATAAACTCTCGACGAATGAAAAGAAAACCTTCATCCCATGGCTCACAGTTGTATGAGGTCATCCGGCGTAATAAATTTTTCTTATAAATTGTTTCCTTTTGGACATGACCGTCTGCGAAAAATTTCAGCGATAAGAAGAGAGGCCTTTATGGAGACGAGCAGAATGAGACAGAGGAAAAGTTGGCATAAGAATAAAATAAACCTGTTGGGAGAAAATACTCCCCCTTTTTGTTCCTCTTTTTTATATAGTTTTAACAGAAAAAACTTGCCATGTTAAGACGTCTACCAGCTTTCTGGACACGTTCCACATTTGTCCTTTTTCTGTACTTCATTTGGAATGAACACCAACTTTCAACAATGAAATAGAGGACATAAAGAAAGAAGAATGAGAAAAAATACAGAGGAAGCTAACAGACAAAATTAAAGTGAGAAACTTTTTTTCTTTCAGCCACGTCGATGTCATATTTTTACATCAATTCAGTCAATTTCAGCTCCCTACCAACTTTTCTTCTTTCTCTGGAATATTAATTATATTTGAGTTTATATTTTGAAAGCAAATGTTTGTCAAATCAACGGAAGCAAATAAAGACAGAGCGACTGTTATTAAAAGACAACTCTATAACGAAAAAGCGAACGTGGCTTCTTTTTGTAGAGTGAGCTCACGGTATACAGAGTATATTAAAACTAACGCGGCTGTAATGAACGCTCTCTTTCGCAAGAGGGAAAGTTGTGAACTTCTGCATTTTTGTTTGTCCATAGATTTACCGTAACCAGTTCATCATTACTTTCCTCATTACGAAAGTACATGGAAGTCACGGTTACATAAACAGAAACGTAAGATGATTTGTTCTACCTCAAAATATATACTTGATTGAAAACAGTTTATAAAAAAATGATAACGTAATTCGTGAACCTAGTTCTCTTTTGTGAAGTTAGTAAGTAGGGATGGGTCCTCGATACTTTCGATACCTCGATACTCTCGATACTTGATTGGTAAACTCGCTCGGTACTTTTTCGATACTTTGGTAATTCTGCAATTAAGTGAGAATGCTAGTATTTTTTTAGTATCTTGCAAGTGGACTGTTTCAAAAACTAATTTTAGTTTTAATGTAGAGTTTAAAAATAATTATAGGCTACTGATGATATTAAATTTTGTCTCATTAAATATGCACACTTAATTAATTTAGTTGGTATTACACAGTTCTGTCAACTTTTAATTTTTATGTAGCCTACCTATTTACTGAAACTGGAATTATTGACGGTATAGAGTATCGCAGTATCGAGTATCGAGGGAAAAAATCATGTATCGGTATCGAGTATCGAGTATCGAGTATCGAGTATCGAGAAAATCTGGTATCGACCCATCCCTATTAGTAAGGATAACATTATGTCCGTGTTCGGAGCTTCCAGGTCTCCCGGGAGAAGTTTCATTACCGATGACGAATTTAGTTATGCTTATTTTTCTGTAGAGAATAGAATGACAGGCGGTAGGCCCGTCGACAGGTGGTAGGGCTAGATCACGAAAAAGTTAGGAAATATTGGCCATAGGCTCTAATTTCGGTCTGGAGTTTTGTTTTGTTTACAGAAACAAAACACATTTTCATTGAAATATTCATTGCAACAGATACAGCAAGTGTTCAGCTATTTTTAAACATATCATGCCACCGGAATTGAGACTTTTTTTCATTCCGTGGGACCAACGTTTGAATACCTGTGCCGGAGAAGTCTGCCGCCTGGGATTTGAACCATTGTGTGGCAACCATGTCCGCCTATTTGTCATTCTCTGTCATTTCTTGAGGTGTAGGAAAAGATAGAAATCAATGGGAGCGAGATCCGGGCTGTAGGGTGGATTTTTAAACACCTTCCATCAAGTCTCCTGCAGAAGTTCCACTGGGAGGTGTTTAAAAATCCACCCTACCTTGTCTTACTCATGGGAGCAGTGATACTACAGTATATTTCAAATGAGAAGTCATTTCCTTCACCGCCAATCACGTGTACGAGCTAACGAAGTGCCGCTAGCAATAAGAGTCTTCCCTCCGTCTCGCTGTCTCTGATTGGACCGCGTATCTAAGCAGGAGATGGACAAACGGCTTGTCATCTGCAAATCACTGTAGAACAGATCTACGCTATATATTTGTATACTAGAAGGATTTATTACTTTAAATTTAATTTGTATTAAAACTGACAAAGAAGCATGGTTATGTTAAACAATTGTGTGGAAGAACGCGTTAAAATTTAAAATATCCTCTTCGCTGCATGAAAATATTCATGAAGGTGTACTATTCACTTTGAATATTGTATTCCCAGAATTCCTATTACTTCATTTTCGAAGTGTAATCTAATTTGTGTACACGGTCTGTTAGACAACACCTAATGAAATATGTGTGTACACACTGCTAATAGGGAGGTATAATTCCCTTCAGTTTGCTGGTTTGAACCCTCACCTTTAATGTTGCATCAGTGTCCATCATCTGTTTATCTCGCTGGGACAGTCTGTTATATCTGTAATTGCACCTAACTCATAATACAAGAGGACTTTCAATGCACATCCTTTCTTTCATGAATACTGCGTACTCTCTGTAAGATAAAAGGATACTACCATGATACATGAAAGCTCTTATCTAATACGCGTTATGGTCGATAGTACAGAGTGTTATACCTTTTGCTTGGAAAACACGGAATAAAGTAGAAAATCATATTACAGCGGCATAAGTATAACTCGATCGGTAAGACCTGAGCCAAACACGCGCAGGTAGCTTATCGTCTGCCGGTAGCAATGTAGTAACTGAATCAGAGAATGCATATACTGTACTATTCATTCCAAACTATGCGGTTCATAATAGCCCGTAACTATTGAAAACAAAAATAAAGTGAATAAAGTAGCCTATTTGTTTTTTAGTTATGAAATATTATTTAAGTAATGGTATGTAACTCACAGAATATCGCTGTTGGGTCTTCACTATTGAATGCTGTGAGGCTAACTAAGATGTTTTTACACGATCTGTACAGTATGAACTTGATTGTAAACATTACTTAACAGTTTTTTTTTAATGTGAGAGGTTGTTAACTGTATATGGGCATGAAGTATCAAAATAATGCCCTACAAAATGTCTGAATAACAGATAAAGCATTCGAACAAGTGGAGAAATTCAAATCTCGGGAGCAATAATTACAGATACAAATATTAGAGCAAAAGTTAAGTTGACCAATCAGAAAATGCTTGTTTCATGGAATTCATACACTTTTATCTTCTCGTTTTCTGTCTAGAAACATAACAATAAAATTTACAAGACAATAATTATCCTGCCGATTGTATTATATGGATGTGAGACATGGTCGTTTACTCTTCGAGAGTGTTCGAAAATAGTGTGTTTAGGAAAATATTAGGACCTAAGAGAGATGGAAACGGGGACTGAAAAAAAACTGCATAGTGACGTACTTCATAACCTGTACTCTTCACCTAATATAATAATGGTAATTAAATCACGGAGGATGAAATGGGCTGGATATGTTGCGCGCATGGGGGAGGAAAGACATATCTCAAAAACATAGACTGTGAGACACTTGGAAGACCTAGACGTAAGTGGGATTATATTATTAGAATATATTTAAGGGACGTAAGATTTACGAGGGATGGGTGGATGGAGTTAGCACGGAATAGGGTTGAATGGCGAGTTCAGCGAAGTGCGGCAATGAACCTCTCGATTCCATAAACTAGAAAATACTCCTTCAGATTGCTTAGGAATTGTCTATTGCCATTTAATAAGTAAGTACACTTAATTGCAATGGTTTGTGATACATGAGGTCCGAGTAACTAATTTGGAAATGATCAGAAGATCTATTAACTATCTTGATAGACAAATAAAATAGTCTGTGTACGCCTATGACTAAACCTAACAAGAACTGGTACACGCGCACTGAACTACCTGATGTGTACAGCTACAACATAACAGTGTAGTCTATGATAAATTAGCATCCATTACACAGCCCCATGCCACGTCTTGCAATCAACATGTTTCCCGGAAGCAGCGCAATATGGCGGTCAAGCTCTGCAATTTGTTTGCATTAGTCCTCTTGTTTCGGATATATTATTCCGCCTCGCTCACACGTACTATATACTCGTACTCTTGAACATAACATACAGTAATCTGCTGGCTTCCTATTGGCTGTTATGATTATAACCTCAACGTATTTGCATTATGCTGCCAGCTCCTAATCTCTTTCGGAGTTGTTGATCACGGCATGCAAAATTCGTTAAGCGTAAATTATAGTTCTGTGTTAACATTTTTAATATTTCCCTCACTTATCATTATAAGAATACAAAGGCTCTCACTGCTAATTTGACCTCACGTTTAAAATTTCAGTACATAAAATCACAGAAATAGGAGTATCCTGTGCAATAGCTTTCCAGTTTTGGAATTGATCTCATCAGCAGAGTAGAGTAACATACATTTATAAAGCAAACTAGGTATACAAATTCAAAAGGACTCACACCTAAATAATCGAAGACCTCCGTCGAATTAGGATGTAACCATCAAAATGGAAACTTCTCCGAAGTAAGGGAAAACATTTGCTATGTAAGCTTACAGAGAACATTGATCACTATCTTACACTTTCTTGTATAAGTTTTTATCGTTACGAGCTTTACGAAAAGTAAATTTCTTTTGCTGGGAAAAAAATCCAGATAATTCTATTAAGTTAAGAGCGAAATGGAGGGAATATTAATCTGAAGCATTGAGAATTGCTTAGTGGAGAAAGAAGAGTTGGCAGCTTTCAACAAGTTTTTGAATTTCAAATTAGAAATTAGAGCATCTCTGATCTTCGCTGCTCTGAGTGAAAAGAATATGCAAGTTCATAATTAGACACATAATGGGAAAAGCAAACAAGGAAGATGTTCATAGCGTGGTTTTATTTCTTGCTTGTGTATCGCTCCATCTCTGTTCAAGAAAACTGAGTGGAAGAATTATTGCGAACAGCAAGATATTCTTTGTTTTTGTGGTCTTCATTACGCTGTAATTCTCAAGGGAGAAAAAAAGGAGTTCTGTAATTTCAGAAAAGGTAGGAAAATTGAGGAATGTGTAACGAAAACATTAGAGAAGAAATTAATTTAGTGTGTATAGTTCAGTAACTTTAGCATTTTTCTTCGGAATAATTTTAAGCCAAGGTTTTATTTTTCCATAGAGAGATTTATTATGTGATTCTAAATGATACCTGAAAAGTGCGCGACTTTCTGTTGTACGCTTCCCTCTTTTTTGGGAGGTTGAAGGTGAAATGGGGGTGTAACTTCAACTCAGCCATCTAGGCAAGTGAGGTTTCTTTTTCTCTGTATTTTTTACGCTTGAACGAATTAAACCTGAAAAAAGTCGATACGATCATTAGTTTAGAAGTTGTAAGGGTTTTCATTACGAAAAAGTTATTTTGTATATATCTGGTTAGGCATCAGTTTATTGCAAGAAATTTCATTGTAAAGATAAAACGTGATTCAATACTTGACATTATTAGTCCAGTCAATAAACGTCGAAAATCACCAAATAGAACAAGAAAATCGTGTACGTATAGCTGAATCAAGCCATCAATATCTGATTCATGCAGTTCTTTCCCTTCAGACCATTGCTAGTAAAATTCATGCAAGGGCAATGAGTTTTATTGAAAGTATCTTAATCTCAAATCTAATCCGAAGTGCAAAAGTCAGACAAGGATTGACATGGGACGTTGTCTAATTTCACGTTTTCTTCAAAACCTATTACTAATAGGGTAAGTCAACGTTCTTGCATTATGTGACTTCATATCTTCACCGGCGTTCGTCATTAGAAGAAATATATTGCAAATTACGTAGTTTCGTTCCCCACAAGAATGTGCAGAATAACAATGGAGTTAAAGATGGCAAATGTCTATAAATAGAATCGCATGGTGTCGATATGTACTGAAAATTAGTAATCCTTAACTGATTTTAGAACCCTGCAGAATATTTTAAAGCGAAAGTTATTATTTAATTGTATCAAAATGTTTTCTGTCAGCTTTTCGAAAATGTTTTAAATTTCTTCCGTTGAATTCTGCATCAACATATTTAATATTTATATTAACTTAGCGGAAATATATTATGTCAAATTTACGATATCTCTAATTTACATTTCATGCATTAATGTCATCTCTCTGGTATACAGAAATAAAAGCAACCTATTTATCCTCATGGCTGTAATGCAAATAACGCCTGCACCTGACGTTTCAATTTAAACGTCATATATGCAGGTCACTTACTTCTTGTCAGTACTTCACATTTCATATCACACTT
This sequence comes from Ectobius pallidus, assembly GCA_964059195.1. Classification (NCBI taxonomy): domain Eukaryota; kingdom Metazoa; phylum Arthropoda; class Insecta; order Blattodea; family Ectobiidae; genus Ectobius; species Ectobius pallidus. The sequence continues at coordinate 119,163,890 of CAXKWD010000008.1, read as the reverse complement.
ATAACACCAGGGTGTTTATCAACACGTTCACAAACTGACTTTGAGTAAATAAATCTGAATTACAAGTGAACATATTGCACATGTCAAAAAACTTTTGAGAAAATGGATGTTGAAAATCAACTTATTTTCCATAATAACACTGATCGATAGTGAATAGTCTTAGTATTCTGGAGGAGGGTACAAAAAATGGAAAGGTAATAACTGATTTTGAAGAATAACTGTGCGAACATTAAAATATTTATCTCAAAGATACATCTTTAATTTTGAAGAATAACTAAAATGAATGCCTTTATATTGCAGGTTATAGAATATATATTAAAATGTGTTTAACCAAATTATTTATTTTTTTAATAGCACATTTCAATTTGTAAAAATATATTGTTACGATTAGTTTATTTATTTACTTAACCTGGCGGAGTTAAGGGCATAAGGCATTCTCTACCACTCAGCCAGGGAGAAATGCATGAAATACAAGGATTATACAACCGTATTAGTATTATGGAGAATACAATTTACCTAAAATAGAAAAAAAAAATCTAAATAATACATGCAATAACACGAATACAAAGTTGACTACAAGTACTGAAGAAACGCTAAAATATTAACTTTCTAATATCACTCTTAACCAGGTAAATGTTCCTATACACTACTAAGCTATTATTATTATTATTATTACTATTATTATTATCATCATCATCATCAGTATCACCACTATCTTTTTATAACCGATTTATCTAGAACTGTTATTTTCATTTTGAGCCCTATATAGAACCGAATCCTCAGCTTCATGTTACCGATTATTAGACACAGTAAACAACAACATCTGTAGCATCATGTATGTCGTGTTATTGATACATAATTAGGACAATGCTGTAACGTTAACAACCCCACTAGGACTGGTATACAATACCCTAATACCAGCAAAACACAGCAACATGCTATAGCCAAACGCTAGGTAAAGTCTCTGACACAAACAATGAGGCATAAGACAAGCAATGTTAGAAGTGGTGTACGAGTATTGTGGAATTTAAATTAAACTGGGATGATAGACACTTAGAACGTTCACATACTGGGTTTGAGATCGATCTGAGTCCGTTCCCTGTATTGAGATCGTCTTGTGAACGCGGACTCAGTCCGGAATGAAATTTAGATCTGATTCTCTTAAGATAGAGATTTAAGATAGAGAAGATTTAAGATGTATTTAAGATAGAGAATGTGTGTGTATCCGAATTTGTGTGAGACCTGTGCTGTGCCCAGTTTGTAATGCACAGTTTTCATTCTACTTCAGTTGCCAGAATCGAAGTAGAACACTCAGGTTGCAGCATTAAAAAATTATAAACATGCTTTTAAATAAAGACGGAAACTTGTAATTTCCACTGACAGCTCATTAATATTATTTACTTCAAACAACATGAAAAGGAAAACTCTGCAAAACGTAATTCGGTAGCTAAAATATTAATGTATGATGTTTTTCTTGTCCTCGTGAAGCTGTACCTATTATGACATTAAATAATATTTTAATTACTCCTATAAGCAGCAAGTTATGTTTAATGGAAGTACTTCAATAGAAACTCATATAAATGCGAGCTTAGCACTGGTAAAGAATTTTTATTGCTTAATTTCCTCAGATACTCGCAGTAAAGAGCACTGGACATGACAAACTGCTGTTCAGGGTAATATCAAGAGTAAGCTCAGGAATTTTCTCTTTATTCCATTATAGAGCAGCTACACGTCAATGACTCTTGTGTCCTTACTTTATAAAGGATTCGAATATATCCCTATGGCCGCAAAGAGGCTAAGATATTTTATGTTCTTCGAGAAACATTTCCTTCGCATTTTCATTTTCACAACGCGAAAAAAGAAACAAAGCTTATTTCAATTGAATAATTATTATTAGTTATACTTTAGTGCTAATTTTTCCTTTCGTATTTCTTCAAATTGCTGGTCTAATGCAATATAATTTAGATTTATTCTGCTTGCTCGGTGAAACGGTTAAAGCAAAAAACTATGGGGAATCTTTTCCTCCAAAATATCTTAAATTGTTAATAGTAGGCTATTTTTAAAACTTGGTATATATTTTCTGGATGCGAATACTTAAACGAAAATAAGACGCTTAACACGGAGTAGAATATAGAAGAGAAGAACAAAAGACTGGTTTGGGTTCTTTCATTCCATATCCTCGCTATATGAGTGACGAGGAGCCGCTGTCAGGCAGTTAAGTGTAACTATCTTAATGTTTTTTTTTTTTTTTTTTTTTTTTTTGTCATTTACAATTTAATATATAATTTATATGTTTGGTTATTTATCTTCAAAAGAGCTTAGTATGTTTATGAAAGCTGCATGTTATTATTATTATTATTATTATTATTATTATTATTATTATGTACGTAAGTTTGCACATAATAAACTGTACTGAACTTCTCCGCAGAAGTGGTATAGATGTGACAAACATTGATTATAAGTAGAGCTAGGATTTATTTGCGACAAATGGCTAAATATATACAAACGTATGGGGGGAAAATTCTCAAAATATGAGTAAATATGGACTATTGTTCTTTAAATGGTGTAAAATAATGTAAAGAAGACCTTATATTATAAACGTTGAATAGGTATAAAATAAAATTAGTATAATTAAAGATTCATTGCTTAAACATGAAAGCCACCAGAAAAGCTACATGCCGTACAATAATTTAAAGAAAAGTCACAAAACAAAAAGTTTAACCTTCTTACATACAGGTATATAAATGGGATTTTTTAGGTGGTGCAGATCTTAACATTTTAATGAGAATTGCCTATTTTGACGCATTGGGTTTAACTGGAACCATGTCTGATGTCTCTAAAAATGCTTTGTACTCAATAAAATTATGCTCAACATCACAAGCAGTAACAGGGACCATTCTAAACCTTGCAACATCTTCAGAAGCTAAATCCAGATCTGGTTCTACATCTGGTTTTCAACATTTCTTAGAAATTCAAGAATACAAATTTGAAATACAGATGACGGTGAAAGAAATTTAAACGCTTATCTGACAATAACTTTGAAACCATAAAATATGGAACAATTTTAAAATCAAATATTCAATTATGTAAAAATATGCTAGTTTTTCTTATGTAAAAATATGGACTTTCCCTTGAAATATGAACAAATATGCAAAAACAAATTTATCTTAGACCATTCCAAATGTCCCAATTCGTAAATATCTGTTGAAACTTTAACCTTAACTAATGTAAAAACAAATATGTATTTACAAAGAAATCCCTGCCCTACGTATAAGACAAAAAGGGTGAAAATAGATAACTAATATATAAGAATCCGCAACTCAATGTAGTAGCTCTACATTCGCGAAGAATACTGGAAACCACGAGAACGCAGAGAGCTGTCGTTGCCAGGCAGCAGAGCAAAAACTTCTTGTCTGAGTGCAACGAGCCTACAAACGAATTCAGACATCATACCATGTATTTCGCATGCACAGATCCATTTCCCTTTCTCCAGCAAGCTCTTCAAGATTCTGGAAATGTATATGGACTATGCCACGACCACATCCAGATAATCTTTTCACAGCTTACGTAAGCAAAGTGTAAAGCAAACGGCATGATATTCTTTTGAAGTACAGAAATGTATCACGTTCTCTCTAAGTCCGATAAGATTCTCAGACTTGAATTTAAAACAGCTTGTTGAAATCATACGCGCGTGAGATAGTATTAATAATGCTCATTTTATGAAATACTAGCTTAAAGGACCCGGCGTCGCCCGGGTATTTTTATTTTGTAATTGGAAATTATCTTATGAAGGACTTTCGATTTTTAAATTATAAGTCATTATTTATAATTTGAAATAGGAAGAACGACTTATCACAGTCAAACTATTCCCTCAGAAAACGCTTGGTATAGATTTTTACGGCTCATAGAGGATGTAGAATTTTGCATCCCATCGCTTGTACACAGCAAGCCTGGAAGGGGTTCAAATAAGAAGAAACAGAAATTCCGGTAACATAAAATTGTACTGTTTTTGCGGAATATTTTATTTCTCACTCTCATGTTACCATAAAACCGTTTTTGGTATGAAATTAAACAGAAATGCATTATCACGTTCATACTTCTCTTTCCAAAAACCTGCGATATAATAATATACATATTATCATTCCTCGTATAGTTTTCTCTAAGTCCAGGGTAGAGAAAGTTATGTGACTGCATTATTTTCGTGGATTTCATTATTTAATATTTATTTATAACATGAATTATATTGATAGCTTTTCAAATTTGTCGAAGTCCCATTTCATTTATTTCCAAACCCATCTGAGACCACTGGCAACAATATGTTGTCATGTAAACTGTGATTTGGATTTGATAATTATGTGTCTAAAGGGATTAAGTATTCTCAAAAACATGTAATTTTTGGCAATTAAAATCAAAATTTTGCAAAATCCTTTTTTAGTGAGCACTTACATTATGAAACGAAAGTACTGTCAAAATTCCAAGTCCCTACCTATTATAGTTTAGGCTCTACATTGATTCTCTGTCATTAAGTCAGTCAGTCAGTTAGTCAGTCAGTCAGTCAGTCAGGAAAAAGCCTCTTATATATATATATAGAGAGAGAGAGATTATTGCGAAAAGGCAATTCAGGTTAATAAGGAGTAACAAGAAGCAGCTGTTAGGCAATTAAGTGTAACTATCGTAATGTTATTTTATTTTATGTCAGTTACATTTTAATATCTAACTTACGGGCTTGGTTATTTATCTTCAAAAAGACTTAAGTATGTTTATTCTGTAGATTGGTTAAGTACTTAGGCTATTTCAATCGGTCTTAAGATTTTCCTGCTTCAGATGGCCTCTGTCCCGAACGAGACGCTTTGATTAATTTATTACATAATCCATCCATTTAACTTAGCCTTTGGTAAGATTGTCAACAGTGAATTCCAGGGCCGGACATCAAAGAACATCGAGAATTTCCCCGGTGGGTCGGTGCAATATGGGGCCGACCTTTTATATATTTTCGGGCAGTGTGCTGGTGTGTTCCATAAAACTCTTCCATAAACACAAAGTGTATGTTCCATAAAGTCGTATTTGTAGGTTCTCATTTCAATTGAGCCTTGTATTGTGTTTCATAACGTAAAGTTGACAGTTCTTTCTTTCTTTCTTTTTTCTTCTTCCTCTTCTTCAGGTTTCACGCAAAATACCCGATACAGTATTATGGCTATCGGTATCGCGCTCTAGTATATATCTATCCATTCACTTATTATTATCATCATCATCATTATTATTATTATCTTCCAGCACAATCCAACAACTTTTGTTGGTGTCAATATTACTGACAAGAATTTCATCTTATTCAGCATCTAAGAAACTTTCTCAAAATGTGGCATGTTTGGAATAATGTTGCTCGTTATATATTACTGATTATCTTCACTGGATGTTCTTTGATAAAAATATTGAGCCCACACAATCCACGCTATAACTATCGGTACAATTTTTACTCTTTGTAGTTTCCAGATGGTTTTGATCTCTAATGTCAGGTTCTGGTATTTACTGACTTTACGCATATCTGTTTTCGCTAAGTTGTGAGTAGACAGGATGCTGACATCAATTATAATTGCATTAGATCTCTTTTTATCTATGAACAGCAGATCTGGTCGGGTATAGTCAACTGTTTTATCCGTTGTTATAACTCTATTCCAATGCAACAGGGATTCCAGAATGGGTTCTGGAATGTATTTTTAACAAGGTGGTGGATTCTGGATGAGTTTATGTTGGAGAGCTATTTGTATGTGGAGAATTTTTGCTACCGGATAGGTATGAGTGATTTGCTAGAGTTTCATATGCAGATGTTACGTGCTCTATGGTGTTCGACATCTGTTTATTATATTTGTTTTCATTATATATTTTTCATAACTTCTGGTCCTTTTTACTTTATCTTGAATAGCCCCAACAAATCCTTCTGTTTCTGGACAGAATGAGCTTTTTTACAACTCTTCTAGGGATTGATCTTTGTGAATTTATTATTATTACTATTATTGTAATTATTATTACTTATATCATTATATCATGATTGTTGCTGTATGTTTGTTTTTAAGGGCCTATTTTTATCCCTACTCCATCCCTGGTGAATTCTTTCATCGTTTCTGTATGAGACACCAAGTTGACCGATATTCCAAAAAATGATCGAAACAAATAAAATATTTCGCAGCCTCATAATAGGAGTTATTAAATAATTACAGTTATATGACATTTCCATTACTTGTTGAGAATTAATATTATTTAAATTTAAATAAGGGCCTGAATTTAGCCTACGCTTTAGGCCTAATTACCGTAAAAATTAGACTGTAAAAAAATATGCTACTTTGAATTTGAAACTTCAATCTTACAGTGAGGTAATAAATCTAACGGCATTACAGCAGGAACGTAGATGGGTTTAAGCAAGGGGAGGAGTATTGTATAAAAACAACAACAGAGGACTTGGTATGTTTTGTCTTGGAGTGATTGATGACAGTAAGGATTTTAAAGAGAGCCTGATAAGTGAACCAAGATTCTCCACTTCTACAAATGTGCTCGCTACAAAAATTAAGTTCCCAGCTAATTAATTAGAAGATGGGAGCCAGCCAGGTCTCATCTCTTGAGGAATTTCCTTTCACAAAAGAAACGCAGCTACCATTACGTATAAAACTACTTTACGTGCTTCCCTTAAACTCTCTTTAATTAAAAACTAATTGCATTTTTCACCAAACATTCATAATGAAACACCTTTTACTGCAAATAGCTGAGAGCTATATTGAATAGAGCTTCCCGTGAAGAAGAGTAATGTGGGGAACATAGCCTTCATTGGAAAATTTCTTAATTGGCTGCTCTAATATTTATCTTTCAATCTGGAAATCAGTTTAAACAGTCAACTTTACTTTAGATTAAACGGTGGACTAAAACAACGAAAATAGTGAGAACAACCCAAAGTCAATAAGAGTTACCATAATTGCAACAATAACAGTAAATATAAAATCATGTAAATTGATGTAACAAAGTACCAGAATGGTTTTCTTTATTCGCTGACAATTGTAATTCTGATATGCAGAAAAAAAGTTATTTTTAATAGATTTCCGAGATAAGCTCCAGATCGATTCATTAAGCAGGGCTCACGGAAGAATAAAGATCTAGTTTGATAATCATATGTGAAGGAATATGTGGGTAGTGTAATTTGTCAGAGCTACCTCAATTGCAAAGCCGTATATGAACAATGTAAAAGTAAAAGTATATATTGCCACGATAACTGATCTGAAATTTATAAATTATTTCTGATATGTTACCAAAAAATAGGCACTAAATTGAGTATAACTTCGGTACTGGTCAACCGATTTGGTCCAATATCAATAGGCTTCTATTCATGGAGGTTATAAATGTGTACGCCAAGTTTCATGAAAATCCGATAAAGCGTATTTGAACTATCGCGCTTACAGACATACTGACAGAAAGACATACAGACTGACAGACCCATGTCAAATTGGCCGGCTACGGGATTTGAACCTGGGACCTCCAGAATGCCAGTGCAAGGTTTACGGAAATGATTTCTATCACTAGCATATCTAATGATTTGTCAAAGTGTATTGCAGCTTCTAAAACCCTATGTGAACACTGCAAAGCAAGTTGTTGTAAAGGGAACTGAGCAGAGACTTTAAAGTGCATTCGCCCTTTTCAAGGTTTTTTAGGGGTAAATGTTTTTTAAAAATTGACTTTTTGGAATTTTCACAAGGATTACAGGCCAAAAGTTATAAGTGTGCCAAATGCCAAGTTTCTAGCTCTTCTAGAGATGGGTAAACATCAATGTCAGTGAGTGAGCGAATCAGTCAGCCATGTGGTTTTATATTGTAGGGATTATAGTGACGGTGAAATAAGTAGAATTCGTAGTTTAGGTGTATAATTGTTTAATCTACACACTGTAGACTCAGAGTGACCTATATTTCGTTACGAGAACTATTAGATGTTTCTCCACCCCTGAGGTTGTCTTCTTGCAGAAAGTGATACTACTGGGAATAGACGTAATTTGTACTTCACACATAGACTCTGCTACTGGTACTTCCACCAGAAAGCAGACTTCGTGTTACAACTACTCATTATCTAAAACTCAAACCATACAAATAGCAGCTGCTGCTACAGGCGTTGGAAATTAAGTCCCGTGCGAAAGAAGTAACCCGAAACGTGCAAATCATGCGCTTCCTCCAAGCCAACGGCGCGAAGTTCCTTAACAACAGTAATGGAATTGTCCCTAATTGAGTGTACGACATCAACAGACACATTGGCTGAAAGTTTATGTACAGGATGAGTAAAATGTGGTACATGATCTGAATGCTGATGAAGACGCTGCTCTAAGGAAACGAAAATCTGCAACGTACGGAATCCGAATTGCTGATGTGCTTCCCACAAAACCAATGTACTTAACTATAATTACGTTCCATAGCTTTCTCACTGCTAAATGAAGACATGGGGGGGGGTAAATCTGTTTACTGTCAGGCGAATGTCGGTGACAAAAATGATACAGCATATAATAATAAAAATTATATTTTAAAAGTAAAAAATACAGTAAATGAATTGACAAGGGCAGCTGAACAAGACTAAACACATACAATTTGAGAAGCGAAACATTAATGAATAAACATGGTTTTGCACATTATACAATGAACTTGAAAAGTAGACATCTTCCGGTATGTACAGTGCACACATTTATTACATTGTAATGTTTGCTTTGAAAGAAAATCTCACAACTGTTTTCCTTCGCGGTTTATCACCAAGTCGAATATCATTTGTGTTGAGTCTCTTTGGTAATTTGAGTTAAACGTTTCTTGTCACGACTATTCCACTCATACGACGTGTTTGATCTTGACGAATAACGTAGTATAAGATTTTAAACATTTATACATGTGAAATTATCCACTTATTTGCTATAATTATCTACTACAAATTATAAATCTACAGTCAGTAATGAACAAGAGATTTGTGCGTGATTGCGAATTCATAGAAAACCGATAGAGCATCATGTGTTTGGATATTGAATTAACTGAACTTCATTATGTAAATCGATAATACACTGCATTAGTTCGGCCTAAAGGGGTGTTTACCTGTACTCAGGTTAAAATTAAAAACTGACAATCTGCAACGATATGCGAGGATCTGTCTAAGATTATCCACGAGAATGGGTCATTCACAGACTAGTTAACTAACAGAAAACCAGTAACCGTTACTAAGTAATTACTAAGAAAGAAGTGATGTACATTCACATACTTTTCTCTATAATTAATATGAGTAGAGCAACTTTCTCGCTTAAAATTTCAACCAAAGTGTAACGATTGCTTTGCAGAAGTGGGCATTAAGTTTCATTTCCTCCATGTTTTTTTTTTCTTTGTTTGAGTGTTGAGAAATGGAGGATTAGCTCATACAAATAAATAATTTTTACGAAAAATCATAAAAAAATTATTTAATAAAATTAATAACAAAAAGAGGTTAATTCATACAATGTATACAGCGCTTTTGAAAGTATATAATATGGGAAATGGCAGTGTTATTAAAAACTAAACGACAGTATAATTACGTACACAAAAATTAAAAATTTAGATTCTTAGAAATTAAAAAGAAAAAGAAAAATATAAACAGAAGTGATAGGCTAATTTTTCAGAAAGTGTCACTTAAATGTTTAAACAGAATATCCACTCTTTAATTAAAACACTATATTATAAATTTTTGTGTCTAGTCATTGACAAATTTTGGAATATAAAATATTTTCATTTTAATCACTCTTTAATTGGATTACGCTATTTTTATATAAAATTTTATTGTTATGAATGGCACTGTTTTGCAATTTAAAATACGAATATTTAATCACTCTTTAATTAAAATAACCTAATTATTAATATAATAGTTACATACCGGTATATATACCGATGAATACAGATTTATATTTACTTAAAGTATAAATCTTTACAAACCATGAAAATCAATATATTAAGTCATTATCAGTCTATAGCTCACAGCGGTGTACATAGATAAGTAATATTCCTTGATAAACAGGTAAGACATTATTGTACTGAGTGCTATGGTACGGTATTTAATTATTTTCTATGGATGTCAAATTTTGGGGAACACATTTCTGATTTTGATTTCAACTATCCTCATATATACTTAGCGTTAGGTTTTACATTTGAAAGCATTGCCTGCTTCTATTATTTTCTCGTTCGACGTTTTAGTTAATATAACGACAGCCGTCGCGGTGACTCATGCTTAGCGCGTGGGCCTGGCATGCAACCGTCCCGGGGTCAAATCCTGAGGCAGGCGGGCGTGTCATTCGTGGTGGACGAAGCCGAAACTTAGGGGGTTTTCTCGGGGATTCTCCCGTTTCCCCCCTCATTCTATCAACAGTCTACACTTCACCTTCAAACTCGCCGTCATTATCATCTCATTTCCTTTCCCAGCTTTCGGGCCATTTCGTGGTGGTGTGCTGCGCACCTTGAGGCTCTCTCGTGTGTCCCGACCCAACGTGCTATCCCTCTGTGAGAGACCAGGGGTGTGGCACACGACAAGGGCAGAGGGACCCTGAGGACGTGAGGACGTGGTGCACATGAATTATTTTCAGGTACTTGCTGAGTTCCGTGGGGGCTCGCGGTGGAATCTGCTCTTGGAGCCTGTTGGCGCGCCAATCACCTCGTTACCAGAGGTTGGCACAATGGGCCCGGTCTTATGACCTAGGTGTTTAGGGTCGTTCCCAACCAGCCTCTTCCATGTTCGTGGGGTTCCATACCATACCATAATATATCGACAACCATTTTTACGAGACTAAAAACACTCCGTTTTAGATCTAGTGCAAAGAACTAATGTGGGTCTAACCCAGGCTTCCATATTCATAGTAGCTAACCTATTAGTCCTTGCAAACGGCCATGGGTTGTTGTGCCATGATTTATGTTATCAAAGGACTGATGTTAATATAATGATTATTATTGTTTTAATTATCACTATCATAGTTATTAATATGATTATTATTCTTGAAGTTTTAAAGGTAATATGATAGACAAAATGCACATAACAGAGGCCTGGTAAGAAATATACTGACGTATATTTAGAGGATGTATTAGAAACCATTTGTAAGGAACGCGAAAGTTATATAGGATGTGAATCCAGTCCACCACAAACTAAGGAGGGAAAAGTTGAAAGTCGAAGGGAGAGGTGCACGGTTGACCTGACTAACACAGTGGAACTTGCTCTTCGAAGTTGGCTTCAAACTGGACACCAAGTTTCTGGGACAGATTTGTAACACGATTCTCATTACTCCACAAAACTTCAACATATTCGGCTCCACAAACTTTATTCAATTTTATTATGTAGGTCCTTGCGATATGTTTCAAGGAAGCTGAACTTTCGTAAACTCGGACTGTGAAATACACTGAACTTCTATAAACAAAATAAATTATATATGAACAAATACTTAACTCACATACTGTATGAGCTGCAAATTGGCAGAGCTTCAACTACGTATATTTCTATGTAAGAAACCCTATCTTGTGGTAAAGACCTCTTTTTTTCCACAATTTTATATTAGTGCACATAATTTTCATTACTTCAAATTATAGCCTAAGTTATATACAAACAAGTAGGAAATAGTTTCTGAGACATACGTTCAACATAACCATAATCTAAACTCACAGAGGCCGAAACCATCATCAGGGACCGTGGGCGCAGGTCCTGATTTATGAATGAACAGACTGGGAATTTGCCCAGAGGGGGCGAACCTAGAAAGAGTGGCAAAGTTTTAGGGGGAAATATTTTTAAATATTAAAAAGTGAAAAATATTGTATCTCTGGACTTTAAATGCGCTGTGGTTTTACAATGACGTTAAGAGTCCAGTCCTCCAAAGTAATAACTCTCAAGCTTCCAGATAATCGTCGTCCACTTCTTCTACACAGAAGTACTGCGTGTGGACTAAAGAGAAATTCACAGGCACAGAATTTAACTCAATGCATTAAAACATGGCACAAAAATGGTAAGGAGAAATTTTTAAACCGATTGAGAAATTAGAAGTTTACACTACATGTATGAGTGAAGTACTATATTTAATATTACAATATAATTAGGAAAGGTGGAAGTTATTCTGATCAGAGGGATGGAAAAATTACGCAATTGGATATTAATCTATTGCTCCATGAAATTCGTACGTAAATACAACTTTGATATTGAAGTTGACCCTTTATGAACGCAACGTTCACAACTGGAATCCTGTATGCAAATTTCACTTTCACGGGATTTCGTCAATTACGGGACCATTTGATTCAAATGACAGCATGACGATCAAAATGTCACGGAATAATTCTAACTTTTTTTAAATCAAACATCACTCAAAAGCGAAATCAATGCCTGCAAATCCAAACAGGATATCGTAGGCCTTCAGAATGGGGCGAGTTTAATATTCGGAAAACTGTCCTTTAATAATTATGCAAAATAGACGAGTTAAAGGAGATGTGCTATGGTATGCGTAATAGGAATATAGTATTTGACATGGAACCCAGAATCCTTGTCTCAAGAACAGTATACTGCAGAGCACAATAACTATCAGTCTTATGTCACAATCTGTACAGGTCTTTCAAGACATTTCTAGAGTCGCGGATGCATGCGTCCCTGTATTCTTGCTGTATGAACCTTTCCATTATATATATTCTGTTTATGAGAATAATTATTATCTGCATGAATATGAGCTACAAGTTTAATCTACGTAGGAGACAACGAAACGAGACTTTAACACTGAACTTAAGTAATCCTCAGGCAGGCCAATCTTATTGATGTTTCATGGGGTTTCTAACGTAAATTCCGGATTAAAATTTAATTATCCCTATCGTCCTTATTTCTGATCATCGTAATTCGTTTTGAACTTAAGAAAGGGACTCGCGTAATGTCAACCAAATAGCAAGGAAGTCTCTCCACTTTGTCTTGAATCTGCTTGAACATTTTAAATGTTTCGTTAAGCACTAATGTTTTGTTAAGCATTTATTCGTTGTGTAAAGTGTTAATATGATGTAACATACAATTTAAACTGACAATATTGGTACTACAAAATTAGATAGGCCTAATAGTTGCATCACATTATTTTACAATTTTACAAGCAATGTGTTCCGATATATTGTGGGTCGTAATAACGAGAATGCCTATATCGAATCAGTTCAGTCAATGATGCTTTAGTCAACATTGTACTTGGCATTTTTTAAACTATCATTATACAAAATAAAGAAAAACACGGTGATTAGTCTTCTTATAACTGTACCGTAGGCTATATAAAAGTAGTTATTTCTTTATACAGTCGAAGGTAAAAGAAGCTATTCTAAAGGTAAACAATAATAATTAAAACCACTGAGTTATCAAATTACGACACTCCAGGGTGATCATCTTTGATTGCTTCGGATGGAAAATACTCTCTTAGTTAAGAATAATTGCATATGATTATTAAATAGACTTAAACTGTCATAAATTAAACATTTTGACATTCATTACGCCTTTTTAAGTGCTAAATTTCTCACGGTGGTCGCAAAAATGTCATACTTGTTGGCTGAAAAGCATTGTCCATTCCATCTCTTACATTGGCAGTCATGTACGAGAAATAAATAATCTCTGTCTGCGCAAGTGCATACTAGGTGGCAGAGAGTTCACGAACAGCTGTAAAGCTCCCAAAATGGCTGCTGCGTACGTTTAAAAAAATTATTTAAAAAAATTTGTGAAATAATAATAATAATATTAATACCTGTCTAAAAATAGTGTATGATATATATGTGGTTATATGATTTTATTTTGCCCGTAGGATTGCTTCACTCGCCCTTACGAACTCGTTCTGCCAAATATACTGTACCTACTCGCAATATAATTCTTTCTTTTAGCCCTTGTATCATAAATAACTATTATGATATTTTACTGCATGATTCCAGTAAAACCTTCCTTCGTCATTTCTTATAATCAGCAATAATTATATACTATATAACATTTTTGGCCTTGGTAAGGCAATGACATTCTGCTTCAATATAACGAAACTGTACGAGTAAATTATAAGAAATGCTACGGTATTAAAAATATAATTTTATAATAAATTTCGGTGCACACATCAATATATGCTGGACCTTTTCAAAATTTAATGTCTATCTCTGAGAAAGAGGCATTAAAATATGCTGGTGGTGGTGTTAAAGGGCCTCTTTAAGAGAATGCACGGTATGAGACAGCAGTCTTGATGTACCTAATTGAGATATCGTAATGACTGGTGGCATAGTTGATGACTTTGATCTTTCCTTACACCACGCCCCACAAATTGGTCTCATTACCGCAGACACAGAGAAGCGTAGCAAATTCCCCACCCTTCCTAACTCCTCACAGCTTCTATTTGGCTCATCGCTTGCTTACGGCTACAAGAGGAGGAAGGGGCTTTCAAATCAAGACAAGAAAGATGAGCATGAAGCGGTCTGACAGCAGTCAACCCCTTCTCGACAACGGTTTCAACTCTTTCCACTAGTTTACACTACTATTTCTAAAGTTACTTACAACTGTATACCGAGAAGGTCTCGACAGGGAGCTCGCTGGCTGCTTTTTACTTCTAACAGTTGGAATTTATTGATCTTCAAACGAAAGTATTCATAAATTAAATTCAAGTTAATATGAATGTTAAGATTTTTCACGTTAGTGAAAGTGCATTTCGAATGTGCACGCATACTGTAGGCTATCTGTGAGGGAAACAGAAAGCATAGAACATATTACAGATACATTAATGAATTTCATTCCGATAATGCTTTTATATTAATTTACTGATAAATGTGTTCTTTTTAGTACTGTAATGTTTTATTGTACTAATATTCTGAACATAATATATATTGTATAAAATCCCCAATTGTTTGTATAAATGTTTGGGGGGCACTTTTATGTAACAAAATTAATAAATACAGTTTAATTTCGTTTCACAATATACTTGCACTATTTGATAAATGTAGATCTAGTTTTCAGATACTAATTCCTTGTCTTGTTTTGATAGTGTTTATAGGCGGT
The DNA here is from genome assembly GCA_964059195.1 of Ectobius pallidus. Taxonomy (NCBI): domain Eukaryota; kingdom Metazoa; phylum Arthropoda; class Insecta; order Blattodea; family Ectobiidae; genus Ectobius; species Ectobius pallidus. The sequence continues at coordinate 119,148,854 of CAXKWD010000008.1, read as the reverse complement.
TTTTTACTTCATATTTTTTTTGTACTACAGATACCCAAATTCTAAAGGTTCCACATTTTTAAAATGAAAAGTACAGTCGGTCAAATAAAAAACGTCGGGACTCGTATGCTGTTAAAATTAAAGTTTTGACGCATTAGTTCACAAGTTTCCTATAAAAAACACAAAATACAGGTCATTTTCCGAACATATGAGGCCATGCGGCAGGAGGGAAAATATGAACAAGGAGGGAAAAAATGAAAATCGCGGAAAGCGCAACACACGATATTCAACTTAATGCATTGTCATAATTCATTTTGCTTTGTGTCATCGCCACATACAAATGCTAACGTGAGAGAAAGTGTAGTTAGGGCTGTAATTGACCTGCATTTTTCGGCCTCTGAAACAGTGAGAAGGTTCCATATTTATGAAAGATCAGCTCAGAGGTGGAAACTTTACTATAATGCGACCGGAAGTTTTCATAGCAAACGTTGATCTGGCCGGACGCGTATTTCGATGCTAAGATTGATTGCAGAAGTTGAGCGTAAGTTATTGATATTGCACTAGAATTACCGGTATTATAAAATAAAATCTTAAAAAAATGCTCCTTGAATAAACATATTCCTCGCGAATTTATTCATTATAATAAAATTATAAGAACTTCCATGCAAGAATATGGCGGACGTGAGGCATATAGCCACAGCCTTCTATACATGTTTGTTTTGGAACAAAACTGACTAAATAATCAAGAAAATACATGGATAGACAAGAGGCGTGTGTGAACCTAACCTTAAGTCTTCCTGTACATGCGCATATGCTCGTTCGTGATACTTAATCAAATACCGCCCGACGTTTTTTATTTGACCGACTGTACGTTATTACATGCACTTTATATGCAGGACCGGGCTTTTTTGTTATTAACGCAACAGAGGGATTCAGCAAAAGGTAGACGCACGATTTGTCACAAATGTGATGATTTATGGTTGTATCGCGAATTTCCACGAAACTTGAGCCTTTTTCCAAAAATCTTCATTTTTACGATAAAAAAGAAAAATTTCATTATTAAAAAATGTATTCACTTTGAATATATTGGTTATGCAGGAATGAGATCTCAATTGGAAAGGTACATTACAGTATAAGCTATGTATTATTCTTTTTTATTACCTTCAGGACCATCCATGGCAGCTGATAGGGTTTACCTAAGCTTTTGGAAAATTCAGTTAGAAATTCTTTCACTTTGAAGTTCTTAATGTATTATGTGCAATAATAAAATTAAAGAGAGACTAATTATTTTGTATGCAATTGTGATTTACACTACACTCTTTTAATACATAAATTAGAAAAATGTTATTTCATAAGAATTAGCATAAGAAGCGTAGGAGTATGACATTAAAATTACCTTGAAATTTCTACCATATTTTAAACTATAAATACATGTTTAATATTTTTTAAGCACTTTTTAAAAAATTAACACCAAAAACCTGGCTCCGGTTACTTGCAATAACAACATCAGCTTGATTTCAATTTCTAGTGAACGTAACAGAAATGTAGTGACGCAGCGAGGGAAAATATGTCACTTATGTCAGGCTTTACTACTGTAATTAGAAATAACAGTTCCCGCATGTATGGAATTATTCAAAGAATCGATAAGTGTATACCACTTCTAACCACAATTAGAATGTAACAGAATGTAATGAGATTTCAATGTCATACCCTTCGTTGAATGGCATTTCAATTAGGAATCCTACACAATCAACATTTCATAGCCAACGATTTTACCACTATTATTAATGTACCCTTCCAAACCACATTAGCCAGTATTGCATTGTTGGGAGGGACAAACCTCCAACAAATTCCTTCTAAAAAACTTTTAATCCCACATACCTGTGAATTGATATTTTCCCAATGAGTTTTTAATGCAGGAAACTGATTTAAGTTAAAATTATTCAGAATTCCGCAACCAGATTGATGCCGAATGTGACAGGTGACGGCCGACAAACTTCACAAAGATTTATACAAAAAAGGACGTATGTTCGGTATTTTCTAAGAATCTGTGCATAAAAAATTGGAACTAGAATATTTTATTAACTTGCCTGAGATTCCATTTGTTTTCTTTCTCTAAACAAATATGATTGTGATTCATGAATATAAAAAAGAATTACAAAACTCACACTATTCAATATCATATATATTGTGATTATTATTTACATATTTTATTATTATGCACTTGTGTGCACTTAAAATAGTAGGATGCATACATTTAGCTGTCCTAAATTCCAAAGTCACCCGCCTAAATCTCAAATATGTTGCAAACTACATTAAAATCTCACAATCATAACGAATTACGATTTAGCTTAAGTAGCCTAACTTTCTTGGCTCGATCACTGTTAATAATTCCCATGAAAAAATAATTAATTTCATGTCTCATACTCATGAGACAAGATGTTATAAAATAAAGTTTCGAAAACAATACAAATTATACATGGCTTGCCACATGAAATAAAAATATTAGAGGGATTAAATTATTAAGGGTATTAACATAAAATATAACGTCATACATTCTGCATGAAGCATGCAGAAGTTTCATTTTTTATTATGAAAATAACGTATACCATAATTATGCAAAAAAATCTTCTAGCGAGTTAGTTCATAAAACGTTGGCATTTATATGCAGGAATGCACTTATCTTCATAAAATTCTGTCTCGCTTGAATACACTACGTTACAAACTATTGGACATATGTTTCCACGTAACTGCTCTAGCAAAACATATTGTGTGGCAAAACAAACGCTAACTCCCTCACGCCATATTCCTGCAGGGTTGTTTAAACACAAAATATAAGCCATAACTACAAACGAGAAAAAGAATGGTGTTAGATTTTTAGAATTTCTAACATTACTCACATTAATGATGACATCGTAAAGTGCAATAAAATTCTGTATAGCTCAAGAAGCCTGTTATAGGGAAAATACGCTTGCTAATAAAAACTTATTTGGAAGGCACTATTAAGACAAATTTATAACTACTGACTATGAGTACATGAGAATGGGTTCTACTTGACATGGGAATGGAGATTCATTAAAAATTCATACAACCCTTGTACGTACTTATATTGCCAAACAATGCCATAAAGCAACTGCTTTATAACTTAAATCAGTTGTCAAAGTGTTATGACAAAGTGGCTGGGATCAAGGAATTGATTATAATTAGTTAAAAAATAATTATTTCTAACGAATATTTTTACGTGAATATTTTAGGGAATTTTCTTTTAAGTAAACAGTACAGTAGTGAAATATTGTGTGTTGCATCAAAATTAATACCAGAAATGAGTTTTTTACTGGCAATAATTTCTCAAGCCTAGTGGTAGGCCTACCGGTATCTAATGGGAAACAATACCAATTAATAAGGCAGGAAATACTGTATGGAATGTTTAAATAGTCTGACATATCTTTGCCAAACTAACAACATACTTGAGAGCAGTCCTAAATAAGGATCATTTTAATTCATACCAAAACTGACTTCGATCAATACTTCTGCAAGCGATATCGCCTGTTATGCTTTTTCCATATATTAACCTAATATAGCAGATATATAGTGTTTCAAATCAATGTTACATGATAAGACACTTTTTTAAAATCACTTCAGATCATACGTATATACGATGCATAAAATTAGTAATATTCAATATATAAAAATTTTGTCTTGTGGTAAAGTGGGGCCCATTTTTTTTTCTAATTAGCTGATACGCACGCAAGCATTACTGATAAGCCCCACTCCTAGGATTTGATAACCCAAAGAAGATAATTGTTCTAGTAATTGTGATTTCCTTATATCTGCTTATTTGTATGGCATTTGAATGCAATAAAATAGGGAAATATACATAGAGTGCTTCAAAATTCAAGCGCAGAACATGAAGAGATTGTGATTACAAACATTTGGAAATATAGAACCTGAAATGGCTATTTTAAATTGGATATTTATTTTGATAAGTCAACATATGTAATGTACCTACGTCGCGAAACTTTTGTGTTGTACATAATAATAAACAGTGTTTTAAATCTTGAGCTGTACTGATATAGTATAATCGTTCCTTTTTTTATAATACATGGCGTTATAATTAAATGTACACATGATTCACCATGGCATACAGAATTCTAATCACTAGTCTGATAATTTAAATAGGCAAGTATTTTTGAGACATCAGAAAACAGGTTTTCCACCTGAACACCATTTTTATGTTTTTTTTCTTTACTTTTACTTTCGCACTTGCCTTAACGTCAGAGGAAACCATGAAAAAACCGAAGTAAAATTGGCAAACCACGGGGTTTGAACCCGGGACCTCCCGAATGGAGGACCAAGATGCTACCACCTTTGTCACCTTATCGGTAGTTGCTTTCATGTTCATACATGAAAATTAAATGTTTTCAAGATGGATATACTCTGAAATGTCCAAAGCACGTGTGAATATTTTATTATAAGAATAAGGGAATAAATGTGTAGCCTAAGACTTACAGAAATTTAAATAATAATAATAATAATAATTGAGAAGAAAATTTTATTTAAAAAAATTATCAAATGAAAAGTCCATACCGCATAGCTATTCTCAACTATAACCTTTCAAGTTTTCTATGAATGCTTCTATAAGGAATTATAATTCCCTTGCGAATTGTTACAGTATTCTTAGTATTTAGGTAGTTGTATTATTATATACTTATCCTTATCTGCTTACTCTTATATAATTAGTGTTATATTTTGTATACCAAATGTTGAACAGTTTTTACGTTTTCAGTCATAACTTCATACATCTAGGTTTATTGTACATAAGTGTTTTGTTTTTTCACAAAAATAAATGGAAATACAGCCTTAATATATCCAATGGTAAAGTAGGATTTTTAGTTTTGGGCATTCGATAAATAAATAAATAAACTTCATTGCAAAATTAATTAATTAATTAATACCTTTAAACTATTTCCAAAAACAATATCCGAAAGATAACAGATCAAACATTCATATTTCCTTCTTGCAACCATGTCTCTCATTTCTTGTATTTAAACGATCAAAACTCTGACACGGAATAGACTTGCATATGCCGAGGTCTCACTTTGACGAGGTGTGGAATACACGGACTTCTACCGACCAGCTCCGTTTCTCATTAGTTAGAACCAGCTAGAGCTGTAACCACCGAACTTTCCCACTTCCTCCCACATCTCTTCCTCCCAACCTCATTCCCTCTCTTTCCATTGATGTTTCAATAATGGAGGATCTTCCATCTACAGAAATGGCAGCACTGCTAAACACATGGCTAAGTTTTTATTGAGGATTTCCTCTGGGGAAATCAACTGGTTATATTTACTACCCTCAGTACAAACTAAATTTTTTGCCATGGAATTTTCATCAACAGTATAGAGTACCGGTATTGTCATTTTCATTTGTGCTGAACATTTGTCATGAATTTCGAAACTTTTTGTAGTCACTGTATATTATTAATTTAATCTAGTAGTGTTTCTAAAACCATCAAGGGTAAATAACATATTACCGGCATTACCAACTGAAAGGAAAAATGATATATCGCTGTTACCTAGGACGATCAATAACTAATGATAACCACTGATTGATAACTGTTTTTCATAATGTATACGTAGAATTAAAAAAATAAAACTCATGAGATATCATCTTTGTACATTTCATAAAACAACTCGAAACAAAAAAACAAAAACAAACAAACAAAAAACAAAAAAAAAGGAACAATACCGAAATATACTTTAGAACCTCTACGAGAATTGGATTATAACTTTGAATATATAATAGATATTTTTAATATTATTTCTTTCATATGACATCTTTCCGTTTCCACCAAAGTGTAATTAAATTTTAAAATGTTCGATGTTTTTAAGCCTCGAAGCATTCTGATTGCCTCTGAATAACAGCCAATCAGCGGCCGACCTAACACAAACATTAATATCCGCAACTAAGGTAAACAAGTCAAGCTCGCTTTTTCATTTGAACCAGAAGTTCTATCTAGCTGGTGCTTTAGATAAAGTGTATTATTTGTCCACATGATAACATATAGTTAATACAATAATAATATAACGACCACCATAATGGGCATAACATATGGTGCTACAATAATAGTTCATGGTCCACTCTATCCTAAACATAACTCATCAAATTGTCGATCGCTTCCATTTTGTTAGCCTGCTCTGCTTGATCAAATTTTATAACATTTCTTTATTCTTAGCCCGCTCTGTTTGCTTCATTGTGAATAACGTAACGGCACGCAGAGATCTTAATTTTTTTACATAGGTGGATGGAAGGGGGATTCATGTATCTAGGCCTAAATGGGAAAACTTTGATCGATTTGTACGAAACTGCCTACGCGGGTTTTTTGGGGGCAGGGAACTCAAATCTGTCTTTTTTATACTATACTCTTGAAATTCATCTAGAAGCTGGAATTTGAAATATATAATTAATAATCGTATTAATTGTTTATGAATGATCAGCGTGTAAGGATAAGGTTAATGAATATTTGGTTTATTTTAATCGTTTCATTTCTAATATGTATTCCCACATGGCATCACATGATCCGTTTTAGTCGTTTTAATTATTCATTTCCTACGCCTAACAATTTGACCAAAATAAAAGTATAAAATTCATGCAATTTATGTAAATGCAGCATCAGTGTTGATAAATATAATTGCTGTTAAATAAATGGCTTTGAAAGCATCTAGCTGTTGAATTAATATTCGGGGGCGAAGCCGCAGGCACCTGTTGGTTAAATTTAAAATTTCAGTCAATCACGCCTGACCTCCTTCATAAAATACTGTATTGTCTCCTTACAAGTCGCGATGCATAAGTTTATCCATACCATAATATAAAATATTTTCCATTATGCATTCATGAAAAGTTTGAAAGCATTGAAAACTTATTTCTTACAAGAGGATACAACGGCTTCGTTAATGAAATGCTACTGTAGCTTATATGACAAGAGATATGAGGTGGCAACGGGCTGGTGAGCAGGTGAGAACAATAACAAGACGTATTACCTCTTTCATATCCCGTTTGACGTGAAGCGAGTAAGCTGTGCCCAGAGAATGACAACTAGAACAATACCTCCAACAAGTATTTTGTCCCGTCGATAATATAAAGAGAAACACCTCTTTGTTTTCATAAACCTGTCTGTAACACATTTTATAGTTTTCGAAGTTCTCAGGAATCCAGTCCAGTCACTTCCTTTAAACTGTTCTATCAAAGTAAAATCATTATGGTAATAAATTTAAATATTTACTATGTATTAATTTACACTAGGAAAAATCTGCCTATATTACAGTTCAGAGACAGCATACAATCTTACAACACAAGAAACCATAGGCAAATACGCATACCTCATCACAGATTATCAAAGACACTCAATAGTTATGAGAGGGTAGGACAGAAATTATATAATAAGCTTCCTCCATTGTTGCGAAATCAAAATTCATCCTTATCCACTTTCAAGCACATACTGTATGAATGGTTAGTTAAGCACCCATTTTATGAACTGAAGGAATTTTATGATAGTATAAGTAATAGTAATGAGTGATTAAAGGTCTATAACATTTAACGCAATTTGTGCAAGCTTCAATCCAGCTTACTGTATAGTGTATTCTATGGCTTCATGGTTTTACGTAGGTGATACCCAAGGCTGGTATATGTAAGGTTGCCTCGTTCGACGCGCATGCGTATTGAGCACGAGGGATGTGACGTGGCCCATAGCCCGGCAGGAGGATTTAAACACCTACATACAATGGCAATGATGGGAATAAAACTTATTTTTAACTAAAATAATGCATGTATCTGTAAAGATAGACTACATATGATCTTACAGGGGGTATGGCTTAATAGAGGGACCACTTCTGAGTGCTCAGGCCTCAAATGAATAAGCTGTAACAAAATATATTGAGACATTTGAAACAAAATATTTAAGCTGCTGGTTTCTGTAAAACATACTGTGGATGTCAAAATAAAGAAAAACATCATACATTTCTCTTTAAATTTATTGGAGTACTTTTACAACTCTTTGGTTATGACTCAGAAAATGGGAAGTAGCCTATACAACTTTTTTTTTGTCTTATGCAGAGGGGAGTTTGCCCTTTTGTAAATAATTCTTTATTCATACACATTGTCAGCAGAAACTTAAAGGGCCTGTCCATTTTATTTATAGACAGCAGCAGACCATTGAAAATTTTCCTTGCTGAGCTGACCACCTACACTATATTTGACAAAAAAAAGTTCTATTCAAAAAGATGGGTTAAGGGTTAGAAAATGTGATTTTACCCTTCAGATGTAAAAAATGTACATTGTGAAGCAAGACTCCCTTTTAAAAATCTTTAAAACATCAGTTCACAGTCAGACAGCTCTAGTTTCAAGTGTCGTGCACAAGTTCTATTTAATATTGATTCAAAGTTCTGATTAGTTACGTCATATATGTGCTATAATTATCGCCTGAATTTAATAGTTGGGGAATTCTTATAGCCTATATATAACTTTATCACCTCAAGTGTCAGTGTACCAGAGTGTGTGTTTTTTAAAGAGTGGCTCACTATTGAATTCCATTACTGCTTTAATGCCACTTAAACAATTACAATGTTAGTGTACTGTACAGTATAATGTTTTAATAACGCTTCGAGGAATTAGGAATCCTCTTTTCCAGTATATACCAGTATTAAAGTAAAAATCCTTCAACATTTTATTTATGGACTCCCCTAATAAAACATCTGTCAGAAACTGAACCCATAAACCTGACTAGGGCTCACCCACTGGGGTGGGGGGAAGAATATTCAACAATGGATCTGTTGTTAACTGCAAAAGAAGCCACTTCCTACTGAAGGTGAGTTATTGACTCATTATTTTATTAAAAGCGCGTCTTAAAATCCATATTTACATGTAAACATGACTAAATTGAGTCTTGGACTGTTCGACCATTTAAATGCTGTCGGTCGGTATACATTTAAAGATATACCTGTTATATTTATGATCACTTTGATTCATTTGTAAATGTTTATTTCAAAGTGTTCTACAAACAGAATACAGATTGGTTTATAATATAATAATTGTTATTCCGTGCGCAAATTTTATTTATCTTCCAGTTTTCTGCCTCTGGAAAGCATTATTCCATGTTGTCTATTCCTCTTTGGTTTTAATAATTGTTTAGTATCTATGATTATAAGCTCTGTAATTAAATTGTGACAAGTACATTGCAATCTGAGGTGACTTCGTTCGTCTTATAGACGTTTAATTTAACTTAATTTCATGTAAAATAAATACAGAAAATACACAACTGCGCATCGAACTCATTGAGAAATTTATTTTTCTAAGTCAAGACGAATATTGCAAAGTATACCAAAGTCTTTTCTTTTTAAGCCTCTTTCCATAATTTAGAATAATTTACCTGAAATAAGTAAACATACCTAGAAATGTAAAATTAAAAATCTTTCAGCATAATCTAAGATCTATCTACTAGACTACTTTTTCCTGAGTCAGACAAACTTTTTCCTAACTTTGTAAAGCTGCACTATTCTTATTTGTACCTGTATTAAATATTTATTTTAATTTGTGTTAAATCCTCTTTATATGCAGGGTCGTATGCATTCTATCTTCACCTCGGAAACATGTATTAGGGGCCTATTGTTGGTAAAACGATGGTGTTTTCGTGTTATTTCTTCCCATCATTACCATTGTATGTAGCTGCTTAATTCTAGCGCGGGCTGCGAGTGACGTCACACAGCAGTGTAGGACTCTCCCCACAGCTCTTACGGGAACGAGGCAACCTTACATATACCAGCCTTGGGTGATACCTATATTTTACTGCTTCATGGTTTTATTGTTAATATAAATTTGATTATTCCTATTGTTAAAGTGGCTAAATGGCAATAAAATTGATTATTTTTATTATAATATGTGAACTCTGGTACTGGATCCAAGCATTATTTTAAGTTAAAACTCTATTACTAAATCTGTAAATTTTATGACTCTGATTTTGGACCCATGTTTTATATTTTAATATAAGGTAAATATTAAACTTGTATATATTTTGACTAAAATTTATATACGATTTTGAATCTATGTTTTATAATTTACTTTAAGATAGTTAAATATCAAATTTGTATATATTTGTCCATGACGTTGTCTATTACCATGCTGTTTAACGACAATAAAATTATATTATTATATGGTTTGATTACAATGAACTTTTCAAAAAATAAAATAGATAATATTCCTTTAGCTTGCTTAGGAATTGTCTATGCCATTGAGTAAGTAAGTAAGTTTATTTCAACTACCAGTACAACAGAATCGCTCAGTTTACGCTATAAAGACACAAAGAAAGCACAGCCACTTGAGGAGTATATAACGAAAAATCAACCTGCCTTTTGTGATGATGGCAAGCACCAGTAGTGTGACTGCTAGAGACTTCATTGGCAGGCTTCTGAAACAGAGAAACGGAACAGTTTTATAGCAAAGCAGACATTATAAAAACATGGAGCGAGCTGCGAATGAAATGTTCCACGCAATTCAATTCCAACATGCTTATGAAGTCTATTTTGACTTTTGACTCCAAATAACCTTCATAACGACCCAGCATCTTATTACGCCCCATTTACGAAAATGGATAGCCGGAATAAAGCCCATTACAAGGGCTAATTTTGCAAGTAATAAGAAATAATTTATACTGCTAACAGCAACAGAAATGAAGTGGAATGTATGTTTGAAATAATTTTACATTATGGAATATTCACAGCTCTTCCTACAAACAAAATGTAAATTTTGTTTTCGCAACTCAAATGATATGCAGCCCTATCGTAGATACATACGGTATGTAATAACTATAGGGCAATTGTGCACGATTTTAGCTACCAGAAATTGCTACACAATATTTCCTATCTGGATTAGCAATATAACTATGCGTACCATACTCCTGCTTTCAGATTTACTATATGTGACTTAACTAAACTAAACTCCATGGCGCTACATCCCTGAAGGGACTAGGCCTACCACCTGACCGCTGCGTCATCTATCATAGGCAGATGGCAGGATTGGGGGCATGGTCAGCATGCCGACACCCACGGCCGTTAATGGTGGTTTCCATGACCGGAGCCGATACTTCTCTATCAAGTAGCTCCTCAGTTTGAATTGAGGCTGATTGCACCCCGTTCCAGACCTCCCTACCTCAGAAAAATCCGAGGAGGTACCGGGAATTGAATCCGGGATTGCGAATCTGTAGCCAGCGACGCTAACCACGAGACCACGCAGGCGGTCATTATATGTGCCTGGCATAATAAAAATAAGTACAAATTTATCTATGAAACTTCTAAAAGTAATAATTACCAAAATGCCAACTTATTTTCAAGTTTTTTAAAATTCATTATTACGGTAACAACGGTTTACGTTAAGCATTTTTTAAACATACTCTTACATTATCAAACTTTCAGTATAATCTCTTCATTGGGTGGGCAATTCTGATTTCCTAAGGGACCATTCACTTTTTCATCATATACATAGTATAGAGAAGGTACCAAATAGTGACTACGGAAAAATCTAAATCTCTATAAATTTGTAATAGTTATTTACGATTTAAGACCCTCCCCCTAGTCTGTCTGGTAGGCACCGCACCAGAGATATGACTCCCTAAAAGACTGGCGTTCGAATAAGCAATTACCCCTTCAAATAACACATTCGTCAGGCTACTGAGCATATATCTCTTCACTGTCAGGTCGAAAAAAATTACTGTAAAGGTTTTTTGTTTCAAAAGCAGTTCCTTAGCTTCCCATCTCCTTTACTATCATCCTTCACTTGACAGTTCTCTACATGTTTGGAAGACCATGCTCCGATTTGTAATGCAGTATTGTTGTTTTTCATACACAACCCTTTTATATAAATATTGCCTTAAATAAAATAGAAATATAACAACAGTCACTGGAAGGTTGTTGGACTACTGATTGGTGCTAAGGTTGCAGTACCGAAGTTGGTTGAGTCATTTTTTAAAGAGCAAGATCTGAAATCTTCCCTTCTGAAGACAATTTGTTTAACAGTATCAAAGGACTTCAATCATATTGTGTATAGAGCCATCTTTATTCTTTTGGTAAATTGAAGTTCAACTTAAATGATTATTGTATTTGTAGTTTTAAAATACCAGTTATTTTTATATGCTGGATCATTCTGGTCTCCTACACAGCTGTCAAAAATATTTCCCCTTTCCTTTACATTACATAAAACTTCCCATTATATTATACATTAGTCCGTATAGAGTCAGTAATGGAAAATAGTGATGTAACAGAGGGATATCTTTGGTATATTTATTGTTTTCATGTTACAGTATAAAATTTCTTAGGGCATGGCCCCCACTGTTTCTAACAGTTGAACAAATGCGAAACACTGACACTGGAGTTACGAATAAAAAAAACTAATGCAGTGGCGGCCAGTCATGTGATCAGTCTGTGAATTTTGCAGATTATAGGAACACTAAACTATGATATGGCTGTTGATGAATGATTAAGAATCAGGTATTTATCGATCACTAAGAAGGCATGAAGTCCATTTAATGAAAATGTTAACCCTATTTCCTTTCATTATTGACTTATGACCACCAAATTGTAATGACTTTAATGCCCTGTAGCAAACACACTTTACGCCATAGAGCAAAAATCTTCTAATAAAAGTTGCTTGCCTATGTCCCCTCTATAGCCTACACAGGTAAAATATTTCGGTGTTATTCCTTAACACTCTGTATAGCCAATAATACAATTGTGCAACTTATTAGTGTACAATGTAAAAAAAAAAAAAATTTGCTGACTATAAACAAAAGTAATCCATAATGTAATGTAAGGTTTATGTAATGAAACGTAATAAATATGTATTTTATTTAAGGCAATATTTATGTAAGAGGGTATAAGACTGTGTACGTAAAATAAATGTTATAACACTTATAAACCTCTACTGCAATGACATATTGCAAATGGCCCTTATTCTGTTAATATACTGTAACTTATATCGTTACTTCCGTTCAATCTAAATATCCGCACTTCTGTCAGCTTTCACCCATTTCAATCCTTAGCTCACGAAAAACAAAATCCGTAATAACTAAGATAATATTTTGGCCCGGACAATTCTGACGTAGTTATAAAAAAATAATAGTAATAATAAAAAAAAAATAAAAACCTTGATACCACGCGTTTGTCATTAATATGCCTAAAGGTTCATAACTGAATCGCTGAATAATCATGTACGCAGAAAACGTCTTCATAATCAATATGTATATAAGCATTAATCACGCTTTGTTAGGTATTAACCAAAAACAAAGTATTTTTCTTAGCGTCAAGGTCATTTTGTTCAAAACACATTGCTCGAAACTGAAACTGTCATCGGTTTATACACTGAATTTCCGTGACTAATTACACTACATTGATTATGATCTAATAGCAACTAGTTCCTATCGTGCCTAATATCAACTGATGACATTTCATATCATGTCATATTGTTGTCCTTTGTTCCGTATTCATGTCACGCGACGGACTGCGCCATGCATATAATAATAATAATAATACTAATAATAATAATAATAATAATAATAATAATAATAATAATAATAATAATAATTTTCAATTTCAATTTCAATTATTTATTTAGAGAAGCTACAGACAATTTTTACAAATTTAATATTTAATATACAATTTAATATAATAATAATAATAATAAATACTAATAATGATAATAAAAATGATAACAACAACAACAATAATAATAATAATAATAATAATAATAATAATAATAGGCAATCATGATATAATAATAATAATTACTGTATTAACTTATTTACAAGGCACAAACCGTCCTGTCACATGGATTTGGATAAAACATTTTATTTTGCCTGGCAGAGTTAAGGCCATAAGACCTTCTCGTCCACTCAACTAGGATAAATACAATTACATGATATGAATACCTTCAAAAAATACAATATATACAGAGTGTTAATGAATAGCACCGAAAGATTTTACCTGTGTATAGAGGGGACATACACAACCAACTACTAAAAATAACAATAATCAGCAATATAGAATCGCCATGGCCAAAGCCGCATTCAACAAAAAGAGGACTCTACTGACCAGCAAATTCAGCTTGGAACTAAGGAAGAAACTGGTGAAGTGCTACATCTGAAGCATTGCACTGTACGGAGCAGAGACATGGACCATGAGAAAGAGGGAGAAGAAATACCTAGAAAGCTTCGAAATGTGGTGCTGGAGGAGAATAGAGAAGGTCAAGTGGACAGAACGGGTGACAAATGACGAAGTACTGAGAAGGGTAGGAGAGAGGAAAATTATTCTGATTACAATTATTCAGAGGAAAGTCAATTGGATCGGACACATACTTAGACACGAGGGACTCATACATGATGTCATCGAAGGGGTGATCAAAGGAACTGCTGGAAGAGGAAGGAGAAGAATACAACATCTGGATGACATGAAAGATGGGAGGAGATACAGCAGATTGAAGGACGAAGCTGGAGATAGGGAACACTGGCGTCAGAAATTCTCCGTACGAAGACATGGACCTGCCACTAGGTAGATACTAAATAATAATAATAATCAGCAATATACAACGTGCGACATTACATGCCACATTGTGAGAAAGTTTTTGAGCTGCTGAATAAAATGAAATTCTTCTCAGTAGTATCAATACAAAAAAAAGTTGTGAAATTGTGCTACATAATAATAAATTTATTTATTTAGCCTTTAAATTCAAAAACGTACAGTAGACTATGTCAATGTAATACATACATGATTATTGATTACATAATATATGCATATAATAAACACTAGAATATAGTGCATATGTTTGGTTCAACTTATTCAACATTTATCAGTAAAATCAATTTCCAAAACTTCAGCAATAGTATAGAAAGCCTGAAGAGTTGCGATGTTCTTCTAAATCTTAACAAAGATATACTACTAGCTTTAATAGGTAAAAGATTAAAAGGCTTAATACCAAAGCTCTCTTAACTATTCAGAGCTTTCGATGTGCGACAATACATTGCATTGAACGCTCCACTGGAACTTGTACTATAGGAATAAAAATCAGATCGTATAGAGTACGTATTTAGTCGCTCTGTAATATAAACAAGACAAGTATAGATCTAAACATCTGGGAAAGTTAAAATATTTTCAATAAACAGAAGCTTATAGTAGTCATTACTGGCACTTTTATTTATAATATGGTGTAAAGAGTATTATTGCATTTGGGGAATGCCCCTTAATATTATCCATACAAGTGACAATGAAAGAGTGCATAGTATAAATAAAATTCATTAGGACATATGTATTTACAATATTTACTACTACCGTATATGAAGGACATAAAGAACCCTTAACAATTTTATAGGAATATTTGTTATGTGATCATTCCAAAAGAAGTTTAGGATCTAACATAAATCCAAGAAATTTTATGGTGTAATTCTAACATTTCGTAAACTAAAAAAATTATATTTTGTTTTATCCCCGTACACCATAATTGCGTATTTTTCTAATTAAATGTTCATGTGATACGCAATCAAACACTTAATTAAATCAAGAAACGAAAGCTAAGCAAATAATTGTTTTCAAAAGAATAAATAGGCTACCTGTATCGAATTTTGTTTCCTCATCTTTTAAAGTATGTACTAAGTATCTGGCTTTCCCCACTAACAAGATTTAACAAGATTTCAAAGATAGAAATCATGTAGAAATTTAAATGTTAAAAATACGTATAAAGCTACATTATTTAATTCAATGCAGAAAATATGTACACAGAGGTTCACCGATTAGAATACGATATGTTTTAATATCAAAGTATAACTAACAATAACTTCCCTTTATTCTTTAGGTACCTATTTAGCCCATACGACTTTCTTTCCACTTAGACCAATATCACATAATAAGAATGAATATGAAATTAGATGATCATAAATCTGAATAACTCATTCTTTATCGAATTTGCTTTATTACTTAATACAAAAGTGATACAGAGACACATCCTTTTTCTTTATATTCTAATCAGGTCGATGACTCTTTAGGCAATGACTTATGCATACGTCACCATTGTCGCTGTACATTAAGACTTATTTTAGAAATAAAGTTAATACTACGCTTACGTCTATTCAGGAATCAGCATTATAATATTTTTTTCGGTATATGTATTCCTTAGTTCAGCAACGTTATAATTTCATAATTGTAGTCACCCCCTGTAAACATTATATGCATATAACCTAACAGCATGAATCTATACCGGTCAAATGCGAGTAAAGAAAAGAGAGATAAATTCAGAGAATGAAGCTTTCATTCCCCTCTCTTTGAATAGACTCGTCCAGGTAGCTGATCATCTTACATACATCCTCAGGTAATTAATATATTTTAATAAACATTACTTCCTATCAGATATATAAGCATTCATGAGCCACAGATTATTGTATCTGTTGGACACTACATGAGAATATTATAGGAGAAAAATTCCTCCGGCACTAGGACTTGAACCCAGGACCTTTGGCTATTCGCGCCAATGCTCTACCAACCGAGCTAAGCCGGAGCTCAATTCACAGCGCCAGATGGAACTTCTCTCCTATGACTGATGGCCCTAATGGAGAGAAGTTCCATCTGGCGCTGTGAATTGAGCTCCGGCTTAGCTCAGTTGGTAGAGCATTGGCGCGAATAGCCAAAGGTCCTGGGTTCAAGTCCCAGTGCCGGAGGGATTTTTCTCCTATACTATTTGTACGGGCAAGCTGAGAGCAAGCGGACTGTATGACAAGATTCATAGGACGTAGCACTTCTTGAAATTGAGACTTAAACTATAAATAGATAAGCCAAACTTGCCCAATACATTTTAGATAAATTTCTCTGGTATGTAACAATTTATTGTCACAACAACAATACATACATCATGTTCAGTTCATAAATTCTGGATTCCTTGGACGTATAATATTATTATTCATAAACACTGATGAACTTGTAGATATCACAATGTTTAATACAAATTCCTTTGTTTAAGGTCATAAATATCTTTGAGATGGCTTAATCAGTTTGATCAAAACCACAAATATATTAGTTCAATGATGAAATTACGTCCAAATTGTTCCTCAAATAAATTAGGTAGTAAATGACGTACCTTTGAATTGATTAATACCACCTTTTGATAGTTGATACAGATGTTAGCCTGAGATCTTGCAACGCCAACACCAAAATGAAGAAGACCCGATGAATCACACGATGGGTGATAATAGTCCTTAAATCGTTCGAAGTCTTCAGAATCAATAAGGCATATGAAACCTTAAAGTGAATCGAAGAGCTGATTGCTTCAGCTATTGAAAGTAAACCACCAGATCTATCTGATAGGTAAAGAATGGCATTGATAAGCCAAGAAGAAAACTCATGTCCTTATGAGTAGTAGTTGAATTGATTACAACGAAGAATAGGCATTTAAAGCCTAGAAAAACTAATGTCTTTATGAGACACAGTTAACTTGAATCGATGAAGAAGGAGAAAAGTTAAAGATAAACCTTATTGGCTATCAAAACAATATAATAAAAATCTCCAGTCTCTGATTGGATGCAAGATATAAAAAGAATAATTTTGATATTACAATACCCATACATAACAACTATTTGAAATTCATTTGTTCAATAAATAAAAAACAAGATAGCAAGCAAGGCCTGCTAAAAACGAATTACAGAAGCATGACCTACTAAACTAAAACATAACGGAACACTATTCTCTATTCTATTACTTCCTATACCTTACAGCAAATAAGGAGAGCGGCTGGAAGCCAGGTAAATCCCCTTACACTCACGCACGCTCCACGCTTTCAGCCGCCCTTCTTATTTGCTAGGGGTATAGTAGGAGCTACAACAATAATATAACTATGTTTTACAACAATGCATTCAATATTAAATTTCAGCAAACATTATTTGAATAAATAGATGTACCTGATCCTGTTTTGTTCACAGAAAATAGCCTCACTGATTATATGCAATTAATCCCTTTTAACATTACTTTATGAATCACAAATGCCATAGACTACACATAACTAAATATCAATAATTTTATTATTAATTAATTATAATATCTTATTCGTTAAACAGTCATTTTAACGTGACGAAGTCACTCGGGAATTCGACGGCGATATCAAAATTCCCTATCTCTATATGCATTTTAATGGTCGGTATGGTTTTAAACATTTTTTGTAATATCTATATTATTACGTATATCAAGCAATGCGAACAAAAACCAATAGGTACATACACCCAAGTACAATAGCCTTCGCACTATCCTGGAATGGATAGTAATGATAATTATTTAGAACAAAAAAGTAATTACCTTAACCACAGTATTGTATTGGTGCACATTTGCAGTGTAGTATACCAGCGGCAAATTAAACATGGAATTACTCAGTCGTTATATGATTTATTTATACGACTGAGTATCATTTCCAAAAATAAAACGATTACACTGCAAAAAAGTCCAGTTAGAAGAATATAGAAAGAAAATGCTAAATGAGTTACTGAAAATGTAGTAAATATCTCACTGTCTTCAGAGATGGCATTATCTCTTGAGTTCAGAGCGAGGCTATTCATTAATCCGTTCCAAAATCTGTCTATGAGACCTCCTTCAAGACATCGCACAATTGGCACATTCAGACGTTCAAGAAAAGGACTTCCTTTCTTGAGCACAGAAATCAAGCCCCCACTATATCCACCTTCATTCAAAGGACACAAAGCTTTCGATTTACCCAAAATGCCAATCTGACTTGCCATGAATGATGCGTAAGCTCCAGAACAAAAAGTTACTACGTCCTTTTTAACCATCACTCTCCGGATGCAGTCGGGCATTGTTCCACAATTCAACATTCTATCTTTGAACGCTTCTGATGTCTTACGAGAATTGACGCCTAGAATAAACTCCAATGCCTTACTGAAACCAAACTTTAGGTCTGATCTCAGGATATCTTCGACAGATTCAAATCTGTTCGGATACCCTGGATCTACGAGATAAGAGCTGAAGAAGGCTTGGAAAACTGTAACCATTGTAAAACAATACCAAGTATAAAGTAAGAACAGTGTTCTGAGAACAGAGGTTTTTGGCATGTTTGCAACTGACGCCCCTAACAAAACTGCCCAAGCATTGTAGAAACAATAAGATATTTTCTTGAAGTTCGAAGGCTCCTTCATGGCAGACAAAGTATTCAAGTTTGGTGAAAGCCAGAATGCAATACTCGTGACAATATATGCAAATAGTACAGTAATCCATACAGGAACACTGTAAGTCAATAGGATCCTTTCCGCACTACGGTTTGGTCTGGGGCAGGGTGCGTAGATTAACAGAACATCGAAAACGAAAGCAACCGAAAGGTCAAAGGACGATGAGTACACCAACGGCATTAGAGGTACAGCACCAATAAGAATATCAGAGTCGCCATATTTCACATTAGTTAGTTCGTACGCATAAGAGTCCATGGTGATTCCCTTAGAAACTGGAAGATACACAGGAGTAACATTCATAACTCTGAATGCTGTTAATGGATGTTCCATTGATAACCCTCTAATAGTGTCTCTTACTGTATCACCTTCGACTTTATATATGTCAGCATTACTGACAAATGGATCAAGTTCAATAGTGCTTATCTTGATGGGACAGCCATGGAAGTTATAAGGAATCTTCAAAGGAAATAAATTTATATTTTGGTAGTTTTCGCAATATCCCAATGTTTCTATATGTTTAATTTTTCCACAATTATCTTCCTTATAAGGATACCATGTATAGAAAGCTATCGAGGTACTTTGAAGACTATAGTTTTTTTCATTCGTCTTGTCTATATCAGGAGCTAAAATTACTACATTAGTCACGTAATGTTCATTCCACATGAACTCAAATAATTTTACACATAGTTCTTGATACGATTCCAGAGAGTCAAACGCCACTACAACAATAAACTTTGCTCGTGGGTTCCATGATGGACTATTTCTAACCATTTGAACTTGTTCTCCAAGAGTATCACAAATGTCATCATCTTCCTCTAGTTTCCACAAGAAGAACATATAGATATGATGTTGTACCGCCTGCTCCACCTCTTCCTCTCCATGCTGTGACCTCCATATCTCAAGTGGATAATCTACGAGATTGTTTATTGCCTCCAAAAAAAACGTTGATGAATAATATCTCATCTGCAAAAAATTGCACATGCTGGGATTTCCGACCACATGTGGGTAGTGATATTACAAGTGGATATCCTTGAGGAAAATGTCCGCCCATTATATTCTGTAAGCAGAATGCTAGTCCGTTGCTATCCGCACTACGAAAGAAATCAGGTGCAAGTGAAGCGATTCCAATTGCAGTTAAATTAGTTATCATTAATGGCACTGCCACAGTAGACGGTTTCATTTTAGATCCTCCTGGAAACAAATATTATATTATTATTAGTATTATTATTATTATTTTTATTAATATTATCCAATAAAAGGAGCCCTATTTCACGAAGTCCATGAAATGAGTGCAGATTGTTTGTGTGATGGTGGGGAACATCCATACGGTCATTTTAATTCAGTGAATCTTGGTCCGCAAATGCGTTGTTCAATCCAATCAAATTTTCTTTTCCTAGGCCTCCTTGTGTATGCTCCTCTTTACAATTCAATGTGTAATTGATTACTCCACCAATATACCACTAACTACTTTTTCATAGGCTTTTTTATTCTAGATGCTCGATGAAAATGCAATGTTTATATAGGGTAAATAGCAATAACAAAAAATGGTTGCATTATATATAAACAACAAACGTTCGCAATTTCATAAATTCAACATTAGTCTTCATATTGAAAAAAATTATAATAATATAGGCCTACTAATATGATGCAATTACGCGTTACATGAGTAGGCCTATTCCTTAGATAATCATTCATAAACATATAAATTTAAAATCTTATCAGCCTATCATGAAATCTAATAAAAGAAGTCTTCTGTACACTAGTATCTTGTAGTCAAAATGCAAAATGTAGGCCTACACAGTGTGTTAAAATAAGTGTTTGCATCAGAATAAAAGTGCAATGACTGAAACCGTATTTACAATATTATGATCTGTATACACTTCAGAATTTCATATATAATCCTGCTTTGCCTTTCCAGCAAGAATCTAAAATCAAAACAAGGCTATGAAAAGTAGTTAATGGTATATTAGTGGAATATACATTGAATTATAACTCAAACATTATCGGCCATGAAATTTGTTATTAATTCTCCTCTTTACAGTCTGCATTGTTAAGTGTTTATTAAATGTTTATTTAACGGTGTATATATATATATATATATATATATATATATATATACGAGGGGTATTCCGAAAGTAAGTTTCGTCAATGTATGGCAGGAGCGGCGTGTTCACCAGGGGAACCAAACAAACGCCAGACGAATCCCCACCCGTGGCTGGTTCCAAGACGGAAGTGGCGTCAGCGGAGGAGGCATGACGCAGGCGCACTGCGCCGTAGAAGAGCGAGCCGCAGCAGACTGGCGTGCCCGCGGGTATTAGTGTACCGCTCACGATGGCACGAGAGATTTGGCGCCACTGCCATGTACCGCTATCTCCCCTCTTTCAAACGAGCCATTGCTGCAGCCGCTGAACCTTTTATTGTCCGAGATAGAGCTGTTTGAAATTGATCTCCCGATTTCCGTCCCCGCAAAGTGCGGCCTCCACGAACCCATCTCGCACAAACCTTATGGAACATCAATTTGTCACTCAAAATGGTCTGTATGGAATCTTTAGTAATGTCAGGAAGCTGAGGTGGAGCAGGCTGTGCGCCAATTCCTTGCATCGCAGGGCACCGAGTTTTACCACAGTGGGTTCTTCAAACTGATCGCACGCTACGACAAATGTCTCAATGTCGCTGGCGACTATGTCGAAAAATAGTGCACGGTGTATAGGTCATGCTGCCATGCTGTATTGCTTTTGGGTCAATAAAGTGTCCGTGTGACAAACTGACGAAACTTACTTTCGGAATACCCCTCGTATATATACTTACGTATTAAGTAAAATTACACTCTTAAGAACACATTTTTTTTAATAATTCGCTTCAGTTATGTTTTAAATGTTCCAAATCTGCAAACATAAAGCTTTATTCGGGTGAAATTCTGACTATCAATGGTCAAGTTGTGAGAAAAGTCCAAGACGAGCAATTACTATTTTTACTATTTAAATGTCAAAAGTAAATAAATAAAAATTGAATAAGGAATAATTCACGTGCTAAAACATTTGAAATACGGGGAAAATATGATTTGTTAGAAGGTCACCTAAAATTTCAAAGTGAATAGCTCATCTCAGTCTCTAATCATACTAGTTGATAAAATTACAATTTATCCACAAAATGATTGGTATAACTATTAAATAGACTACGAAACTATACTATAGGCCTATATGACAATGCGTATAGATGTATGAATCAAATGGCAGCGGAGGCATACACTGACCACAGTTAACCTATGAACTTACTGAAATTCTATAATTCTCTGAAGGAGTTATTGATGAACTTGAATGCTGCTAGCATATCTGCAACTGATGAAATTAACCCGGCGTCACTCGCTTATATGTCTATCACGGTATCACTCGAGTATATGGCTAACACGCTATGACTCGCGTGTTACATCTTACCTAATTATGTACTTTACTTTTTTTCTTTTGTAAAAAGAAAGTAAAATACAATATTTTGTGAGGAGTAATAGTAAATTACCCCTCACAAAATATGATTTGTTTTACAAATAACACATTTCAAATAATGTTTATAAAAATAATATTTAAAAAAACAATACTAAAGCATAATAATCAACTAACAGATTTTGAATAAGCATGTAACTTCGATTTCAGCGATAGGTTACGAGTAGATTTAAGCAGGTGTGTGTGTGTGTGTTTGTGCAAAATAACTTATCTTAGCTATAGGAAATTTAGTTTATTTTTTACTAATATTGCTAAGAATATTTTAAGCATTTTTATATAACGTTAAATTAAAAGAAAAAACGCGATTTTTGGATGGGGTCATAATTACCCCATCAGAACACAGCGCAAAAACAACGAATATAAAATATGTTGGAAACATAAAAAATAATAAAACATAATCAGATAGAGTTGATAGAGTTGGTTAAAGTCTTATATATTTTTAAAATCATTGTTTTAAAAGCAGTGGAGATAATTATTTAAAAAGTTATTTAGGCCATGAAAACGATTCACTGCACCTAATTGTCATTTTAGACAAGAATGAACGTACAGTAAGTTAGACTTGACCTTAATTTCTTGAAATTCATTCTGTACAAACTTCACGACTAGTCATGGTTTAACGTTCAGAAACAACCCACGAAAAGCATTATTTTCAGTTCTGTTTTCTTCCTTTCCTAAAATGGAATAATAGGAAGAGTAATAATAACAATAATAATAATAATAATAATAGTAATAATAATAATAATAATAATAACATTTATTTACAAATTCAATACAGTATCGTACAATAGGCAAAGACAACGTAATACATACAAACTATTGACTATTAGAGCATGCCATTTGATGATTTTGCATATTTTTATATACAGGTTGAAAGATAGCTCGAATATATAGCCTACAAATGTGTTATCATGAATTAATAGATTAATTAAGGGCCTTTTTTTTGCATTTTCCGTCATTTTCAAGAGTTACCGTATATCATTTAGATATTTTTAGGTTATTTTCGACTTTTTTAAAAATGAAGTGTTACACTACGCTGTATTTTGAATTTTCCATTATTATTTCTGTTTATAATGCTCGTCTATTAAAAGTTTATAAGCCAGTAACGTCAGCAAGAAATAAAGAGGACTTTCAATACAGCTGGAATATAAGAAGAACTTTCACTGTGTCATTCATTTGTGTATACAATTTAAGTGAGGAATTTGCTAGGGGCAATAGATGTGCATGATAGTTAAGAAGTATTTTTTTTCGCAAAGGGTGTCAAAGTAGTAACTTACTTGCTTCGTTAGTAACAAAATATGAGTGTTTTTAGATCGTAATTTTAAATGTAACACACTGTCATTCATTAAATTGCTCGAAAATCAACTCGTTACTCCTGAAAAACTCATTGTAAGTAAGAATGGATAATTTATCAGTCATATTTTTTTTTAAGTTTTGTTTAATTTTTTTACTATTTTTAGGGCAAAAATACAAGCACAATAGCCTTCGAAGTATCCTGAAACGGATAATCAAGATAATTATTTGGAACAGAAAAGTAATTTCCTTAACCCTCAGTACAGTATTTGTGTAATTTGCAATGATGTACACCTGCAACAAAATAAACATGGAATTACTCAGTCGTTACATTTTTTATTTTTATTTTTACGACTGAGTAACATTTCCAAAAATAAAGCGACTATACTACAAACAAATCCAGCTAGAAGGATGCGGAAAGAAAATGCTAAATGGTTCACAGTAAATACTGTAAATATCTCACTGTCCTCAGAGATGGCATTTTCTGTTGAGTTCAGAGCGAGTCTATGCATTAATCCGTTCCAAAATCTGTTTATGAGACCTCCTTCAACACATCGCTCAATTAGCACATTCAGACGTTCAAGAAAAGGACTTCCTTTCTTGAGTACAGTAACTAAGCCATTACCATATCTACCTTCTTCCAAAGAACATAAAGCTTTCGATTTATCCAAAATACCCATCTGACTTGCCATGAATGATGCGTAAACTGGAGAACAAAATGTTACTACGTCTCTTTTAACCATCACTCTCCGGATGCAGTCGGGCATTGTTCCACAATTCAAGATTTTTTCACTTAACGCTTCTGTAGCCTTATGAGAATTCAAGCCACGCATGAAATCAAATTCACTAAAGTAGCCAAACCTTAGGCTTGATCGCAAGATATCTTCCACAGATTCGAATGGTTTCGTATACCCAGGCTCTACGAGATAAGAGCTGAAGAAGGCTTGGAAAACTGTAACCATTGTAAAACAGTACCAAGTATAAAGTAAAAACAGTGTTCTCAGAACGGATTTCTTTGGCATGTTTGCAACTGACGCCCCTAACAAAACTGCCCAAGCACTGTAAAAACAATAAGACATCGTTTTGAAGTTCGGAGGCTCCTTCATGACAGACGAAGTATTCAAGTTTGCTGAAAGCCAGAATACAATACTAGTGACAATATATGCAAATAGTACAGAAATCCATACAGGAACAGTGTATGTCAATAGGATGCTTTCCGCACTACGGGTTGGTATTGGGCAGGGTGTATACAATAACATAGCATCGAAATAATAAGCAATTGAAAGGTCAAATGACGAAGTGTACACCAACGTCATTAGAGGTACTGGACCAATGAGAATATCAGAGTCGCCATATTTCACATTACTTAGTTCGAGCACATAAGAGTCCGTGGTGAGTTCCTTAGAAACTGGAAGATACACAGGAGTAACATTCATAACTCTGAATGCTGTTAATGGATGTTCCGCTGTGATACCTCCAATAACGTCTCGTCCTGTATCACCTTCAACTTTATACATGTCACCATCACTGGCATATGGTTCAAGTTCAATGGTGCTTATCTTGATGGGACAGCCATGGAAGTTATAAGGAATCTTCAAAGGAAATAAATTTATATTTTGGTAGTTTTCGCAATATCCCAATTTTTCTATGTGTTGAATTTTTCCACAATTATCTTCCTTATAAGGATACCATGTATAGAAAGCCAGCGAGGTAATTTGAAGACTATAATTTTTTTCTGTGATCTTCTCTACATCAGGAGCTAAAATTACTACATTAGTCACATAATGTTCATTCCACATGAACTCAAATAATTTTACACGTAGTTCTTGATACGATTCCAGAAAATCAAAAACCACTACAATAATGAACTTTGCTCTTGGGTTCCATGATGGGCTGTATCTAACCATTTGAACCTGTTCTTCAATAGCATCACAAAAATCGTCGTTTTCGTCTAGTTTCCACAAGAAGAACATATAGAAATGGTGTTGTACCGCCTGCTCCACCTCTTCCACTATCTGTTGCGGCCTCCATATCTCAAGTGGATAATCTACGAGATTGTTTATTGCCTTCATGAAAACGTTGATGAATAATATCTCGTCTGCAAAAAATTGCCTGTGCTGGGTTTTCCGGCCACTTGTGGGTAGTGATATTACAAGTGGATAACCTGGAGGAAAATGTTCACCCATTATGTTCTGTAAGCAGAATGCTAGTCTATTGCTATCCACACTACGCAAGATATCATGTCCAAATGAAACGATTCCAACTGCAGTTAAAATGGTTATCATTAAAGGCACTACCACAGCAGAAAGTTTCATTTTAGATTCTCCTTACCTGGAAACAAAATTATTGCAATATTAGAGTTATAATTTTTAAGTATTTTATTATTATTATTATTATTATTATTATTATTATTATTAAGTGTACAGAATGGTACTTTCTAAAATTACTTGGTGCATGAGAAAATGCCTGTTCGTCCGTCTCTTCGTCAGTGTGTTTGTACGAGCGATTACTCGAATACACTTCGTCAGATTTTCATGAAACTTAGTATAGACATTTATCACGTAGATAGAAATAAATATATTGAATTTGGATAAACCGGTTGACCGATTCCGCAGTAACACCCAATTAACGGTCACATACTTCTTAAATACGAAATCATCACTATAGGCCTAATACAAAGCCCCGTGGCTAACTCTCTTGCCGACATAATTGTTTTTGCAAAAATAAAGGAATGTTGTTGATGTGATGCATTTTTTGTAAATTTGGTATGTTAATATTTTAGTTATCCCTCTTATTCCTTGACATATTATGATGATTAAACTTCCTCAAGAAACCATGGTCTAAAGGTCAATATTTTCTGAAATATGGTTTCTTAACTCCCTCTGGCACTCAGTTTGCCGATTTTATTATTATTATTATTATTATTATTATTATTATTATTATTATTATTATTATTATTATTATTATTATTAATATTATTATTATTATTATTATCATCATCATCAAATGCAAGGAGCCGTATTCAGGGCTACATGTTGTACGTAAGTTTCATAATATACACAGGTGATTAAAGTGATAGGTTTGTGATGTATAATAATGAAAAGTTCATATACGTTACAATGTCAGTCTAAGAATTTTGAAAATGTGAAGGATGAAATTGAGAAAGGAATATGTGCAATATTTCGTTTTAATATTCCATTTAGTGGTATATTGTATTGAAGCCCACAGAAATCTAGATGGGAGAATAGCTTCTGCTGATAAACGGGACAGTCGAACACAACAGTACCGTACTATTGTTTGCTGTTCCGTTTTTGCAGGGGCACAAGTATACAGAAACTGATGGTACGGAATCGAGAGAAGTAACTACCGAATTCCCCATGTCCTGTTACAAATGTGTAAGAATATAGTTCATGCCGAAAAATTAAAATTATTTCTTGGTATACAAGCGTTTCTGCTGTGAGTAGTAACAGTTCGTTACATTCAGTTGCGCAAATTCCTTTATAGGCAATAACAGTTGTTTGCATATATTCCGTTACAAGAATAACTACGAAGTAAGTTTATTATATGAAAATTAAATTTTATCTAACTTTACTACATCTTGTTCAAGACAATTTCCATTTATTGTCTTCTTTTTTCTCAACCAATTCAAATACATCAAATTCATAATCACTTGAAGAAATTTAACATCCGGTAAAACCAGTCTTCGAAGTCAGCCATATGAAATTACTAGTTGAAATATTGTTCAGTTTTAAATTTAATGAAACATTTTCTAGTAAGTTGTATGAAATAGCTAATAACGAATTATATGGTATCCAATAATTTTTTGAACATCTTCGTAAACCTAATTTGGATTCAGAAGTTGAAGAGAGCCAAAGGGTGTAAAACGATGTAACGTACACAGGCTACCAAAACGTCAAACCTATTTAACATGTACTCATATCAAAGAACTCTTTTATGGATACTCGCAGTCTTGCAGAAAATGATGATTAGAATAATAACTGAATCAGACAGATTAGCCCATTGCAAACCATTATTCATTAAATTGCAGTGTCTAACAGTGGTAAATTTATATACTGTATATATATATATATATATATATATATATATATAATGTGTTATTGTATGTTAGAAACAATGTTTCAGAAGTAGTATTGAGAGGCGATGTACACAACTACAATACCAGAAATAGGGGAAGTATAGATGTGCCCTATCAAAGATTATCAAAGTCACAAAATTCTTATTCAGTTCTCGGTTTAAGATGTATAATAAGCTAAGTATAAATTTAAAAGAATCGCCTGTAAACATTTATAAAGTTAGATTATATAAATTACTTGTTAACAATTCCTTTTACACTGTCGAAGAATTTTTCAAAACTGAATCTACTGTAATTTAATATGTATTTTTAGAATAACTGACCATAGAGTATGTATGTATGTACATGTATGTATGTATGCATATATGTATGTATGTATGTATGTATTTTTTTTTATTATTATTAGCATAGTCCACATGCCCCATTACAGAGTAATAATACATGTGTTTTTGTACATTATTTACAGTTGTTCTTAGAGCTAATTTCAGTTTTGTTTTTACTTTGTTATACTTGTTAATTTGTATAACATTATTTGTCTATCTGATTATTCTATGTTAAAGATATTTTGAAATATTTACAATTGACTACCTTACTATGTACTATACAATATTTATCATATGAGTGTATTACTTTCTAAGAATATTTATAAAATATTTACAATTGGCAATTAACTATATCTTCCCTTATTGTATCTTAGTTTACCCTATTTCCTACTTCCTATTATTTGTTTTGTTTCTATTTGTGTTACTAATCTCTTTCCTATATTACGTTATATCCTAGTTAGTAATTATATATTTATATTTACAAAGTTTCAAAGTTTATACTCTTAACAAAATTATTAAATGCTTGGAGATGTATGTATGTATGTATGTATGTATGTATGTATGTATGTATGTATGTATGTATGTATGTATGTATGTATGTATGTATGTATGTATGTATGTATGTATGTATGTATGTATGTATGTATGTATGTATGTATGTATGTATGTATGTATGTATGTATGTATGTATGTATGTATGTATGTATGTATGTATGTATGTATGTATGTATGTATGTATGTATGTATGTATGTATGTATGTATGTATGTATGTATGTATGTATGTATGTATGTATGTATGTATGTATGTATGTATGTATGTATGTATGTATGTATGTATGTATGTATGTATGTATGTATGTATGTATGTATGTATGTATGTATGTATGTATGTATGTATGTATGTATGTATGTATGTATGTATGTATGTATGTATGTATGTATGTATGTATGTATGTATGTATGTATGTATGTATGTATGTATGTATGTATGTATGTATGTATGTATGTATGTATGTATGTATGTATGTATGTATGTATGTATGTATGTATGTATGTATGTATGTATGTATGTATGTATGTATGTATGTATGTATGTATGTATGTATGTATGTATGTATGTATGTATGTATGTATGTATGTATGTATGTATGTATGTATGTATGTATGTATGTATGTATGTATGTATGTATGTATGTATGTATGTATGTATGTATGTATGTATGTATGTATGTATGTATGTATGTATGTATGTATGTATGTATGTATGTATGTATGTATGTATGTATGTATTTTTTTTTTTTTTTTTTTATTAGCATAGTCCACATGCCCCATTACAAAGTAATAATACATGTGTTTTTTGTACATTATTTACAGTTGTTCTTAGAGCTAATTTCAGTTTTGTTTTTACTTTGTTATACTTATTAATTTGTATAACATTATTTGTCTATCTGATTATTCTATGTTAAAGATATTTTGAAATATTTACAATTGACTATCATACTATGTACTATACAATATTTATCATATGAGTGTATTACTTTCTAAGAATATTTATAAAATATTTACAATTGGCAATTAACTATATCTTCCCTTATTGTATCTTAGTTTACACTATTTCCTACTTCCTATTATTTGTTTGTTTCTATTTGTGTTACTAATCTCTTTCCTATATTACGTTATATCCTAGTTAGTAATTATATATTTATATTTACAAAGTTTCAAAGTTTATACTCTTAACAAAATTATTGAATGCTTGAAGGTGCTTTCGTATAAGTCTCTCACTTGTCACAGGCCACTTGTCCCCTCTTCTTCTTATTTCTTCTACCAGTCCTGCCCTTTGAGTTTTTACACTGGAACATTCATATATTAGGTGATTCACAGTTTGTGGTGCCTTTCTACGTATGTATGTATGTATGTATGTATGTATTTTTTTTTTTTTTTATAAATTCACTTTATTTACTACATGTTCCATTACAGGTAATACTACATGTATTTCTTTATCTTCTACAACTGTTTTTGTTCTATTTTACAATTTTGTTTGTTCATAAACTAACTTTGATCAAGATAAAATTTTATTACAATATGGTGCCAAAAGGTAAACTGTTTGCAAATTTATTAAAGTTCTTGAAGTATTTTTTTAGTAAATCTTCTTTTTTGTTGGGCCAGTTTTCAGTCTTTAGTACTGTTGCGATTAGTGAGTCTCTTTCTGTTTCGATTAATTTGCAGTCATATAATAGGTGGTCTACTGTTTGCAGGTCGTCGTCGCAAGGACATGTGGGGTTTTCTATAATTTTAAATCTGTGTAGGTAAGCTCTAGTCTTGCCGTGACCAGTTATCATTGCAGTTACATTAGGGGTTAAATTAATTTTGTATTTTAGTCTCTCTGCTATTTTTGGGATGAAAGTTTTTGTTATCACTCCTTTGGTTGAGTTGTCCCACTCGTTTTGCCAGATGGCAACACTAAGAGCTCTCACTTCACTGGATATTACACTTTTCGGTATCTTCTTGTAACATTCTTTTAGATCGTTGTCTGATGCCGCATCCTTGGCCAGCTGGTCTGCAAGTTCGTTTCCCTGGTTTCCTGCGTGGGCTTTAATCCAATTGAAGTTGATGATCCAATTTTCTTTGTTCATTTTGACAGTTTTTCTTCTTATTGCTTCTATTAAGTAAGTGTGATTATCTTTATTTGTAAGTGAATCTATTGTTATTTTGCTATCTGTGTAGATCGTTGCTTTTGTATGTTCGGTATAATTTGTTTCTATATGTTGTAAAGCCTTGAGTATCGCTAATTGTTCTGCCTGATTGTTTGTACATCTTTCGTTTAGTCTGTATTTAAGTTGTTGTTTTAATATATTTCCTAAGTATATAGCAATTCCTGAGCCTACTCCTTGGTGACTCTTGCTTCCGTCAGTATATATTTTGAGCTGGTGAGTTTCCTCATTTCTTTCATTGCAGTCCATGTGGTCTGCCGGGTGAGTCCAGTTCTTTGTTTCCATGTCGAGATCACATAGGTTGTCTTTACTGAGGTTATAGATCTTCAGCAGTTCTGCTATCTTGATGTGGATCGGGGTTATTCCCGTAATTGCGCACAGTGCATCGTTGGACACTGTGCGATAGGATTTTGCAATCTTTATGTTGATTAGTCTTTGGACCCGTACCATTTTTGCTTTGTAGAATGCTTTGTCCATTGCGTTTTTCCATACCGGAGCTCCGTATAATAGTAGGGGTAGAAGTGCTCCCGTATATATGGTTATCAAGGCTTTGTGCTGGAGGCCCCAGTTTAGTTTTGCAGATTTTGAAAGCATGAATATGAGTTTGGTGCATTTTTCTGTAGCATAGTTTATGTGTTCTCTAAATGTTAGTTTATAGTCAAATAGGATTCCTAAGTACTTTATTGTGTTCACTTGTTGCAGTGGTTTGTAGTTGAGGTAGATACTGATTTCTTTCTCTTCTTTCCGTTTTCTGCGTGTCATTAGCATAACTTTAGACTTGCTTTCGTTGAATCTCATTTTGTTTCTGTTTGCCCATACCGCGATTTTATTTAATTCGATGTTTGTGTAATTTTCTACTTCTCTTATTGTTTCTCCTTTGACCAGCAAGACCAGATCGTCAGCGAATGCTATTACCTTCGTGTGGCTGGTGTAGTTAAGGTTCAGGATGGAGTTGTATATGATGTTCCAGAATCCTGGCCCGCAGCAAGATCCTTGTGGGCAACCCTTAGTAACTTTCTTCTGAACCGATTCGCTGTTGATGGACATGGTCGCGGTTCTATGAGTAAAGTAATCCTGTGAAAGCTTGTATAGGTTTCTGGGACATTTGTAATCTCGTAAGCTCGTGAGGATTCCGGGCCACCATGCGGCGTCAAAGGCACCTTTGACATCGAGGCTGACCATTGCTACTATATTCCTTTCTTCTAGTACTGGTTCTATGAATTTTTTAACTTCAAGTGCTGCGTCTATCGTATTCTTTTGCGGTGTAAAGCCGTACTGGTTTTCTTTTAATAATTCTTTCGTGTGCATATGGTGCATAATCCTATTGATTAGAAGTTTTTCTAGTACTTTCCCGCTAGTATTGAGTAAGCTAATTGGTCGAAATTTCGATGGATCGGAGCTGTTGTCTTTTCCTGGTTTAACTATGGGAATTATAGTAGCTGCCTTCCATATTCTTGGGAAACAACCTCTTCTTAGACATTCATTGTATATTGCGGTCAAGAAGTTTGGGAGGGTGTGGAAAACTAGTCCTATTATTTCAGAAGTCAGGCCATCGGGGCCTGGGGCCTTATTGGGGTTGAAAGTTTTTATAGTGTGTCTTACTTCTTGTAGGGTGAACTCTCTATCCTCTGGAGTATAGTAGGGTTCCTCTATTATGCTTCTGATGTGTTTGTGATGTTCCGTTTCTTCTTCCTCACTATCTTCAGGGATAAGATAGTCGATCAAGCAGTTCAGGGTGTCTGAGGTATCGTAAGTAGTCGATCCATCTGGCTTTTGTAAAGTAGTGAGTGTGCAACTTCTTCTTGTTTTCCCTGAGGCAAGCTTATATACTTCGCTCCAAGGATTAATGGTTGATGACGTTGAGCAAAATTGTTTCCATGAGTTAAATTTCTCGTTTTGTATTGCTGCTTGGTATTTTCGTTTTTCTTCCAGGTAGCTGATCTTGCGGGTTTCCCTAAGTTCATTGTTGTTTTTTGTTTTTTGGTAACGTCTTCTCAGAGCGTTTGTTTTTTGTCTCAATATTGTTAGGTCATCAGTCCACCATGGAACTGTTCGCCTAGCTGCTTTCTTGTTCGGGGTTCTAAGGGTTTTGAAAGTTCTTTTGCATGCCGTGTGAATAACTTCTGTAAATTTTTCAATTTCGATTTCAATTCCTGGCAGTTCTACGATTCTTTGTGATAGGGTCTTGTCCAGTTCTTCTTTGTTTGCTTCTAAGTTTGCATTGTTATAAGCATTGGAGGTTATTTCAAATAGGTGTCTTTCAAATTGGCCATACTTGTCCTTTGTAACTTTGTATTTTATGCCTTGGTAGCTGAAATTCATTTGAGTATTGTTTGGTGATCCAATTGTGTATTTTAGGATACTGTGGTCGGAACAGCTCTCTTGGTCGTATATTTCCCAATTTCCCATTGATGACAGGAGGCGATTGTCTGCTATGGTGAGGTCTATGTTGCTGGATCCGCGGTTACTATTGTAGGTAGTTCTTTCGCTTTCTTCGTTTAATAGGTGGAGGTGGTTGCTTACCAGGAAGTCTTCAAGGATTCTCCCTCTGGTGTTGGTTATGATGTCGTGCCAGGTTGTCGATCTGGCGTTGCTGTCCATTGAGATCATTATGCCTATGTCTCTGTAAAGCTGTAGTATATCTTCGATTTTTGTAATTCCGTTTTCTATTGGTTCAGTGCAATCTAAGTACATATTAAGTGCGAGGAAGTGCAGGCTTCCGTATTTTAGTTCTATCAGTACGTAGTCTTTTCCAGTTTGTTGTTTTATTAGCAGAGCATCTATTTTATTGTTGGTAATAACTACACTCGCTCTGATGTTGTCTTCATGAGATTGGTATGATCTGAATTTTTTAGGTATACCAGTTGGTCGATTTTGGTGTAGGTACGGTTCTTGGATAAATACTATATCAATTTCATCTTTTTCTATTAACATCATTAAATTGTCCGTTGCTGCCTTAGCATGCTGCAGGTTTACTTGCATACATTTAATGTATTCTATTTTCGTAGGTTGTCTTCCTTTGTGTTGTTGGTTCTGAGTAGCCATTATTAATAATCGATGTTTTTCATGTATTTTTGTAGCACAGCCTGCAAACTAGGGCAATTTTTATTAAGGGAGGAGTGATGTTCGTCTACTTTGTCGTTCTTATTGTAATTGTTGTACGATATGCAGTTAATACATCTGTATGATGCTTCTTCTGTCGGGCAGTCCTTCATTTTGTGACTTCCTGTGCAGTGTGGACACGTTTCTTCTCCTCTGCAATCTTGGTGGCGGTGGTTGAAACGGCTGCAGCGGAAGCATCTGGTTGCAACAAGATAGTCGTGGGCGTGGCATATAACCCAACCTATCTTCAGTTTGGTTTGTAATAGTAGTTTGCGAGTTTGGGGCCCTACCTCTATCACTAGATTATGTGCATTTCGTTTTGTTTTGAATTTGTACTTCGTTTGTATGTCCTCTTCATTCAAATTAAGCTCTGGATTTTGTTCTATAATTATCTTTGTGGCGTTTTCCTTAGTGACATCTTCCGGGATGTCGTATATGATCATCCTCGGTTTCCTCAAAGTTGGTGTATGTATTTCCATCTGTTCTCCGCATTTGGCGCCGATGGTAGCACTGAGCTTGTCAATTTCTTCTTTACTTCCTGTTTCAATGAGAAGTCTTCCGTCGCGTAGTGGTTTCATCGCCTTGATGCCAATCTTCATTTCAGTGGGATTTATATATTTTTTGAGCTGGTTTTTAATTTCCTCCGTGGATTGGTTGGCTTTGGATTTAAGCAATAGTTTGTAATGTTTTTCAACTTCTCCTTTCACCATTTCGGAGAATGTTTTCCGTTTGTTGTCACTAGATGGCACCACTAATCGCGCAATTGTTGTTGGCGCTGAGTTGCCCGTTCGCTTGTTTCTTGTGACTTCTAGTTCGTTCTTTAGCTTTTCCATTTCGGTAACGAGATTTTTGTTTTCATCCTTACATTTCTCCACAGTGCCATGTAATTCTACAAATATTTTCCTCAGATTACTTACGGAATCTAGTATCTCCTTCTTCATGTCTTTCCTTAGATTTCCACTTCTTTCCGTTATACTCACTAATAAGTTGAATGAGTTCTCGCACTCTTGTAACACGTCTTCCGCCATCTTGGCAATGTATATGTATGTATGTATGTATGTATGTATGTATGTATGTATGTATGTATGTATGTATGTATGTATGTATATATGTATATATGTATATATGTATATATGTATGTATGTATGTATGTATGTATGTATTTTTTTTTAAGTTCACTTTATTTACTACCTGTTCCATTACAGGTAATATTACATGTATTTCTTTCTCTTCTACAACTGTGAAAAAGTTTAATGACAATAAAATTATATTATTATTATTATTATTATTATTATTATTATTATTATTATTAGTGATGCCAGTTTTCTTTAAAATTCCCGATTTTTATAAATCTAACTGATTTGGACGGTTTAAATTCGTTGCAGCTTCTTTACAAAACCTGCCGATACCATACCATTGATTCAAAATAGCTTTAACAGTGTTATGAATTCGCGGCCGGAAAAGTAAATTAGCTGTGCGCATGTGCTCGAAAGTTGGGAACTAGAGCACAAAAAAACTTTGTGTAAATACGTTTTATATTTCGCATCACAAGACAGTAAATTCACTCAAATGTTCTTTTCCTAGAATTCCTCATGTAGGCCGCTCTTTACAAATCAATATATAATTGACTAACCCACCAATATAGCTTAACTACGTTTTATATCTTTTTAATTTTTCATTCTTGATGAAAACGAAATGCTGTTTATATCAATTACCGTCAACAACAATTTATTGCATTATAATTGTATAAAAAACAATCGTTCACACATTCATACACTCAGCATTCGTTATTTATAATTAAAAAGAGTTAATGTTATTTACAAGTATGTTGAAAATTACAAATTACGTGAATAAGCCTAGTCCTTGAGAAGTCAT
The DNA here is from genome assembly GCA_964059195.1 of Ectobius pallidus. Classification (NCBI taxonomy): domain Eukaryota; kingdom Metazoa; phylum Arthropoda; class Insecta; order Blattodea; family Ectobiidae; genus Ectobius; species Ectobius pallidus. Next base: position 119,112,734 of record CAXKWD010000008.1, on the reverse strand, counting down.
TCACAAACATTAACTACTTTTTCAATTGAGTCTTTATCTACCTGCTATCATCCGCAAGGAATTCGAATTCCCCCTTTACAGCCTACATTGTTAGTGTTTCTTGTTTATTTAACGGTGTTTATAAACTTTTTCGCTCCAGCTATCTTCTTTGAAAGTTATCAAATATGCATTTAAACATAAATGTATTAAGTGCCAGATTGGTACTTTCTGAGATTCTGTGAGGGACGGGAAATGTCTGTTCGTCCGTCCGTCTGTGTGTCTGTACGTGCGATAACTCGAATACGTTTTATCGTAATTTCATGAAACTTGGTATACGCATTTATAACGTCCATGGGACGAAGCCAATTGATTTTGAACTAAATCGGTTGACCGGTAACGGAATAACGCCCAATTTAGTGCCTATTTTATGGTAATATATTAGAATTTATCAAATGCAAATCAGTCCTCCTGACAACATATTGTTTAACAGTTTCCTTGTGTTACAGGCCTACAGGCTTTGGAAGTTGCAATACAGTTAGCTTTGAGAAATATCACTACTCACGTTTTCTTTCACTTATGCTTATCAAACTTTAGACCTTTGTTCTTCCGTAAGCCCTGCTTAATGAACTGATCCGGAACTTAACTCTGTAAACGATAACGAAATAACTTATATTCTTCATATCACAATTGCAATTATCTCTCAATAAACAAAAGCATTCTGGCACTTTGTTATATCAGTTTACCTTATTTTTATTTGGGTAAAATTCTGACTATCAGTGGTGAAGTTGTGAGAAAAATCGAAAACGATCAATAGCCTACAGTTTGTTGCTACTTCTTTATTAAAATGCTACATACAATAAAACAAATACCAATATAATTAACTAAATAACGATTACTTCACGCCTCAAAGAATTGAAAATTGAATTGCAGGGAAAATACGAATTGTTAGGTCAGCTAAAATTTCAAAGTAGATAGAGCTGTCCTCGACTTCTTATCATTGGAGGATATATAATTTCTCCAAAAAATCATTGGTGTAACTACCAAATAAACTACAAAACTATACTAACTTATGCCGCTGATGTAAGAAGAAAAAACTTGACAAAACGTACAGATTATTACTTAAATACCAGCACTGACCACATTCAACCGAACACTGAACTTCGAAAACTATTCGAAGGGACTTACTGCTGAACTTGAATGCTCGGTAATACAAGGAAAATTAATTATTTAGGCCAGCGTTTATGGCTATCACGCCACGATGCGCATGTTACAATTATTTTAGTAAATGCAAATATTACGATATTTACTTTTACTTGTATACTGTAATAATGTTTTCTTCTTCTCTTTGTTTGTCGTACATTTACCTCTCCCTTTTTATGATTTAAGCGACCCAAGCCGCCCGGGCCTTACAAGGCCGTGACCTGTCGGGAGAGGGATTATCTTTGGATCACATACATACTTTTTGACCAGACAAGGACATGAAGGGCCTCCCCGGATGAGTGATCAACCCAATACCGGGGCCATCTCCGAGACAACACGAACACATAGGACGATACACACCATTCACACACAGACTCACTCAGAACAAGGTGAGGATGGGGATGATGATAACGACGGCCAGATGATATCCGGGGTCCGCAAGGGCCTAAAGTTACCTGACATTTGTCTCACAGATGAGGGAAAACCCCGAAAAAAACCTCACCTAAGTAACATGTCCCGACCACGAATCGAACCCGGGGCCACTGCGTGAGAGGATTGAACGCATCCCCTGAACCACAGCGCTGGACACAATAATACTAATAATAATATTAATGAATTAATAAATGACCTTTAAAAATTCTTAATTATTTTATAACACATTTCAAATAATGTTTGTAAAATCGACATTTGAAAAAATAACGCAATAACATAAGCATTATAATGCATTAGCACATTTTGAATAGACCTGTAACACAATAATATAGACATGATAATGAAGCTATACATTATTTTGTTCTTATTTATTGCTGATATTTAGTTCACATTAAGGTAATTGTTTGAAAAAACTAGTTTAAAAAATACCTGATTAATTCATAACAACACCAAAACATTCCATAAGGTAACGCTTATATATATATACACAGTGTGATATTTAATTTTACTCTCCTGCAAAAAAAAAAAAATCAGAAATCTAACTACCAAAATACGAGATGTTTATAAAAATAATGCATGCATTCCCTCCTATTCTTTATTGGGTAAATTTTTGTTCTTGTTATTATTATTATCACCAAATGGAGCGCTCTGATAATTAACATCAGTCAATTCAATTCCCTTTGAGCCGGTGTGTGACCGAATAAAATAACTTGTACTCATAACTGAAGGAAATTTAGTTCATTTTTACATATATTGTTAAGAATATTTTGCATAATTTCAATCTAAAGCAAGAATGACTTGTGAATGTCCACAGTTAAAAACAAAATCAGGTATTAGGCCGTTAATCTTAATACAGAGTCGCCTTGATTTTGTTTGAATGTCATAGTTTGGTTCCGTTTTATTGGTATTTAACAACTTAGGTCTGTGACTGTCGGAGATGTTACGGAATTTTGTCCCGCAAGAGTTCTATTACATACCTGTACATATAAATGCAGTCGACCTGAGTAGGGATTAAACCCGCAACGTTGGACACAGAAAACCAGCACGATACTGACTTCGCCACGCAGGCCGACTTCAGTGTACTGATAGGCCCTACATTATGTTGAAGTCATGTAGTTTTCAGATTTATTAAGGGACACTAGGACTGACTTTTTGATGAAATTGAATAAAAAATTTTGTTTTTCACATAATAGTTATCTTACACATTTAATAAACAGAAGTGGATATTATTTTGAATTATATGCTCAAATGGTCATTTTTAAATAGTACTGAATCGTCAGGCCCCTGTTATCCTTTAACCAATAACTCCTTAAATGCAGACCTAACTATTTTACTATTAATTAATTAACTATTTTTATATGACTAAAATGTTTTTTCACGGACATATTAGCATAGACTTTAATACCTACTGACTAAAACATGCAACAACAAAAAATGTTAAATTTCAAATTTGAGACCGCAGATGTTCTGAAAGGGCACAGTATTAACATAAAATAAATTTACATCTTAGGACCTAGTGTAGCAAAGTTGATAAAATTTAGCAGATATGTTTTCATGCTGACGCACAACAAGCTCGCCAGTTTTGAAAATAAATCGTTAACAAAAAGGATACTAGAGAATGTCTAAAACTCAGTCCCAGTACCCCTTAAGAATGTTAGTGAAGTAAGTACGCCATTTTTATTTTCACTGTCCAGCACCGGTACTCAACAAAAATTCCTTGCGCATCTGAATACTGCTTTACTTTGACATACTATATCCAGGACTTCGAAACAGAATCAAGTCGACCCGGCAATACGTTCAAAGGGCGTATTATGATTTTATCGTTAACTGTAGACATTCACAAGACTTGAATATGAAATACCCTTCCTTCTTCTAGTTTGAAGTTATACCAAATTTAAGATTAGTATGCAATTTCAACACTATCAAGAACATGGACAGTGAGAAAGTAGGAGGACGACCGAGTAAATGCTGTGTTTGAGATCGCTACATGTAGTTTTTTCATAGACATCAGGAAGAGGCTTTTTTTGGAGCAACAGGAACAAAATAAGGACGCTATATCTTCCTCAGTGTTGCCATGAAGGGACTGTGTTACACTAAACGATCTGTATCTTCTGCACTCTCGTTTGGCGTAGTTTCTACACAGTTGTACAAAAAAGAAGATACATTCAGACAAAGGCGGAGATTTAGAAACAATGGACCCTATCTTATATAATTAATTAACACGAGTCTGACCCTTTTTCCTTACACACTTCCTAAGACAGTTTCTCAGTGGTGAATGAGGATTTTGCTCAGAAGATATCAGATACAGAATTGAGCGAGGTTTGCAATGTAACTAAAGATGATCATTCGCAATATGAAAATCAACCTAAACAAACACTGTACAAAACATTTTTCAAGCAGTCTAAGGTAAAAGGAGAACTTTTAACGGTCAATGGTATTAATTAAAATTGTTACATTATGCCGCCGAGTGGTATAAAATCATAGCACTCCAGGGTAATTAACTTTGGTATACATCACATGGAAAGTACTCTCTTAGCTAAAAATATTTGCACACGATTATTAAATAGGCTCAGTTTGATAAGAATTGAAATTCTTAATATTCACTATGTCTTTTTTAAATGAAAAATTCCTCACGATGGGTGAAAAGTGCTGTCATGTTGGCAGCAGTGTACGAGAAAATCAGTAACAGATGTTAGTTGTCTGCGCGCTGCAGTATGACTGGCTCCACGGTGCGTAATTTATTACAATAATTATTATTATTTCACAAAGTTTAACTGCTGTCTAAAAAATAATACATGTGGAAAAATTATTTTATTTTGCTTGTAGGATTGCTTCATTCGCCCTTACGCCTCATTCCGCAATAATTCCTAATCGAAAAATAATGTCCTTCTTTTAACCCTTGTATTGTAAATAACTAGCCGATTTAATCATATTTCAGATCGCATTTGGTCTGTTTAAGTAGAAAAGTTTTCATGAACTACAGAGTGTGTGTGTATGCTTCTCTTGTTCGTATTAAGTCTTGAAGCAAGTAAATTATTTTACCAGAACCACAGATTTCTTCGCATAGAATTTCGTTTAGTAATCAAAATGTGGTTACAGAGTAAAGTACAATTCACAAAAATTATTGAGAGATGAGTGACAATAGGGGCTGTGTGCAAATCTGCAGTCGGCAGTATAAACTGTTTTGGAATTTCTCCAATATCCATTCTTAACTTTCAGCTACTTGAAAACTGATAGATGACCATAAAAAAAGTACGAACAAGTTATCTTAAATGCTTATCACTTGAAAAGCATGATGTTTAGATTTAATGTGTGATTATTAATAAAAAAGAACTACATCAGTACTGTGTACAAAACTAAGCTTAGCTTCTTCACATCCATATTCAGTAGAGGTATGTTACACGTATTATTTCTCTATCAGTAGGCCTACCATAGGTATTACACGTCAATATTGGATTCGATGTCAAGTTTTCAGCATAATAGACGTTTTGAGGGTTTGGAATCTATAAATACAATTTTCAGAAACATGCCTGCGTGTCTCCTTAAATCTGTGGCTTTGTTCTAAAAGGGACAATGTCATAATACGTGCTTTTGAGATAAATGACTTCGAACTCTTTGTAGAAGTAATATTGTTTGTTGAGAACTTGACATTGGCACTTTTATTATACGATAGATAAAGACTAGCCGAGCTCAATCATGCATAGATCTCATTTTTACAATAAATTGACATTGGCCCTTTTAGAACCAAGCCACAGAAATATGAACAGTAGGCTTTAGCTCAAGAACGAAACGAAATATCATGTACCGTTAGATATCGTCTGGGAAGATTGGCGACGATTTTCTCTTACATTTCGCACACCTTAGATGAAGAAATTTTATTTTTTCTCGAAAACGGCTCTAACGATTTTGTCTAAATTTATACACGATGCGTTTGTACTAAAAGCTAAAATGTTTACTTGAATTTTTCCTCGCAAAATTCATCAGACGGGTAGTTATAAGATTTACGTGATAAACAATACATTTTTTATGAGGTGTTCGTCCATTTATTTGGTGGGGGGGGGCTTACATGATAGATCACTAAGTACACAATTATTCGGTTTTACTTTTCACTTTTTCTTTTGAATGACATCCTGTACATCTTACATATATTCGTTGCACCTGAGCAGAGAAAAACTTAATGGTCTCTTTTAAGAGTTATTTTATGCTCTTCAAATACACTGACTAGAAAAATATGCTCTGGGACAACTATACTAAGTTATGCAATAGTTTTTTCTTTTTTCAAATTCAATGAGCCAATGACTGTCCCATCATCATAATAAGCAGTACCTCAAATAATAATATCACAGCTATTATCAATTGTTACAAACATACTGAACATTTTCTCCATTTCTCGCCCAGTTAAGCAAAATGGGGGCCCTATTCTTCAATTAACAACACAGAGAAATAGGTGAACTTGAACGAAAGCACTGGAGCGTGAACTCTCGTATGATGAACATAGAGTCACAGACAATATGAACTTCAGACACAGACATTGCAAACATGCCACTGCTAATACAATCTCCATTTTCTGAAGTTAATACAAAGAACTAAGGGATCTGTGGAGCGACAACATACAGTATATGCGGAACAGTAGTATCCAGGGTATGCCATGTGTTTCATCATTACCGAGCAGTACAGCAAGCTGACGCCTGGTACCATTCAATTAACCCAACAATGCAGGCAAGAAAAACAATAATATGGCACAGACAACAGTGCATAAGAACAAAATGAAATAGTCGCAGGCAAATTATAGTTTACTGGAGAATAATATTTAACCAATGTAGAGTATGATTTTGTGTTGCTCGATGGGAAGCAAATACTTAACGTAGGCTACGGCCGTTCACCCATTGTGTTGGAAGAGTCCGGCCTCGCCCATTGTGCTAGAAGAGTCGTGAACTTTCCTTCCTTGTGTAGTTGCAAATTTGAAAGCTTTTAAAAATGAATTTGGTTCTAGAAGCTTTTCTGACAATAATAAATATTGCTTAATGTTTCTGCACGACCTTTGATCCGAAAACTAGAAATACACGATATAGTGTGTTACAATATTTAATTTTGGACAGTATACCAAAACAAAGTATCAATGTTGTTTTATATTGTGTATACAATGTTGCTTATTGTTTTAACGACAGAGTGATGCAATTAGCCAATTAGCGACATTTCGCACGGGAGAGTCAATTTAGGCTTTTAACAAACTTGTACTATAGGTCGGTAAAAAATTACTTTAAAAAATCTATCACCTAAAATTATACCGCACGTCACTGCTTCAGAAGAACTATTTCAACGCAAGTTACAGTTGCGTAGTGCTGCTAATGAGCAATCTTTGGCGAAACCGTGGACCTCCGTCCCTATTAAGCAAGTCGATAAACAACTGAGAGATGCTAAATCTGAGTCCATTGCGCCAAGCCCTGGTAATAGAATGATTGGCATGCCCAAAGATACCCCGAAGCAGATACCACGGTACTCCCCTACGTTCAGCAGGAATCAGAAACCTAACCACATGCGCCACGCCATAGGTCCCTCAGAGTTGCGGCACACCAGAGGAGCACAAGGGGGTGCGACACACCACAAGCAGCCCATATGACCACAAGCCATGGGGCAGGACGGGAGAGGCCTTCAGCGGACGCTGCAGCGGGAGATAGCCCAAAAGCCGGGAAAGGAAAAGAGATGATAAAGAGGGAATTTGAAGGCGAATTGGAGTATGTTGGTGGAATGAGAGTGGAAACAGGAGAATCCCAGAGAGAAACGGCTTTTTCTACCATGAATTAATGCCCACCTGCCTCAGGGTTTGAACCCGGGGCCGTTTGCATGCCAGGCCCACGCGTTAAGCATGAACCATCGCGACGATAAAATATAAAGTTAGTACGCACATCTCGAATACATTTCGAAGTTTGTGAAGCAGATGTTTACGCTTACATCTCCAGGGCTCTAACATAAGATCACAATATTCGCGCTAAGACAGAGAAAGATATGATAGGGTGTAAAAACATTTTATTTCCAATTTATTTTTTAAAAATTCTAATTTGACGTGTAAAACACCAACACCTGAAATTTCTGACCTACAACTCCTTGATACAGAATATTAACTGCATGATACTACTTTCAAAAACATAAATCTTAATTAACGTATCCCTTCTGGAAACGGAGAGACAAGAAAAGGTTTTTGAACATGTACCTTAAGAGATAAAATATACACCCCTGCGAGGAAGTGGTCTCAGGAGTGAGGGAGCGGCATACAAATATCATATTTAGACGTTAGCTGCAAGACTGTCGACGCTGCACCCAGGGCCCGAGACAAGACTATATAAGCCATAATACAGTTCGCTGGTGTTTATATTAGTGTCACACTTTTATGTCCAGACAGATATTTTCCTTTTCTCTTACGAAAATAAGTTGGCGAGGAGAAGAAATAGTTCCTCTTTTATAATATTAAACAAGAAAGTATACTTCCCAAAAATTCAGTCTTAATAAATAAACAAAAAAATAATTCCACTTCTACTTATAATAATGGAAGAGGTATCAGACAGTGATTCGCAACTATGGAGAATTCTCGGTCTTGAGCGTCCTTCTTTACGCTAAACATATTTCACTCTCTGATCGCCACTCCATGATTAACACTTAAAATAATACAATTACTGTATTAAAATAGTTAAGCACAATTATAATAACTTTATTGTAATTAGTAATGTCGAATTAGGAAAATCCGCGATAAAAAAAGGAAAAATCTGTTATATCCCACATGTTGCACGAAGAAAAGTTTGCACATACATAAAGTGACAACGCCCGTATAACCTCTATTCCAGACGATTTCATTGATATCAGCATTGCCTTTTTTAACTGATTATTTTTTTCTTCCCAAGGCTACAGGATACATATCCTAAGTTTTACAATATGCTGTTGGAACTGACATTGGGAGGGAAAAATACCCTGCGTCCAACTGTACAAAAAATATCAGGATAAAAGAAGACGTCATCAGTCACTGAAGAACAAATTTCGTCCCGGAATAAAAAACAATGTCGGCCGTGTGTTGATGCTGGTTGACGTTATATCAGTCCATCAGTCAACCTCAGACTTTCTCTACTCCGAAATTTATCAAAATCCAGTCACTGGCAGACTGGAAAACAGGCCAATTGTTAAATTAAATAGATTAGTACAAAATTAAATTATAATTATGAGAAAATTTCAACAACAGAATCCCTTACTAAAATAAAAGTTCTACAAAGGCCTAAATAATCATAAGAGTATTTATTCTATAAAGGCCTAAATAATCATAAGAGTATTTACTATATAACAATATCAAACAAATTTGATTGACTATTTAGCCGTAGCGTAGTGGTTGAGAAGCTGCGCTACAAACCAGAAGGTAGCGGGTTCGATCCCCGATGAGATAGTTGGAGTTTTTCAATTGGCCTAATTCTTCTGGTGGCACTATGGCCCTGGGGTCGACTCAGCCTCTAACAGAAATGAGTATCAGGAGCAATCCTGGGGGTAAAGGCTGACAACCTTACCACCTTCACGTGCCGAATGTCTAAAATCTGGGAGCCTCAGCCTCCTGGAACCCTCTGGGCCTTTATGGCGTGTATAGGGATCACTTTACCTTATTTATTTACTAATTAGTCAATGACCAATATACTAACGAATATATGGAATTTAAATCAATCGCAAGTGTCTATCATCATACGGGTATATCGCGTACATTTGCATCCCTATCTTAGCGCACCTATGTGCACTTGTTTTTTATGTAAATTCACAGCGACTGAACACTGAAAAATCTTCACACCTTAGATAGAAAACAGTTATTCTTTGAACACATCAGTTGTGAACATATAATCTGCATACCAGCAAAGGAGATATGAAAATAATGTTAAAGTGTGGCGATGTATTATAAAACTAATATAATAATAAATACAATATTAATAAGAGTAGATATTATTACTGGTACCAAAGAGATTACTATAAAAAAATTAAACAGCCGATCTTAATGAAAAGTGTTACATGTCGCGTCACATCGATTGTTTGGCTATCGGCTATATCAACGCTTCCTAGGTGGCGTTGGCTGTCGTACTCACAATGGCATAAATAGGGATGTTTTATTTATTTCCGTTTTGGTTTTAACTATTCTTTACACGCTTAATTTTGTAAGTACTGTATTCGCTAAATAGGCACAATAGATAACTCGAGGCCCGGATTATTTGAAGATATTTCACGAGCAAGGACATTCAATAAAATCCTGATCTCTCGTTCAGTTACCTACGATAAGTATGGGGGAAAGAGATAAAAGGAGGCAAAGGGAAGAGACATAAATAGGAGAGAGGGTGGAGAAGGCGAGAGAGAAAGGTAAAAAGGATGAAAGAGAGAGAGAGAGAGAGAGAGAGAGAGAGAGAGAGAGAGAGAGAGAGAGAGAGAGAGAGAGAGAGAGAGAGAGAGAGAGAGAGAGAGAATATACAGAAAGAGGTATTGTGGGAAATTTAAAAATCCAAAACATTAACATAAAATATCGGTTTTTTGTAACATGCAGTACGGTAATTCCACTCTGGCTGTGACCCTTCATTATACAAAACGTAACTCGAATTTCGTGACACAGTGTACATCAAATTAGAGCTCAAAATGCTCCAATGAGTTTAATCCATGTTATCATAGTGTCACCAAACTATGGTACTAGTAATTGAAATGTATTGGCTATTTTAACTGGTGTACGTGATTTTCTAAACGCCCGAATGGATTTCCATTTCTCTGTTACTCTATAGCAACAAATTATCCAATAGATTCAATAACGTCAAATTGGTTCACTGGTATGGCGATCAAAGAATGTTTTAAATCAGTGATGTGGTTACGTTTGTAGAGCTTGAGGGCACACTTTTACCTAGCCATCAGTTTATTAATACCGTTCACTGATCAAACGCATAGATCTATAAATGGATACAATAGCAAGGTATATTGCATCACGTTGCACTTTGCGGAGTGACAGCATGCTGTTGGGCAATCTGAATTAATGACCTCGCTCATAGAGTAGTGTCTACCTTACAACAATGGAGGCACGGAGCTTCGAGAACAAAATTTTACGAATATTTGATTATATTTAAACTTACTGATTTAGGATTATTTATGTAATCGCATGCTTACTTTCAATAGATTTTTAAAATTTCACCATTCCTATTATTGGTGGATTATATTACCACACATGGGCAATTTTAAAAGTAGGCTGTGTGCGTTTAATATTCCTAAAAGTTGAGGAAAGTTGACTAAATTGAATACCCGAGAGGAAAAAGTTGCGATATTTTTTTCCTAACGAGATATTTTAATGGAAAAAACATTACACACACTTTTTTATATACTTGAGTGAACTATGGTGAGTAAAAGTGAAATTAAAACCTTTGAATACACGTGGCAGAATACAGAAGATTGTGGAAAACGTTACAACGTGACTCCGCTTCACAGTGTTATAAAATACGTAAGAAAAAAACTAAATAAGCCTACTAAGTTTCGGAATTGGAACAGAGAATAGCATAAGAGATTGAAGATTAGTGGGAAAGCATACACAACGTACAAGGAGACAGGTGTATCTTCCAAAAATCCGTCAAAACTTTTATAAAAAAGCTTAATGTTGTTTTAGCACAATGTTCTTTCCACACTTTTTTGAGCAAAATAAAATTAAGTTTTGTTATTAACAATACAAAACAAAAATATAGATACGACATATTTATTTTAGGTTAAGTTTCAATATTAGTTCAGAATTTATAATTATGCTAGTAGGCCTATGCCTTTTGCAACTTTATTCCAATATAAAATAAATCAAAACAAGTTTTCCACAATATCGGTAAGCTAACATTTTTAAGAGTTTTAATTACAAATGTGTCTTTATTCTGAAGTAAAGCGTTTTGTTCATGAATGATGTCAAATCCTTGAAAACTACATGCACCAGGTGGTTTACCCTACAATTTGTCGCTAGCGACATTTTCCCTCTCGGGTATTTAATTATTGATGGACTGAAGAAATAATTTATTTATCTGTTGGCTATATTTATTTGTTCATATCGCATGCCAGTCGTACAATTGGTATATCAAACATTAATACATTTATAGCGGAAAACTGACCATGTCCACAAAGGATTTTACTAAACCTTGTATCAAAGTAGTCCTATGCGCATTTATAGAAAAATTCAGGGTAAATAGAATCTTTTTATTAAGTACAAAAGTCTATTTTTAATATATTATTTTAACAGAAACTCATAAATAACTATGCAGGGGATATAAAAATAATCACAGGGTTCCTAATTCACAGAAAAGTGGAAACAATACCTCCTTAACTCCATGGCGCTAACATCCCTTGAAGGGATGCGGCCTTCTCTATCAAGTAGCTCCTCAATTTGAATCACGAGGCTGTGTGCACCCCTACCAGAGCTCCATACATAATTGTTCGATATTGGCCTATAGGGTATTATGCAACGTGAAAAGAAATTTTTTTCATAATGGGAATGGAGAAAAATTGTCCTTTTCACCAGGGTGACACTTCAATTTCATCTCCTATGGACAGCTTATTGTACGTATCCATACATTATTCACTGTTCAGATAATTAAAATTGATTAGTTTAGTATCAGTGTTAAATTAGGTTCATATGAGGTGCAGCTAAATAGTAATTATATAATTAATTTGATAGTAATCCTGTTATTTATGTTCAAATGAGTGTACACATTTTCCGCTGTAAATGAGATTCACGCCAAATTATATCTACGATTAAATATTCTTTCATTGCTTCTGTTAAAATCAATGACCGTAAACAGATAGCGCAGGGTATCTGGGGATGATAGTATCCTAAGGGTAAAAAAAGTTTTTATTTTATATTATTGCACAATAATTAGAGCATAAATGCAATAGTTTATATTATATATTCATAGTTATGGATGAGTGCACAGATTACGTGCTAAATGATTACGCCTTCAGCCAGCACACACACATTAATTATCTACAAAAATTCTACACCGATCTTGATACAAAAGTTTTTAAAAATATTTTATCCCGAAGTGCGGACCAATTCCAGACAAGCTGTGATGTGTTGATTTGAATGAGGTATATTGGTATATCGAACAAAAGCTTGGAGAAAAGTAGGTAGGTTCTTATGTGTAAAGCAAAACAAATTCGCGACAATACTAAATAATACATTTTATTCACAGTTTTATTAATGGTTAATTTATATAATACATAATGGTCTAAAAAATAATACTTTTATTATTATAATAAAAATATGTTAAATTGATAAGAATACTAATACGACATAGCTTCTGTGTGGTACAAGTGTAAGACTATTTTAAAAGAAGTACATGAGAACGATGATCATGTAGTATTACTATTGTAATGGAACATGTTGATGTTATACATAAAAATAAAAATAATAAAAAAAATGAGAACGATGATGACATTGCCCCATAAGCCATTTACTTTTTTATTTTAAAACGAAGATTTTATAAAAATGTTTTCAAGAAAACCACTTAAATAAGTTCTGTTATAATCTTGAAATAACTTCTACATAGGAGCGGAAAAGGTTAAATGAAAGTAATAGTTCTTACATAGGCATCTCATGTATAAAATTTAAAGAAAATCGTTCCAGTCGTTTTGGAGACTACATAAATAACAGTTTTGAACTGATATGAAGAACCGATTATTTTGCATTGTTTTGGAGAAATTATGAAGAGAGAAATTAACAATATTTAATAATATTTAAGATAGAAAAGGTACTGGAAGTGTTTATATCTGATTTTTTTTAGAACTCATGCGACACACAAAGCGAATATATTATGTAGCATAGAGCATCGTTCACTTTAATGTTGTGCTACTATAGGCTACATACGATTCCATTTGTGGCAGCTGGACCGAATGATTCACACGCAACTGTGTTTGAGATGACATTCGATCGAAACTACGTTATTTCACCCTCGGAACAATTTGTGTTTTTGAATGTGTTCACTAGAGTTTAAATCGTTCCTCACATCGTTATCACCTGGAATAATTACAGTTAACAGTTGACGTAACTCTCGCATTAACAACCCATTTCGCAATAACAGCATTACTTCCATCTGCTTAACGAGTTTTTTCTTGTATAAACTTGGAAGCTAGGCATGAGGGAAAATAACAAAATTGATTAAATTCGCAAGATATCAATTTAATTTTTCTTCTATAAAGTTTTTGTTTACAGTCTTTAACTTAAGTCCTGAGTCAGCTCACTAACCCCTATTCAGTGATGGGAAATGTACAAAAAGATAGTAATTGAGCTGACTTACAATTACCTGAGACACATTTTACTTAATTACAAAATTCTTTTTCAAAAAGTAATCAGTAAGATTACAATTACATTCACAATTACTTTACAAAATGGCAGTACTTAAACATTTCTTGTTTTTGATTTATTTTGGGCACAAGCCCAAATTATTAATGAACAAACAAAACAAAAACAAACAAAAAAACATTTCAATGAGAATATTTTCGGAAACAATGAGTAACTGTTTGATAACATTAACTCTAATTTGGATATTAGTTGCAAAAACAGTAATGATGACGATATAGCAAGCGAGAATGATACTAACACTAAGTAAATTACAAGTATAAATTGCATTTTGTTTTTTAAGTATTGAATACAAGTAAATGGGAAAAAAGAAATTGTTACTGTAATCCAATTACTTTTACTCAATTACTTCCCATCACTACCCTTATTGCCCTAGGCCGCTAATACGAGATATGGAGCATAAGTCATAGGCAACAATTTTTCTCAAAGTAAGACATTGTTACCGTGTTGTCAGTCACATGAGAGTGTGGAATCTCTAGTGGACACATCATTTGGTAGAATTGTGATGTACAGTTATAATAGAGGCGATGGTAATATAGTTGTGAGACATCCACCGTGCAGAATGGACATGACAAGATGTGATCAGCGTAGTTCCTATCCGAGGGAGAAATGCCTGAGAATACCACATGGAGCTAATAGAAGCTTTTGGAAATAATGCTATCCGTGCCTAACTTTAAAGGATCATGTAGTGGGTATAGGCCTATGTGCTTTCATTCTCCCGCAATACATTACTGTGGCAAGATACAGTCGTGTATGGATGTATATATGTGTCTGTTTCTTCCACTATCCAACATATTGTACCCATAATCTGCATATACATACATTCCACACCACCCTCTTTCATTTGTATTTTTCAAAATTCTAAAATGGTCCCACATTTTCAAAAGAAAATATAGTTGCCATGTTTTATGCCCCATCTTTCGATATACTCGTTGCGTACAAGCAAATTCACTGGAATTTAAATTAGGTGAGCTGTTACTTAGCAAGAGGATGCTCAAAACTCTTCTTGAAAAGGTGCTGTAAAATCTTAATTCATCTTCGAAGAAAAAAATTAAAGAACAGTCAAAACGTTCACCATATATTGCCAGGTTGATGTACACAAAGTATGAAGATATGGGCCGTTACATCAGCTAATATTTTACAAAGAGATATAAATGTATATTGCTCCACGGAAAAATAAAAAGGACATTTTGGGAGGTTCTAGCATTATGCTGAATAATTAAACAGATCTTGAAATTTTAAAAGCAACTATGTATGGTAGCTGGTTACCTGTCTTACGAAGGCTACGCTAATATTATCGGCTAGGAAGACCAATTGTTACCGCAAACCATTAAGACAATTATCATTTTGAAACTGTGAAACAATTCGGAAACGACTTTAGTCCTATGTTCTTTCCGGGTATGAAAACTAAGTTGTTGCAAAATTTCAGTTCTTTCAGTTGAGTAGTTTTTGCGTGAACAAACAGACAGACGCATCACTAATGGTTTCATTACATCAGCCAATTATTCTCAGACAAAAGGCCTAGTTTTACTTGTTAGTTTAATAAACGAGTGACCTAACAATCCTATCCAGTGGGTAACGAGCCCACTTTGAACTGGAAGTTCCGGTTACTGCATTACTAAAACGTACGACAAAGCTCCTGGATATGACCTAAACCGGCTTGGTCGAATGAAAGATGTCGACGTTGAAGAGTTAAGGCGAGTCGAAGTCCCGCAAGTAATAACTACAATATTGTCGATCTGGAATAACTTTTTATTTTAACAATATGAAAATGGCGTGATTTAATTTGTAAGAAATCATACCAAACAGCATTATTGAATGTCCCTGTGCAGACCCTTAATATTTTATCTATTTATCCGATGACGTTTTAAAACCGCAATATGGTTGATAATATAATATCCTCAATTTTAGGTTCTGATGATGATTGTATATCCGAAAGGCCTATAGGCCTAAGACAATTTTTAATAAAAAACATTTTATAAGAACACTGAACTAAGGATATTCTTGTACAAAATTCTCTGAAATAGAGGAAGTGGTAGAAGAAGGCGGAAGAAGAAAAGGAGAACAAGACGAAGGAGAACAGCCATTAGTTAAATAGTTTAAGACAAATTAACATCAGTTCAACAGACTTCCTTTCGCAGCAAGAACAAATCTTGCTTCCATTTTGTTTGAGATATCTAGTCTAGTGTCTAAAGGGCCTTCTCTTTCTCAATTTACCTGGGTCCTTTTCTTACATTTTAAAGGCGAAACTTTATATTTCCAGAAGTACCAAGACTTGCAGGATAGTGCCATACAATGTAGGGAACGCCCCCAGTTTTTCCTTTTAGTATCGTCATTCCATGTTTATAGTAGCACGTTTTATATATCCCGTAGTATATGAAAATTCCTGTGCATCGTTCCATACAGAGACTATCAGCATGTTTATAACATATAGACGCCGTCGTCAAATACACATAAGACCGTGTACGCGATAACCCACCTATGCAACTAAGTGTTCGTTAAATACTTTAATGGTTAACAATTTAGAGGCCATCCGCGAAGAACTCACTAGGCCAGTGGTTCCCAAACTATGGGTCGCGACCCACTGGTGGGTCGCGGGAGCAAATTCGGTGAGTCGCGAAAAGGTCGAGAAAATTAAACGTATTTTCAATATAAGAAAAGAGTGTTTAATTTAATTTAATTTGTAAATAAAACACAACAGTTTCACAAATCTCATTAATTTTTTAAAAATAAAATGTACTAGTTGGATAATGTTCTTTATTGAAATAACCTTTACCATTTTTATTTCAACTGTGTTTTCTCAGCAGGGCATTTGAACAGAATAAAACTATTGAAAGGCATACGAAAAACAGGTGCTGTATTTTTATAGCATTTTCTACTGGTTATCGTTATGTAATAGTGGGTCGCGAAAAAAATTTCTAGACGAAATTGGGTCCCAGGACAAAAAAGTTTGGGAACCGCTGCACTAGGCTAAAGATGAGTGTTGCTTCAAATGTTTGGACTCCCAGCATTTACAAAGCATCTTCTTTTGTTTCCTCTCGCTTCTGTATTAAGTCGTTAAAAGGGGAACTTTTATCTGAAATGGTTTTAAAGATAAGGTTACAGCGCTGCGTTTGCTCGCACTTGATTTGAAACATATCGCTTCATTTAAATTTATTATACACTTTATAGGTATATTTTACAGGTTAAACGATGAAAATACGAAATTTTGAATTACAGTAATCTCTATGTTCCTCTTTCTCTCTCTCTCTCTCTCTCTCTCTCTCTCTCTCTCTCTCTCTCTCTCTCTCTCTCTCTCTCTCTCGCTCTCACTTTGGGCAGGGAGATAATTTGATGTTTTTTACTTATCTGGAATGAAAACCTCTCGATATCAGCCTACAAGGAGTTCAGTAAGGCAAAATATAATTTCAAGCTTTCGATGGCTTACGCCTTAATTTTCCAGTTTTATTTCTGTAAACTTACAAGCATTAAGAAAGAACTCCTGTGGAACTAAATTCCGGTATAGCATGAAGCCTACACATAAACAAACAGACAAATCTATTAATAAGAGTGCAGGCGAGGTAGATTATTCCATTAAAAAAATTAAATTGGTCACTTTCTCTACGCGATAATTAAGAGAAAAAAGTAGGAATTCAATGTACTTGTCTTGAGGGAAATCGATTTACAGCATCATGGTAAAAAAATGCAAAAAGGTATGAAAAAGGGTTTATTCTATTTTAAGATATCAAACATTTTAAACGGGAAAAACGAAAATAGCATGAGATATAGCTTAAAAAGCAGAAGAAAATGCGTCCCAAACGGTAAAAATAGATCCAAATCATTATTATTATTATCATCATAATCATCATTTTCATTAATATTTGCATGGACAAATATCCGTCTTACGCCAAAGTAACATTCTCTGCACATAAAGCACATTAGAAGTTAAGGCAAGTTTATAATTACGCCTACATCAAGTTATAGAAGCAATTATATTCCTTGGCCTATGCCCAGTAGAATATCTGTATAGAAAAGCCCATGGCGAATGCAGCGTACGTACTCAATTTCAACTTGTTAATGAAATGAGAACTGGTTATCACGAGCCAGAGACTGCATCGTGCCTTCAACATTTCTACGATCTGTACATATATTCAGCAAATAGCGAAAAATATTAACTGCGAATATTCGACACATCTGATTTAAAAACTGAATTCATAGAAATTTCAATCAAGTGCTCTTATAAAGACTGACAAACGTTGTCTTAATATTTTATGTAGGCTATTACGAGGGTCATTCAATAATTAAGAGACAAATTGTTCTGGGGAAAAGACGGTTGGTAGTATAAGTTTGACACATTTAGGATTTTAAGGGTTTTAAGTTGGCATCACTGGGATGAGTTCTAATTGTTCCGTTTATACCCTCAAAATTAAGTTTAACGATGTCGGATCTTCTTGAAAATTCCACATTGGTTGAACAACGTTCAGTGATTCGTTTTTTTTATTTTTTTATTTATTTATTGCTGAAGGTGAAAAACCAGCTAATATATATTCTGTAATGACTAAAGTGTATGATGAAAGTTGTATGAACCGTGGAAATTTTTACGAGTGAGTAGAACAGTTCAAAAGTGGTCGAGAATCAGTGACTGACGAACACCGTTCTGGCCGGCCTGTTGAAGTTGCAACTTCTTTATTCTGATTTCCATTTGTTTGGTCCACTGAAGGAGACATTACGTGTGAAGATGTTCCAGGATAACGAGGATGTCAAGAAATTTGTGGGAAATTTGCTCAGACACCAAGACAAAGAGTTTTTTGCAGCCGTTGGGTCAAGTGCATAAATGTTGATGGGGATTATGTTGAAAAGTAGGAAAAGTCTTGTTTTGTAAAAATAAACAGTTTTTTCTCCAGGTCAGTTTGTCTCTTTAATTATTGAATGACCCTCGTATGTGTTCTATTCTAGTTGTGAGCGTGAGGTTTGGTTCCAGATAAGACAGATAAAGGTATAAGGTTGTGTGTTTTATCAAGATTTTAAACAAACATTAGTCCTACAATCTTACTGGAAAAATGAAATTCATTAACACTATGTGGTCGTGTTGTCTGGTAAAAAAGTACATATGCGATCCAGAGGCAATCCCTCTCCGAACAGGTCACGCGGTTCTGTAAGGCTCGGGCCGCATAAACGTTCCTATAACAGGAAAGGTTAAACTAAGAAAACAAGAGAGAAAAATCGTTAACGAAAAACGTAATAAATCAGTAATTCAATAGTAGATATAAATCTACTAGGATACATAATTTTCCATTTTAACAGAACAAAAAGTAATTCTCTTCTTCAGTTCATAAATAGGAGAATGTAGTATTGAGATCTGTGAAACACATAGCTACAGCAAGACGCAATCGATGAAGAAGAGGTTTCTAAGTCGTATCGAATGACCCATATGCTTTCCTTCACCAATAGAGCATGTGAAAAGATGTCAGATTAACCGCTAATCCATCCTTCTTTCCTCCTATTCTTTTTTACTCGAGAAAAGCCGAAGACGTGGGAGGAAAGACAGCGAGAACATGGAAGAGACACGGTGTTCGGTGATATTAACTATCCCCTTCCTACCTCCTGATTGCAACCGAGACTGAACCAAATCCACACACGATTTCAACTCTAAAGACAGAGGGAAAGAATCTTTCACATGTAGGAGGATATCTTCAGTGGCGTTATACTGCTTCTAAAAAGATAATTTCTTTAACATTTGTCTTGAACATGTTTGTTTGTTCATCTGTTAGGGTTATTGAAATGATTATTGTATATCGCTACTAAACCAACAAACGTTGCTAGCGTGCCGGAAATGACAATGCCTCCGCCCAAAACAGATACCAATTTTAAAAAAAATCACTTTGGTACAAACTTTAAGAAAGCTATTTTTGGCAAAGTCGCAATGTAGGGGGGCCCATCTCGCGATGTGCGAAGGTTTCCACGGACGGGTGATGTTTTTTGTTTCTCATCGTGGCAGGTTGACGAACATGACGCTTCTTGTACATTGCTTATGAACAGTGATATTAATTTAGTAGGGCATTCTAAATTCTCCTGAAGTTCTAGTTTAGTGGCAGTTAGGTTAGGAACGGTGTTACTA
The DNA here is from genome assembly GCA_964059195.1 of Ectobius pallidus. Lineage (NCBI taxonomy): Eukaryota > Metazoa > Arthropoda > Insecta > Blattodea > Ectobiidae > Ectobius > Ectobius pallidus. The sequence continues at coordinate 119,092,653 of CAXKWD010000008.1, read as the reverse complement.
ATTAGTGACAGGTTCTGTTAGGTTATGAACGGTGATATTAATTTAGTAGGGCATTCTGAATTCTGCAGAAGGCGAGGTTTGTTGTATTCGTGAACCTGTTCCCAGAATCAAACGTGTTCAGCTGGTGTGACGTCACACCTCTAACGTCCAATCACGAGTTTCTTCATATAAAATATGGCGGAATTCACGCTCCTTTTCGCTAGATCATGTTATAAAAGAAAGTGTAACGTTTAGGGCGGGAAGGTTGGACCAAATCATTCGTCGAGACAACATCTCTCCAGAGATCTATCTATAACAAAATATGTGTGATATTAAGTGCGATTTTACCCTATTTTTTAAAAACAAATAAAACCTGTGACGGCTGCTGACTGTAATTGATCGTTCATTGACTTTATATGTAGAATTTGTTCCTTAAGAAGTAAATTTTGGTTGAAATTAAATTTAAGCTTTCGACAGTAAATGTTATTATAGCTTAATTTCCAACAAATTAAGTGTCAAGGCGTTGCTTACGTTATTAACGGTAAGAATAGGTCCAAATCATTATTATAATTATTATCATTATCATTTTCATCAATATTTGCATGGACAAATATCCATCTTAGAGTAGGATTACTCCCACAACGTCTCTGGTCTTGAAGACTAACCCAGCCAGCGAGCTTCTCGTTACGTCTCGTTACCAAGATGCGCCGATTCGCTGCGCGTAAGATCAGTGAGCTACTGCCAGGCAGATAGTAAAGATCATGCTGCATGTTGCTAGGGGTAGAAAATACTGTAATAGTTGAGTGGAGGGATAATGCCGCAGAGACAGAGACAGAGAACACGTGGAGTGGGATAGCCAATCAGGGTGCAGCTACCTCCCCTAGCCAGGTACTTTACGAGCGGTGAGACTCGCTCTTAAGGTATATACGTAAAAACCCAGAGACTTTGTGGAGGTAATCCTACTCTACGATCAAGTAATATTCTCTGCACAATAAAGCATATTAGAAGTTAAGGCAAGTTCATAATTACGCCTACATCACGTTATAGATGCAATTATATTCCTTGTATTGGCTGGCAGTACAAAGGAATGGGTTTGTTTAATTTCGAAAAATAGCAGTAAGCCTACAATATCCCGGACAGAAGCACTGTATGTAAACTTGCAATTAATTTTAAGGGAATAAGGCAAGTGCTAAATAAATACCAAAGACAACATTCAGACATGCTTTCTGAAGACTGATGAAAGAGGAGAGATTAGAACAGCATTAGAATCGAATTAGGTAGGATTCACGGAAAATGAAAGCCGACTAAGCGACTACGCGAGCGATGAGTCACCCGGAGACGTTGCATGACCTGCCGCGAGAAGGAGCTCCTAGCACCCGGTGGAAATATCAGATAGCCTACCGCTCTGCATTGGTTTGGATTATTATTATTATTATTATTATTATTATTATTATTATTATTATTATTATTATTGTTATTTGTAATAATATTACTGATAAAGCAATGTTATTATTGAACTCATAATTTCTTTCCGGCACGATAGGGAAATACAGCAATACAGCAATTTTGAAGAAAACTTGACGTAAAATTTCGTAAAAAGATTTTAAAAGACCCACATATGATCCATGGAGGCCTCTTATATGTTTATTAGGCAAGTATGGTTCTAAAGAATATTAAGACATCAAGGCACTTTCTCGTCTCTCTTTTAAAAAAAGAAAATACATTTTTTTTAAATCGTACAGAGAATCGTAGCATCCTCCAAAACTTATTCAACATTCCCATATGATTTTCATTGTAATAATTATTATACCATTGTATGGTTTAAATTGCTAATGTAGTGAGCCAAGGGCTGATGTACATAAATAGCTTGAAGGCCAGGAAGAAGTTCAATACATAGGCTACATACATACATATATACATACATACATACATACATACATACATACACACATACATACACACACACACACACACACACAGTGTCCTTCAGAGTCCATGTGATACAGATTTTAATACCATTCACCTGACAATAGGCATTAGCAATAAGAAACTATCGATAAGCTTCGTGAGTAATCCCCGTAGATAAATTAACTTATTGCGGTTTGATTTTTCGATTTCTTACTATGATGAACACAAACACATGTCATATTCACACAAAAATATACTGCACATAATATAGGGTACAGAAGACTGGTCTCAATGGATCTCAAAACGGTGTTAGGCTAATGCAGAACGGATCGAGAATGTAATTAGATCATGCTTACAGTAAAAGAGACTGATAACAGACATACTCACATGTTGATGAAACAACATATTAAAATGACGCAGTGAGAACTACACATTATGGTAAACATTTCTGGAAGGCGTTGATAGAGAATATCTAGTAGTGGGCCTACAGCAGTTACAACAGAATAGGTTACGTTACTAGTATGAATATTTATTAAATGTTCCCTATGATTTTTATTGTGATAGTTATTGTATCAGATCGATTATATGATTTACACTGTTACGCAGTGGGCTAAGGGATGGAGTGCACATAGATAGCTTCAAGGTCAAGAAGGAAGTTCGTTTCACCACACAGAGGCGCCGACTTGGAAATATTTCTGGGGGGGCAGAACCGGATTTTCAGTAGCTATACATAGGCCTTACATGATAAAATCTTAAGTCATGGGGGGGGGGGGCAGAAAGTACCTTGCCCCCCCTAAGTCGGCGCCTATGTCACCACACACATCGTCCTAGCGTCTGACACAGTTCTCAAGAATCACTCACCTGGGAATCTCCAGCCATCTGCATTGCCATTCTGTCTTATAAACTTGATATATCACTGTCTGGTTAACCACTACACTCACTAAACACACTTATTTACACATTAAATAACACACCGTGCCAGCATTCCCGCACAAGTAGAAGAAAAACCCTGCTTTCCCCCCACTTACGCTCCTATCACTCGTTTCCGCTTTTCCAGGGTCCCCACCAGTGAAGAATGAAAAAGAACTAAACTTCGCGGGGGAAAAGGCTAGATGGAAGGAAAAGCGACATTTCGTTTTTCGAATACCTTTACTGATTTTATGCAATAGGATAGAAAATTAAAATTTCAGTGACATGTAGAGCAAGTAATTATTGTAACTGGATTAGGACTTCTTGCGAACGTTGGCAGTGTTGAAAATTCATAATAAGACCATCGCCGTCTGCTATGCTCTCTCTGCCTATGGGAAGGCGGCGAAAATGACGTAGCTCGCCAGTTGGCCACTTGGCGCTGATTTCGTGGAATAATTCATCTTTTCAAAGTACATTACATATAAATTTAGCCAGGTATAAATAAGTGAATTAGAATCTTTTCAAAGTACATTACATATAAATTTAGCCAGGTAAAAATAAATGAATTAGATAGTCAAATTGCAGTCACCAATTTTAAAACATGGTTCTTAATAATAATAGAAGTATTTTCATAAATGTAAAACAACACAAATATGAAACTACTAAGGAAATTACATACCATTCCTCAAGCATAACACTGTGCAACAGACATTTTGTGACAGACACACTAATGACTAGGGCCCGGGTTTTTAAGTTTTTATAAACCCTGATTTAATTTTTCATACATATTAAAATAGGTTTATTTTAGTTTATTACCATTTTTAGACGATTCTTTTTTTGTTTCACTTTAGTAAGTAGGCCTACTGTATGATTAAGTATGATTAATTTATTTTATTTTTACTTAAATTTCCATGGTTTTAACCACAAGACTAAAGGAATGCGTTTTCTTAGTTTTCAATTGCACCTGTCATTTCCAACTCACCAAAAACTCAACGAGAACGTTTCTTAATAATTAGCTTAATGGATCAACTTTTAAGATACTTCACTTTCGGCGTCTTGCTGGAGCAAACACTGTGAATAAACGGCAAGTGTAAGCTTCCTAAGAATGCCTTTAATTTACTTCTGAAGAAACCGGGGATTTCAGTTAACTTAACGATTTCCTTTACCGGGGCAACGAAGTAAAAAAATGACAGAATTACAAAACGCAATGTTATATTTTATCTTACAAAATAATGTACTGGCAACAACGAGCAAAATGCAAAATACTGGCAGATATTTAAAAAGTAATTTAGTAGAGCAATAATAATTAGATTAATTATTTTAATTATTGTTGTTATTTTATCATTCGGATAACGATTTCAGTTATCAATCGAGTCAATTAAGTTCTCGGCTACAAACCAGAGTTCTCACATCTCGCATCGCGATTTCTCGAGCCCTGATTTCATATGAGAACTTTCTATTCTATTCTTTATATTACTGTACTCGACAACATATTACTGGATTCGGTCCATCCCTAACCAAGAGCTCTCCTGGGATAAAGACGGTCGGTGTGTAATTCTGACAACCGTACCACCTTTACATGCCGAACGACTCAAAACTTGGGAGCCTCACCCTACGGGATTCCACGGCCTATATAGGGGTCACTTTACTTTTTTACATGAACACTGTGAACATCATGGCTCATACACGCCACTGTAGAATAGAAAATAAAGACATAGTGGAAAAATTGAGTTGCTGATTGGAAAGGAGGGATGACAGCGACAGTAAACCATGTCTGCAGAGTGGTAGCGGTGGCATCCGTTCATCGATCTATCGGGATTAAGAGGTGGGAAAGATATTTTTATAGCATGTGCCGTTATGTAGAAGAGAGAGAGAGGGAAAGAGAGAGAGGGAAAGAGAGAGAGAGAGAGAGAGAGAGAGGTGAAGGGTGAGTGGGAGAGTGAGAAGTGGGAGGTTTGAGAGTGTAAATTACTACCGTCCCCTTCCCTGTCTGACAAATTGACAAGTATAGCCTATGGAAGGCCGACGGCTGTATGTTACTGTAGCAGCATCAGAACTGCTATAGATACCACTTTTCTACAAGCAACCATTATGAAAATGGATGTACCTGCAAACATGAGCAACTCTGCTATGAAAATCAAAAACAAGGCTTACATGTCTCGCCATTATTTCAAAGCTTACATTCATTTTCACCATGTTGATAATGAATCAGCATTGATATCCGTATTCTTTTAAGCCTTAATTAGACATATAAGTCAGATATCTCCATATTCTGATGAGGACTTGGCTCCTTTGACTTAAGAATCCTGCCTGTAGGCATAGGCGTAACCAGGCCGACCTTATGGGGGGGGGGTTATAACAACCGCGGGGTCTGGGGGGTATGGATACCCCCCCAGGGAGAGGGGGGGTCCGGGGGCCCCGGAAAATTTTAAAAATTAAGATGTAATATAACGAGTTTTAAGCTTCCGGGGGAACTCCCCCGGAAAATTTTAAAAATTAAGACGCAAAATAACGAGTTTTAAGCTTCCCACGTTTTATACTTGTATTAAGTAATTTATGGGCAGACTTTAAAAAATCATACAATTTTCCTTTTTTTAATCAATGGGGGGGGGGGTTCAAACCCCCAAACCCCCCCCCTCGGTACGCCTATGCCTGTAGGTACTATTTTTCCTAATATTTTAGGAAGATATTACTTCCTTTTACTTCCTCTGCCCATACTATAAGTACTATAGATAGAGAAAGTAGGCTTATTGTGTTCGGCCCTAAAATTCGAAGTTGGTTTTCAACATAAATACACGTTTTGAGGTTCCCTGAATAAAATATACTATTTCAGAAACACGTCTGTGTGCTTGTGGTGTGTCTGTGAACAACCTAACTCCATAACGAAAAATCCTATGAAAACAACATACAATGTATTGTATTTGGTTTAGGTACCTTGGGGGGGTAAGACACGAAGATTAGCGACGACTTTCTCTTAATTTTAATGCCACTTTAAATTGACAAAATTTAGTTTTTTCGCAATTTTCTAAAAAAAAAAAAAAAAAAAAGGCTCGAACGATTATGTTCAAACTTTGTACATGACGTGCTTATAGGCCTACTAAGAGCTATAACATTTATTTGAAATGTTTCGCATAAACTCTCTGAAGGGTAGTTATAAGCCACCCGTTGCTTGTAGAAATTCAGTCTAACCTGGTGGACAATGAAGCCTTTGCATCAGGCTGAAACAACTGTGGACTCTTTATTATGTATTATTAACTCAGCATATATATATGCATTATATATATAATGAACAAATAAAATATTATAAATCGTATTCTGGATGGCAGATATTGCTCCCTATATATTTTGTCTTGAAGATTAAATACTCATCTGCATAAGCATTGTAGGCTAAATCAAGAAGCCTCAAGCAGAAGGGTAGCCTATATTTATTTATCTTATGTTAATTATTGTCGTTTATTGAAGGGACAATAAACTATTATGTATTTCATACTATGTTTTTCTTCCGGGATGTGAATGGTAAAGGTCATTTGATCAACCCTATTTTAAACTAATCTTACAGTTCACTAGAGCTCTTTCCGTTACTCACACACATCTATTGCATATATATATATATATATATATATATATATATATATAATTCATTTATTTATTTTTGTTTAGGGATAAGTGATTGATGTTTGAGACCCACGGCGTAGACCTAGTTAACAGAATTTTATAGGACGACGGTAGCCATGCATTGAATAGATGGTCACCAATTTCAACACAATTTGTATTTTTAAAAAATTGTTCAGTGAACATATTTGCCTAACTTTGGTGTGTGCGCCGAAACATTGATTGTTCTTTATTAAAGTTACCGATATTCTTAGGCTTGAAATGATTCAGAATTACTTCCTAGATCGTAAGTTCATATTCTAAATTTGTATTTCGTTCCTTTTTTTAAGCTCCTTAATTTTGTGCGAAATTTATGAACAGTCCTGCATCTATAGAAATTTGAATTATTTTTCGGCCATAAATATATTATGTTAATTAATAAATAATAAGTAACGAGAGTTATTATGATTTTTACTAACGATTGGTCGAAACTAGTTATTGTCGATACTCGATAAGAATATTTTTCCCCCGATACTCCGTTACCTTCATTCTTGGAATAAAATAGTAGACATAAAATATAAATTCGTTTATACAATATTACATGGCACACGATTTAAAAAATTATATACTAAAATATAAAATATGTAGAGCACCGCTAATCCGGACTAAATGGGGCCCCACCGTGTCCGGAACACCGAGGTCCGGATTAAACGAGATTTGCCTTAAAATGCATGAAAGTTACTGTACTGTTATAAAGTTTTAGATGTAAAACTATAAAACTCGATGATTCTGTTCGTAAATATAACTTTTTCTACAATTTAATTTTAGTTTTAATACTACGCTGTATGTAGACCTAAGTTTTTAACCTACGAACTCATGCAGGATTAACAAAACAAAAAGTCTTAGTGATTAATATTAAAATTTACTTTTTTAAAAATCCCTTCTAGATTAACCGGATGTCCGGACGAGTCAAACGGAAACTTTGAAAGGTTTTGACTGCTTATTTGTTCGCCTTCAGATGTTTTTGCAGAAATAAAGGAATATTGTTTACGTGAGGGATTTGTTGTAAATTAGTTATATTAATATTTTAGTTATTGCATTTATTCCTTCACATATGCTGATAAAACTTTCAAAAAAAAAAAAAAGTGGTTTAAAACTCAATAGTTTCTAAACTGTGGCCAGGCGTTTTTCTCCATCAGTTTACCTGATTTAATTATTACTGTTGTAGTAATGTCAAAAGAAGAGAGCGAACATGACAAAGTACCGTTTTTTCATGTATGTAGAATCAATTCTATGAAAATTCGCTCTTTCATATGATTAAATCTAGAACAAGATTTGTTTTCGCATGTGGTAAAACAAACAACAAGAACACAATGACTATAAAGGCACGTTTTAATGGTGGTTACGCCCACCCTGCACGCGTAATGTTTTCGTCCTTATTCAGCAGGCATCCCACGTTTTATTTCGTGTAATTTCACGACGGAAAGATGGAATTTATGTTAAGAAGGATTTTGTGAGTGAATGTAAACGTGCACTCAGCGGATATGGGTTTTTAACACCTGATTCATCTATCCATCCTTTCAAACAGGTCATGTGACATACCGCCTTCTCCTGATTATTCTTCCACTCTCATGCGCTTCAATATGGAACCTGCCCCTCATACCTACTCAGGATTCCACAGCCAAGTAGCAGCTGCCATGGAGGTTGCAAAGGTGTGAAATGTCACACTTCGTGAAGGTTATTTATAGAGCCTTTGCTATGAGCCTATAATGGCATTTATTAACATACGAGTAACTTAATAATCATTATAGGTAAGTTGCATATGACTGTTTTTGTTCGACCAAATTTTAAAGAATTGAGATCTTAATTTCATTAAAAAAAATCAGCAGATCGCGTGCAATCAGCTGATAGCAAGCTCTCATATTTAAAAAAAAAGTTGAGACGTCTACAAGTTTGGTTATTATGACTTATTGTCGTATCTCCATCGGTTATACCATAGGTATTTATTTTAGGTAAAGCTTGCATATTTTCCTTACATTATGTAATATTTGAAACACTTATAGAGAGGTTAGAATCGTAAAATTGTTAATATTCTAATTATCCAATTTACTCCTTCCCATATACTGATCAAAATTTCCCAAGAAACCGTGGGTATAAAACTCAATAGTTTCTTGAATGTGGCCTATTAACTTCATCTGACACCTGATTTTATTAATTATATCAATAATAATAATAATAATAATAATAATAATAATAATAATAGTAAGAAAAACTCTAAATGTGAATGTTACCATGAAAATATTTTAGTGTATATTCCATAGGTGCGAAAGAAGACATTACATTTTGCTACTTACTCAAAGTAGATCTGATAGAAGATAGCTGAAGTACGAAACAACAAAGTCCTCTCACCTGAAACAAAAATTATAACTGGTTGAAAAAAGAATAGTTTTATTTAATTTTATCTTATGAACATTACAGATTTACAAAACTGGTTAAATAAAAGGTAAACGGTAAAAAAAGGCAAGACTATTTAATTTCGACTCAGAACCATTTTGTTTCTTTTGCTTCAAAATATAGCAAATATATGAATTATTTCGAATCATCTTTCGGTTAAAATAACTGAATTTGCATACTACCCACTTCAAAACCTCTACTGACATATTGTAAAAGCCCTCAAACACTAGAATTACACAACTTTTAAGGAAGAATGCTTTAAAATTAAAATGCTTTAAAATACTTTAAAATATCTATCATATTCTTAAGGACTAGCATTAATAACTTTTGCATCTAGCAATGTATATGCAATTGTGGAAACAAATTACTTTACAAGAGATTTATTTAATGTTTATTTGCATTAATGTTTGTATAGTAGGCCTATTAACGAAAAAAAATCTTATGAGAAACATAAATTTCGCTGCCAGAATAAAAGTTTTGCCCCTTAGTATAATATATTATGTATGACATTCTCTTCATGTAAATTCCTTTTATGGCATACCCTAGTGTACAGACACAGATCCCTAACTCTTGATATGGCTTCGTAGCTAAAAGGAGTATAAATACAGATTATTAAAATATTTAAAAGTGATGAATTCATAGCAACTGGTCTTTTTTACAGCGTATTGATCATACAGGAACAAAGAAGCACAAGCCTTATTATACATTATGAAAGTTCATGGGTCGGAAGGGATGACAAAGGAATGTAGTACCATATTCTCATCAAGTAGTCGGGCTTTAGAGATGCCATTTATTGGTGCGGGAATCATCGTATGTCGGGGTAAAGCTCGACTACCGATCTGATCAGCCCGTTTGTTCCTCCCCGTCACATCTTCTCGTAACCAAAGTGCTCATGAGAACCCGCTTTTATTATTCGAGATTCACCCTTTTTATCCGATGTAATATAAGGGAGAAGCGATGGACTGAGAACGATGAGTTTTAGCCATGGTAATCGCACCATGGAGTGAGTAATAAAACTTGCCGATAGGAAATCCATCCGACAGGAGAGTTTCATATCTCTTGTCACCAGTGGTAAAGGAAAATATTTAAAAAGGGTAAGGCTTTCCATTACGCGTTTATGTATGATCATTTATAGCATTGGGAGAATGGCTTCTGCATAAGTTACTAAATACAAGACGTATTTTATAACATAATTAATTAATTCGTTGTTCATTTCATTTACATAATGTGTGATAAAGTACTCCAGATTTTCATTAAATTACTGAACTGATATATTATCGATTTTTATCGAACATGGAACAATCTTGAAGCCGCAAGGGTAGCATATGAAAATGGATAATAAACAGCCTGTATTTAAAATAAAATATTTTCTGTTCGAGTTAATTTTAATATTATACTAAACTAAATTTATTTCATCTTGTAAAAATCCGTTGATTTCAACAAAACGGCCAAGAAGAAGCTTGACCATACGCCATCAGCTGCCATCTATCGCAGAAGACAAGAAGTACGAGGACTTATAGCTGATTGCGAAGGGCAGCCGTATCCGTTTGTTTGACGAATAAAATCTCAAAACATTTAATTATGGTCCAACGAAAACAGTCTTCCATAAGTTTTTTAGAAGAGTTAATTGAAGGAAGTGCGGTACGCCGTAGCGTAGTGATTGAGGCGCTGCGTTACAAACCGGAAGGTCGCGGGTTCGATTCCCGATGAGGTCGTTGGAGTTTTTCAATTGGTCTAATCCTTCTGGTGGCACTATGGTCCTGGGGTCAACTCAGCCTGTAACAGAAACGAGTACCAGGAACAATCCTGGAGGTAAAGGCGGCCGGTGCGTAAGGCTGAGAACTTTACCCCCTTCATGTGCCAAATGTCCAAAATCTGGGAGCCTGAACCTCTTGGCCTTCATGGCCTGTATAGGGAACACTTTACTTATAATTGAAGGAAGTATAGGCCTACTCGATCTTACGTCACTTACGTTTTCAAGCACCTACCGAATAAAAATCGCCTAATCGTATTTACACATGAAGAAAGTCTTTTGAGTCGCATCACATTCTTATGAGTATTTCCTTGTAGGAAGATGATTCTACCTAAGAAACATCAAAGTAAGCCTACCCTGCAGCATGAAAGCATTTATACTCCCCTAGTGAGGTTTCCCTGAAACGTGGTTCGTTTTGAGAAAAGGTAGAGAGAAATAAAAAGGGTTGAGCTGTGAGAGAGGTTTCTACAAGTAACCGCATCGACATATTGCGTTGGCAGCATCTGTAGTCTCTTGGGGAGAAAAGGAGAAGTAGACTCCAAAGATAACTCACAATTATATTAAGTTCCAGGCCATAAATCAACAACATTTTACAGACAAGAAGAAATGAATCACCAGCGAGCACAAATATCATCTGTGTTCAAAGAGTAATGATAGCCAGTGAGCGACTCGGGTATCTCTGAGAAAGAGCGAGAAGAATAAAAAAAAAGCTAGGTAGGACTATTCAATATCAAAGACTATCTAGCTCATGAATCTGTAGCCAATAGCCTATGTGAAATTTCAATCAATCTCAAGTGTCCATCTTTTATTTTTATTTCTTTCACTTTTCTCACCTAAATGCACTTTTTTTTTTAAATAAAAATTCACAAGAACTGAACAGTGAAACATGTTCATTCCTGTACTTTCATTGATAAAAAAAAACAATTAATTCTAGATCACAGCTATTGGGAATAGATACAAAGTCGCATATGGGTAAAAGGAGATATCAAATAAAATGTATAATGATATACGAGTGGTGAAGCATTTTAATTATAAATACAATATTAATGACAAACCATTATTATAGCAATAGTAACGATCGATATAATACAACAGTCTAATTGATTAAATCTATCGATATCTCTCGTAAACTATAATAAACTTTCAACTAATCGCCTACTATAACTTTCGATCAGGGATAATTTAATCAATGATCCCATAATCTTGCCTATTTTTCATTAAAAGGTAAATATTTTCTTGCTTAGATATGAATATACGTAGGATAGTCAACGAGCTATATAGAACCCAGCGAAAATACAAGTTACTGATCGAATGGGAGCGCCGGCTTTATGTATTGGGCCTGAATAATTAAAATGATAACTTGAAAAGGAAAATAATGAATACAGATCTATTTTCCTCCCAGGCTGCTTGTTCAGAGGCTGGAATTAATTTCCTTTGCCTTAGGGAAGAAACTGCTAGCACATTTTCAATTATGATAGAGAAGACACATCCTGAACTAATAGCATACGTATTGATCAGTAGACTGTCTTAGTTACAGGTTACTAATGCCGGTCAAAAATCACAGTATCTATTAAAATCTTAAAAGCATATTATTATTTTAACATAAATGTTCGTATTATGTGCAGAATGTGGTAACTGATATGCTATTGAACAATGTATTTTTTTTCTTGAAACTTCAATATTCTTGTTTTACTAAAATTTCTAGAACGACATACTTATCTTAGGCCTATGTGCAAAAACCCTAGAAAATTATCTTATTTACTGGTTCATAAAATCACCTTTTATTTTGTAGAAGATTCATTAGGAAACTGGGTTTTCTACGATACAGACGCAAACATTAATTGTAAATACTTATTTTTAAGTATTCATGCACCATGAATAGTGTTATTTATTGTAATTTAATTGTAGACAGTGATGGGTAACAATATCCCAATTAAAAATAATTCAAACATAGTTTGCTCTAATTTAATTTAATGCAACTTTTAACTATTAATAATTTTTCCCGTGAACTACTGCATAAATTTTCATGATTTTTTGGTAAAACACGTTTCATTGCTTAACTGAGCATACAAATACCATACCCTCCTTTCATATGTAAAATTAAATACATTGCTACTATGATTTTTATAAAACGCCATTCGGCGTATTTATGGTATAACTGGCATGTGCCCACGGCTTCCCCGCGTTTGTTAAGATCGACTGCTAGATGTTTCTTAAAACATTTATTTAACAGTTAATAAAACGCATTTATTAACACTGACATAGTTTTTATATAAATTGCATGAATTACTTATTATGGGGGTACGCCGTAGTGTAGTGGTTGAGGCGTCGCGGGCTCGATCCCCGATGAGGTCGTTGGAGGTTTTTCAATTGCCCTAATCCTTCTGGTGGCATTATGACCCTGGGGTCGACTCAGCCTCCAACAGAAATGAGGGCCAGGCCCATTTCTGGGGGTAAAGGCGGCCGGTGCGTAAGGGTGACAACCTTACCACCTTCACGTTCCGAATGTCTAAACTCTGGGAGCCTCAACCTCCTGGAACCCTCTGGGCCTCCATGGTCTGTATAGGAAATACTTTACTTTACTTTATTATATTGTTCAATGTTTAGCATACTGGGTTGGTGGTGGTAAAAATTACAGTAAAACAATATAAAATCCCGGTATTGTACAAAACCAACTATTTTTTTTTTTTCTTATAGACCTTCCCGATAAACTATATTAAGTGTCCTTCCGATTTATCTGAGATGTATAGTTTGTTTTATTGTGCTGTGAAATCTCCGAGTTGTTCGTTCAGATGGTTACTTTCTGTGTTTCTTATTAGTGTTAATCTTCGAAGTTACCGTTCAAAAAGTTTGTTAATACAAAGTAAATAATTATAATCATAACAATCAGCAGAAGTAACAGTTATACATCCCGGCATATTTTGGCTTATACGATTCGTTTATCTATATTCTATATAGTTTGAAAGACCCGGTATTGCCCGGGTTTTGTGTTTTGCTTGTACTGCGAAGAAACTTAATGGAGTAACTTACTTCCGATTTTCAAAGTTTAGGCCCTTATACAGCCTTTCGAATTTTGACTGCAGGATTTATATGACCAACAGTTTTTTCTTCGGCAACATTTCAATAATTCAGGAAGAAAAAGAAGCTTCGTGTGCGAAATTTCATCGAGATAGGAATAAAACTGTAAAAAAGTGAAGTGAACCTCAGCTTCAGCTTCCAAAGTTGCACTTAACACAAGCGTGCACTAAGCCATCGAATATTAAGATATAGAAGTATTTTTACCTTAATGCTTTATATACATTACATACCTGACATTCACAAAATTATGATCTGGTGTAAGTCGCAATGAAATCAGGATCGGAATAAAACTGTAGATTTGAATAAAAGATAGACAGACAGACAAACATTCTTCCTTCATACATATAGATACAGATGCATTTTTATCTTAATGAATATTAGAAATTACATTTGGCATTCGATGGTTGAATAGTACATTTTACTTACACTTGAAGCAATTAAACTTAGCCTATTTTATCTCAAACAGTGGCGATTGTTTATGCATTGTCGTTTGTCCACGCATAGCAAACGCATAGGGCTTAGGCTCATATTTCACGTTATGTAAGAGCCTTGAATAAGGGCACAATATTTATTTTTCAAATGAAATGAAACGCTTTGAAGCCTAAGTAAGCAAAATTTAATTGAGATGTGGATAAAACTGTAGATTTGTATAAAAAACCAAACATTCCTACAACTCTACTTTTTACCAGAAATAAGAATCGATGCTTCAAAAATATTGAGCCTTCTCTATTAAAAAAAAAATCCTGCAATTTAAAACCGCATGTGGTAAACCCAGAATAGATCAATCAGGCATGTTTCACTCAGGAGATGAATCGAGAAAAGACGAAGAAGCTGTAGAAGCAAGACATCAAATAATGGGCTATTTTTATATACTCAATGCATTATGTGTTGAAATGCTCCCTTTGATCCATTCACTGTACGCCAAGTTTTCCCTAGAGATCTCAAGGTTATCACATGTAAGTGCTCTCATTCCCTAAGGATACAACCAGAAGAGAAATGAAGAGATATCCAGGAAAAAAATACAAGACAGCTGGATGAATGAAGACCGCTCCGAGTATTCAGAAAATTACGAAAGGGAATCAATTCAGAAAATTGATTTTCGTCATTTACAGTTTTCTGGAAGATAGATCTGACAAGGACGAGACATGTGTAAAGACAACACTGCGGCAAATAGCCCTATGTGGTTTAATGTCTACGTCTGATTGGAGGCAACACTGATTGCTGTATACCTAGACACTTCTGTTTGCTGTTTCGTGGTGAATGTGGCGACTGTAGACACAAATGTTTGCTGTCATTTCTGATTCCTTGAATTCTGTGACATCAATCCTTCAAACATTTTATATGCTAGAGGTTTGACCCTACCCAATGAATTGTGGAATATGACATTCGTCCTTCACCCTCCAAGACCAAGAACCTAAACTATAAAAGATAGAGACTTGGAATTTTGACAATAACTTCGTTTCGTAATGAAAGTGCACACTAATTTTGCAAAATTTAAATTTTAAATACCAAAAATCAAATGTTTTCGAGGAGACGAAATCCTTATTACTAGGGCCCGGGGGTTTAGCCAATAATTCTTCAAGTTAGAGGTGCACAAGGCATAGCAAGCTTTCTGAGTTAGTAAATCACTTGTACTGCCTGTGGCAGGTCACGCGGCATTAGGTGCGGAATATTGCTGTGAGTGAAGTCTAACCATGCATAAACGAGGACGTCCGATAAGACAACATATTATGCAATTGTGGGTGATTATGGCCGTGAGTATTTTTCCCCTGACGATCGGAATATTGTTTGTAAATTATCTGTAACAAAGATAAGAAACGGCTACCATAAGTATATAGAACAACATAGGCCTTTCGCAAGTAAGAAGCATTAAAAACATTTTGAATTGTATGAATAGAGAGAAAGAGAGGCAGAAAACATGCCTTAAACGTCAAATTTTAGTTCAGAAAGACAAGTGATCCGTGCAACATGATGGTGGGCACCAACTTTCAGTAAAAACTTCATCAACTCGAAAATCAGTATTTCAAACAGTATCTTGAGAAATACACTGGTATAATGTTACCATCTGGAACAACATGACCAGAATATTCTATATTCATAAGTCAAATGCACATTACTAAGTCCGCTTACCGTACAAAAGACTACCCTGCAGAAAAATGTTTACATAAAATTTTAATTGAGCTATTCTGTTCGAAATTAGATACACATAACAGTGAATTTTTAAATGACACATAAAACTGACATTTAAAAAAAATTGTAATATTAGATTGAGGGAACTTCGGGCCATGAATTTATGCTTACAAACTTGACTCAAAGAATAACTTCGTAAAAGCAGTAAGACAAAAACAGACCTTTAATTTAAAATACGAAGCGATTCCATAAAGTAACTTTCCCTGGGGCCGTTAACAGAAAAAAAACACAATTTCACGGACATATAATTCCAACAGATAGGCCTACAAGAAGTGTTCAGCTATTTTTCAACGTATTCGCCCCAGGAATTGAAACATTTGTCATACCGTGGAACAAACTTTTGAATACCTGTGTCGTACTAAGCTCTCGCCAGGGATTTGAACTACTGTGTGACAAACATCTCCTCTCTGTCATTCTCTGTTATTCCCTGTCATTTCCATCTTTCCTACACCTCACTGGGAGCGAGGTCCGGGCTGTAGGGTGGATGTTTAAATACCTCCTAGCAAGTCTCCTGCAGAAGTTCGGCTCGGAGGTGCTTAAACATTCACCCTAAAGCCCGGACCTCGCTCCCAGTGATTTCCTACACCTCCCGAAATGACAAATTATGACATAGAGGCGAAGATGGTTGTCACACAGTGGTTCAAATCCCAGGCGGCAGACTTCTACGGCACAGGTATCCAAAAGTTGGCCCCACAGTGTGACAAATGTCTCAATTCCGGTGGTGAATATGTTGAAAAATAGCTGAACACAGGCTGTGTCTGTTGCAATAACTATTTACTTGAAACTGTGTTTTGTTTCTGTAAACGGACCCAGGGAAACTTACTTTGTGGACGGCACTCGTATGTTTTAAGTGCAATAGAGGTACTTAAAAAAATTATATATTGCAAGTAAAATGTTGCTGAGCCACCAGGAATGTTCCCTGTTTTATTTCCAGCTCAAAGTATGTACCACATAAAGAATATAAATATTTTTAATATCATTCATTTCTGTACTGTGCGCAAAATCATATTTTCTTATCTGAGCATGGCATGAACATTATTATTTTCAAGGAATTGTTCCAAAGGTAGAAGTGTTATATTACTACGAAACTTTTGAAGTAGAAAACTTTTTGTAGCCAGTATTGAAACTTAACTAGAGAGAGGTATTGAAATTTATTTCGGTTTACTTGCACAAAATAAACTTCACTTGTTTGGTCACGGGGTTGCATGGAAGTTAATCACGTATTGCCTATATTGGTTGAATAAATTTTAGGGAGAGGAAGTCATAAAACATGATTAAAATCTACCCTCTCCCTCTTAAACATCGTGTTTCTAACCCCCCCTTAACCCCGCTCTACTCTCACGGCAATAAGGGAACTCCAATAAAACAAAAGCCAATTCCCCGAGCCCCAAACCTACCCTGTCAAATGCGGACTGCAGTAAGAGCTGGACCAGCAAACCCTAAACCCCACTGCCGATTGTTTGCCATTTCTTTTGTAGACTGGGTAGCATTTCAGCATTGCTAAACGAGGATTTTCCACGGGCGGTAAATTGTTAGTCAGTAAATCACGTAATAATTATTAACAGCAAAACCGTGTTACTTTTTTATTGGGGAAAGAAAAAAATCACTTTGTTCTATTTATAGGTGATTAATCATGTGCACCTCCAATCAGCTTTGCTTTTATTGCGATTCTAGCTATTTCAACTATTATATATATTTCAACAGAAAATTTGTTTTTATCTTCCTACGTATAAACTGGGTTTTATAATGTTCTAAAATCGACTTTTTTTCTGCTCGTTCAATTGTTTGTAAGCGAACGGGTAAATAGGCAAACGTGAGTTGAAATTAAATAATGAAACATGGAGCGTTCGCAATGTGCGTTAGTCTATAATAAAGGCTGCTACTAATTAAACAATACATCTCTTTGTGATCATCATTGAAAGAATATGAATGAACTTTTTCCTGTTAAAGAGGATAGGCTAGCAAGAATACTTAGAGCAGAGCTGAAATGTAGTAGATTTCACAAAAATTACATAAATTAATAAAACCTTCCTACATGCGTCCCCTAACATTAAAACTAAAACTAGTGGCGCTACATCCCTGAAGGGATGTAAGTTTCTAGGTCTACCACCCGACCTCTGCTTCATCAATCATAGGCAGATGTCAGGGTTGGGGGGCATGTGGTCAGTATGTCGTCACCCACGGTTGTAAATGGTAGTTTCCATGACCGGAGCCGCTACTTCCGTATCAAGTAGTTCCTCAATTTGAATCACGAGGCTGAGTGCACCTCGTTCCAGACCTCCCTACCTCCAAAAAGTCCGAGGAAGTACTTGGGATCGAACCCGGGCCTACGGATCAGTAGCCAGCGACGCTAACCACAAGACAACGCCTGCGGTCCCCCTAACATTAGTAGGCCTATATTCAATAATTACTGTTCACAGTTTTCACATATTACAAGGTGGGGTGGAATGGAATTTTGCAAAAAAATTTACTAGAAGAGCCACTTCTTCGTATGAGTGCTAGTAATGGTTTATATAAGGAAGATAGGCTATATGCATATGCATTCATGAACCACAGATTCTCTGTGTCAGATTCTCCTATAGGCCTAATATTATTATATAAGGAAACTGTATCTGATTCTGACATTGATTAGAACAATGATGAAACTCACTAAATTCATAGACATACAGTATACAAGGACCTAACTCATTAATATTAATTAAATTTTATGGAGAATATAACGATTTCTGTTTCTCTTTGTTTAACCCCTGCCGTTATAGCAATCCACCCCTCCCGTGCCTTACAGGACCGCGACCAGTCGGGAACACATGCGTACAACGGCATAAAGTTACCGGACATCCGTGTTTACAAGCGAAGAAAAATGCAGGAATACCCCCACCTAGGTAACTTATCCCAAACAGGAATCGAACTCGAGCCCGCTGCATGAGAGGAGTGAACCAGATGGAAATACTTTATGCGATTTTCCTAATTTTTTTTGAAGTACCAGTAAATAATTAACGAGGTAGTTTTACTCCTACACAAAACAAATAATAACCTACGAATTGAATGAGCTTATGTCATGAACTGAGTTGTGGAGTTTATTAACTCAGCATTTTTTCTTCTTTTGCGAAAAAAGAGATAGTGTAAATTTTAAACTTTTAGTTCTTATTAGTCAAAAATGTATGTTTGTGATCCAAAGGTAATTCCTCTCCCGACAGGTCGCTGTCCGTAAAGCCCGGGTGGCGTGGGTCGAATAAAAGCCCCTACAACGGAAAAAGGTTGAACCAATACCTACAATGGCAGCGCCACCAGGTGTTTTCATTATTTTAAATGATACGCACGTAGTGGTGGCCACTTCCTTGGACTCCTGCAGAAGTTCGGCTGGGAGGTGTTTTCACCCTAAACCCCGAACCTTGCTCCCAGTGATTTCCATCTTTTCCTACACCTAAATAAATGACAAAGAATGACAGAGAATGACTGAGAGGCGAAAAAGGTTATCACACGGTGGTTCAAATCCCAGGCAGCACACTTCTAGGACACAGGCATTCAAATGTTGATCCCACGGAATGAAAAAGTCTCAATTTCGGTGGCGAATATGTTGAAAAATAGCTGAACACCTGCTGCATCTGTCGCAATAAACATTTCTATGCAATTTTGTTTTGTTTCTGTAAACGGCCTCAGGGAAACATACCCCGACGGCCCTCGTACCTTCATATAGCCTAATGAATTAATGCAATTCAGGAGCTTCAACGAAGTGGAACCCAAAACATTGGAAGCCTATTGGAAATACTTGACTTATTAACTAAATTATACATGCATGATATGTATGAGAATTAAATTTACATAATATCTTAATAAAAAATATGCCTCAATATTGCTTCTGTCTACAGATCTTCCTAAACATGCTCAATATTGTACACAGTCCAGTCTATAGAGTATAACAGAAAACAAACAAAGGGGTTGAAGAATAACTGATCACAACAGTTAAAAGGTCACATTCCTTTTCTCCCTCCGACCTGAAGGCTGTTAATAACAACACCAAAAAGGGTAGAGTGAAATATCTAACCTTTATTCCAGGCACAAACCGACCTCCATCTTGCCAGGAAGTGGGATGAGGTTAAGAGAGTGGCAAGGTGGATTGGGGGGGGGGGGGTTGTGAGTGCCCTTCGGTTGTTTATCGCGAAACACGTTAATTAACTGAACCCCTTTCTCCCGCCACTTCATGCTACCAAACGTTTGTGTCTTTGCTCCCAAAGGTCTTTCTTCTCCCTCAAGCAGAGTGAAAAATAACATTTCCACGTGAACACATTATTTTCCGCAACCCCCTACCCATCCTTAACGGCAGCGGTTGGAAAACGCCAGAACTGAGTTGAACTGTAGGTACCGGAATTTATGAGGATTCCTGAGGTTGATTTCAGTGCTACAGTGCTGCAGCCCCTCGTATATCTTACCCCTTTTTCCGTCTGCTGTGTCAATCTCTACTTCCATCATTTACCTCTCTCAGCTGTGGGTCATTTAGTGAATGCTTTTCGCCATTAGACTTCGGGTTAAAGTAACTAAGTTTCAAAAAATTTCCTACTATGCTGTAACTAGACTATAACACACAAAAAAACTTAATTAAACTTTAAGACGGCTTCTCGGGTGATCAACCGTGTCAAATTGATTAGGCTCGAGCTTTAGGGCCATCTTCACTCTGTGGCCTCAGAAGTGTATGTATGTGTGTGTGTGTGTATGTATATATATATATATAAACACACACAGGGTGTTAATGAATAACACCGAAACATTTTACCTGAATAAAGAGGGGACATTGACAAGCAACTTTTATTGGGAAATTTTTGCTCTATGACGTATAACGTGTATGCTATAGGGCATTAAAGTAATTACAATTTGGTGCACATAAGTCAATAATGAAGCGAAATAGGATTCCAATTTTCATTAAATTGACTTCACGCTTTCTTAGTGATCGCTAAAAATGTGATTATTAATCATTCATCAACGGCTATATCATAATTTAGTGTTTCCATAATCGCATGACTGGCTGCCACTGCATTAGTTTTTTTTTTTTTTTTTTTTTAAATTCACAACTCCTGTGTTAACAACGGAGTTCCATTGTTTTTCATTTTTGTCAAATGTTAGAAGTCAGTGGCGGTCATACTCTGGGAGATTTTATGTTGTAACAGGGAAAATTGAATCCGTAGAGCAAAAGTCGTCTAATGAAAGTTGCTTATCTATGTCCCCTCTACACACGGGTAAAATATTTCGGTGTTATTCATTAACACCCTATATATGTATACATAATATATAAAGTGTCACAAAATAGTAGGCCAAAGCTTTGGGCCAACATTCCTTATAGAGGGTGAAATTCAGCGTTCATTGAATGAATCACTTTTGGGTTTTGGATGCAGATGTCATAAGGAAACGTTCTATTCGACTTTAAAATATAACATTTTAATTTCAAAATTTTCTCCAGAATCATTTATTATAATTCAATGGTGTGAAAATTGAAGACACTGGAACGAAAAATATTTCGACTGATACCTCAAACTTACGTAATGATCCAGTATTCTCTTTCAAAAGTGTAATTCATTTATACAGCTCGGCTCATTTGTGGCAAATCGGCTGCTGATTGGCTGTTTTCGAGAACCAACCAAAATGCTTCGGGGCACAGAACATGGGCACATAGAAGGAAACATGCAAGAATAAGCAAAGTGTTATTTTTTAAGTTTTGCAACCTCTGAATTCCTATGAAATTATATTATTGCATCGTGACTGAAGGATGTGCGGTACTGTACATGTGAAGATATCTGAGAGTTAAAAAGAAAGCAAGAAGGAAGTGCTACTAGAACCGGGAACTGTGTAACGGATACACATCAATCATTCCCTGCAGCTTCCACTTCTAGGTGCTGTGTTAACATCTCTTTCTCTTTGGATTCTTTATTTATTTTCAATCTATCATCCTTCTTTTTCCACTTTAATTGTTCCGTAACATGTGATTGCATCGTCTATCACATTCTCATTCTCTCTCTCTCTCTCTCTCTCTCTCTCTCTCTCTCTCTCTCTCTCTCTCTCTCTCTCCCCCCTCCCTCCAGCTCTTCTCTCTTAGCATCATTTAAACACGACTTTTCCTCCACTCCCCATGGTACAACATAGAGGTTACAACCTCTAATGATCCATATAACCTATCAGTTGGGATTCTCAGGAGAAGACTATTTTTGACAGGAACAGAGTTTTAATAATGCCGGTCTACTTAGCCCTGGTATCTAAGACATGTTGCTTTGGGGCCGCGGTGAAGGAGGCTGTGGGTTCGAGTCCCGCCTCGGACATGGGTGTTTGTGTGTGTGACACGGGGAAGGTAAACAAACGGTAAAACATGGCAAACAAAGGGGTAAAACAAGACCAAAAAAAAGCTGCAATTGGGGTATAAAAAAAGAAGAAAATTGTTGACGAGTACAAAGTAAGGAAAAGTTACCAACTGCAATATGGCATGCCCTTTTAATATGAAAACTAAACTCCGTGGCGCTACATTCCTGAAGGGACAAGGCCTACCACCCGACCGCTGCGAAAATCTACCATAGGCAGATGGCAGGATTGGGGGTATGCCGACACCCACGGTCATAAATGGTGGTTTCCATGGCCGGAGCCGCTATTTCTCTATCGAGTAGCTCCTCAATTTGAATCACGAGGCTGAGTGCACCCCTACCAGACCTCCCTACCTCAGAAAAATCCCAGGAGGTACCGGGGATCGAACCCGGGCTGTCGACACTAACCACAAGACAACGCCGGCGATCCCTTATAATATTAGTTATGCGTAATTTTAGTACTAAATCAGTATTATAGCCTATCTCATTAGCGAAAACGTTTTTGCAACTGTATGGCAAACTAAAACTTTATTGAATCCTTCCAGAGTTGAATTTATATGGTTATATAAGAAATCATCAAGTGAAACCATCAGTGGGCTCTAAGTATAAAATAAATTACAAAAATTTCATAGGAGCAGCTGGTTTCCGTAAAGAATAGCAGTAATACTTGAATAATTGTCCTCACATTTTACATAAAGCATTAGTCTATTATTCTTGTACTTCTGCGTTAAACAACACTTACACGTGACATATTTATACGTCGGGAGCAGTGAAATGGTTAACCATCTGCCTCTTGGCGTCTGCCGCAAGGACACAAACGAAACTAATTCCTACACTTCGATTTCAGGGTGTCAAGAATTTTAATACTGACATACGTACCCTGTCTTGAACTGGTACCGAAATAATTTCTAGAATAATTAGGGAAGGATGCTCCAGGATCTTTCTAATTAAATTCTGCTAGGAAATAGATAGGCGATAGACGATAGAAATACACGATCATGACATGAATACGAGACGAAAAAAAAAATCCCTTTGGGAAGGCCTACAGGCTGATGTAGATTTCGAAGTGTTAATAACTGCAAAAAAGAGGAAAGAGCACTTTTTAAAACATTCAAATCTCGCCTTATATGAGAGCTATCGAGAAACTAATAATTATTGATTTGTAGAGTACTCATCAAGAGCTTTTCAACGATACCCCACAAGACGTGGTTTCAAAAATTTCTAATTTCCATTCCCCCAACACCCAAAGTTTCCCTCTATACTTCATAGAGCTCGAGGTATAAATTTTTAAAAATTTTAACCCCCGACCCAATTTTGTTCATTAACGAACTTGTCCGAACTATTGGGCCTTGAAATAACATAATAAAATTTGGTTCAAATATCTTCAAAATTACGGCCGCTAGCGTGTAAAAATATGTGTGTATATATATATAGGCCTATATATATATATCACAAATAAATTGTTTTAACAGGCGGTGGTTTTGTACTTAGGGAAGCATGAAACGTAAAGATGTGAAAGAATTTTTCGAAAGTCATGACATGGTATCGATTGCAATAGGTAAGTTAGATTTTTTTTCGAAATCTACCTAATAACAGCCACGTGGTGAACATAATACTGTATCATTGCGATTATGGAAGGACTTGAAACAAATCATAATTCATGTAATTTACTCCAAAACAGACGTTAACTATCTCAGCAATGTTTTAACTAGATTACTTGTAAAGACCTTTCATTTTCAAAAAGGCAGGAAGAGTCAATAACTGCCCATAGAAGCTACCTAGGAGACAGGAACAAGCGGGCACGAATTTGCTTCAATCAAGCTCATTGTGGTACTAACGGTCAGTTAATATATAAGAGAAGGAAAATATGCTGCAGGTTCCTATGTTCAGAATGAACCGGATTTAGAGGTACCAATGAATCAATATAAAATCTACAGAGCGAATAAGCTTCTGAGTTTTTATTGAAAATCATAACACTTCAGATATTTTTATAAATTACTATCTATACACTATCAATGTAAATATACTAAACTGTGTGCACAACACCCCTTAAAGGACAGAGACTTAAGTCTACTTCTATGCCTTCTGACTTGACTAATAGGCTCGCCTATTCTCCCAACTGTTAATGAATGCTGCCTTGATTGTTTTCGCAACTTCTTTATTCTAGTAGCTCCGTGGTTTTCTGACGAGGATGAGAACACTTCATTCAAAACTATCTGATTTCGGGAAGTCCAATGTTTTCATTTATTTATTTATTTTATTTTGACCTCTGTCCTTGATACATAACACAGAGTCTTGCAGTTAAAGTTGGCTTATTTATTGTGAAGAATGTGCGTAAAAATATAAGAAAATAGGAGAAAGGATTAGTTTAAGAAAGCTTTCTTTCTTTCTTTATCGTAGTTTTACCTCTCCCTTTTAGGATTTAAGCGACGCAAGCCGCCCGGGCCTTACAGTGCCGCGACCTGTCGGGAGAGGGATTACCTTTGGATCACATACATATTTTTTTAATAAAGTTAAAGAAAATACATTTTTTTAAATGAACTACACACTATTACCTAGCTATTGAACTATCAATTCAAAATATAACATTATTAATTCTAAATACTATCAATAATGATAACTTAAAGCTACAAATAATTCATGTAATTTATTCCAAAACAGACGTTAACTATCTCAGCAATGTTTTAACTAGATTACTTGTAAAGACCTTTCATTAAAGACCTGCTGCATTAATGATAACTTAAAGCTACAAAGTTAACTTATAAAGCATTATTTTCCTTATCATCAAAGTTCTGACACAATGATGCTTGCCCCCTTTCTGTTTTGATATCCTGATGTTCGCTGCCTTCTTTTCACCCATTCGTCTATGAGTACGGTAAATATTTATTCATAGATCTGAGGTTGTACCAGGGATCGATTAGATCCTCCAGATATTTGTAGTCAGGGATGAATAGATCACGGTGGCAGTATGTATGACAATGTAGGCTACCAATAAAACACAGTCAATGTTTTATCTCTAAATATCGGAAAATAGATTGTCGAAGTTCTCATCGGAAAATAGATTGTCGAAGTTCTCGGCAAAATATAAAAGAATAGAAATTCATTGCTGTTTTCAGCACATCTTCTTTTAATCGGCAGCTATGTCTCACTCCTGCTCATTGTATTGGTTTCCGATCAGTAGCTCATTTCTCAATAGCGTCACATACTCTTCGATCCAACAAAGAAACTCGATTATATACTAATTCAATCTCCAGAACGCCAACAGCCTAACATAAGCCTTCAGCTTAATCCAGCTTAGAGCTGTGCGACAGAAATAAAATCCGCACCCATTGCGTGTTGACTTAACACACAATCAACTTAATGAAATACGGTGGTGAGACAGAACTGATATATATATAAGATAAAAGATTATATAAACACATATTGTGAAACACACTGTATCCTACAATACAATACAAGGCAACTTCTCTGGATTCTATTTTACTCATCCTTAGGTGAATCGACCGTGGACAATCCTACATCACTTTAACTGCTACTGTTGCATTTTTATATACTTTGTGGTATAAGGTGGAAAAAGTTGTTTACCATATTTTACTTCACTACAAACGGTATGAAATTCATTAATTATGCTATTTACTTGATTACCAGAATTCTCAATTTTATTCTTTCCTGATAAATAGGGAAAGGCAATGACCATAAAAAGGTGAAAAAATGAAAAATAAAAAATGCATTTATGACCTAAAAATAGTGAAAAAATGACACTGAATTTAAAAAATTGCCAATATATTTACAATTGTTACTTGTAATTAGGTTTTTAATGTAATGAATTGCTAAAAGCAATTTAATGGATGACAGTACGTTATGTATGAATTTAAATACTAAACACACTTCTTTTGTTTCTAAAGAAGTAAGTACATTTATAATACTTGGACACCCTTACCGAAAAAGAAATTCTTTCTGAACTGGCATGCCCATCAAATTGCCCCTAGCAAATATGTGACATTTAAAAAGAAAGAAAAAATATTTATTGCTACCTGACAAATTGGTATGGTGTTTACAAGTTACCTGAATTAAAATTAACTATGAACACTTGACGGAGATTCTCAAATAAAAACGATTGTCTGTTGTCTGAAAGTAACAAATTGTACATGGAAAAACTCTTCACTACCTCCACCAAAACATGACCTAAAACCCGAAAATCACCCAAAAATTTCCAAAAAATGACCTATCCCTTAAAAATGACGAAAAATGCTTACTCGTCGGGAAGAACATAAACTGAGTGTGTTCGAAAACAGGGTGCTTAGGAAAGTATTTGGTTCTAAGAGATATGAAAATGGGGACTGGGAAAAACTGCATAACGACCAGCTTAATAACCTGTACTTTTCACCGGACATAGTAAGGATAATTAAATCACGGATGAAATGGGCTGGACATGTTGCACGCAAGGGGGGAGGAAAGACATAGTAGGCCTATCTACAAAATACTGACTGGGAGACCCGAAGGGAAAAGACTACTTGGAAGACCTAGACGTAGGTGGGAGAACAATATTAGGATAGATTTAAGGGGAGTAGAATTTGCGAGGGGTGATTGGATGGAGTTAGCACAAAATAGGGTTGAATGGTGGGCTCAGGCAATCGCAGCAATGAACCTTCGGGTTCCATAAAATAGATAATATTCCTTTAGCTTGCTGAGGAATTGTCTATTGCCATTGAGTAAGTAAATATATACTATATATATAAGATCGTTTCTCTTATAATATCATTCCTCGGATCGCGGATGCAATTTTATCTGACAAAACGTCAGCTCGTTACTGGACACGTAAGGCATCAAAGTGCAGTGATTAATATGTCACATGCTGCCAGTGAACAGAATGAAATCACATTATTTTATACAACATAACTTGTTTGGAAATTGAAATAATATAAATGTCCAATGATTAAAAACACAATTTCGATTCGGTGCAAGCCAGTTCGAGTGCTTTTATAGCGTTTTGATCTAACTGTCACGACGCCCTCCATCCTGTGATGTGCACTATTGGTAGCATTGGGAACTCGGATCGATTCATCGAATCGATTCGTGGACTGTTCATTCATCTAGTATGCCGTGATCTTATGACTGACAGAATATTGATAACAAAGTAAGAAAATAATTATTATTTCGAAAATCCGTTACATTTTATTCATGGAATAGTCTTAATAAATCCTAATCGAGGTTACACAAGATATGGCACCACTGCTTAATCAGGTGGAATCACCCGAGATAAGCAATGAATCATATCAACAGTTTGACATCTCATAACCATTTTGAGCAACGGCTATAATGATTTGTGAACCAATATTGCCTGCGTCCTCTTCTTTATTTCAGAGGCCATAGCACGTAATAAGCCTTTCTGGATATGGATTTACGAATGAAATATGTTCACATGAAACAAATATATCACTGACGCGAAACGAAGGCCTATATTATATTTACACTCAGTATACGAAACATTTCTTTCCGATATTTGAATAACTGTAGTAAACAACTCCTTACGAGTTTCGAATAAAAGCTTCATTAATCATTATCGATGCTAGTTTCCTTACACTAAAAGCTTTTTAGTATCCAACGTTTCTATTCAATTTACACATGTTAAAGGCATCTTCACAACAGCGGACGTCTGAAAACACAGTTCTGAGCAGATAATAAAGAAATATCTTATTACTTCGTGGTCGCTGCTCCGACCCTATTGTTATCATTTCCTTTATCCTACATTCTACGCCATTACTCTATGTGGGCCAGACAGTCCAATGCATTTCCATCCCTATAGAATAAATGCTAATAGAAAAGCTAACTTGAATAGCAATAAATAATAGGACATGGTCGCTTATTTGTCACCCACATACTACAATAATTAATTTGCTTTAGATTTATTATTAAGTTCACGTAGCGAACAAGAACAAAAGATAATTTTTAGTATTCAAATAGATGCCTCGTGTGAGGCGTAGCGTTTTTTGTCAAACAATTTGTTGGCTCTTGCAACCGCATCTCTTTGTCTCTTTTTCTCCCTCCCTATCCCTCTCTCTCTCTCTCTCTATTTCACACACACACCCACATTTACATAGTCTATAACTCTATATATTCTAACAGACATATACTCGTTCCATCCATCCTTTTTCTCAACGGATGTAGTACATGAGTGTTTGTACAGTATGTATATGTGTGAATATGTAGCCTATGTGTGAGTGCTTGCCTTCGAAAAAATGGAACGTGCCCAGATATTCATCATGTTGATGAGGAATGAAACAATTTGGTTTTCCCAATTGTTACATTAGGTGATTTTTACATTTATTTTTATATTTAATTGAAATGCAGAAAATTTTCCGAGATAGATTATCTAAGTAATCCCATGAAAGATTACGGGCTTATGGATAGGTTCGTGACTGCGGAGCAGGATGCAAATGCATTAAATAAGAATTCAATCATTTACAATCATTTCCAGTAATAATAGAAAGGAAATTCTGAAAAGAAAATACAACATTGAAAAATGTATATTATTTTTAATAATGAACTTAATTATTGTTTCTTAAAATTATAACTGTTCAGATTAATAAATAGAGGAATTTATTTAGTTTTTTCATAGTGGAATTGAAAAATATGGGACCGAAACTCGAGCTAATTTTAGATTTGCAGATGTAAAACATTTGGGTACAGTTAAAAGATTGATTCATTGGGTTTCGTCTTGCATCCTATGTATGGGGATGTGATTTACAGCTTGAATTTCTAGTATAAAGTATTTCGGAAGTTCACATTGGCTTACTTTATTCTGCTTCGAATAGCATTCTTGCCATTAC
Organism: Ectobius pallidus; assembly: GCA_964059195.1. Lineage (NCBI taxonomy): Eukaryota > Metazoa > Arthropoda > Insecta > Blattodea > Ectobiidae > Ectobius > Ectobius pallidus. The sequence goes on along the minus strand of CAXKWD010000008.1, from coordinate 119,063,620 downwards.
AATGACATAAAATTGTCCAGAATGAAAGTAATTTTACTGTTTATTTATGAAACAGGCTCTTCGGGAAGGACATAAACTGAGAGTATTCGAAAACAGGGTGCTTAGGAAAATATTTGGGCCTAAGAGAGATGAAAATAGGTGCAGGAAAAAACTGCATAACGACCATCTTCGTAACCTGTACTCGTCACCTGATATAGTAAGGATAATTAAATCACAGAGGATGAAATGGGCTTGCTGGACATGTTGCGCGCATGAGGGAGGCAAGACCTATCTCAAAAATATTGACTGGGAGACCCGAAAGAAAAAGACCACTTGGAAGACCTAGACGTGGGTGGATATTTGGATAGATTTAAGAGAAGTATGATTTGCGAGGTATGGTTGGATGGAGTTTGCACAGAATAGGGTTAAATGGCGGGCTGAGATAAGCGCGGCAATGAACCATAAAATAGATAATATTCCTTTAGCTTGCTTAGGAATTGTCTATTGCCATTGAGTAAGTTAGTTATAAAACAGGTCAGATACGGAAGCTGTAAAGTTTCCCTGTAATTTGTTAAGTGTAGAGTCCTGAAGTAAATAAATAGCTTCATAAGTGTCAGCATGCAGGTCCATAAACTTTTCAACCAAAACTCTCGAGATAAAAAGCTTCAGCGATATCAGATAAAATAGGTGCTAAGGGAGAAAAAATACGATATATCATCACTTCACTGGAAATATATCTCACAACTGATTATTTTAAGTCACGCCATATCGTATAAAATTATCCTCGTAATAAAATACACCTGCGTGTTCAAATCTGTAACCTTCCGAACTTAATTACGCAGTTAATTATCAAAACCTCATCCACAGCGTTCCCTAATTGAACATTCAATGAATACAGTTTTAACACTAAACATGTAGGCTAAACGGGGAAACTTTATCTAGAGATCTTGTTACATAGATGTGAAGTATAGAATGATAGGAAATGACCTGAAGAAATCTATGTGATATTTTACCCAAATCGTAGACAATGGAATCTTTTTAATAAGATTTATTTTTAGTCGTTTGACTCGTGAGAGTTTAACCGCGACTTTACATTTACATAAAATTAGATCTGTTATGAATACAGTGACAGTGATTTACAACAAGAACAGCCTGAATGATTGCATTGCGGGATACACATATTTAGTTTTCTCAGGCTCACGCAAAGCTGTTTTGTTCGCGATGCTAAGTTTGTAAGTCTGAGTTAGTGAAAGAAGTGACTATCTTATAACTACCCTTCAGATAATCGTTTAATTTAGAGAAAGTTAGTTTTGTATGTTGAATATCTGTTTTATAATGAATTCTGTCAGTAACTTACACTTTTTCTATTAGGAAACAATACGTAGAAAAATATTATTGAAGTAATTTTAGATAAAACAGTGACAGGCTATACGACATTTTCTTCCACAGAATAAAAGTAAGAGTAAGAGAACGTTGCTGGTGTTCTTTGCTTCACTATCCAAAAATAGTAACCCAAATATAAAAACTCGTTGTGATATGATTTTTGTTTTTCGAGATACGCTGTTCATAGGCCGACAGACAAACAAAAACACCCAGACTTTTTCTATATAATAGCATGTTTTTTTAATATTCAGTATCTATAATACAGGTTAAGAAAGTTTAAAATATTATCACTTAACAGAAAACTTCTTGCTTTGTTAATACTGTGCAGCTATATTGTTTTAGAAATAATAATTATTCTATTATTACTATTATTATCACCATCAATATCATCAAGATCTAACGATGATTAGGCATATTACTGTTGATTTTGGCTAGTATTCCCATATAGGCATTTGTAAATTAATTTTGTTTTCCTGCGAGATTATTAGGTCTATCTTTTAGGACATTTTCACGTCTCCAAAATCTAGGTACCAATCGTGTATTTCCGAGATCGTTCGGGAAAGTCGTTTTTGTTCATAAGGCTTTGTATACATCTTATGGTTATAACGGTGAATACTTATAAATGCAAGAACCATGTGAAGAGTCGTTTCATAAATATCAAAAAGGTAGTTTTATATATATATATATACATTAGTATTACATTATTCTATTAGCAATAATTCGTTTCATTTTGCGTTAGAGATTCACGTTTCAACACGATAATTAATAATATTTGATACAATTTGGAATTGCCATCTCACGACTTTAAACTTGGTTGCATAAATTGCACATTTACCCGGAAATTAAATTCGAAATATGCATATATAACTGAAATCTGGAACAATATCCTCCAGTTTAGCTGTCTGGAGGGTGGAGTAGCCGATAAACCACCAACTGTCAGATAGGTAGACTTGGTGGAAACAAAATTTTAGCCTACCAGAATTCCAAATTTCATTTTGGAAGACATAAATTTTAGAAAAATTTGGACTCATATTTAAACAACATAGAATTGGAAGAATTTATTAATTTCATCTGAAAGATTTGTTATAATGTAATTTCACTGCACAAATGGCAAAACATATTATGATCGAGTAATGTCATCAAGCGGATACTGTTCAAAGTTGTAGAAACAGATCTCGCCACTTATGTTTCTGTTATCCACGTTACGTTTCAAGGTAGCACTACAAGAGACCTTCCAGACAAGGTAACTGAAAGGTATCTGGAAGTTATTGAGAGTTCTTAGTACAGGCCTAGTTTGTTTGCATTCATTTCAAATGACTTTATCTATCGACTATTTTTTTTTTTTTTTTTTTGGCAGGCAGAAGTTTCAAGCGTCCAATGAAATCCTACATATAATCTTATTCCTCGAAGCTAAAAAACAGAGCTATAACATACCAAAGTGCAGAAAGTAGAGGGCACAAATCATCCAGCAAGGGTAATGCTTTTACTTTGTACGAACAGAAACCGAAGACTACACAATATTCTTCTCTTTGTTGAACAAATTAGTAATTACCACAATAAAAACATAATACAAGTTACTAACTTCTACTAATATGCTTTAGGCCGTATATGAAACTTGAGCCGCCTTTTAATTCAAGTATCATATTCAAATTGCTTTTCGAAATACATCATGCTATTACAGGACTCCCGAGAGAATGTTAGACGCGACGTAAATTTTGAAAGGCTCGTTCATTTAAATTCGCGTTAATCAGTTTCGCAGCTGTTTTACATATTTATGAAAAGAGAAAATAGCAAAGTGGGAGATGGTATAGAATTAAACTTCTCTCATTTAGTATGCGGTGTACTTACACAGGAACCTACACAGAAGAAGACAATAAATAAATTCAAAAATTTCAATCTCGAGGCTGGCGGAAGTGGCACTTAAAGTGAAACCAAAAACCTTTACAACACAATGTAATTAAAACCTCCTGTAATTAGAAAATAAAATCGGTTTTCGGACAAAAGGAATATTAAGTTAACGGGCTGCTGGTGAAGCCGTTGTTTCCACCAATTTATCTATTACAAGTTCAATAATCATTACGAGGACTAGAAATCTGCTAGTTTACTAACTAGGAAACGATAATTAAGTCTCACCAAAAATTTCGGATGAAAGATTGTTCGTGATTTTTGCACTTTAAAATGTAGAATAATTTTTTTTAAATACTTATGGGATTCAAAGAAGGTTTAAGTTATAACAAATACAACTTATAGTCATTGGTATTTTGTTTAATAAAAATGAAATATAGTGAACACATAGCATATAACTCTGTGTGAGGTTTGAATAGTATAAAGTGAAATATGTTCCCTGACAAATCTCACAAGTATTGCATAAATTATTATCCCTTTTCATCTAATAGCTTTTCTTTCAGTTTTCTCATAATATGATACTACACCCTTTCAACCTAACGCCAATTAGTAACAAGATGTTATTCAGGGGCGGGTCCATAATTAATTTAAAGGGGGCCGAAATAAAGGAGAGTACCGTACGCAATTACTGGGGGTGAGGGGGTATGGAATATCCTAAAAAATGATGTTGGTTCGGGGGGTCCTCCTCAGGGAATTATTAAAAAATTAAGTTCAAAATGGTTTTAAATGTAAAACATGTTAACACGGTATATATTTCATTTTCACTACCTGCACAAAGTTAATTGAGTGGGGTGTTAAAGAAAGCATACATCACTTCCTCTCCAGTCTCTCATATCAGCAAATAAGAGTACACAGAAACAAAGAAGATATCTCCATCGGACACTGCAGTTGAATCGAGTTATACTAAAAGCCATTTTTTTTTTCTTTCTTTGGAAGATTTCAAAACTAATTCAGTAACAGAAAATATTCCTGGAATGAGAGTGAACCATATGCAGTTATCTCCATGAAATACTTTGTTCAAATTTTCTTGTAAGCGACATATGAGTATGACCTGTTGATTAATATAAGATTTTTTAAGGGCGGGGAAATTTATATCCAAAGTGAGACAGCATAGGATGGAACTGCCTGAGGGGGTGGAACCGAGAGAGTATTTCACTGTAGCTGTAAAGCTGTATATAGGGTGGTGTGATTCTGGGTACTGAATTTCGTTCACATCTTTGTTAGCTGGATAATTCTGTTGGTGTGTTTACGGGATTTTTTGGTGTGTCGGTTGGTTTTTGGTGGTGTGTTTGAAAGTTATGTTTGTGTGTTTGTTGGATTTAATTGCACATTTGTGTTTGTTAGTAGTTTTAATTGTATTTTTATAATTTTGCTTGTGTCTAAACGCTCGTGCAACGAATAAAGTGTAAAGCTATTTAACTCCTGTTGTACCAATAACAGCATTTCGTTCATTCATTCATTTTATTCAAGGTTAGATGGAAACTATGACTTCCCTGATTTTTTCCATTGCAAATACCATTAGTCAATACCAGATGTTATCTAAAGTTCAGAATCGTTAGGCCTACACGCAAAGGAGTTCGTAGCATATAAACTCAAGTTTTCCAGACATGCTCAGTAAGCATTGATATTTGTCCATAAAAATAATGTATTGTTAAATCCTGATTTTAAGCTATCTCTCTACCTTTATATATGGCTTGACTGCTATAGAATGGGATTTTCGATGTTTCCTGCTTAACCTTACTGGTTTGCAGGAAAAGCCATCCCATTTCCTCTGATCGTGCTCCTTCAGTATTCCCACGGGACTCGTAGTTCCCACAAGGGTTGTGTGTAGCATTTCGGGAATCTCGAGTTTGCAATATTGTAACCAGACCACCACTGCAGTACACATCTACATTATTCAATTTGCCGCATTTTATCGACGTTTTCAAGACAGATTACTTCATAGGTTATTCATCAAGACCGATGGCACAGAATCGCATTTGCATCACTAATGCATTTAAATTCGACGTAAAATCTCGATAAGTACAGAATAAAAAGAAATTACTTCAAGAAAATATCTGTGAATAGCTCGGGTACTGACTTCTTTCTGTTTGAATGCAACATCAAGAGGCGATGACGCAATTGAATACAAATTCAATATAGCTGGATTATTGATTTATCGTCCATAGTTCACTAAATAAAATGTAATGAAGATAGAAGCAATCCAGTGCTTGTATCAGCAAATGTATTATAGTAGCAGATTTCTCTGATCCGTAATAAACGATTTTCCTATTTAAAAATCGTGCTATATTCATACGTTCAATATAATTATATGGAAACCTCAAACAGCAATACGAGTTGTCTATAGTAATTTTTACTTAAACGTGGTATGTTATATATATTTACTTTCTCCACCCGTATCGTGGCCCGAATGTCTAAAAATCTAGGAGTCTCAATCTCCTTGAACCGTAAGGGCCTTCACGTCCGATATAGGGACCATTTTACCCTTACCCGTATCATAAGTAACCTACTATGAAGTTGGTTCATATAGGCTACTGAGCTTGTACAATAAAATTGACCTAATCCTTTCGATACACCTAGAGTCCTAGGGTCTATTCACAACAGGAGCTATCCAGAGAATAATGGTAGCTGCCACCTTCAAGAGATAATTGTTTAAAAAATGGAAGACAAACCTTCATGTACCTTAAGTTTCTCCAACGCCGGCATATCACCGTAGGTGATATAAATACAAGAAGCATTGTATTTGACCCTAAAATTCAACACTGCGTTTTCAGAATTAATACTTCTTGTTATGAGGATCCATATTCCAAATATATTATTGTTTTCAGAAAAGTTCACGTGGATATCTGCCTGTTTATTTATGATCAACATTATCAGGGTGACTAACCATAAAGGCTACAATCTGTTATTCCAGTATTTAGGTAGGCCTATTAGTAAAGTAGAGGATTTATTCTGTTCTGCTGAGTAAAAATGAGGTACCTATAAGATACATAATTATTCAGTTCTGCTTACTATATTTACTGGGCAAGAAACAAAAGATTTATTAATTTTACATGATTTATTCAGTTCTACTGAGTAGGCCTACTATATTTACTGGGCAAGAAACAAAAGATTTATTAATTTTACATGATTTATTCAGTTCTACTGAGTAGGCCTACTTAGGGAGCAAGATATAAAACTTACTCAGTTCAGCTGAGTAGGCCTATAAGATACGGAACATCTTACTCAGTTCACATGAGTCTCTATACCACTTAGGCTCTACGATTAAAGACTTATTCAGTTCTGAAATAAATAATTTATTATTATTCAGTTTTGCTGAGAATAAGGGAACGTGAATTATTCAGTTCTAAAAATACAAGCCTTATTCAGCTCAACGAGAATTTTGGATGCAAAATACAGAATAGACACTTTTACGGTATTACACTTTTAACGTGTGACGTATACATCTAACATCTTTCTGTTATCTGACGCAAATTCCCATTGTCATTAAGAGTTGAAATCGTTGATATTTGAAAAATCTCAGCTATGCTCATTAAAAAATAAAAGAGAGAAAGCTTCACCTGATGACAATAAATAACAATAATAAAATTTCACCTCCGATACAAATTGAATGACAATGCTCCACAGAACTCGTATTATATAACGCTTGTTATCTAACACAGTGCTTCAAGTAGAAGAGAATTTCGAGGAATTCTTGGCAGGCTGAGTGGTGGCCTAGATTGTTAGGCCGTGTCGACGCAGCTGCGTAACAAGCAAGATGAGGCAACAAGCCGCTTTTTATTTAAAATTTGATAAAGCAAGTCTCCACCTTAGTCAGCTAAACCGTCATATTTTTGTAATTAAGAAAACGCCATTCTTTCTAGTTTCTTGTTAATTGCAAGAACTCTGCTGGTTCTTACTACTTTTTTCTCCCAGCTCCCTTATTATGCTGCTAAAAATGTACACAATACAGAATTAAGCCCTATTCCAGAAAGAGAGAAGCACTCCCTGTGGAATATAAAAGTGATTCCTTACTTTAAGTCAGAAAGTAATTAAATTAAAGTAATTATAAGTCGCTCTTTTTTAGATGACGTGAAAGAAAAATAGTAACACATTTTCATGGCATTAATTTCCTTTACTTTTTGTGACAAGCTATTAGAGGGAAGAATTTTAATGTCTTTGAAAAACTTTTAGACCATGTGGCAAGATGCGATTTAGAAGAAATTACAGTGGTTAACTAAGTAAACGCTATTATAATAAAGATATACTAAGATGGAGTATCTAAGTAGAAAGTTAAACTTTCTTACGGGGAAAATCATTAACATTTTCTTTTGATTAATTGAAAATTAATATAGAATAAGCTAGATAAACGAAAGAGAAAACAGATAGGCTATTTATATTGACTATCAAAAAATTAAACTTATCCTTGAGGGGCTTAAATTAGCAAAAGGATAAAACTCTGATTTTTAACCAATTCGTATACAATATGTTATCTTAATATTTCTTATAATCTTTAGTTTTTATTTTCAATATACATGAGAAATTTCAAGTATGGACATAGCCGACGTGACTTTTGTTCTCATAGGCCTAGGTACGGTTTCTAAGACAACTCATTGTTGGTGAACAATTAACGGAATATTTATTCAGCTAAAGGCATTGTTTTAAATTTATTTAAGGTCGCTCTTTAACTAATAAGGTCACCAGTGATCAAGCTATACACATTATAACGTATTCGCTGTACAAAAATGGAACTTACTGCTTCTGGTGAAGATATAAAAGTTCTAAAAAAAGTGGTATATGAAGAAAAAGAAGAAGCAGTATCTAAAGTATTGCTTTCCGAAAAGAAATGCTAGCTTATTTAGGTAAAAACACGTCCAGACATGATGTGGTGTATTATCATATAGAAAAAATATTGAACGTTTGTATTTCATAAAGATAAGGCTCCAGGGACGTTTTATTAAACAGCTTCTCAGATGGATTGTCCTTTTCTTTTTTTAAATTACAAGTAGTTGAAAATTAAAACTAAATACGTAGTAAAATAAGAAATATCCTTAATAGGATGCATCAGTTTTTCTCCTCCTGAAATTATAATCTGCTGATAGCCTATGATTTCTTCGGAAAAAAAGCTCTCCATAACATATAGTTATTAAAAATTGATGAAATTTAATAAGAAGTTAGTGATAATTCATATTCATTAATTTAATGGACCATTTTAAGTGTTCGAATAAACTCTTAAAGATACACTATATATATATATATATATATATATATATATATATATATATATATATATAATTTAAATTGTAATTAAGGTACTGTATTAACTTACTGGTTTCATTCTATCTTCAAGGTGAGGTGTTAAAATAAGTAGTTGAAAAACATCTTACCTGAAAACAATAGAAAACAATTATCATTTCACATTTCCAATCTTAGCTTCAATTTAATAAAGTCTTAAGGAAAGTGTCAACATTTTCATGTCCAAATACATCTTGAAATTTGTACGGTAGAACTAATATGCTATAACAAAACCAGGATGCAAAAAATCAACGGGCATTTCTTTGATTAACGATTGCAAAGGATGTGAAAACGACACGAGTAGCTACTAGTTGGAATGAACTCTTTTGTTATCCCAAAGCTTAAAGCATAAGCTCATCGCTGAATTCGAAAATAGAACTGATTTGACCACCATTCACGTCGTTCCCTTTTCAATTTCAGGGTCACAAAGTGGAAAGAGCCAACAAAATTTTGAACCTAGTCATCTTTCCAATTCTTCGACGTAGACTTCACTACACGGAATTAAACTCTACCCTTGTTTGTAAAGTCATGTCCCACGATCCAATTTCTTGGTTCAGAAAGTTGTATCAAGTAGAATTTCTATACAGTTATTTCTGACTGTGCACACGAGAGTGCATTTTGGTCCAATAAGTTATACTGTCAGCTTTTCTTCGGAAACGAAAATCGATAGTCACCACAGTTGACAAGGCGGTCGATATGGACACACTGGTAACAGTTCTGCCGAATCTCTTTCATAATCAAGATCACCTCAACGTTTATGCCGGTATTAATAATCGTTATATGGTTGTTTACAACTCGCAGAGATCTGATTCTTTTTTACATAGGTGGACAGAAGGGGATCCCGAAATCATGGCTAAATGGGAAAACATTGAATGGTTTGGACGAAACTCACTCTGCGAAGTTTCTTTCGGCTAGGGAACTCGAATCTGAGATCTTTTTTCCCCGAGCGGCGTACTTCAATTATGAAATGCATCTCAAAGCCGGGGTTTTAGCTCTTTAATTACCAATCGTTTTAATTGCTTATGCATGATTTGGGTATGGTTCGTGAATGTGTGTTTTGGTTTAATCGTTTCAATTCAAATCTGCATGCCCATATGGCAGGACAATATTTGTTTTATTCGTTTGATTATTATATTTATTACGTAAAACAATATAATTAAGACTAAAATAATGGAATTCATGCAATTTATGTAAATACGATTTCAGTGTTAATATGTTTTAATTATTTTATTTTTCTTAGAGGTAGCGTGTTAAATAAATTATTTAAATAAAAGCAGTTTAGTAAACAATCGCGGGCGAAGCTTTCAGATAGCTTTTTATTTAGTTCCTAAGTAAAAAGTCGTGTCATCTCTTTTACTTATAAATTTTATTAAGATCTTAGTTAATTTTTAATTCGACAATATTCCACTGCAATACAAATTAACTCACTTTTTGATGTTGTAATTAACTCTTGGCATAAAGCATTCCAAGCAGTTTTTGATGAATGGAGAGTTATGCATGAGAAAGGAGGTCTGAGGATTTCATGAATGTTGCACATCACATACGCTGCATTCTACTCCATTGCACTTCAAAGTACTTCGTTCCCGCCACCAAAGAGTTGCGCATGAGGTTTCCGTTACGTCAGGCAGAATTCACTGCTCACTTCAATAAGCTTGTGGCAGCGTTTTCTTATTAGCATATAAAATAAAGTTCATGATACTGGATGAACTATGCATCGCTTTGTAGCTGAATAAATGGGCAGTGACGTGGAACGTCATCATGGGATTTGGCCTACTTTCAAAAATAATTTTATCTATTCCATGTGATTTCATGTCTAAAGCTGACAATACTTTACTACCTAAGGGAACGAAGTAGGCTATTAATGCTATTTAACAAAAATGATTGTACAAAGATTGAGATTGATAACTGAGAGTGAAAAGGGAAGTTTTATGTACAGTAATAATAATAATAATAATAATAATAATAATACATATGTCGATCTAAAATAATTCATTAGAAATAAGTAAGAATATGATAGTGTTTTGAGCGCCTGTGTGGTCTCTGGCTACAGATTCGCAGGCCCGGGTTCGATCCCCGGTACCTTCTGGGATTTTTTCTGAAGTAGGGAGTCTGGAACGGAGTCCACTGAGCCTCGTAATTCAACTGAGTAGAGAAGTAGCGGCTCCGGTCACGGCAACCGCCATTAACGGCCGTGGGTGCCGGCATGCTGACCATATGCCCCCCGTCCCGTCATCTACCTATGGTAGATGATGCAGCGTTCGGGTGGTAGTCCTAGTCCCTTCAAGGAAGAGCGCCACGGAGGTTAGTTTTAGTTTTATGATAGTTTTTAGGACAAAATCCCTGTAACACCAGGATTCGAAACAGGATCTTCGGATTTATGTGCCGATGCTCTACCAACTGGCTACCCAGAGTTAGATTCATTGGTGGCAGATTTAATTTATCTGCTACTGTATCTCTTATTGTCGGCCGCGGTGGTTTAGAGGTAGTGTGCTCGCCTCTAGGTCGCGGGATCAAACCCGGCCGTGGTCGATGGATTTTTCAGGACGTAAAAGTCATGGGCACGTAGACCTCCGGGAGGGACTTCAAGTGTCGTAGATTTACGGCACGTAAAAGAACCCCAATCCTAAATTAGAGCCTCTAGACAAAATTCCTCGGCCCTTTCACGTCCAAGTAATACCTTAGTTTACGGGGAGGAGTGTTGTGAGGCGATGGGCTTATCCCCTGCCACTGTGCCCTCTATCGGGAAATAGCCTAAGCATGGTACGTAACAAAATTCAAATAGGTAACAGTAACCTATACTGGAGGCCCTACACTTCATCACAGGGAGCAATATGAAATATGATATCACATTCCTAATTGCCGATCTCGCTGAATGTGGGTCCAGCTCTGATTAGCTCAGTTGGCAGACATCGGCATGGAAAGTTCGAATCATAGGAATTTTTCTCCTACTATATTTTCATGCTATGTTCTACAGAAACAATAGTTTGGAGATTCATGAATACCGTACATCTGCATAAGTAAGAAAAGTTAGGTTAACATCGAACAATATAACATGGAAGAAGTTAATAAAATATTTGAACACTTGAGGGGAAACGAATATTAGAATAACTGCATACGCAAAGAAAGAAAAGGAAATATAAAAGCAAAAATAAATGATGATAAAAGAAAAATTACATGAAGGAAGAAATTATGAATGAATGTTGGAATTAGCTAAATGAGTAAAAACAAATCAAACAAAGCCAACAGTTTATCAAAATTCGCTCGCAAATGACCACATATTCACTGGACGAATTAAAACCTTATCGCTTTCAGAGCTCAATTTGTGTTGGGTATGTAAGCAGTCATTAAGTAAAACCATCACTGGGATCTAAGATGGAAATCATTTTTTTAAAATCAGTATAGTAGATGACTTTCATAAAGAAAAATCCTAACACATAAAAATCGTCACATTTTAAATAAAGTGTTAACCTGTTCCTCTTAATCTGCTTTAAACAATATTGTTCGAAGTGACGCATTTATACGTCAGTAGCAGTGAAAATGTTATTTTTAGTCTACGTTCTGAAAATCTGCTGTATTGAACTTATGGTAACCCGAAAAACTTTAAAAAATAAAATAAATTGAGATATTTTCTCCATAACAGTTGTGACTAATATTACCAGTTAATACGAATTGTATTGAAATAACCGTAAGCGACGCCAATAAATAAATACAATTTATTTTCCCAATCTACAACACATACAACTTCCGAACCCGAGGGTTTGCTCAGCCAGGTACATACTCGTATTTAAGAAATGTAAGTTTGTATATTTAAAATTTGAAATACATAAAAGTTTACCTTAGAAAATTTATCTAAATCGACACTTCGTTTTAAATTTTCTGAAACTGTGAAACGTTATTCAATGTTAACCTGCAACCCTTCCGCATAAGATCTCGTCATTTTATTATACTTACACAATCAGAATTATGGTAAAAGTAAAGTGATCCCTATATAGGCCATGGAGGCCCAGAGGGTTCTAAAGGTTGAGGCTCCCAGATTTTGGACATTCGGCTCGTGAAGGTGGTAAGGTTGTCAGCCTTACGCATCAGACGCCTTTACCCCCAGGATTGCTCCTGGTTCTCATTTCTGTTAGAGGCTGAGTCGATCCCAGGGCCATAGTGCCACCAGAAGGATTAGGCCAACTGAAAACTGCAACAACCTCATCGGGAATCGAACCCGCGACCTTCCGGTTGGTAGCGCAACGCCTTAATTACTACGCTACGGCGTACCCCCAAGAATTATGGTAATTGTAGTAAATGTAAATGTCGATGATGCTCATGAAAAATGACGTTAAATAATAATAATAATTATTATTATTATTAAATAAAAAAATAATCGTATTCGGTATATTATTAACATGCTCTTTGATGGTAGGCTCTATATTGGAATGCTTTTAGAGCAGTGGTCTTCAACCCGCGGCCCGGGAATTTCGAATAACGAAATTAAGTGCAGGAAATTCAAAATTTAACGAAATAAAGTGCGGGAATTTCGAAATAAAGAGCTAGAAATCCGAAATGGCGTGTGTAAAATTTGAAATTAAGAGCGGGAACTTAAAATTTTCGCGCACGGATAAACTGCCCAGAGCAATCAGGAGTTTGCTGTATTAACCTTTTCATTGCTATAGACATAAAAGTAAAGGAAACCTGATAATTCTGGTATAGTTGTTACAAATTTTGACTGGACGGAAGGACAATCTAGTACAGTGAGAAAGTAAAATAAAATTCATTATAATTGAAAATGAACATTTATTAAAAGAAGTATTTACATTGTAGGGTCTTATAAGGTTTCTTTGTTGTGAAGTTTGATGAAAGAAATATTTGATTGTAGAATTCAAAAATCAACCTGTAACATAAATTCAGAAATTAATTTAGAATACTAACCTTATTAAGAGCAGGAAATTTAACGTTGTGCTTCATATTCTAAATGTTGATTTCGGAATAATAATAGTATATAAACAATTGTTGGTGAATAGATCTTTGGCATAAATATACAAGGAATTAAAACTAGTGTAATTAAAAGTTGGATCTGTAAAACAACTACAAAATGACCTGACTATTGTTGAATAAAATATTATTGTTATTTGTTTAAAAAAATTAGTTAAAGTGACTTTATTATTTACGTGGGGAAATAAATGTAGTAACCCCCTCTAAATATTAAGAACCCCTCCTTATCTCCACTGTCTAAAAGCTAAGCCGAGAGCCATATATATATATAACCTTGTATATATATAAAATATTTTGTGACTGGACTTAAAAGAAAAATATATATATACAATCAAGAAAGCAGTTAATTGTGGTACTTAGTTAATTGGTGAATTAGATAATGAATTCGTAGATGGCGCCCTGTATAAATGGTTCTACCAACAAAAGAGAGAATTTTTATAAGAGTGAAATTACAGTGAAGAAGTTTGAGAACACCCTGTAGGATGTTTTGTAGTGACATTAGCAGTGGAATGTTAGCATACGCGTGGCATACCTTGGAATGTTAAAACAGTTGCACTCACGTAACTGGGTAACTGGGTCACTGTCACGATAGTTTATTAGATGTCAAGCTAGGTTACGTAAAGATATACTATTGAAAAAAAAAGATTAATAAAATAAATTTTAAATTGTAAAGTAAAGTAAGAAAAGTCCGTCACATAAAATTGTTTAAAAGCCAAAATGTAAGATTAGCAACAAAATGCTTTACACATTAGGTGAGGATTATTATCCACATATTAGAAATGCCATTCATGGAAGCCACCTATTTTGCTAAAATCTTTTTCACCAATTTCAAGCTTGAAACCTACTGATGAATTCACTTTGCGATTGCTGATATAAATATGTAAATTCAATTCTGAAAGATTTAAAGAATATAATATAAACTCTTCAGACTGGTTGAAATAGTTTATGATAGAATGTTTTTAATAGTTATTCTTCAAATAAATTCAATTTATAATAAAATCAGGTAAACTGATGTAAAAAAGTGCCAGTATGTTTTTGTTTAATCAGTTATGACTGCAATTATGATATGCAGAATATGTTTCTTTTTTAAAATTGATTTCCAAGTTAAGCTCCAGATTTATTCATTAAGCAGGGCTTACGGAAGAACAAAGGTCTAGTTTTTTTTAAAATCAGATTAAAATCTTTCAGCATCAGCTGAACTGTACAGATTTTTGATATCTTGACAATCGCACACTCACATACAAATACAAAAAAAAGTGAAATTGGCCGGTTTCGGGATTTGAACCATGGAACTTCAGAATGTGAGGCCAAGACGTTACCATCAAGGGCACCTGGGTCAGTTTAATGGACTAGTTGGATAAGCGCATGTAAAACAATAGTGTTTTTGGTCATAGCTAACTGTATTTTAATTTCCAAAGCCTTATAAAATCACAGTAAAACAATTGACTATGTTGTCAAGATAACTGATTTGCTTTTTTTTTTATAAATTCTTTCGAATACGTATATTATCATAAAATAGGCACTAAATTGAGCATTACTCCGAAACAGGTCAACCGATATTATCCAATATCAATAGATGTCTTCCCATGAACATTATAAATGTGTATACCAAGTTTCATAAAAATCCGGTAAAGCGTGTTTGAGTTACCGCGTCTTTAAAATAGACCCTAAATTGGGATTTACTTCGGTACCGGTCTACCGATTTGGTCCAAAATCAGTAGACGTCTTCCCATGTACATTATAAATGGGTATACAAAGTTTCAGGAAAATCAAATAAAGCATATTTGAGTTATCGCGATTTCTCATATATTAACATAAAAGGCACTAAATTGGGCATTATTCCGGTACTGGCCAACCGATTTGGTTGAATATCAATAGAGGTCTTCCCATGTACATTATAAATGCGTATACGAAGTTTCATAAATATCCGATAAACCGTATTTGAGTTATTGCGCCTTTAAAATAAACACTAAATTGGGTTTTACTCCGGTACCGGTCAACATATTAGGTTCAAATTCAATAGGGCACTTCTCATGGACGTCGTAAATGAGTATACCAAGTTTCATGGAAATCCGTTACAACGTATTTGAGTGATGGCGCCTTTCTATTAGAAAGGCGCCATAATCTATTAAAATAGGCACTAAATTGGGCCTTACTCCGGTACCGGTGAACCGATTTGGTTCAATATCAATAGGGTTCTTCCCATGGACATTATAAATGTGTTTTCCAAGTTTCATGAAAATCCGAAAAAGCGTATTTGAGTTATGGTGCGTACAGACACACGGACAGACAGACGGACAGACAGACAGACGGACAGACTTTTTTCGTCCACCACACAATCTCATAAAGTACCATACTGGCACTTAATAATAATAATAATATTTACTGTAATTGTAGCCCAAGGTACGAGCCATAGAAATTTAAATAAATACCTGAAGAAAAGGAAATAATTCTCAATGCCTCTTCATTATATAAAACCCATCCCCAAATCATGAAATGGGATGGGTTTTAGAAATTGGCACTCATGTTTCAAAACCACTTTCGTATTAGTTTGAAGGGGGGATATACAGCTTTCGGTGAAATTCATAGGTGAGAAATAGGTGA
The DNA here is from genome assembly GCA_964059195.1 of Ectobius pallidus. NCBI lineage: Eukaryota > Metazoa > Arthropoda > Insecta > Blattodea > Ectobiidae > Ectobius > Ectobius pallidus. The sequence continues at coordinate 119,047,495 of CAXKWD010000008.1, read as the reverse complement.
ATTTCATTATTATTTTCTCAGCAATGAATTTCTCTACAATCTTGCATTCTGAGATACTCTTTATTGACTACTTCTACAATTGTATACCATTTTCAAAATTCATCAGTCTGTTACAGTTACGGATAATTATCGTTTCCTTTGTATGTAGCGTCACTTTGCCTTGAATTTTTTTGTTTTCTAATTTCCATTGATCTCTGTTTTCTGTTGCTGAGCTGAGCTGAGCCCGAGCACGGGCTTTTGCTCATTCGGGCATCAGTTATGAATGTATGTTTAATGTATTACGATGATAAATAAATTTAAAAAAATGGCAGTCACGTTTCATACGCTGAAATGCCGTTTCCTTGATAACTTCCACAAATATCAATATATCCCTGTTCTATTTGAAAACAGTATTTTAAGATACATAAAGGCTCTAAATTCTTACCAGCAGAAATTATGAAGATGTCAGAACCATGACTCGTCTATTTGAAGATGCCGTGCCAAAACCGATGCTGCCAATATGAAGGTGGCAAACTGTCAAAACCATTCAACTCGTGGGCGCATTAATATTCAACGCTTATTCCTTGCTTGTCTCCGCGAAGAGAGGAATATCACAGTGCATATTGCTTATACAAATAACCTCCGCATAAAGAAACTGAGTTATTGACATTTGCTTCACTTTAGAATAGTTTTCTTTTCGTATTTAATAAAATGGCTGAGAGCTTATAACGACATGCTTTCAGATGTGTTGTTTTCTTCTTACACAATCTCTACTGTCTACTTTTTAAATGGAAAAATAAATTTCATAAGGAAAATGTTACGAATTTAACAGATTTTTAATCCTTTAAGAGCCGAATTTATATGTTTATAAAGGCCTAAGCAATCATCAAGTTGGAGCATCAGTGGGTTCAGTTTTAAATCAATAAGGAAAATTTCAGTGGAATAGCTGACCTCCTTGATTGATAATAATCGTAAGACGTAGAAAAAATCCTCACAATTTACGTAATTTATTATTCTATTCATATTATATATCTGCTTTTATACAGTTTTTTATTCTCCCTCGTATTATAATGCTGATTTTGAACGGATGTAAGCGTAATATTCTGTCTGTATTTTTCGAATAAAAATTAACGTGCCGAGACAGTGGTTACGGATGCATAATACATTGTCTACGGAGTCTCCGACCTAATTAGAATACAAAGAAAAGAGGATGTTTCTTTATCACTTTTGTAGGAGGTGATAAAGCAAATTCGATAAATACTGAGTGAATCAGGTCTATGATTTCTGACTCATTCTTACGCGTTATTGGTTCAAATCTAAAGAAAGATATATGAGATAAATAGTCCTAAAAATAGTTGTGGCATTAATGAGTGTGCTTGCCGAAATTTTGGATGAAATACTGTCCCTGACCAGGGTGCCGGAGAGAAATTTATTCTTAAAAAAGTATATTCTAATATCTAATGCCTAATTTCTATATGTGCAGTCCACAGGTTCTCATATACAAAATGAGGTTCTTAGCTAACATGAAATTGGAGAGTCCTCACGCAGAACCATCCCTGTATCCATCCCCTTGAATTCAGGTCTTGCTGCTACTGGGTCAAATCCTTCACCTTTCGAATTAACCCATTTCTTGCAATAACGATAGCTCTAAATAAAAGAATGAGTAAAAAAAAAAGATGGATAAAACGTTAAGAGTGAAGGAGACAATTTTAATCCTTTCAAGAATTTTTATTGCATAAAGGAAGGCTGGGGGTGGGTTGGAAGGGGGTGGAAGTTGGAAGGATTGAGTCACTTGCGGGTGCAATATTCCTCGCTGGGAAACGACACCCAATAGACGTGAGGGCAGGTCCCGCAAAGTGGATTACAATTCCTGTGCTTGCTACCTGCTGTGTCTCACCTATGTCTTGAGAATAACAGCACATAATTATTTCCTTCCTTCATGTTCGTATGATTACAAAAAAGATATAAGAATCAGAAAAGTTCAACAACAGAATGTTATTTGATTACCCTAAAAAAAATTCTAGGCTATTAGGCCTATGTTCAAATATGGAATTGTTTGATTCCGTGTAGGTAATTTCTTTCGGAATAAAACACATAGGCCTACATAATTTGAAATACCCTATAAAAGATATTCTATGGAGTGAAATTGGTATCCTCAAATGAACAAATTTTTTTTTTTTATTTTAACTCTCGTCTCTCTGAATGGAGTTTTTGCACGAACACATGGACTACATTTTACTGATTTTTAATTGTTGCACCGATCTTAGTTAATACAAAATAAAAATATAATGTAGTTTATATAAAATGACGTGGTCTCGTGGTTAGCGTTGCTGGTTACGGATCCGTAGCCCCGGGTTCGATCTCCTGGATTTTTCTGTGGTAGGGAGATCTGGAACGAGGTGCACTCAGCCTCGTGATACAAACTGCTGATCTACTTGATAGAGAAGTAGCGGCTCCGGTCACGGAAACCACCATTAATGGCCGTGGATGTCGGCATGCTGACCACATGCCCCCCAATACTGTCATCTGCTTATGGTAGATGATGCATCGGTCAGGTGGTAGGCCTTTCCCTAAAGGGACCGCCATGGAGTTTAGTTTCGTTTTTTTTATATAAAATACACTGATACTTATGCGTATTTGGGGTACGCCGTAGCGTAGTGGTTGAGGCGCTGCGCTACAAACCGGAAGGTCGCGGGTTCGATTCCCGATGAGGTCGTTGAGATTTTTCAATTGGCCTAATCCTTCTGGTGGCACTATGGCCCTGGGGTCGACTCAGCCTCTAACAGAAATGAGTACCAGGAGCAATCCTGGGGGTAAAGGCGGCCGGTGCGTAAGGCTGACAACCTTACCACCTTCATGTGCCGAATGTCCAAAATCTGGGAGCCTCAACCTCCTGGAACCCTCTGGGCCTTCATGGCCTGTATAGGGATCACTTTACCTTTACTTATGCGTATTTCCATGCATTTAAACTTAAATTATTCTTCCGTAAGATTTGTTCTATGGGAAATAATGTATATTTTATGTTTCCTTTCTTAATTTTTAGTACCTAGTTCTTATTGATGGATTATTCTGAAAGGTAAAGTAGTAGAAAAATTATTAGATTTACTCTTTCAAGTTTAGACCAATAATATTTTGAAATATATTTATAATTTTTGTTCTTCTTCAATATAATGAAGTTTGTGAATCATTAAATTACTGTATAACGAATGTTTAGGGACCCCTTACGTGGGGGTGTCTTCCTATCTCATGTAAAACAAGTTTTTGACATAAAAAGGTAAAGTACACATCAACAGGACACCTCTAGGCCTACAGGTCAACACACTTATAATTGTTTCCTTCTACTGAGAACATTCACGTAAAACTTCCGACTTTCATTCATCCTCCCTTCTTCTTCCTTCGGTTCATCGTTCTTTCTCTAAGTTTCTGTCTTTTCTATGGCATATTTGTTTCTCTGTTGTATGTTTCTCCTTATATTCATACTATGCGCTTTTTTTAGAATTTCCCTACAGCACTGACAACGGTTAATTATTATGCTTGTGTTGTAGACATAAATAAATAATTTAATAATAATAATAATATTATTGAATTCCCAAAAATACAGAACCCTATTTTACCAGATGGCATATTAGGGTTATAGATTAAACATATATACAGAGTATACAGTAAACTACATATACATATTACAATTTTGCAAAAACACTATTCATGAAACTTAAAACAACTTTGTAACTTTGCTTATTTAAGAAGAGACGGCAGATTGGTATAGTAAAGTCAAAATTTAGAAAATTTAAATATAATATTAACTGATAACGTTCGTGCGTAAATAATGGACACTGAAATAAGAGGTGCCTAACAGATTGACTTTCCTCTTTACATTTACAATTTGCAGAGGTAGAAATTTTAAATCTATGTAAGTATTCACCAAATTTCCCATGCCCTGTTAAGAATTGAGTCATAATATAATCCGGAATCAAAAGTGTACAAGCTATTCTATCTTGCACTCTAGGGAAAAACAAATCTTTCATTGTGCTGCCGTTATTCGTTTCTTGCCAAATCCGATCCCATTGGCTGTGCATATGTTCTCTTAATGTTTTCTTAATGAAGGATAGAGGGCATAAACTATAGGAAGTTTCAACATTTAAAGAGGCACCTAACTTAGCTAATTCATCTGCGTTCTCATTTCCTACATTTCCCATGTGACCTCGGACCCAGGTTAAACAAATATGAATTGTGCTTGTATTTAGTGCATGTCTAATGTCTGTGGCTAGTGCATCCTCATCTACGGCTTGTAAAGCCGACTGTGAGTCACTGTTTATGCAAGCACTATTGCTACTATCAATACACCATTTAACAGCTTCTTTTATAGCGAACAATTCCGCTTGAAACACAGAACAGTGTGGCGATAGTTTATACAAAGCAGAATAAATTTCAGAAACACTATTATCATAAACCACAAAAGCACATCCCACCATAACTTCTTGAGTTTCACAATTAATGTAACGTGACCCATCTGTATAAATGTAGTAAGAATGTTGGTCTACAAGTTCAGAACACAATTGCATGAAACTGGTGTTATAATGTGCTGGATGGCCGATAATAATAATAATAATAATAACACTTTTTTCTTACTTAGAAATAAATTACTCCAATTTTTATGATTTAGTTCGTTCAGCTGACTCCCTTACCAAACATGATATGACTGACAATACTTTCAATATCACTGCAACTTATCATACACTTCACACATAGAGCTGTGTTTCATAAATAATGCGTGCTGTAAAACTATGTCTGTACACAATTGCAATTTTATCTTTATAGTGATCTAATATTTTCTGTATTTTCTTCAAGACTACACAAGAAAATGAAGGTTGTCGACATAAAAAACAAGCTCTCTTACTGACCAGTTACTTGATGTCCAGTTTGAAAACCTATATTCAGCTACTAAAAATCTAATTAAATAATATCCATTTAAAAACACTGTATTTTTCTTACGTAAAAATATATATCGTGACCCTTGTAAAACTAACAACATTAAATGAATGCCTGTACCGGAATGTTTATTTACTTAAGCGTTGAAAACGTGGTGACCTGTTCAGCTATCCATTATTTATAAATCTACGTCAACTACAATTAAAAAATAAAATAAAATGAACAAAGTATCCGTTTCAGTATCGGAATAAATTGCCATTAAATAGTTGCTAAAATACGGAAATTTTATTTGTATCCATGGAAAATAATTAAAATGTATGTGACCCCTTAGCGGAGGGATATGGCCTACATGACCGTTCTGAAAATGTTTCCATGTTGTTGATGATTTTATATACGTATGGCTCGATGTATTGCAAATTAACGTTTCTATATGTTTGAGCATTCATTAATTCTGATTTGGTATTACTAAATAAGCAAACTGATCTCCCCTCAAGAGTGAATAGTTCTGCTAGTTACAGATCTTCGTTTTTTCTGAGATGGGGAGATCTGGAACGGATTCACTTAATCTCCTGATAACAATTAGAAGGACTTGAGTAAAGAAATATAGGCTCTAGTTCAGAAGACCGCCACGAACAGCTCTGAGAGTCGGTATGCTAACTGCATCTACCCGAATCCACCCTCGAGTGAAGTTCAAATAAGAGACGGATAATTGTCAGAAGACGCTCCATGATTCTTCTTGGGATGTAGTTCCACGGTCATTTTTAAAACTATTTCCTTATAATATAACAAAATATTTGAGGCCTAGTGCATATTCTTCACATTGTTTCACTAGCAATACATTTGGATTAATGGACTGGTATTGATGTTAACTTTTTCACTTCTTTTGACGTACAGATGCGTCACCACAAAAATTACATTCATTGAAATTTTCTAAGTTAATTTCAAACTTACATCTCATTGGTAATTTTAACTGATGGATGCATATATCAATATATTATAAATTCAGGTCTAAAAGCAATATATTTATTCAAATTGGGCACTTGCTCTTATCAAGAAGAAAACTAATTAAAGATTTACTTAGAACGTTCGACATAGGCCTATCCGGTCGGCCTACATGCAAGGGCTGTCTTTTCTAAGCGGCAATGAAATGATGATATGCAGTTTGGAATCTAAGAACTGATTGGCACAATATTGTGAAATCTTATCTCTTTATCTGTAAAGTTTTCTGTAGGCTACTTGATTTCTCTATTTGACCATGAAAACCTCGAGAGGAAGCGTACAATCTATATTGACCTAACTTGGGTCATTAAAAAAGGGTGCGATTTTTAGGATTCCATCATTAAAAATCGAAGAATCTCGACAATAATTCTAGTTTTTCCCCCCAAAAAAATATAAAGCCAAATATTTCTAATTAGGCCTACTGTTATGCTGCACAACATTTTGAAAAGTTACGTATTTAACGAGTTATAATTATTATTACATTTTATTTTCTATGTTATAATAACTTAGTAGGCTATATGGTACATAAACAAACATAACAAAAATATTGCAATCACCGAAGAACGACAGAATTCTCCACTTCACCCTTATATATTCATTCAAACATCAAAACATAACAGAGCTCAAGCAGTAGTCTTCGAGGTGAAAATAATTACTGTATCACTTCTTCATTCGTACCATACTATTACTTCCCTTATTACTAGCATACTACAGCAATTATCCTTCCAGATCTAGCTAATGTGTGTGTACACTAGTGTTGAATGGTCTAATGGCTAACATTACTGAATACGAATCCGTACGCCCGAGTTCAAGCAATGATACTTCCTTGGGTTTTCTGAGGTAGGGAGGACTGGAACGGGGTGCACTTAGCTTCACGAGGAAAAGTAAAATACCTGATAAAAAGTTTGTCACTAAGGTCAAGAAGACCCTGAATAAAGCCTTAGAAGTCGGCAATGTAAATACATTCCTCAAGACCTGCTATCTATCAATGAAGTCCAAAGATGGAGGTGACGGTGAAACGGTCGGATTGCATGTTATTTCCCTCTAAAGGCATATAACCTATGCGTAAAAAGCTTAAATAGACATAATCTTATCTCTAACCTTATCAAATAAAGGTTGTTAAGTTACAGTTGACCCAGGTTCGAACCTGTACCGGTATCAATGCCATAATTTTTAAAATTCATATTTATGCAATAGCTGTGGAAAAGAACCAGGCTTGTGTTTTTTTTAAGTTAAAAATTGATTAAACCGTAATTATTGCTGCATTACAATTACAATATCTGGGAAACACATCAGGCCTTTCGGAATTAAATAAATAAATATCATGCTGTCTGAATGATTTTTTTTCAGGGCTAAGTTTGTCATATTGAATTTAATTGATTTATTTATTATATTTTTTTTATTTGTCTACAACAGAGGTATAATCTCCACTTATACAAAGTAACTACATTATCACATTAAGGTACAGTAGAACTCCTATTGTCCGTATTAATTGGGACTGGACTGGATCCGGAAAATCAAATATTCGGATAGTTGGATAAAACATGAAAAAGGTAATTTCTTTGAAAAAATCTAATTTGTACAGCACTGTGCTTACAAGAGGTGTCACAATTAATACATAATACATATTAAACATAGATTTTGTCGGCTAAAAGTTTTGTTTTTTAGCAAATAATCGGCTCTGAAAGAGGGTTTCCCAAGCCTCCCTGCTGTAAAAAATTTGAATATGGCCTCAAAGCAATCCGGATAGTTGAAGTGCGGATAATTGGAGTTCTACAGTAGTTATAAAATGTGAATACTAAAAAGTCATACAATAAATATACAAATATCATAAAGAAAATATAGATGAAAAATAAAGACAGGTGGGAAGAAAGAAAGACAGGAAGAAATAAAGGAGGAGTAACAGTCGGGAATTTAATCATGTAAATATAAATTTAAAAAAATATTTTAACTGAAATGATAATCACAATAGTATTATTATAATCTTTCCAATGGAATCAATAAGCCAATTTCCTATAAGGTAAGATTTTATCGAACTACAGCTTCAATAGTTTTCTAACCCTTTAAGCTTTAATAATTTAATATAAGCAAACACGAAGTGAAATCATCAGTGGGCTTTACGTTTGAAATCAATGAGAAAATTTTCATTGAAATATCTGGTTGCCATAAATGACAATCGTAACACGTAAATAAAAATCTCCACATTTTACAGAAAGCATAATGTTATATTTCTGGCTTTATACATTTTTGAGGACGCATTTATACGTCTATAGCAGTAACAATGTTAAAACAGGTGAAAATACGACTATAAAGATATCATACAATCTGCGCCACTTCTACCTTTTCCCCCAACCTACACAATGTAAACTGCGCCACCGACATTTAAATGGCGTCACCGTCATACTAACGCACTAACATTTTCCTTTCCACTTCTCCAGACTTAGGACTGGCTATGAAATTGCATAGATGTGCTTAAAAATGTTAGGCTTAGTAGCTTTGTCATTTTTAAAAATGTTAAAAACAATACCCTAATTTCTTTTGCATGAACGCTTCGTCACTTATAAAATTGTTAAAAACACTACCCTAATTTTTTTACATGAGCATTTTGTTCTCATATTACGCCTTCTTAATAAAATCAAAACGGGATATTTCATTGTTTATATATTGTTCTCTCCACTTGAGTAGACGAGAATACTTGTCATTTATTTTAGCTGTTTTTCTTACAGGTATTCCTTATTCAATATTTCTCAGTTTTATGTAGGCACTTGTTTGGAACTGGAGAAGTGTATCTAACACAAGGAAGATGTTGGGAGAAGCGTGGTAGAACAACGAATTATATTTTGCGTGAAATGACCTACATATTTCCGTGGCGCAGTTTACATATCTCATTTTTATTCTATTTCAAATTAGTTGTCAACCGTGGCGCAGATTACATACACCCAGGCAAGTGTAATAATAAAGGCCCGAGATTTCGGTGAATTTATTGAGATCTTGAAGGAAGCGAACTTGCCAAGTCTTTCTGTCTGGTGCAGATCAAATAAGTGTGATTATTGGGAAATCTCTAGCACCAGTCCTGGGAGTATTTTTGTCGCTGAGAGCACTGGCAAGACACGTCCTGTCTTCCCTAGTGGGACATCTCGTGTCAAGCGCTGGTCCAATCTGTCCGACCTTTATATCCTCGAAAAGTCCACACTACACGATGAAGTTTCCACTTGAAAATACTGTATTCATTCAACATTTCTAACCGTAAATTAAAATAGACTTAATACCAGTAACACAACAATGTTTTATTTCTTTCGGCGCATTTCCGCCATTTTCAGGGCATCTTCTTTTGCTGGTTTGGATGCCTCAATAACAGACACACAAAGAAGAAGCCACAGGAGGGTGATAAAGCTGAGTACGATTCAGCGATAGAGTTCTTATAAAGCCCTTAGAAATTTGCATTTTATAAATGTGACAAGATGTAAGACAATGCAGTTTTGGTTTCAATTATTGAGGCATCCAAACCAGCAAAAGAAGATGCCCTGAAGATAGCGGAAATCCACCGAAAGGCCTAAGCGAATTATAAAATAAAACATTGTTGAGTTTCTGGTATTAGGCCTAAGTCTATTTTATTTTATTCATCGAGCTCAACGGTTTATAACATATATTTTAATCATTTCTAACAGTACCAAATAATGCTATTTTAGATTCATAAATAATTTTAAAAATATTTTCAAATACTTTCTAGGACAATCTTGTTTTCGAATGTACACAAAAGTAAAACCAGAAATAATATATTTTATCTCTACTAGAAATCGTTTACTATTCGCAAATTTATAATACCGTACTATAATAGATTTATGTATTTTAATGTTATTTTTACCGTTTTAAAGAGAGCGCAAAAATATGCTATTACAATAACAGATTATAGCTTGACCGTGAGCAAAGTGTAGTCACATTACGTATGCGCTAAATTGAGATGCATTTTTCTCCTCTCTATCATATCATTGCAGGAATTCCCCGTTGATAACTGGTCGAGAAACCGCGATACATGGGAGCACAGTTCAATGTCACGAAGGCAGGACAGACAAATTCAAAAGTGAGTGACCACTGTACGATGTACGCAGGAGCTTACGTTATTTACAATAATATTACAACTATTACAATAACTTCCCAGTCATGGCTTCAACATCCAAATGTCGAGTAGGCCCCTAAAAGGTCAGGCTATCGTGTCAGGAAATCGTGTATAATGTGGCGCATTATTAAGTGCCAGTATGGTACTTTATGAGATTGTGTGGGGGACGAAAAATGTCTGTCCGTCTGTCCGTCCGTCCGTCCGTCCGTGTGTCTGTACGCGCTCTAACTCAAATACGCTTTATCGAATTTTAATGAAACTTGGTATACGCGTTTATAATGTCCATGGGAAGAACTCTATTGAAATTGGACCAAATCGGTTCACCGGTACCGGAGTAAAACCCAATTTAGTGTATATTTTAAAGGCGCCATAACTCACATACGCTTTATCGGATTTTCATGAAACTTGGAATACCTATTTATAATGTCCATGGGAAGATGTCTATTGATATTGGACCAGATTGGTTGGGCGGTACCGGAATAATGCCCAATTTAGTGCCTTTTTATGGTAATATATCACAAAGGCGTGGATAACTCAAATACGCTTTATCGGATTTTCTTGAAACTTGGTATACGAATTTATGACGTTTTTGGGTACAAGCCTATTGAATTAGGGCCAAATCGGTTGACCGGTACCGAAGTAACGAGTATATCAATATTAATTTTGTAATCAATATTCTTTCAAGGCCCACAATGTATTAAAAAAACTTAACAAATTGCCAATCGATTATTCATATTGTTAGCAACCTTGATTGATTTGTATCTTCATAACGATGTCAGTGTGGCTAAATAATAATTTAAATAAACGATTTATAACAACTAGCCGTTGAATATTGATATTATAATGTGTATTCTATGGTTATGTAGACTACCGATATTTACATTAGGCTATATTTTACTGTGAGTATTTTTCTTATCGTTCCTGTGCAGCAATATACCTAATGTAATTACTGACAGATAGATTTCATATGCTTATTATTCATTCATAACCTTTAAGGCTGCTTTAAATTGAAACAGAGATATCAGCGAATCGTAGGTCTATTGCATCATTATTATTATTGCCGGCACATTTTGTTTTTGGAGTTAACTCGGACATCTATTACAAAAATAACTTTTATGCATGGGCCTATCATAATTGCGTGTATCACTGATTTAAAAAAAATACTGGCACTTGGTTATATCAGTTTACCTGATTTTATTTTAGGCAACAAAAAGAAGAGCATAAATTAGACATTAACATTGGTGCAGTGAAAAGTGCAGCTATAAAAGTTTCAGAAAGATTAGTAAGTAATATAATTAAAGAAGGGATTGGGTCTTTAGCAAAGGGGGAAGTTTCTCTACACTTAAAGGAAAGAAGCGGCCAAAACACCTAGAAAAAATGTTGATACCTTCACGGACTCTGCAACTAGACAAAAAATTCGATAATTTTATGTTGTCAGAAAAGAGAGCCCTTCACTTCGAAAATTATTACAAGCTCTTAAAGAAGACCATGTTATCAACTGTGGTCGAGAATTTCTTCGTAATAGACTAAAGAAAATAGGATTCAAATGGAAAAAAAAAATTCAAGACCAGGCATTGCTATATGAAGAACACGTTACCTTAATGAAATAAGGAAACATGAAGCAAAGGGAAGAACATAATTTATGTAGACCACACTTATGTTCAGCAATCTCATTCTGTTCAATCTTGTTGGCAATCTGAACAGGAGTCTGGGGCCTTAACTAGAATCGGGTCAGGTCAGAGACTGATCATAGAACATGGCGGTGGAGAACAAGGATTAGTTGAAGATTCCCTATTAATTTTCAAGAGTGGATAGAAAAGTGGTGACTATCCTAGCTCCAAATGCAGATAATTATTATAAATGGCTAGAAAATGAATTATTGCGAAAATTGGAATCCCCAAGTATTATCGTAATGGATAATGCAAAATATCATAATCTGGAGATTGATAAGAGACCCAATACTGCGTCTACCCGTTCATATATTGTGGATTGGTTGACACAACGTGGAGTGGCATTCAATAACTCTGACACCAGGAACAGTCTACTTCAATTGTCAAACAACGTCCACCATGAAAAACACTGCCTTGCAGATATACTGATAATGAACCACGGACATCTACCTCTTCGTCTTCCTCCATACCATCCAGACTTAAACTCCATCGAATCTGGAACACGTAGGGCCTCTACGGCCTCTACAGGGATCACTTTTATCCATGTGCCTCTGTAATTTTAAAGCGTTAAAACAAAATCTTCTAATAGTAGAGGGGAACATATTCTGGCGAGAATCATGGCTATGTTTCGAAAGACACAAACACAAGTAAAGATCCCGCACGAAATCTGTGCCGATTGCCTAAATCATTGAATTATGTTTTCATGGGGACTGTAGCGTCGATTGGCCTGCTACCTATCTCTTTCGCACAACAGTACCTTCCTTTTTATTTGTAAAGGTCAAGCTACCTCTCTCTCTCGCACAATAGCATGTCTCTCTCTAGAGAGTAACTGTCTCATCGGCACAGATATCGTGCGAGATCTTTAAGTTATTCGTAATAGGTCAGAGACACATGGAGAGACATGAAATAGGGAACAGATACAATACAACCCTTAAACTAAAGAAGGGGATTTAGATAATCAAATAAAAGAGAACGAGAAGAAAGACATGATGTGGAGTAAGAAGGGGAAGAAAAGGAGAAAAAGGCGATGATGGTGAAAATAGGCTGGTCTCCTTAGCCGTGGAGAAGGAGGCTGTGGGTTCGAGTCCCACCTCGAGCATGGGTGTTTGTGTGAATTAGGAAACAAAGGAAAAAAAAAAGGAAAGCAAGGAACAAGGAAAACAGGGAAAAAATGAAAACAAGAAGAAAAAAATAATGCTGTTAATTATGATTACGAGTTGTCAAGTAGAGTTGTGTAAAATAAGAACAGCACGAAGCTGTATGTTCACTTCAAGGTAAATTGAAGGTTTTAAGGGGAATATTAAAATGTTAAAGAACGAATCTCATACACTATTTACTCTGAGTAAAACCATACTCTCATCGTCATATGCTCCATATTATACTAGTTTACTTTATCCTCACAAGCACAGCGAGCTTAAACATAAGCTACACCTTTGAACTTTTCATGCATCCGGATTACTTTAAAACAGTGGAGTCGAGAGATCTTCAACAGGAGCTTATTTTATTCACTTCATCAAATCTTCTCATCACAGCGAGAAAGCACAAAACAAGGGAGACAGCAGAAAATAGAGCTCTTTCTAACACTTTGTGGCCTAATAGATACGGATATCGAACCTGAGCAGTAACTTGAGCATTTTCTCTTCAAATAGTTTTGGCCGTTTTAATTTTTTTTTCCCCAATTATACTTCTATAACCCATAATTTATAATTAAGTTAGCCGTGAAAGGGTTAAGGACACGATATTATTATAGCAATTAGGTTAATCTAAAAAATAAAACAGCTGATGAAATGTCACGAAGTTCAACTATCGCCCATAGGGAAACGATAGGTCATAATATTATAATTAGGGTAAAGCCTCGGTGGTCTAGAGATAGCGTGCCCGCCTCTAGATCCGCAGGGCGCGGGATCAAACCCGGCCGCGGTCGATGGATTTTTCAGGACGTAAAAATCCTGGGCACGGAGTCCTCCGGGAGGGCCTTTAAGCTGGGGGTCCCGTGTCGTAGATTTACGGCACGTAAAAGAACTCCAAGCCTAAATTAGAGCCTCTGGACAAAACTTCTCGGCCCTTTCACGTCCAAGAAATACTTAGTTTCCAGAGGGGGGTTGCGAGGCGATGGGCTTACCACCTGTTCCTCTACCCTCTCTCGGAAAATAAGCATATCAAAATTAGTATAGGTAATGAAACCTCCACTTGGAGGCCCCTTCGCCCCACCTGGGGATCATAGGGTACCAGATTTGATGATTTTGCAATGCAAAATATATATATATTAATGTGTATTATGAAATAATTGATCAAATAAGGTCAATTTTTTTGGCTTTATTTTGCATTGTTCGTCATTTTTGGCGATTTTTAGTTCATTTTCGGCATTTTTAGGTTATTTTCGGCAATTTAGATCATGTTTCAGTGGAGATAGAGAGGAGCTTTTCCATGTGCAAATCATTACTTTCAGACAACAGACAGTCGTTTTTATTGGATAATCTCCTCCAAGTGTTCATAGTTCATTTTAATTCAGGTTTATTGTAAACACCATACTAGTTTGTCTTCCAGCAATAATTTTTTTTTCTTTCTTTTTAAATGGCTTATATTTGCTAGGGGCAATTTGATGGGCATGCCAGTTCATCAAGAATTTATTTTTCGCCAAGGGTGTCCAAGTAAGTTAGTATAAATTTAATTACTTCTTCAGTAACAAAATAAGCGTGTTATATATAGTAAATTCATATATAACGCACTGTCATACATTAAAATGCTTTTAGCAATTCATTAACTTACTTAAAAAACTAATTATGAATAATAATGGTAAATTTATTGGTCACTTTTATTTTATTTTGTGTCATTTTTCACTATTTTTAGGTCATTTTTATTTTGCATTTTTTCACTATTTTATGTTCATTAAATTTCTTAAACTAATTACAATAAGTTACATAGTTGTCTCGCCATAGGCTATCTCGTTTACAATGACACGAATAGCGATGTGTTTAATTCATTTTCGTGGTTTTAATTATTCATTGCATGGTTAATTCTGTATGTATTCGCTAAATGGTCACAAAAAATATAACTCGAAGTCGGGATTCTTTCCAGATTAATTCACTCGCAATTCCCTTGGTCGTGAATTCACCAATAAACTCCGCACCTCTGGTTGTTACCTACAAAAACTTTACAATTCAGTACGCAATTCTATAACAGGTCAGGAGAGAAGATATCAATGCAGTCGGCTCTTGTTTCACGCGGTAAACATCTATGAAGAGTTTATGAAATGTTGGCACCATTGAAAAGGGTGGAAGAGAGGAGTATTAGTATTGCGGCACCCAAGCGCTCTTGCCTGACGTCACACAGTGACTTATCGCGTACTTCCTTCAAAAACGTTATAATGGGACGAAGCTGGCTCCCAATATTCTAAAACAATCAGCTATGTGAACCTCTAATTATTACATAGTCTAACAAGCACGAAGTAAAAACGTTTGCTGACTAACTATACGTCCTCGGATTTTCCGAAGGAGGGAAGCCTGTACCTAGGTGAACTCAGCCTCTTGATACCAACTGAAGAGCTACTGGAGAAGTTTCGATTGTAGACCTAGTCCCACTAGAGATATCATCCCTTAGAGATATCATGTTTGCTGTCAGTTTATTAGGGTCATATGGCCTTTTACGTTAAGGAACCATACTTCAACTAACAAGTTGTTTATATTGCAAAAGAAGGCGAGAAGAATATATGCGTGGAGTGCCTTTTACAGCACATCGTAGACCTCCATTTATAAATCTGAGAATTCTGACGCTATCAATGTTCATCTTAGACTGTCTTCTTTATATCAAGAAAAACATTGATAGGTACACTCTTTGTCCTACAATTCATAGCTACGCCACGAGAAATAGTTCAAACATATATTATATTCCCAAGTTCTAATAGGCCTTTAGTAAAACACAAAATAATTTTGATGTTATATCTGTATATCTATACAACAGACTTTCTGACAACATTAAAAATCCTTCTTTACCAGCATTCAAGAGAACAGTCAGATCAACATTGAACTCAAATACAATAGACAGATGAGTATTTTTAATAGCAGATTATTTTAAAATACTATTTTATAAATTCTTGTAAGTGCATTCATTACTTTGACGTTGTTATACACTTTGATGTCTCTAGCAAATAAAGACCTATCTTTCTCCTGACTTAATAAGTTAATATTAAGATCGATTCTTATTGAAATATTTGAAGCACTTCAATGCAGACAGGTGTCTCTGCACATTTGAAACATATAATATGCAGCGCAACATCTTTTCTGTATAAGCTTATCAACATCTATGAGATGTTACGTACAGAGGAAGGGTTCTTCCGAGAGAACCGAGGTCACTAGCCAGATCCAATATTTCCCGATCAAGCTGTCTCGTTTCCTCACACAATATTCCCTTGGGATACAAGAGGATTTCTCTCTCCTTTATTTTCATCCTCCTATTCCATTCCCTCTTCCACCACCGCAACCATCTCCCACTAGTCTTATTTGGTCACTTCAAAAGGCTTGGGGCTTTCTTCATGTACTACTCACCCTCATACCCCTTTAACAGGCGAGCTTAAAAGGGATAGAAAGAAAATAAAGTCCGAACTGGAGAGTGACATCATGGGGTCAAATCAGAAAAGAAAGTCGGGACAAAGAAATCAGTAATCGCCTCGAGATCTAAGGGTCTCCCTTTCCATTCCGGGGAAAAACGCTCTTCTCTCAAATGTTTTCCATTCTGTCGTTAAATTGTACCGCATCCGAGATGAAAACCTTCTTAAAGGCAAGGTTGGGCTTACTGGAATGAGTTTTTTTTTTGGGGGGGGGTCATTTCTACTAAGTACTGAACTTAGAGTAGGCCTATCTACAAGGACGAGACATGACCTGCGCGAGAATGCCAATCGAAGCCACTCCACAAGCTCATGTTGCTACCACGCATCTTCAAACCAAGTTTCTTGTCTCATCTTCCCAGTTATATAGGTGTAATCTTCTCAAAAGGATACGAAATATATCTTATGGAACTCAAATAAGCTGACAGAATTATTCCTACTGGATTTTTCTTTTTTCAACCACTTCTCGAAAATCCTGCTTCCCTTAAATCTATCCTAATATTATGTTCCCATCTAAGTTTATGCCTTATCTCCCAATCGATATTTTTTAGATATATCTTTCCTCCAAAATGCGCTCAACATGCCCAGCCCATTTCATCCTCTGTGCTTTAATTGCCCTTTTTGTAGGTTACGAAGTTCGTCATTATGCAGTTTTATCCAATCCCAGTTTTCATTTCTCTTGGGCCGAATATTTTCCAAAGCACCCTGTTTTCTGTTTCTCAGAAAATTCTTCTCGAAGAATAAGGGACAATGTCTCACATCCAGGTAGATTAATTCGTTCATCTAATTATAGAGAAAAGTGTATGTTATAAAAGAAAGGAGTTATATTTTTATTTTTTATCCTCCCCTTCAGAAAGTAAAGGAGCGATCCCATTTAAAGATTTTTCATATAACAAATTATGCGTTTTTATTTAATTCAAACTATTACTATAACTTACTAATCTTGGACAGTAATTCACAAAAGTAATGGGCTAAAGAGCGACCTAATTTTAAAACATAGGCCTAAGATTTTTTATATTTTAAAATAATAATTTTTAATGGATACAAAATATTATTATACGTACCAATACTGAACATTATTTCAGAAAATAAATTCAAAATCTCCGCTAAAATGGATTATGAGAAATCCATGATCGAGATTTACTCACAGGTGATTTTATCGAAATGTTCAATAGCATTGTCGACGTCAACTGAATTAAAGGGGATTTAGTTACTGATCATAACACTTGCATATTTAATCCAGGATTTATTCCCGAATTACGGGTGTATATTCACTAGGCCGTTTGGTAATATTTCCTGGAAAATAACATGTTAATCGTATACATCCGAAATAGTAGCATGATGTGATTCCAGCAATACTGAATTTATCACTGTTATTACTATTATTGTTATTGTTATTAGTAGGGCCTGGACTTTTATGCTTTTATAAGAGGTATTTTAGCCTTTTATTTTCGTAAAATAGCCCTTTTTAGGCTTTCTAAACAAACGATTTTTGCCGTCTTAATAAAACTTAATGATGAACACTAATATTAACACCGAAAATTGAATTTTAATTTTGACACAGTTATTCTAGTTTTTTTTTCGCTATAAAATAAGTAACTATTCCTTATATCGGCACTCGAAAAATAGCATACACATTTGCAATTATATTGTTAATTTCAATGCGTTGTATAAATCTATTTTTATTATGTCTTTTCTTAAAATGCACAAATTCGCATATTTATTTTCCTTTTCATTAATTGGAAAATATATTTAAAAATCGTGTTTTTCTGCAAAAGTCCTCTTTAGCCCCTTTTAGCCCTTTTTAGGCTCTATAAGATTCATATATTCAGAAGCAAGAGGCATGAAACGGAAAAATACGTTAAAATTATCTAATTAGGAAGCTGGGTGAAAAATAGGTTAAAACCTTCAAATCCGGACCCTAGTTATTACTTTTATTATCATCTTTATCCTCATCTCCACCATCATGTTTGTCGTCGTTATGAAACAGTATTCACTTTTGTGTACTTCTTGCAGCATTATCCTATTGCCAAGAACGAAAGTTCTATAAAAATAAATACAGTACAAGTAAAAAAATCTTATGTGAAACTCACATAACTCCCTATGCATAAATAAAAGGTTTACCTCTTACTATAATATATTATGTTTGACCTTCTCTTATTGTAAATTGGTTGTCAAGGTGAAGAGAAAATCGTTACCACATCACATCGCATCGCATACCTGAAGGATACACAACCCAAATGTAACCTGATTAATGCACTCACGTAACTTTCTTTATCCCAAGCATGTACACTGCAATTTTCTCACTTCACATTCTTATATAGAATGACAGGCCATATTGTCAAGAGCGCGTATTCAATGTTTTAACCTGAACTAAAGCTTTATTGTTCACCAGGCAAGACCTAGGCTATACACACATTGGATAGTAAAGTATAACTATCCTTCAGATACTTTTTTAGAAAAAGAAGTTTCAAATAAAAGTTTTAGCTGTTAGTATAAGCACCTCATGTTTAATATTTAAACAAAATCTTGGAGACGTTTTCGAGAGAATCTCGAAAAAGAAATATTCTTTATGTCAAGGGGCATTAAAACTAAAAGAAAGTCGTCACTAATTGGTGTCACTTTCCCAGAAGGCACATAACACAAATACAACATTTTGTTTTCAGACGATTTTTCGTTGTTGAGCTAGGGTGTTCACAGACTGACATACATGTTTGTGAAAATAGCACTTTTTGTTTTAGGGAAACTCAAAACTTGCATTTACATTAAAAACTCAACTCGAATTTCGGGGTCAAACACAATACTCCCTCTACCTATAATGCTTATGGCAGAGAAAGTAGAAATAAATTATGTGATTAATTGCGAATGAAACATTAAATTTTTTATAAACATATCCTATTGTCGTAAGAAAATTCTCGTTAGCCAGAGAAGTAGTTGTAATATTTATTCAAGCTGCAAATAGCTTAATCAAGACTTCGCAAGCGTTTAACTGGCATTTTTAAGAAAACTACACCTGAAACTATTCTGAATTGAATTTCATTTTCGGAAATTTGTGCCTGGAGAGTTGGCTTGACTTATTTAGGCTCTTGGGATTTAAAGGCTCGCTTGAGGCTCTGAAAATAATGTATTGGCAAAATGCAACTTTACGCACCTTCACAGAAAAAGTAATTTCCCAAAATTTAAAAAATCATAAACGTAAACCTTAGATTTCATTAACACTACGTAATGTTCGTTGACAGATTATTATCAAATGTCTTAAGTAACGTTGGGAAGTTCATGCATTATTATTTTCTCATTTTGAGAATCTTTTCTCCCTAAATTAGTTTCCCTTATTTTCGTTTACCTATTATATTAAAAATCGTTTATTAATTATTGATTCAATTTAGTATCGAATTTTATGATTGAATGAATAATGTTTTAAGCATGCAACTTTGCACTAAAATAGGTGAAATATGAAAGTTTTTTTTTCTAAATATAGCAATATACTTACGCAAACTTACGTATTTTATTGTTAAGAATTAGATTTTCTTTTCTCTATGTCCAAATAAGGAATAAATTACAATTTATGAACAGTGTAACGTATAACGCCAATCCTTTCTTAACCCTTTCAGAGCTGAATTCATGAATTTATAAGTAGGCCTAGAAGAAGAAAACATTTTATTGAATAAAATGAGCTGCTTGCTTTAAGCAATTTGCCATAAACACAGCAATCATCAAGTGGTAGCAACAGTGAGCTCTAAGATTCAAATCCATCAAGAAAATGTAAGAAAAACAGCAAAATTTCATTGAACGATAAACGTGACATTTGGATAAAAATGCATATATTTTTTCATGAAAAATTTGTGTACTATTCTTATATATAGCATTTTATTCACTTTTATATGTGATGCATTTATGTGTCAATAGCAGTGAAAATGTTAAGTTTACTCTATTATTTTGAAAAAAAATTGTGTTAGTATCACAGATAATACTGGCGAGTAGGCCTACTTAAAATTTAATATTTGTTCTAGTCCTATTGAAAGATGGAACTGTTCAGATTTACCTGCTTACTTTACTTGGTTTTACTTTCGGCGATTTTAACACCGTAGGCTATGATCCTCTCACTGCGAAATAAAACATTACTCTGTTTGCTAGACCCTTATTTATGTGTAATCAATTCCATCAAAGCAGGAAAGTCCCAGTTCTAGAGATAATGGCAATATCACGTGACCCCTAACTAGCCGGGAAGGGCAGTCACTCACTGTGATAATAGTTGATACATTGGCCCGAGTGATATCAATAATCATAATGTGCAATTTTGTTCCTTTTTATTATTTACTAGCTTAAAAGGCCCGGCGTCGCCCGGGTTTTTATTTTGTAATTTGAAATTAACTTATGAAGGACTTTCGATTTGTAGGCCTGCATAGAACTTGAAATGAGGAAGAACGACTTATCACACTTAAACTATTTCCTCAGAAAACGCTAGATATAGCCACTACAAGCTTGATTTCCTTTTGCCACATTTCTGGCGTCACCATCAATACTGCTCTGTCAAACCGTTTCCTAACATCGCATAATTTAAAAGTTTTGTTATTTCTGGCCACAAACCCTTTGATAAAACTACATACCAGTTCAATTGGATAACACTTAACACTTTTATAATTAAATGTTACATTCTTTTCTTGTAGGCATTCCACAATATCTTGTTTACGCCAAGAAGTATTTGGACGCCGATAGAGTTTCACACTGTGGTATGATGCATTGTCCATAACTATTAAACTGTTGGGTTCAAGTTTCGGCAAAACATTAGCAAACCAGTTACGGAATACCTCTCCATTCATGTCTTCGTGGTACTCACCTGTTTTCTTTGACTCAAAAATGAGCAAACCCCCATCTACGAAGCCTGTTTCACTACCTATATGCGTAACTATTAGGCGTTTCCCCTTACCCATAGGATTTTTTAAACCTTGACTTAATCCTGCCCTAAAAGCTTTTTCCTTTGATTCAACAGTAGTGTCATGCCAAATTTTAGGGGTGGTGTGTCCTGCATTTACCCATGTCTCGCCTAAATAATAAAACTTTCGACCCTCTGCTCGGCATTGCCGTACAGCTCTAAGATATCGTCTTCTCCAAAGTACAATATCATCACGATCTACTATAACATTAACCTCACTTCTTTTCACATATTTCATTCCAATGTCCAACAATAACTCATAAATTGTTGTTCTTTTAAAATTAGGTAGGTCGGAGTCCTCATTGACAGCACAAAGAAGTTTATCCACAGTTGGAGGTATGTTATCAAAAAAGAATTGACGAAATTTTGCTCGATTAGCACTTTTCACAAAGTCATCAATGTAGTCTAAAACACTATGCAGCTTTTCAGCCTTTCTTGGGGGAGTTTTCACTACACCAGAGTCTCTGTATTCACTACGCACTTTCCAGATACTTCTGGTACATATAGGCCTACCGGTGAATTCAGATGTCAATTTTACAACGTCCTCAATTGCAAGTGCTGGATATATATTTTTTTAAGCCCATTAAACACATTCAATATAATTTCCTTCTGTCCACTTCGCAAAGATTTACCTCTCTTATTTTTTATTATGCCACTTGGGCCTGGTTGAATTTCAGTCATTATGTTTAATGCGTGCATTTGTTTACACGGACTTGTATTCTCAAAATGAATGAATAACACACTTTCGATTTGGTTTGGTTGCAAGACTCACTTTTGTTTTTGTTTGTTTTGTTATGAAAACATGTGAAAGTGGAACTCTCAAACTGTGACACTTCAATTTTTTTAATCTTTTTTTTATGTAAACAATTGACAGCAGAACTCTCTAACTTTGTCTAACTTTGCCTCATTTCATCACATTTCCGACTTTTCCCGTGGATTTTCCAAAAATTTTCTTTCATACAAACCTTCTCCAGACAATTACGATCACAACAAAACAAAAATCAGCCAAATCGGTCGAGCCGTTCTCAAGTGATGCGGCAACAACCCTTTTGGAAATTCATTTTTATTAATATAGATAGATTTATTGTTATTTGTTATTTAATTTTTTGCATTTGATTTTTAAAATATTCCAAATAAATGTGATGCAGTAATTTCAATTTACATATATAGGCCTATATATGACCGCCGGAGTGGTCTTGTAGTGAGTGTCGCTGACTACAGATCCGTCGTCCCGGGTTCAAACCCGGCACCTCCTCGGATTTTTCGGAGGTAGGGATGTCTGGAACGGGGTGCACTCAGCCTCGTAATTCAAATTGAGGAGCTACTTGATAGAGAAGTAGCGGCTCCGTTCATGGAAACCACCATTAACGGTCGTGGGTATCGGCATGCTACCTCATGCCCCCCAATCCTGCCATCTGCCTAGGGTAGATGACGCAGCGGTCGGATGGTGGGCCTTGTCCATTTCAGGGATGTAGCGACAGGGAGTTATATATATATATATATATATATATATATATATATATATATATATATATATATATGCGCAATAAAATAATCTAAATTAAGGGAAATGAAAAACTCGCAATCCATAAAAAATAGTTTATTTAGTATATCATTAACTTTAAGAAATGCATAAAAATGCATCAAATTCTGAACCCTTGTTAGAAGTTATATACGACTAAAATCAATAATTTTATGCACTCATTTCATTTCCACTCTATATGTAATACATCACACCAAATTTGATTGTGAAATTTATGTGATCGCTGATATAAGCCACTTGCTCATCCCCTTATAAATAGAACTGTATTCCATCTAATAAGACATATGTCACTTATATTCAGTGAACGTCAGCAGTCTTATGAAAATTCAAAGCAATAACTCAGCATACCGCGTATACTCTTCTACAGTAACATGTAAAATCCTTAAGCAATTTAGAACTAAGGTCTTTATGTCCTTCATATGCTGTTGATATTCCAATATGATCAGCTGAGTGGTGAAGGTCGTAAAGAAATGAGAAATATAACTTTTCTGCAGACGAAATTGGAAAGATGGTTTATGGGTACAAAATATGATTACATTTTTATTTGCCTTCCATCATTTCATTTTTTTAGTTATAAAGTTTCTATTTTCTTTCTTGGCGCTGTATACCTGACCAGAATAATTTGATTAATGTTTGAAAATTACTGTTCCAGTCTCTGCTATTAACATTATATATATATATACTATCTCTCTCTTAGCCCCGTATCTTCTTCTCACTCTCCTCCTCCCCCCTCTTTTCTCTACAGTCGCTTAAAATATCTTCATTTTACGTAAGTTTTTAGCAGCTGCGACGGTTGGTACGTGATTTCAATACAGATGACATTCACCCGCGTGTGATTCCCAAGTCCCAAGCGACGGAGAAGCCTTGCAAACATCAAAGCGGCAAGGTGAAGTGAATTTAATCAAAGTTAATTTCAGAAATGAACTTGTGAACTACGGAGCTACAAGAGTGCTACTTTCAGCGAGCTGTACTTTCAGAGCGCGAGGGGGAAAAGCGAATGAGATAAGCCTTATCTGATTTCAAATTTAAATAAAATAATAAACTCCTTTTCACTCACAGCTGCTGTATCATGCATATTAGCTTTTTATATAAGAGAAATTAAGGATAAAGGGGTTCATGTTTTTCATAAAGGTTGTTTGGGCAAATGTAAAACGTATTTTAAATGTATTCTAAACTTTGTTAAGTTCTTAAAAAACTCTGTTAAGTTCTTTCCTGCAGTGCTGGAAAACTTACAATTTACGAGGACGCAATTTATTATATTCTTTTGGGATGAATCAGATTATAGGCCTAGTTATAGAATTATAAAGCCACATGGCTGATTGACTAAACTAAACTCCGTGGCGCTACATCCCTGAAGGGACAAGGCCAACCACCCGACCGTTGCGTCATCTACCGTAGGCAGATAGCAGGATCGGAGCGCATGTGGTCAGCATGCCGACACCCACGGCCATTAATGGTGGTTTCCATGACCGGAGCCGCCACTTCTCTATCAAGTAGCTCCTCAATTTGAATCACAAGGCTGAGTGCACCCCGTTCCAGACCTCCCTACCTCAGAAAAATCCGAGGAGGTAGCGGTGATCGAATCCGGGCCGGCGAATCTGTAGTCAGCGACTCTAACCACAAGACCTTGCCGACGGTCCATATGGCTGACTGACTGACATTAATTTTCACCCAATTACAGACGAGATAAATCTTTAAATTTGGCAAACTTAAAAGTTTTTAGCTTGTAACCGACAGGGAAATTCCACAAAGTTCAAATATATAATTATTTACCCTCTTTTTTCTGACTTTAGTTTACCCCACTTCGAGATCAGCTGGAAATCTAAGATGTGGCAATCTTATAACTTTTAGCGTGTGACCAAAGAAAAAAACTTCCTAAAAGTCCAAGCCTTTTACTTCCCGCATAGAAAATTGTATCGGTACATACCCTTTTAAGAGGCTTATTGCGGCTAAAGGTAAGTCTACGACAGTATAAATATAAATATATGGTCTCCGTTTCTGAAACAGGGTCAGTTCTTAAAAAAAGTACTTTTCATGAGAACCTCACCGGGGGTAGGGGATAAGCGAGTTAATTATATAACTGCAAGCAAACTAGTGTTTTCAACCTGATTGTACGATGTATCAAAGTACTACATAATCCTAGATTCGGAAAAGAGACTATGAAGAAATAACATTATTTTACTCCTCTAAGACAGCGGTTCCCAACCTGTAGTTGACAAACTCCTACGGGTTCTTAGGAATGATGTAAGGGATCCGCTAAGAATGAAGATTTAATTTACCATATCATTTTTCTCAAAAGTTTTCTTTCTTTATCTTAGACTGCGGCAGCAATGTACGAGTCACTTCTGTCATCTGGTTGTAGACATACTGTAAAACATTTTACGCTCTTAATCCCTGTCCAAAGATAAAATATGATTTCATTTCAACGTTACTTCTCCCACTTTCTTTAAAAAATAAAGGGATAAAATGGGATGACACTTTCCGTGTGAATATACACTGGTGGTTAAATATAAAGACATACAATGCCCTCCACTGAGTCAAATCTCCCGAAACTGACAGCTTCAAGAAAGGACCAACCATCATATTGGCTTCTTAAAGAAAGTTATATGCATTTTAAGGGAATTTTATGTTTTGTAAAACACACTGTTTAAAGGAATAGGTCTACATTATGCAGATTGGGCCAAAAGTCTCGCATCAAAGGAATAACTCGTACTACAAAGTATGACGTACACGTCTTTCAGTGAGGATAATCAGGAGATGAGATAAGAGAGAGAGAAACCATCTGATGCTGTGAATCAAGCTCTTACTAGCTTAATTGGCAGAATATCGACACGTAAAACTGAAGGTCGTAAGTTCGAATAAGGACAATGAGGAGAATGATTTAAATCGACGTCTACCTATACTTCACTAACATCTTGGTGTATGGATCATGCAAATATATTATTCTGAACACATAATAAACTGAGATTATTGGCAGCGTACAGTAATGGAACTTCTGTCAGCGGGTTGCCTTCAGTATTCTACTTTTCCTTACGCTTCTCGCCAGGAGCAACTTTGAATTATTAGAAGTGGCTGTGATTTATACGAGGATGGAAAAGAAGGGACAATACTTTTCTTTCACCACCAATACTAACCTAATATCATTCTGCTGACTAGAATAGATTTTCCTTTCTTCTCTCTGAAAGCTCAGCATATACTGGATTTTCATGTAACGTTGAAGTTGTAGGAGTTGTCCATTCTTCTTAGCTCTCTGGTGAGGGGAGAGAAGTTATTGGTGTCGATAGGAGCATATTGGTGGCAGAGTTATATGATAGCAGCCAACACAGCTGGGGGCGTTCTTATAATACAATCTGCTCACTTGACAACGGCACCCAAGGGGACATTCAATGTGCGTATAACATTTTCGCTTGACTGTGTCCTGCCTGAATTTACATTCTTATGAAATGTACACGGATATTGTGAACTTCATGTTTAATATATTTAACATATACGAGGTATGGGACCAGAGCCGTAGCAAAGTCCTTCTGCGCCCTTGGCGAGTCTGACAATTCTGCGCCCTCCAATACTGGTGGGTCTGAATAATTTTTTTTAAAATTGCTGTAAAACTGTTTATTATTTTAATATAAAAACACTGTTATTATCAAAGAAACCTAAACCTCAATTTGAAAATGAACTAAGTGTTGGACTTTCAAGGTACTAAAACCTAATTTTCAGACGACTGAACTACTTAAAAAATAATTAATTCATAAAATCTAGAATTTTTATTGCTTGATAAATTGCACCAGTCTAAAAAACGTGGTATTTTTCATGATTAATTTTGCGCCCTCTTTATACCTGCGCCCTTGGCGGGGACCCATCTAGCCACCGCCTAGCTACGGCCCTGTATGGGACATAAGTAATGGCAACTATTTTGCTATTGAAAATGTGGGACAGTTTTAAAATGTTGATATATACAAACAAAGGACAGGTCATGGAATGTATGTTTAATACAGCTTTGGGTACTAGATGTGGGAAACAGACACCCCTAAATATCCATCCGTGCCACTCTAATGTACTGCATTACTAGGAAGTATGAAAAGACACATACCCACCCCACGATCCCTTAAAATTCGCTGTGGCTGGGCAATATTTCATCAGCAAAGCTTCCATCAGCTTCTTGTGATCTTCTGATAGTGACTCTCTCAGATAGTGACTGTTTAACGTAAGAATGCTGTTCACATAATGTCATATCCATTCTACACAGCGGTCACTAACAACTGAATTACCATCGCCTCTATTCGCATAACAGTACATCACAATGCTAATCAATGATGTGTCCATAAAAAAATAGTTGCAACAACTTATGCTCTATCCCTTTCGGATAGTGACTACATTGGCGTAAGAAGGCTGTTCACGTTTTGTCTTATCCATTCTGAACGGCGTTTGACTCACAACTAAATTATCATGGGTTCTATTCGTATAACCATACATCACAATGCTATTAAACGATGTGTCCATATACTAGAGAGATACCATTCTCCCCCGGGACGTATAACATCTCCTGGTACCATCGTCTCACTTTGAGAAAATATGCTTATGCTCCATCCGTCCTATTATATTATGTTTTCATCAAAGCATCGAAAACTGATAAAAGAGGTCAGTACAGTTAGAAAGGCAATTTTATAGAACGTGATTGGGTTAATATGAAACTCTTCGGTTGGTAACAAAATTATTAAAATGAAACACGTAAATAGGTAAATCTTTATCAGTCTTCAAGCAAACAATCTTTCAGTGGCAAAGCTCTACAAAATTAGAAAATAAATAATAGGATCCAGGCTTCATACTACGAGGGTGGATCGAAAAGTAACGCACAAAAATGTAATAGGATAAACCAGTTATATCTCTCAGCGTCTGACACAAACACCAGGCCATTAGGGTCAGAAGGGAAAACCATTCCATTTAGACTACCTATTGCCAAATAACCCAGGTTTGAAACAGATGTATTTTTATCAGAAGATCAGTAGGATGCCATCGAAAAATGCCTACCACTTCTAACACCCTACAAATAGGCCTACGTATTCATTTAATTCTAATTTTGGGGTACGATACTGATAAGAGCATTTTGTAAATTGGTTTGACAAAAGGGTATAAACAACAATTACAGTAGAAGTGTTTTAAAATACAGTGTATGATCAATTTATACTTTTTGTTTATTAACTAACTAAATAGCTATTTATTTTAATGTATAACAAGCTTTAGACTCTAGTCATCTATAACGATTAATTTCCAATTCGAATTTCCAACTAATAAACAGTATACGATTACATACAGAGCATTATTCATCATAACAGAGATTAAAATCGTTTACAGCCACAGAATGACCACGGAAAAGCTATAAAATTACATTTATTACCCCCAAGGCGTAAAAGTATCATTATGGAGTGAAGTTAATGATGGCAATATAACATATAGTATTAACATTTATGACCTTTCACTATGTTACTATAAACGCTAAAAGTTGTAAATACTTCAAAATACACTTGTAATTAAAGCATTCTTATAAACTTGCATGCTTTAGAAACCCATTTTATTGCTTGAAAGACTCAGTTAATGTACATCTATATATATATAAAAATGAATGTGTGTGTGTGTGTGTGTGTCCTTTATGCATTACTACACCATTCATCCGATCGCCATGAAACTTTGGGAAGTTGTTGGGTGCATTCCCGGGAAGGTTTCTGTCATACTACATTTTTAATTTTAGCTTCCGTTCGCGAGTTATGAGTGAAAAACGGGCAGAAAACGTGTATTTTTTGCGTTTTCGAAGCATCGGTTTTCAGTAATACATTTCAATGCCAAATCAATTACGGTAGGCTTTGGCTATTTTTGTCATACCTTGGAAATTAAACCTTCGCGATCGCTTGAATGTTGTAGCTCACGCTGGTCGATTCATTTGTTTATAATGTCAAGGCCGCAGACATATGAAATTTTCAACCTACACCGAAGAGGATTATTATTATTATTATTATTATTATTATTATTAATATTATTATTATTATTATAAGAGGGATAGTCAATATAGGCCTAAATATGGCCAAACGTTGTTCGATTTGGACGAAACTCACTATACAGGGGTTTTCTGGGCCAAGGATCTCGAATCTGAGGTCGCTTTTACCAGGCGACGCTATCTAATCGAGGTATGTAATTCACGTGATTTAGGTGTTAATAAATATAATGATTTAACTATTATGCTCTTAATTTTTAATTTTTTAAATAATTATCGCGTGCGAAGCCGCGGGCACACGCTAGTTTTAAATAAAAATGTTGATATGTTTATATGTTTATGTTTATATGTTTATATGTTTCGTATATAGAAAGTTTAATTTATGAGTAGTACAAGATACTGCTACTATAAAAGATACAAGTAACAAAATAATGCAATTTCATAAATGAACAAAAATTCCAACATCACAATACACTGGTAGGTCCTTTAGGTCTGTGGGCGTCCCATTGTGATACCGGAAGAATAGTCTCGGGTGATATAATTCCTACCTATCATTTACATCTAGCCTAAATATCAGAACAACAAAAACATGTAGTCCACTGGTCTACATACCAAAGGCTAATCTTTTACCTAAGGAAAAAGGCTACGGCATCCTTAAGGCAACCATATTCTTATATTTAAAGGCGGTGATGCTGAGCAATTATCCAATTGGAGACCGATTCCAATTTTTTTTCTGTGATACGACGTGAAATTGAAAAAAACAATTGACATGAGATTAAGATTATATTTAGAGTTTTCAGCACATCAAAGAGGATTTATCTCCCTTCCTGGTACTCACTTAAATACATCTATCATTAATGGTTGCCATAACTACGTTCATGTTTCAGAAATCTTAAAGAAGATACATGAAGAGATTAGGTGTACATAATTTCTAATAAGTTACTAGCAATGTGATAGTTTGATGAACGTATATTGCTATTTTACAAGTTCAAGTTCATTTAAAGTGTTTTAAAGTATACTTACTAAATTAATCCTTTGTTTAATCTAGGCCGGTCCACCGCTGTGGCTCAGGGGATGCGTCCAATCCTCTCACGCAGCGGGCCCGGGTTCGATTCCTGGTCGGGACAAGTTACCTAGGTGAGGTTTTTTCCGGGGTTTTCCCTCACCTATGAGACAAATGTCAGGTAACTTTAGGCCCTTGTGGTCCCCGGATATCATCTGGCCGTCATTATCATCTTCATCCTCATCCTCGCCTTGTTCTGAGTGAGTGTGTGTGTGAATGGTGTGTATCGTCCTATGTGTTTGTGTTGTCTCGGAGGTGGCCCCGGCATTGAGCTGATCACTCATCCGGGGAGGCCCTCCATGTCCATGTCAAAAAAGTATGTATGTGATCCAAAGGTAATCCCTCTCCCGACAGGTCGCGGCCCTGTAAGGCCCGGGCGGCTTGGGTCGCTTAAATCCTAAAAGGGAGAGGTAAAACTACGAAAAAGAAAGAAAGAAGTTTAATCTAGGCCTATTTGAACGAAGGACTAATTAGTTCAAAGACAACTTTGTCTGAAACAGATAATGGTTTTGAGTGTCGATTAATTTGCCATCCACGTTTAAAAACTAAGAATAGGGCACGATTATAATAGAACAATATTCAACAGAGCAAGGTGGATTAAAAACCTTTACAACCACAACATAAGCACGCAGAAACTATAAAAGTGCATTTATACCTCCCCTAGGCGTAAAAAAGGCCGAATTATAAAAAGGATATAATGATAAAAGTATAACATAAATTATTAACATGTATAGCCTTTAATTAACTTTCTGTAAACATTAAAGGTATCATGCTGCCCATACCCATACTATATAATATGCTTATTATATGTGACGTAACAGTATCTTAATGACATCCATTAGAGTACGGGTTTTTGTTAAAATACTGTTGTGATAAAGATTATTATCGATACGGAACGATCTTGAAACCTTGAGGGTCAATCTGTCAGGAATTAGGCCTACAGTAGGTCACACAGGAGCATTATAACTGAAAAATACATTCATTGATATTTATGTATCAAGTACGCAAAATAACGCTTTAGCGGACGAATCTAGCATAGCGGCCGAGGCTAAAATACTGGACGAGTCTGATAAAGTTTTTGCATACTTAGTGCATACAATATTTTTTAGTAAAATTTCTCTAAATTATAGATATGAAATGAAACAAAAATACCGTATAATTAATTATAATGGAAGATAGTCAGCCATTTATTAAAGTCATATTCTCAAGGTCATCTTAATCGCGGAACAACAATGAACCGTGCGTACCAATACGAAAATATATATGCATAATATACGAGTCGCTTTTTGTAAACAGTAATACATATGAACTAGTATTTATGAAAAGCTTGTGGAAATATGAATGATAATCCCGAGGAAATTTCAATCCAAGCCAGAAACTTAGAATTGGAGTTGGTGCCAGCAACATCACGGCAGCAATCCATGGTAAGCAATGATTCTCTTGTGAACGAAGATGTGAAAAGTTGCTGGCTTAGGGCCTATATTCGTCGTTATATGATGAAGTAGAATGCCGTGTTTTGTGAAAACCCCTAGTAAAGTTTCTGATTATCATAAATAAACATGTTGGCTTGAATTTGTTGTTGGTCGATGCCATCTGGATTTTGTTTATAGATTGCCATGACGACTTTAAAGTACTAGGCCGATAAAACTGCAACATGAATGCAGTTTGAATGCAGCTTAATGCAATTTTAGCAGCCTTGGTTGCTAAAATGCAAT
Source organism: Ectobius pallidus (assembly GCA_964059195.1). Taxonomy (NCBI): domain Eukaryota; kingdom Metazoa; phylum Arthropoda; class Insecta; order Blattodea; family Ectobiidae; genus Ectobius; species Ectobius pallidus. The sequence continues at coordinate 119,015,961 of CAXKWD010000008.1, read as the reverse complement.
TTTTCGGCGTGTTACCAGTCCGACAAGCGGCTGTTTTAGAGAGCGTGTACTAAAAAAAATCCCTTTAGGCAGGCCTACAGGCTGAGGTAGATTTCAAAGTGCTTTTGCTTTAATTTATTATCGCTGCGCAGCACTCTTCTTTTTTAGCCTTGGCATCGCAAACCTGCAGTAAAGAGGAAGAGCCTACAATCATTTGTTTTGACAACAAGATTAGGATATAATATTCTGGGAGGCCGTGCGCAAGATCAGCAATGAATAAAATTAGCAAAGCCGCTAAACAAGACAAAATTATGATAATATAATAATTCTTTTAAGTGTTATTATTTTCAAACATTAAAATCTCGCGTCATATGAGAGCTATCGAGAAACTATTTATTGATTTGGAGAGTACTCATCAAGAGCTTTTCAACGATACCCCACAAGACGTGGTTTCAAAAGTTTCGAATTTTCATCCCCCACTCGAACCCCCGAATCGTTGGTGTCACTGTGAACTCCATAGGAAGTACTCTAATTTAATCAAACAAAGTTTCCCTCTATACTTCATAGGGGCCGAGATATACATTTTTAAAAATTTCAACCCCCTCCCCCGACCACCCCCTTGGGCAAAATTTGCTCATTAACGAACTTGTTCGAACTATTGGGCCTAGAAATGACATAATAAAATTTGGTTCAAATATCTTCAAAATTACGGCCGCTAGCGTGTAAAGATATAAATATATATATATATATACATAGGTTGGTTTTTTAGTTTTGACACCATTGTTATAACTGGATTAATAACTCAAAATAGATGGTTCCAAGTTTCATAGGCCCTCGATGTAGTCCCCACCGTTGCGTACAACGTGTTGCCAGCGATGCGGAAGTCGTTGGATCCGTTGGCACTGCCCAATCTATTGATGGTGCGAAGAGAGCGCTCGACAGCCTGCTTAACGTCTTCAATGGTACGGAAGTGCTCCCCGCGCATTGTCATCTTCACCTACGGGATGAGATCATAGTCGCAGGGACTGAAACAAACAGTTCGACCAACCCCCACCAATGTGAAGGTAATGTTGATTCTTGCCTATGATTGGGATGGTGTGATTATTCACCATACCGTTCCTCGAGGGCAAACCGTTAATGCGGCGTACTATTGTTCGTTTCTGCAAGACCATCTCCGAGGAGCTCTGAGAAGGAAACGGCGCCACCACATGGTTACACCGCCCATCGTTCTGCATGACAATGCTAGGGCAGACACAGCAGGCGTTGTGTCGGCATTGTTGGATCGCTGGGGCTGGGAGGTCCTCTATCACCCCCCCTATTCTCCCGACATCAGTCCCTGCGACTATGATCTCATCCCGAAGATGAAAATGACAACGCGCTGGGAGCACTTCCGTACCATTGAAGACGTTAAGCAGGCTGCCGAGCGCTCTCTTCGCACCATCAATAGATTGGGCAGTGCCAACGGGATCCAACGACTTCCGCATCGCTGGCAACACGTTGTCCGCAACGGTGGGGACTACATCGAGGGCCTATGAAACTTGGAACCATCTATTTTGAGTTATTAATCCAGTTATAACTATGGTGTCAAAACTAAAAAACCAACCCATGTATAAATATCACAAATTTTTTTTTGAACGGGCGGTGGCTTCGTACTTAGGGGAGCATGAAACGTAAAGATATGAAAGAATTTTTCGAAAATCATGACATGGTATCCATTGCAATAGGTAGATTTTTCTTCGAAATCTACCTAAAATATAATATATTGGTAATCGTAAAATTCGATAGAATGCACAATATTATAGCAACAGCAGTTGCGTTTAATTATTCAACGCCTAGATAAGCAATGCATACTTATGATACTTTGTGATGTGATACTTTATGTTTAGGTTTTTGTGGGCTATGGAACATTATTGTAGCAATATAAAATTAATATTGTGTAAGCATGCCCTTTAATAAATAATTTCGCCTACTATTTCTACTCACAGAAACTGATACATCTGAATTTGTCTTGTTTACATTAGTTTCGGGAGCTAGGTCGCTGGGAGACAATCAAAATGCTTCGGATGTTCGGATTACACAGATCAGGGTAATACCCTAGGTAATATACAGAGGAATGACCAGGACGGGTTTTTTGTTACTGACGGTAAACGCGAAATGTAACGGAGAGATTCTGCAAAAAGTACATGCACGATTTATCACAAATGTGACTGATTTTTCATTGTAATTTTGTCGAGAATTTTCGCTAAAATTGACTGTTTCTGCGAAAATCTTCATTTTTGCGATAATAACGAAAGAACTACATGTTTAAAAAATGTATTCGCTTAGAAATTTTTTTCCAAATGGAAGGAAAGGAAAGGTACATTAACCCGAAAGTATAGACTAATATATTTTCCTATTTTATGACGTGCAGGACCATCAATGACAACTGACAGGGTTTTCCTGACCTTTTGGAACATTCCGATAGAATTATTTTCGTTTTGAAGTTTGCAATAATAAAAAGTAATAAAAGACAAATTATTTTGTATACAATTTTGTATTACACTCAGCTTTTTCTTATATATGAATTAAATAAACATTATTTTATAAGAATACCTAAAGTAGAAGCGTATGAGAGTATGAGTTACAATATTAAAAATTACCATGAAATTTTTACGAAATTTCTACCATATTTTTAATTATAAAAACAAAATTTTATATGTTTTATATATTAAAAAAATAAACACCAAAAAACCTGGTCATGATAAGTTAATGACGTACAGTTCGAAGATTACCATTAAACGAATTCAGAACTAAAAGGTAAACAGTAGACCTACTAAAAGTGGTTTTTACAGCTGCTGAAAAAAACAAAACGCAGTGGCTTTAAATCCCGAGTAGACTGGACAGTCCGACCCCTGCGCTGCGCTGCGTCATCTACCGGTATAGGTATAGGTGTACGTGTAGATGTAGGTGTTTTTACGGTTTGGGAGTATGTGATCATCTTATCAACGCTGCGAAAAACGTGTATTTTTGCGCTATCGAAGCATCGGTTTTCGCTATTTTATATCAATTGTAAAATTAAATGCAGGTCGCCTTGTTTTGATGGATTCATTTGTTTATTAATATTATTATTATTACTATTATTATGATTATTATTATTATCATTTCCCCTACTTAACAGTTGATCTTTGAAACTAATACAAACAATTTCCAAAAGTGCTTAGAAAAGAAATAGTTCCCCCCCCCACGAATTATTAAAATGAGAATAGCTTTTGAAATATATCCGTTGATATCACCTTTCAGGTCTTGCAGACACTCATTTTATATCTTTATGGATTGCAAAAGTGTTTCCATTTTTCGTTTACGCTTTCCACGGTAAATGCAAAACCCGTAATAGAACGGAGAGAAAGTAATATTTCTTATTTCTTTTTGCTATCTCGCTGTACTGTTTTCAATTCTTCTGCTTCTCTTCTCGTTCCAATATTTCTTTGTGCCCCTTCCTCGTGTACTTATTCTCTTTCTTTCAACGTCTTTTGTATTCCGTGCAGACGAAACAATGGAAACAGTTTCTGCAGATGGCAGCACTTATACTGGAGTATATCAAAAGGTTTTCACTAGCACAAGCAGACGCTGGAAAGAGAAAAGTCAACTTTTCCATTAGATACCACAAGAAGCTAACAATACTCTCGTTTACAAAAACATTTAACTATCACCCGTCAACTTTACACGCCTTCACGTGGCAACAGAAGCAAAACAAAACGAGCCTGATGAATATAAACCATGGTCGTGGATTAACATAAGGCTTCTTGGGGAACAAAATTAAGTTTAAAGTTTACGATAAATTCAGTCGCTTTGGCTGAAATAACCAAAATGATCGTATTTTAAATGCCTGAGCGATGACTAATAGGAAATAAATAAACAATTGAGAATACATAGGTCTAAGATAATATTGGAATAAGGTATTTACTACAAATGCTATCAAAGAAGTGTCCGAATCTCAAACTAAACAGATCTTTTATGTAACTTGGCCATTTAAAGGCAATTAGCATAAAAAATACATTGGAAGAGCTAAAGTACAAGCAAGTACATTTCTGTCTGTCTGTTCTTCCTACTGTCCCAAGGGGTTGGGGCGCAGGGCCTCCAAGTGGAGGTTTCTGTTACCTCGGTAAATTTTTCATTCACTGACATTTTTGGTATGCCAGAAAACCAGTTTAGAATAGCACGTAACAAGTTATTACATAATATAAATTGAATTATCACTAAAATATATTAAATAATTAATTAATTACATCTATAGAAAAGCATACAAACAACAGAAGAACGAGGAAGTCTGTCTCCTAGTCGAGGCCAGAGGAACAATTCCTACATTTTATAGAGCAATTATGCAAGTCCTTCCATCTACCTACCTTGCTACTCAATGGAATTGTTCTAATTGCTCTAAAATCTTCAATGAGCATTTGAAGAAACCACCTTCGCTAAAGACCTGTTCATCTCAACAAATTAGGTGAGCATGTTCAAAACCAATCGTATTTATTAATCTATACTTACAACGATGGTAAAATTATTATTTTTTATTCCATCCGTAGTTATACTCCTTTTAGCTGCGAGGCCATATCAGGAGTTCGGGATCTGTATCTATATAGTAGGGTAGGCCATAGAACTATTGATTGTCAATTATTTCTATTGGTGTATGTTATGGAGTAAATTTAACTGATATTAATGTAAATGGATATGATATACGATGAAATGGTATGTAAATATCCAATTCGGCATTTGCCTTTAAGACTGGGGAAACCGTAAAAAAAAATACCATGTCAAATTGGCCGGCCACGGGATCTGAACCTGGGACCTCCCGAATGCAAATCCAAGACGTTACCATCTCGGCCACCTCGCTCGGTAAACAATAAAATTGGGTAATATTAACTATGTAAAAATTATGTAAATTGTATATTTGTGTTTGGTATACCTTGTTGCAAGGCCTCTAACTATAGCAAATAAAAAACACTTATTTACCAGCTTTGTTATTAAGTGATACGTGCTCTGTACTTGGATTTGGGTGTGGGAGAAACTGAATGAGAATAGAAAAAATATTTGGAAGAAGATAAAAGGGAGACTAATTGATATCGAGAGGCAGAACATTGAGGCTGACTGTAATGGTAAAGTGTCATTAGAATTACAAGCAGAATTAAAGGCTACTTGGGGAAGGGAATCATACATAGAAAGATTGGGTGCAGAAGATAGAGCAGCAATGGCCTGGGATACGCCTGGGAAGATGGAAATCTAAGAGAATTTCGGATGAGAGAGAATCTGCCCAGTGAGCAGAGAAAATGAAACCTGGGTTCATATCTTGTCGGGATGTGGAGTTACAGAGCGCTGGAGAGCTATGATGCTACCCGACAAATTTTTAAACTCGCAAAGAAGTAGGGAGGCATTTCTAAATCGATTACTGGATGAGCACAATTGGCATGGGATATGTATATCTGTTTCTCTTATCATAAGTGTATTATTTGTATGTACTTATGTTCATATGTGTCTTAAATTTAAATTACTAGTGAACATTACAATTGGACTGTAAATGTCTGTAAATTTCTTATAAGAGAGCATTTCTTTGCACAAAGGCTGAATTATTTATTACATTAGGCGAATTACACGACATGTATGCATGTAGGCGTTGGCGGTTCTTCATGTGCTGCAGAAGGGTCTGCTATTTCTGTATAGACGGGAACGAACAAGAGGTATAGAGGAGCAATAGCTGTTGACCTCAGACATCACGTGATCGATTCTCAAATAGCACTTTACTGAACTTCGAAACCTTTCATTGGATTTCTGAGAAAGGTATTGCTGAAATGGACTACGCTACAGTTCTGCTGAAATATTAACCCCTATGCCATTCCCAGCTGCGCTAAACCGAACGACCAAAACAACATTACGATGTTTGCTTTTTTATTTATAACTAGTTACTAGGTTATGACTTGGATACTATAACCAAAAAACTGTAATTGAACACCAAGCAAACACAGAATAACATATTGGACAGATAAAATCAGTATTTCATGTTTACTTTAAACTACAAACAGTCAAGTTAAATAAGACCGTAAAGATACGCCATACTGCTGTATGTTAAGAAAAGGAGAAATGAGATTAATAATATATAATATCTAACCACTTCACAAATGCAGTAATTTATACAAATAGAACAGATGTTTTAAAGGGCTTTTGATTGTGGAAAAAACTAGCAGGCGCAGGCCGCTTCGCCCGGGATAATTAATTCAGAAATTAAAAATTAAGAGCAACATAATTAAAACATTATATATATTATCACTCACGCGCGAATGATTCATAATCTAAACGATTAATAATTATTATAAAACAGCTAAAAATTCGGCTTTAGAATGCATTCCATGATTAGAAAGCGCTTCTATTGTATTTGACATTATAAACAAACGAATGGACCAGGGTGAGCTTAGAGAATCGAAGCGAAAATTAATACATGAAATTAAAGAGAAAAGAACTGTCTATCTAAATATGTCGTTTTCAAAAAATGAATTTTTCAGAATTTTTTTGGTTTCTTGGGTGTACAATGTACATATACCTTAAGGTCCTCTTGTTCATTATCACTCTAAATGTTGTACATGTTATATTTTTATAAATGCATACGAGAGGGGAAGCAGTCAGAAGTTCACAGAGAGAGAATGTAAAGGAGATGGGAAGGAGGAAAATAAAAGAAACATAAATAAAGGTGGATGTGGTCACCAGTTTCTTAGAGAAAAGCAGACGAGCATAGCATGTGTGGGTGTTTGTGTGAGAAAGGAGAGGAAAAGAGTGGAAGAGAGAGGAAAAATAAAAAAATAAAAAAAAAAAATAAAAGAGAAAGGAGGGAGAAAACAGACAGTACATTTCATCAAACTAGTTTGGAAAACCTTATTGAATTTCATGTCGGTTTCGAGAACAGTAAATCAAAGTGACACGCAATAATGCATGTGGTGATGTAGCTTCGCTATTATCATTTTCAGAAAGATGAGCTATGGGAGTGTTGTGAATTGTCAAGATTCCCTATCTGACTGATATATGACTCCGCAAACACATTACAGAAACGATAAAGGAATATTACAGCCAGCTTCCACAAAGTCCGATTTCTAAGTCACTCTTTATGCGACACGGAAGATATTTTGTTGACTGTTTATAGAAACTGGTATGAAGATGCATAGGTTTGGCTGCCATCCTTTTCAATCAGACATGTGATAAAGTCAAGGTATTAAACTGCACTAGCTATATCTAAATTAAGGTCTAACATTAATGCCTATTATCCGATGTAAAACATTTGATTACCAAGAGCAAAACACTAGTAAACAGGTCTTCCAATCAGTATAATACGTTTGCTTTGCCAAAAATACATTTGAAATACGTTACTCGAGAGCCCCTTATATTTCTCTCTATTTAAAGCACTGTGCGCCACAGAATGCTTCTTGCTTTCAGAACTTTAAGGGCAAATTAAGACAACCAAAGAGACTTATTCCATGCACTAACCTACCGGAAAGATGCATGCCAGAACAACATTTACTATAGGCCTAACCTATGTCAGGTATTTTGTGATCTAGTGAAAAACTCTACAAATACTCCAATGACCTGCATTTATTTTATTGTTATTATTATTATTATTATTATTATTATTATTATTATTATTATTATTATTACTATTAATACATTCATTCATACTTTTAACAATTCTTCGCTTGGAAAAAGAGTAAATAAGCCTAAAAGAGCAAGCCTAATAACGTAGTTTGACAACTCTCCTTGGCGTAAATACATTTCTCAGCATTGTATTGTATTGTAGAATGTCTTTACCGAGCGAGGTGGCCGAGATGGTAACGACTTCGATGCCCATTCGGTGGGTCCCAGGTTCAAAACCCGTGGCCGGTGTTTTCATGGTTTCCCCAGTCGTAAAGGCAAATGCCGAATTGGATATTTACATACCAAGAATGACTCTCACCATTTCATAATGTATTTTAAATAATTGGGAATCAATAGACACGATGGGTAGATGAACTAAGGGCAACTTTCGGCTACAACTGGACCGCTACAGCTAAGAACAGAGGAAAATGGCAACTCCTAATCAAGACGGCAATCCAGAGAAACAACACAAGATGACGACAACACAACTACAACGGAAAAAGGACCCAGTGCATGATTGAAAATGAAAGACTAAAGTCGCAGTGAAAAGTGTTTAGAAGCACAAATAGGTCATAAGAGATAGACTAAATACTGAACCAGAAGCAACATTAGGAAGATCCCCCCCGGAATGGCTAAAATCAAGCCACCTCTCTCAGAAGAGAGGCCCGTGCCCCACGGGGACTTTATGGGCTAATACTAATACTAATACTAATACTTCCATGGCCTACCCCACTGTATAGACACACATCTCGAACTCCTGATATGGCCTCATTGCTAAAAGGAGTATAAATACAGCCGAAATTTACAGAAATAAAAGAATGTTTCGATATTCTTGCATGATAACTTTCAGAGCCAAATAATTTCTCAACATTAAGAGTGTAAACAAAACAATTCCGGATTTAACAACTGTCTGAAGAGTAAATAATTTCTCAAAATTATACTATGTAAACGAAAAAAAAAATGTTGATTGTATTAATTTTTAGTGAGCTTAATTATTATTGCTTATTACACTGGAAATTCTTTAATAACTGTAATTTACTTTTTCCACTCCGATGTGATGTATGGTGTTTGTTAATTAATAACGAAATCATAAAGCTTAAACCAGATTCTGCACGTCACTCTAATTGAGGCACAGTTGGCTTCATTTATTTTGTATCATTCAGTCCCGTTTGACATTTTATGCAATCACGATTCTTAATTAGATTAATAATGCGAGGAAAAGCTATCTTGTTATTAGCTAGGACTGTCAGCTGTGATACAAATTAACTCAACTGCGACATAGAAGCGAATTTCAAATAAATTGTCAAAATTCCAAATTGCATGGCAGAAACACATCCATGTAGTCACTTCGTTCAACTAATTAGAATTTTCTGTGATGGAATACCGTTTATTTATTTTTATTTTTTTGTAAACAAAATACCTCACAGTTTACAGGTAAAAATATCCTCGCCTACATAATTTAGTTCTTATCTTGTGATGAAAAGCAAAATCCACTCAACTTAATGGATGTACATTACGAAACAAAGGGCAATCTGTACACCGAAATTAAAGGGCATTATATCACAGACATGGGACTTTAGAGGAGAGCGAAAATAAAATCTTTCTTAAGTTTGTTTGAATTGAACATAAAATAAAATAAAATAAAAAACAAACAACCAAACAAACAAAAACGTACAAAGCTATTTTAATACCTAGCCCTTTGAGCTAAATGCTTATTTATTTTAGTAATAGTGGGTTTTAGAGTTCTTTATCAGAACACCTCGATGGCACATAATGCCCTTTTCCACTGGCTAATTACGTTTGATTACGCATAGGAGATAGTGTTTTCACCCTAGAAAAGATCGTCGAAAAGTATAATAAATGTTTAAACATGTGAAAACTTCAATTTTGTGAGAAAATGGACGTAGTGTCTTTACGTCCACTGTACAGAGATATTAACATTTATCGATGTTATTTATCATAAATAAAATTATACACTTCACTTTTTACATCAATTACACCTTTGCTACGAAAGTTAACAACCAGTGCACAACACTTCCACTATTTTTACATAACAAAACAGTCGGTGGCGCTGTTGGCTGCGGCACTGCGACCAAAAAGTGGAGGGTTCGATTCCCGAAGAGATCATTGGGATTTTTCCATTGGCATAATTCTTCTGGTGGCACTATGGGTCTGGGGTCGACTCAGCTTCTAACATAAATATCCTTAGACATAAGCGGCCGGTGCGTAAGTCTGACAGCATGTATAGGGATCAGTTCACTTCATAATAGGGTACACATTAGATGTTGTTCGTACCAACTGTAATTTCTGGTAAAAGTAAGAGCATCTAATGACGAAAACCAATTAATAATCTACTTTCATTACAAGTGTATGTGATTGTCGAGTAAAGTCTTAAAATTACTCGTTCTTAATTACAAACACCTTACATTAATTGTATAAGTGATTCAATTTCGTTTAGTACCGTATGGAGTGGTAGATATTAGAATTTCAACTGCTGTGTTCAATTAATGTTTTTAATCAAAGAAGCTTCAGTGTTCTGTCCTTATGAATTTACATGAAAATAAGTGTACAAGGTAAGATAAAATGAAAGCGATAAAAACAAATATAAAAGTATGAAGACTGATATGATTGGTTGAAATTCCGCATATTCTTAAACTGGATTGGTCCAAGATCCATGAATATGGTGTGATACAGTAATTTATATGTGAAGGAAGATGGTAATACAATGACAGTATAGAGCATGGAAAAATAAATTATAACCAGGGCCCGGATTCTGATGACCTAATATTGTTTGAAAAATGACCTATAAAATGACCTTAAATTGTAAAGAAAATGACTTAATAATTATAAAAAATGATATTTTATTTATAGAAAAAATATTACTGTACACACAAAGTTGTAGACTAATTTGTACATAATTGGAAAAAAAATTGTAAATGCAGAAAGGATGTAATGTAGGTCTAAAAACTCTGTTCTTTGTTCTTGATAGGAGCATTTGAGAAGAGAAGTAATAAAATTGTTTTAAAGTAGTTCCTACAAAAATATTGCATTATGGTAACCTAGTAATTTTTTTAAATACTACTCGTATGAAAAAAAGCTTCTAAATCCTACCTTTTTTAGGATTGCAGTAAATTACTGTCACGTAATTAATGTACTCAATGTAAATGCATGCAAATTACTAAATAAGGAAGCAAATGACACGAAAATGACAAAATGATGACGTACAAATGAAATAAATGACCTAAAAATATAAAATTGCATAAAATGACAAAAAATGACCTAATAAAATATATTTCTGTAATCTAGAGGCCATGATTAGGATTTATCCACAAGTTGGCAATGTCTATGCAGCGTCAATAAAAAGATGACATGTCATTAAAATCCGGGCCCTGCTTATAACTATATTCATGTAGGACTATTAGAGAGCGGAAATCCACGAACTACTAAAAATGAGACATGGAATCAATTTAAGATGGTTCGAGCATAAGTCGCTTGTTGGTACAACTTGTGCTTTCTACCTCGAAAGGTTTAATAGTCTAAGCTTTCTACGCCACCATAATAAAATAAAGCATACATATTTAGCATTTAGTGATAGTAATATTATGTTACTACGACATTTGAAACACAAATTGGAAATATGTATTGTACAACCTTTTATTTCCACTTTTAAACAAGTCGTAGACATCTATATGCAATCCTGGTAATTTCATTTAATTTTCTCGTTTCTCTTCACCAGCTCTCTTCTCTTTGTGCTCCTTACATTTTCTTTTTCGAGAGAAGCCTAGCACAAAAACAATGTTTTCCTGTAGAAGCAAGGAAGTAAAAGATACAATTTTAACTGCCCTTAGGTGAAGTTAAAAATGAGTGCTCTGAAACTTTGAACAGCGACCGACAAGAAGAGTGGTAAAGATTCAAACTGAAATAAAAAAGTTGAAAGGAAGGAAAATGCAAAAAAAAAAAGCAGAAGTAATTTACTGAGCTTTGATGAGGCAAAAAAAAATCCTTACCAATATTCCCGTAGTACATCAGATTACGTGGAAAATGGGGCTGGAAATCTAATCTCCTGGATGCTTTCATATCCTTGATGAAGATTTACGTGACATTTACAACACAGCATAAGGATGTAATTTTTCATAATATGGACTCTTGTAATGGTTATGAAAGTTTAATGACTATAAACTATAAAAACGAATCTTGGCATTTTTATTTAAATCTTTCATTTCTATTTTCTTCATTATTTATTTTCAGGTTGCTCACATAAGCAATCTCAGGAGCTGCCAAACGACTTCACAGTTCAAGCGCCATTTAATAAATTTAGTATACAATAACATTTAGGAATTGATGCTAATTAGTAATATATATTTTAATTTTCATTATATTTTGTAATAACTAAGAATGTATTTGTTTAGACTTTCATCTTTTTTATTTCTTTATTTTTAGTCATTTGCATTATATATTCATATTATTCAAGTACTTATGTTCGAATTTGTTCTTTGTATTTAATGTACGTTTCTTGTATTCATGTATAGCAGTTCTTTCTTAATTTATTATTAATCATTATTATTATTATTATCATTGTGTATTTCATGTTTTTGCCCTGGCTGAGAGGTAGAGAAGGACTTATGGCCTTATCTCCGCCAGGTTAAATAAATAAATAAATAAAAAATAAATAAAATAAGCATGTACTGAGATCTCTTCCAACCGAGCAAGTTGGCTAGCTAACTACTTCTAAGAAGCCCGGCTTCGAGCGCCGTGACAAACATAACAGAAGCCTTCTGGGAATATGGCTTAAACGTAAACTTAAAACAATATATATAGAGTGAGACATTTAATCATAACTTGTAACTTAAACTAGCTAGGCAACTTCAACTAACTTATAAAATAATTACCGGTACCAATTTATTGCGCTAAAATATACCTGTGGCTTGGTTCTAAAAGGTCCTTTGAGATAACTGACTTTGAAGCCTTTACAGAAGTAATATTTTTTTGCTGAGAACTTCCGACAATGGCCTCTAAGGTTTCTGTATTATGTCTAAGGTTTCTGTATTATGTCTATTAATAGCAACAGACATTGGAACTTTTAGTATACGAAAGATAAAGACTAGCCGAGCTCAGTAATGTATAGATCTCATTTTTGCTAGAAATTAACATCGGCTCTTTTAGAACCAAGCCACAGATATTTCACTTTGCCCCTCATTTAAACTAAAGCTCTGAAAAAGTATACGATTTTATGCTTAGAGTAGTGCTCGACTACATTAAAAAATTTCTTTCTACCACATTTAATAATCTTCAAAGCAAAATAAATTGAAGCTAACTTATATTCATAAACGTCAAGCCATAAAGCATGAAATCAGCGATAACATTCACTGAAGCGTTAAAAAAAAAATACATCTGGAAATTCTCAAACTATATCAAAGTATCAGAAACTATGCCATCACAGTTAAACATAAAAATAAATTAGAAAGTTACTAATCAAATTATTTGCGATAGAGAAGACTCTAATTACAGTTCAGATACAGAGAGAATGGTGGAAAATAAATCAGCAGAATTGCCAGAGTGTGCAACTTTCAATCGAATAACGAAACACGACTTGTTTGATCGTTGTAATTTGGTAATCGCTCGCACTTGCACGTGGAAGAGAGGGGGTGGTATGGGTAGAGTTGTCGTACGGACGGGATGCTGTTAATCAGATTTCAGCATGTTTGTGAACACACAAACTGATGGTAACGAGTTTTGATGGCTGCTGCTCTGCCGCCAAACCGGAATTATATGGACAAGCGTGAGGCATAATGAAGTAGTAGCTTTTCTGGAATCAAACTGACCCATACGATACAGCCACCGATACAAAAATAAAATTAAGTTCATATAGTATGTAAATACGAAATACCATGTTTTTACAATAAATATGTAACTTACTATAAGAGTATCATAATAAAAAAATTAAAACTGCCCACCTTTTTAGGAAATAGTGTGTTTCACGTACGAGTTGGCCAGTCAAGCGGGTTTCTGCGTCGCGGCGGCCACAGCTCTCTCCCGAGTAATCGGGTGAAATATCTACGCAAATAAATCCGCTAACGGCTGATAATATTCTGGAGTATTACCAAAGTCCTTTTCTACTAGGTTACGGCTAACTAATGCTTCAATTGTAATTTTATACGCCTACTGCCAGTTTTCTCCAACACTCAATTTCTCCATACTGCATGTACCTACAAGATAAATAGATAGCAATTCGTGTGGTGGAATATATGTTACGTGTAATTCTCTAAATCTCACGCTATGTTTTTCACTTGAGTCATTAAGGAGCTACTGTTTCACAAATCTGCTAACAAAGTGTAGCAATACGTCTGCATATCATATTACGTATCTTAAAGCTGTCAGATGGAAACATACAGCCCGGATGATGCATAATTCATAAGCATTACGCCACAATAAATTTACCCCTACTCCTTTCCGTGTCAGTAAAACACGAATATTTACAACTGTATTATTACTCCAAAGGCGAAGTGGGTTCTACTCAAGAAACTGAGATCTTACGCACAGCATAGTAAAATAACAACAGAAACTGAGAATTCTTCTGACGAATTCTACTCACTATAATTTATGTATTTTTACTTCCTCTGCTAGTACCACAGGTAGTGAAGGTAGAGGAAGTCTTGTGTTCAATCCTGAAATTCGAAGTTGAGTTTCAACATAAATGCACGTTTTGAGGTGCCCAGAATCCAAAAAGTTATTTTCGGATGGATTCTTGATGTTACAAACATAGCTTCCCCTTAAAGTTTTTTTTAAAATGTATTTTTGCTTGTCCACCGATGTGGTTCAGGGGATACGTTCACTCCTCTCTCGCAGCGGGCCAGGGTCCGATTCCTGGTCGGGACAATTCACCTTGGTGAAGTTTTTTCCGGGGTTTCCTCTGACCTGTGAGACAAATGTCAGGTAACTTTAGACCCTTGTGGTCCACGGATATCATATGGCCATCATTATCATCGTCATCCCTATCCTCGCCTCGTTCTGAGTGAGTGTGTGTGAATGGTGTGTCTCGTCCTATTTGTTCGTGTTGTCTCGGAGGTGGCCCCGGCATTATGCTGATCACTCATCCGGGGAGGCCCTCCATGTCCTTGTTTGGTCAAAAAAGTATCTATGTGATCCAAAGATAATCCCTCTCCCAACAGGTCGCGGCCCGTTAAGGCCCGGGCGGCTTGGGTCGCTTAAATCCTAAAAGGAGAGGTAAAACTACGATAAAGAAAGAAAGTATTTTTGCTTGCTTGGGCAAGACTGTATCCTGGGATGCACTTAAGTTGCTCCCTTCCATATAATTTACTGTACGTAGGTTCAATATGCATAAAAAATGGGACTTATCTGAGGGAATTAATTTAAATTCAGATTATGTTATAGTAGCATATATCCTTTTAAGTATGAATTTAGAAAACTAATCTTCCCGAGTTGAGTTCCATATGAAGTGAAACTGATTATCACATGTTACATTTTACATTATGCTTTTGATTATATAACTCTTAAGAACCGCACAAGATTTCAACACAAATACATAGTCTAATGACTTGAGGCGTAGATTTAGAAGCCGAGGTTTAAGATTTAACCAAGTTGCTGCTGGTAAGGGAAGAAAATTAGACAAGGAAGTTAACAGAACACCACAAACACTTTAGGCAACGTAAAGTCAATAACTTAGTCTTTACTTAATGAGAGCGTACTAAAGCATGGTTACGTCAGCTTAAGTTCATTTAATTTCAGTGAATCTTGTAATTATACAGACACGTCCAAACCAAGGAGTTTTCGCCTTCTGGTCAGGCATGTTTCTGTGTGGGAAGTGACTTATACTGCACGAAGTCCTTTGAAATTCTCGAAACAAACTAGGAGCAAAACAGGAAGGCTTACATCAAAAGTCTTACTTTGAAATGTGTGGATTATGTGAACACTTCCACACGTGCAACACAGAGAGAAACAATAAAGTTTTTTTAATACAGTCAAACCTCCGTATAGCGATATTTGTGGGCCCTAGCAGATTGCATTGTTATAAGAGGGTAATTGTTATATCGAGTGGCTATTTTATACCATAGCCTATATTAAGAAGACTGCATACAGTATACTTTACAGTCTATGGAGTAATTCAAGGAGCAGTCGTGCAAAAAAGCGAAAAATAAGTGATCACAAATCCAAATCTTAAAACTTCCTGACTTTCGTCACTGGAAAATTATTATTCAGGCTGATTTAAAATCAAGAATCACGGTACGCTTTGATCCTAGGCATATGCCAGAAATTCCGAATTCCTGCCGGGTTGAGAAGAGAAAAGAAAAGGCTGTAAATACGCCTTTAACTAAGGCAAAACTAAAACTATTTGCTCAAAAGGATGTTTTAACTACACATAAAGTGCATATTGAAGTAGCAATCGAACTCACTGTAGGTTTTCCATGCATAAGGGAAGATCTTATTCTCATTAACTCAACCTTTCTCTTCTGGCGTTTCTAAGAAATGTAGGCCTAACAGTTATCAGGCCTCCAGAAAACAAATACTATGGCTGAGATGGACCCTAAACTAATACCAGCTCCTATCCACAGGGATAAGCTTCTGGTTTGCAATAATAATTGAACATCAAAATATCGTTAAAAAAGGGTGCTTTTAAATGAGCTTCATCGCTGTAGTGAGTGGAATTTAACATTACGATAGGAAATTTGCCAGACCAAAGAAAAATGTTGCTTAATGTTTGTTTATCCTTAAAATGATTATTGTTATACGCAGTATACGAAAAATTGTTCTGATTGCTATCATATAATCGTTACCATTATTTTTTTCCTCTACGCGAAAACTGATTCAATTACATATGAATAAGGTATCAATCGAAAAATAGTCCACCTCAGCTTGGCGAATTAATTTCCTCATTAATTTTGACACTGAAGGATCTTTCTTTTCAGTACCATCTTCAACTAAATATTTACAAAGTATACAAAGCTGAAAACGCGGGTTCAATTCTCACACACGACAAATTTTCATGTACAGAATTTAATATAATTAAACTTAATAATAATTATTATTATTTCTGTAACTTATGTTTTAGTATGCTAGGAACTAAAACGTGATATTTTATAGGGTTAAATAATCCCACCCATTCCCTAGAATTTGGTTTTATAAATGTTCTTGTTATTATCAGCTTAATAGCTTTGTCACTGCTAAAATCTACACTTGTCAAGATTATAAAACATTCAAATTTTAAAATTTTGTGATCTGTGGAGGGACGATAAATTTCAAATTTTATTCCGCCATAATCTGTGGAGGGACGATAAATTTCAGATTTTATTCCGCCATCTTCATGTCCTTTTCTTTTTCCCAGATCTTATTCTACTAGTTAATCCATTTCAAACTGATGATCCATCAGTTATGTCAACTTTTTTTATTGTTTGAAAATGTGGGGACTTTTGAAGTTTTGAAATATATAAATAAAAGGGCAGGATATGCAGATTATGGTTACTAGATGTAGGATGGAGCAGACATCCATAATCATGCATACCCGACGGCATCGTGCCATCATGTATTGCAGTAGTTTGAAACATGAGAGCACGCATAGCCAAACCTACAAACCCCTCGAAATTAGGTACGGAAAATAATTATTCTCAAAGCTTCCACCAGCTTCTATGTTATTTTCGCTCTAATAAAAAGCTATTCTGACGTAAGAACGCTGTTCATATCTTGCCACTTGCATTCTGCACGGCCGGAGACTCACAATTTGATCCCCTTGTGCGTATAAAAGTTATAACAAATCATGCATTTCTATGGACACGTCCCCATAATCTACATCATGTCTACATTCCATAACCTGCCATTTCATTTGTATATTTTAAAAAAAATTGCTATGATTTATGCCCCATCCCTCGTAAAATTTCAGCACATAATGATTAAGGAAGGCTGCATTTTACTACCATCCGCAAAATATATTTAGCATAAAAAATCATGAGTATTATGAACTCAGACTAAGACTAGTAAACTATGAGTAGACCTGGGATTTTAGGCTCTAAAAAAATTAGTTTTAGGCACCTAAAATAGGCTTTAAAAATGTGTAAATAGATAGAAAATAGACTTTAAAATATTACAATATACATATAAACTGTAACATGTTCTTTTTTTTACTGCAAGAAACGTGGTATACCTATTCTTAACCAAATTAACTGCAAAATTAGGCATCACGAACTATATTCACTTAAACACTGGTGACTTGACACAGTAGTCCTTCCTCCTTAATCCTCCCCCTCTCCCGTCAGTCAGTATTCCTTTGGCGACAATTGTTCTGAATAATCAAGTTTCTGTGAAAAACCCACCTCTGCTGTTCTGCTTTTCACTGAGGGTTGTCCATTATAAGATTGTAAAAATTACAGAAGTTGAATTTTAATTTAAATGTACAAAATAGGCATTTTAGGCACTAAAATAGTAAAATAGGCTCTAAAGGTCCAAATAGGCATTTTAGGGCACTATAAAACTCTATAAATGTAAGTGATTTCTCATGAAACGTCCACATATTTAAAAATGTTCATGTTATTTCATAAGGAACAAAATAGGCATTTGCCTTAAAATCCCAGGTCTAACTATGAGACATGACTTAACACATCTACCGTTTTATGAAGACAGCGTATTATGTGCGCTACAGAAATCGTTCCACAGTGTCTGAGCCTTGTAAAGCAGTCCTTTGTAAATTTAATTAGTAGTACATGTGTCGTACCCGGTAAATAACACATTACGGAGGTAGGAGAGCTGTGGAGGTGAGCAAGGAGGTTGTCATTTATAACGTGTTAATGCTTTATAGTGCTCCGTGCTCCCTTCCATTAATCAGTGGCGTATCGAGGAGCTATGTGGTTGCAGCACCTGCTTCATCAACATCAAGTGCCAATGAGCCTTCTCAACCACTCAGCTCAATCTCATCCAAAGTGCAATCCTTCAAGATGTCGTCCAGTACTTTACACCTGAATTCCGTAGCCTTTTTCCCAGAAGATAAGAAAACAAAAATACAATATAAGTGCAGGAATTCTAACTGTATTAATTAGGCTCTAAAAAGTACTGATTTTTTAATGATGTTATTTAATAAATATATACAAAAATAAAATAACATAATATAAAATAATATATATATATATATTTAATATTTTGCCTAATCTAAATATTGGAATTCCGGGTTCGAATCCTGGTCGGGACAAGTTACCTAGGTGGGATTTTTTCCGGGGGTTTTCCTCACCTGTGAGACAAATATCGTGTAACTTTAGGATATCATCTGCCCGTCATAATCATCTTCATCCCATCCTCGTCTTGTTCGGAGTATGT
This sequence comes from Ectobius pallidus, assembly GCA_964059195.1. Classification (NCBI taxonomy): domain Eukaryota; kingdom Metazoa; phylum Arthropoda; class Insecta; order Blattodea; family Ectobiidae; genus Ectobius; species Ectobius pallidus. The sequence continues at coordinate 118,997,019 of CAXKWD010000008.1, read as the reverse complement.
GTGTGTGTGTGTGTGTGTGAATGGTGTGTCTCGTCTTATGTGTTCGTGTTGTCTCGGAGGTGGCCCCAGCATTGGGCAGATCACTCATTCGGGGAGGTCCTCCATGTCCTTGTCTGGTCAAAAAAGTACGTATGTGATCCAGAGATAATCCTTCTCCCGAAAGGTAGCGGCCCTGTAAGGCCCGGGCGGCGTGGGTCGCTTTAACCTCCCTGAAATGGGAGAGGTAAAACTAAGGTAAAGATAGATTTAATATTGGAATTAAGGTCGTTCGAACTTCAGTATAAGAAGTATAATACCTGGTTTTTGGCAATAAATTTAGGAATATAATTCGATAGCAAACCAATACCAGTAAAGCGCCCCCGCACTCTTAAATATTGCATATTACTAGGCGCCGCAATGTGACAAGTTTTTCCAAGAGTATGACAAATAATTAAAAAGGTGGGACATGCAACTCTCGATGCTAAAAAATATGTGAAGTTCATTATTTTCTTTCTCAGTAATGAATTGTTCTGTAGCCTTGTAATCTGGCATGCTCTATATTGGCTAGTTCCACAATTGCATACTATTTTCAGAATTAGTTTAACTATTACAGTTATGGGTGATTATCATTACAAAATGGCAGCCAAACTTTGTACCCTGAAATGTCGTTTCTCTCATAACTCAAACATTTATTAACATATTGCAGTGAAATTTTGCATGAAAGTATATTTGATATTAGTGAACAACACTACAGTATCTAGAACCATTGATGTAACTTTAATAGTTTATTTTAAAAAAGATTTCTGATGTAGAAATTTGTAAAAAAGAGTGATCTGCAGCATAAAAAATTATACTGCAGATAATCCAAAGATTCTAGATTATGTTGTTCATATGATATTTACAAATAGATAGAAAAAAGAATCACTCAGAAATATTGGTATTTACGAAAATTATAGGCAAACAGCACTTCAGTGCACAAAATTTGTCTGTCATTTTGTAATTATAATTACCCATTACTGTAAAAGTTAAATTAATTCTTAAAATAGTATGCAATTATAGATGTAGTCAATATAGAGCATGCCAGATTACAAGGCTACAGAACAATTCATTGCTGAGAAAAAAATAATGAACTTCACCTATTTTTTAGCATCGAAAGCTGTATGTCCCCCTGGTTTCTAGAGCTTCCAACCGAATAAGTGGGATATTTGTACCCAAACTTATGGTAGTTAGGTCTGCTGATATCTTCTTCTCCCAGTTGGAAGCCCCAGAAACCGTTATTCACATACAAAGTTAAACTAAAAAAGTAAGAATAATTATTAACGGTGTTTCAAAACCGTTATGAGCTGTTGCTGTACAATAATTTTTTAATATAATAAATTAATACCAGGCAGAGTCATAGGCTATTGAGGAATAAGGATTTGAGGGTTTGACAGGCAAGTTATTGCTCTTAACATCAGAAAACCATTAGCATGTCACCAGTGACATCGGTTCATGCATATATTCAAATCAACACAGTCACTCACCTAGCACTATCTTCATACACGCACTTGCCTTACACACGTGACAAGCCAAGAGATGAATGCTTGTACACGTCCCCACACATCAGTATTACGATCAGCATGCATATTCAAGTATTCAATGTAATTCTGTGCCCCTCAATCACGATATTATGGAACCTTGTTTATTAAAATCAGGATATTTTGAAGTCACCCTTTGAAGTATCTTGAAAAGGACTAATATTTAATATTTGACAATGCCAGAGGGAAACGAAATATTCATCGCGACTTCGTTCACTATATTTGAAGGGAAAAAAATTAAATGTATTGCATTTTTCATTCGCATTCCAATATGTTGGTTTTATTTTCTGATTGTGAAGAAGTCGTTTTTATAATTCACCATTTAGAATTTGGTTAATACATGAAAACAAATAATATTACATACATGAGAAAACCTCCCAATTTAATGCTTTTAAGTTTATTATAGTTTAATATTTTCAGAACGAATAGCAAAATGGAAAATTATTTGATTGTGCTACGCTTAATTATAATTATAATTAAAGTATAATTATATAATTAATAATTATGCTTAATTATGATTCAAATTAAGTATAATTAAAGTATAATTATATAATTAATAATTATATTAATTATTAATATAATTAAATATAATAATTTTAAATTAAAGTAAATCTGTAAATTAATGTAATTTAAATTAAAGTATAATTAAAGTAAATCAGTTACACTTTTCTATTTATTCTCGTACATTTACAACCTCCAGGGCAAAACAATTTAAAATAATCTCAACATAAGTATAGAAAAGTGTTTTTAGTATACGCTCCGCAAAACAGCTGCTTTTCGGACTGTTAAATACGCCGAAAAGTAGCACTTTACCAACCTAGGCTGGCACAGTAATTTCTACCGTACTAGGACGGTAAAGTCGTCATGGTAACTGAAAAATCCAGATGGCAGTGACCAATCTCAACAACCGTAACAGGGTTTGAAACAAAATACTTGAGCATAAAACAACAAATATCAGGCAACGTTGTTTCTTTACGTTAATCAGAAAGTTTACAAGGTTTTATGTTTACAGAACACTTAATAATATAACAAAAAATATAGGCCTAAGATAAAATAGGTATATTATTCTTAAGAAACCCGCACTGCCATCTTGCCTAAATCTGCATATCTAATTTACTCATAGCATAATATTCAGGCGGCTGTGAGAATGTGGCGTCAAGAAATGGCTGACTATATCGTTTATAATTAATTATACGGTATCTTTATTTCATTTCATATAATTTGCAGAGCTTTTACTAAAAAATATTGTATGCACCATGTACGCAAAAGCTTTAGCGGACTCGTCTAATATTTTGGACTCGGCTTACGCCTCGGCCGCAATACTAGATTCGTCCGCTAAAGCGTTATTTTGCGTACTTGATACATAAATAGCTATTTCCTCACTCCCTCAATAACTAAGACCTCCAGAGCGTTTTATTATGCCTCATTATTGCCCCACTAATAATTGAAGGTAGATAACCAATAGTTTAGGTCTTATGCTCCATAATCTGTACACAATCATACTTATATGCACATTTAACATTTTACACATTCGACCGAAAGAAATATAGGATATTGCAGTATATGGAATACTAGAAAGAAAGATCTAATTACTCGACTATTAAGAGACGACCAAGGACATGCCAGTAAGAAATTCATGTGTGCGTTCAGAAATTCCTGCATGAAATTCAGTGCTTATTATTCTACCTAAACTGATCTCGTATGCAATTCGATTTCTCCCAAAATTTTACACAGGCGGCAGAATGGAAAATCGGATATTACAATCTGCAGAATATTAGAAAACGACGATAGAATTACAGTTATTCAGTTCTCAGATTCCTAAAAGCCACAACTGAAGACGTTATCCAACCAAATCTGGAATAGGGATATGTATTCAAGATACAAGATCTATAGACATTCACTGATTGATTAGCATGGGTACATCCTACAGAGAGCAATTACTTCAAATTAACATATACCGGTACCTAGGTTACATGTAACATCTTCTCTGTCACAAGGAAGAGCATCCACTAGACCAGAGTGATAGATTTCATGGGGCAGAATAGCAATTACATAAACGAGAACGTAACAGATGTTCCAGCAGTCCATGTGACTGACAAACGTGACGGAGGTAGGACTTCAATATTATACTAACATAAGCAATAAACCTAAACTATATAAATTTGATACCACACCTGATAAATACGATGTTTAATTTCCAGCACCAGTTATTGCGTTATAGCAAAAATTAACTTCTGTTTGTGCAGGGGAGCAAAATGAAAGAAGAGTAGATGAATAGCGGCAAGAGATTAGAGGTAGGGAATGAAAATGAGGCAAGTGAGATGTTGAAATAGAAATTTTGAGAGTTATAGAAAGGAAAACTCAGTAATATGGAACTAAGTGAAGAACGACCAGAAAAAAGAGTGTTTGCAAGAAGGGTGAAAAAAAGGGAGGAAGGAAACAGTTATGGAAAAAAATATGTAGAAAAAGACTGACTGGGAGGAACGGAAGTACTGTAGTAAAAAAATAATTCTTACAACATCTTATTTAATTTAACAGTCACCCTTATATAATGGCATTTTTCTGCAAATTATAGTAAACTGTAGTAGTTCTAAGCAAACTCCCTTAACTATAACCCTGAACCAAGTTGTACTTTCGTGAGCAACCTTTCGTTAAATTTCGAGTAGGCAAGAAAGTGCAATAAGATGCCGGCTTTCTGTGCCTATGATCACGGATTCGATTCCAGCTCAGGCAGTTATGTGTGCATAAATGTGCCTATGTATGTATATTTATAGACATGTAAAAGAACTTGTGTGGGGAAAACTTCTGCCAATCTGGCGATGGTTATAGGATTAAATTAAGAATACACCTCTGTCAAAGATACCGTATTAAAGAGATATCGATATCGAACGATATTAGACCTATTATAGACGTACTTGATATTTTTGCGATATATTTATACTTTTATGTAGTATACTAGCTTTAGACACAAATAGGCCTACATGCATTTGACAGTTTGCAAATAAAGTACTGACAAGAAAAAATATAATTTTATTACAGTCACTTACATTAATAGAATGCTAATATTTCTACTCAACAAATAGCGAGAAGTAAAAGTGGTCGTAATGAGCACATGGTCTCAAGAAATTGGGTTCCTTTTTGCTCTACAGATCCCATAACAAAAGAGATCATCCTCTGAATTTTTGGAGTTGAAATTATTAGAGTATCGAATATCGGCCCATATCTAATATATATAATTACACAGGATATATATATATCCTATGTAATAGAATGTTATTTGTGCTGGTCTGTCACAACACAGCTGTAGTTTCGATCCTCGTCTGTATAATTCTAAAATATAAAAATAAAATTACATCCAGATGTAGTTATGGAGTCTAAAATGTAGAATTTAAAAAATCAAACAAACCATTTTATGTTAGTTTTTGTTTGCCACTTTGTATGCTCCGCCTACTGGCAATACTATCGTGATAATTACTGCTTCTTTTTTATTGTTATAACTAATGTCACATTGTTTTTCTCACTTGAGTCATGACATTGCTTTCCGTCTTTCCCTTCATTTCCTAGTACTTTTTCATGATATTTTGTCAATTTCTTAGTTTTTAGGTGACTCAGATTAACAATAACCTTCAATTGTAACACATAAGCTGATATACATATAACATTGGAACTACCCCGAGCAGGAACTCCTGCTCTTTTGGTGATTCAAGATCAATCTATGTATTATTTATTTATGTAATTACGAATAAACCATATTGTAGAGAGAGCGTGTATCTGTTGAATGAGACTATTTATATGTGTCAAGGTACTTATATCAGTGCGAGCCTCATTGGGTTATGTCTCATGGATTAGGAAACCTTGCTTAAACAGAAAATCCCTCAACTGGTATATTGCCTACCCACTATCAACCTACTGCTTCTAAGAGATAGATGGAACACTGGAGTTTGTAATTAAATTTCGTGATGGGAAGATAAAGTGCATCAGGTAACTGTGGAAAAGGAAACAAGAGAGGAGTGGTGGCGAGGGAATGACATATTAGTAGTGTAGGAAGTACCATGCAGGCACACATGCACTTACATCCTGTATATTATAATACATATTGGACTGGCGAACTGCCGCTATTACACGTTCCATCTAGATTCCAGGCACCCCACTCTACTAAATACCTACCCGGAGTTCATAAATTAAATCATAAACTTCCGTGCCATAAACAAGAAAGTGCCTAACCCTTCTACTCACGGGGCTCTCGTATTTAACGAGGTTGTGTTATAGATTAGTAAATAATCGTTTGTGATAATAAAAACTTATATCTTGACACAAGACATTAAATTACTGCCGTATTTTTTTATAGTTTTCTTAATGTTTCGAAGTTGATAGCTAAATGACTCGTAAGATTTATAAATTTACTTCATAGCGTTGATCCAAGATTAAGATTACTGGTAAATAGCTACATAAAACTTAAAATAAAAATATCCGCTTTTAATTTCCAACATTACATGTGTGTGTACAATTATAATAAAACACGTAACTGCAATGTCAGAGTATTCCCAAGTCGTTATAACTTTGAATAAAACTCTTTTCCTAAGCTTAAGTTTTCTTGAGGGAATAAGGAGAATATATACTTTAACTGTATCTAAAGGTAAAGGTAAAGTGATCCCTATACAGGCCATGGAGGCCCAGAGGGTTCCAGGAGGTTGAGGCTCCCAGATTTTGGACATTCGGCACGTGAAGGTGGTAAGGTTGTCAGCCTTACGCACCGGCCGCCTTTACCCCCAGGCTTGCTCCTGGTATTCATTTCTGTTGGAGGCTGAGTCGACCCCAGGGCCATAGTGCCACCAGAAGGATTAGGCCAATTGAAAAACTCCAACGACCTCATCGGGAATCGAACCCGCGACCTTCCGGTTTGTAGCGCAGCGCCTCAACCACTACGCTACGGCGTACCCCCCTTTAACTGTATCTGCTTTTGTTAAACTAGTTTTCTATCTCTCCTCCCACCCCTTTATTAGCATGGACTCTCGAATATATGGTAAACTTTATCTGTATCATTATCAAAGTTCCTCCCTTGCTATGACGAAAAAAAAGTCTTAGTAAATCACCTCATAACCGCTTATGAATCCTGATTTCTCTTTTATCTTCTTCAATGCTATATATAATACATTCTGGCCTACTCTTATATGGCTACTAGTTCATGACATTAGGTTAAGATTTATATTTTATTTACAATATTTGTAGTAACAATATTAATTAGAAACTATAGTAATATAATTTGTAATTTTCTGCGCATGTATTTTCGGGCTGTAGCCTACAAGGAACTCTTTAGTTCTATGCTTAAAGTCCCTAAACTATAATAAATGCAAATTCAACTTTCTCAATTTCCTCCTCTTCTTCTTCTTCTTCTTCTTCTTCTTCTTCTTCTTCTTCTTCTTCTTATTATTATTATTATTATTATTATTACTTGTTGTGCCTTTTCTACAGGGAAATATGTTATTTCTTGCTTTTAACAAATCTTCTTTTAAGAAACCTATCTATCATTTTATTTTAAGATTAGTCAAAATATTTTATATTTCACAATGGAAGAAAAATAAAGTTGAATACTGCGATCTTAAATAAATAAATTTAAAAAAGTTGAATAATGAAATGTTTTAATTAATCTATTGAGGTTCTTGCTCTTTTAGGAATAATTCTGGAATATCTTAATAGATTTAACTTATTACCATTAACGTAAGAAAATAATGTATTGCCACGTAGAAAGTGGCTTCCAATGTTTAAAAAACCGACTTCTGAGTCGGAGGCTTGTCGTTTCAATCCTTGCGGAGGTTGACATATTTTTCAAGGTGAAAAAATTCCGGGCACGAAGTCCTTCGGGAGAGTTTGTAAACTGCGGGTCCCCCGTCATATATTTGCGTAATTTTCAAGAACCCATAGCCGAAATTAAATCCCTTAAACTAAATGTCCCGACCCTTTCTCGACCTAGCATTTCCTTACTTTCCTCTTAGAGGACTGTCAAGTTGATTGCTCTGCCAACTGTCGCTCTGCCCTGTATAAAAAGAAGTGTCTGAATTCGTCCTATGTAATGAAACCTCCCCTGGAGGACCTACGATCCGCTCTGGAATGAAGAGGATAAACAACATTATCATCTGTAAAGTTATCTTCGGTGCGCTACAGCTTACCATATTCAGTTTTTTATGAGAATATTTCTAGGAGGAAATTTCCTCTGACGTGGGATTCGAACCCACGATCTTCGGCTTACCGTACCGGTGTTCTACCAACTGTGCCAGGCAGAAATCGATTCACAGCGCCAAATGGAATCTCTGTCCTATTAGTCTACTTATGTAATATTCCACAGAAACAGTCTGTGGTTTCACGAATATATACTGCTACATCTTAAATGTTACTGTATAATAACAGTGGAAACCCAGTCATTAATCACTAAATTAATGTGTCTCTAAATACCGTACATGACTTAAATGTCTTTCAGTCAAGTACAGTCTACCGTTAAGAGTGATCAGCCATAGGAGAGAAATTCAGTATGGCGCTGTGAATCGAACTCTGGCCAGCTCAGTTGGTAGAGCATCGGCACGGAAAGCCGAACGTCATGGGTTCGAATCTCAGTGTCAGATGACTTTTCCTCCTAAAATATTTTCATATACTGTTCAACAGAAACAACATTCTCTGGTTTTATTTTAATTCTCTGGTATGTTTTAAAGCTTTATAATTGAATGTGTCCCTATAAAACACATTGAATGTAAATAACAATTAATTATTACTTAAACGTTCGATTTACATTTGTAATTTGGATCGTTCATTTATGGCGTGACCTACACTGCGAATGACATAGTAAATCCTAACTATGCGATTAAATTCATAGAAAGGGTTGTGTTGTTGATGGGGGATTGTATAATTGAAACAGCCGTCATGTATACATATTAAACATGCTTCATGAGGGCACAGCAAAGTGTCAATACAGTTAGTGTTGTACATGCTGTATGCAGAGAAACAATAGCAATCTCACAGCGCTAAAATAAAAAAACAGTACCGCCAGCTTTAGTGTAAATTCTGTTAATGGTTAGTAATTGTTCGAATCCAAATAACCATTTGCAATTCGAATTTGAGTTTTTAAGATAAATACAACGTTTTTGAGGTCCCCTGAATCCGAAAATGAAAATACTGTTTTCGGAAACATGTCTGTATGTGCCTGTGTGTGTGTGTCTGTGAACAGCCTAGCTCCAGAACGGAAAAATGTACGAAAAATTTGTATTTGGGTTAGGTACCTTTTGGGAATGTGATACGAAGATTGGCGACGAATTTCTCTTATATTTAGCATGATTTTACATGAAGAAAATTTAGTTTATCGCGATTTTCTTGAAAACAGCTCTTACGATTTTGTTTAAATTTTATACATGGGGTTATTATACTAACAAGGGGATGGTACGAACCTTCATGTCGAAACCCACCCTCAATTTTGTAAGAACTAAAACTTTTTTTGAAACTTTTTTTCGAAAAACATATCTGAAGGCTAGTTATAAGCCATCCACTCTGAATAAGCGCTCTTTGCAATATGGCCTCTTGTTCTAAACCAGATTGTGAAGTGAGGAAAATGCTTAAAGTAAACAAAGTTACGACATGCATTAATCATATTTTATTTGGGTTATGTATCCTTCGGGGATGTGATGAGACGTGAAAACATTATCTTCAGTTTATAACCAATTTACATTAAGAGAATGTCATATATAATATTAATGTCATATATATTATTAATTAATAATATTAATATTAATGAGGCTAACTTTTATTTGTGCAGAGAAAGTTATGTGAGTTTCATATCAGATTTTCTTAAGATCTCATGCAATATATGATTTTCACCCTATAGTAGGCAAAGATTCTGTCCTGCATAAATGCTCTTAATTAAGTTTCCACATGAAATACTTATGTAAAAGTAACATTAGTCAGTAACAATATTCAGTGTTAACAAACGAAGAATAATTCACAGTAAGTTTTATTAATCGTGATATATAAACCAATTTCAGTAGTCTAATGAGAATAAAGGTGTTTCTATAGTCTATGTGATTTAATAAAAGCCCAAGTCTCTCTTCCGCAAACATATCATTAGAGTTAAATGTTTTTCATTTACAAGCAGACATTGAAAGATAAACACTGGGGGCTCTGTATATTCCATAGAGTTGTTAAGTAATTGCTCTGAACATGGTTATGTGGGACAGAAAGGTGTAGGCAGAATAAATAAAAGAGAAGTTGAGAGTGAGTGACTGAGTAATTATTATCGATCGAGCTCAACGGTTTAATGAACATGATTTTTTAACACTCTGATTTGCTCTGAAATTAAACCACTAACGATAGATGCTACATTTTACCAAGGAGGAGGCTTGGTTGTAGATTCTTTCCTTGTTCACTGTCACCTTGTAATGCGGGAATGTATTATTAAAAGGAGTATACAAGACGGGACATTCAAGGGATTCTTCCTGCACTGTTTCTCAAATAAACGCCCCAACAAGAATGCCTAACGAATTAGCACACTATTCTTGTTGCGGTCACAAGTTAAGTCACTTCGTACTTTGCGCTGGTGCGTACCATCGCAGTACTCAATGGCAGCCTGGTGCTCTCCTTCCCCATAAAGCGGTGTGCATCAGAGACAGCACAATGGGTAGCTGAATTCGCTTTCTTAGCGGATATAACGTCTTATTTAAATCATTTAAATATTTAGTTGTAAGGGAGAAATTAGTTAATTAGCACCATGTATGACAGAATTAAGGCTTTCAAAATGCAGAGTTATTATTTAAAGATCAGCTTAAAGCCTGACGTTTTGAAAATTTTCCTTCATTAAAATCATTAAATTTGTTTATTTACGAAAACCTGGAAGACGAAGATGAATTCAATGCCTATTCAAAGAAAAAATGATATGGCACCTCAACTTCAAATATTTGTCCTGAAAATCATCACAATGTTTCCGAACAGAGCTACCACTACACCGGTGATGTGCTTTCATTTTACAAAGGTATTCATCCACAGGAAGTTTTCAAACTTCACGCACTTGTCTTAAAAGTTACGTCATTGTTCGGTACAACTTATGCATGCAAACAGATGCTTTCAATTATGAATTTAAATAAAAGTAAGACCAGGTCTTCTCTGTCTGATGTTGCCTTAGAGGCCGTACTTAGAATTTCCATTGCCAAATCGATTGTACCCAGTATTGGTAAATTAGTTGCAGCAAAACGATGTTAACAATCTACTTAAATTCTAAATGTACATAAAGGCAAACACAATATATGTAGAGAATAAATGGTGTGTTTAAGTGTTCACAAAATTGTTATTAATAATTGCTTTCGTAAGCTGAGCGCTGGCTAGACTATGGAGCTACCCCTGGTCCTACACCGGTGCTGGCCTGCTCCTAGGCAGCACCTGAGTTGGAAAGGCCTGCGTTAAGGGCATCCCTCACATATCATAGCGGATAATACAGACTATGCAACTTGCCCATAATGGTAATTACAATACTCGTATGAAAATTATGAAAGGAGCAACGCGAGTTTCATAAAATACTCATGGCCGAGTGCACCAATCTCGGTATTCAGAATACCGCGGTAAAGTTGCTTAGTTTACCCTGGTAAAGTCTATTTTCGTTGCATCGTGCTCGGTTTCGACTTTTACCGCGGTAAGATGCAAACCGGCCGTGAAGGAGCTGTAAAGTGAGAAAACCGCTTTTGGCCTAGATATCATAAATATGATATCATATTTATGATATCTAGGCCAAAAGCTAATTGAATATAAAGAATAAAGAGAGACAGGCGGGGTCTATTTAAAGAATGACCGATGGTGCATATCTTTGCAAATACTGTGCTGTAACATCGATTGAAATTACCTTCCTTTCTTACCTCAACTAAACCAGGTCCATCGAGTAGGCTAGTGGACGTAACCACGATTAGTACGATTAGTACGATTAGTACAGTATTTATGGTGTTTGAATTCAAACTTTCAATTCAGACGACATATATACGCAATATAATAATCCATTTTATCCTTATGAACATTTATTACTGAACAATAAGGCAAGAAATAAATGAAAAATGGAAAACCTGTGGGCCTAGGCCAACTTTGCAATGAATGGCTACATGCATCACGATATAGCCTATGTACCGGTATATAGTGTATGTAATCAATTTATCATACTTGCACACACACACGAACATAATTATAACAGCCCTTTCATGGCTATGTAGATGATTTTGCACCTAAAATTTCCACTGGTCGAACGGGAATAAAAGTGAGGCTATGTCGAACTCAGAACAGAGATTTCATGGTGTTGCTTTGCCTTAGATTTCACAGGTGTGAGAATTATTCTTTAAAACATAAATGTTATTTTATTGAAATGTACAGACAGGTGGGATCTATTTGAAGAATGAACGATGGTACATATATTTGCAAATGTTGTCTGTAACCTCGATTGAAATGACCTCATCCAAACCAGGTCCATCCAGTAGGCGTAATCAACTGATTTTCACGATCGTTACAGTATCTATGGTGTTTGAATTCAAAGTCAGACATATATACCCAATATAATATTCCATTTTATCCTTACGAACATTTATTATTGAACAATAAGGCAAAAAATAAATGAAATTTGGCCTATAGACGAGCCACCGTGACTGGAAGACGTGCAGAGAGAGAGCGAACCTAGCGGCCATGGAAGAAACCAACACAAATCAACACAAACCAACACAAAATTTCTCCATGGGATTTGCTTCATAGCAGAGTAACCGCGATATTTCCAAGCATTAGCAAACCGCGATATTTTAGCAATGGTGCACAGAGATTTTGAAAATACCCCGGTATTACGTTTACCGCGGTAACGAAACGGCTGAGAAAACCGGAGAATGGTGCACTCGGGCATCATACTTTAATAAATGCCAATATAGGCGAGTAGTATAATGTAGGGCCTACGATTTTGGATTCATGTATTTATGTTAAAGACTCAACTACGAATTTTGGGGTGGAAAACAAAACTTCCTCTACCTATAGTACCTATATGAAGGGCAGAGAAAGTAAAAAGAAAAATATAAATGAGAAAGGGAAACATACAAACAGAAAATATAAAGAGTAACATAGGCGTACCGAGGGGGGGGGGTTGGGGGCTTGAACCCCCCCCCATTGATTAAAGAAAGGAAAATTGTATAATTTTTTTTAAGTCTGCCCATAAATTACGCAATACAAGTATAAAGCGTGGGAAGCTTAAAACTCGTTATTTTGCGTCTTAATTTTTTAAATTTTCCGGGGGCCCCCCGGACCCCCCTCTCCCTGGGGGGTATTCCCCCCCCCATATGGTCGGCCTGGTTACGCCTATGAAGAGTAACACACGGATTATTAAGAGAAAATTAATTCTTCTAAGCATGAAATATTCCAAGGAAATCGAGAAAAGAATTTAAACCTTGGAAATATAACTGAATTTAAAATGTTGATTACTTAAATTTTATAAGGAGTACATTAATCCGCTGACTTAAGCAATCCTATTTGAGACAAAAAAGAATCTATTCGAACGGGCTCAGATAATAAAGCAATCCCCGAAGTCACCAATCATGATGCCACTGAGGAATTGAAAAACGAGTTGAGAAAAGAGAATGAAGGGGGAGGAATAATTTTAAAGAGCTGAAACGTGAGAAACACACAAACAGTAGGCTATAGGATTCAGAGGATACGTATAGAGAAGGTATTGTGATCATGAAAAAATCGAAATCGAGATAATACCGGGAAAATATATTTCACGATGCCTAGAAACTGAAAAGTGTTTTTGGAATGGCGTCCGTTTGTCTGTGGACAGGCGTAGCATTGTAATTGCTTCTTCTTTTGAATGTAATACTTAGTTGGAATTTTATCGAACTGTCTAGAAATTTGTTTTTATAACTGAAAATTTTATGGGAATTTTCATTAAAACTTTTTTTCATTTTTTAAAATAACCGTAACGATTTTAATAAAAATTTAAAGTTCAAAACACTAATCTAAGGTTAATAAAATGGCTATACTCTTTTTGAAAGCTTATATATCTATCTTTTTTTTAATTACTTATGAGTAGGAGGCGGATTTCTATGACATGTCATATTTTTCCCCTTTGCATTATTTCAGGTTTCCGACTAATTTAAACCCGACTCCAAGCATCTTGGTGAAAATGGAACAGCTTTCATTGTGCATATAACTGTATATTTAGGAAATGTTCTACCATTGTAGCATATTTAGTATGAATATGCATATTTAGGTCAAATGTTTTGCATATTTGTGTGCATATTAAAGAAATTTTGAAGTTCCATATCATATTTTGCAGATTTTGCTTTAAAATGATACTTTTTGAGATTTACAGATATTTTAAATAATTAACACTATATTTTAATAAAATGTATTGTAATGAAACTTAAAAAAATATACACAATGTGTAAGAGGTAAAATCATATTTTAAATTTTATTGGTCATATTTTAATGTTTTTAGGTCATAAATGCATGCATCTATCCTATTTTTTAGGTAATAGAAATCCACCCCCTAATTATAATCAATGGCAGCGCTATGGTCCACCCTGAAATTCTGTACCCAATTTTCAGGTTTTATATACGTCCTGAATATTATTAGTTTTTAGTTAGAATTAGTTTTTTTTTAAATTCATAACTCTAGTGTTACAACGAAGTTCTTTTTTTTCAAACGTTATAAATCAGTGCCCTTTGAGATTTTATGCTATAACAGGAAAAATTGAATGCCTAGACAAAAATCTCCTAATAAACGTTGCTTGTATATGTGCCCTCTAAACATAAGTAAAATATTTCGGTGTTATTCATTAGCACTCTGTATATACATCGTGAATAATGAAGTCATGAAACCACAATGTTGGTACATGTAGAGAAAGGACACATACTGTATAAAACCCCTGAAAAAAATTCCTACAATAATTTAAATTAAGCTAAGTCACGTTAATAAATGATTTTTAAGCATTGAAATATAATATGCTATTCATATTCCAATTGGAGTCATTTTCTCAAAGCTGTTCGCATGAACTCCACTATACGAAGGGAAGCGCCGTACAAGAGCGAACACTACTTCTCCGACACCGGTGTACTGCGTGCAGTATCCAGGCTACACAAAGGCGCTAGTTCATAAACTTGCATGACTATCTCCATTACAGCAGGATATCATGAAAATTTAATACAGTAATGTTGTAAAAAAAAATTAAAGCCATTTTTTGTCAAATACACTTCTTATAAAATTAATAGGTATCGAGAGAAAAGCGAAATGAGTATAATTTATGCAGTAGACCTATGTGGGAACATTAATTTTACATATGAATTGTTGTTCTTGTTGTGAAATGCCGTAAACCTCAGTCGAGATAAACATACTAAAAGTAGCCTAACAGAACGAGGTGATACAGGCGAGAGATCGTGGGTCCAAATCTCAAACTTCGTGGTCGTCAAAATTTGACTTGGGTTTTTAACAATTTCCTCACTCGCAAAGACAACTGTAAACAGGTTTTGAAAGGTACATACTGATTTCTTTCGTCAACTTTTAAACCTCAATATTACAAATCTTAACATGTACATTTGGAAAAGTCTGTGCAACATAATTTGCACCGTTTATTTATCGGATAATTACAATTAAGTTAGAAAAGTTGATTTCTTGAATTTCATGAAAACTAATTATGATCTTTTAATGTAGGGAATGGTACAAGTATTAGTGACAAAATCCACTTGTAAAGGCTCAGAATCAAAAGGCAAGCCGTTAGTTCCCCCAAAGACATCAAACATAGTGCCACTGATTGTACAGTCAGCCGTAAATATACGGATCCCCTCGAGAGAAAACTCCATCTCACCCCCATTACCAAACCCGGAAGTGGCAGCCCACGCCAAGAAACAGGAAATAAGATAAAGAGCATGGAAGAAGGAAAAAACAGAATACACAGCCCAGTTGAATCAAGTTAGAGGGTTCCTGATTTCTACCCATGACAGTGCAAAAGAACTTGACTTTTTCTACTCGTGAAATGTCGCAATATTCCACTTCATTATTCAATCTTTAAATCCTACGTCGCGTTAAATTAAACTGCAATGCATTTCGAGTTCTGGAATCTCTTATTACTTATATCATTTGCGAGCAACGAGAAAAGGGAAATAGTCTTCTTTACGTTGTTTTCATTAAGTGTTATATGAATAAAGAAGGAAAAGATTGCATAAAAATAGCAATCTTTCAATATAAAATTGCAGATAATAATATACAATAATATGCTTAGGAAAATATTCGGACCTAAGAGAGATGAAATCGACGAAAGGATAAATCTGCATAATGACGAGCTTCATAACCTATACTCTTCACCGAACATAATAAGGGTAATTAAATCACGGAGGATGAAATGGGCTGGACATGTTGCGCGCATGGAGGATACAAGACATAATAATAAAATTGACTGGGAGACCCGGAGGGAAAAGACCTGGACGCAGGTCGGAGGACAATAGGTAGAATGGTTTTAAGGGAAATAGGACTTGCGAGGGATCGAGTTAGTACAGAATAGGGTTGAATAGCGGGCTCATGTAAGCGTGGTAATGGACCTCCGGGTTTCATAAAATAGAAGTAATCCTTTAGCATGCTTGAAATTGTCCATGGCCAATGAGTAAGTTATTATTATTATTATTATTATTATTATTTCTATAATTATTTAATATTGTTATTATTCCTATTATTATTGTTCTCATCATCATAGTATTAATAGGCCTATTTGAAAGAACGTCAAAGGGAAATGCTACTGTTTTTGTAACTTTGTAATTAAGCGTAGCCGAAATATGTTATAAAACAGAAATCCCTCGTAAGTTTGAAACTTTTATTGCTTATAGCATGAGCGGGAAACATTCTTGTGAAGAAAATTACAAAACAGATAACCGCACGTGTTGTAATCTTCTGCAGAAAAGGAGGAGAAAAAAAGAAGAAAAGAGAAGCAAGACTAAAAAGATGATATCCACTTGCTTAAAGGGCTTCCGTTTCTGGAATACAAATATAAATATGGGGTAGCAATATTACTTTCGCAGAAATAATTCACATTTCTTCTTGTCTCTGAAAGAAAGGTCGTAGCAAAGGAAGATCTCTCTTACAAGGCGTTCGTTATTACACATCGGAAACAGTTTTACGTAGAGACATGGCAGGGGTTGAGGCAGAAGAAGATTACGAGGGTAGAAGAGAGTTTGTTGCAGGGAACTCTGGCTGGCCTCGGGGTTGGAAAGGTCTCCAGTATCGGCAATGTAATAAGAGGGAAGCTTCTGAATCTCAGACTCATCTTAATACTTTGACACAAAAAACACTCAACCTGAGGTAACTTGAAATCTGGTAGGAACCTTCTGTTTACAAAATATCGTGATGAGAATAATTTCTGAAGAAGTTCGCAGACAAAGTTTTTCAACTAGCTCTCGTTCCTCGGCTGCAATTTGCATGTTGTTATTGTTTTCATCCCTGCTCAATTCTCTTCTACAGTCATTTGAAACTACGTAGCTTCTTCCAACTGACAGGCCAAAATAATAATTATTATATATAGCGTGAAATGTTAAAAACATCTTTCTCTGCCTTAAGTTAAATTTTTTCCTCCATTCGTCTCTGCTAATCCAATCCATATCTTGTAGTTTTCTTTCTTTCATTCCTGTAATGATCTCATGGTTCCATGAATTTCGAGGCCTGCCTCTGATTCTTCTTCTGGTTGGATAGCATTCACATACCTTTCCTGGTAGCCTTTCTTCTTTCATTCTTCTTATGTGTCCATGACAGTTTAATTGTTTATAGATTACAAGCTCCAAAATAGAATTCTTGATATTTATTACTCTTATAACTGTATTCTTTCTAATTCTGAACGTCTTACTGGCCGCTGTAAGAAATCCATTTCTACTGATAGCAATTTGACTCTAATTTTTTATTAAATTTTCATTTCCATTCCCACTGCTGCCTTGTAGTTTGTCATTTGCTTGACAATGGTCCTTCTGCACAACTTAATCCTGAGGTATAAAACTGTCATCAAATTACACGTCTCTATAGATGTGACAAGGTGTGAACACCGTTCTTACGTCAGAATAATTCTTTCTTAGAGCGAAAATGCTAGATAATGCCACAAGTTGGTGGAAGATTTGAGAATAAGGACTTTCGGTATCGAACTCCGAGAGTTATATAAGTTGGGCTATGCGTGCTTTCATGCTTGCAACAATATAGGTGGCATGATACCGTCGTGTATGCATGTTTATGGTGTCTTCTCGTTATTCTATTCTACATCTAGTACTTATAAGTTATAACCTGCATCATATATATATATATATATATATATATATATATATATATTCATTCCATATCCTGGCCTTTCATTTCTATATTTAAAAATGAAACCACATTTTCAAAAATAAAAATGTTACCACAGCTTATTAGTCCAGTCACCAGGCACTGAAAATTGGGTTCGAAGCTCCATATCTCGGTACGTATTCGACTTTAAAAAGTTTAAACAGTGCAAATTGTAGAAAATTTATTGCCCTTTAATTTTTATAATAGAGTATTTTCAGATAAAACGCGTTGTTTAGGAGTTATAAGGAAAACATTGAAAAAAGTCCTAAAGTTTCGGGGTTTTTCGGCTGCCCTGAAGTTAGCACAAGGTTCTCGAATTGGAAAACTTGGATTCTACACCTCATAATACCCATATACAACATACTAAAAAATCATTAACTTCGGACCTTTTTCCAGGCAAAAGTACCTGGTGACTGGACTATATGCCCCATTCCTCGTATTTATACACAACTCTATTTGAAATATTCATTTACGGTAAATTTAAATATTAATTTACTGCAAGTTTAATACTAAAAGTAAACTCCGTGGCGCTACATCCCTGTATGGAATTGGTCTACCACTAGCGCCGAAAAATAGTGTATGATACACGTTCGTCAACTTTTTTCTTATATCATAAAAACTGTGTTAGAAAAAGCATCACTAGCAGCAGTTTACCATTTGCCATTAGAGTATGACATTTTATGTTTTCTTTAAAAATATAAATCTACTGAGTTACTTCTAGTGTACTATAATATTTTTTTTAAATCAAATAAAAGACAAACGAAAAACATAAAAGAATATGAACTTATTTATAGGAGATAGAAATATACTAGACAAACTATCGTAGAATAATTCTTAGTAAGATTTGCCAAGTTAGGTTGTAAACAAATACAATTTCGAAGACGTAAACTATATTTTCCGAAACTGGGAATTTTGTTTATGAGATATTTTTATTACCTTCCTAACATCCAGATGTAAATGTTAGCTATAAATGATGATATACGATCCCAAAGGAATACGGCTTATTTTACGATTTCGTTCACTTATTCTGGAAAGACTGTATTTATATAGAAACTTATCTTTTATTATGTATATTTTACGATAAACGCTGGAACTATTCTGATTTCATTTATTTTCAATCAACAGTATAATAAAAAAGGAGACGCCAAATACAGCTTTAAACTTTGCATTCTGAAAACTACATGCTAACTTTTCCGTCACGACATGCTACGATTCGAACAACTGTTATGGCAGTTTTGTAAAGTTTATATTCTTGTATTTTGCAAAGATATAGGAAAGCTACGCTAAAGTTATGTTCAGGTCATTAGTGCGTTACTAGAGTTTTTCATTCTACATGCTTTCGTATATATAACAA
Organism: Ectobius pallidus; assembly: GCA_964059195.1. NCBI lineage: Eukaryota > Metazoa > Arthropoda > Insecta > Blattodea > Ectobiidae > Ectobius > Ectobius pallidus. The sequence continues at coordinate 118,977,773 of CAXKWD010000008.1, read as the reverse complement.
ATCCTTTTACCGGATGAATTCTCTTTGGATCCAGACTTAAACTAACAGGTTTAAAAGGAGTTCTGTACAATAAAATATAATAATTACCAGAACATTAGATTTTACTACTCGTAGTACTATGTTATTTATATCCTCCTCCATTCTATGTAATAGTTATGTAACCAGATGTTCTATAAGCAATAAACCTCGCATAAAAAAGATAAGATCTGCTCTTTATCTTGAAACTGATTAAAACCTAATAATCATCCTTGCATACACATAGTTTTTAATTACCGGTACCTCAAGGAACATTCATGCGAAATTGGAAGAAAATAGAGCAACGCGTTTAGCCGTAACTGCTTAAAGCATAAAATTTACAAACAAAATGCTGAACGGTCTAGTTAAAACAGGACTTCGCTCGCTCGGTCAGTTATTTTTTTATTATATTTAAAGAGAAGATACGATTTATTTAAATAAATACTGCTTTTTTTTAAATGCCATACCACAAAGTTGCTAACCACATGGACCTTCCTCGTACAAAAAGGACGGAAATGAACAATATTATGGTAAATGTATTATCTACTGTTTTGTATAGTTTTCAGGATTTTCTTAAAGAAACTGTTGCAATTTTTATAATTTATTTATATGACTGGTTTCAGGCCATGAATTACTTGACGAAATATTGGAAATTCCTGCATGATGGAATGAGTAGCCGTAGTATCGCTATGGATAAGTCTAAATTTGACCTGTAAGAGGAGAAAACAACCTCAACAGAATATTCTGTCACGTATTAGCCTACTAGTATAAGATTTCCTAACAAATGTTTATCTTATTTTCTTATGGGGGTTTCGACTATAGGAATAATATTTTTGTAACCAAAATAATTTGTAGGAAAGAGAAATACTTTTATAAGATTTAATATTTACACACATTCTGAAAACTAAATTATGGTCATTTTAACGCAATTAAATACTTACCGGTGGATAAAATCTGCTCTATACTAAGCATAATATTAATGGACATTTCATAGAATTCAATATGGTCAAACTGACAGCTAACTGACTGATATTAACAGGTATTATGAACGATAACTTGATGGCTTGAACATTTTCTGTCGACTAAAATTACTAGGAGTAAAATTTATTGTTTTAAAAGTTGTTTTGAGTAATTGCACTGCATGTAATTGCATGTCCTCAACAATGTGCTGTAATTTTGTAATAACAGCTATCTCTTGGATAATGGTCATAAAACCTAATAGTACTGTAGTATGTGGCATTTATCATTAGGGAATATCTAACAGAACAGGTACTCCTATCAGTACACAGGGTTAGAATTAGGCCAAGAAATGTTATGCAAATGCTCAAAATTCGTAATAATCCTTTAACCAGACTATTTATATCCAAAATATGTTTCAAATATTGCACTATCGTTATTAGTAGCGTGAGCAAAACGAGATCATAACCAAAAATCATATTAACGTCAGGAATATCAAACATATCAAGCAAAAATACATACGCAACTTCAGAAACGATCTTTATGCTTCAGTCAATAGCAAGCCGTAGATTCTCCAATTGTCATGTCCTCATTCACTATTGCAAATAATCCACAATTTCCACTCACCTGAAAGAAAAGAGAGACATTGTTAAAATTATCATTAGTAATAAATTTTATAACAATCATAACAATACGTATTTCAGTTTACGTTGGAAACAAAGTAATGTAACAATTTTAAACACATTCAAAACCACACTTAAAAGCAAATGTAAGAAAATATTAAAATATGTTACATCTAATATAACTGAAACAGCAAGAGGTAGTTAGTGAAAGGGAATTTAAGAACTCTAGGTTTGTAGGATAACGTAACTAGTAAATCAGAATTGAAGCTAAGAGATGAAAAGCAGGCCTATATTTTTAAATTCATAACATTTATTCATAACAACTATTAATGACTGTCCTTACTTTTAAAAAATCGTAAACTTCCAAGCATTTCTTAAATTGACTGAAAAATCAAATATATTTGCAAGTGTTCAGGATGGATGTGAGGGTTATTCAAAATCACGTACAATGATGCTCAAAATAAAATAAAAAGTTAAATTCTCATTTTAAAATAAATGTTTAATTTAAGTTTATTAGAGAATGAACTGATTATAAGAGGGTTAATATGTACATTCCTACTCAGACAGCGCAACAAATAGCATTAATTACATTTTACTGTGTGGTTCCCCACAACATAAATGCAGTGTAAAGCAGCTGCAGTCTTCTTATAACTTAAAACTGTAAATATTAAAGATCGTGTATAAACTATGATATTGACATGTATGAAATGATGTTAATAATCATGATTGCATCCACGATTAGTTAACTGTTAGGAAGATTTAACGAGTCACGAAAATAATAGCTGTTCAAATAAGATTTAAAAAAACGAAATTGAAAGAGAAAAAGAAAATTTTAAGGTGAAGAAATGTAGTGATCGTAACAATAATAGAAACACTATGAACAAAGACGTACAGTAAAAACAATACTACATCGATAAGAAACGCTAAATGTAAATCAAGAGCGAAGCTTGGAATTTAAAAAGATAAAACATTGCCAACATATATTTCACGCTACTTTCGTGACAATTTGCTTTAATCTACTTATATAGCTTTAATCAATTTTATTCCGAAATTATATTGATTGTAGAAATTCATTCCACATCACCGAAAACTAATATGATTAAACGTAATCCCACAACCAATAAATCCAACTGTATATTCTTTTTAATCTCTGCAATACTGGTACATCCATTAATTTCATGGGGATTAACTTTTCATCAGTGATGTCTGCCGCCTTCTTTTAATTTGTAACCGATAATTGATATTAGGATTAAATATATCTGAATACGGTAAGTACTGCTTTATAAAAGTTCATCACTGGAGCACCCACGACCAAACAAGAAAATCTGTACGAATGAAGATTTCTCGGATCTAGTTTCTATAACAATTTTTCATGTGCTATAAGCCGAGTTAAACTACTTTGCATACCCAAGCTTTCGACTGGTCATCTCTTCTTCAGAGATGAAAAATCATATTAATGAAAACTAAATTTTCTGAAGAAGGCTGCAGTCTAAGACTTTGGGCACGAAAGGAATTTAATTCGGCTAATAGCTCCTGTAACTGTTATAGACCTGCATGGAAGTGACTATTAAAGCTAAAATTATAATGCATACTACATTTTAGAATATACTAAAATATATAATTAACTCAAATAATAACAAAGGCTGATATAAATACAAGTACATGTGTGGTTGTAGCTGGCTGATGCGTAGACCCAAAAACTCGGAACTCAGAAACGTTCACAGCAAAGTAGCAGATATACGATAAATGTGAATACGCCATTTTGTCGGGAATTTAATACGCTTTAAGTCTGAAAAGTACAAACATTTCTGTGCGACGCGCCGTTTTCTAGATATACGCCAAGAACTGAAAAGGGGGCCTTTGAGCCTCCCATTTGAAATCGGTGGGACTTTATTAGGCGTTGTTCAGGGAACCTCCCCCTACACATTCCTGAAACTTTTGGAACTACATGATTTAATGCAGCAAAAGATCCTAATTTGACTGGGCTATATGCTGCATAATGAGAGGTATGGAATTTTAAACTAAATTTAAATCAATTAAACACTTTGTACATAACGGAGAGCGCTCAAGTTTAAAACTAAAAACTTTGTTTTTAATTGTCGTATTTCAACAAACCTGACGCCCTATCGTGTACCGTTATGTTACACAACATGCAGTTCAGATCCAAACTTGACGTCCAGTTTTCATGAATTGCAAATCTGACAGCAGTACTCAGTTTTCTACACAACTGTTGTTAATGCAGCCAGGATTAATTATCAATACTACTACAGTAGGGGTGGCGTGCACCAAACTCATGCCATTTACTCTTTTAGTAAGCCTTACTTCTTTAGTTCTAACTACTTTAGTAAGCTACTCTTTTAGTAACCGTACTCTTTTAGTAAGGACGGCGTGCACCAACCAGGAGTAAACTAAACTCGGCGGCTTTCAACATAGAGGAATGTACTAAAGAAGTAAAAAAGTTATTTACTCCCAGAGTAAATGAACTTACTCCACAAGTGGTGGAGAGCACCAACACGGAGTACGTTACTAACGTAGTAAGTTGTGGAGTAAATAAGGCCAATATTTACTCCTACTCAGGGGGTGGAGTAAAGTTGTGGAGTAAGTGTGTTCTGTGGCATTTGCGTGAGTTATGAGTTACATATCACATTAAATGGATTACATAGTTCAAACTGAGGATAAGTTATTGAGATGAAGAAGGTTGTATACCAAAAATGAGAGTTGTGGCAAGTGATTTAATAAATATTAAGCGAACCATACCTAGTAGGGCATTTAATAACGTAAATAATTAAGCTCATAAATCCTTACATGAAATTTTGGCGTTTGGAAGAAACGATGTCAGATTCTCACTACATCCATGTGATTTCAGCCAGTCAAATGTGGAAATATCATTGCGGAGAGCGATCCAATTAGGAAGACGTCCACCAAAGGTGAGGGGAAGAGTGAGTGGAAGGGACGTTTGCATTGCACGGTACAAGGAACTCATGCGCTCTTAAATATCTTCCTAGCTGGATCGGCCTTTAGATGTTGCAGTTCTCCCTAACTTTGGGTCAGAAAACGACGATGTAGGCCTATTTCAAGCTAATCATATGGATACAGATATCGGCGAGGTATAGTACATTCCAATAAATGAAAGCCTCCGTTCTTGGAGCTACCCAGAAAACACTTCCCCCTGCTACTTAACCATAGAATTACTGAACAATAGGTGATTCTCATTGTTAAAGATTTAATGTAATTATTGTAAATTAATTTTATTACATTACACTTCTATAGCTTAACTTAAAGCACAACATTGCGAATGCCAGATTATAATAATAATTATAAGAGCTAAAAGTTCAATAGTTGCACCCGCAGTGTTAATGAATAACATGTCCTTTTTTCTAACCCAGGTGTAAAAATGTCCAAACAGGCCACATCGGAAGAAAATTTGACTGACTCTGGGATTAGCGTACATTGAGAAGGGGACACATTGTAAAACCATTCCTTAAAGACTCCCCAAGTCTCGAATGGTGGAGTGAGACGAGACTTTCATGTTTGGGAATAAACTATAACAGATGCTGCAGGTCTATAGTATGCTGCTAACTATTTAATTAACCCTGTGGACAGGAAAGTGAGAAGCATTATAAACTATATAGAAAAAAAATGCCAACATGAGTGCCGAAAGAAAATTTTAAGGAGGAGCCCGGAGGTTGAAGCTGCACAGGATCTAGAGAAGTAGTCACTGAAATTATTTTTAAACACACAACCATCTACATAATTATTATTGGAGTTCATAGCTTCCGAAATATTGTACCGCCATTTTTTGTTTAAATATTACATTTCTCAGTTGTAATATTATTATTTTAAAAGGTAATATTTTATAAGTAAATGTTCTGTGCATTTGAAAAAGGACAGAAACATAATGCCCCTTATTAGTTTTGTTATCCTTTTTATCCCCCTTTTTCATGATTTCGTGTAATACTTCTTATTAATAGTGTTAAACAGTCAATAAGTATTAATAATTCATTATAGTGAGATTTATGATAAACAACTATAGAATAATTGATTTATCGTTTTTGGGGAAGAATATGTAACTTTAGGAAGTATAAATATTTTAATATATTTTAGAACTTTATTATTATTATTATGAGAGAAATAAATATAATATTGACAGTGAATCAATTATGAAAATCAACTGGAAATTCCAATTGTTTGCATTATAATACAGAAATAGTTTGCACAAAAATTGTAATCACAGTACCCATACGTAGGCTACTAAACTGAAAATACTCAATTGAAGGAATTAAAATTAGTAATGAATAAAACATTACTATTAGACCTATTTTAAAACATGAAGATTGTCATTAGTAATATTTGGAACAACCCAAATTCATATTCATTGTTTCAGCGAACCTTTCCTTTTCATTATCTGAATAATACTGGCAATTGAAATGCACGTGTTCTGCTGCGCTGCACTAACGTTTCTGCCTTGTTCTGCGCAGAATTCGACTACTTCTTTAGTAAAAATCGCTTACTACTTTAGTAACAACTAAAGAAGTAACTATCAATTGAGCTCTCCAACACCAACTAAAAGAGTAAGTTACTAAAAGAGTAGCACTAAAGTAGTAAATTTAGGAAGGGAACCTTACGTAACAAAAACCGGTTTGTCTGTCTCACTCTAGCACATACATTAGTGTGACTTAAGAGTGAGACAGATGTACTGGTTCTTGTATACTCCAGGTCTCCGTCTTAAATTTACTACTTTAGTAAGATTTACTCCTGGATGGTGCACACCACCCTAGACGTTCTGCTGAATAATGATGCAAACTTACAACGAAATGCAAATATTTGGCAGTAGCTGTGAACCAATAACTGTAGTCGCGAACTCACGAGAAATACTATTTTGAATCGGAATGTAGGCACTCCAGACTGTTATGCTTGCATATAATCTAGAGAGCTCGTACCAGGCTTGAATTCCAACCAGTTTTGCAATACTGAAATCTGTTTCCTATATTTTGGTATTGGTGGCTTAGGCTGTTAGTTTACTGCAAAGACAGAAATTTCACTAATAATTTTTATAGTAATAATGCTATGAGGTTATAATTTTAATTTCGATATTAATATTGTTAGCATAATATTAGCTAGATCTACTAACTCACTATAATTTAAATTTTCTTTGTATTCAGTGCTTCAAGTTTATTATACTTTTACGCTGTTTTAGTGGAAGACAAAATAGTAAGTTATGAAATGATCTGTAGAAGTTAAAATGTAACACACAAACGCATTTACATAACATTTCCAGCAAAACTATAGATATATGGATATGCATTCATGCACCACAGATTATTGTCTCTGTTGGACATTACATGATAATATTGTAGGAGACAAATTCCTCTGACACTGGGACTTGAACCTAGGACCTTCGACTATCCGTGTCAATGCTCTTACCAACTGAGCTACGCCAGAGTTCAATTCACAGCACCAGGTAGAACCTCTCCCCTATGACTGATTGCCCTTATTGGTCTAGCTCACAGAACTCATATGCATATATCTATCTTGAATGTTACTGTACAATAACAGTGGAAGCCCGGTCACAAAATCACTATTTATTGTGCCTCACAGTACTGCATATGACATGATTGTCTGTGAGGTAGGCCATTAAGGGCAACCAGTCATAGGAGAGCGGTTCTATCTGGCGCTATGAAATGAACTCTGGCGTAGCTCAGTTGGTAAGAGCATTGGCACGGATAGCCAAAGGTCCTGGGTTCAAGTCCCAGTGTCAGAGGAAGTTTTCTCCTATAATATTATACTTTCCTTTGCCTACTGCCTGAAAATTTTTAGTTTCTTAAACTAGTAGGCTACCATAAAACAATACGCGTCATGGGCAGATGGTCCCGATAGTCCTGCTTGGGCTGCTAACCTGAAAGGCTGTGGATTCTATTCTTGATTTGGATATTTAATGGGACTAAATTTCCTGTCAACCTTAGACCCTAGCATCATACAGATTATAAAATTAGGGTAGAGCACTATTTCCTTAGCATTCCAATTTTCCTTCCTGGATCTGGAAACTTCATTAAATGTACTTACTTTTGTTCAAGAAATTGATTAAGGGTGAAATCAGTAGTTTTTAGAACTGTATCTTGTATTTTTACCCAATTCAATCAATTCATTTTATTACGCATAAAACACGCCAGCCATATTATGGTTCTGAGCGAAGTAGGTTGAGCAACTGCGAAGCAGGACGACCAGTTGCTCTCCCTGCATTAATAAGTAAGGTAAGTAGTGGTAGGTATATTCTATTTTAGTGACAGTTAGTTTAGGTTAGGTTGGTTAAATTATGAACAGTGATATTAGTTTTGTAGGGCACACCGAATTCACACTTTCCGAAAATGTGCCATTTTATATCTCTCGTGAGGTTTCTCGTGTTGGTCAACCTCTTTGCCCAGATAAGATGGCCGTTAATTATATGCTATTATCATGAATTACGTATTTTAGGGTAAAAAAATTTCAGGATGTATTCTTATATATGAAAAATTTCGGGCCTAATTATAATTCTTGCACCTAGGGACACATTTTTAACGTTGTTTCGATTAATAAAAATTAAAACTGTATTGCTAACTAGCTAGGGATGGACCAATAAAATTATTATTACCGGCAACAACTGTAAGGCTAAATTCGGTTAATAGCCTACCAAGACTAATAGTTATTATAACTATAATGTCCAAAAATATTCAGGGACTTCAACAACTAAGAACCTAATAAGACCTCTACAAGAAGTACTTTACTTTATTTACCAAATATTACTTCAAGGCAGTGTAAAATATAGTTAAGAGGAAAATATGCTTTCTAGCTTTATTTTTTATTTCCTTAATGTAGACATATAAAAAGTGTAGCCTACAAAGCATACCATAAAATTCAGTATGCATGAATCGATACTGCAGATAAGCTTGTAAAACAAAAGCAAGTACAGAAAAAAGGTTTTTAGTAATCATTGTTCACAATATATAGGCTACCATTGTGTGTATATAACTTAAAAAGGAACAGAAAGAGAAAACAACATTGAATAGCATTAAAACTTAAGTGACCCGCATTACTAATGGATGGTTGATCGTTGATAATCTACAAAGGAAATTGCTTTCTGTTTGAACTGCCAAACAAAATGGAGATCGTAAATACGACTGGCCGAGATAAGTATAGGCCTGTAACAAAGGAATTATGAAAGAAATGGAAATTTGCCGTAGAACTTATTATTATTATTATTATTATTATTATTATTATTAACATTATTATCATCATAATCATCATCGCAGTATTGTAAGTTACTGCAAACTTAAATTCTGATTCCTTCAAAAATGTACTTTCTCTTATGCACGTTCCACTTTCTTCACAACTGAATATGGACATAACACCTTAAGACTTGAACAAATAATTGTCTTCAAGTCCCTACATAAATATAATGTGTATATAAGAAATATTTAAATATAAAATCTTCGATTATTCTTTGGTCTTCGAATAAAGAAATCTTGTTTCTTTCAGCAGAAAACTCAATTGTGAATTTTCCTAAAATAAACGACTTAGAAATATATATTTCGTGATTATCATAGCAAATAAGTGACCCTCAAGAAATAAAATAATAGTAAATGTTATTGCTTACATATACTATGGAGAAACAAAGAGACTAGTAAGTATGCTTTACTAAAGTTGATTAAAATCCCATTTAAGTTCCACAAGAAATCACATTATTAAAAATTTACAGTATTTAGATATTTCTGTCTACTTCACTTTGAGTGAGACTGAAACCCGCAATGAGGGTACTTATTATGTGGGAACGTGAAGAAAAAGAATCGTAGTACCTACGAGTAAAATAAGCGAATGAGAACATCAAACATCCCAGTGCCTATAGTATAGAATGGAGCGTTGTCATCAGATGTATTGACGAGATCGTGGTTATGAGAAGAGAGAGATCTTCATTTCCGTTTCCACAAGAATGTTTCAGCACAAAAGCAGCGCGAAGAAAAAAAATATGTGAAAAGAGGTTATACACGAAAGCAAATGGGAAAGTAAAAGGTTTCGAGGTTTCAGAGGGTTACATTTTTTTCTTTTTAAACTACTTTATAATATTTTTCTAAAATGATTTTGCTCTTCATGCTACGAGTAAAATACTTTTTACTTTTGAATTTCTTCCCGGATTCACGGTTCGATCTTGGCTACAGGTCACAATGGTTAACATATGAAGACTACGAGGGAAAACAATCAAAGTCACAAATTACTCAACTGAGTAAATTTAAAGCAAAAATGAAAAACGCTCTTAAAAAGAAATGTATTATGAATATGAAATTGTAACAAACACAGTTTGTGTAATAAGTTATTATTGTAATAGCAGCGTTTATTGTGTCGTTCTATGAACAGTAGTTAACAATGAAAGCAACAATGAAGACACTATCTGAACATTTTTATATGAAAGAATAATCAAAGTCCATATCATTTCCTCCTTTGAAGGTCAAAATTTTCACACAGAAAAACAGAAAAAACTTGATTCTTTCGTTCTTGCATGTTTGCGCTGCTTTATTAGTCTTTCATTGTCCATCACAATATTTTCGCCACTATTGTCACTATTCATGTTTTATAACACCAACCCTCAATACCTGATTGCCTCGCAAATGAACACATTGTTGTCCGTTTTCTATTACAATTCATGTTAACCAACTTTTTTTTTTTAACTTTAGCTGTGTTTATACTCCTCCTAGCTTCGAGGCTATATCAGGAGTTCGGGACCTGTGTCTGTACAGTAGGGTGGGCCATGGAACTATTGCTTGTCAATTGTTTCTATTAACGGTGTATTTTAATGGAGTAAATTTCAACTGATATTCATTTAAATGGATATGATATAGGATGAAATGGTGAGGATGATTCATGGTATGTAAATATCCAATTCGGCATTTGCCTTTACGATTGGGAAAAAAACCCAAGTCAAAGTGAACGGCCATGGGATTTGAACCTGGGACCTCCCGAATGCGCGTTACCATCTCGGCCACCTCGACCGGTGTTTACAAACATTGAAAACAGAATAGTCTACCAGATTATAATATTCTAAATCTTCTTGCTTATAACTGGGTGGGCTATGACTAATTTAACATACAATCGTGTGTCTTTGATTGATCTTCCATTGTAACCATGGACTACGATATATCCATGAATTGACATTAAGGTTAATAGTACACTATACCCAGAATGATAATACACCCATAACTCAATTTTTGTGAAAAATGGACTTTGATTACTTTTCCCTTCTAGTCTTCATATAGTGTACAACGCATTTTAAAAAACTCTCTGTTCTATTTTCAGTACACTGCTAAATATTCTGTCGCAACGGAAATCGAGTCTCAAACACTAAAAATACATAGACGAGGAAGGTATCAATAAACGAATGTAAAGTTTAAAATGACATTTTATAAATAACTTCGGCTCACGGGTTATAAATAAATTGTATTTTCTAGTTTTCCATGCCTTCAGGAAGCACAGTAACAGTTTTATTCTAATAAAAACTCTACGATAAATATAAACATTTCCCTTGCATGTTTTTTAATATGTACATGATTTATATTTCATGGAAATCGGCAAAATAAATTAAGAATTATGTACCTAGAGGTATAACGTGCAGTCTAATCTCTCTTCATGTTTCCGATATCACAGAACAAAACCTAATAAACAAGAAAGGGACCGAAGAAAAAGTAGTTACCAATGGAGGTTAGTATTTTTTTTAATGAACGTAATATTATTTTATGCTTCCTGTATAGTCAAATTTCGTTATTTCAATCTTATAGAAGTTTCCCATGTAAGCTCATCAGCCTTCTAATATGGAATTTTACGAAATTCTTGTAGCCGTTATAAATTTTAGTTGATCAACTGCTCTAGCCGTCACAGTGACAGCGGAAGATAATTTTCAAATCACTTGGCGTAAAGCATAGATATTTGTTATATCCAGTATAGTTATTTGTTTTCGTCACTTATTTTAAAGAATATCGATAACTATTTATTTTATATAAAATTAAATCTGTAAAAAATGTGAGACACTTAATTTTTTTCTATGATGTTATTTGAATTATAAATTTTGTCAGAATCACTAATCTACGAGTATTTCCATTGCCTTAAACATTTCGAGGAGGCTTTACGATAAAGCAACTAAGAAGGCACGTAAGTTTCAAATTATACTAAGCTTCCTACTAGAATTTTAACCACGTGACTCCAGGCCTCCATTCAGATAGTGAATTAAACCGTCAATTCCTTTGCTAATTTGCTTTCTCTATTGCCAAGAATTTGTTACCGTCAACACTTTAACTTATTACAACTCAAAATGTAGGAACTACTACTGAAATCTAAAAACTTATTTTAAACATTTCTTTTATGATAACGAACGCGAAAATAACAATCAATTACAAATTATTCAGAAAGAAGAACGTGGTCAAATTATTGAGTTCAACTGCTGTAACCAAAATAATCGGAAACAATTACAAATTTGTCTTTGAAGTGGGTTGTAAAATTGGGAGAAAATGGAGGATCATGGACTGTTATTTTCTCTTATCTACTTTACTTTCTCTAGAAAGCAATATCATTGAGTTATTCGGGGCACGTAGCTTACAATGAAACTTTATTGCCAACAAAAGAAAAAGAAACCAGGTATTACTTAGTTCAAAAGAAATGCATCATGTAATCGATTACTCTATTCGAAGCGAAACGATACAAAAAACCATTGGCTACTAAAATTGTACCTGCCTATGAAGAACACACATGATGTTTCGCTTTCCGGAGTAACAAGTTTATGATAAAATATTCAATGTTTGTTTTTATGATCCTGCAGGGAGATATGAAATATACAGTGAAGCTGGCGAAGAATACATCATAGGGCTTCTCTCTTTCAATATTTTAAATGCGTGCTGAATCAATCATTTAAAAAGAAAGAGTTACTACGCGGCCTCAAATTATTGTAAACTGCAACCGAAAGCTTATGATTATGATTATGATTATGATTATTATTATTATTATTATTATTATTATTATTATTACTGTTACTGAATTTCCAGTGATAGAATAAAACCCTAATAATCACATACAATTTACAAAAGATTGGACATGATGATAAAAGCTTATTCAAGATGGAGTGGGTGTTATTAAACGTTTCTAGAATACAACATGAAACAGAGGTTTTGCTAGCTCACTGTCGATTTCTCTCGTAACGGGTCATTTGAACCTGCAGGGACCTTCCATGCCTGCAGGGACCTTCCATGCCTGCAGGAATAGATCTGTGTTGATTCGTTGTTAACCTAAATATCAATCTTCAATGTAGCAAAGATATTCGACTAGGCGAATTCTATATACCTGGTTTTGGGGGAGAACCCCAATTGATGCTTGGTAATTGGAACCATTAATAACAAGCCTTACTAATTCTGCTGTGTGAGCATAAGGGGATTGGAAGCACATTCAGAGCACCTCTCATCTTAAACCCAAACTAATATTATAGGGAAGAATCACAGAGTGAAGATTAAAAAGCGTATTATTTCGGAACTTAGGCCTAACAATCTTACTTGAAGTGTAATTTAAAAGCCTCTTGAAGAAGGTAGTTATTAATGTAATAACACATTATAAAAGGGGCATAAGTCATGGCAACTATTTTTACTTTTGAAAACGTGGGAGTATTTAAAATTTTTAAAATGTACAAATGAAAGAACATGATATGAAATGTATGTATAATGCAGGTTATGGGTACTAGATATAGGATAGTAAAGGAAACAGATATACATAAAAATCCATACGCGACTGCATCGTGCCACTCTAATATATTGCGGTAGATGGAAGCATGAAAGCACACATACTCATTCCCTCGGATAGTGACTATTTTGACGTAAGAATACTGTTCACATCATGTCATACCCATTCTGCACGGTGACAGACTCAACTAAGTTACCATCGCTTCTATCCGTATAGCGGATAGAACACCTCATGGTACCATCGCCTAATTTTGATAAAAAAATATATGCAATGACTTATGCTCCATTCCTCGTACGCACCAGGTTATGACATATTTTGATTAATTTGTGCAGAGCTATGTAGATTTTAACGGCTCTATTCCTCAGCCGAAGTAGAAATGCATTTCGTGAATCTTTTTCTCAGAAAAAAATTCCTAAATTTTAATCTTGCATTACCTTTTGAAGTTTTTCAATGAATAGGCGGGTTTTTAAAATTATATACGAATATTATTGCGTGCAAAACAAATTCCATGCAGTTTGACTACTGATTTACATCCCGTACTGGTTCTGTGTTTGTTTTATACGAGTGACAGACGAGGTCATTGCCTCCGCATTGGCGATCTGGTAGTGCGCTATTACAATTCTGCCGGATAATAATCTAATTACCTGTTAAACCATGGACTTGATCACACAACCCAAACGGGTTTTATATCTATTTTATCGTTATATACTGTTCCCTTTAATCTTTTTTACTAATACAATTGATAAAATTACAGCGGTACAGTTAGGCTACATCCTTTACTTTCTGTACATATTTTGATCATAGCTAAAACAAACTAATTTATTAAAATAACTCATTTCCAACAGATAAGGGTTAATATTAAATATATTTATTACAATATTCCGCCTTAACCCTTAACATTTAACACACAACTTATCTTGAAAATGCATTCCGGCGTATGCTGCGCCATCTTCAGTTCATATAAGATGTAATGAACACCACAATTCTTCTGAAATATCTTATATGAACTGAAGATGGCGCAGCATACGCCGAAATGCATTTTCAAGATCAGTTGTGTGTGAAATGTTAAGGGTTAAGGCGGTATATTGTAATAAATATATTTAAACTAATTTATGTATGCACACAAAACAAATATACATTATTACATTTTCACACTTATCTCCGAATCATCACCGTAAAATAAAATTAGTATTAAACTTAGCCTACAATCATACGGTGATCATTGTTTCCATAAATGTTTTATTTGAAAATATGAAAAGCATTAACTATTTATGTCATGACTCCACGTTTTATCCTCGAACCCCCGTATCATATAACCTATAAAAATTCCTTTTGTGCTATTATGCTTCTTCAGAATTCTAATAGGCCATTTTACATTCTACAAAGGATTCTTTTCATGTTTTATTGCTGTTCTTGAATCATTAAAGTCCCCTTCTTTTCATTTCAGAACATCCCCCTTATATGGATATATATATAAGGCCCTAACAATAAAAGTTACGCCTCGCTATTAAAATAACTTATTACGTCTAACTTTCACAGTATCTCGCTTTTCACAAGAAAAATTACACGACCATAATACCCATTTTTGAATGTCTTTAACTGGAGTAAGGGAATTCTGTTAAGTAAAAAATATGTCCTTACAAATGAATGATGAGGCTATTTGCTATTTTATGCTCTGGGAAACTTTTCAACTTTCATTTTGGTATCGGATTTACGGTAATCTTTCTAAAGGATTTTTTATATTTTTATTAAAAATATAACAAAAATAATAAAAATAATTCCCAGCATTTCATACAATTTGTGTATAGCATCGTGTTAAAAATAAGATCAGACATTTACATTGTAAAATTCAATACTGTATTGTACCGAGTCAATGTTGATTTGACCCGTCTCTTAAATGCTTCGAGTTTCAGTGGTGTGAAATGAAAACTTTTCTGAGTTAACGTATATATATACATACATACATACATACATACATACATACATACATACATACATACATACATACATACATACATACATACATACATACATACATACATATACATATACATATACATATACATATACATATACAATTGCGTGTAGGGTATTTATGTACTGAATCACAGTTGTACAAAGAAAGATAATACGATTTATAAGGTATGGAATACGATGTATTTTCTCGACCGAAAATCTAAATATTGAAGAAAAGCATGCCGAAGAGTCTCCTTCAACATAAATAAAATAAACATTCGAATTTCCATCCTATTTCAATTTTAATTGGCTCATAAAATAAATTTATTACATGTTTGTGTGAGCCCATCCCTACTAGCATTGATCATGCATTCGTATCACAGTTTCAATTCAATTATTTGTTTAAATATCTGTAATGAGAATACAAAAGGTTTGTTCACTATGTTTGAAATGCTATCTCTCAGAACTTTTTCCAATACCAGTCTCATGTAAATGATTAACAAGAATGCAAAGAATTATTAGAGCTGATGAAGAAAGAGAGATGAGAAGTGGATTTAATCGTAATCGTAAGCGTAATCGGATAAACTACTACAGATATGGATTTTGGAGGAATAAAACGATTTAAACGTAATCTGGTAATTTATATAAAGCAGTTGATAACATCACGGTAATAGACTATGTATGTGTGTATGTATGTATGTATGTGCTGTCCTATATTCCCAATGTCGGGGCGAAGGGCCTCCAATTGGAGGTTTCTGATACCTATGTGAATTTTGTTACGCTTATTTTCCGAGAGAGGGCAGAGGGACAGGTGGTAAGCCCATCGCCTCACCCCCCAGGAAACTAAGGTAGTACTTGGACGTGAAAGGCCGGGAAATTTTGTCCAGAGGATCTAATTTAGGCTTGGAGTTCTTTAACGTACCGTAAATCTACGACCCGGGCCCCCCAGCTTAAAGTCCCTCCCGGAGGACTCCGGCCGGGTTTGATCCCGCGACCTGCGGATCCAGAGGCGGGCATGCTACCCCTAGACCACCGCGGCCGACGTAATAGACTATACTAATATAAATTCAAGGTCTGTGTTGAATTTTATTTAATTTTATTCATTCCTTGAAATACTAGGCCTACGTTATAAATTATACTTTTAATGTAAGAACCAAAACATAAGTTAATAATATGAATTTTTTATTATTAATTCATATTATATCATTTTCAAACAATAAAAAACCGCCACCGCACATGACTGTTTGTTTACATGACCTCTCTCACAATGCATATTTGGAACTAGCGAATATTGTTTCTTGATAGGCTACTTCTCTTTATGGCAAAGCATTCTTCTCTTACGAAATCGGAACATTCAAAGTATCAATGTCACTGGTATGACAATAATGTTAATTGTTTTTAAAATTGCTATATTCTGCTGAATATTAAGAGAAGGATGCAAAAATGTTACTAAATGTTTTATAAAGTCTAGTTTGTACAATTATGTATAAGCATTGGAAAATTTAAAAAATCTTAGAGGAAACATTTATATGAACCTAAAAAGCTTAAGTATAACACCTGCGAGTTTCTCGCTACACATTCCGGCAAGATGCGATACCGCGGATTTCGCTGCCTCCCCTTCCCGCAATACTGAGTTGAGAAGTTGGATTAAGACTTTGAATATATTAGATAGAACAAGTAGATTTTCCTTCAGACTAGAAGAAAATAAGATGACCAAATTCACTCCTTCCACAAAGACTTCAAATAGAACTAGTCACGAAGCAATGTATTTTTTGTTCTTTTTATTAATTGTTAACTTTTTCATTTGTAATTACTGTAATTGATTGTGTTCTGTTTTAATTGAATTGTTTTAGTGTTCTTTTGTTGTCGTTCTTAATGTTGTTCATTATTTGATTGTCAAAGAGTCTACTATGTAATATTTTAGTTTAGTAGACTTAAAATAAAATTAATTAATTAAGGTTTTCACTACAATAGCTAAGTGTCCAATGCCAACCCCGTTTCCCTGACGCATTAGAAGTCCGCACTGACGTGAATAGATGGAGAGGGTGTGGCCTATTTTTTTACTTATGAACCACTCCGTATAGACTATAGTGTTACTCTCCAACATTTAAACAAAATCGTTGCAGTGTTTTTAGAGAATATCGCGAAAATTAAGTTTTTTTGTTTTGTTTGTTTGTTTGGTTTTTTTTTTTTTTTTTTTTTGTTTTTTTCAAAATTAAATGATAGTAGGAATGGTTGAAAGTTGTCCAAATGAATGTCTTCAGCTCTTACACACAGTAAGAATCAGGTTTAAGGAAGGAGAGGAAGCTGTGTTGAATAATGGGCTGGTATGTCCCCTTGGAATAGTAGACATCTGTAGGCCAGCAATATTAAACACGGCAGTCAGGCGAAATTGTTCAGAACTGAAAAGAGGGCTTCAAATTACCACGGTAAAAAATGAAGAGCATAACAGGAAGCTGAGCTGAGTGATGTGAAAAACGAGACTAGGGATTCAGATGAGACGTTAAGGCCCCAAATCTACTTCAAAGTTGGCGGATGTAAGACAACAAGGAAAATTTTACATATGAAAACTTAATACTTAACAATACGTCAATATAAGAAATTATCTATTCAATTGCGAATTTATTCTTGTTATTATTTTTATCATTATCATCATCGTTGTTATTTCGATCCTATTATTTTATTGTATAATGTTGTAATAGACCAATGTTTTCAACATTCTGGACAACGTATGTTCGTTACATTCTGTTAAATTCGTTCTGGAGTATGCTTATAAATAATATATTAATGGAACGAAAGGAAACGTTTAATTTAATATAATTATATAAATACTATGAGTAGGAGTAATAATAATAATAATAACAATAATAATAATAATAATAATAATAATTTACTAATCTAATGTTGTCATTTATTAATGTTTATATTTAATGTTAACATCTTATCTGATTTCTCTATAATTTCTACGGTGGGGCAAAGTGCCTCCAATTGGAAGTTTCAGTACCTCTTTCGAAGGGTGAAAAAGTATTATGCAGTGTTTAGCCTTACAATGAGAAACATCACGAAGAAGTAACCGTTCATCGTTTTTAGTGCGTCTGACGTTCTTCCGGAGTTTGACAATAAACGCCTATTTGCAACCACTAAATACGAACTTGTTAATTTGATTAGATTGTTAATTTGTTTAGACAGAGATTAGAATTAGATGGTGGAAGAAATACTGCCCATCGCTCTATAAAGTTTTGGTTTGACACAAAATTTAGGTGAGTTGAAAAAAGATAGTGGAAGGACAGAAATATGTACTAGCTTAGGGGAGAGCAAGAATGATGACGTGTGACAGTACTTTGAACGTAATATAACATTTCATATTATAACGTTATTGTGCAAATACAATTTCACCTGAACAAATTAGACTAGCTTTTGTGCTGGTATTAAAAAATAAAAATAAACACTTCAACTCCCAAGGCCTTGATCATTGCAGCGCAGTTTCGGTACACTATCTTCTGAGAAGATGCTTAACTGTAATGATTAGTGAACAATAGGCGACCCTCATTAAAAGCCTAGAAGCAACACTGTCAGATTTTCTTTCTTTTCTGCAAACTGTTCAGTCCACTGTCTTGTAACGAGTTCAATAGTTGCACCCAAATTGTAATATGTCCTTTTCCCGATCAGGTGTAAAAATGGCCATAGCCTATATGCCTCCTCAGAAGAATGTGAAATCTTTAAATACACTGACTCTGGATTACCGATCAATAAGCGACCCTCATTAGGGACACACCGTGAAATCATTCCGCAAAGTCAGCCCGGGCCTCGGACGATGGAGTGAGACGAGGCTTTCATGCTTTGGAAAGAACTATATAATGTTATAGAGGTTCAAAATCAGAAAATGTTCATACGCAGTGACTGGGGAGTATAAGGAAAATGTCAAAATAGTGCCTACGAGATGTTTTTTCTCCATGATGGTTTAGATAGTAACATAAAGTATTAATGTAATGAAAGAAATACAGTTATGTTTCATAAAAGCGATTGTAAACCGAGCTATTGCGTTTAGAGTAATAATATTCCGTTATAAATATCCGCTGAGAAATGTAAAAAAAAAAAAAACATATTAACGGAATGAGTCTAGTAACGGACTTTCCTCATGTAATTCGAAATGAAACCGAGGGATGCAATAAAATATTTAATTATACAAACTGAAAGAAGATTTTATAGGAACGATTCAAAGACTCTCCTGGGCTTGTTTTAATGACGCACATTTTTGTAAAAAAGGAAACCACTCGATGCTCCTGAATCGATGGAGAACCCTGACGTTAAACTTAACTCCGATGATTGGATTTTAAAAATAATGATGACATTCCACTCTCCTCTTAAAATGAAAACAAAAGGCAAAAGAAGTGGTTTTGGAACAAAAACCATTTAAATGGCAGTATACAGACTACTTAACATCGACCAGTCGTTATTTTAACTCAAAGCGTTTTGATTTCAAGCGGGTGAGAGATATTTCCGATGTCATTCGTATCTAACTAGACTTTTGACTCATTCATTTCATCCAATGAAAACATATTTTTACTTACTCTGTCCGTATCATACATAGCCAGGGGCGTATTCAGAGGGGGCTACAGCCCCCCCCCCATGCACATAAGGCCACTTTAATTTCTCATAACAATAATATAAAACCTAACAATAACAATAAAATAAAATAATGAAAGTAGTAAAATAAAATAATTAAATCTTGCCCTTTGTTTATTACTATTAATTAATATACTAGTGTATATTCCCTTTTTTAAATTTGTATTCAGAATTCTTAACTCATATTTTCAAATTTTCATTTCATATTTCCATAAATTTCATGTCATTTTTCAGGCAATTTTAAATCATCAACTTCTGAGCACCTCCCGAAAAGAAATCTTGGACACGTCCCTATACATAGCCTACTATTATAGATAGAGGAAGTATTGAGACCCCGAAACTGAATGTCGGGGTTTTAACATAAACACACGTTTTGAGATAACTAAATCCAAAAATTATATTTTCTGATACATGTCTGTATGTGTCAGTGTGTTGGTAAACAACCTAGCTCGTGAACAAAAAACAAAAAAAAAAAAAAATTATATTTGGAATAGGCACCTTTCAGATATGACATGCAAAATGGCAACGACTATCTCCTAGATTTAACGGTACTTTATATGAACAAAATTTCGTATTTCATAATTTTCTGGGAAATGGCTCCGACGATTTTATTTTTATTTTTGTACATGAGGTAGCTAAAATTTGTATTCTAAATATTTTTTTAGCAAAAATTCTCTGTAGGGTGGTTATAAGTCACCCAAGTTTGTAGAAACTCAGTCTTGCCTGGTGAGCAATAAAGCTTTGCATCAGGTTGAAACAATTGAATTAGCATTCCTTGCAATACCGCTTCTTGTTCTGTAGCAGAATGTGAAGTAAGAAAGGTTATTACCCATGCTTATAGTAAAGAAAATTATGTGGGTGCATTAATCAGATTTTATTTGGGTTGTGTATCCTTCGGGGATAAACTCTACCTGAAAAGTTTTAATAATACAAACCTTAACACATATATACGAGAAAGTTTGTTCAACACGTATAAATTTAAAGCAAATAATTGGAACCCACTTTATTGTAGAATCAACTTAGCATTTTAAACTCCCGAACCAGGTATTCTCAAAACAATGAGTATATAATTTATAGACTCATTTGTGCCTACACAGGGGAATCAGAGGTAACGGATTATGGATTTTTTAATCATGGCTCAGTGAAATTGCGAACAACAGAGACCAATAACCCCAGCAGATCAGGGATCATAATCGTTGCGTTCCATTCGCAGAGATGCCAACCTTGTAAGGTGGTTATCAGTAGTGTGAGTCCTCCATGTTTAACCGAAAAATCACAATTACAAGTTTCAAAAATACGTGATTCGGTGAAATGTTTGACGGTCCGAGGCAAGGAAACTCTTCCGTATACTGTACTGCTTTGGATACTACTGTTTTGCCGCAGTTCGTTTTTGTCCATCAGACTCGTCACTGGTTTTACGTTTATAAGACATATTTCCTCAATATTCTACTTGCACTGCAACACTCAATAAAACTTCTACAAGCAACGGCGTCGGCAGTCGTCAGCGGCATTACAGTGATAATAAAAAAGAGGAAATATGTTAACACCAAAGAAGTTATAACTACAATTATGTTATAACTGTAAGATATAACATCTTTGGTTAACACACACTCGCGTCAAAGCTTGTATTGTCCAATGTCGCCAACACAACGGATATTTTCTCTTACAAACTATTTCTCATGATAACAGTTGGCATCTCTGCTGACACATTTACTTTTTTTATGTTTGCGGGAGAAACAAAATATTTTAAAAATAGATATTGGGATTTGTAAAATCCGTAATATTCAGTACAATTTCCGTATTGCTGTAGGAAATTCAAGAAAATCGTAGAAACTACGGGAATTCCGTAGCAGTTGGCATCTCTGCATTCGTAATGTTAATAATAATACATGTGGCGATAATCGCTTGGTTGTTTGAAGCACATACATTAAACACAATGAAAACATTCATTTTCAAGTACGATACTGAATCTTAACAGACTTTGTTCCGTATTCCGGTTTATAGGAGTTTTAAGGTAGAAGCCAAACACGGCCCACCTGTGTTTAACACCACTGAAGAGAGGACGCGTATTGTAGCGCTATAGCGAATAGAAAGGGGTAGTAGGTACTAAATGTACGGTAAAGAGATAGAGACATTCCTGTGGGAAATTTAGTGTGGGATGAGAAGACGTGGAGTGGCTTTTATGAATTCAATAGTTCTTTTGAAAAACATGCAGCGCTAAAAAAAAAAGCAGAATCTTTAGTACCGTCATGTACACCCAGACTTCTGCAGATAGAGCAACTGAAGGTATCTTTTAATGTACCGGTAGTTAAAAAGTGTTTTATAAATCACACAGGAAATATATTTCTTAGCCTAAGGTCGTAGCAGAGGCAAGAAGCGGCTTTCAGATTGTTCTGTAATTATAATTACTCAAATTCTTGTAATAAAAAAGTCCAAGTGTGAGTTTTACTCACTTGTAAAGGGTTTTGAAATTGCCATATATGAACTTCATTAAGCCTGAGCTGTGAACATTATGAGAAAAAGTGCATTATACAGAATTCAAATAATTATTTATCTTAGCTTGAGAGTCCTGACGCTATGAAAAATTTTACCACAGTATTTTTATCATTTGTTATTAATTCAATTCAAACATACATTAAAAACAA
Source organism: Ectobius pallidus (assembly GCA_964059195.1). Taxonomy (NCBI): domain Eukaryota; kingdom Metazoa; phylum Arthropoda; class Insecta; order Blattodea; family Ectobiidae; genus Ectobius; species Ectobius pallidus. The sequence goes on along the minus strand of CAXKWD010000008.1, from coordinate 118,955,209 downwards.
CATACTAGAACTGTCTTAGTTAATGGCATACATCATACTCCTGCAATGCAAATACAAGTAATTTTACCTGTTGCATACGTTGTTTCATTCATAAAGTAAACGACGTGTCTTCATAGTAATAAAAATTATAATAAGTAACAAAACCAATGGATTAACTCTTAAATGCACGAGGCTCAATTTCTCACCCATGCCGGACTGAAAAAACAGCACAACGATCAGATTCACAATTTATTTCTTTGAACTTATTCCCTAGTTCTACAATAAATTTAATTTATTCTCCCGGGTTTCTTTTTCATAATGTTATTAGTTATTACAATTTTAAGACAATCTATTGTATCCCATAAGATATATTATGAATTTAAGGGTTAAAACGTACACACTTAAAGTGTTCATGGAGAGCAATAAGACATAATGCTCTATTAACAAAATTTATTCACCTAATATAACAAACAGCCTATAATATAATACATAGTCATATCAATACTGCCTCTACAACAGAAATACACAGCAGGTGAATTATTAAAGGAAAAAAAATATACAATGAATTATGAACTAAAATAACAATAACAATAATTAAAAGAAATACATTTCCTCAAGGGCTGAAGATGGAGGAAAGGTTCCCATGATACTGGTGGCATTCCCCCTTTGTATGGCAATGCTGATACGTTGCTCTATTAACATATTTCGTAATATATATTGTTTTACCTGTGAGAAATAGCCCGAAAATAATGGAGGGCCTAAGGTCAAAAGCATTTATAGATACACAAATAAATGCGATGAAAAAAAAATGAATATATTATCTGTGGAACAAGAGCATGAATTAAGTGGGCAATTTCAGGATTATTAAAAGGTATTTATTTTTTTATTTGGGTGTGTTTTTGTTGTGTTAGCAGAATCCGAAGTTTCACACATGTGAATAACAGAAGAATTTTGTAAATTTAAAGTATCGTCTGTTCATACCAAGCTATAGGCCTAACATGAATGTTCATCTCCACACGCCACAATATTTAGCCTTTTCAATGCTCCTGACGTAAAAAATGCGTCGCATAGAATTGTTTAAAGCAGAGATATAACTATAATAGAATAATGCTTTATATACAACATGAAGATTTTTATCTGCATATTATATTTCCTATTTATAGAAATCAGATATTCCAGTGAATTTTATTCGTTGATTAAAAACTTAAGAGCCCACTGATGGTTTCACTTGACGCTTACTTACATAACCATATAAATTCCACTCTGAAAGGGATATTTACACTCGTTCTCTTTCGAAAATAGATTGGGGCAGGGTTGCCAGATCAGAGACGTAGAACATTCGTACCAAAATCCGAAAATAGTCGTATGCTAGTTAAAACTGTCGTATGCTTTGTGATTTTTTAGTATAATGAACGTATTGCATTGATGATAATAATAATAATAATGATGATAATAATAATAATAATAATAACAATATATAGTTATGCACCTTATGCACCTTACATATGTCATTTAATTGTTAATAAATCATCTTATTTGTAAATGATTAGGCGTGTTTCGTTATCTTCCGATGTGCTAAATTTGATTAAATACAATAAAATTAAATAAACAGTAGTTGCCACAGTGTTCTAATTATTGTAATTATTTTCAATAATATTGATTTTAGCAACGTGCTTACATCAAAAACCTTGAGAAAAACAAAAACTGGATGCATATCAAAATTTAAAATTCGTCAGTAGGTTGATTAAAAAAATATAAAACGCTATGTTAAAAATAGTCGTACAAATAGGCGTACGACTCATGATTGCGTCGTACGTCGTACAAATCTATGAAATAGTCGTATGTGTACGACTGTAGTCGTACGTATGGCAACCCTGGATTGGGGGATTACTGCTCGAATTAAACAGAACATTTTAATAAATACTGTGCAGGAATGTCTAAAAACTGGATAACGACTTCGAAGATCAAATTGCTTGCATTCTTTGCTCGGTAGAAAAATTGTAACTATCACAGACTCTTACTTCTACAAATGTATTCCTAAAAATAAATATAATAAAATAATGTAATACAGAGCCTCTCGGTGTTCACATTGCATAGGCCTATATCCCAATTGTTAAAATAAAGGTAATTAATTTTTCACATTAAAAAATCCCGAGAAATAGTCTCTTGAACTTCTTGTGGGTTTTTATATCTTCATAAATGTGTAGGACCAGTGTGATTAAAGTTGGAAGTCAAAAGCAAGTAATTGCGTACTTTGTTTTATAAAAATCAACTCAACTTCTCTTACGTTCTTTCTTAGCACAAAGATCTCCTTTTGCATACAAATGTATATATATATCAAAGCAATCTCGCTTTACAAACACCAGAAAACGTGATTGTTTGCTTCTTTCTTCTCCAGCTACAAAGCCAAGTTCCCAGAATGGTTGAAAACATGTAAAGAAGTTGAAGTCTTTGAATCATTATCCAGTTCTATGTTTCCCCACAATCACAGTTAAACTTCATAAAAGTCACGAAGACTTGAGGAAAATCTGCACAAGTTCTCAACTTCTTGCATGCATATTACAACATTTCCTCAGACTCTCTTCTTTCAAACGACTGGAATTTTAACATTAGATATGATTAATTCAATCAAGTGAAATGCTACCAGACTGAGAAATACTTAAATAAGTTCTCCAGAAAATGAGGTTTGTTTGAAAGCGTGGAAGCTGTGAAAATGAACCGAATAACTGTGAATATCTTTTTATACCATTACTCTAATCACCTAAGCTTGGTATTCAAGAACCCTCTTCAATGATCATAGGCATTGCAGCATAACACGAACGAAGAAATTAAATGTGGTCGAAAGGACCACAAGCCATCTTAATTCATAATCATGAAACATGTTTTCCCAATGTTATCTATTTCAATTTTTGTCACGATCACAATACCTTGTCTTCACTACACACATGAGAGGAACTAAAGTAATTTACCTCAACACGAGAAAATTATGTACATGTAGATATAAACTGTTGAGATTAAATCTAACGAAACGACAAAAACCTCATTTTTACCGCTTTCCTTGGGTATCGGGTTATTATTTCATTATTTTGGGTAGGCCTACATATTTTACCATCATCAGTGGGACGTGCCAAAACATAACTAAACAAAATAACTACAGTTAATTACTATATGAAGTTATTTTTATGATATTGCAATAAATAAAACGTCTTAAAGAAATCGTTGCAAGAAAGCTGCAGTAGGTAATAGTAAATTTATTTGAACTTTTTCCACAACAATAAGCTTTGAAGAGGTTTGTACCTAGGTATTTATATTGTCTAGATATTTTGAACCGAATTATTCATAATTAATTATCGTTCGTTAGTTATTCACTTACCTTGATGATAGAATAACGTAATACAAGATGTCGGAATAGAGTTAGGCTACCTATTTTCTTCTAATCCATTTCATCAAACGAAAATTATGACACTTACTAAATAGATTCACTTCTTACACTTTTCATGATATGACGAAAAGACAATAATCTATTTAATGAGGTATGTGATTTAAAAAAATCCCAATACAAATTTCATAGTCTTGATTTCCTAGTTCTGCTTTTAAAATCGTAATTTTCACTACACTTTGAGGTTTTAATGCACTGTCTATTACAAAAGAGTGAACTCTACAAAAAATATATTAAGGCACTACGAAGCTATTATATTTATTCTCTAGAAGAGGTCATATGGCCATATTCGAGCTGTTGAGTGACACAAAATTTTCTGAAGGGGTGGGTAAATTCATGTCTAAAGTCCGACAGCTCAGGGTAGAAAAGGAGGGGAGGGAGGGGCAGGGGGAGTAATCTTTGTCTATGTATTATTAGGTGTTATATTGTATTACTATTGTATTATTATTGTCATATACAACTTTTTGTCTTCTTTCTTTTCTTCATCTTTATATAGCATTATTATGTAAGTTATAGTATTATATTGTTTTGTATTATTAATGTTACTTTTCTCTTCTTTTGTTTGTTTTTGTCTTGTGCATAGCAAAAGCACGAACGGCCGTCTAGGCCCGTGCGCTGGATTTATTCTATGGATAATGTATCTAACATGTATATAAGAATAAAGATGCACCTTACCATACCATACCATACCATACCATACTGTAATATTTACAACTTTTCAGTATTGTAAGGGACAATAATAGATTATTTCAAATAAACTCCTTCGAGTACAAGAGAACTGTGACATCTACTTTGAAAGAAAAACTGGCACAAAGGCGCTTCTAAGAACTATAATGATATTTATGATTTCATCAAAGCAATCTTATAATAAATTGTAGTTTCATGTGCTACAGAAGGCAGATGTGCACATTTCGTTCAGAGGGATAGTGGGTGAAACTTCTTATTCCTACATTTTTAAAGCTACATACTTGACTTTCGTACACATACTCGTAATATATCAGGCAATGTTGTGAATAAGTTTCACTTCTGTCAGTATTAATTTTTAAATAACTCAAAAACTAATAAACTAACGTCATGTGTTCGTTTTCTTGTATTTTTTACTAAAAATGGTGAAAAATAATATTCAATGCAAGTTTCAAATTTAATTAATGGTCACCACACATTTTTTATTTTAAAATCTATTGGAATAATAAAAAAATACATGCACTATTTTGTTAATCATACTTTGTAAAACTTGCAGTTAAAAGTTCAGACTTCTTGCAATAGGACTATAGAATCCATTTAATTCTGAATATTTACAAACATAAAAATAAAAGTACGAGATAATGACTTTAAAACCTTTGCATAGTATTTAAATAAAAAATGTGCATATGCAGTCTCATCAGAAGTACTCAGCTTTTTAACTGACTTTTTTATTAATCCAAATTGAATATAACTTTTTCCTTAAGGATAATCGTCTTGAATAATATATTTTCATCGCTAAGATTTAAACATTTAACGAGTGTAGCCTTTATAATATCGCGTAATCAGGGATATTTAAAAGTGCATGAATGAAGTGAAACTTAGCCAACCCATACATTAAGGTACATAGTATTTTTTAATACAAAAACAAATAACTTTGAAAAAAAATGTGAACATTTCAAAGTGTAATATATCGAATAAGATCACTCTAAACATTCTCAATCACATGGTTGTAGATACCTTACTTGTTTCACAAGAAAATATAATATGGTAATAATATTTTTAAAGAGATCAGAGATTAAATAAAACTATTCACAAGCTCACGTATTTAAGTGTAGGTCATTTTGTGTAAATAATTTTATACGCATGCAAGATCGAAGATTGATGCTTTGTTAGTTTTTACAATGTAACTATACACACAGCAACTTAGAAAATTACATGTACTGAATACTGGAAAAGAATTACCTATTTTATTCTTCTCTGTTATAAGACACAAAACACATCCAAGAATTCATAGTTGGTAAAATTTTACTGACGTCTAAATGAAATGCGAAACACTCACTATTGTGGATACGCAGATTTAATTATATAATAAACTATGAGAATGTAGATTTATATTTCTTGCCTGTATGCGTGTATATAGATGAATAAAAGATTAAAAAAGACAACACGTGGAAGAGATGCCGCGAGAACAGAGTACACGTGCTCTGCGATGTGCTCCGCAGGCGAGAGGGAAGTGAACTACACAGAAACGCCTGCAGCTGTCCCTCTAGACTACCCCACAGCACTGGCTTGGAAGAGAAGTTGCCGCATCACGCAGGCGTCATGACGATGCAAAACTTGTTGAATCTGCTTTGAAATTAACAAAAACCTGTCGAGGAGGATGCGGATTGGTGAATCACCAGCTCCTATCTCATTTCACTTTACACGAGTATCATACTTCGACAGAATTGTTGAATTAGTTAACTGAATGCCGAGGTTAATAGAAAAAATAGTTGTTACTTTTTAGCACACTTTATTTAACAGCCCTAATACTTTTCAAGACCGGATTCGCAACTACTATTAGTAGATGAAAAATGAACGGATATCCCAAGCTAAGAAACACACACAGGCCTACAGAATTTTTTTAAAAGTTCACAAATCATGCCCACAAGAAGAGGAAAAAAATTATTCAATAAAATAATAATCAAATAATAATAAATAATTATTTTAATATGAATAGAATAGAATATATTTTATTGTCAGGACATTCATAACAAATCATATACGCTAAAATACCAGTAAAAAATTCCGTGTACACTAAAGAGGATTTGCCAACAAAATAGATTTAATATTTTTTTGAATGTAACATATTTTAACTGTCTAGTTGCTTCAGGTAAGTGATTAGTGATACATGAAGGATTGCCCTCGAAGGAAAAATGATACATATGCAAAATAATATATTTTGAGTTTTAGAAAACTTACGCTTATTGATATATAATTTAGACGTAGCACGAGGTAAATGATTGTGATTATTACAGCATTCAACACATCAATAAGTTATTGTTTTTAACATACGTAACATTTAAGAGGGCAAAAACTGATGGCAGAGTTAAGATGGAAGTTTATAAAAAGTCGTTTGCAATGAGATAAAGGTGAGGCACCACAGTTAACTTTTAACGAACTTCTTTTGTAAAATAATATTTTTTTTAAATACGAGTGGTCTCCTCATAATAGTACACCGTAACTGAGATGGGACTGTTTGTACAGGCTTAGTACTACTTCTATGAACAAAATTTAAAACCTTTATTTTTTGTTCATTCGGGATAATTTAATTACATTATATTTATTTTACAGTCAAGGTAACTAATTTTCAATCGAGATTCGTTTTTTACGAATGCGAAATCCCGCCAGAAAAACCTACATAATTGTAAGAAAATTTTATCAGTGAAGTCCCGAATGCGCGTCAGCGACATTAACGTCTGGGTACATCACGCTCTGTACAATTACTGGAAATTTACCAAGTATAAAATATGTGGTGCACAATAATGACACCGAAACATATCCAAATAGAAATCGGTATTCTGAACTACGTATTACTTCAAGAGTTCATAATTTAAAAATGCAGAGAATGTGTTTGATGGTAAACAAACCTAATCAATATCTTTCTGCAGTATGTAGTTCAATGTAAGACTGTTTACCATTAAACAATAATCATCAAACCTGAGCATCTAGGTAATTTTGTTCGTGTGGATATAAGTATTTTGAGGAAAGAGCAGATTTTCTAGAAAAATATTAAGTATTTTTTTATATGTGTTTGTATATTTTGTGTATGTGTATATGAGTTTTCTTGTACCTCTAAATTTACAACGTGAAACTAAATGTCAAGTCAAGCCAAAAAAAAAGACAACAGACAAAAAAAAACAATACAAATGAAACAGGAGAAAGAAATGAAAAGGAGCGGAAGGAATAGAGACCGAGCAAACGGAAGAAGACAGAAGGCAAGTTGACAATTTGAAAAGTGTTGGTTCGTTAAAGAAACTGAGTACTTAGATAAAGATCAGCGTAAAGGCACACATAAATATCAGAATTACCTGAAGCTTATTCAAGATTACAAATGTAAGTACGAGGGGAAAAAAACTTTAAAGAAGCAGTTTATTTCCCCGTGAGTAGTCATGACAGATGAAACGAATAACATGACGTTTATCAAGCGTACAGGGTTCTAAGTTTTATCACATGCAATGCGTCAAGGAAAACCTTCTACGTCACTCTCCTCTAGAAGGCTGCAGTGTTGTGTGCAATCAGCTTCGCAGGATTTGAGTACAGTTCCTCTGAATATTTCACAATTTGATGCCATCTCATACATCAGGCCTAGGCTCAAGCCATTTCTTATTCCGAATTACATTCCAGGTTCCGTATTTCCACGGAAATGGGAAATGGACGTAGTAGAGGTGGATTGCAAACGTATGGCTCGCAGGTCCTGCCTACCGTAAGCCTAGCCCGTCTACAGCGCATTGAGAACGAAAAAATATATCATTTTAACTTTATTTTCTATACCCTAAGCATGGATCTCCATATTTTTCACTGTATATTCTTGAGTAGAGCAAGCGGCTATCTAATATACATGGCTTAGTTATTAGTACGAGACGCGTCAAGAAAGTAAGTTTCCGTGGGACCGTTTACAGAAACAAAACACAATTTCAGGAAAATATTTTTTGCCACAGATACAGCAAGTGTTCAGGTATTTTTCAACATATTCGCCACCAGAATATTGAGACATTTTCCATACCATGTGACCAACGTTTTAATGCTTGTGTCGTAGAAGTCTGCCGCCTGGGATTTGAACCACTGTGTGACAACCATCTCTGCCTCTTTCATTCTCTGTCATTTCTTCATCACTGGGAACGAGATTCAGGCTGTAGAGTGGATTTTTAAACACCTCCCAGCAAGTCTCCAGCAGAAGTTCGGCTTGGAAGAGTTTAAACATCCACCCTATAGCCCGGACCTCACTCCCATTGAAACCCATTTTTTCTACACCTCAAGAAATGACAGGGAATGACAGAGAAGAGGAAATGGTTGTCACACAGTGGTTCAAATTGCAAGTGGCAGACTTTACGACACTCGTATTCAAAAGTTGGTCCCACTGTATAACAATCATTGTCAATTCCGGTGGCGAATTTGTT